>OZ025293.1:126245139-128645139 GCA_964019185.1 Maratus speculifer
GTTATTATAAAATTCTTTTAACACGTCAGTTAGTTTTAATACTGTTTAGAATGAGTTACATATATACATTACTTTATCTTGTTCAAAAGCATTATTGGTTACACAAAACAAAAATATTTTTAAATAATGATTTCTTTTGCCTTTGCATCTTTTCAGCTTTCTTGGCGCTGAGGGAGTGGATGGGGATTTTTAACCGACTTCAAAGAGGAGGTTATGATTTCGACATGTATGTATTTGTTGTTCACGCATAACTTTTGCAAATGTGAACCGATTTTGATAATTCTTTTTTTGTTTGAAAGCGTATGAGGCCCACGTGGTCCCATTCGAATTTCATAAAAATCTGATAATAAGAACTTTTTTAAAAATAAAAACTTTAGATTTCAAATTCATTTTGAAGCAATCGACCAATTAGAAGTGTTCCTTTTGCATGCTTTTATGTTACACTTACATAGACATACGATCTTTTCACTGTTAAAAGTATGAAGTTTTTTCTGCATCGTCACTGCATCGCTTTTATGGAATATCTCTATTTTGACCAATGAGAATTCACCATAATACAATGAAGTAATCATTTTCTATAAAAGCGATGGATAGACGATAAAGTAAAAGTTTAAAATTTTTAACAGTGTTCAAAGTGCAAAATCCTAACTGGACGAGGGCCAGGATTCAGATAAATTTTGCGCTGTTTGCGAAACGTGATTTATTAACAAGAAAATTTATTTAAAACATTGGAAAATTTGCTTTTGATTCAGGCTTTTGATTCGTTAATCTGGTTTCGCTAACAGCTCAAATTCTACCTGGATTCCGGACAAGTTCTCTTATGCAAGAAACCGGAAATATAGCATCTAGGCTATATAGTGTGGAAATCGGCTATTTCAGGGCGTGTTCAGAGCGACTTACAAAAGTAACCAATTTTACCGACCGATTGTAGGGCAGTACGAAAGCAAATTGTGGCATTAATGAAAACTATTCTGTTGAATTGTAGCTGACATCACACTTCGCTTTGATTTTCATTTCGTACTTGTCTACAATCGATAAGTGGTCGGTAAGTAATCGGTAAATTGTGCTGAACACGCCCTCTGTAACACTTTAAAAAAAGCGCTAAAATGTTCTATTCTTTAAATGTGCAACAATGCTGATGAAGTTTAAAGATAGAAGCGACATCTGCAGGACATTTTCTAAAAATGCAAGAATTATTGCTAGTCTAGATAATGTATCACGAAAATGCCGCAGATGTCGCTGTGATCGACACTTTGGAATTCAGTAGCACATTTAAAGGATACAAATTTTTAGCACTGCTTGCATTGTAAAAAATTGAACCCTTTTGCTGCATCGTCACTCCATCGCTTTTATAGGAAGCGATTACTTCGCTCTATTATGGAGCATTCTCATTGGTCAACACAAAGAAATAACACACATAAAAGCGATGGAGTAACGATGCAGCAAAAGGGTCAAATTTTTTACAGTGTCGATAGCAGATTTTCACTCTATGTATTCCAGACTCTCTCATTCGAACAATGAAAAGTTCTGAAAAATGAAGGCTTATGATTGGTCATTCTTGTTTTGCTTAACAGCGAATAATCCTTCTGGATCCTAACCACTGTTGCAGAGATGCTAGTTTTTTTTTCAAAGTACGAAATCTTTGCTGGAACAATTCTCGTATTCACCAAAGTGAAAGATCCACATCGATCCAGACATCAGAATTCGATATCGAAAAGCTGAAAATTCATCTCTAAAGAGCCTTACATGTTAAAGCAAGAGTGTCTGTGATCAGGGTGCTTGTTATGCCAGATTCACAAAGTGATTAAAGTACATTGCTATGTGCTAGATTTACATTTGGACAAATATAAATGACGAAAAATTTTGATAAGCTTACCATTAAAGTTAAGCTAGTTAACTTCTTTCACCCATGAAATAAACTCGTTCAAGCGACTACCGCCAAGTTCTGGAATAAAAATTCTGAAATTTTCTATACTTTGGAAAACCGCGTTTATCAAAGAACATTCTTAACTTCAAATATTACTACTTTCATATAGACGCATGTTGAATCATGGTGTGATTTTGATAATATCTTCCTTTTTAGTTTTTATGACTGAAAAGGATATTTTAATACATACGAACATTTAGAATTACTTTGCTATGCATTGAATCATAGAAGCAACTTGACGCGTTCTGATTGTGTACGCGTACTTTAAACTGTTAAAAATCTGACCCTTTTGCTGCATCGTCACTACCCCGCTTTTATAGAATATCTCACTTTTGATCCATGAGAATGCTCCATAATAGGCTGAAGTAATCGTTTTCTATATTAGCGGTGGAGGGACGATGCAGCAAAAGGGTCAAATTTTTAACAGTGTACCCTGTTTAAAATATCTTGAAAAATTACCTCTGTTTTTAAAGACTATCTATTTTCTGACCAATGAAAACGCTCCATAGACGTTTTTAGATCGCTCTCATTTGTCAGAAAATAGATAATCTTTAAAAACAAAGGTAATTTTTCACAATAATTTTAACGTATACTGATGGATTGTCAGCTTTTCAATGCCCATTTACGAAGTCTGTAGATTTCAATGTGGACCTTAAGGCACTACACTAGTCTCAGAAAAAGACCCGGATGTTAGTGTAAAGGCTATGGGTGTTTTCTTTTCAAATATCTCGCTCAAATTTTAATATATTTACATGATTTTTTTGCATAGGATAGCCTAGTTTTTACTTCTTCGATTTTGCTTATGTATGTTTTATATAATGATATTTTCAATTTCAGAACTGTTTAAACCAGTTTTGAAATTAAAAAATTTTTTTTTAAAAAAATCTGAAACCAAAATTGAAAAAGTAAAACCTAGGTCGGTTGTGGAATATCCTCAGCTATCCTATGCAAAAAAAATCACGTAAAAATTTTAAAATTTGAGCAAGACATTTGAAAAGGACGCCCCCATGGACTTCACATTATCATCCGGGTCTTTTTCTGTGCCTAGTGTGCGGCCTTAAAGTTTGTTGGGTGCGATAAATTTCCGAAATGTTAAAGCTTAAATGGACAAGTTCTCGCATCCATAGACGAAATAGACATCGATACCAATCGACATGCTTAAGTTGTTGAAAAGATGAAAATCCTTTGGTATATATTTTGCTCCGGAGGAAAAAATTATCTCTACATATCAATGCAAAATAAAGTGCATACACTCTAAAAAATAAATGTGTAAATTTACACTCAAAAATGTGTAAATCGATGATACAAAAACGACATGTCTATACGTGTAAATTGGTGTGTAAATTGCGCCAAATGTGTAAATTTCAAAATACACATTTCAATGTGTAATTTGATGATAAGTCCAAATGTGTAAAAATTATCTGATAACACCTAAAATACACGCTTGAATGAGTAAATTGCAAGGAAATACACATATGTCTGTGTACTATTTTTACACATATATGTGTGTAATATTCAGTTTTTGCACATATTTTTATGTAATACTTTTACACTTATATCTGTGTAATATTCAGTTTTGCACATACTTCTGTGTATTATTGAAATACACATAATGTTGTGTATCATGCAAAAGACACAGATTTGTATGTAATATTCTGTTCTTAAACATATGTCTGCGTAACATGCAAAATACAGAATTTTGTGCAATATTTAAAATACACAGATTTTTGTGCACATAGTTTTATCCTATACTTTGGAGTGTAAAATGTGAATTAAGTGTTTTCAGTATCGAAAAAAAAAGAAAGAAAGAAAGAAAAATGCATGAAAGACAAACACGTATGTTTGGTGTGTTCTTTCCTTTTAACAGATTTGTAGTCGAAGTAGTCGAAAACAAGATCAAAAATCACTGTACGCTCATAATAATAATAATAATAATAATAATAATAATAATAATAATAATAATAATAATAATAATAATAATAATAATAAAATACAATTGCTTCTGTGTCTGTAATTGGATTTGGTGTAAACATTTGAATTTTTCGGCCTAGGTTAAAATTATTTCTTCTGATATCAAATGACACCTTTTTAAAGTTTTTTATTTATTTTTCTTGAAGTTTTTGAATGCAATACGCTTATAAAAAGTCTTCAATTTAAAATTCACAAACGAAAAACCATGAATTGAAATCTATGAAAAGCTGTCTTTTGTCATCGGTAGAAAATGAAATAAGAAATGTATAGCATGTAAAATAATGAAAACTCGAAGTTTTATAGTAAAATATATTATAAAAACGCTGAAACAGATAGTATTTAAATTGAATAATTATTTTAAATGTTATCTAATGTTGAAATTGCAAATATTTACTCTAATGTTAGAGTAAGTGGTTTTAAACATGAAATAAATAATTTAAAACACACACACAAACAAAAATTATTTTTTCCACATTTGTAATAAGCAGAAAATAACACACTTCTCATCCATATTGTTAATTTTCAAGTATTAAACTGTAAAATAAATTAATTTACCTTTGAAAAAAATGTCTTTTGGACTATCTCCAGCCGTTTTAATTTTACAAAATTCATTTTAGCAATAACGATCTGGAATTGCTCAAGTGATCAAGAAAACTTTGACATGAATGTATCGTCGTATGTTGAGAATTCTCAGAACATGCGTGGCAAAAATGCTATGCTGGACGATAGCAGTAATAAATAAGACCACCGATTAATGCTCGTTGTATAGGTCATTTTGTCTTTAGTGTATATCGCAGTTATGCGATAGATTTGACTGCATCAAAATTCATACTTAAAAACAAATTTTTAGTTATTAAAAAATAATTTTTAAAAATTCATTGTCAAAATTACATTTTTATTTATATATACATTTAAAAATAATAACTCGTGCTTTCTATGGTTATTATTTTTTAAAACAAAGGTCACTTTCAGGTCTAATATGAAAGTTTTTGTACGATTTTCCAAGGATCTATGTTTCTAGGTGTAATATCACTCTGCTATCATCATAAAAAAAGACAAGCTGATTTATAAGAATTTACTATAATGGTTTTTAAATGAAATGTGATAAAAAAATTTCCATATAATAGTCTGTTAGAAATCCATATAACCGTACTTATTTTACCAGATACTGTTAAAAACAATGTAGGAATATACAGTTTATGACTCTTTTTATGTGAATGAAGTATAAAATTGGAGACCATAAACATAAAATAGAACTACACTTTGGTATATTATCATTAATATTTTATTTACAAAATTAGATGGTAGTTATAAATAACAAACCTTATTTTAACTCTCCGCCTACCAGACCGTTCCAATAAAAATTAGTTAAAAGCACAGTAAAATTAGGATGTAAAAAAATCATAATTTAAAAAAAAATAATAATAAAATCAGATTTCTGTATTTAAATCATATTTCTTTTTATTTCAATCGGATTTTTTTTTCTCAGCATTAAAATATTGAATAGATATTGATTTAGGTTATAGGTTTCTAAGATTAATAGATTTTAGGTTTCTAAAACAATTAAACCTTTATTTACTAACATAATATATGTTTTTACAATTTAATAGTAAAATTTAGTTATTAGTTAGTAATTACAAAAATTATAAAAACTATAAATTAGTAATTTCAATAATTAATAGAATGCTATAAAGTTATACACATAAACATTTTGCAATAATTATGTAAAACTATATTAAGAAATAGTGATTTTACATTTATTAAAATTATGCATTTAATTTAGCTGCATTTAATTTTAAATTGATTACAATCTTTAATTAGGTGCATAATACATATTGCAATGCTTTAATTACTAGAACGATAATCCAGCATTTTCTATTCTTTCTAAAAAGATAAAGGGCAGGATGCTTATATATATATATATATGTTGTATGTGTCACATATATCATATGTTACGTTGATATGTTTCAAATATTCCTTACCGTAAAATGCATGCATGTAAATTTTAAATCGAAGGATTATTTTATTTGCCATTTAAGAGGACAGTTTACTATTTCAACAACTTTATTTATTAAAAAAATATATAGGGTAGATGTGCCAGTAATGGGCCACCTCGCACTTTTTGGTTTATAAAAAAATAATAAATAAAAGTTAAGCTTTTATTATTTTTTTCTGAACTCTACCTTGCATGCTTTATAAGCTGGATTAATTTTTTACACTTTTCGTCAAAACAACTAGGAAGCAGAAAATAAAGTTTCACAGTTTTTCTGTTTTTCACTGAAAATCTTAATGAACATGCTAAGAGCAGACTTTACTTACTTAGTTTTATATCTTTTTTATTTTTCCGTAAAAATTGAATGTTTTTGTTTGGTTAGCAATATAAAACATTGAATTTAATATACCAATGGCCATTTGCAAAATTTTATTTATTTTTAAGATTTTAGGAGGGGTGGTCCATTACTGGATTGCTTATTTCGTGATTTGCCAGTAATGGGCCACCCAAGTGACCAATACTAAAAGTGTAATTTCAGTAGTGATAAAATATTTTGATTTAACTGAAAACTAAATAAACAAATTTAATACTTAAATTTTACTTACTAGAATTTAATAAAGATAATTTCTTTATAAATACAGTCAAGACTCTTTATAACGAAACTCCTTACATCGAATTTCTCTATATAACGAATTTTTAGTAGGAATGTTCCCCTTTTCCCATGATTACATTAAAAACAGTCTCTATATAGCGAAATATCTATCTCCATATAACGAATATTTTCATAAAATGTTCTTTATTCAGTTGTAAAAAAATACTTCGAAATCACATGAAATCAAATTTCCATCTCTTATTCCTAATTTATCGTTCAGTGCTGAGTTTTTTTTATATTACTCCTCTGCTTCAATTTTCTTGTTCCATAAGTCCAACAAATTCATCAACCCCCTGCTTTCACACACCTTTCAACATCCTTCTCAAAACAGTGTTAATTGAATAGTTATACATATAAGAACGGGATCAATGGGGGTAATTGAAGAAAAAACAATTTACAATTGCTTCAAAAAGGCCGAATTTTGTATACAGGAGGATAATGTGGATTCTGAGGAAGAAGAAGATGCGACTTACGCAGACATAAAAAGAACAAGTTGGAAATTGCACGTGAACGTAGCAAATGAGTTGCGTTCGTACGATAACGAAGTTTTAAAAATATTCAGATCTTGCTTTTATAGTAAATAGTACTTCGGATACAGTATATTGGTTGAAATTCTGTAAATATACAGGAGTAGTAATTCTTATTACACCTCAGCAACGTATATCTTATTCATAAAATGTGAAATAGTTGAATATAATTAAAACACGTACCAAACCATGTTTCCCCGTATAGCATTATATAGTGGAATACTTTTGTGTAGCCCTGTAATTTAATAATAAAAATTCTTTGCGTCACAGATTGTACAGAATGCATATTTTAGTATATATTTCATAGATTCATGCCAATTCTATTATGTTCGAATGAGTGTAACATCATTAAAATGCATTTGAAACTTCTTCCCCATTGACCGTAATGTAACGGAATCCTTTTGATTGTCCCTGTAATTGATCTATGCATCCGATTTTCATAACATTTGAAATGACTCGACAAAATTACGCAATAATTATATATTTTAAATTTCAAACGATTCGGTTGGATAGTTTTCCGTTGTTATATGCGGACAGACAAACGGACAGATAGATGGACAGACAGACGGACTGAACGACAATTATAGGTGCTACCTATTTACATAATTACGAACGCATCTAAAAATAATTATCTGTTATTTTTTGTAGGGTGGCCCATTACTGGAACATAGGCGGTCCGTTACTGGAACATAGGTGGCCCATTACTGGGCATTTGGGTGTTTAGACATATTTCTATTATTTAAAATGAAATTTTTATTTCTATTGGGAAATGTAACTGTGGGATTAGTTAAATATTGTTGAAAGATTAATCTAATATGAAAAAATTGGAATACAATAATTATAACTGTTAATAAAATATTATTTTTTAGAGAAATTTCTTAAGGTGGCCCATTACTGGCACATCTATTCTAGTTTAATGGTGAACTCACTGCATTTCACTGTTCAGCTAACAATAAATTTAAAAAACAAAATTATTTTTACTGCATATTTAATTAAATGTTTTAAAATGTTTGAATTTTTAAAAATTTCTACTACTTTTTAAAATATTGATATTTTTGCCCCTTTTTATTTTTGAGATTTTCAAGTGCATATTACAAAAACTTTATATGTATTTTAGATACATCTAATATTAGATTGAATATTTATATTAATATTAGATTTAATAATAATTGTTTACTGATATATATTATTTAAGACGATAAAATTTAACACATCTTCATATCCTTTTATTTATTAAAAAATAACAAAAAACTTGAAGTCTAATTCCATGCGCTAATTTATCACATGTATTATAAAGAACATGTTCAAAAAATTTAAATCTCTACCTCAGATACAAATAAATTTAACTTTTTCAAAAAAATGTAAAACCGACACAAAAAAAGCGCTAAAAAGAATTAAATAATTCTATAAAATTCTCTAATGATAAATCGTTATCCAATAACCACACATTGACTATCATGTATCGGTATAAAACGGTTAAATTTAATATATAGAATTTAATATCCACCAAACATAGGTTTTCCAGAGAATATTTTTTACAAGAGATTAATTTACATATTTTTGATTTAATTTTTGAATATATACATATAAAAAGTAAGGAATTACTTTTTGAAGTTGGTGCCAAACAATCATAATCGATAATGATTTCCCCATTTTATTTATGGTACTAGACATAATATATCCACAATTCTTACTATACTTAAAATAGTTTGGCACCAACTTCAAAAAGTAATTCCTTACTTTTTATATGTTTATATTCAAAAATTAAATCAAAAATATGTAAATTAATCTCTTGTAAAAAATATTCTCTGGAAAACCTATGTTTGGTGGATATTAAATTCTATATATTAAATTTAACCGTTTTATACCGGTACATGATAGTCAATGTGTGGTTATTGGATAACGATTTATCATTAGAGAATTTTATAGAATTATTTAATTCTTTTTAGCGCTTTTTTTTTTGGAGACGGTTTTACATTTTTTTGAAAAAGTTAAATTTATTTCCTACTTTTTAGTTATTTATACCGTAATACATAATTATGTGTACTGACATATGATGGCTCTTTGCAACGCATTAGTAATGAACGCACTTTGCTGAGTTCTGATGTATTCGCTTTACTTGTCACCGTTTGATTGTCAACTTTTCAAAAGACACTTACAATATCGGTTAGTATCGTTGTGAATCTTTAGGTTTTCTGGATGTGGTAACTTCTTCAGATCTGGCACGACGAAAAGCTACCGCATTCATGAAATCTTAAAGTTAACATCTAATCGTACGGACATCAGAAGTGGTTATCGAAAGGTGACAATGCCTCAAGTAAAGTGTCCTTACACATAAGCGCGCGGCAAAGCGCTTCCATATATGAGTAAACAGCAAAATGTCTCCGCATGTATTGTAGTAAAATGCTTTTCTAGTGTAGTCAAAAGTACTCCCCCTTCAGTCAGAAAACTCAAAAAGAAAGATTTTAACAAAAATCGCTCTATGATTCAATAGATAAACAACAACAATCTAATTCCTATAAATGCAGTAAAGACATCGGAAATGAGCGGTGATGTTTCGACGAGGAATCCGAAATTCATAACCTGTACTTGGCTGCATCTATAAGAGAGTGACAGCATTCGATGCCCAAATACTTTTTTCACGGACGCTTTTGTCCCATCTAAACTCTTAAAAATTTGAAACTCACTCCACCGCTTTTATGGAAAACGATTATTTCAGCCTATCATGGAGCATTCTCATGGGTCAAAAGACAAATATTTTATAAAAGCGGGGGAGTGACAATGCAGCAAAAGGGTAAAATTTTTTACAGTGTATGTATGAGATATTCCATAAGAGGGATGGAGTGACGATGCAGCAAAAGTTAAATTTTTAACAATGTATCGCAATGCTAGGCATTTTCTATTATAAAATTTTATGATGATTTCCTGGTAGAATTCGATTGTACGACGAATGATCCTTTATTTCTACACAGACATAAATACATAATCCATATTATTTTACAAATTCGTGGACATACAAGGACAAGATAGCACAAGGAAATATTACGACACAAGAAAAGTACAACCGGGAGCTACACATAAAGAGTGTGTGCAACGGAGCCAGTGGGATTCGAACCCACAATCTCTTACGCTCTCAAGAGATTAGCAGCGTGGTGTCTCAACCACTCGGCCACAAAGACCCCCCTTGATGACTCATTTTTGTCCAGAATCTTTTCAATCAATCGTATACTGTGCTCCATGTGTCGTCATTTTCACATCGAGGAATCCTACATGAATAAAATCTGAAATCATTCTGGTGTCTAATCCGGTAACCAAATCTGAATCTAAAGATAATTTTGCTACACATATCTATGCACTTTATTTTGCATTGATATGTAGAGATAATTTTTTCCTCCGGAGCAAAATATATACGAAAGGATTTTCATCTTTTTCAACAACCTAAGGATGTCGATTGGTATCGATGTCCATTTCCGCTTTAGTGGATGCGAGAACATGTCCATTTAAGCTTTAACATTTCGGAAATTTATCGCATTCAGCAAACTTTAAGGCCCTACACTAGGCACAGAAAAAGACCCGAATGATAATGTGAAGTCTATGGGGGCGTCCTTTTCAAATGTCTTGCTCAAATTTTAAAATTTTTACGTGATTTTTTTCTGCATAGGATAGCTGAGGATATTCCACAACCGACCTAGTTTTTACTTTTTCAATTTTGGTTTCAGATTTTTTTAAAAAAATTATTTTAAATTTCAAAACCGGTTTAAACGGTTCTGAAATTGAAACTATCATTATATAAAACATACATAAGCAAAATCGAAGAAGTAAAAACTAGGCCGGTTGTAGAATATCCTCGGCTATCCTATGCAAAAAAATCATGTAAATATATTAAAATTTGAGCGAGATATTTGAAAAGAAAACACCCATAGCCTTTACACTAACATCCGGGTCTTTTTCTGAGACTAGTGTAGTGCCTTAAGGTCCACATTGAAATCTACAGACTTCGTAAATGGGCATTGAAAAGCTGACAATCCATCAGTATACGTTAAAATTATTGTGAAAAATTACCTTTGTTTTAGACTATCTATTTTCTGACTAATGAGAGCGATCTAAAAACGTCTATGGAGCGTTTTCACTGGTCAGAAAATAGATAGTCTTTAGTAACTCGTATTATGAAGAGAAACCAGAGCATAGATAGTCTTTAAAAACAGAGGTAATTTTTCAAGATATTTTAAACAAGGTACACTGTTAAAAATTTGACCCTTTTGCTGCATCGTCCCTCCACCGCTAATATAGAAAACGATTACTTCAGCCTATTATGGAGCATTCTCATGGATCAAAAGTGAGATATTCTATAAAAGCGGGGTAGTGACGATGCAGCAAAAGGGTCAGATTTTTAACAGTTTAAAGTACGCGTACACAATCAGAACGCGTCAAGTTGCTTCTATGATTCAATGCATAGCAAAGTAATTCTAAATATTCGTATGTATTAAAATACCCTTTTCAGTCATAAAAACTAAAAAGAAAGATATTATTAAAATCACACCATGATTCAACATGCGTCTATATGAAAATAGTAATATTTGAAGTTAAGAATGTTCTTTGATAAACGCGGTTTTCCAAAGTACAGAAAATTTAAGAATTTTTATTCCAGAACTTGGCGTTAGTCGCCTGAACGAGTTTGTTTTATGGGTGAAAGAAGTTAACTATAGCTGAACTTTAATGGTAAGCTTATCAAAATTTTTCGTCATCTATATTTGTCCAAATGTAAATCTAGCACATAGCAATGTACTTTAATCACTTTGTGAATCCGGCATAACAAGCACCCTGATACACAGACACTCTTGCTTTAACGTGTAAGGCTGTTTAGAGATGGATTTTCAGTTTTTCGATATCGAATTTTCATGTCTGGATCGATGTGGATCTTATACTTTGGTGGATACGAGAATTGTTCCAGCTAAGATTTCGTACTTTGAAAAAAAACTAGCATCTCTGCAACAGTGGTTAGGAACCAGAAGGATTAATCGCTGTTAAGCGAAACAAGATTGACCAATCATAAGCCTTCATTTTTTAGAACTTTTCATTGTTCGAAGGAGAGAGTCTGGAATACATGGAGTGAAAATCTGCTATCGACACTGTAAAAAATTTGACCCTTTTGCTGCATCGTTACTCCATCGCTTTTATAGAATTTCTTTGTTTTGACCAACGAGAATGCTCCATAATAGAGCGAAGTAATCGTTTCCTATAAAAGCGATGGAGTGACGATGCAGCAAAGGGTTCAAATTTTTGCAATGCAAGCAGTGCTAAAAATTTGTATCCTTTAAATGTGCAACGATGCTACTGAATTCCAAAGTGTCGATCACAGCGACATCTGCGGCATTTTCGTGATACATTATCTAGACTAGCAATAATTCTTGCATTTTTAGAAAATGTCCAGCAGATGTCGCTTCTATCTTTAAATTTCATTAGCATTGTTGCACATTTGAAAAATAGAACATTTTAGCGCTTTTTTTAAGTGTTACAGAGGGCGTGTTCAGCACAACTTACCGGTTACTTACCGACCACTTACCGATTGTAGACAAGTACGAAATGAAAATCAAAGCGAAGTGTGACGTCAGCTGCAATTCAACAGAATAGTTTTCATGGATGCCAAAATTTGCTTTCGTACTGCCCTACAATCGGTCGGTAACATTGGTTACTTTTGTAAGTTGCTCTGAACACGCCCTGAGATAGCCGATTTCCACACTATATCCCCTAGATGCTATATTTCCGGTTTCTTGCATAAGAGAACTTGTCCGGGATCCAGGTAGAATTTGCGCTGTTAGCGAAACCAGATTAACGAATCAGAAGCCTGAATTTTAGCAAATTTTTCAATGTTTTAAATAAATTTTCTTGTTAATAAATGTCGTTTCGCAAACAGCGCAAAATTTATGTGAATCCTGGCCCTCGTCCAGCTAGGATTTTGCACTTTGAACACTATTAAAAATTTGAAACTTTTACTTTATCGTCTATCCATCGCTTTTATAGAAAATGATTACTTCATTGTACTATGGTGAATTCTCATTGGTCAAAATAGAGATATTCCATAAAAGCGGTGGAGTGATGATGATCAAAAACTTCAAACTTTTAACAGTGAAAAGATCGTGTGTCTATGTAAGTGTAACATAAAAGTATGCAAAAGGAACACTTCTAATTGGTCGATTGCTTCAAAATGAATTTGAAATTTAAAGTTTTTATTTTTAAAAAAGTTCTAATTATCAGATTTTTATGAAATTCGAATGGGACCACATGGGCCTCATACGCTTTCAAACAAACAAAGAATTATGAAAATCGGTTCATATTTGCAAAAGTTATGCGTGAACAACAAATACATACAGGTCGAAATCATAACCTCCTCTTTGAAGTCGGTTAATAACCTCCTCTTTGAAGTCGGTTAAAAAAAAAAGAAAAGAAAAGAAAGAAGGCCTAACCATTTCTAGAACAGGAAAGTGAAGGAAATATGAACTTTGAGAAAGAACCATTTAATTTTTTTTATTTGTGTGGATAATATCGCTGAGTGTATTTATAAAATTTACAATATCTCCCTCTCACTATTTTAAGCATGTAAAAAGTAGTATCATAAAAATATCTTGACTAAAAGTTTTCTTTTTTATATTTGCAATAAACAGAAAATTATACGCATTCTTATAATTCTGTCAATTTTCAAATAAAAAATTGCAAAGAATATGAATTTACCTTTATAAAGAAATTATTTTTAAACACCACCAGCCTATTTAATTTTATGAAATTTGTGAAGTTGGCTTTAGCAATAGCGATATCAAACTATTAAAATGATAAATAAAATTTTGGTTTCAAAGATTAATCGTCACAAATGCTATATGGTGAGAATTCTGTGAACTGTTTACATTAACTGCTTATTGGAAGTAGCCTTAAATAAAATCGTCTTTTTAAACAAATTTAATTAGTAACTTTGACTTCTGGGTATGTTGCTGATATGCAACACAGTTGCTTGTATGACGGTGTGTCTACAAATTCTTATTTGTTATAAAATCATTTTTTTACACATGCTAATTTTTTGTCAATAATTTAAATATTATTAAATGTTTGATTACAACACTTTTCCAAATATTTTTAAAAACTAAAGTTTAAGGAATGAAATTTTAATCTAATAGTTTTTTAAAGAAAAAAAATTTATTAAAGCATAATTAAAATGAATGATTTTAATCATTTGATTACAATCGTTGGACATAATTTCAACAAAATTAATATTTAATTTATTAAAACTTATTTAATTCATAAAAGTAATTTAATGACTGTTATTCCTTTTATAAGATGTATATGTGAAATTAACTAAATCGTTATAAAAAAAATTGGCAAAATTCATACCTGTTTTGTATTAACGTAGTCCTTTATGTATTCTATTTCAAATATCCAAATAGAGAAAGGTTTCTTTTGAAGACCATTATATCCGAATTCAGTACAGTAACATTAGCGTGCTCATGTAACAACGTTAAAGCCCCTGTACCTTCTTCGGACAGAAAATCTTTGTAAAATATTAATAAGCACTATTCCTATATATCTTTTTTTGTAAAGTTTTAAAATACATGCCAACTATACACGTTCATAAATCAAACAACGCACACAGCCACTAATGTCCGGTTAGCAATTCGGAAGGAACTGAGAAGAATAAATACTCTGTGTTTATCTCTCTGCATTCTCCTGCAGACGATATTTTTTGCAGATGTTTCTGGTCTACGTTCTTCGATTTGGCAGTTAAATAAATAATATTTTTATATTTGAGCATCTGTAATTTGAATTTCCTGTTTGAAGATTTTTTTCTTCTTTTTACGCATTTTACCTTTGTTTTAAATCAGTTACAAAATAATTTATGTAATGATTAATATATTTCTCCTCATTATGATATATTTTTAAAATTCATATTTTTGTCAAAATGTGACTTCACAACATATTGGTCTATTTGTGATACATTTGATGTGATGCAACTTGCAGTAATGGCATAAACATTAAAAAATATATCTAAAAAGTTTCTTTTTTACACTGAATAACATGTTTTGTAAAGTTCTTGCATTTTTTTTTTAATGTTTCTAAGCAATTTACATTTGAGTCATAATGTGACGCTACTACAGAGGTCACAGATATGATATGACCACCGCGGCTGGCAGTGACATCATAAAGACTTTTGAATCTCTTTTAGAAGACAAATTTTAATTTTGATTTTGGGAGCTGTTTATGCGCTTGCAATTTATTTGAAATGCGGAGGGGAAGGGGGAATCAGCTCTGGAGGAAAAAGCATGTTAAAAGAAAAAAGAAATTGCCCAGTTAAACTGATAGCATTGAGCTATAGGCTATTCGCAGTAATTATATATTACATCCTTATTTTTTTTTCAAAGAATAATGCTCCGCGAAAAATAAAATTAAGGCAGGAATTAGTTTCCCATTTCCCCGTTTATATTTAACCACCGAACTCCTAAAAACCAAACAGGGATACGCCGTATCAGAATGAACCTGTATCCAAAATTTGAAGAAAATCGGATAAGTCTGTACAAAAACTCATTTATCTAACTTCAGTGGGAGAGCGTTCTCTACTTTATAATTTACTATTAAACTCCAAGATTATTCAGGCATTTGCCTTATTAAAAGAGCCCAAATTTAAAATTGAAGCAAATCAGATAATTCTGCATAAAAACGCATTTATCTAATTTATAGAAGATAATCCTCCGTTCCCTCCCTTATAGTTATCAAAAGAGCTCCTAAACTTAATCAGGGGAGCAACTTATCAAAATGAACCAATATTCAAAATTTGAAGCAAATCGGTTAATTCTGCATGAAAAACTCATTTACCTAAATTAAGGGAAATAGTTACCCGTTCCCAGCTTCATACTTAACCAGTGAATCCGCAAAACAAATGAGGTAAGTGCTTATCAGAATGAACTTATATAAAAAAAATTGAAGTAAATTCGTAAATTCTGCATCAAAAACCCACTTACTTAAATTATGAGGAGTAACCCCCGTCCCCCCTCCCCCCATTATATTTAAATAATGAATCCCCACAGCAAAACATGTAAGCGCCTTATAAGAAAAATTTGGATAAAGAACTTGAAGCAAATCGGTAAATTCTGCATGAAAAAACCATTTAACTAAATTGTGGGGTGTAGCCTCCCGTTCCCTCCTTTATACTAAACCAATGAATCCCCAAAACAAATCAGGTAAGCACCTTATGTGAATAAATCTATGAAAAAAAAAGCAAATCGGTAAATTTTGCACGAAAAAGACATTCACTTACATTAAGAGGGGTAACAACTCCTCATTCCCCCCCTTTTATACTTAACCAATAAACATACAAATTAATCATGGAGGCGTTTTATCAGAATAATCTTATTTCTAAAACATGTATGAAATCTGATAATTCTGCATGAAAAACCCATTTGCCTAAATTAAGTGGGGGGGTCTAATCCCTGTTCCCCCTTTATACTTAACCAATGAACTCCCAAAACTAATCAGGGAAGCGCCTTACGAATAAACCTGTATAAAAAATTTCAGGCAAATCCAATATTTTTAACTGGAGTTATCGCGCTACGTACTTACATACGTACATGCATACATACATACTGAACCTGCAAGCACATTAGCTCTCAGGCTTTGTTAAACTGTGAGCTAAACATTAATTGTTTCAGTTTTTAACTACTGTTAAAGTACTAAACTTATACAGTTAATAACTGAAATTAAATACGTACCTTAAAATGTATTAATTTTTTTTTGCTTATATATTTGTATTTAAATATGCACATTTAGACATTGTCTTTTAAGATTTAAACATTTATAATTATATTTAATACTTCAATTCCTGTAAATGCAGGTATTTTTCTATATTTACACACTTAAATGTGTTTATCAACCGATAACAACTTGCAAACTCAATGTCATAAATTAAATGCACATAAAAACAGGTAACGTTTTGTACAAAATGTGTATTTTTTGTGACAATTGGGTGATTTTTGAAATTTACACACTTCGTGTATACATAACTATGCTTAAATTCTAATAACACTCCAATTCGTGTAAAATCAGACCTTTTTCTGTATTTACACGCTTGTGTCCGTTTATCAAGCGATAACAAATTACACACTTGCTTTCATCAGCTAAATACACGTAAAAGTATGTAAATTTTTCATTCAAAGTGTGTAAATTTGATAAAAAGTGTGTAATTTTAAAATATTACACATATATGTGTGTAAAATTAGCTAATTTACACATTTATTTTTTAGAGTGTAGATATGTGTAGCAAAATTATCTTTAGATTCAAATTTGGTTACAGGATTAGACACCAGAATGATTTCAGATTTTGTTCATGTAGGATTCCTTGATGTGAATATGACGACACATGGAGCACAGTATACGATTGATTGAAAAGATTCTGGACAAAAATGAGTCATCAAGACACCACGCTGCTAATCTCTTGAATGTAGGAGATTGTGGGTTCGAATCCCACTGGCTCCGTTGACACACTCTTTATGTGTAGCTCCCTGTTGTACTTTTCTTGTGTCGTAATATTTCCTTGTGCTATCTTGTCCTTGTATGTCCACGAATTTGTAAAATAATATGGATTATGTATTTATGTCTGTGTAGAAATAAAGGATCATTCGTCGTACAATCGAATTCTACCAGGAAATCATCATAAAATTTTATAATAGAAAATGCCTAGCATTGCGATACATTGTTAAAAATTTAACTTTTGCTGCATCGTCACTCGATCCCTTTTATGGAATATCTCATACATACACTGTAAAAAATTTTACCCTTTTGCTGCATCGTCACTCCCTTGCTTTTATAAAATATTTGTCTTTTGACCCATGATAGGCTGAAATAATCGTTTTCCATAAAAGTGGTGGAGTGAGTTTCAAATTTTTAGTTGGGACAAAAGCGTCCGTGAAAAAAGTATTTGGGCATCGAATGCTGTCACTCTCTTATAGATGCAGCCAAGTACAGGTTATGATTTTCGGATTCCTCGTGGAATCATTTCCGATGCCTTTGCTGCATTTATAGGAATTAGATTGTTGTTGTTTATCTATTGAATCATAGAGTGATTTTTGTTAAAATCTTTCTTTTTGCTTTTTCTGACTGAAGGGGGAGTACTTTTGACTACACTAGAAAAGCATTTTACTATTCATTGATACATGGAGTCATTTTTCTGTTTACTCATATATGGAAGCGTTTTGCCGCGCGCTTATGTGTAAGGACACTTTACTTGAGGCAATGTCACCTTTCGATAACCATTTCCGATGTCCGTACGATTAGATGTTGACTTTAAGATTTCATGAATGCGGTAGTTTTTCGTCGTGCCAGATCTGAACAAGTTACCACATCCAGAAAACCTAAAGATTCACAACGATACTAATCGATATTGTAAGTGTCTTTTGAAAAGTTGACAATCAAACAGTGACAAGTAAAGCGAATACATCAGAACTCAGCAAAGTGCGTTCATTGGTAATGCGTTGCAAAGCGCCATCATATGTCAGTACACATAATTATGTATTACGGTATAAATAACTAAAAAGTAAAAAATAAATTTAACTTTTTCAAAAAAAATGTATAACCGACTCCAAAAAAAAGCGCTAAAAAGAATTAAATAGTTCTATAAAATTCTCTTATGACAAATCGTTATCCAATAACCACACATTGACTACCATGTACCGGTATAAAACGGTTAAATTTAATATATAGAATTTAATATCCACCAAACATAGGTTTTCCAGAGAATATTTTTTACAAGAGATTAATTTACATATTTTTGATTTAATTTTTTAACATATACATATAAAAAGTAAGGAATTACTTTTTGAAGTTGGTGCCAAACTATCTTAAGTATAGTAAGAATTGTGGATATATTATGTCTAGTACCATAAATAAAATGGGAAAATCATTATCGATTATGATTGTTTGGCACCAACTTCAAAAAGTAATTCTTTACTTTTTATATGTACCGTTTTAATAACATCTGCTTATTTTCATATCTTTTCGAACAAAAATGAATTTAAACTTGTGTTGTAATAATAGTTGCCCTTTGGATTTGAGAGCAGTCTTATATTTCGCTTATGGTAAAATCATACATATCCATTGAAAATTATTCATAGGTTATCAGCTGCGTTTAAATTTTTATATCGGATCAGTATTTAAAAATCTGTTCTGCGGTTTTACCCTTGGCGAAAACGTGCCATCCCTCGCCAAAAAATGTGGTTTAAAGTAACAGGCGAAAACGCATATTTTCCCGTATCTCTCGATCTCCTCCGCTCTTGACCTTTGGGAGGATACAGTAAATTATAGCGAGCTACCGGGACAGGCGATCCACAAACAACCGGATCTCTTCAACAAGGGGTCGCTACCTCCCCTAGAAATCCTAACGACGTTAGGTCTCACCGAGTTGAAGTAGATCGACCTCAGCTTGTGAAGTCCCTACTTAAGGTCCACGCACATAGCACTAACTTCTTGCGGTCAGGTGTCGCTATTTTTGATCTTTCGTGTCGGCACTTTGATGTATAAAGTGCTTTTTCAGTGAACTTTTTTGAACTTCAAGAGAGAAATTGAACTCGAAATCAGTTGACAGCTTTACGACAGAAGATTGGGTAGATAAAAGTTCCCCTTCCTTTGTCAATTTGGTAGGGTCAGTCCCTCAAAAATCATTTAAAGAGGTTTTACCTTTGTTCCCTTCTTAAACAAAGATTGATTGATTGCTCTTTTAGTGTAATAAAAACTAGTGCTGTTCGCTCGCAGCCTTACTCATAGTCAAAGTAGGACTTCCACGGGGAGACTGAAATCTGGCCCTGCGTGATGTTATTTGCTACCTCCACTTGGCACATTCAACTTCACTACCGCTCGTGCTCCTAGGTATAAAGATAGAATAAGGCTGCGAGCGAACAACACTAGTTTTTATTACATTAAAAGAGCAATCAATAAAACTTTGTTTCCGAACGAAACAAGGGTGAAACCTCTTTAAATAATTTTTGAAGGACTGACCCTACCAAATTGACAAAGGAAGGGGGACTTTTATCTACCCAATCTTCTGTCGTAAAGCTGTCAACTGATTTCGAGTTCAATTTCTCTCTTGAAGTTCAGATTCAGTGCACTGAAAAAGCAGTTTTAGATCAAAGCGCCGACACGAAAGATCAAAGATAGCGCAAGAAGTTAGTGCTATGTGCGTGGACCTTAAGTCTCGTGAGTAAGAAGGCCTACCAAACCCCGTCGGCCCCACCCTCAACATGGGCTTTGTTCCTTGTTGAGGGCAATTGTTTTTGACAATAAAACATCACACACAAATTTTCAAAACAACCTTTATTAATACAGCTATATAGAGAACTATTGATAGGGGTGAAACCGCACGGGAGCGGTTTTACATCAAGATTAATATGGTGTCACCACACCGGTATATGCATGTTAGACTATAGGAATTATATATATAAAATCCCTCCGTGTAAATGATTCCGGGGTCAACCCATCCACGAGAAAAAACACTTATTGTGACCAATGACAAATTGCATTGTGAAAAGTTATCTCCGATTTTAAAGGCTATCAATTTTTTGTCCAATGCAAACGTTCCAGAGTCGTAATGGAGCGTTCGCATTTGTCAGATTTACAGTTTGAGCTGTAAATGACGTCACTACATTTTACTGTGCTTTGAAATCTTTTCCCTATTTCAAACAAAATATTCACACTGTTAAAAATTTGACTCATTTCTACAGCATCACTCCACCGCTTTTATAGAAAACGATTACTTTGCTGTGTTATGAAGCAATCTCATTGGTCATAAAAGAGACATTCTATAAAAGCTGTGGAGTGACGCTGCAGTAAATGGGTCAAATTTTTAGCAGTACACTGTTAAAAATTTGACCCTTTTGCTGCATCCTCACTCTCCAGCTTTTATAGAATACACTGTAAGTAACACACACAAAGTAACCGTTTTCTATAAAAGGGTTGGAGTGTTGCTGCAGCAACTATTAGAAATTTGACCCATTTGCTGCAGCACCACTCCACTGCTTTTATATAAAGCGGTTACTTTAATGTGATATGGAGCATTCTCATTGGTCATAAAAGAGATATTCTATAAAAGCTGTGGAGTGACGCTGCAAAAAATGGGTCAAATTTTTAACAGTCTAATACGATAAAATAATCATTTTCTATAAAAGCTGTGTAATGACGATGCAGCAAAACAATCAAATTTTTAACAGTTTTTAATTAAACCTTTTTATTTAAGAAAAGCGAAGGTGCGTTTTAAATACAATATTGTTATAATTTTTATATTCGTGTTGCTTTATTTATTTATTTATTTAATTTTTACAGCCGTGAATGACTTCATTGTCAGATAACGAATCACGATTGTTTACTCTTTATTGTTGACATTTGTTTTCGATCTTATAAAGTATTTTTTTTAAAGTATTAGCTAATGGTATAAAATAGTTAATTCACAAATGTTTTAAAATAGCGTTATTAGTGCATGTTTTGCATTATTAATGCATGTTAATTTGCATGTTTTTGTGAAATAATTACTATAATTTTGTGAGTGAAATTCATTAGCTGCATATTCTATGCCATTATTTTACCCATTCAATTAGTAATTAGGCTACCCTCTCATATTCGTCTGGAAATGGCCAAAATGGGAAAAATTTTTATACATTTTGGACATTTTTATTATTTTCTCTCAGTATTTAAAAATATTTTTTGGCTGTAGTTTCATAATGTATTCTTTTATAATTGATATTTTACCTTACTTTATTCTTTTAAAATTTATGCATTTACCATTTGTTCATTACAATCCCTCCCCATCCACCAGATAGTTTTGTTAAAATTTTAAATGCAGATTTCTATTGAATTTTTTCTTAGATTTTTCCCTCATGTTCAATCTTTGTATTTTTCAAAATTGTTTAAGCCTAAAGTGGCTATGATTGACCAAAGTTGTTGTAATGTTTTATCATCCTTTTAAAAATGGAAACACGTCATTTTGACGGGCTATCTTCTAGTAATAAGAATAATGAAATAATGAAAATATATGTATACTATTTACAAAAGGTAGTTGCCCTCTTTCGCCAACACATAAACCATTCCTGCGAGCACAGGTCATGCCCAGGGTAACGATCTTCCCCTTTGAGATCCATCCACTTGAGGGATAGGTAGACCTACCAAAGGTGAGGCTCTACCTCCTTCAAGAAAGCCTCGAGAGCCTTCCTGAGCTTTGGAACCACGAGGTAGTTCCGCACCGAGTTGATCGTGAGTCTCGGACAATGACGATCTCTCAGTGGCTGAGTTCCCACATATTTCAACAGAATATGACGGCTGGATGCCGGACTCGGGGATGAACAGAACGGGCACGAACGAGGCAAGGGCTTGATCCAGAAACATCGGTACACTCTAAATAAAAAGGAGTGACTATTCACTCCGGAGGAGTGAATACTCACTCTATCGCAGACTCAAAATATGCCCAACCACTTTAGAGTGACTATTCACTTTGGGCAAAAGTGGAATCGTTGACTCTCTGAAAGAGTGAATTCTCACTCCTGGGGAGTGAATATTCACTCTAAACAGGAGTCAATAATCACTCTTTCTGAGGAGTGACTATTCACTTTTGCTAAAGGAGTAAGTTTTTTCACTCCTGGTAGGAGTGGCTATTCACTCTTACGGAGGAGTGGCTGTTCACTTTTACGGAGGAGTGGCTGTTCACTCTTACGTAAGAGTGGCTATTCACTCTTACGGAGGGGTGACTATTTACTCTTGTTGAAGCAGTGCATTTTTTCACCCCTGGTAGGAGTGAATGATCATTTTTATGCAGTGAATTCTTTTTTATTTTATTGCTATTATGGACATTTAAAAAAAATCCCAACTTTTTGATCATACAATGAAAATTGTCTTGTGTGTCACCCCCCCCACTCTGCCCCCCCAGGGGGCACATTTTTAACTTCTTTACAACACCAGTCGTGGGACTCATCATTTGAAAGGTCTGCAACTGCTTATTCATATTATGAATGTCTTGTGTGTCAACCCCCAATCTGTCCCCCCCAAGGGGGCACATTTTTATTTTCTTTATAGCACTAGTCGTGTGACACATCATTTGAAAGGTTGGCAACTGCTTATTCATATTATGGATGTCTTGTGTGTCCCCCCCCACTCTTCCCCCCCAGGGGGTCACATTTTTAATTTCTTTGCAACACCAGTCGTGTGATACATCATTTGAAAGGCCTGCAACTGCTTATTCATATTATGGATGTCTTGTGTGTCACTCCCACTCTGCCCCCCCAGGGGGGCACATTTTTAATTTCTTTACAACACCAGTCGTGTGACACATCATTTTAAAGATCTGCAACTGCCTATTCATATTATGGATGTCTTGTGTGTCACCAACCACTCTGCCCCCCCAGGGAGGGCACATTTTTAATTTCTTTATAACACTAGTCGTGTGACACATCATTTGAAAGGTTTGCAACTGCTTATTCATATTATGGATGTCTTGTGTGTCACCCTCCCACTCTGCCCCCCAGGGGGGCACATTTTTAATTTCTTTACAACACCAGTCGTGTGACACATCATTTGAAAGGTCTGCAACTGCTTATTCATATAATGGATGTCTTGTGTGTCACCCCCCCCCAATCTGTCCCCCACCAGGGGGGGCACATTTTAAATTTCTTTACAACACTAGTCGTGCGACACATCATTTGAAAGGTTGGCAACTGTATTCATATTATGAATGTCTTGTGTGTCACCCCCCCACTCTTCCCCCCCAGGGAGTCACATTTTTAATTTCTTTACAACACCAGTCGTGTGACACATTATTTGAAAGGTCTGCAACTGCTTAATCATATTATGGATGTCTTCTGTGTCACCCCCCTAGGGGGGGCACATTTTTTATTTCTTTACAACACCAGTCGTGTGACACATCATTTGAAAGGTCTGCAACTTATTCATATTATGGATGTCTTGTGTGTCAACCCCCACTCTCCCACCCAGGGGGCACATTTTTAATTTCTTTACAACACCAGTCGTGTGACACATCATTTGAAAGGTCTGCAACTGCTTATTCATACCATGGGTTATTGGCAAGTGCAGCAAGCAGGTGTAGCCTACAACTTGGAATTGGGAAGCGATTACGCGGGGGGTTGGCGAGCATAGCGAGCAAGGGGGGGGAGCCCTCTTAGCAAGGGAAAACTTAATTAAAGTTACTATGACTTAAATTAGATTATTTACAGAAATGAACTATTTTATTCTAATTTTTCCCTTTGTGTTTTCTTTCATTGGTAGCCTCATAAATATATGATAGTTTTTAAATACACATAAGTGCAACTTATTAATAAGTTTTACATATTATTTTAATAATTACGTGATGCATGTTATCTATTTTTTATTGTTTTTTTTATCTGTAGTTACATTGTGCAATTCAACAATATATTATTTTGTTGCTGATAACTTGGGTTACTGTTAGATGGATTTTTTTTCTAGTTTGGTTCGGGTTTAAGATAGAGTTCAATTGGAATTTTCGGGTTCTGGTCAGTGCGTATATGGATGAAAAGTACATTTTCTTTCTGGAATCGGGATACAGTTGGATAAATTATTTTTTAGGGTTCGAATCTAGTTTCAGTTTAGCTCCAAATGTAATTTTTAGGTTCTTGTCAGGTTCCATTTCAACGAATATTTTTTGTCAGGGACAGATTGGGTTATAATTAGATTTTTTTTTTTTTCATGGAGGGTGGGGGGGGGGGTTAAGATAGATTTCAATAGGAATTTTCAGGTTATAGATGATGCATGTTGACGGAAATTATTTTGCCTTTCTTCTGATCAATCTTTCTACTGATTTTTTTGGTAGGGGGCGGGGCTCAGATTGGGCTTTTGTGATTACAGCAGATTTTTTTTTTTTTTGAATCAGTTTACGAATCGACAGAATTTTTTTCAGGATAGAATTCAATTCAAAAGAAATTTTAAGTTCTGGTCAAATTGCATTTCGACCGGAAATATTTTGTCCTGTATACACACCGTGTTATGATTATATGGATATTTTTTGGGTGGGGGAGGAGGTTGGATTGGGTTTAAAATACACTTTAGTTGGGATTTATAGGTTCCGTCAGTGTATATCGACGGAAATTATATCTTCTTTCTCTGTTCAGGATATGGTTGGACAGATTATTATTATTTTTTCTTTTCTTGGGGAGGGGGAGTTTATCTGGTTTTGAATTGTTTTCAAATTGAATTTTCAGGTTGTTGTCGAGTTCAATGTATATAATTTTGTCACAGATTTATGTGGTTACGATTGAATATTTTCTTTTATGGTATTTGGAATAGGTTTAAATTGATTTTAATTGGAATTTTCCGGTTCTGCTCAGTGTATGTGTTGACAATAATTATTTTGTCTTTATTGGACAGATTCATGTTTCCATTGATTTATTTTTTTCGGGTTTGGAATTGGGTTTCAGGTTAACTTTCTTGTTCCTGTCACTGTTTATCAGCAAAAACTATTTCTCTTTTTCGGATCAGGTTAAGGTTTGATTGAATTCTTTTTTTAGAATGGATCGGGATCAATTCAAAATTTTCAAGTCCTGGTCAGGTTGCGTTTCCATGGAAAATATTTTGTCCTGTAAAGATACTGGACTACAGTTACATGATTTTTTTGTGGTTAGGATTGGGTTTAAGATAGAGTTCAATTGGAATTTCCAAGTTCTGATCAGTACGTACAGTCGAACCTCATTAACATGAACTTCAAGGGGAATCAAAATTTTGTTCATGTAAACAGTAATTCATGTTATCAGTATCAATTCTTTGTATTCCTTTTTATTGGAGACTGGGAAAATAATTCATGTTAAAAGTAATCCATATTAAGTGAGTTCATGTTAACGAGGTTTGACTGTATTGATGAAAACTAAGTTTTCTTTCTCGAATCGAGATATGGTTGGATATATATATATATTTTTTTTTACCCTGGTTTCGGGTTGACTTCAAATGGAATTTTTAGACTCTTTTCGGGTTGCATTTCAACGTGTATTATTTTGTCGTAGACGGATTGGGTATAACTTGACAATTTCTTTTAGGGTTCTGGGTGATGCACGTTGACAGAAATTATTTTGTCTTTTTTAAACAGATTTAAGTTTCCACTATTTTTTTTTTCTCAGATTGGGTTTTTGTAAATGTTTATCTGCATAAATTATTTTTCTTTTTTGAATCACATTAAGTTTCAATAGAATATTTTTGAGATTTGGTAGAGTTCAATTGAAATGGAATTTTCAAGTTCTGGTCAGGTTGCATTTCAATGAGAAAAATTTTGTCCTGTACTGATGCAGCATTATGATTACATGGAAATTTTGGGGGGTTCGGGTTGGATTTATGATACACTTTAGTTGGGATTTATAGGTTCTGTCAGTGTATATCGACAGAAATTATATTTTCTTTCTCGGATCAGGATATAAATGGATAGATTTTTTTTTTTTTTTTTTTGGGGGGGGGGTTGATTTATTGCTGGTTTTGGATTGCAAAGTAATCCATTTAAAAGTAATCCATATTAAGCGTGTTTATGTTAACGAGGTTTGACTGTATTGATGAAAACTAAGTTCTCTTTTTTGAATCGAGATATGGTTGGATATATCTACTTATAATAAAATGCGTTCTGGAGAGGTGTGTGGAACGGTTCCAGGATTCGCCACTCCTATCTGTGAATGGACCCTAGCAATACGCCACGTTAGGCTTAATGGAAAACAAATGCAGACATATGACAGCTAAAAGATAATTTCTTTTACTTAAAATAACGTTTAAACAGCATATTTTTCTATAAAACATGTATATCATATCCAAATCAGATTACGATATAAACAAACGAACTCTGTTGCCATTCAGATTTTCCAAATCTTGAAACAAATGAATGACTCTTTGAACGCATTATTAAAAAAAAAAAAAAAAAAAAAAAGAATACACGTCAATTATCTAATTCTGTTCTTAAAATATTTGTAAAATCATATTAAACTCTTTAAATAATTTTATTTTGTTTAAAACTGTCAAAAACTCTTTTTGCAATCATATATTGGCAAATAATATAAAGAATCGAACTTTGTAATAAACACGAGTTAATGTTCGGCATATCAAAAAGTTAATGTGATATTTTCGGAAATTACATTTCACTTTGCTAATAATTAATAGAGATCTAAATCAGAAGCATGCATTTTTAAGAACTTTTCACTGTTTCTTAAAATGCAGAATTCTGATTGGTTAGTCACGTTTCGCTATCAGCGAAAGTAGCCTGGATCGTGGTATTCTTCTCGCAAAAAATGTAGTGAATCAATCACGTTTGAGAATCGTTCAATCAAAATTATTTGTACTTGAGAACGCACGTGTGTCAGTTGATCTTTTTGAACACGCGGTAGGTTTATATATTTTCAAGTAAATCGTTGTTTCTGTAATTTAACGATAATTTTAGCAATGCCTGGTGAAAATAACGAAACGGCGATTAGCTCGCTAAAGAAAATCGAGATGGCAATACTCGAAAAATACTCAAATTTTATCGAAAAATCGTGTAATATACTCAAATTTTTCTGAAAAATCGTCCGAAAATACGCAAATTTTAAAGAAAGATTCGGGAAAATATCAAAATTTTGTAGAAAAATCGGGGAAAATACGCACATTTTGTCAAAAAATAGCGGAAAATAGGCGAATCTTAACGAAAGATCGTGAGAAATACGAGAATTTTGACGAAAGATCAAGGAAAATACGCGAATTCTGTCAAAAAATCGCGGAAAATACGATAATTTTGTCGAAAAATCGGGGAAAATACGCGAAATTTGTCGAAAAATCGCAGAAAATACGCAAGTTTTGTCAAAAATTCGCGGAAAATATGCGAATTTTCTCGAAAAATCAAGGGAAATAAACAAATTTTCTCGAAAAATCAAGGGAAATAAACGAATTTTCTAGAAAGATAGTCAAAAATATGCGAATTTTCTTGAAAAACTTGCTATTTTCAAAATAAAACTGCTATTTTTTAAAAAAAGTTGTTTTGTTTATATTAACTGCGTATAGATAGCGCCAAATCCAAATTTAAAAAACAAAACACAAAGCTTCTTAATTCATGCCTAAAAGCATCGAACTAAAAGTATCATATGCCCATGATTAAAGCCACTGCCGAATCATACTTTTAATAAAAATAATGTATTTTAAAATTTAAAATACTTCAATATTTAATTTTAATGCTTTGTGAAATCTTCAGAAATTGAGTTTCATTTTGCTAATTATTATTATCGTTATTGTAATAAATACTGCTCTTTGTTTTGAAATTAAAATTTGTTCAAAAACTAAATATCAAGTTAAAAATAATTAAAAAAAAACTTTATCATTTGTATTTGTAGAAATCTATTGTTATTTTTAAAATGTGCTTTTCTACAATACAAACTCTTCAATACTAAAATCTTCATTCTGTTTGTATTATTATGAAAATAAAATGCAAAGAAAATTCCGTCATTTTTGACGGGGTTGTTATACTAGTATATATATAAAGGGTGTCCGAAAAGTATGGAAACGGCCGAATAACTCGAGAAATACATATGAGATTGAAAAACGTAAATATACGTATTAAATATTTTTAAATAAGCTACTCAGTGATACCAAATTTGATCTTCGCAACCGACCCCCTGGAGGTCAGAGGGGGTCCAACTTTGAAATCTTAAATTATAACCCCCCCCCCCCATTTTTTATTGCAGATTCGGATTCTACGGACAAAAATACGTAACTTTTGTATTTGATGTTTATTTCGAATCCTTGATTATCACGGTGTAATCGAGCATATTAAATTGATACATATTTCGGCTTTTCCAACGGGATTTTCCCTAATCGAAACTGATTGGGCAGAATTTTTGACGTCAAATTCCTCGTCTTTTGCAGGAATAGCGTTTCCTGAAAATCACCCGTGGCGATTATTTCGATAGTGCTATACTGTTAAAAATTTGACCCATTTGCTGCAGCGTCACTCCACAGCTTTTATAGAATATCTCTTTCATGACCAATGAGAATGCTCAGTAAAGTAACCGTTAACACAGCCGAATATGTGTAACCGAATAACACAGTAAAGTAACCGTTTTCTATGAAAGCGGTGGAGTGACGCTGTAGCAAATGAGTCAAATATTTTACAGTGTATAGGTGTTTTTATGCTTTTTACTAGAAAAATTCATTGAAATATATTAATTTAGTTTTCTATTTGGATTTTTATTTTATCCAGTAAATGGTTTCTAAAATACGACCTACTTGTTTTGATGTTCTAATGTGTAAATATGAACTTCCCCTCCCGAATAGAAAAAGTATATCTTCAGTTTACGTTATGTAAATATTCTGCGTTTCGATGAATTCTGCTTTTTTTTAATCATTTAGTTCAGACGGGCAAATGGGCGTGCATGGAGTTTTTTAAATAATTTTTGCAATGTATAATAAAATGTAAGGCAAACTGACCTGTGTGTTTCGATCTTTTATCATATAAATATGCACCTTCTCTAAGAAATAGAAAAAATATAAATTTCTTAATTTGAGGGTGGGATGTGTGTATATTATGCGTTTCCATATATTCTGTTGTTTTTAAAAAATCATCTAATAAGGCTGATGTGGGTGTATGTTTTTTTTATTATTACAGAAAAAATATAAGACAAAATATTAAGAAATAAAGTTATAAAACTTTTTTTGGCTGTGCAACGAATGAAGAAGTATCGTAAATTCATTGTACTTACGGAACTCGTTATTTTCCAAGTGAAATGTCAGTATTTTCTTTATAAAATAAATAAAGCTACTATAAACATTCGTTATTTTGTCTTCTTTAACAAGTGATTTTCAATAAGAAAATATTCGTAGTTAGCATTTCTTATTGAAATGAAATTGAAATGCAATCTTATTGAAATTATTTCCTATTCTAGAAATTGCAGGATCCTTAAGAACCCTGAAATTTTATTTTGGGGGAGGAATTATACGTTTTCATAATTGATTAATTACTGCAAAAACAAAATAACAGGGCAGGGAATTTTTCGACAATTTTTGTTCATATATCATGATTTTTTGTAAATTAATATGTATTTTGTTCAATTTAAAATTGTTTTTCATAAATTTAACCGCTTAACGGATCAATATTTCTGCTAAAAATTTTCAAATAATGTCTAACTTAGCATATCTTTTACATAATTTTTAATCTTTTATGACGGGTTATTTCAAAGGGAAACTTTTGCGTTATTGAATCAGAAAAATGCTCGGATTAAATAATGCAATATTTAAAATTAAATTTTACTGGTGAGATAAATAAATTATGATTGAAGCATGGATTCCCGGAAAATCATGATAGGAAAAATTACGGTTAACATGCCAAATTTCATTTTTCTAGGCCTTTCAGTATCACAAAATTGCATTTTTAGAAAGTTTTTTTTTTCCTGCGCTCCCCTTGAGTTCGTGGTATAGACATAAGAGATAGTCTATATTTGATTCGGGGGGGGGGGGGGACACCATCATTTTAGTATCACTGTTTTTGAAATCAGTTTGGTAGTTCCGTAGATTTTTCGCTACAAATAAAGTAATTTTACCACTTTATAATATAGATATATTTATAGATTACTAATGCATTGCATTTATTAAAATTATTTATAATTGGTTAATATTTATAATTGATTGATTGGATAAAATAAAAGCACAAATGGAAAAATAATTTAATATATTTCTATTAATTTCTATGGCAGAAGCATATAAAACACTTCTGTTATCGAAAGTACCGTTAATGATTATTTTCAACAAACATGTGTCCGCTAATGCAACTACTTTGGTGAAGAAAGCTCTGGCCTATCAAATTTTATGTTGGTAAAATCTGTTTGAGATAATAAAATATGTATCTGATGTATTCTGTTCGATTACAATCGCGATCTTCGAAAATCCGAAAAAAAAGGCTTAAAAAACAATTATAATTTATTTATCTCACCAGTAAAATTTAATTTTAAATATTGCATTATTTAATCCGAGCATTTTTCTGATTCAATTATGCAAAAATTTCTCTTTGAAAAAACAGGTGATAAAAGATTGAAAATTCTGTAAAAGTTAAGCTAAATTAGACATTATTTGAAAATTTTTACCAGAAATATTGATCCGTTAAGCGGTTAAATACAGTTGAGTCCCTCTATAACGAAACTCCATACATCGAATTTCTCTATATAACGAATTTTTAGTAGGAACGGTCCCCTTTTCGCATGATTACATTAAAAACAGTCTCTATATAGCGAAATATCTATCTCCATATAACGAATTTTTTCATAAATTGGTCTTAATTTATTTAGTTTTAAAAAGCTTCGAAATCATATGGAATCAATTTTCCATCACCTATTTTTGATTTATCGTCAGTGCTGAGTTTTTTTTATTTATTACTTCTCTCCTTGTTCTTTAAATCCAACGAATTCACCCCACCTCCCACACACCTTTCCGCATCCTTCTCAAAACAGTGTCAGTTGGATTGATACACATGTGAGAGAGGAATCAAAGAGAGGCACATAAGAGAAGCCTTCAAATAGAGAAAAATGTTAACTACAATTTTTCATTTCTTTCTAAAATTTGAGCATTTTTTTTGAAAGCGTAACAATTTTAAAATCAAAACAACAAAAAATTACAGATTTCTTCGTCTGAAATTAATGCAAGTCTTCCTTATTTGATTTTCAAGCTTTCAAATAAATGTCTGTTCTCTTTTTTGAAACAGCTTAAATAACTAAGAAATAAAATGTTAGGTTAATATTTACTTTTAGACATTTCAAATTCTTAATTCAAAAGATCAAAAATAATATTTGTTCAAATTTCACACATTAAATATAATTTTTAACATAATTCTCTATGCATCGAATTTCTCTATATAACGAACTTTTTACTGGAACGGTGGATTTCGTTATATGGAGACTCGACTGCATATGAAAAACAATTTTAAATGGAATAAAATACATATTAATTTACAAAAAATCATAATATATCAACAAAAATTGTCTAAAAATTCCCTGCCTTATTATTTTGTTCTTGCAATAATTAATCAATTATGAAAACCTATAATCCGCCCCCCCACCCAAACTAAAATTTCCTAAGGGGAGTTCCTAAGGATCCTGGAATTTCTAGAATAGGAAATAATTTCAATAAGATTGCATTTCAATTTCATTTCAATAAGAAATACTAAGTACGAATATTTTCTTATTGAAAATCACTTGTTAAAGAAGGCAAAATTACGAGTGTTTATAGAAGTTTATTTATTTTATAAAGAAAATACTGATATTTCAGCTGACCCAGTGGCGTGGTTGGTAGTGTCAGCTCCTCCCACACCGCTGGACCCTGGTTCGAGTCCAGCTAGCGGCATGGGTGTCTGTGTTGTCCCTGTGATGTGTATTAAAATGTATGTACTGTATTTCCTGTAATAATAAAGTGTTCTGTATTTGCTTCTGTCCATTATGGATCATTCGAGGTAATAGCTATTGTAGCTATAGACCTCAAAGCATTGTTCACTCAAACTCAAACTCAATCTACTGCTATTTCACTTGGAAAATAACGGTTTCCATAAGTACCACGAATTTACGATACTTATTCATCCGTTGCACAGTCAGCACAAAAAATGTTTTATAACTTTATTTTTTAATGTTTTATCCTATATTTTTCTGTAGTAATAATGATAAAAAAACATACACCCACATCAGCGTATTAGATGATTTTTTAAAAAAACAACAGCATCCACGTAAAGGCATAACATACACACATCCCGCCGTCAAATAATGAAAATTATCCTTTTTCTATTTCTTAGAGGAGGTGCATATTTATACGTTAAAAGATCGAAACACGCAGGTCAATTTGCCTTACATGTTATTCTACATAGTAAAAATTATTTAAAAAACTCCACGCACGCTCATCCGTCCAACTGGATTAAATGATAAAAAAAAAAGAAAAAGAAAAAGAAAAAAAAAGAAAAGAAAAGAAAAAAGAAAGAAAAAGAAAAGAAGGCAGAACTTATCGAAACTCAAACTATTTACATACCCCGCCCCCAAAAAATGAAGATATAGTTTTTCTATTCGGGAGGGGAGGTTCTTATTTACACATTTAAACATCAAAACAAGTAGGTCGTATTTTAGAAACCATTTACTGGCTAAAATAAAAATCCAAATAGAAAACTAAATTTATTTCAGTGAATTTTTCTAGAGAAAAATATAAAAATTCCTATACACTGTAAAAAATTTGACTCATTTGCTACAGCGTCACTCCACCGCTTTTATAGAAAACGGTTACATTACTGTGTTATTCGGTTACACATATTCGGCTGTGTTAACGGTTACTTTACTGAGCATTCTCATTGGTCATGAAAGAGATATTCTATAAAAGCTGTGGAGTGACGCTGCAGCAAATGGGTCAAATTTTTAACTGTGTAGCACTATCGAAGTAATCGGCACGGGTGAATTACAGGAAACGCTATTCCTGCAAAAGACGTGGAATTTGATGTCAAAAATTCTCCCCAATTAGTTTCGATTAGGGAAAATCCCGTTGGAAAAGCCAAAATATGTATCGATTTAATATGTTCGATTACACCGTGATAAACGAGGATTCGAAATAGACATCAAATACAAAAGTTACGTATTTTTGTCCATAGAATCCGAATCTGCAATAAAAAATGGGGTTATAATATAAGATTTCAAAGTTGGACCCCCTTTGACCCCCAGGGGGTCGGTTGCGAAGGTCAAATTTGGTATCACTGAGTAGCTTATTTAAAAATATTTAACACGTATATTTACGTTTTTCAATCTCATACGTATTTCTCGAGTTATTCTGCCGTTTCCAGACTTTTCGGACACCCTGTGTATATATATATATATATATATATATATATATATATATTTTACTCTGTTTTTGGGTTGACTACAAATAGAATTTTTAGGTTCTTCTCGGGTTGCATTTCAACGTATATTATTTTGTCGTAGACGGATTGGGTGTTACTTGACAAATTTTTTTAGGGTTGTGGGTGGTGCACGTTGACAGAAATTATTTTGTCTTTTTTAAACAGATTTATGTTTCCACCTTTTTTTTTTCTCAGATTGGGTTTTTGTAAATGTTTATCTGCAGAAATTATTTTTTCTTTTTTGAATCACATTCAGTTTTAATAGAAATTTTGAGATTTGGTTAGAGTTCAATTCAAATGGATTTTTCAAGTTCTGGCCAGGTTGCATTTCAATGAAAAAAATTTTGTCTTGTACTGATACAGTATTATGATTATATGGAAATTTTTGGGGGTTCGGATTGGGTTTATGATACCTTTAGTTGGGATTTATAGGTTTTGTCAGTGTATATCGACAGAAATTATATTTTCTTTCTCGGATCAGGATATGGATGGATAGATTTTTATTTTATTTTATTTTATTTTATTTTATTTTATTTTTTTTTGGGGGGGGGGGGTTGATTTATCTGGTTTCGGATTGATTTCAAATTGAATTTTCAGGTTCTTGTCGAGTTGCATTTTAATGTATATCATTTTGTCACAGATTTCTTGGGTTACGATTGAATGGATTTCTTTTAATGGTATTTGGAATAGGTTTAAATTGATTTTAATTGGAATTTTCCAGTTCTGCTCTGTGTATGTTGATAATTATTTTGTCTTTATTGGACAAATTTATATATCTATTGATTTTTTTTGTGTGTGTGTGTGTTTGTTTGGAATTGGGTTTTAGGTTAACTTTGTGGTTGCTGTCGGTAAGTATCAGCAGAAACTAATTTTCTCTTTCGGATCAGGTTAGGGTTAGATTGAATTTATATATTTGGATAAGTCAGGTTCATTTCAAATGGAATTTTCAGGTTCTTGTCAGTTTGCATTTTCATGGAAAATACTTTGTCCTGTACAGATACTAAACTGTGATTACATGATTTTTTTTTCTGGTTTGGATTGGATTTAAGATAGAGTTCAATTGGAATTTCCAAGTTCTGGTCAGTGCGCATTGATGAAAATTATTTTTTCTTTCTTGAATCGAGATATGGTTGGATAGATTTTTTTTTTTCAAATCTGGTTTCGGGTTGGCTTCAAATAGAATTCTTAATTTCTTGTAAGGTAGCATTTCAACGGGTATTATTTGGTCATAGTAAGATTGGGTTATAATTAGACTGTTTTTTTTTTTTTTTTTTTTTTTTTTTTTAGGGTTTAGGATAGATTTTAATAGGAATTTTCAGGTTCTGGGTGGTGCACGTTCACAAATTATTTTGTCTTTCTTAAACAGATTTATGTTTCCACTGATTTTTTTTTTTTTTTTTTTTTTTTTTGGTTCGGATTGGGTTTTTGTAAATGCATATCTGAAGAAATTTTTCCTTTTTTGAATCAGGTTAAGATTCAATAGAATTGTTTTCAGGTTTGGGCAGAGTTAAATTCAAATGGAATTTTTAAGTTCTGGCCAGGTTGCATTTCAATTGGAAATATTTTGTCCTGCATTGATACCGTGTTAGGATTATATGGAATTTTTTGGGGTGTTTGGATTGTGTTTAAGATAGACCTCAGTTGGGATTTATAGGTTCTTTTGTACATTGATGAAAATTATTTTTTCTTTTTCGCATCAGGATATGGTTGGATAATTGTTTTTTTTTTGGGGGGGGGGATTATTTATCTGGTTTCGGATTGATTTTAAATTGAATTTTCAGGTTCTTGTTGAGTTGCATTTCAATGTACATTATTTTTTCACAGATTTATTGAGTTGCGATTGCAAGGATTTTTTTTTTTTTTTTGGGGGGGGGGGGTTGTGGTGTTTGGATTGGGTTTAAATTGATTTTATTGGAATTTTCCAGTTCCGGTCATTGTATGTCAAGAATAATTATTTTGTCTTTATTGTACAGGTTTATGTTTCCATTGATTTTTTTTTTCAGGTTTGGAATTGGGTTTCAGGTTAACTTTCTGGTCCCTGTCAATATGTATCAGCAGAAACTTTTTTTTTTTTTTTTTTTTTTTTTTTTTTTTTTTTTTTTTGGATGAGGTTAGGGTTTGTTTCAAATTTTTTTTTTTGGGGGGGGGGGAGAGGGAGGGGTGGATCGGGTTTGATTCAAATAGAATTTTCAGACTGTGGTTACATGGGTTTAGGATAGATTTCAATTGGAATTTCCAAGTTCTGGTCAGTACAAATTAATGAAAACTATGTTTCTTTCCTTTCTCAGATCGGAATATGGTCGGATAGATTTTTTTTTAATGTGGTTTCTGGATGACTTTTCAAATGGAACTTTTACGTTCGTGTCTGATTGCATTTAAACATATATTATTTTGTCGTAGACTAATATATGCTTAGGTTATAATTAGACAGTGTTTTTTTGGGGGGGGAGGGGGTTAGGATAGATTTTAATAAGAATTTTCAGGTTCTAGATGGTGCTCGTTGACAGATTTTTTTTTTTTTTTCTTAAACACATTTATGTTTCCACTGATTTTTTTTTGGCTCAGATTGGGTTTTTGAAATGTGTATCTGGAGATTTTTTTTTCTTTCTTGAATCAGGTTAAGATTCAATAGAATTTTTTTCAGGCTTGAATAGAGTTAAAATTAAATGGAATTTTCAAGTTCTGGTCAGGTTGCATTTTAGTGGGAAATATTTTGTCCTGTACTGTTACCGTGTTATGATTATATGGGCATTTTTTGGGGTTTAGATTGGATTTAAGATAGACTTCAGTTGGGATTTGTAAGTTCTGTCAGTGTATATCAACAAATTATTTTTCATTTCTCGAATGAGGGGAGGGGGAGTTATTTGGTTTCGGATTGATTTCAAATGGAATTTTCAGGTTCTTTCTCGAGTTGCAATTCAATGTATATTATTTTGTCACAGATGTATTGGGTTATGATTAGATGGATTTTTTTTAGGGGGGGGGGGCTAAAATGTAATTCTATTGGTATATTTTGGGTATGATCAGTAATTTTTTTGTCTTCCTTGGTCAGATTTATTTTTCCTTTTTATTTATTTTTTTTTTTGTATTGGGTTTCAGGTTAACTTTCTGGTTTTTGCCTGTGTGTATCAGCTAAAATTATTTTTCTTTTTCAGTTCAGGTGTTAGGATTTGATTGAACTTTTTTTCGGGACGGATCGGGTTCAATTCAAATTGAACGTTAAGGTTCTGGTCAAATTGTGTTTCCATGGAAAATATTTTGTTCTGTACAGATACTGGGCTATGGTTACATGAAATTTTCTTTTTTTTTCTGGTTTGAATCGAGTTTAAGAAACAGTTCAATTGGAATTTCCAGGTTCTGGTCAGTACGTATCGATGAAAATTGTTTTCTTTCTCAAATCGAGATATGGCTATGATAGTTTTTTTTTGGGGGGGGGGGGTGAATCTGGTTTTAGGTTGACTTTAAATGGAATTTTTTGGTTCTTATGTAGTTGGTTGCATTCCAACATACAGTCGACTCTCGTTAATTTGAAATTGGATGATTCGAATCTTCGCTTAATTCGAACTAAACATAAAGTCCCGAAATTTTCAATGATAGAATAACGTTAAAAATTTTCATTAATTCAAACTCATTTTCTCTTGACTTCGTTTAATTCGAACTAACTAGAATTCTGAATTTTCATTTTTCTTTTCTTTCTCACGGGTTTCAGATATTTTAAATAATTTTATTTCTTTGATTTTTGTGAAAATTGTTCCGAACGAGTATACATATAATCCAATGCATTTGATATCCACTTTCTTAGTGTTCCGTCTGTCCAACATGACGCTTTGAATCGAGTTTAAGAAACAGTTCAATTGGAATTTCCAGGTTCTGGTCAGTACGTATCGATGAAAATTGTTTTCTTTCTCAAATCGAGATATGGCTATGATAGTTTTTTTTTTTTTTTTTTGGGGGGGGGGGTGAATCTGGTTTTAGGTTGACTTTAAATGGAATTTTTTGGTTCTTATGTGGTTGGTTGCATTCCAACATACAGTCGACTCTCGTTAATTTGAAATTGGATGATTCGAATCTTCGCTTAATTCGAACTAAACATAAAGTCCCGAAATTCTCAATGATAGAATAACGTTAAAAATTTTCATTAATTCAAACTCATTTTCTCTTGACTTCGTTTAATTCGAACTAACTAGAATTCTGAATTTTCATTTTTCTTTTCTTTCTCACGGGTTTCAGATATTTTAAATAATTTTATTTCTTTGATTTTTGTGAAAATTGTTCCGAACGAGTATACATATAATCCAATGCATTTGATATCCACTTTCTTAGTGTTCCGTCTGTCCAACATGACGCTTTAAACTTTTCTTCCATTGTGCTTGTTTCTAATCTTTTAATTAGTTTATGTATTTATAATTCTAATATTAAGTCATATTCTAATGATAACAGACAAAATAAATTAAAAAAAACCCACTAACATTAATTCCTTTGTAATACCACCATATTAAGCATGTTTTCATTTCATATTTTCCATAATTCGAACTTTGGATAAATTTCTTGTGGTCCCGACGAGTTCGAATTAACGAGAGCTAACAGTATATTATTTTGTGTTTGACAAATTCGGTTATAATTAGATTTTTTTGTGTGTTATGTTTAGATTGGGCTTAGCATAGATTTTAAGTGGTATTTTCAGGTTCTGGTCCATTTTGACAGAAATTATTTTATTGTTCTGTGACATGTTTATGTTTCATTTATTTATTTATCTTTTTTTAGTTCGGATTGGATTTCGGTTTAATTTTCATGTTCTTGTCAGTGTGTAGCATCAAAATTTGTTTTCTTTTTTATTCATGTTTACAGTTTAATGGAATTTTTTTTCGGGTTTGAATCGGATTAAATTGAAACGGAATTTTTAGGTTTTGATCAGGTCGTGTTTCCATGGAAAATATTTTGTCCTGTACAGATATTGGGTTACATGGAATTCTTTTTTGCATATTCAGATCAGGTTTAAGATAGACTTGAAATTTTCTGATTCTGGTCAGTACATATCAACGAAAATTATTTATTCCTTCTCAGATTGTGATATGGTTGGTTATTTCCTTTTTGAGTTGATTTTAAATGGAATTTTCAGATCAGTGCATCTCAACAGAAATTATTTTTAACCGACTTCAAAGAGGAGGTTATGATTTCGACCTGTATGTATTTGTTGTTCACGCATAACTTTTGCAAATATGAACCGATTTTGATAATTCTCTTTTTGTTTGAAAGCGTATGAGGCCCACGTGGTCCCATTCGAATTTCATAAAAATCTGATAATAAGAACTTTTTTAAAAATAAAAACTTTAAATTTCAAATTCATTTTGAAGCAATCGACCAATTAGAAGTGTTCCTTTTGCATGCTTTTATGTTACACTTACATAGACATACGATCTTTTCACTGTTAAAAGTATGAAGTTTTTGCTGCATCGTCACTGCATCGCTTTTATGGAATATCTCTATTTTGACCAATGAGAATTCACCATAATACAATGAAGTAATCATTTTCTATAAAAGCGATGGATAGACGATAAAGTAAAAGTTTCAAATTTTTAACAGTGTTCAAAGTGCAAAATCCTAACTGGACGAGGGCCAGGATTCACATAAATTTTGCGCTGTTTGCGAAACGAGATTTATTAACAAGAAAATTTATTTAAAACATTGGAAAATTTGCTTTTGATTCAGGCTTTTGATTCGTTAATCTGGTTTCGCTAACAGCTCAAATTCTACCTGGATTCCGGACAAGTTCTCTTATGCAAGAAACCGGAAATACAGCATCTAGGCTATATAGTGTGGAAATCGGCTATTTCAGGGCGTGTTCAGAGCGACTTACAAAAGTAACCAATGTTACCGACCGATTGTAGGGCAGTACGAAAGCAAACTGTGGCATTAATGAAAACTATTCTGTTGAATTGTAGCTGACATCACACTTCGCTTTGATTTTCATTTCGTACTTGTCTACAATCGATAAGTGGTCGGTAAGTAACCGGTAAATTGTGCTGAACACGCCCTCTGTAACACTTTAAAAAAAGCGCTAAAATGTTCTATTCTTTAAATGTGCAACAATGCTGATGAAATTTAAAGATAGAAGCGACATCTGCAGGACATTTTCTAAAAATGCAAGAATTATTGCTAGTCTAGATAATGTATCACGAAAATGCCGCAGATGTCGCTGTGATCGACACTTTGGAATTCAGTAGCACATTTAAAGGATACAAATTTTTAGCACTGCTTGCATTGTAAAAAATTGAACCCTTTTGCTGCATCGACACTCCATCGCTTTTATAGGAAGCGATTACTTCGCTCTATTATGGAGCATTCTCATTGGTCAACACAAAGAAATTCTATAAAAGCGATGGAGTAACGATGCAGCAAAAGGGTCAAATTTTTTACAGTGTCGATAGCAGATTTTCACTCTATGTATTCCAGACTCTCTCATTCGAACAATGAAAAGTTCTGAAAAATGGAGGCTTATGATTGGTCAATCTTGTTTTGCTTAACAGCGAATAATCCTTCTGGATCCTAACCACTGTTGCAGATATGCTAGTTTTTTTTTTTCAAAGTACGAAATCTTTGCTGGAACAATTCTCGTATTCATCAAAGTGAAAGATCCACATCGATCCAGACATGAGAATTCGATATCGAAAAGCTGAAAATTCATCTCTAAAGAGTCTTACATGTTAAAGCAAGAGTGTCTGTGTATCAGGGTGCTTGTTATGCCAGATTCACAAAGTGATTAAAGTACATTGCTATGTGCTAGATTTACATTTGGACAAACATAAATGACGAAAAATTTTGATAAGCTTACCATTAAAGTTAAGCTAGTTAACATCTTTCACCCATAAAATAAACTCGTTCAAGCGACTACCGCCAAGTTCTGGAATAAAAATTCTGAAATTTTCTGTACTTTGGAAAACCGCGTTTATCAAAGAACATTCTTAACTTCAAATATTACTACTTTCATATAGACGCATGTTGAATCATGGAGTGATTTTGATAATATCTTCCTTTTTAGTTTTTATGACTGAAAAGGGTATTTTAATACATACGAACATTTAGAATTACTTTGCTATGCATTGAATCATAGAAGCAACTTGACGCGCTCTGATTGTGTACGCGTACTTTAAACTGTAAAAAATCTGACCCTTTTGCTTCATCGTCTTTACCCCGCTTTTATAGAATATCTCACTTTTGATCCATGAGAATGCTCCATAATAGGCTGAAGTAATCGTTTTCTATATTAGCGGTGGAGGGACGATGCAGCAAAAGGGTCAAATTTTTAACAGTGTACCCTGTTTAAAATATCTTGAAAAATTACCTTTGTTTTTAAAGACTATCTATTTTCTGACCAATGAAAACGCTCCATAGACGTTTTTAGATCGCTCTCATTTGTCAGAAAATAGATAATCTTTAAAAACAAAGGTAATTTTTCACAATAATTTTAACGTATACTGATGGATTGTCAGCTTTTCAATGCCCATTTACGAAGTCTGTAGATTTCAATGTGGACCTTAAGGCACTACACTAGTCTCAGAAAAAGACCCGGATGTTAGTGTAAAGGCTATGGGTGTTTTCTTTTAAATATCTCGCTCAAATTTTAATATATTTACATGATTTTTTTGCATAGGATAGCCGAGGATGATCTAAAACCGGCCTAGTTTTTACTTCTTCGATTTTGCTTATGTATGTTTTATATAATGATAGTTTCAATTTCAGAACTGTTTAAACCAGTTTTGAAATTTAAAATAATTTTTTAAAAAAAATCTGAAACCAAAATTGAAAAAGTAAAACCTAGGTCGGTTGTGGAATATCCTCCGCTATCCTATGCAAAAAAATCACGCAAAAATTTTAAAATTTGAGCAAGACATTTGAAAAGGACGCCCCCATGGACTTCACATTATCATCCGGGTCTTTTTCTGTGCCTAGTGTGCGGCCTTAAAGTTTGTTGGGTGCGATAAATTTCCGAAATGTTAAAGCTTAAATGGACAAGTTCTCGCATCCATAGACGAAATAGACATCGATACCAATCGACATCCTTAAGTTGTTGAAAAGATGAAAATCCTTTGGTATATATTTTGCTCCGGAGGAAAAAATTATCTCTACATATCAATGCAAAATAAAGTGCATACACTCTAAAAAATAAATGTGTAAATTTACACTCAAAAATGTGTAAATCGATGATACAAAAACGACATGTCTATACGTGTAAATTGGTGTGTAAATTGCGCCAAATGTGTAAATTTCAAAATACACATTTCAATGTGTAATTTGATGATAAGTCCAAATGTGTAAAAATTATCTGATAACACCTAAAATACACGCTTGAATGAGTAAATTGCAAGGAAATACACATATGTCTGTGTACTATTTTTACACATATATGTGTGTAATATTCAGTTTTTGCACATATTTTTATGTAATACTTTTACACTTATATCTGTGTAATATTCAGTTTTGCACATACTTCTGTGTATTAGGGAAATACACATAATGTTGTGTATCATGCAAAAGACACAGATTTGTATGTAATATTCTGTTCTTAAACATATGTCTGCGTAACATGCAAAATACAGAATTTTGTGCAATATTTAAAATACACAGATTTTTGTGCACATAGTTTTATCCTATACTTTGGAGTGTAAAATGTGAATTAAGTGTTTTCAGTATCGAAAAAAATAGAAAGAAAGAAAGAAAAATGCATGAAAGACAAACACGTATGTTTGGTGTGTTCTTTCCTTTTAACAGATTTGTAGTCGAAGTAGTCGAAAACAAGATCAAAAATCACTGTACGCTCATAATAATAATAATATTAATAATATTAATAATAATAATAATAATAATAATAATAATAATAATAATAAAATACAATTGCTTCTGTGTCTGTAATTGGATTTGGTGTAAACATTTGAATTTTTCGGCCTAGGTTAAAATTATTTCTTCTGATATCAAATGACACCTTTTTAAAGTTTTTTATTTATTTTTCTTGAAGTTTTTGAATGCAATACGCTTATAAAAAGTCTTCAATTTAAAATTCACAAACGAAAAACCATGAATTGAAATCTATGAAAAGCTGTCTTTTGTCATCGGTAGAAAATGAAATAAGAAATGTATAGCATGTAAAATAATGAAAACTCGAAGTTTTATAGTAAAATATATTATAAAAACGCTGAAACAGATAGTATTTAAATTGAATAATTATTTTAAATGTTATCTAATGTTGAAATTGCAAATATTTACTCTAATGTTAGAGTAAGTGGTTTTAAACATGAAATAAATAATTTAAAACACACACACACACACAAAAAAAATATTTTTTCCACATTTGTAATAAGCAGAAAATAACACACTTCTCATCCATATTGTTAATTTTCAAGTATTAAACTGTAAAATAAATGAATTTACCTTTGAAAAAAATGTCTTTTGGGCTATCTCCAGCCGTTTTAATTTTACAAAATTCATTTTAGCAATAACGATCTGGAATTGCTCAAGTGATCAAGAAAACTTTGACATGAATGTATCGTCGTATGTGGAGAATTCTCAGAACATGCGTGGCAAAAATGCTATGCTGGACGATAGCAGTAATAAATAAGACCACCGATTAATGCTCGTTGTATAGGTCATTTTGTCTTTAGTGTATATCGCAGTTATGCGATAGATTTGACTGCATCAAAATTCATACTTAAAAACAAATTTTTAGTTATTGAAAAATAATTTTTAAAAATTCATTGTCAAAATTACATTTTTATTTATATATACATTTAAAAATAATAACTCGTGCTATCTATGGTTATTATTTTTTAAAACAAAGGTCATTTTCAGGTCTAATATGAAAGTTTTTGTACGATTTTCCAAGGATCTATGTTTCTAGGGGTAATATCACTCTGCAATCATCATAAAAGAAGACAAGCTGATTTATAAGAATTTACTATAATGGTTTTTAAATGAAATGTGATAAAAAAATTTCCATATAATAGTCTGTTAGAAATCCATATAACCGTACTTATTTTACCAGATACTGTTAAAAACAATGTAGGAATATACAGTTTATGACTCTTTTTATGTGAATGAAGTATAAAATTGGAGACCATAAACATAAAATAGAACTACACTTTGGTATATTATCATTAATATTTTATTTACAAAATTAGATGGTAGTTATAAATAACAAACCTTATTTTAACTCTCCGCCTACCAGACCGTTCCAATAAAAATTAGTTAAAAGCACAGTAAAATTAGGTTGTAAAAAAATCATAATTTAAAAAAAAAAAATAATAATAAAATCAGATTTCTGTATTTAAATCATATTTCTTTTTATTTAAATCAGATTTTTTTTTTCTCAGCATTAAAATATTGAATAGATATTGATTTAGGTTATAGGTTTCTAAGATTAATAGATTTTAGGTTTCTAAAACAATTAAACCTTTATTTACTAACATAATATATGTTTTTACAATTTAATAGTAAAATTTAGTTATTAGTTAGTAATTAAAAAAATTATAAAAGCTATAAATCACTAATTTCATTAATTAATAGAATGCTATAAAGTTATACACATAAACATTTTGCAATAATTATGTAAAACTATATTAAAAAATAGTGATTTTACATTTATTAAAATTATGCATTTAATTTAGCTGCATTTAATTTTAAATTGATTACAATCTTTAATTAGGTGCATAATACATATTGCAATGCTTTAATTACTAGAACGATAATCCAGCATTTTCTATTCATTCTAAAAAGATAAAGGGCAGGATGCTTATATATATATATATGTTGTATGAGTCACATATATCATATGTTACGTTGATATGTTTCAAATATTCCTTACCGTAAAATGCATGCATGTAAATTTTAAATCGAAGGATTATTTTATTTGCCATTTAAGAGGACAGTTTACTATTTCAACAACTTTATTTATTAAAAAAATATATAGGGTAGATGTGCCAGTAATGGGCCACCTTCCACTAATGGGCCACCTCGCACTTTTTGGTTTATAAAAAAATAATAAATAATAGTTAAGCTTTTATTATTTTTTTCTGAACTCTACCTTGCATGCTTTATAAGCTGGATTAATTTTTTACACTTTTCGTCAAAACAATTAGGAAGCAGAAAATAAAGTTTCACAGTTTTTCTGTTTTTCACTGAAAATCTTAATGAACATGCTAAGAGCAGACTTTACTTACTTAGTTTTATATCTTTTTTATTTTTCCGTAAAAATTGAATGTTTTTGTTTGGTTAGCAATATAAAACATTGAATTTAATATACCAATGGCCATTTGCAAAATTTTATTTATTTTTAAGATTTTAGGAGGGGTGGTCCATTACTGGATTGCTTATTTCGTGATTTGCCAGTAATGGGCCACCCAAGTGACCAATACTAAAAGTGTAATTTCAGTAGTGATAAAATATTTTGATTTAACTGAAAACTAAATAAACAAATTTAATACTTAAATTTTACTTACTAGAATTTAATAAAGACAATTTCTTTATAAATACAGTCAAGTCTCTCTATAACGAAACTCCATACATCGAATTTCTCTATATAACGAATTTTTAGTAGGAATGTTCCCCTTTTTCCATGATTACATTAAAAACAGTCTCTATATAGAGAAATATCTATCTCCATATAACGAATATTTTCATAAAATGTTCTTTATTCAGTTGTAAAAAAATACTTCGAAATCACATGAAATCAAATTTCCATCTCTTATTCCTAATTTATCGTTCAGTGCTGAGTTTTTTTTATATTACTCCTCTGCTTGAATTTTCTTGTTCCTTAAATCCAACAAATTCATCAACCCCCTCCTTTCACACACCTTTCAACATCCTTCTCAAAACAGTGTTAATTGAATAGTTATACATATAAGAACGGGATCAATGGGGGTAATTGAAGAAAAAACAATTTACAATTGCTTCAAAAAGGCCGAATTTTGTATACAAGAGGATAATGTGGATTCTGAGGAAGAAGAAGATGCGACTTACGCAGACATAAAAAGAACAAGTTGGAAATTGCACGTGAACGTAGCAAATGAGGTGCGTTCGTACGATAACGAAGTTTTAAAAATATTCAGATCTTGCTTTTATAGTAAATAGTACTTCGGATACAGTATATTGGTTGAAACTCTGTAAATATACAGGAATAGTAATTCTTATTACACCTCAGCAACGTATGTCTTATTCATAAAATGTGAAATAGTTGAATATAATTAAAACGCGTACCAAACCATGTTTCCCCGTATAGCATTATATAGTGGAATACTTTTGTGTAGCCCTGTAATTTAATAATAAAAATCCTTTGCGTCACAGATTGTACAGAATGCATATTTTAGTATATATTTCATAGATTCATGCCAATTCTATTATGTTCGAATGAGTGTAACATCATTAAAATGCATTTGAAACTTCTTCCCCATTGACCGTAATGTAACGGAATCCTGATTGTCCCTGTAATTGATCTATGCATCCGATTTTCATAACATTTGAAATGACTCGACAAAATTACGCAATAATTATGTATTTTAAATTTCAAACGATTCGATTGGATAGTTTTCCGTTGTTATATGCGGACAGACAGACGGACAGACAAACGGACAGATAGACAGAGTGTCAGACAAACGGACAGATAGATGGACAGACAGACGGACTGAACGACAATTATAGGTGCTACCTATTTACATAATTACGAACGCATCTAAAAATAATTATCTGTTATTTTTTGTAGGGTGGCCCATTACTGGAACATAGGCGGTCCGTTACTGGAACATAGGTGACCCATTACTGGGCATTTGGGTGTTTAGACATATTTCTATTATTTAAAATGAAATTTTTATTTCTATTGGGAAATGTAACTGTGGGATTAGTTAAATATTGTTGAAAGATTAATCTAATATGAAAAAAATTGGAATACAATAATTATAACTATTAATAAAAAATTATTTTTTAGAGAAATTTCTTAAGGTGGCCCATTACTGGCACATCTACCCTAGTTTAATGGTGAACTCACTGCATTTCACTGTTCAGCTAACAATAAATTTAAAAAACAAAATTATTTTTACTGCATATTTAATTAAATGTTTTAAAATGTTTGAATTTTTAAAAATTTCTACTACTTTTTAAAATATTGATATTTTTGCTCCTTTTTATTTTTGAGATTTTCAAGCGCATATTACAAAAACTTTATATGTATTTTAGATACATCTAATATTAGATTTAATATTTATATTAATATTAGATTTAATAATAATTGTTTACTGATATATATTATTTAAGACGATAAAATTTAACACATCTTCATATCCTTTTATTTATTAAAAAATAACAAAAAACTTGAAGTCTAATTCCATGCGCTAATTTATCACATGTATTATAAAGAACATGTTCAAAAAATTTAAATCTCTACCTCAGATACAAATAAATTTAACTTTTTCAAAAAAATGTAAAACCGACTCCAAAAAAAAAGCGCTGAAAAGAATTAAATAATTCTATAAAATTCTCTAATGATAAATCGTTATCCAATAACCACACATTGACTATCATGTACCGGTATAAAACGGTTAAATTTAATATATAGAATTTAATATCCACCAAACATAGGTTTTCCAGAGAATATTTTTTACAAGAGATTAATTTACATATTTTTGATTTAATTTTTGAATATATACATATAAAAAGTAAGGAATTACTTTTTGAAGTTGGTGCCAAACAATCATAATCGATAATGATTTCCCCATTTTATTTATGGTACTAGACATAATATATCGACAATTCTTACTATACTTAAAATAGTTTGGCACCAACTTCAAAAAGTAATTCCTTACTTTTTATATGTTTATATTCAAAAATTAAATCAAAAATATGTAAATTAATCTCTTGTAAAAAATATTCTCTGGAAAACCTATATTTGGTGGATATTAAATTCTATATATTAAATTTAACCGTTTTATACCGGTACATGATAGTCAATGTGTGGTTATTGGATAACGATTTATCATTAGAGAATTTTATAGAATTATTTAATTCTTTTTAGCGCTTTTTTTTTGGAGTCGGTTTTACATTTTTTTGAAAAAGTTAAATTTATTCCTTTTTTTGATTGGGTGGTTTTGATTCGATGGATTTTTTTTTCAGGTTGAAATCAAAATAAATTTTCAAGTTCTAGTTAGGTTTCTTTTTGGTGTAAAATATTTTGTCTTTCAAATCATGTCATGGTTCAATATAATTAAAACAAGTGGTCATTTTTCAATTAGCAAAACTATATCTGCACCACTATCCACTAACCACTAGCAGCTTATTCTCTTGAAACTGGAGGTACTGCCAATCACACCTGTCGTTCTAATTATTTCGAGTTTTTCATGGTTTTCTTCTAACCCTACATTTTCTCAGACTGACCCTCCTTGGAAGTCACCCCCTCCCCCTTTAGTTCCTGTATTCCGTGTGTTGATAATTGGCTGTCATACATACAGCCAATCGATCTTACGCTACCTATGCTCTTCACAATGAAGCTAAAAAATTTTAGTTGTTAGTATTTCAAAATATTTGTTTGTTAGTGTATTAGTTATTTTAATTGAAAAAATTTTAATTTCTAGTGTTAAATCTAGATAAATATTTTCTTTTATTATTTATTATTTCTTTTTATTATGTGTAATTTATTTAAATAATGCCTTTAAATTTTCGTATGAGTGTTTTTCATTCACTAGTAGGGGAGAGGGGGGGGGGTAGTGTGGACAAGGGGTTAGAGTAGTGATTCAAATATTGTAGAAGAAATTTACACAAACTGACAACAATGTACTCCATACTAAGCAAAAATTTTGCGGCAAAGGGTTAAAAATTTTTGAGATTGTTGCAAGTAGTTTAATTTCATGCATGAAAAGTAAAAATAAGATTTCATTTTCATTTTTGCAGCACAAAGAATTTAAACTTTAAATTTAATAAACAAGTTGCTATAAGGCAAGTTTGACTCGTCTTCTTTATTTCTATAACCTCCATTAAGATATTAAATTTGGTTAAATGAGTATAACTGAAGAATAACTTCAGAATGTTAGCAATGGGTTAGTGTAGACACACTACTGGGGGTTAATGTAGACAGCTTATTGTACGTCACAATTTGTATTTTAATTACTAAATTTATTATAGTGTAAAGATATACAAAAAAGTATGTTAACTTATAAATGTAATACTATATTAAACATCAAATAAGATTATTTTCTATATAAATAAGGATATGTGTTGAAATTTTCATGAGACATTTCAAGCAGAAATTTGATTTTTTTCCTTCTGCTACTTTTTGTTTAAATTCTCCAATTTTGGACTTTTAGACGATTAATTTAATCTTAATTTTAAATTAATTTAATACAATAGAATTTATATTTTTTTTCTATGTTGGTTAGCAGCATGACAAACATTAACTGTTACATTATTATAAACTAATCCCATCAGAGGGATTCTCGCTATCGCTCGCCATTGTACCACATTGCGACTAAATTCTTCATTTGACGAGTAAACAAGCGATTAGATTCGCCAAATTGCTAATGCTCAATGTTTGCTTTTTCTTTCTTTTCTTTTTCGTTTTTCATACATATTTTTAATATATTTGTAGCGGATAGTTAAAATTAGATTAATAACAACCGTTTTTGCCATTATAAAAACTTACGTTATTGTAGAAGACATTGAAAAAAGGAAGTGCATTAAAGAATTAAAGATATATATATATATTATTTGTGCTACACGGCAAATCTATTTTGCTAATACTTTTTTCATTTGGTGAATGTTTTTCATTTATAATTAGCCAAATTATTAATGTTGGTCAAATGTCAGCGAGAACACTGCCCATCAGCACCAATTTTTAATGTTGCAATCTATTGCCTGTAATGACTAGATGGTGGCAAATCCTGGAGAAAGTATTTATCTCTATAACATTGCTTATTTAGTTGGAAAAGCATATTTTTTGTCATTTATACCTTGAAATGAAACATACAAACTGCCAGGGATTTAATTATTATTGAGTCAACTAACATTTACTAATGAAAATGAATTTGCACCAAGTTTCATAACTGATCATTGAGAACCTCCAGCTATTTCGGATTTGCACTTTTTAGTTACAAAGGAAAGATAAGGTACTACTGGCAGCAATGTTAGCGGCAGCTCAACTTTATCATATCGTAAGTTGTAAAACACATCTTAACAATTTAACCACTTTTGATCAAGAAAATATTTCTGATAGTAAAGTAAACAGAATTAGTTTAATGCATAATGATTATTCTTGAATCTGTGAGATCATTTTCAACAGTAATAAACCACAAAAAAGTTATAAATAAAGTGAAATTTATAAATTATACTTACACTCTTGAGAAAAAACAAAAGAGGAAAAAACAACTCTATAAGCAACAATAAGCTAAAGTTAGCTTTTCCAAAGAACAAAAAAAAAAAAAAAAGTTCCTAAAACAGAAAGACATCTAGAATCCAATGATATAAAGAAGATTAAAAAATTGAAAAGTATTTTAGTCATTTAAGGGGTGAACAAGATAATGGTCAATAATTTTGTGTTAAAATTCTGCAAGATTAATAACATTGTATATCTTGCTGGCAGAGTTGAAAATGTAAATGTTTTAGTCTCTATGATATTGTATTTCTGCACAAAAAAGTTCAAGCTCATTATTTTATTTTTCTTGATCTGAAAAACAATTCCCAAATTAGAAATGGGAAATAATTGATAAAATCACGCAACTTGTGATTCCAGTTGCTATTTCTTTCGCCGTAAACCCTTTATACTTTAATTTAAACATACAAGGTTAGATAAGGACATTAATTGTTAAGGAATATTTGTAAAAAATTTACTGCCCACACTAGCCCCCACCATATTTTCGTTTTGTCTACATGTGGATACAGTAATCCATATTAAAAATTGTTAATTTTCTTATTGTTTAACTGTATTTATCATCACCTTTCTTGTATATTAATAAACAGGAAATATTCTTCAAATTAAGAAGTTAGTGAAAATTTTCAAATGCTCTTAGAATTTTATAAAATAAAATTAAACTTTTATGTCCACACTAACCTCCCCTCTCCCCTATTTCACTCTTGAAATTAAAGCTTCTGCAGGGGAAAAAAAAGAAAAAAGAAACAGGCAAATAAATATTTTATGAAGCTCAATGTTAAAATATTATTAAAGAGCAGGGGTGCAAAAATCTAGGCGCCAGCAGGCAGTTTCTTACCACAAAATTTTCGTTTTTCTTCGTCTAATATTTCGTGTAAAATTCCTGCTAGAATGCTATTAAATTTTGAGCGAAAAAACTTTAAAATTTTAGTGGTGAGAGACTACCCTCTGGCTCCTAGATTTTTGCACCCCTGTTAAAGAGCATAAGTGACTTCTTTTCAAACCAATGCTATTGCTAAAATTTGGTAAATGAATTATTTAATTAACCAAGTTTAACAAGTGCTTAAACAAGAACATTATCAAACTACATTAAGATTTTTATAACTAATTTAGATATAAAGTTCATGAATGTTACATTATGAATTAAATAACGATACTAAGTTCTAAGCTGTAAAAAATATGCTTATATATTTTGTTTATTGATTTCTGTAATGTAGTGATGCACAACCTTTTTGCCAAAAAATCGTTTGCCACCAGAATATTTGAAAAGTGTCGTTTGTTTTATTTCATAGCAAAGTTTCCGTCATTATTATAAGGAAAATTATTTTGGATAAAAATAGTGGTGTCATTGTGGTCCGCGGGCCACAGGTTGTGCACCCCTACTGTAATGCATATTTTATTTTTCTATTAGAATACTTTTGTATCGGGTTTATAATTTCACAAGACAAAAATTTTCAGAATTGAATTTAAATCATCAGGTTCTTAAAAAAAGAGGGGAAAAAAAAGTCTATTGTGAACAGCATCTGATTCACAGACCAACATGATGCATTTTAATACCTCCATAGCAATTGCTAAACAACATTTTAAAAACAAACATGGATTTTCAAAATTATTAATGAAAAAATAGGATGCATGAAACACATTAAAACTGCAGTAACTGATGCATATGAGTGCTCTGTGCATGTAAAATTCATGGATGCAGCAAACTTGTACAATGATGTCTATAGTGCATAAAATTTGTTAAAGCTGCAGTCAATAACATGTATTATGAGCACTGTGCCCATACGAAAACAAGAAACAAAAGTTAATGGATACAGCAAACTGTTCAGTAAAGTCATTGGAAAATAATTAAAATGGTTTAACTTATGCATGTTTTGAGCACTGTGTGCACCCAAAAACAAAATGTCCCAGGTTGCAGAAAAACTTGCTGCGCAGCAATCCACTAACATATGTTATACAAGCTGTCGGAAGTTCCTCTCAGTCCGCACAACTTTGAAGAAAGTCCGTGGTAGTTATAGCTGCCACCACCGATATTATTAGGTGATATCGGTCGCTCACTGTGAGGATTGTGTAAATGAACACTGACGCTGTCAATTAACTGAATCAACAGTTTATTTAGAATATATGTACACACTAAATACGCTATTTACAATTATATACAATTACAACTCGGATATAGGTGATCCGGTTCAACATTAAATTAAATACAGTAAAGGTTGGCTGTGTACTGTTCAAATTACACCTTCTTCCTCACACTCAATGCACGTTAGATTCACTTTACTGGAGATCAATTTTGAATCTCCCAACACAAGGATACTCGGCCTATACTATCCGGCCCAGAGCACAACACCAGGACGTCTGTGTCCCTTGCTCTCCAGATACGCACTGCCCACAAGGACATCTCTCTAGGTACCAACCCCCGATACCAACTGCTCCAATCTGAGACAAGACTTGCTCTTCTCAAATCACTGTGTTTCCCCAATGTCAACCCCCTTTGGAGCTTATTCATTGGACACATTCCACATTCCTTTCTTGATTAGTGACATGTTGCTTGTTTGCTCATCATCCACATACATCCCTGACGGATGAACACGCCTCTCAGCAATCTTCTCTTTTTCACTCACCACCTGTACAGGATTACCTGTCAATTCTCCCTTCAACAAAGAAAGAATGTCACCTTGAAAATTCTAGTACACAGCCAGTACAATACAAGAGATTAAGATAGAGAAACAACGGAAATTCCAACGGAAATTCTGTAGCAGGTGCAGTCTCAGAACCTGACACCCCCCCACCTTAGCGGAAAATATGCCTTTTAGGGGCTAATTTTCCCCCAAACATATAGTAATATCGCAGAAGAGTTCAATAGTCTCTTTACAGATTTCCTCACTATGCTTATTACATAGGTATTTCCAGTTGTCTGAACATTATCTACTGACATCTCTACTGAACCCTGTACTAATATTAATATCACATAAACAAGACACGTACTAATACACTATTATAAACACAAAAATTCAAAAATATTTACACATACACAGAAAAAAAAATTAAACGTGTGATGACATCCCTTTAAGGTTGTCCACTACTGGGTCGTTGATGCTGATGGGCTAACAACTGGTTGTTCTTCCCAGCTCTTTCTATGTAGCCTAGAAATTGCATCAGCATTCAAATGTTGAGTTCCTGGACGATGAGAAATGCTCAGGTTCCAGCGTTGCAAGGCAAGAGCCCATCTAGTGAGTTTGGGGGACCTTGGGGTTGTTTCAGTGAGAAATTTTAATGGATTGTGATCTGTAATGATCTCAATTTGAGATCCATAGGTCCACTTTTCAAACTTCCGCAACCCGAAGAGAACACTCCAAGCGTCTTTCTCTATACTCGGCCAAGCACGCTGAGCTCCTGACAATTTCTGACTGGCAAAAGCTATCGGTTTAAACTGACCCTTTTCAACTTTTTGAGTAAGACAACATCCTACTGCCAGGTCGGAAGCATCTGCGTGGAGCTGATATTCCCGGCCTACGATAGGTGTAGCCAAACTCGTCACTTTACATAACTCATCTTTAAGAGTATTAAATGCTTTTTCTGCCCTTTCATCCCATGGTACAGTATTTTTAACCTTCCCTTTGGTTAATTCGATTAAAGGTATAGCAATTTCGGCATAATTTGGAAAATAAGATCGGTAAAATCCCATTAATCCCAAAAGAGATCTAACTTCCTTTTTGGTTTTTGGTCTTTTTAAATCCCTTATTGCTCCTATTTTCTCCTCATCAGGTGCATGCGTTCCACCCCCAATTACATGACCTAAAAACTTAAATTTCTATTTTTAAGTTCTTCAATGACGGCCCTAACATGCTCACAATACTCTTCCCAGGTGTCGGAGAAAATGATGACATCATCAATATATACTTCCTCATACCTCCGATGACCTTGAAGAACCTCATTCTTATCTTTCTGAAACGTGGCAGCCGCCCCTGATAATCCAAAAGGCATATTACGCCACTGATAAGTTCCGTTATGCGTTGTAAAAGCTGTCAAATGTTTACACTCCTCTGCCATTTTAATCTGCAAATAACCCCTCAATAAATCAATCGAAGATAAATATTTAGCCGCCCCTGCGGTATACATGATTTCTTGTGAATCTTTCATCGGAAAGGTTGGAACCTGAGTTACCGAATTTAAAGCTCTATAATCTATACAGAGCCTATCAGTTGCGTCTTTTTTCGCCACGAAAACAATTGGATGACTAATTTCAGCATTTGACACTTCGATTAGATTTATTTCTAATGACTCCTGAATCTGCCTATCTACTTCCTCTTTATAAGCTACCGGTATACTATATAACTTTGGCTTTTTCCTTGCCACCCCCGGTTTAAGAACAATACGATGCTCCCCTACTTCAGCTGGTCGTACAGAACCCATAAACACCTCTTTATTCTCCCTCAAAATAGATTTTATATCTTTGACTTGACTATTAGATAACCCTTTTATTTCGAACCTCTCTATATCTCGTTCTACTTCTTGATCCCGGTTCAAAATAGGGATTTCCCCAACTTCTCCAAATTCCTCATCACCCTCGAAAACAATATTAACTATATTACATTTAGCAATAAATTCTCTTATATTATTTTGATGCACATGCTTCCTACACCCGTCGGCTAGCTCAACTATAAACGAATGCTGGTTTCGTTTTTCGACGATAGATGCCGGCCCTTGCCACCTAGAATATAACTTATTAGTTGAATCGGGGATTAACAGTATTACTTTATCACCTACTTCAAACATTTTTTCTTTTGACCTTAAGTTATAATGATACGCCATTCTATTTTGTTCCACCTTAGACGATAATTTTGCCTCATTTGTGGCTCTTTCTAAACGTCCCCTTAGTTTATTCAGATACTCATGAATCGGCATAGTATCTAACTGCGCCCCCTTATTTTCTCCTGCCCAGGACGATTTGAGAATCGATAAAGGACCCTCCGGCGCTCTACCATATAATAACTGGTAAGGTGCGATTCCCGTCGTAGAATTTGGGACTTCCCTATACGCCCATAATACAAATGGTATTTGTTCATGCCATCTTTTTCCTTCTTCTCTAATAGTGTGATGTAACATACGTTTAAGAGTCTGATTAAATCGTTCCACAAGCCCGTTAGACTGTGGATACTGTGGGGTCGAAAATCGTGGACTAGCGCCTAACCTTTTCTCAAATTCTTTCATTAAGTCGGCAGTGAAATTGATTCCATTATCACAGGTAATTAATTATATTTGGAATTCCTGCCTCATAAATATTTGAAGCAATGCATCACACGCAGTTTTAGCAGTTAAACTTTTTAGAGGGATCGCATCCGCCACCTGGTATGCTGATCAATTAAGATTAATATATACTGATGCCCTTGTGAACTTTTAGGATCAATAGGCCCAATCAAATCAACATTAACTACTTGAAATGGAAGTTCCGGCCGCGATACTGGGGAAATAGGAGCTCTATCATTCACTTTAACTCCTCTAGTCAATTGGCACTCTAAACATGACTCACAAAATTGTTTAGTTTCTTTCGCCATCCCCTCCCAATAAAACGAATACCTGATTCTCTGTAACGTTTTCTTGGCTGCATGATGCCCTCCAAATACCGAACTATGCGCTAATTTTAAGATTTCTTCCCTTCTTACTTTGGGTACTACTAATTGCGCTATAGTTTCGCCTAACAATTTTTCTTTATGATATAATAAGCCATTTACAATATAATAATCCCCCTTATATATTTTAGCTAATTCCCAAGCTTTCTCTAACTCTTTACATTCCAATTGGGACTTCTTAAATATATCTGAATTGCTAACAATCGGTTTATTATTTTTCTCCAATTCCGTTTTTTCTGTATTCTGACTTTGTATATTTTCCGACCTCGCTTCTATTGCGTAAACATTACAATTATCACTACTCATACCTTCCTTTTCACTCGAGTTATCAATAATAATTTCTGAACTTTCTAATTCTGGTGATTCTAGCAATGGCTCCACGCGGTTGACACCTGACAACTCATTAATCACCTCGGGATGTAAAATTACTTGCTCATTAATATTATCGATCACTGCGCAAAGTACTTCCTGATGAATTATATTAGTTTGTCCGAATTGCGGAATAGCTAACGGTAATTTAACCAACGGTGATTTAACTGCTTCACCAAATAACCCTTGTAAATAAAAACTACCCGCTCCTTTTAATTTCTCTTCCGGTACCAAATCTTTATGAACAACACTAATTTCACATCCAGAATCAACCAATCCCTTTGCTTTTTGCCCATTTACACTAACTTCAATTTTCTCAAGTTTATTTAATTTCTCATCAATAACATTAGTTCTTTGTTCGGCCTTTGCCGATATTCTCGCCACAATAGCTCCATTAGGTAACTCTTTGTTTTCTTTTACTACAATCTTATGTACACCCGCCTTCTGGTCTCGTCCTTTATTACCATTATTATTTCCCTCATTACCCACTTTATTGCAAAACGCTGGTAATGACCTCTCAAACCACATTTAAAGCATTTAGGAGCTGAAGCATCACTAGGCTTCTTAAAAACTATTTTCCTATCCGTAAAAGAATTAGTCTCATTACTCCCGTTTTGCCTCCAATTACCACTAACTTTACTATCCTCCCTCGGTCTCATTTTTTCATTGTTTACATACTTATCTTTACTTTTAAAACTTTTATACGTAACTGCATACGACTTATTTTTATGGTCAAAATAATGGTCACATTCTCTAGCAATTTTAGAAGCTTCTAACTATTTACCCTGGTGAGTTAACCCAATATATGACGCAGTATCCTCATCTAACGTACTTACTAACTTATCAGTAACTATTAACTGGTTGACCTTTTCATAAGAGTCAGCACTTCTAATCTTACAATAATTTTCCCATGTCGCTATTAAACGCGATACAAATAATACATGAGTTTCGTTCTGGTTTCTCTTAGCCTTCTTAAAATTTTCCAAACACGCCTTCGGTGTTGGCTCATGTTCCCTTAGAACTAACTCCTTTAATTCCTCATAATTCTCCATTTGTTCCCTAGTGGTATAAATTAACAAATTATCCGCCTTATCTCCTAACATATTTAGTAGAATTTCGGCCTGCTGATTTTCCGGTACATTTTTAGTTTTGAAAATGCCCTTTGTAAACTGTTGAAAAATAAATTCCATCCCTCAGTCCCTTCTGGTACTTTGATAGATAGAGTTTTAACACTTTTGATCAATTTTTCAATGTTACTTTCATTATTAGATTCCCTAGACCCATTAAAGTTATTTGTCGATCCTTGTACCCTTAGTCTCTCCATTTCTAATTCATGTTCCATCCTTAATTTTACAACCCTCTCTTCTCTTTCTAATTTTTCCGTTCTAATTTTTCCTTTTTTTCTAACTCTTCGCGTTTTATTCGTTCTGCAGCAATAGTGTTAAATAATTCCGCAATAATCCCTTCGTCATACCCATCACTGTGCATTATCTTTTTCCTGAGCTGAATTCTGGTATCATATTTCGTGAATTCAACACCTAATTCTTCAGCTATCACCTTAAGATCCACCTTTTTTAGTTTCAATAAGAAAGTCATACCTTCTCCGATTGTTATTACCACCCTACAACAATATTTATACCTACCAAATTAATATTTCCTAAATTCCTAACTTAGTACAGTTATACCCCACTTATTATATTAATTAATATCCTTCAGATAATTGATGTATTACATTTCTGATTAACGTACTGACTACTCTAATTTTTCTCAACCATTGATATCACACAATATACTTCCAATAAAACAAAAAGGTAAAACAGTAATTCGATTTGACTACTATGCAATATAGATTCCAATTTATACACTTAGATAATAACATACAATTTACATAATAATATTGATACGCTGAAATTGAATAAAGGTATTGGTGTCAATCAAAAAATCCACATAAAGGAAAATTGTATAACATGCAAAATATCACTATTTGTTTATTATTGATAGGGAAAATATTGGTTGAGGATAAAAATAATTACATAGCAACTAAATAATTTTCTTATCTTCTAATAGCATAAGAAAGTATATTTTGCTAGCCGAAAGTATAAATAAAAAAAATCATAATAATTCCAAAATCCAAATAAAATTAAATCTAACTATTTAGAAAATGGACTCTCAACCAGTATTTCCTTACAATAATTCCTCTCTGATACTCTTTTACAAAATTGTCAAATTTAATTATAAGTTTTCAAATGCCAAATGTAGAATAATGTTTTATCTACACATGGTTTATAAACTTTAATAATAAAATACAATAGGAATAAAAGGTGTCATTCTTAATTGAGAAATAGAGAAAAAAATAGTGTGCTTTTCTGAAAAACTCTTAATATCTGTAGTTTTCACAATCACTGAAAATCACATATTATGTTATAGGTTTGAGTAGAATCATTAGATTTTATAACTGTTATAACATAAATATCTGCTGAATAAATAGAATAATACTAATGTCAAATACATGAGTAAATATAGTTAGACTTAAACACCCTTAAAATTAATTTATCAACATCAATTTGAAAGCTTTTACAATCAAAGTGTTCACCTTATGCCTGCATAAGGAGCCCAATTTAACCCCAAAAACTCCCAAAAACAAGTAATATTCTTGTAGGCCTCCAAGAACATACCTGCTAACGTTGAAAATTATGGTGATAAACTATTTAAAGAATAAGAATTTAAACTTAATCTACTGTCTTGACTTTAGTTTGATCTAGTGATTGTGATTGTATCTGAGGTTTTGTTTGTTTTTTGGGTTGCTCATGAAACAGTTTAAAATCTTCTGGTGAAAAATAGGGTCTTAATTTAGAAACATGCACAATAACGGAATTCTGTCCTGTCTCATAATTAAATTTATCTATTTCATAAGTTACATCAGAAAGTTTATTTATAATTTTGTATGGTCCAGAGAAAGTAGGTTCTAATTTTCGAGTGTTAGGGTATTTAAATTCTTCATAAATTACAGAATCTTGTATTTTTAATGGGCATTCGACAAAATTTCGATCATAGACTCATAAACTCAGACCTACCTATATCTTTGAGGCCCTACCGAACATCTCCTCTAGAAGAAATAGAAATAAAAAACCAAATTCAATCATTGTTAGCAGCCGGACTGATAAAGGAAAGTAATAGCCCCTATTCTGCCCCTGTTACACTAGTTATGAAAAGAGAGGAAGGTAAAAAACGCGATTATGTATAGACTATAGAAAATTAAACGCAATAATTAAAAATGATGCAGAACCCTTGCCCCGTATCGATGGAATTTTAGATAAATTGAGTAGTGCTCAGTATTTTTCAACTTTGGATTTAGCCTCTGGCTACTGGCACATACCAATACATCCATCCGATACAGAAAAATTAGCATTTGCAATCAATTTTGGACTTTTTGAGTGGCTCGTGCTCCCTTTTGTCATAAAAACGGGCCCTCCCAAATTCAATAGAACCATTCGAAGAATCCTTAATAAATATAAAATCGACTTTGCGTGCCACTATTTTGATGATATTATAATTTTCTCTTCCTCATTAGAAGAACATTTAAACCATTTAGCTCAAATTTTTGACATTTGCAAACAAGAAAACATTAAACTTAAACTTTCTAAATGTAAATTAGGCCAAAATAAAATCAATTTCTTAGGTTATGAAATCACTAATGGAACTATAACACCAGCAAATGCCAATATTGAAACCATCAAAAATTTAAAACCTTCTTCAAATGTGAAAGAGTTACAACGATTTCTAGGTTCCATTAATGTTTACCATAAATTCATAAATAAATATTCTGAAATTAGATATCCTCTGAACCGATTACTTAAAAAAGACACAATATGGGAATGGAACTCAGAGTGCCAGGAGTCTTTTGAAAAATTAAAAAATTCTTTAATTGCAAAACCCATCCTCAAAATTTATGATCCTAAATTACCTTTACATATGTTTGTAGATGCCTCTCAGATAGCAGTAGGTGCCGTTCTAAAACAACCTGATAAAGAAAATTTCTTACATCCTATTGCTTATCATTCTAGAATTTTGAAGAGTTATGAGCAAAATTATTTCATAACTGAATTAGAATGTTTAGCTATTATAGATACTCTTGACAAATTCTATCATTACTTTCATGGTGTCAAGTTTACAATTCATACGGACCACGCATCTCTAGTATGGTTAAAGAGTGTTAAAAACTTAAGAGGTAGGCTTTTTAGATGGTCGCTCAAACTTAGTATGTTTGATTATGAGATAAAATATGAAAAGGGTTCAACAAATGTCGAAGCAGACATGTTGTCACAAAATCCTGTTTGTCATTTTAATCAACATATTAGTTTATTGCTAGATAGGAAAGAAATTATAGAGATGCAAGACAAAGACAATGTTTGTGACAAAAAATATAAAAAAGAGAATGGAATTATTATAGTTCAGAAAAAGGGATTCAAAAAAATTGTTGTACCAATGTCATTAAGAAAAAAATTACTTCATATTGCTCATGATAATTTTGGACATTTAGGGATTCAAAAAATGTTTAATTTAATATCTCCCAACTATTATTGGCCTAATATGACAGTAGACATTACAGAATTTGTTAAACATTGCGATACCTGTCAGAAAAATAAAAAACCAAAACAGAAAAGATTCGGCTTATTACAAGCTATGCCAGCAACAGATCAACCTTTTGAATGTCTTTCTGTTGATACTGTTGGTGGATTTAACTATTACAACTCAACAAAAAAATTCTTACACATAATAATAGATCATGCAACTAGATTTGTTTGGGCTTTTCCCTCCAAAAATTTTACCACTGAAACATACACTAACTGTTTAAAACAAATTTTCAATATTAAAGCACCTCAAAAAATACTTAGTGACAGGCATAAATCTTTCAGATCTCCAAGATTTAAGAAATTCCTTAGAAATCATCATGTTCAACAGCGTTTTACATCCGCACATCATCCTCAGACCAATGGAAAGGTAGAGCGCGTTAATCAGACTATAGTTACCAGGCTTAAATGTAAAGTTAATTCCACTTCTTCTAAAATACCTTGGACTAGATTATTAAACCAAGTCATCGAAGAATACAACAATACGCCCCATTCTATCACCAAGTTCCCACCTGCCTATTTATTTTATGGTCAATTTAAATTTAGAACATTCTTTTAACCCCAAAATAGCATAATCCAAATTTGTATTGCATACTAAAAAGTTAACATATTTTTTAATTTTACCCACTTTTAGAAGAACACTACATTTTTTATTTATATGTAAAAATCCTTTTGCCTGACCAATGGTAACTGAGGGTATAGTCTCAATTTTAGCATTAAGTTTTTTAACAAATTTAATTGGCAATATTGCAATAGTTGAGCCAGTATCTACAACACATGGCAAATTATAATTATTTGTACATCCATACACAATTAATTGCCAAACATTATGAGAATTATTTTGTGAGATATTTGGAAGAGTATCAGAGGATGGTACCTCATTCCTAAAAATACATTCTTTTTCCCAATGAAAAGCATTACTCACACCCCTATTTGTGCATATCCTACAAGGTCTTGAAGGATATGAATTAATATAATTATTTTGACAAATTCTAGGTCTTTGAAACTGAGATTGCCTTTGGGGAATCCAATTCCTAAGTGTATTATTGGGCCTAACTGGCTGAATCCAGGGCCTAGTTGGTTGAAAAGGTTGAAAATTTTGTCTAGCTGATGGTTGATTTATTACTTGGTTTGAAACTAGTGGGGTGGAAACTTCCACGAATTGTTTGACAACCCGGTACCATTCTGTGGTACTACTAGGAGGATTTATAATAATATTGTTATTGAATTCTGGTTTTAAACCATCAGTTAAACCTTGTAATAGTATATTTTCACTAAGATGTAATTTCCTACCAATTTCCACTTTTTTACGAAAATAAGTTTCTAAATTGTCTAAATTATCTAATTTCAGATTTGAAAAAACAGAAAAACTCGGGAAGTCTAATTCAATGAGTCTTTCTATCAAAATTTTCTTAATTTGTTCATAATCCGTACAATTTAAGCAGTCATTGATATAAATTTTTTGCGCTTCACCTTTCAAATATTGCGCAATAAAATTAAATTTCCATTCTAGATTTTTCTGTTCCCTATCACAATTTTCTTTAAATATCATTCATTAAAAAGGCAGCACAGATAAAAAATCCTGTCCGACTTTTCGATTAGTTGTGACGATTTAAGGAAAACTCGAATTATTTCCACTGTTTAAAAAGAAACACACAGTCATGGCAAGCGAGGGAAAAACAAAATAAATAAATAAATGTAGAATATCCAATAATTAGTCATGGGCTGCTGTAAATTCATTTATTAAATTCGTAATAATGAGGAAGGAAAAGCTCCTTTTGCAAAAATTCCATCATTATTTCAGCGAGCTGTCCTCATCGAAGAAGCAACCCAAGAAATCTTCTTTTTCATCTCGAGACTTCCACCTTTTTTTAAACTCAAAAGAAAGTTCTGGAACATTCTGTAACCTCAAACCATCATTCTTTTATGTAAACAGAATTCTTGTCCAGCTACGAGATTATTTGCCACAAACGATAAATTTAATTAAAAAATATATATATTATTTAACCAATTTATAATTGACTCAGAATTTTAAATATCTTAGGCAGACGATTTTTATAAATGATTAATTTTAAGAGAAAAAGAAAAGAAATGAATTTATTAATATGCACACATCAAAGGTTGACGTAGGAAAAATAAATAAATAGATAAAATAAAATAATGATATTTTTTGAAAGGTATGGTTTTGGAATAAATCCAATAAGACTCTCTTAAAAAGGGCCGATAAAAACATAGAAGAAATCAGTTTTATTTGGAATATTAAGAAATAAAGTTTTAATTAAGAATATTTTTAATTTAGAGCCATCTTTTTAAATTTACGCATACTGGAATAATGTTTTTTAAGGCAAATTAAGAATTTATATCGTCTGCATAAGGATTAACAGATTAGATTTAGAAACAAGATTTTAATTTAATAATTTGAAGTAAGTACGGAATATTATTATAAGAAAATTAAGATAGTATAAAGGTTAGTTTTGGCGAAAAAATTTTAAATTTGTAATATGCATATATAAATTTCTACAATTATCCTTATTAAAATATTTCCAAATTCAATACTGGTTCTCACACTTAAAACAAATATAATATTTTGGTCACAAGATCTTCACTTTTATTTTTCCTCACTATGGCCCTCTTTTGAGCCTTTTTTTTTCACTACTACTGGCCAATTAAAATTCTAAGCAAATGTTGTTATCAACTCTTCAAAGTTAAACAATATTGCTTCATTTAAATATTACCTTAACAATAATTTAAATTTAAGTAAATTTAATTATTCCTTCCAACTACTATTAACACATTTAGTAAAAAATATATATATAGAAAGCCAATACTAGCTCAAGTTATTATGACCTTTCCTTAAAACAATAGCCAATATGGTTATTAACACTTTATAGGTAGGAAGTATTGATAAAACACATAAATAATATAGACAATTTACTTAAATTACTATTAATTATTAATTAATTTTTTTATTAATTAATTTTTTTATTAATTAATAATTAATTTTTTTTTCTTCACTATGGCTCTCTTTTGAGCCTTTTTTTTTTTTTTCTTTACTACTGGCCAGTTAAAATTCTAAGCAAATGTTATTGCACACTCTTCAAACTTAAAAAATGTTGCTTCATTTAAATATTACTTTAACAATAATTTAAATTTAAATAAAGTTAATTATTCCTTCCAGCTATATTAACACAATTAGTAAAGAAAATATTTAGAGAAAGCCAATACTAGCTCAAGTTATTATGACCTTTCCTTAAATATGGTTATGAACACTTCATAGGTAGGAAGTATTGATAAAACACATAAATAATATAGACAATTTACTTAAATTACTATCAATTATACAACAACAAATTTTGGTTCGAGATATCAGCAGAAGGAAATGATCAAAACACCTTACCTTATGCTTTATTTGCTGGGGTACTTTTCTATTCACAGGTAGTTCCACGATGTAGCGATAATATGGCACAACACTTAGTTCAGCTCTTTCTAATACTGATACGGCACAGGCACAACACTTTAACACACACTCAACGATACGATACGGCATTACCACGCAAGAATTCCACTTGGAACTCCGGCACTAACACACTGCAATGCTCGATGGTCACTGGTCTCAGACGATTCTATCCCGACGCTGCCATCAATTTGTCGAACGTTCCTCTCAGTCCGCACAACTTTGAAGAAAGTCCGTGGTAGTTATAGCTGCCACCACCGATATTATTAGGTGATATCGGTCACTCACTGTGAGGATTGTGTAAATGAACACTGACGCTGTCAATTAACTGAATCAACAGTTTATTTAGAACATATGTACACACTAAATACGCTATTTACAATTATATACAATTACAACTCGGATATAGGTGATCCGGTTCAACATTAAATTAAATACAGTAAAGGTTGGCTGTGTACTGTTCAAATTACACCTTCTTCTTCACACTCAATGCACGTTAGATTCACTTTACTGGAGATCAATTTTGAATCTCCCAACACAAGGATACTCGGCCTATACTATCCGGCCCAGAGCACAACACCAGGACGTCTGTGTCCCTTGCTCTCCAGATATGCGCTGCCCACAAGGACATCTCTCTAGGTACCAACCCCCGATACCAACTGCTCCAATCTGAGACAAGACTTGCTCTTCTCAAATTACTGTGTTTCCCCAATGTCAACCCTCTTTGGAGCTTATTCATTGGACACATTCCACATTTCTTTCTTGATTAGTGACATGTTGCTTGTTTGCTTATCATCCACATACATCTCTGACGGATGAACACGCCTCTCAGCAATCTCCTCTTTTTCACTCACCACCTGTACAGGATTACCTGTCGATTCTCCCTTCAACAAAGAAAGAATGTCACCTTGAAAATTCTAGTACACAGCTAGTACAATACAAGAGATTAAGATAGAGAAACAACGGAAATTCCAACGGAAAATCTGTAGCAGGTGCAGTCTCAGAACCTGACACAAGCACTGCATGTACATGAAAAAAAACAATGAATGCAACAAACCCGCTCTGCAATTGCTGAAATCTTTATAGCTACAGTCACTAACGCAGGCGTCTTTCTCCTCCCACCCTCCACCCCTTCCCAGAAAAAAGAAAAAGAAAAAACATTCAATAAACTTTGGTGGCAATCTAGGATCGGGTGAAATTTTGCAAAAACATAAACAACTGATTACGATTTTAATGATGAATTTCATAATTTTCTGAAATAGAAGAATTTCATTACGAATAAAAAGATCATGGGTGTAAGTTTGAAATTTTGACTGAAAATATTTAGAGTCCCCCCCCCCCCCCCCTGAGTGAACACTTAGGCACGTGCATAATTCATGTTTTTTTCCATGACCGTTTAACAAAATTTGCTTTTTTCCACGATCGTTTGGCAGAAATCCTGTCTGTTTGACAAAAATCGCGTGTCTATCGCAATCCTTTGACAAAAATTCTTGACTTTTTCGCGATTCTTGGACAAAAATTTATTACTTTTTCGCAATCCTTTGACAAAATTTGCGTCTTTTCCACGATCTTATGAAAAAACTCGCATCTTTTCCTCGCTCCTTTTACAAAAAATAGCGTTTTCTCCGCAATTCTGACAAAAATACTTTTTTTTTTTTTTTTTTTTTTTGCTATCATTTGATGAAAATCACGTCTTTCTCACTGCATCATTTTCATGATCCTTTGAAAGGAATCGAGCTTATTTTGCTATTTATTGAAGAAAAACACGTCTTTTTTGCAATCTTTTGACAGAAATAGCACTTTTTTCTGCGATCTTTTGACAAAAGTCATGTATCATCAGCAATCTTTTGAAAAAGAAATTTGTCTTTTTCCACGATCATTTGAGGAAAATTACGTCTTTTCTGAGATTCCTTGACAGAGACTGTGTCATTTTCGTGTTTCTTCGACGGAAATAGTGGTTTTCTCGAGTTCTGTCGACAGGAATTGCGTTTATTCCACAATTTTTTTTGACAAAAAATGAGTCCTTTTGCTATCATTTGAATGAAATAGTGCCTTTTTCCGCAATCATTTGACAAAAATCACGTTTTATTCATAATCTTTTTACGAAGACTCGTGTCTTTTTCCACGATCTTTTGGCGAAAAACGCGTCATTTTCGCGATCATTTTTCATCGTCGGAATTTTTCCGTCTCGCTTCCGTCCTCGAGTACTTTTAAAAGACGGAATTCCATTCTGTGGACAGCAAACTTGCACCCATGAAAAAGATCTGTATGATGAATTTCACAAAATCAATCGCAGAATCAATATCAGGTAATTAATCGCAGTACCAAATGTCAGGGTAGAATATGCTCCGATTTTTCAAAGAAAAAAGAAAATAAAAAAAGTCATCAATCTAAAAATTTGGATTTTAAAATATTGTGAATATTTCCCAAGAATTACGAAGAAACGCGAAGTTCGTCAAAGAAATACAAAAAACCTACTAATTTTTTCAAAAGATCGCGAAAAAATTTGCAAAATTTGTTAAAAGAAGTGCAAGATTTTTCAAAAGGTTCTTCAAAAACCCGCGATATAACAGAAAATTTCGTCAAAACAGTATTTTTTTTAAGCAAATTTCTCAAAAAAGTACAAAATCAGCAAATTTTCTCAAAAAACCTGCAAATTTAATTAAAAAAAAGAAATAAAGGGCTGCCACAGGCAACTATGTTTTAATTCTAACTAGCACTACTTTTTCAAGACAGAAATCATTAACACTTTGACACCATTTTCATGAGAAACAGAATTCAAAATTTGTATAAGAAAATCACAAGTACAAACAGAATACAATAATGGTCGCCTGTGGCAACCTTAAAATAACCGGAAATCTCATCAAAAGAAGTTGAAAAAAAACTGTGAAATTTATCAAAACAAGACGAAACAGCAGGAATTTTGTCAAAAGATGGCGAAATAAAAGCAAATTTCATAAAAATATTGAAAAATAACCGCAAATTTTGTCAAGCGATCTGGAAGTAAAATGAAAATTTGTCAAAATATCGCAAAAGTGAATTGCGTCAAAAGATGATAAAAAGTTAGCAAATTTCATGAAAGAAATGCAAAAAAAAAACACACAAACTTCGTTTAAAGATCCCGAAAGGAGCCGCAAGTTTCGTCAAATGATCTTGAAACAACCGCGAATTTCATCAAAAGGTTGCAAAATAACTACAAATTTAATCAAAAGATCATAAAATAACCAGAAAACTTGCCAAAAGGTCATGAAATAATTTTAATGTTCATCAAACGATCACTTAAAAATGCAAATTTTGCCAAAAGATCGCAAACAAAAAATGAATTTCGTCAAAGAGTCACAAAAAGGACATAGATCTAAGAGTGGATTCTTCCCTCCTTTCTTTCACACAATTTTTCAGAAAATTTGCTCTAAATTTTAGAATTTCTTTTTGCATTCAGAATTTTTCCTGCTGTATATATTTGTACATAAGTGAAGAAATATTGGAAAAAAATCTATACCTACGGTAATATAGCGTTTATCTATTACATAACATAAAATTTGGGGAAATTTTCCCATGGATTGGGGGAAATGTTAGGAATAAAAACATATTCTGCACCCTTGCTCAAAACAATCTCGTATATACATTCCTTTTTTAGGAATTAAATGTAAGGTATTACAACATTTCCGATAGGAGCCTTTATGTGATTTTTAAACTTTATTTTAAAATTTACGGCTCAAATCAAAATTGTCGTTTTTTTTTTCTTTTATTTATGTATGATCCAATATCTCTACTACTTTCATGAATAATTTTATTTTGTGAATTACACAAGGCATGCATTGAAACATTACTGCCTCTTAAATGCATTTGAAAACATATTAACAGGATAAATAATATATGTACCAAAATTGAAAATTATAATCATCTGATTTTGTGTTTTCTAAAAATTCCCCTAAAATATTAATCACTTATATTCTAGATCACTATTTGAATATTTTACATGTTTAAATCATTTTATACAAACAAAATACGGTACTTCTAGGTTATTCCGTCGACCAAAAAATTATCGCCAAACTATAAGATTAAATGCCAGTAATGGATGATCGTGAATGTCACATTCAATGACATTAAATGCGATTCACGTGTTTAAAATGTCATTAAGTGATTTTTATTTCGACTTTTTATTAATATTTTTATCAATATTCTACTAATTATTTGTTTTTTCGTTATTTAAAATAAAAATTATGTCAACATGTATAATTTGGCGATTTGTATAATTTGGCGAAATTAGTTGACGGGATAACTTAAAAGCAGTGTTGGGTATGAACGCGCTCACTGAACGAAAACTCACGAGTTTCGCTCACTATTTGTGAACTTTGAACTGAACTTCGCTCACTATTTTATAAACGAGTTTGAACTGAACGGAAATTCAAAAAATCGACGAGTTTGAACGAAATTTACGTTCAAATTAACGTTCAGTTTTTTCATAATTTATTTAAAATTTTTCCCGACCTTAGTACACATTTTCCCTCTTTCAAATGCCATTTAGAAGCCTGCACGAGCCTCAGGACGGGTTAAGTCTGGATATCACTTCTCTGGGTAGTATTAGAGGTCTGCACGGGCCGGAATTTCCAGGCCCGGGCCCGGCCCGGCCCGTAGGAAAGTTGTTTCGGCCCGGCCCGTTGTAAAACTCAAAAGTTCGGCCCGTTTAAATTTTTTTATTTTAGGCCCGGCCCGGCCCGTACAAAAATCATCGAAAACAGGCCCGGCCCGTTTTGCCCCGTTACAATTTCTGCGATTTCTAAAATATTCAGATTTTTATCATATAACTAAGATTCCTTCAAAAAATACTGCATACATATCTATGGAATGATTTTACAGTATATTTTACAGTAAATACACATTAACAACATTAATGATTACTTAGATTCTTAGGCTTTCAACATTCGAATAAAGATTCATTGAAAAATTAATATGGCTTAGAATAAAAGAAAAAAGAAAGAAAGCTAAAAACATCGTTAATTTTGAAGCTGTTTAATAAAAGAAGATTTATAAATATATTTCTATATCATTTTATTATAGATTTCAAATCCAAATTCATTCTTAAATTCAAAGAAGCTCCTTTCTGATACATTTCTATTTTTTTTTTTTTCTCAGAAACGCATAAGATTAGCAGATATCTTTATTCAGAAACTATATAATCGAATGGCGTTATCCACTTTTTTATACAAGCAATTTAAGAATACTGCAAACAAATAAAATATTGTCATAATTAGCGTTTTGAATGGAATTTCCGGAAGTAATAGCAAGGGAAGGGATAAAAACCTACAATCATTTCAGAAACTATTATATCTCAACAAGGTTATACAAGTATTTTATTTACCAAAAATGAAAAACGCTATTCGATTCCAAATCCCTTCAATAGTTAGGCTATCGTTAATTTTGTAAAAGTATAAAAGTGATAACTTTTATACTTTTACAATTTAAAATTAATCAGAAAATCTGTCAAACTTTCGCATTATTGAGAAATTAATTTAAAAATCATCAAGAAGTTATATATCCGAAGACTAAGCTAACATAAGTTCTTTATTGCTGTTAATAATTTTACAAATCATGTTTTCTGCCAATAATTAAGTCTAGTACCGGTCCGGCCAGTCTATATGTACAAAAATAATGCAATCTTGATCTCGGACCGGCATGAGTCAGCTAAAAAAATATTAAAACGGGTTACACATAATGTAATTCTCCGATGCCGATACACTGTGCATTTTTATATTGATGCTGTCAAACTAGTATGACCACATTTATACTTTATTCTCGTTAAAACCATTTTCGTTGAAAATAGCTCATATTTTATCGTTTCTGGTTAAATCCAGAACGGGCCTGAAATTTTTTTTTTATCGGTCTGGCCCGTTCAATTTTTTTGCCGGCCCGTTGAAAAAACTATTCTAAATCGGTCGGCCCGGCCCGGGCCCGTGCAGACCTCTAGGTAGTATCCTAGTCTAAGTTCCTGCGAATCCGCAGACAGAGTAGAATTTGTCTAAGACGGAATATTGTCTTCTACGGAAAATTTTCAAGATACCGATCGTTTCCGCTATAGCCGTAGTTTATTCTAATTTTAAATTACCATGATTCAACAATTAAACTTTTCTTCAAAGAATAGTTCATATACAATGCTAGGGGATGGGAGAAACAGTATTATAAAAGGTGCTACAAAAATCTGTATATGACGAAATCCTGTCTTAAACGAAACAATTTCTAGATCGGTGCAAAATGGATAGAATAATCCGTGTAAAAAAAGTCATAACACATTTGTAAAAGACGGCGAATTTCTTAATAAAGAATCTGTCTACAATGAATTTTTCTAAGTTTTTTTTTTTTTTTTTTTTTTTTTTTTTAAAGATTCACTAGTATAGAAATTTTTATATTTTTAAGCCTCCAATCCGTGGAAATGTGTTAATCTTATTAATATTTCAGATATTTAGATACAGTTAAGGACTCATTTTAAAATCAATTTAGTTTACAATGGAATATACAGAAATAAATATGGAAACACCAATACTTTGGAATAAATGTGCCTATTTCCGCAGCCCATGACCCCCTTTTTTAAATGAAAAACATAAGCATGAAAGGGAAACTGTAATAAGTACTTTTTAGAGTTCCGTATTTAAAAAATTAAACGGAACATTATAAGATCTCCCTCTTGTGTCTGTTTTTGTCTATCGCAATTACTATAAGGTAAGTTAGCCCCTCCTCTTCTGTAAAATTAATACTAAGTTCCAAACTATCAAAAAGGAGCAATTACTAAAGCACAATACTCAGACCAGCATTGTCTCGAAGAGTATGCACACAGAAATCCAGAGAGTGCAATCGTGTGTTTGTGCCATTTTCAATATTGTACCGACCAAAAGTATATGAAGTTATGCATCGAATTGAACCAAATTTTTTTGTGTAAGTGTATGACTATGGCTAATTGGTCCTCCCTGAATTTTAAAAGAATCCGTCGGAAGGGGGCGCTGCAATCGCGATTTTGTACCATTTTCAATATTGTACCGACCAAAAATATATGAAGTTATACATCGAATTGAACCAAATTTTTTGCGTAAGTGTATGACTATGACTGATTGGTCCTCCATGAATTTTAAAAAAATCCGCCGGAAGGGGGCATTGCAATAGCGAATTTTATGCCATTTTCAATATTGCACCACCTAAAAGTTTACGTTCTAGAACGTTATGTTCTAGTAGTTAGTTCTAGAACATGAACTAAGTTTTTGTATATGATTATTTTTTGGTGAGGCAAGTAGGTCCTCCCATAATTTGAAAAAATAAATAAATAAATAAATAAATAAATAAATAAATAAATCTGGCTATCATTCTATTGTCCATCGGCTCGTGCAGAGACGGAAATTCGTTTTTACTCCGATTAATTGACTGAAGAAGAAATTTAAGATAAAAATCAAAGTTGGTATGATATTGAATTGTTATTGTAAAATTATTAAAGCATTAAAATGAGTAACTATTTTTTAAAAATATTAAAATGTATGTATGAGATAGAAGAAAGTTTTGGGAATGGCACATCCAACTAGTTTCTATTCAAATGCCGTTGAGAAGTCTACATGGACTCGGGGCGGGTCGAGTCTGATCATTAGTTTTTTGGGTCGTGCCCAGGTCTTCCTTTATCTGAAAGCTCGGTCCAGACTGGACCGGGCTTATTTCTGGAACTGTACTTTATTCTTAAGCGAAGTGTGCACAAATCGAAATTTTTTCACATTGTCTCACTACCTTGCTTGCATGAAAATCATTTACCCGTCCCTGTCTGATTTGTATAAAGATTTGTTTAGGGAACAACCTCTTTGGGTCTAGAATTTTTGACGAAAATACATATATTTTTAAATTACCATTATTCTACAGTTAAAATTTTCTTTAAAGAATAATACATGTTATATTTCTATGGTGTGTGTGTGTACGTTCGGAGGAGGAATATACAGTGCTTGAAAACCGGTTATAAAAATCTGGGTAAATGGAAAAAAAGTGACCGGAAAAAAAGTTATCGGAAAAAAGTGACATAAACTACAAAAGCGGAAAAAAGTTATCGGAAAAAAGGTGATGAGGAATTGATTTTAGGGATTTATTATAGATTTTGGTTAAATATGAAAGGGGGATCGGGGGGAGGCTCATAATTTAGGTAAATGAGTTTTTCATGTTGAATTAACTGTTTTGGTTCAATTTTTGGATATACGTTCATACTGAAAAAACGCTTGCCTGATTAGTTTTGGGAAGGGACGATTACCCCCCTCCGCCCTAAATTACATAATTGGGTTTTTATGCAGAATTATCCAATATGTATTCAAATGTGTATCCAATATGTATATCTCTATCCAAATTTTGGATAGAGATTCTTTCTGATAAGGCTTATATATAACATATAATGCCTGAAGAGATTTGGGAGTTTAATGGTTAAGCGTAGAGGAGAAATGGGGCAATAACCTCTCTTAAATAAATAGCTTTTACGCAGAATTATCCGATTTGCTTGGAATTTTGGATATAAGTTCATTATGATAAGACGTATCTCTGATTAATTATGGGTTCTTTTGCTTATTAATAAAGGGGGGATGGGCAATAATCTCACACTAAATTAGATAAATTGTTTGTTATGCAGAATTATCTGATGTAATCAAATTTTAAACGTAGGTTCTTTCTGATAAGGTGAATCCCTGAATAGTTTTAAGGGTTTAATGGCTAAGTATAGAAAGGTAATAGAATATAACCTCCCTTAAATTAAATAAATTGCTTTTTACGCAGAATTATCAGATTTGCTTCAAATTTTGGATTATAGGTTCATTATGATAAGGCGTATCCCTGATTAGTTATGGGGGTTATTTTGCTAATTAAAAAGGAGGTGGTGATTATTACCCCCCCCCTTAAATTAGATAATTTTTTTATGCACTCTTATCCGATGTATTTCATATTTTGTATATAAGTTCTTTCTCATAAAGTGGATCCCGGAATAGTTTTAAGGGTTTAATGGTTAAGTATAGAGGGGGGGACGGGGGATAACCACTCCCTTAAATTAAATAAATGACCTTTTTATGCAGAATCATCCAATTTGCTTCAAGTTTTGGGTGTAGATTTATTATAGTAAGGTGTATCCCTGATTAGTATGGGGTTCTTTTGCTAATTAAAAAGGGGGAGCGGCGATTATCCCTCCTCCTTAAATAAGATATTTTTTTTTTTCGCAGCTGTCCGACATATTTCAAATTTTGGATGTAGATTCTTTCTGATAAAGTGAATCCATGAATAGTTTTAAGGGTTTAATGACTAAGTATAGAGGGGGGAACGGAGGATAACCCACAATTAATCAGGGATTCGCCTTATCATAATGGACCTACACCAAAATTTTGAAGCAAATCGGATAATTCTGCATAAAAAGCCATTTAATTTATTTTAGGGGGATTATCTTCTGTTCCCCCTTCTATACTTACCCATTAAACCGTTTAAACTATCCAGGGATTCTCTTTATTAGAAAGAACATACAGCCAAAATTTGAAATACATCGGATAAGTGTGCATAAAAAACAATTTATCTTATTTAAGGGGGGGGGGATAATCGCCCCCTTTTTAATTAGCAAAATAATCCCATAACTAATCAGAGATACGCTTTGTCAGAATGAACCTACGTCCAGAATTTTAAGCAAATCGGATAATTCTGAGTAAAAGCCATTTATTTAATTTAAGGGGGTTATCCCTCGTTCCTTCCCTTTATACTTAGCCATTAAATTTATCTATTTAAGTGGGGGGGGGGTCGGAATTATGTATGTATGTATGTCGGCCAATTATCTACACACAGTGGGAATAGACTCTAAGGGGTGGAATGCCCTCCGTGGGGGTCTTTCGGGGGGGGGGGGTGTAATAATCATCGCCTTCTTTTTAATTAGCAAAATAACCCCATATCTAACCAGGAAAATTTGTAAAAATGATAAAAATTACTATATAATTCTGATTGACTTTGTAGAGATACAATTGATAATGAATTAAAATATATTATCCGTTACAAATTTGAAATCGTGATGCATATTTTTTAAAATGACAGCAACTTAGTTTAGTTTTGAGGTGGTCTGGTACTTGGAAACATAGAAGTTGGAAAAATGCATCTCATTTTTTTTTCTTACTATCTCTACATAGATAAAAAAAGGGAGATAAAATAACCCTTTCTTTCGAAATTATTAACATGAAAGCAGTAGCTACTTTTCATATATACATATATTTTTCTTTTTCGTTGACTCATTTTTGCATGTACAGCTTTAGAGATTTGATAATTCAGTACTTTTTCTGAAATGAAAAAACATAATAAATTTTTTAATAACTTTTCATCTCCTTCTTTTTTTACAAAGTTCGTAAAAAAGATAAAAATTATTATATAATCTGACTGAAATTATAAAGATACATTCAGTAACAAATTAAAAGATACCTTCAGTTATAAATTTGAAATCGTAATACATATCTTTTGAAAGGACAGCAACGCTCTTAAGTAGGTTATGATGGTTGTCCGGCACTAGGAGGCAATTGAAGTTAAAAAAAATAAATCTTAAATAATTTTTATTACCATATTTATATAGTAATAAAAAAGGAAATAAAATAATCCTTTCTTCGAAATCAGTAACATAAAAGCAGTAGCTACTTTTCAATTCTTTCTTTCTTTCTTTCTTTCTTTTTTTTTTTTTTTTTTTTTTTTTTTTTTTTTTCTTTTCTTTTCGTTGATTCGTTTTTGCAAGTGCAACTTTAGAGATTTGATAATTTAAGATTTTTTCCTTAACTTTTTCTTTTCGATTATTCTTTTAAAACTTTTTTCTAAAATTACGTAAAAAAATAGAAAAAACAAATCATAAAAATAGGAATATGGGAAAATAGCAAGATTCTCTAAAATTATAAACGTTCATCAATCTCTTAACAAAATAATTTCTCGCAAGCATATTTTACGTTTTGTTATAGATAATTTATTTTGTAGAAAAAAAAAACCCGTAACAATTATTTTAGATCATGTTATATCACTAACCGCCTCCCAAAGTTAAAGAAAAATATGTAAAGAAGAAAGAAAGAAAAAAAAAAAGCATTTAATAAAAACGTTTTTCATTGTTCTAGAAAACGATAGCTTTCACATTTTGGAAACTAAAGAACTTCTAACAACTAGTTTCTAGTTCTCCACAATTACTCTTATTTTTCTTCATTAAGAGTTTGTCAGTGTTATTGTCATTTATTTTACATATGTATGTCATATTCATAAATCTAAAGCATGTTCTTTCAAAATATAACGAAGAGTTTCATTTTTTTTCCACTATTTTTTTTTAATAAATTGATAATTTATTTCCACAATGTTTATCATAAAAAAATGTAAGAGGCCACTGTGAGTTTTTTACTGGAAATCCATCGCTAATATAATAATTTTGTAAGTTTTCAAAATTATTAAACCTTCCAGAACAGCTAAAAAACTTACGACGTTTTCTAAACATAAAAAAAAATACTTGAAAGAGTATAGCAGCAGAAAGAAAGAAAGAAAAACAAAACAAAGAAGAAAAAAAAAAGATTCATGCCACTTTCGCCGAATTCTCCTTCCTCTCTGAACCCTCTTACCTCATGCTGTTTCTTGATGGTTCCTACTAATGAATGGCGCGTGACTTCCTTTAAGACGAAAAGTTTTAAGCCGAAAAAAAGGGACTGTTAAAAATTAAATGCATTTACGACCGTTGTTATTTTTCAATGGCTATTTTATTTATTGCCCACATCTATTATTTGCTTCCTGAGATTTAGATAATTTGAAAACATTAATACTTATTTTGGATTTGATTTATAAAAGATGATTAAATAATAATTTATTAATTCAAAAAAACCAGAGTATATATATAATTAGCTAGAATAATTGCTGTGTTGCGCATAGGAAATTCCATAACTTTGCAATATTATTATCTAATAATTTCATATAATGATACAATGTCATAAAATATAAAGATATAATATAATGATTTATGACTAACATTAAATGTATATTGGTTTTGATTATATTCCTTTTAATTCATTTTTTCATGCGTTTAAATGATGCATATTGTATTATATACATATATATATTTGTGCGTGTATGTCGGCGGGGGGGGAATCTCGAAAATACTCTTTCGCTGAACATCTATTTTAGCCTAGTTTAAAAAACAATTTCGATTAATACTTTTTAAATAAAGATTTTCTTTCAACGAAATTAATATAAAAAAGTAATTCTGCATAAAAACCCATTCATCTAATTGAGAACAGATGGGAGGGGGGGGGGTAATCGTCCCTTCCTAAAACTAATCAAGTCAGGCAAGCGTCTTTTCAGTATCAACGTATATCCAAAAATTGAACCAAAACAGTTAATTCAGCATAAAAAAACTCATTTATCTAAATTATAAGCCCCCCCCCCGATCCCGCTCTGATACTTAACCAATGAATCCCCAAAATCAACAATAAATCCCCAAAATCAATTCCTTGTCACTTTTTTCCGGTAACTTTTTTCCTTGTCACTTTTTTCCTGCCACTTTTTTCCGCTTTTCTAGTTTATGTCACTTTTTTCCGATAACTTTTTTTCCGGTCACTTTTTTTCCTAGATTCAAGGAAATCACACGGCACCTCATACATGTATTCAAAAATCCCTTTTGGCAAGTTTCATATTTCTACTTTTAAAAATGTGTCTGAAATTGTATCAGAAAATTTCGAGCTCTTGAAGGTGGAAAAGCGTTTTTTCGAATACACCCTTAAGAGCGAGTATTACTCGCGCTCAGAGTGTTCCGTACAATAAATATACGTATTATTATTTTAAAAAATAGTTTCTGAAAGAATAATAAGTGAAATAAAAAGAATATTGCCCAGTTAAACTGATGGCATTGAGATCACAGGCTACGCATACTTAATAGTATATTTAAGCCTTATATTCTCAAGGGTTAATTCCGTTCGAAAAACAAATTAAGGGGAGGGGGAAGCTCCCTCCATTTACCCGTTTTATACTTAATCATTGAACCCCTTAAACTAATGAGGGATATGATTTATCATATAAAAATTTTGAACAAAACTGATAATTCTGCAGGAAAAACCCATTTATATCAATTAAGGGGAGGGGCATGAGCTCTCCGTTCCTCCTCTCTATCCAATGGACACTTAATACTAATCACGAAAGTGCCTCATCAGAATGATCCTACATCTAAATTTTGAATGAAAACTGATAATTCTGTATGAAAAACCCATTTATATAAATTAAGGGGAGGGGTATTAGCCCCCGTTCCCCCTGTCATACATTTCGAAGGAATTTCAAAAACTAATAAGGGAAGCACCTTATCAGAATATACATATATCCAAAATTTTAAGTGAATCAGATATTTTTATCATGAGTTATCGTGTTACGCACATACGCACATACAGAACGGACGGGCACATAAGCTCCCAAACTTTGATAGCCTGTGAGCTAAAAAACTATAAAATGTAGGGTGTGGTATAGCTGTATATACACTATATGTCCAATGATGATCGGTCAGTTGGGATTTTAAACGTTTTGTTAAATATTTAACGAAATACTTGAGGAATTATCCTGAAACTTCACGTTTGCAAACAGAACGGTATAGGTTATATATTTTAGAGGTCAAGAAATTGGAATATATATATATAAGACCATTAATAGTAAACAATATTAACCATTTGAAATTAACTATTGAATTTAATATCTTATATCACACTGAATATGAAAGGAACAAAGAATAATATGAATACAAATGGAATTTGTAGAACCAAAGCAGAATCATCAGGTCCCAAATACTTTGGAATTACAAATGGAGTGTGTGGTTTCATCTTCGTATTTGCCATGAGAAAGCAAAACAATACGAATTTGGGACTACCAACCAGGCCCGTAGCTAAAGGGGGCGCTATGGGCGGCTCAGCCCCCCCTAAAATATTTTGAGCCCCCCCCCCCCCTTGGAAACAATTCGAAGGTCACTAAATAAATTTCTGTTCCGAAAATTCAAATGAAATTTCGTTCAAAATTTTATTTATTTTTGAGACTCTTTCACAGTTTTGTAGAAATACTAAACTGTACCTAAAATAAGTGTTTAAACAATTCCTCATCTTATTTGTACACATAAAACCAACATGATTTTCAATTTTGCTCCAAGTTATACACTCAAAATTTTCACCATCCTGTATTTTTCTTAGCATAAAATGAAATTATTATTACAGTTTAATAAGAAACATAGTACAGTGAAAGCTCTAAATAAGCGACACTCCGAATAAGGGACACCTCTATTTAAGGGACAAAACTTCCGGTCCCAGTCCCTTGGTATAGGACATGTAATGTACTTACCTCTGAATAAGGGACACTCGATTTAAGGGACAGTTGAAAATGAGATGATCAAAGGGACTGGTTTTTGCATTTCAGTTAATGAAATATGTATGTGATGAAAATGAAAATACAGATTTTTGTGAATTTATCAAACAGACAGTCATGAGGATACAGCGGCATACGACACAATTGACGATTATTTATTTACCCACAATTCTGATTTGACATCAGTGCGTTTTTCCCCATTGAAAGTAATGTTGGAAATTTTCAGGATGGTTCTGAAAGTGGAGAATAAAAGTAAAGTACGATACATAGAACTTAATAGATGCCATTCGGCTGTTCTCAAATCCAAAGGGCAACTTTTATGACATAAGTTTTCATTTATTTTTATTCGGAAATGCACGAAACTAGCAGGCGTTGTTGTTCAGAAATATGTAATCGAACTGTTTTTTTTTTCATTTTTTGAGGACATATGCAATAGACTTAACAGAAAATATTGTCAAAGTGGGCGTTTTGAACCGAATTTCTACACGAAAGAAGAATAACTACTCAGGAAGGGTGATAAACGTATTTGTCACATGACCAAAATCGCTTATAACTCAATAGGTAATTTATTTACCAAAAAAGTGAAAACTCAGTTCGATTACAAATCACTTCTACAGTCAACCAGTCCAGTTTTATACCTTTCCGTTAAAAAATGAATTTGTAAATATGTCAAAACGTTTCCCACTAGCTGAGCACAGCAGTTGAATACTTTTTTTGTAAATGCTCCTGATAATGAAGAACTAAAATTTATGAGTATAGTAAATGAACACTTGAAAGATTTGTAGTGAAAAATTGAAATTTGCAAAACAATTATTTTTGATTACTTCGAGATAATTTTTTTAAATGCTTTAATCCTTTAGCATCTACAGAATTTGTATATAAAATAAAAATCAATAATTCTACAAATGATTTAGTAATCAATTAAAAATTTTAATTTTTTAATTCCCTAAATTCCTTTTATCTCACTAATGTAATTCATACACTTTGGATACATTTAAACTTCACCTTTAATGATTTGTTATTTTTAGATCCTTCTGAACGATTAATCAAAAATAACAATCAAAACTCTGAATAAAGATCATTAAATTAACAAACAAAAAACAGTTTTTCGGCGCTAGTTTGGAATTTCTTGTTAATCGCGCCAACCGGAACAGAATATTGAATTTTCCTTCTAAATGCTGCCTTGATCGCATAATTTCTTGATTTCTCTATCAAAATCTGCAGACTCTCTACGCAAGTAAATAAAATTATGAATAAAAGTAAAATATTGCAAAGCTTAGCATAAATTTAAGGGAGACAAAACTGGTCATCAGAGACGGCTAGTAATTTAAATGAATAAGAATTTAATAAATAAATAAAATATTTCACTTCGCGTGTCAAAATAGATGATAAATAAGGTGTAATAGGATGAAATAAAAACAAATAAGCACGTTTTTCACTTGATTTATTTAATCCATTAATTTATGTTACATACATAATAATTTTATTTGACCTTGCTTACAATAATTAGAAGAAATGAAATTTCAATTTTGAAATTTACGCTACTGAAAATTTTTAAGTTTCTAAATATTGCACATATTCAATATTTACAACATCGTATAGGGAAAAAATGTACTTTTGAATGCAGTTTGTTTAAAAAAAATTATCTCAATTTATTTTTGAGATATTAATTATTTCCTAGTTTTTTATTTCAATTTTGTAATTGTGGTAACAGAAGTATTCCATTTCTTTTAAAAGTAAAAGAAATAGAGTAATTGGAAGAAGAAAAACAACAAAATATGAACTGATGATATTAAAAATAATATTTTAATTAAAATAATACTCTTTTTCAGAATTTTATGATTTGTTGCGTGACAAGAGGTATTCAGCCATAAGTATACAAAATTTGAACTCTCTGACTTATATAATGTTTGTGTACGGACTATGTGATAGATAACAGACCGAAAACAGAGACGAATAGGGATCTGAAACCCTAAAAAGTAGTAAAATTGGCCACATGACGAAGAGGGATTTAAAAATGGAATGGAATATTTCATTTTTTCATAATGTGTTACATCTTAAGCTATAAGTGATTGATTAAGTTATAAATGATCATGCACACTTACTTCTCTTGGTCATTATTGTGCAAAAATTTGTTTCAATCGCCAAATTTCACAGATTTAATGATATTTCTTTATTTTTTATCAAAGATTGGAAACCACTACACGATTTCGAGTGTCAATGCCTGAAGATATTTTCAGTTTAAGATTGCAAATCAATTGAGCAATTGTGCCAGAAAGTTCCCCTGTTTGATGGTGAGTGGGGGGATGCTGTAGATGCTGTAGATACATAACTTTATAAAAATTTTACTAATTTTGAACTCCTCCTTTTCATATCATACGTTAGCAATCCTCGAACACTGCCTCACGTCAAACACCTGATAAAATAGTTAATAATATTAAAATATTATTGTTATTTTCTTCCCTTTTTTTTTTTTTTTTTTTTTTTTGTGCTTGCAATAATAGACATATATGGTAATTCAAATATTAGTTGCGTTCAATTTTTATGAAGAGATGGAGTCAATTAAATATCAGTATTATAAATGAAATAAATTTATTTCAGATAACATTTGAAAGAGATAGCTATTATTTGAAAGTATTAAATTATAACTTGTTGTTACACAATGTATTCAACAGTAATATTTTCTTCTCGCTCTTGTCCCTTACCCGGAAAGAGTAAGAACAGAACATTTTATCAATAAAACAGTACACAACATTCTTTAACTTTCTTTACTGATAAACGAAAATATCAATTCAAACTTTAATTGATAATTCAATATTAAGGATGTACTTAAATCAAAAAGGACAAATTTGTGACATAAGTTTTAACTTATTTTAGTTTGGAAATGCGTGAAACTAGCAAGTGTTGTTGTTCAGAAACTACTTAATCGAACTCAAATTCTGTTTTTTTTTTTTTTTTTTTTTTTTTTTTTAATGCCATAGATTTTTAAACCATTAAATTAGACGTTTTGAACCGCATTTCCCGACGGCAGCCGATAAAACAGTCCAACGAAGGAAGAAAAAATCGTGATCATGTGATCAAAATCGTTTATAACATGATAGGTAATTTAATTATCATAAAATGGAAAACTGAGATCGATTCCAAGTCCCTTCCATAGATAGGTCTTCCAATTTTATATCTTTTCGTTAAAAAGTGAATTTGTAAATTTGTCAAAACGCTTTGCGCTTGTCAACATTAAACGGCCAATTCAAACAAACTAGGCTCAGAACCCGCGTTTAGACAACGCAAACTCTGAAAACACTATAATGTTTCTTGTTTTAAAAATATTACCTGGTTATAGAAAATTAAATGACATTATCACGAACGAGGACTACCTTCTGTAATAAGTTTTCTATATTGTTTTCGCTTGAATTCAGTATTTTTGGTTAATATGGCCTCATCCACCACTGTGGCGACAGCTGATGGCTGTTTTTGAGATTGACAAACAAGATAAATTACACATTTGAAAATCAGCTTGAATAAAATGGTTATGTAAATAATGTCGGTGCCTCTCGGATATAGCGATACTATGGACAATATTGACAATATTCTTCCTTTGAGTTCGAGATCTGAAAAAATCCGTCTCGCTGTAAATAACATTCAAAATCACGGTACTGAAAAGCATTGTATTTTGACATTTTAAGCTTATATTTCTTATTTTGATCGCGTTTTAAATACATTGAAGAACGTGTATAACTTATGCATGACTTATTTTCTTCATTTTATTACACTATCACACATATTCAGTATGTTATTAAAATGTAAATTGTTTATTTTAACTATTAAATATATATATGAATTTTTAAATATGTATTTATCGAGTAGTAATTGGTATAAAATAAACCAAACGCATTTTATGCATGGATTTACCACTATTTATGCTGCATCTAGTGAAGAAATTTATAAACAAAATTGCTATAGCCGCACTACATGGCTACTAGTCATGTAATTCGCAATGTGACATCCCATTAATATCGTGCACAAGAAAAACGTGATGAATAATGTAATTTTCACTATTAAATGGCAGGGCTCGTACGGATCCTGGAATTTTATGATCAGAAAATTCTACTACACCAGTATTTTCTTATTGAAAATTTCTGATTAAACTAAGCAAAATTTCAATGTTTGAACAAAATTTATTTTTTCATAAAAAAAAAAAAAAAAAAAAAAAACTGGTATATCACCTGGAAAATAACGGTACCCGTACGAACCCTGAATGAGTTTTACGTGCGAAAATTTAATTACAATATTTTTCTAAATATATATATATATTTCATTTTATTTGTTTATTTAAATTTTTCTCATGTTTCGGTTTGGTTTATTGATAAATTTAATTGGTGAATATTGTCTACTTTTAATGGTCTTATATATATATATATTAATTAAAATAATGAAAATTCGAAAATAATAATAATAATAAATAAATAAATAATAAAAAATAATAAAAAAATAAATCAGAAAATTAGTAAAATTAAAAGAATAATAAGCACACTTTACACACCGTTTGCTTGAGATGCGTATATATATATATATATATATATATATATATATATATATATAATATATATATATATATATATATATATATATATATATATATATATATATATATATATATATATATATATATATATATAATTCATATGCATAGTTTTGTTCTTAAAAACTTTAATGGACCTTTTCTGATCGACTTTAACATTAAAAAATTTTTATATATAGTTCTCCGATTTAAAAATCGTAAGTATGCGTAATAAAGACATTAATTTAGCAAAGACGATTGTTAATAATTTTGTTTTAATTATCTGAAAACTATACTAATTTCTAACTTGTATTTTAGACGAAGCATATAAAATACAAGCATTAAAATCAAAAACATTAGTACTTATATAAAATAACACATATTTAAACAATATTATTGTTATTTAGTAAAATCTAGATCCTAAAAAAAAGACTTTTTTTTTTTTTTTTTTTTTTTTTGAAAAAGCACAAAGAAAATTGGTTTTACCCAAATAAGTAAACAGTACAGAAAATTTAAACATTTTATAATTGTTAAACTTGATGAAAATAATATAAAAATATAAGAAACAGAAAAAGTAGCACATGTACTTTGTTACTCTTGAAGGTGCAATCTCTTCTTCGTATTTAATTATTATTATTATTACCATTTAATTTTGAATAAGTAAATTAATTATGCCTGAAAACTAAGAATTTCGAAAATAATTTGTACAAATAAGTAGTTTGACATAGATTTCATTCAATACAACATTTTTTAAGGTTGAACTAATCATTGATTATAAGGTTAATGTATTTCTTTCTAGGAAAAGGGCACTGAAAGTGAATTAAGAAATAGCTGCAGTAAACTTTTCACAAACTGAGGAACAATTAAGTTTTAAATTCCTCATATGATAAAGAAGTAAAATGCATTTTTTCTTTACATATAAACAGAGGTAACTTAATAATTAATATTTAATTTTACAAGGATGTATTGGATTCAAGTGCTATATTTTAAGAGATTTCCTTTAAGCTAAATGTCTTTAAAAATTACTTAAAAATACCTATTTTTCATTTACTAATAAATCCTTGTAATTGGTGCGGTTGCATTGGATTTTATTTTGTTTACCAGCTGATTTTGATTACCACTCTATTTGTTGGCTTTCTTTTGAGGTTGTTTCATTGTTGTGAGAAATTTTTCCGATTTTAAGTTCTACTAAAACACTGAACAGGTTTTGTCGAATCTTCCCTCTTAATGACCAGGGATCGAGAACTGAGCGTTGGCAATATGCAACTCCAGTATGACCCCTTGTACTTTCCCCTCCTAATCGTTTTCGGGTTTAAAGTAACAAACTATTTAGGCATTTTTCTAACGGAAGCACTTAATTGATAGGACGACAGAATGATTGACATTCGGCGAAAGTGGAATCCAGGGATGAATCAGGTATGCAGAGGATAAATAGCGTTTACATCCGCAGCGAAGTACTGGTTGTACTGTACCTCCCCCATATATATATATTTTTTTTAATGTGGGGAAAACGAAGTGGTCTGGCACCACATTCATATAGAGGCTGTTGCTGTTACGATGATAGAGTTCCTATGATTTCTTTGGTAAAACAATAATGCAACACTGTAAAGATAAAAGGACAGATGACCAGGTCCGTTAGGAAGATATCGAAAAACCCCACAATGATGAATCAGTCACAGTTTTTATTTAAGCATAAGGGGAGGTACAATTATGTGATCGGAGAAAAATTCTCCGGACAGAAAATTCGAACCTTTTAGTTCGAGGGCAGCGGGTGAAGTGGCCGTCTTGCAGATATGACACACACATCGTTGGCGTAGAACAAAGTCGCCAACATACAAAAGTTTGCCCATGCACAATGGAGCCGACACTAAAAATTGCAGCCAACACGCAGCCAGTCTGATCGGTATTCAATTTGACTCCCCTGCTGAAAAGGGGGTAAAATTCTCATGGTTGCCAATACATTAATTTACACGTGCAGCAAGGCTCTTTGTAACGTTCACACCCAAGAACTGCAATAGTTATGTCTAGCAAGGGAAAACCAGATTTTAATGCGCAGATGTTAAATTCTTTTTTAGCATTTTCTCATGAAGTGAAAGAAGCATTAAGTTGCAATTTAACCGCGTTACTATTTGATGACCATAAAAGGGCATGATGGAACATCTGCTCAGACTTAGCTGACATATGGAAATTGTTTTGAAACGGTTGATTAAAGTGCGGGCATATTTCTTACTTATAATCCAAAGGCATTAATTTTGGCGGTTAACGAAATAATGGCTGAGAGAAATGAAAAAAAAATGAAGCATAATTTTAAACGAATTTTGAATTGAAACGGAATTACTTTTTTCTAAGCCAAATGTCTCTATACATGTGGGGGAAGGGGGGAATCAGATGCGTAATATTAAATTTGCAAAGAATACAAAAAACATGAAATCGGCATTCAAAAAAATATTTTTTGAAATAGTAAATATTAATATTTTTTCTAAGAAAAGGCACCATTAAACCATGTAAAGAGCTTGACTTAAATTTGATTTTTTTTTATTTATATTTTTCCTTTTAAATTTTACCTAGAAATCGGATGCAAAATTTTAAATTTTCAAAAAAGGAAAAACATGAATCATGGAAATACTTTTTTTTGAAATAGTAAATATTAATATATTCTAAATAAAATATACCGCTATGATAGAAATGTAGTCGAAATAAGTAGGGGTTTAATCAGAGGTCGAGGGTATTTTGATCTGGAAAGTCTCAGTTTCAAATGCAAAAAAAAAGGAACATTTTTTCTGGTCTCCTTGTTTCTTCTTAATCCTTTCGATACGAACGTCTTTTATTTCTTTGGCATCGGTTTTTTCATATTGAAATAAAATAATTTTTGCCCTCTTTTACAGCGGGTCATAAGATTTACAGCCGCGCGTTGACTGTAAGCTCTAAATTTTAATAGTTTTCTTCACGTTATTAAAGATCGAATATTCTGTCATTAAATAAAACAAAAGAGATGATTAATACTTTCTGGTGATATCCTGCCCAATGCTGCGCATCTTTTCCATCACTGTATTTAATCATTGAAAGTCTCAGATTTCATAGGACAAATACTTTTGTACTAAAATGCTCGTGTTCAAAGATTTTTTACAACTTAAACGCTCTGTGTCTAGTGGCTTTGTTATAGGACGTGTTGCTTAAACTAGAGATAGCAAATGAAAAAAGTTTACATTACATGAAAATCGATAAACCAGATCGCTTTTCCTTAGAAAAAAAAAAAAAAAAAAAAAAAAAAAAAAAAAAAAATCGCTGAAGTCGTTGAAATTCATTTCGCTAATAATAATAAAAAATTAGAAAAAATAAAAATTTCTTTTCAAATGCTAAAGTTTGATTTCATAAATAATAATAATAATAATAAAGTTTTCTTCTCTGGTGCATTTGAGAAACTTATATATATATGTATATATATATATATATATATATACACACATACATATCTATACTAATAAAAGAACAAAACGCTTTTTTATGAGAGTAGCCCAATATCTCTCCTGATGCACCTGAGGCTTAGAATTTCAAAATTCTATTTATTAACTGAGTTATTAATTAAATTCCAAAGCTCACTCTCATAAAAAATCGCCTTTTTTCGCTTTTTCTCCTTTCATTTTCTTATGGTTGGTTGGTTGCATAAAATTTTCGCAGAAATAATTAAAAAAGCTGGGACAGATCTTTAAAATTCATAGACTGGCAAACTGTCAGTTTAAATGAGGATTTTTTTTTATCACAGCTGCTGTACGCCATGGAGGAAATAGATAGGTGGAGGTGAAGTAATCCGAAAAAAAGGTTTGCAATATGAAACCATTTATCGCTGAAATTTTAACGTCTCAAACAAAAGCATGAGGAAGGAATTTTGTATTAATAAGACGAATTGAAAGAAATGAATTACAGCTGAAGCATATTTTACGAAGAAATAGTAATTTATTAAAATGTTTTTTTTTCTATTATATTATTTATTAAAATAAATGTTTGCTTTTAAAATAATTGAAATCGGAAAATTAGAAATAATTAAATGTCAAAATAAAATTAAATAAAATATTGAAAACCTTTGATTTGAACTAAAAATTGTATTACTAAAAGTTTTCTTTTTTTCAGAACTTTTTAATACTTTATAACTTAGATGAAAAATGTTTATCATTTAACAACATATTAATAATTCCATGTCAATATATAAAATATATTGATGACAACATTCTTTTAAAATCATGCATGAAAACTTAAATAACAAATATTAATCTAAAATCTAGATTTCAGAGTGCAGACGATTTTAAGACATTAACGAAAGAATGTTAAGTTTTCAAGCAAAATCTTAAATGAGGCTTCTGTATTGATATTTCAAAGTCATATGATAAAAATAATCAAATTATTCTTGCCTATGATTGATCAATTTCTATGTTGTATGCATTCCGATTATGTATTACAACCAATAATGGCACAAAACGTTATTTTTAAAAAGAAATTTCTGTCATCTATTCAATAACAGTTTAGAAGGTAAAAAACAAAAACAAAGAAATGCGGGTTTAAACCAGTTTGAATTGATCGAAGTGTCAAAGCACACGGTTTTGTTGGTGCTTATTTGGACTTAATGTAGCGGATTTTAGAATAACATTTATGGCATCAGCCCAAGACATTATACTGCCACTCTATTAATTTCTTTTTACTGTATGGTTGTACGCAGATTTTTGTCATTTCGAACATTAGAATGTGTGAGTCATTAGCTGTGTTCCAGTAAAAAAAAAATACGCAACACTTTTCTAGGAGTTTATTTTTTTAATCATTGATTAAATCTATTCAATTTAAAATTGTAATATGGCTTTAATTTGTTTTTAAAACAAAAATAAAATAGCTGTTTTTTTACAATTGTTTGAATTTGTAAACGATTCATACGCCATAATAAATTATCAAATAGCAAAGTAAATTACTTATCAGAAATAGCCATAAAAAGAATAGAAGCAAATCTGATTATAACCTTAATGTTCAGACTAATTTAAACATAACCCGATCCCAACCAGAAAAAAAAAACAGACCACACTCCGATCCGTGATAGACAAAATTTCCGTAGGAATAAACCCGACCTGAATCTAAAAATTCTCTTTCAAAAAAACTATGGATTTGATAACTGACCCGAACCAAATCTGAATACGGCAAAAATGTTCAAATGAAGCATAACCTGATCCAAACAAGGAAAAATAATTTTCGTGGGCATGAAACCTCACCCGAACCTAAGTATTTTCTTTAAAAAAAACTGAAATATGACCCGAAAGAAATCTGAAACCGATAAAAATATTACAGAGAACTATAACCCGATCCCAGCAAGAGAAAATACTTTCCGTGGTCATAAACCCGACTCAAACTTAAAAAATTCCATTTGAAAAATCCTTAGCATTGACCCAGACCACATCTAAATCTGACCAAAATATTCGAAAGAACCATAACTGGATTCGAGTAAGGCAAAATAATTTCCGTGGACATGAACTGGATACGAACCTAAAACTTCCATTCGAAAAAATACCTGAAATTTGAATCGAACCAAATCTGAATCTAACAAAACAATTCCAAAGAAACGCGACCGGATCCAAACAAGACAAAATATTTCCATGGACATGAACCCAATCTGAGCCCAAAAAATTTCTTTGAAAAAATCGCGAAATCTGAACTGAACGAAATCTGAACTTGGCAAAAATATTTCAGTGAAGCATGTCCTTATACGAACAAGACAGAATAATTTCCGTGAACACGTAAGAAGACCCGAATCCAACAATTATATTTGAAGAAAAACCCGAAATCTGAATTGAACCAAATCTGAACCCGACAAAAATATTAAAAAGAACTATAACCCAATCCAACCAAGACGAAATAATTTCCATGGACATAAACCCGACTCGATCCTAAAAAATTCGAATTGAAAAATAACCTGAAATTTAACCCAAACCACATCTGAGTCCGACTAAAATATTCGAAAGAATCATAACTGGATTTGAGAATGACAAAATAATTTCCGTGGACATGAACGAGATCCGAACCTAAAAATTCTATTTGAAAAAAATACCTGAAATTTGAATCGAACCAAATCTGAATCTGATAAAAAATATTCCAAAGAACCGTAACCGGATCCGAATAAGACAAAAAAATTTCATGCACATGAACCGAATCTGAACCTAAAAAATTTCTTTGAAAAAATCACAAAATCTGAACTGAACCAAATCTGAACTTGAAAAAAAAATATATTCCAGTGAAGCATAGTCTTATTCGAACAAGGCAGAATAATTTCCGTGAACACGCAAGAAGACCCGAATCCAAAAATTCCATTTGAAGAAAAAGCCCAAAATCTGAATTGAACCAAATCTGTTCCTGGCAAAAATATTCCACAGAACCATGACTGGATCCGAGCAAGGCAAAATAATTTCCATAGACATGAATCCGACCCAAACATTAAAATTCAGTTTCAAAATATACCTAAAATCTGAAGCGAACGAAAGCTGAACTCGACGAAAATATTCTAATGAATCATAACCAGATCCAAACAAGACAAAATAATTTCCACGGACATGAACCCAATATATGGTTAGGTAACATTTAAGTTGCAATTACATTACGGTAAGACTTTGATTATGTTTAATTTCCCGTTTATGTTTAACTTACAGTTAGGTCACGGTTAAGTTAGGTTAAAGTTAAATTGCATTTATGTTACGGTTAGAATAAGTATAGGTCACAATAAAGTGAAGGCTAGGTTACATTTATCTTATATTTAATTTACGGTAGGGTACTGTTAAGTCGCAGTTAGGTTACAGGCAGGTTATGGTTACGGTACAAAAGTTTACGGTTAGGAATTTATACACATAGTGAACATTACGTATGATCTGATTAAAAGATACACTTACTTTGGTTAAATGGCTCTGAAATTATAATACTATATACCAACCTTTTAGCTACAATCGAATATCGATTTCATTCATGGTATAGTCGGATTTAAGAGTAACATAATTAGTTTGAAATTCACAATATTTCACTTGGGATATCTAAGTGAAAAAATAATTAGTTACGTGACTTAACAGTGATTTTTATGGCTAAATATCAACACTTTAACACGAAAATCACGCAACCGTTGATATATATTCCCTCCCGCGTTTCTTATTGCTCATTTTGAGTATTTTTAAAGCTTAATATTAGTTGTTTTTTAAACCGATTTTTCCCACAGTCAGTGGCCACGTATTTCAGACAATGCATTTCTGCATGTTTCGAGTTAATGATAAAATCATACAAATTTCAAGTTCGTTTAATATTGTTAATACGGACCCGGGCCACGCCGGGCGGGTCAGCTAGTATACATATAAAATGAGAATAGATCATTTCACTATCACCACCTAATAATAACAAACTTAATTTGATGTCTTGTTTAGGTAATATAGACACCACAAAGGATACATTTCATCTTACTTATAGTCACACATATTAGTTCAAAATTATGAATTCTTAAAAAGTAAGTTCGACCTATGAAAGATTATTTAAAATATACTTGATTTAGAAATATTATTAAAATATAGATTGGATATCAATACTCAGAAATTATCCAAAGAGCTAATCTTTAACAATTTTAATAGTATTTATTAACATAGTGAATACACTACTACCAATAAGTATTTGGAAACTTTCAATTTTTGACTTTTTGTCAAATATTTAAAAATATACTTGTTGGATTCTTTTGAAACTTCAGGATTATAAAGATTATGTCTGACCTCATATTTATCAACATTCATTTGATAAGCAGGGCAATTAGGGGGCCGACAAAAAATTAAAGAATAACAGAAATATTTGGGATCACCCTGTGCATGAAAATGCACGAAATGATTTATCGCTGCAGAATACAAATATGTGGATACTGCACAACATGTACACTGATTTTTGTAAGAATAGCATGTATATTCATGGAGAAAAATGGATTTTTTTTAATTAAAAAATTCTGGTATGTTTTTTGTTTATATCATGCAGGGTTTTTGACCAAATTTGACGTAAATTTCAGAAATATTGGCAAAATCTATTAGAAAAAATATAGCGCGATTGAAATATAAATATATTAAATATTTTATGAAATATGAGTAGTTTTATGAAATAATTTTTTACTGCGCATGCGCGAACGATAAAAATGATTCTTTTACATCATTTAATAGTCAAGTCTATGCAGTAACCTATAAAAAAAAATCCAATCAAATATCGTGAAAATTAAAAAAGATATCGTTGTTATAAGTAAGCTGTTTTTGCTTTGCTCTCTAAAAACGGCTGAATGATAAGGGATTCTCCACAAATTGACATTTTTTATTGACTGACTTTTAGGAAAAAATTAGTATTTAATGTATACAATATCTAATACAATATTTCTGTTAATAAGTATCTTAACATCTGCGACAGAAAAGAATAAAAGCTCTTTTCCTTTTCTATCACAGGTGTCAAGATACACTGTAAAAAAATTTGGTCACAAATCACGGTGGTTATACCGTCAACTTTGTGACACTTCCTTTTACCGTAATTTAACTGCACGGTGTATATACCGTAAAAAATTTAAAGTACATGTACCGTAATTTAACTGAACATAAATTTAAATATTTTGTGGTATATGTACCGTAAAATATTTAAAGTATACGTACCGTAATTTAACTGCACGGTATATGTACCGTAAAGTATTTAAAGTACATGTACCTTAAAAAATTATCGTTACAGCATATATACCGTAAATTAAATATATGGTATATGAACCGTAAAAAGTATTTTTACAGCACAAATACCGTAAATTAAATGTACGACTTATGTACCGTAAAAAATATTTATACAACATATATACCGTAAATTAAATGTGCGGTATATGTACCGTAAAAACATTTGTAATCAGTATGTGTACCGTAAATGAAGTATACGGTATATATACCGTAAAAATACAGGATGATCCAAAAAAAACCCTCCCACATTTGACAGGTTGCAAAAAAAACAAAAACGACTCTAATGAGAAACTTATTTGTTAAAAATATAGAATAGATATGACGAGAGTTTAAAATGACTATTTTTCAGAAATGACTTCTGGAAAGTGTCCAGAGCCATTGCGTGTCCATTGCGAGCAATGCACAATTCAAAACGATGTCTGGAATCTATCATCACGAATGTATCATCACGAATCTTGTGGGAGAATTGCTACTCTACCTGAATTACTCTCTTGAGGTGACAATGAGTGTAGGTCTTGTCTCAAGCAGAGGTAGCAGCTTCCACAAGACATAATATGTTAGGTGATGATATATTTCAGATATTGTCTAGATATTTGCATCGCTTATAATGAACAACACTTACCAAGCATTATTTCTAAAACATAGTCATTTTAAACTCTTGTCATACCCATTCTATATTTTAAAACAAATAAGTTTCTCTTTACAGTCATTTTTTGTTTTATATTATCCTGTCAAACATGGGATATTCTTATGTGTTATTCTGTAATTAGAATCACGGAATATACATGGTAAGCATGAAGTCTTACTTATTATAAAAAATTTATTTTGGCGGAAATATTAGATATGTGAGGATACATTTAAATATTTTGATAAAAATTTTAATAAGACCATTTGTTGGCCATCAAATTGTGCAAAGATATGTATACTGCTACAAAAACAAAAAAAAATACATTTTTTTTTTTATTAATTAGAGATTAATAACTAAAAACAATATAAATATTAAATTTTCTGTATTTGTTAAAGAAGTTTTTTTTGTCATTATGTATAGTTGTTGAAAAAAATATGGTAATATATAACTAAAAACAATGAATTGCGCAATTACACTTACATAGCTGTCAACTACTACATCTTTTTAGACATTTATTTTTCATACCTCTATTTTAAAACAGTTATTACTGTCACATTTCAGGTTTAAATATATAGCGAAAATTATTATTTTAAAATAGAGGTATAAATATGCTATAAAAGTAGTATGCACTTAGAGAATAAAAAAAAAAAAAAAAAAGTATTTACGTATGACCGCTATGATAATGTGAGATGATCCCTGATAAAATAAAATGCTAATATTACATTTCTTCCTTTCACTTCTATAAACTATTAAAACTTTAAATAATTAATAGATCTTATATTATTTTTATTAAATAGTAAAAATTTACTAAATTTTATTAAATATTAACAAATAATTCAAGAATACTAATTGCTGAAAAATTATTTCACACTTCTTTGGTTGTTTGAAAGTCATAATTATAAAAGCTAAAGGATCAGAAGGACGTGAAGAGAATACAAACACATACAATTTCAAAAAATAAAGTAAAATTAATAAAAGTGGTCAAATTTATGTACATAAATATACATATTTTAATATCCTTGCTAATTACTTGGAAATTGTTTTTTTTTTTTTATTAATTTCTTAACATACAAATCTAAATTTTCTTACATTCAGTTAAATGTTTAAGAATATCACTGTCTAGCAAATCACCACTTTTGTATTATTTATTTATTTATTTATTTATTTTATTTTATGGAAATGTGGTATTATATTATTCTTACAAGAATTGATGTATAGTTTATAGCTTATAATCTTAATAACAAACTTTAATTCTCCACACAGATCAAGAAAAGTAAAAAAACAGTTGTTGTGGACAAAATTGCTTATAACGCAAAAAATAATTAATAAAAAATGAAAAATGTATTTTCATTCCAAATTTCTAAATAATCAAGACTAAATTTATCCATACATACTTAAAAATAAGTTTAAAATTGTATCAAAGCTTTGCATTTATAAGGAGATGGTTTGAGAATCACATAAAAATTCAAAATATAAATGTTTTAGAACATTTACAAAATAAATTAATATCATTATGATTCAGACATATTTAAAACAAGCAATTAAAATATAAAAAAAATATTTATTACAATGATTAAATTACATTAATACACTATATCATAATGCATAGTTATAATATTTATGTAAACATTTTTTTTTTACACAGTGTGTCATTTACTCTAGTATACAAATTCCTATAGCTTTGCCGACTTTATAGCATTATGATTTTCCGCCAATTGATTTGTTGTAGTTTGTACCACAAACAGGGTTCATCAACATCAAGTACCTTAAAGAAAAAGGTTCTTTCAGCATGGATATAAGCATTAAAATAAATCATCAAAGAAAATACAAAAGTAATTTGTTGAAATGTTTTCACAAAATCATTTTAAGAGGTTATTTCAATATTCACAAGAAGGAACAAGAATGCTAATATTAATCCTATGGGAGCGTTATTTACAATTTTCTCGCTTTGATTTTAATATATATTACATAGAATAGATAAGGATGATCTGCAACTGTGGGCTAGTTTTCTTTTTCCTATTTTAGTTATAGATTTTTTATTCAGATTTGGGTAGTTTCAATTTCAGAAACAGTTCTGTAAGTGAAAGAAAACTTTTAAAAAATCTTAAACTAAAATCTAAAAATTACTCCGGGTAGATAGTCCTCAGTTATCCTACACAAAAATAACAGGTAGTTTCTATTTCAGAACCATTTCTGTAAATGAAGGAAAACTTAAAAAAGAAATCTAAAACTAAAATCGAAAAATTAAAAATTACCCCGGATAGATCGCCTTCAGTTATCCTACACAAAAGTCATTTAAAAATATTAATATACAAGTTAAATATTATAAAATAATGCTCCCATAGAATTTACATAAATGTTTTCGTTTCTATCCATGACTAGTGTGGGACTTCCCACGACTCTTAAGAACCTACAAAAGTCCCATGGCCAAATTTTCAATATTAATGTTAAAATAACGGGAAAATTTCTTACAAAATTCGCACTTGTATTTTAATATTTTTATACAAGGTGATTCTAAATTTTTTTTACCCCCCCCCCCCCCAAAAAAAAGGGTGTTAGTACACACCAAGACAAACAATATTAAATAAACCAAGGGTCGTGCGGAGTTGTTAAGTAGCGCAAAGTGAACTGTGTTCAAAGGGGATTGGGGGGGGGGGGGTCAACTTTAAAATAATTATAGAAAACGGAAAAATTGGTCGATTCGTTTGCGATTTAAAATAAAACTATTCTTTAAGCCAGTATCTTCTTGAAAATAAATTTTAAAGATAAATTTCAAAAAATTACGTTAGGGGGCTCGTTGAACTTCAGAGTAACCACCAACTAATTTTAACATTTATTTTTTGTATCAAATTAAATGCTTGCAAAAGCTCATTAAATGTTTTTGGAAGCTTAGATTTAAAATTAAATTTTGAGCTCAAATTCTGAATCGTTGGGAGGGGTTAAGAAGCGCAAACTGAATGCATTCAAGAGTTGAAATTTAACCCTCTCCCACCTCCTCGAACACAGTTCAATTTTGTGCTATTTAATCACTCCAAACCATTCAGAATTTGAGATGAAAATTTAAGTCAAAGCATTTGAAAGCATTTAATAAGATAATATAACAGTAAAAAATAGTTATTCGTTGCTCCAAAGTCTAAAGCGCCTCTCTATCGGCATTTTTTGAAATTTATCTTTATAATTTATTTTCACGAAATACCGACATAAAGAATATTTTTTTTGAAAACCGCAAATCTATTGACCAATTTTTCTGCTTTTTATGTTTATTTGAAATTTTGGACCCTTAACTTTACTTGTGGCTATCTCTTTTAGAAAACGTTCAGGACCCTTTCTTAGATGCGTTCGTAGTTATGTAAATACGTAGCACCTATTGTTGTCGCTCAGTCCGTCCGTCTCTCCGTCTGTCTGTCCGCATATAACAGCGCAAAAACAACCCAACCGAATCGTTTGAAATTTAAAATACATAATTATTACATAATTTTGTCGAATCATTTCAAATTTTATGAAAATCGGATGGATAGATCAATTAAAGGGACAATCAAAAGTATTTCGTTCCATTGCGGTCAATGGGTAAAAAAGTGTCAAACGCATTTTAATCGTTTCAAATTTTAAATACATATTTATTACAAAATTTTGTCGAGTTATTTCAAATTTTATCAATATCGGATGCAAAGTTCAACTACAGGGACAATCAAAAGTGTTCCGTAACATTACGGTTAATGGAGAAAATGTTTCAAATGCATTTTAATGGTGTTACACTCATTCGAACGTAATAAAATTGACATGTATCTATAAAGTACATATTATAATATACATTTTGCATAATCTGTGGTGCAAAGAATATTTGTTATTGATTTAAAGGGCCATACAAAAGTATTCCACTACATAATGCTATGCGGGGAAACATTGTTTGGGGCTTGTTTCAATTATAATAAACTATTTCACATTTTATGAATAAGATATATGTTACTGAGGTGTAATAACGTTATCGTACGAACGCACCTCTTTTGCTACGCTTCACGTGCAATTTCCAACTTGTTTTTAATGCGATACTTTAAATTGATATCTATTGTTGTGTGTATGTACTTTTTCAACTTTTGTAACAATTTCTTTATGGGAGAATAGTTTTATTTTCAGAACTGCTTTCAAAGTAGAAGCATCTGCATATCAAAAAACTGTAACAAACAATTGAAAAGGTAGAAATGCACAGTAAAAAATAAGTACTGCACCCTGTGTGAAAAAAAAAAACAAAAAAAAACATTTAAAAATATTAAAAGGGTCCAAGAGGTCTGTAAATAACACTATTATAGGATTAATATTTAGATTGAACATTTCTTACCGAGCCGAGTGTAGGCTAGGTGTTTAAACAAAAATGGAAATGTCGGTGCTGAAATCCTTATTTTAATACATTCTCTCAACAACGCAAACATTTTCAAGTAATTGTTATTAATTGAGTTAAAATTTTGAATTTTTTTCTGATGGTTTATCATGTCATTTGGAAACAAAACACGTGACAGAATTTCTCATAATGTTTTTTAATTTTTAAATTTAAAAGTAATTAAAAAGTGGGGAAATTTAAAATCTTCATAACTCGAAATACTATTTATAGATATTCTTTTCATTTATGTAAACAGAAATATATAAGCTGTAATTCTGACTTAGGAATTTTAAAAACAAATAATTTGAATAAAATCTAAAAATATTTAAAGCAAAAAATTGAAAAAAAAATACTTTTTAAAATCATATTTTCAAAATTAAATATATATACATATTTTAATTTGCTGAATCAAAATTAAAATAAAACAATTGAAAAAGACATGTTCCAAATTTAAACAAGTTTTCATTTATACAAACAGAAATATATAAGCTTTAATTCTGACTTAGGAATTAAAAAAAAACATTAAATTGAATAAAATTAAAAATATTTAAAGTAAAAAATTGAAAAAAATGTGATTTTTTAAAATTATATTATCAAAATTAAATTATATTATCAAAATTAAAAAATTAAATAAAAATATATATATATATAATATTATCAATATTATTATCAAAATTAAGTTGCTGAATCAAAATTAAAATACAACAATTGAAAAGACTTGTTCCAAATTTAAACAAGTTTTTTTTAACAGTTCTTGAGTTATAGAAATTTAAATACAAGAAATGGTGAAAAAACTCATGAAGAAAAAAAGCATTTTCACAGAAAGTCATTTCTATGAGAATGATTGCTTTGACAGCTAGATTTTAAAAGAAACAAAAACGAAAAAAATAATATTTCTTGTTCCAGTTAAAATCGAAACAAGGTTTTAAACGTCATTAAGCAGAATTTTTTTAATGCAATAGAACTGTTTAATAAAATTTGAATATTTTTGTGTCCCGCACCCTTTTAAACACCGAAAGTTACAAGTCGCAGTACAAAATTAGCCATGTGTGGCATCTGGCGACAGTGAATCGGTAATTATAATGAAGAACAGAGTATGAAAAAAAATCAATTAAAAAACACGGTTTACTTGAAGAAGGGAGGAGGGGTTAAAAAGCTTTTTATAAAAAATTCTAACTAGAAATAAATAAAAGTATGCATTTAATAATGATAATACTGAGACGCTATTTTAGCTAAATTATGTGTGAATTAAATGTATCGACAAATAAAATTATGCTCTTAGTAATAGCTGAAGGTCATTATTTTATTATTAGCTATATGTGTTTGAAATATTATAAGAAATGTATCAAGCCGTTAATTAAAAAATAAAGCAAATATCGACTTTAGTTTGTGTTTGATTTTATTTCTTTTTGAAAAATAAAAAAAAAAAAGAAACTATGATTAGTATTTGTGCAATAAAAAAATGCCGATATTCAGTCATATCCACTATTTGTTGCAATCACTATTCATATTGCAAGCCCTTTAGCAGAATGTTAAAGAATGGGATAGGTGTTACAGATTTGCTTTTCTTCCTTACAGATTATTTTTTCAACAAACATCTATTTTGCTTTGTATTATATTTAACACTTTATTACTTAATGCAAAAACTTGAGTTAGTTATTAATAGAAGTGAATAAAACGCGTAAAATTGTTGCAAGTAAGGTTTTAGTTAACGCTGCAATTGCAAAACATTTTACCTATGGATTATTTTCTGCCTCTTTAGTATCTGTCGCAGACCATCAAGATCTTTTTTGCCACAGGGTAGTAGGTAGTTCCAAGTCTACTCTTCCACCATGCTTCAAAAATGAAATTAGGTAGCCATATTCCTCCTCCATTCCAAATTTCCTGTTATTGAAAATAAACATATTTCTTAACTACTTAAATATACCAAATGAAAAAAAGTCTTTATAGGGTAACACCCCCAGTAATTGGCACATTAAGAATTTTTCCTTAAACTTACAGTAATTTCGGGTGTATAAGCCGCAGGTCAATCAATTCTTTTTGGACCCAGAATCTTTTAAGAAAAAAATATAACTAGTTAGATCGCCGTAAATATTTGTCTTCAATCACTAAATAAGATCTCTGGGTCCAAAAAGAATCCGCGGCTTATACACCCGAAATTACGGTACTTCAATTTTCATTACAAAGAAACAAGATATTTACTTGGAAATGTTTTTAAATCAAAGAATGCATATCTGTGCATCTATTTTGCCCACTAAAAGCAAACAAATTTGAAAAAATATTTTTCTAAAAATATATTTATAAAAACTTGCTGAAATCACCAGTAATTGGCACCTGGAACACCAATGTATGACACCTTGTGATCCAGTAATTGGCACAAGTTTATGTTACAAAAAAATTTACACTTTGAATTGGGTTGAATTGGTTTTAAATGAATTTACTATAGATGAAGATGCCATATTCCAGGTTTTTGAGACTAAGAAATCAGCATATTAGTCTGAAATGTGAACACTTTAAAACAATACAATATACTTATATTAATACCCAGTGATTGTCATGGTGTCCCCAGTAATTGTCATATGAAGCTTTAATGGATTCCAATTACTGATAATATTTCATATTTTCAAATAAAAACAAATGTTAAACAAAATTAGTCTATAACTTTAAAAGTACTTCCAAAATAAGTGGTTTAATCTCAAATTCCTTGTGAATTCTTTGTAAGTGGAATAGGTGCCAATTACTTGGAACTAGCAAAATTGAAGCACCATTAATTGGCATCTATCATTAATTCAGAAATCCAAATATTTGTGTCGAAAATACTTTTACACAATTAAAGTAACCCTTTTTAACCAAACAAAACTATTGTCAATTAAAATTTAAAATTTATTATAAATCAGATATTAATGAATTGAAAAGCATGTCTTCCTTAAGCCAAAGAAGAAGCATTTGCAACAAAAATGGCTAATTTCATACAAGCCATAATTGTTTCTCTTTCCTAGGCACTATTGTCATCTAGTAGCATAAATCAAAATTATAATATTTAGCATAAATGAGCATATAACTGGTATATGGTCTTGCATTTTTAAAAGACTGGATATAAATCTTATTTTAGGACATGTTGTAGGATGTGCCAATCACTGGTGCATGCCAATTACAGGGGATTTTACCCTACCAGCCATTTTATTAGTAAATATCAATATTTCTTTTGGATTGCTTGTCAAAAACTGTGAAAACATGTTTTTTAATTTCAAAACATTTTGACGAGTTTGGGCGATAATGACTATGAAAAGAAAAATAAATAAATAAAATAACAGATGAAGACCCCTCCCTTTTCCGTCATATTATAATTACTCATTATCGAAAAGCAAATGTATTTTCATAAAAAACGAAAATATAAAAACCATATTTTTTAAATTCTCTAAATAATCAATTTGAAAAAAATATATATCACACAAGGTTTTGACTTGTAAGAAACTAAATAGTTATGCTGTAAATCAATGTTTTTTACAGTTATTAATATTTATCACTTGAATTACGCAGGCTGATTTCGAAGATGTCAAATAGATGATAATTATAATTTACACTTCCCGTAAAACTTCTAATATTGAGAACATGTGATAAAATATGGATTGAAAGGTAAACCTCTTTGGTTTATGACAGGGGTGCAAAAGTCTTTGCACCAGTTTCTTCTCTCCAGTTGCGCCTATGTTCTCACTAATAAATTTATTTCGTTTCGTATCATCTAATAATTTGTATAAATTTCTTGCTAGAATGCTATTAAATTTTAGTGGTGAGTGACCGCTAACGCTGGTGCGTAGATTTTTGTACCCCCGGTTTAGGATCTATATGTGTAAAACTCTAAATTTTGAGTGTAAAGTTACACAATCAGGCTCATTCAAAGCAACATTTGGGGCCTATTTAAAAAAAAAAAATCATTTAATAATAGGCCCCTTCGCAAAATCAGTCACTTTATTATTTTTACCATCTCAATTAAAAAAAAAAACTTTAACACAAAGACCGATTCAATAAACTCTCTATTTATGCAAAAAAGACAAATTAAAAAAATATTACTCCGGTAATTTGACTTTAACTGGCTGCTTTTTTTTTTTTTTTCTAGAGAGGAGGGGAGGGGGTCAAAATTGGCCGTAATTTGCATTTATTCAGCGAAGTATTTGAATTATAAGTTAAAAATTTTTAAATTTTTTTATTAATTTAATGACACTTATATTCGTATAACATGCCGAATCACAAAATACCGGATCGACTATTTAGTCAAACACTAGTTTTAATGAGATTTAATTGAGACTTAATATTTTAGAAATATTTAAAACCAAAGAAAGTTTTAATATAAACACCATTTCTCACTCTTTTTAAAACCAGTATTATGAATGGCATATACCGGGTGTCCAGTAAATAACTGACCCATTTTGAACTTAAATAACAAATAAACGGTCGGAGATAATAATGCGCGGTTTGCGGTATTGTTATTAGAAAATCAATATACAGGGTGTATCTAAACTACTGGGCAAAACTTTAAGGGGTGATAGTACACAACAAGACAAATAATATTAAATGGGAAACTAAGGGTCCCAAACGTCTTCCAAGGGAGATAGGCGGCATCAAAGTTTAAGGTCCAAAATTTGAAATGATGTTAAAAAACGGAAAAATTGGTCGATTCGTTTGCTGTTTTCACGAAAACTATTTTTTATGAAAGTATTAGCTTGAAAATAAATTATAAAGATAAATTTCAAAAAATGCCGATAGAGGGCGCTTTAGACTTTGGGGTAACGAATAACTATTTTTTACCGTTATTTTTTGGATCTCATTAAATTTTTTTAGAAGTTTAGACATAAACTTAAATTTTGAGCTGAAAATCTGTGGTTAAGTAGCGCAAACTGAACTGTGTTCAATGGGAGTGGGTAGGCTCACATTTTAAATGATTATAAAAAACAGAATAATTGGTCAATTGATTTGCGATTTTCACTAAAATTATTCTTTATGTCAGTATTGTCTTGAAAATAAATTATACAGATAAATTTTAAAAAATGTCGATAGAGGGCGCTTTAGACTTTGGAGTAACGTACAACTATTTTTTACCGTTATTTTTTGCATATCATTAAATTTTTTTAGAAGCTTAGGCATAAACTTAAATTTTGAGCTTAATATCTGAATTGTTGAGAGTGATTAAGCAGCGCAAACTGAACTGTGTTCAATGGGAGTGGGTAGGTTCAAATTTCAAATGATTGTAAAAAACGGAAAAATTGGTCGATTCGTTTGCGGTTTTTTCTAAAACCATTCTTTATGTCAGTATTTCCTTGGATATAATTTTTAAAGATAAATTTTTAAAAATTCCGTTAGAGGGCGCCTTAAATTTTAGAGTAACCGACAACTATTTTAAACCGTTATTATTTTTTTTAATCTAAATAAATGTTTTAAAAGTTTAGATTTAAATTTTGTGCTCAAAATCTGAATCGTTGTGAATAATTAAGTAGCGAAAAATTGAACCGTGTTCGTAGGGTGGTCAGGGTAACATTTCAACTCCTGAACACAGTTCAGTTTGCGCTTCTTAACCCCTCTCAATGATTTAGAATTTGAGCTCAAAATTTAAGTCTAAGCTTTTGCAAGCATTTAATTAGATACAAAAAATAACAGTTAAAAATTGTTGTTGGTTACTCTAAAGATTAAAGCGCCCTCTAACGGAATCTTTTGAAAATTAGTCTTTAAATTTTTTTTAAGGAATTACTGACATAAAGAATGGTTTTAGAGAAAACCGCAAACGAATCGACCAATTTTTCCATTTTGTATAATCATTTGAAATTTAAACCTTCCCACCCTCATTGAACACATTTCAGTTAGCGCTACTTAACCAGTCTCAACGATTCAGATTTTCAGCACAAAATTTAAGTTTATGTCTAAGCTTCAAAAAAAATTTAACGAGACTAAAATATAGTTGTACGTTACACCAAATTCTAAAGCGCCCTCTATCGACATTTTTTAAATTTGTGTTTATAATTTATTTTCAAGACAATACTGACATAAAGAATAGTTTTAGTGGAAACCACAAATCATTGAACAATTATTCTGTTTTTTATAATCATTTGAAACTTGAACCTACCCACTCCCACTGAACACAGTTCAGTTTGCGCTACTTAACCACAGATTTTAGGCTCAAAATTTAAGTTTATGTCTAAACTTCTAAAAAAATTTAATGAGATGCATAAAATAACGGTAAAAACTAGTTGTTCGTTATTCCAAAGTCTAAAGCGCCCTCTATCGGCATTTTTTGAAATTTATCTTAATAATTTATTTTCAAGACAATACTGACATAAAGAATATTTTTCGTGAAAACCGCAAACGAATTGACCAATTCTTCCGTTTTTTATAATCATTTCAAATTTTGCACCCTAAACTTTGATGGCGCCTATATCCTTCGGAAGACGTTTGGGACCCGTAGTTTCCCATTTAATATTATTTGTCTTGATGTGTACTATCACCCCTTAAAGTTTTGCCCAGTAGTTTAGATACACCCTGTATTTTTAAACATGTACATTGTTAATACAGTTCAAATTTGGGAAAAAAATATTGCGCTGGCGATAACAGGCTGTTTGAATACAGACATGACTCTAATTTTCATAAATATGAGATTTTCGGCTGGATCTGAATCTATATGTTGTCGAATCTGAATCTATATGTTGAATCGATTCTCGAATCAGCTTCAGAAATAGGGTACGTTGGTTGGAAAGTGATTTAAAATAATATTTGTGATTGAACCACCCCCCTCATTTCCCCTCCTCAGTCTTGAGACTGAGATATTATTTTAAATATTATTATATTACATTAACAAAGTTCATATTTTAAAATTTATTTATATTCTAATAACAATGCAGTAAGCCGCGCATTTTTATCTCAAATAGTTTTTTTTTATTTACATTCAAAATGGGTCAGTCATTTACTGGACACCAGGCACATGAATAAGCACGCTTTTAAATGGCAACTAATGTGTAAAACAGTCATGGTTTTAAAAATATATATGTATATTTTTATTTAAATCGGATTATTTTTATTTAAATCGGGCTTTATGATTTTTTTGTGTGTTAATATACTATGTTTTCAAGTTTTAATTATTGTTATTTGTCGGGATATATTAGTTAGTACTAGTTCTAATACAGTGAAACCTCCAAATAAGGGACATTTTTGGGACCGCAACATTTGTCCCTTAAATAGAGGTGTCCCTTATTCGGAGTGTCCCATATTTGGAGGTTTCATTGTATTAGTAATAAATAGTACTAAAATTTATTACAGTATCAGTAAGTAAGGGAGAATGGGATGGAATGGGACAGAAAATTTTCCTCGTTACGTATTATTCTAAACATCAATCGCATACTAGATGGACGCAGTCATGTAGCTAGTTGGGGGCGGAGGGAGCGATCCGCCCCGGGTATCACCCAATATTTATTTCCAAATAGATATATAATAATCTAATACAATTTTGGAAAAGAATTCTGAAATAAAATTAATTTCTAGCGTAACGACGAAATAGAGCTAATTTTCTTAGAGAAGTCGAAATTTTATGCAGACTGGTGTGTTTAAATAAGATATATGCACCACGGAACAAAAATTAACCTATCCAACGAGTGGGTATCAAAAGTAAACTTTAAAAGAAAGAGAGAATCCTTTAGATACAGACGCCACATTGATTTATGCGGATTATGGGTTAAGTAAAAAATCGCTCCTCTGGTTTTTTTTTTCCTTAAAGCAGAGCAAAAGGTAAATGAGGAATGGTGTGGTCATTTGTTATAATAGCGTACAATTGTGAAAGAAAAATATAACGGATCGGCAGGGGGGGAGGGGAATGAAACCATGGGGGCTGGGGGTAACACAATTTACATCCTCCCCGGGTGTCACCCATCCTAGCTACGCCACCGAGATGGAGCAACCAAATCCTCTGTTGAAAAAAGTTGCTGATGAGCATAAACTTAGATTTGTATAAAAAAATTGTTTATTAAAAAAATAAATTTGCTTCATATAATTTAATGGTTTTGCTGTATATTAATGACTTGTTTACGTGTAGCTGTAATAGTTTCCCTATTTAGAAAACCTAGTATTATGTATTATCCATAATTTAAACTAAACTTAAAAGCAGCACTGTTGTTTATATAAGCAGTTTAACATAAAATAAGATAAGGGGAGAAATGGGACAAGCTAGCAAAAGGAGTAATGAAATAAGTCGAATTCCTTCTTTTGAATAAGATAAAGGTAAATTACTAATACTATTCAAATATTCTAATAAAAAGGATTAAATTTAAACAGAAATAGTTGAAATGTTGAATAGAAAATATTCTAAAACTTACAGAAGTCAGTTGTCTATTTTTAACAAAATCTAATCCAACGCGCACTTTTCATAAACTGATTTATTTTTCAATTCTTAGGTAATGTAGACAAACAAATGAATTACATACTTTTAAGACAAAGAAATTTAAAATAGATATAGTTCAAATTATTTATCTAACTATGTAAGTTAAAGGAAAACATGAAATATAACCCAATAACTCACTTTAGTTTGATTAAGTGGAATCGCAAGTTCTTCCATTGCCGACATCAACAGTTTGACGTCATAGATTGGTTGGTTGGCAAATACTGAAACTTATGCTACTATCCGTAAAGGAGGCTATGGTCTCGAAAATCTAACACCATTACTTCCGTCGAAAATAACTTTTATGTGCTGCATTATCTTACCTATAATTTAGACATTTGCAAGGAAAATGTTTTGATTAGTCAATAATTACGATGGTTTTACTAGAAACAAGAATGATAATTTTTTTATTAGGTGCATATATAACATTATCATTTTAGGAATGAGGGGTTGTCTGACACATGATATCATAAGATATCTCTAGGGGGAGGAGGCAGTGGTGTAGTCCTGGAAAAAAAAGTGGGGGGACGCTCATAGTCTCGAACATTAGGATCTCTATCACCCATACGGCTAACTTGATTGTGAATTCCAGGGATAAATAATTGAAAAATTAAATATAAACTAAAAAAAAAAATAATTTTTATTTTAAAATTAATTAAAATTTTAAATTAAATTAAATTTACCTTTAAAATTAATTAAATTTTTAAATTATAATTTAATTAAAAATTTAAAAAAAGTTGCATTTTAAATTATTTATTTATTTTGTACTTAGTTATTCAAAATGAAAAAGAAATTCATTCAACGTAATTTATTGTATGTTACAACAATTTTAACAATTTTTTACTTCAAACACAATTTTAAATACAGGGTGATTCTAAATTCATATAAAAAGTTTAAGTAGCCAATTTAGCCCTTTTCTATTTCAAAAATTTCCCTTCATACCAGAAAAATCATGTAATATTCTTTTCTTTCTTTAAGATAGGCATTTCATGATTACAATTAGAAGAAAATTCCTTTGAAATTTTCTGGTATGAAATCAAAAATTTTAAATTTAAAAAAAAAAAAAAAAAAAAAAAAAAAGAAAGAAAAAGAAAAGAAAAAAAAAGTAAAAGAAAAAAGAAAAACTAGTAAATTTGTCAAACACAGAAAATACATTAAAAAAAATAGAAATGGAGTTTTTTTAAATGAGGAAGTTTGATTTCATAACAGAGATTTTCAAAGAATTGTTCCTTTAAGTAATCCTGAAATGTCTCTCTTTTAAATAAAGAAAATAATAGCATAAGAATTTTCTGATGTGAATGAGAAAACTTGGAATAATAAAAAGGGACAAATTGCCATGTAATTTCTTTGCATATCCCTGTTAATGAACGATAAAAGCTACTCAATCCTTATTCTATATTAAGCGTATTGTTACGCATTTCTGTAATATATATAAATTTCATTATGTTTGAAGGCGTGTAACGTCATTAAAATAGAATGTAAAGAGTTTTATTTCCTTATGGCATAATTTAATGAAATAGTTCTGTGGTAACATGTAAACGAATTACAAGTGCCACATACTTAATTTGCATTAAAGAATCTCTTTAATGCAAATTATAATAATATATATAGACAGTCTAAGTTTAAAATGTTGTATTTTTTATGGTGCTGCAAACTTTATAGAGCTTGCAGACATTTTTAAACAATATTGCAGTAATTCAATAAAATTTTTATTTAGAAATATAAAAAATAAGATGTATATTACAAACCCCAAATTAAATTTCTATCGGCTTTTTTACAAAATAAAGTAATGAAAGAGATCTTTTTTTTTTTTTCTTTTTCTTTTTCTTTTTCTGAACACTTGGTGCATTTTAATCTTTGGTTTACGGGGGAAAAAAATCGCAAATGTAAAAGAGAAACAAAATTAAAAATAGTCTTTTACGGAGGCTTCAGGGGGACAATTCTTCTCCCGAATCTAGGAAAAAAAAATCCCTTTCGGCATGGCCTATAGGCGGAGGTAGATTTCGAAAAGTTTTCATCTCAAAAAAAAAAAAAAAAAAAAAAAAAAAAAAAAAGATTACAGATAAACCCAGTTTAACTCGCTTTTAAAATTTTTTTAATTTCATTTTTCTGTAATAACTGGTTTTATCAAAATCATATTAAACGAAATTCTACTCAAATGCCCATTTTGGCAACATATTTTGAATTATATTCTTACTTTATTTAAAAATAATTGACCAATATGCTCATTATAGTTCCTAAATAACAAAAAACTGTTAATTAAATTCGTTTGACAGCAAAATTGAATTTAAAAATGAGTCATAAAATAACCGATTTATTATTTTAATACATCCACAATTCTTTAATCAAGATCGCTTTGACAAATTTTGTGCGAAGTGCCCACTTTGACAGATTTTTTAAAATATATATTTAGCCTTTATCAAAAATCTGACCAATACACAGTAATTACACAGTTCCTAAATAACAAATAACTGTCAATTGCATGCGTTTGAGAGGAAAATTGAATTTAAAAATGAGTCATAAAATAAACAATTTGTTATTTGAATACAGCCTCAATTCTTTTATCATGATCGCTTTGGGAAATTTTTTTGCGAAGTGCTTACTTTGACAGCTTTTAAAAAATATATATTCACCCTTTATCAAAAAATCGACGAATACGCACATTATATAGTTCCTAAGTAACAAAAAACTGTCATTTGAATGCGTTTCAGAGTAAAATTGGATTTAAAAATGAGTCATAAAATAACCAATTTGTTATTTGAATACCCACAGTTCATTAATCATGATCGCTTTGGGAAATTTTGTGCAAAGTGCCCATTTTTGCAGCCTTTTTAAAAATATATTCTACCTTTATCAAAAAACTGGCCACTCCGCCACATTATATAGTTCCTAAATAAAAGAACCTGTAAATTGGATGCGTTTGAGAACAAAAAAAGATTAAAAAATGACTCGGTAAAAACGCAATTTCTTAAATTTCCTCAAATTTCAATCACGATAACTTAGTGAAATTCTGTTCAAAATACCCTTTTTGGCAGCCTTTTTAAAAATATATTCTGCCTTTATCAAAAAACTGGCCAATCCGTCACATTACATAGTTCCTAAATAAGAGGACCTGTAAATTGGAAGGGTTTGAGAACAAAAATGAATTTAAAAATGACTCAGAAAAAACGCAATTTGTTATACTTAATCGATATTTTAATGACGATAACTTCGGGAAATCTGTTCAAAATACCTTTTTTGGCAGCCTTTTTAAAAATATATTTTGCCTTTATCAAAAAATTGGCCAATACGTCGCATTATATAGTTCCTAAATAAGAGGATCTGTGATTTAGATGCGTTTAAAATCAAAAATGAATTTTAAAATGAGTCAGAATATAAGCAGTTTAGATTTGAGGTTTTTTCTCCAACTCCTATTTTTGTTTAATTTATTTTTGCTATAAGAATTGGTTCTATGAAAAACTTGTTAATATAAAAGTTGTAGATATTATTGTGAAGATGTAAAATAAATTTAATTAGATTTGATTGCTTAAGAATTTAGTAAGTTACGGATTTTTTTCTTTTTCCTCCCCCCTTTTTCTTTTCGTTTTTAATTTTTTTCATCGGTAAAAATTGGTCCTATCAAAAACTTGTAAATACAAAAGTTTTAGATAATATTGAGTACATTTATATAAAATTTAGTTGGATTTGATATCTTGAGAATTGACGAAGTTATGAATTTTTTTCTCCCAAAAACCATGTTTTTTTCGCCCCTTGATCCCATTTTTAACTTTATCAAAAATCTGTCATGTATAAACTTTTTGCCCATTTCTTAGAAGTAATATAAACTTTAAACTGATTCTATATCTATTTTAATTAAGAAGTTATCGCGTTTTTTCTGTTTTCACAAAAACCCTCCCTATTTCCACCCCCTTGGTCCGATTTTGCCCATTAACGAACTCGACCGAGATTTTAAGCTCCTTGATTTTATGTAAAAGTTTGAAAAAGATCTGAGCATAATTATGGAAGTTATCGTGTCTAGAAGAAAGTGATATACACCGATAGATAGATAGATAGATAGATAGATAGAGAGATAGATAGATAGATAGATAGATAGATATATATATATATAAACTTTTTTACTGATGGTAGTTTTGGAGTCTAGGAGTCATGATTCGTGTAGATCCGCAAAAATTTTTCAGAAATTCCAACATGGGAGACAATGCAATAGGTAGTATTTCATACGAAATCTACCTAAAAGTGACTTAAACTACAAAAGCGGAAAAAAAGTTACACGGGTAAAAGTCACCGAAATAAAGTGACCAGGAAAAAAAGTGACAATTAATTGATTTTGGGGATTCATTGGTTAAGTCGGATTTCTTTGATCGGGGGAGGCTGTTAATTTAGGTAAATGGTTTTTTCATGCTGAATTAACTGTTTTGGTTCAATTTTTGGATATACGTCCATACTGAAAGGACGCTTGCCTGATTAGTTTTGGGAATGGACAATTACTCTCCCCCTCCCCATCCGCCCGAAATTATATAAATGGGTTTTTATGCAGAATTATCCAACGTATGTCAAATTTTCTATATAGGTTCTTTCTGATAAGGCTTATATATAGTATATAATGCCTGAAGAATTTTGGGAGTTTAATGGTTAAGTATAGAGGGGGAACGGGGGATAGCCTCCCTTAAATTAATCCCTTTTTAAGCAGAATTATCCGATTTATTTGGAATTTTGGACATAGGTTTATTATGATAAGACCTATCTCTGATTAGTTATGGAGTTCTTTTGCTGGAGGACGGCAATCACCTCCCCTCTCAAATTAGATAAATCGGTTTTTATGCAGAATTATCCGATGTATTTCAAATATTAAATATAAGTTGTTTCTGATAAGGTGAATCCCTGAATAGTTTTAATTCTTTAATGGCTAAGTATAAAGGGGGCCTGGGGATAGCTCCTCTTTAATTAAAATAAATGGATTTTTACGCAGAATTATACGATTTGCTTCAAATTTTGGATGTTGGTTCATTATGATAATTCGTATCCCTGATTAGTTATGGGGTTCTTTTGCTAAGTATAAAAGGGGAAACTGGCGATTATCCCTCTGTCCTTAAATTAGATAAATTGGCTTTTATGCAAAATTATCCGATGTATTTCAAATTTTGGATATAGGTTCTTTCGGATAAAGTGAATCCTGAATAATAGATAAAACCTTGTGTGGAAATTACAATAATTACAATCAACGTTTAACTCATAATACACAAACACACACCACAACGTATACGTTTCGCGAGCACCAGGGCTCGCTTCCTCAGTGTATAAAATTTAAAATGTTAAAAACAGAACCCCCCCCCCCCCCCAACTGACAGCAAGTCAGAGACCCAAATGATCGCAAACACAATACCAAAATACCCACAAGCCTCAGCAACCAATAAGATTAAACCGGAAATGAGGTGTCATGACAAAATAAATCTAACCAGAAAGTTGAGATGTACGGTACACTTGAAAGATCATTAACCAAGGAGTTTTTTGCTTTATGTATATTTGCGTTATGTATATAACTTTCTGGTTAGATTTATTTTGACATGACACCTCATTTCCGGTTTAATCTTATTGGTTGCTGAGGCTTGTGGGTATTTTGGTATTGTGTTTGCGATCATTTGGGTCTCTGACTTGCTGTCAGTTGGGGGGTTTTTCTGTTTTTAACATTTTAAATTTTATACACTGAGGAAGCGAGCCCTGGTGCTCGCGAAACGTATACGTATGTGGTGTGTGTTTGTGTATTGTGTGTTAAACGTTGATTGTAATTATTGTGAATCCTGAATAATTTTAAGGGTTTAATGGCTAAGTATAGAGAAGGGAATGAGGGATAACCTCTATTAAATTAAATAATTGGCCTTTTATGCAGTATTATCCTATTTACTTCGAATTTTGGATATAGGTTTATTATGATAAAGCGTATCGCTGACTATGTATGTGGCTTGAATGTTTAAGTATAATCAGGGGAAATGGGGGAGCTAATCCCCTACTTAATTTGTTTTTCGAGGGACATTATTCCGTGAAAAAAAAAAAAAAAAAAAAAAAAAGGATGTATTATGCAGTTAGTCTGAATAGTCTATGAGCTCATTGCCATTAATTTAAATTTGCAGTATTGTTTTTATTTATGTTTTGACCAGTTGCATTATAATTTTCAGGTATTAATCGAACAAATAAATAAAATAAGTAAATAACAAGACCTTTGTTAAATTGCTCCTAAAATTAGAAAATTAGCAGTCTGTTAATTTTTTAATTTCTTCTGTCTTTACAAAGAAAAAATATTGTATTCGTGAAAAATTTCAACTTCCAGTCTTTTGTCGGATTTACATGCAACCCAATCACATAAAATTCATTATATTGCTGCAATAAAAGTGCAATCAAATCACAAACATTTAACATGAATTAATTTAGATAAAAACAGGTTACTATATATTCTATAGAATACTCTAGAATTTGTATATTCTTAATTGATTTTTTTAATATAAATTATGCTTTTTATTATCGGTATTGTACAACAAGTAAAAAAACGCATTTATTATTTTTATATATAAACAGAGAAATAGAAATGTAATTTTCGTAACGGTCTTCACTTTTTTTTTTTTTTTGGCAAACGCGGTAGATGTTTCAGAAAATGCTTTCAAAGCTGGAGTTTTGAACCGAATTTCCTGATGAGGACAGAAAAAAACAATTAACAAAGGCAGAAAAACGTTACGTTGCGTGATCAAAAACGCTTATAAATCAATAGGTAATTAATTAATAAAAAAAATAGAAAACACAATTCATTTTGAAATTATACTTCCATAATCAGATCTTCCAATTTTATAACTTTGCGTAGAAATATGAATTCGTAAATGTGTCAAAATGTTTTGCGTATGTTGAGCAGAGAAAAGCCTTTAGAAGAGTACACAGAAAAAAAGAAGCTAAGCTCCCATTCCCTCCTCAATACTTAGCCATTAAACATTTAAAACTATTCAGGAATTCACTTTATGAGAAAGAACCTATATTCAAAATTTAAAATACATCGGATAATTATGCATAAAAAGCAATCTATCTAATTTAAGGGGGGGGGATAATCGCCCGTTCCCCCATTGATACTTAGCAAAAGAACCTCATAAGTAATCAGAGATACGCCTTATCATAATGAGCCTATATACAAAATTGAAGCAAATCGGATAATTCTGCGTAAAAAAGCTATTTATCTTATTTAAGAGAGATTATCCCGCATTCCCCTCCTCTATACTTAGCCATTAAACCTCTAAAACTATTCAGGGTTCTATTTCTTTAAACTATTTAACTTTATCAGAAAAAACCTATATCCAAAATTTAAAATACAATGGATAATTTTGCAAAAAATCCAATTTATCTAATTTAAGGAGTAGGGGATCGCCCGTTCCTCCCATTTATACTTAGCAAAAGAACCTCGTATCTAATCAGAGATGTACATCGGATAATTGTACATAAAAAAAAAAAATCTAATTTAAGAGGGAGGAATAATCGCTCGCCCCCATTTTTAATTAGCAGAAGAACCCCTTAACTAATCAGGCATATGCCTTATCATAATGAACCTGCATCCAAAATATGGAGCAAGTCGGATAATTCTGCATAAAAAGTATTCATTTAATTTAACGGGGATTATCCCCCGTTTCCCCCTCTGTATTTAGCCATTAAGCCCTTAAAACTATTCAGGGATTCACTTTATGCGAATTAACCTACATAAAAAATTTCAAATATATTGAATAATAGTGCCTAAAAACAATTTATCTAACTTAAGGGGCGGGGGACAATCACCTTCCGCTTTTTAATTAGCAAAGAAACCCATAAACTAATCAGGGATACGTCTTATCATAATGAACCTATGTCCAAAATTCGAAGCAAATCGGTTAATTCTGCGTAAAAAGCCATTTGTTTATTTAAAGAGGGGCTATCCCCCGCCCCCCTTTCAGACTTAGCCATTAAACCTTTAAAATTATTCAGGGATTCACCTTAACAGAGAGAACCTATATTTAAAATTTGAAATACATCGGATAATTCTGCATAAAAACCGATGTATCTATTTTGAGATGGAGATAATTGCCTCCCCCCCCTTTATAATAAGCAAAAGAGCCCCATAACTAATCAGAGATATAGCGCTTATCATAATGAATCTATGTCCAAAATTCCAAACAAATTGGATAATTCTGCGTAAAAAGCTATTAATTTAATTTAAGAAAAATTATCCCCATTTTCCCCTCTATACTTAACCATTAAACTCCCAAAATTCTTCAGGTATTATATATCATATATAAGCCTTATCAGAAAGAAACTATATCCAAAATTTGACACAGTTTGGATAATTCTGCATAGGAACCCATTCATCTAGTTTACGGCGATGGCAGGAGGGGGGGGGGGGATCGTTCGTTCCCAAAACTAATCAGGCAAGCGTCTCAGTATGAACGTATATCCAAAAATTTAACCAAAACAGTTAATTCAGCATGAAAAACTCATTTACCTAAATTAAGAGCTCCCCCCCCCCCCCCGATCCCCATTCATACTTAACCGATGAATCCCAAAAATCAATAATGAATCTCCAAAATGAAGTCCTTGTCACTTTTTTTTCCGGTAACTTTTTTCTCCTTGTCACCTTTTTTCCAGTAACTTTTTTTCCGTGTCCTTTTCTTTTCCGCTATTGTACTTTATGTCACTTTTTTTTCCGCTTTTGTAGTTTATGTCACTTTTCCCCCCGATAACTTTTTTTCCGGTCACTTTTTTTCCGTGTACCACTTCTCCCTAATGAATAATCCTTGGTTATCTTTTCTTTTAATTGTTCAGTTACTTAAATCCTCTGAGAAAAACAAGCTGTAATATTTTTTGAAAATTTTCAGAGAAAGAGAAAATTTAATTAATTAAATTTGAAAATTTAGAGGGGCAATTCTGCTCCACCACCATTTATGACGAACATCTTTATTTTCCGTCCCCCCCCCTTTTTTTTAATCCCGTTCAATAAAAAACATAGTTTTATAACAAAAACCATTTGATATTTGGAAAATATATAACGCTTATCAAAAATTCAAAATATAAGCAAATAATTTAAGATATTATTCATCAAAACTCAAAAGATACTTACAATTCTGTTGGATCTGACTTTTAATCTGCAATTGTGTATACCGCAACGTTTGAAAGAAATTGCAAAACTTTTCAGTTCTGGCTGCCTACATCGTTTCATTGTTATTTTTCCTTCAAAAATTAAAATTATGATATAAAATATTTATCGCTAGAAAAAACGAGGCAACTCAGAGATACTCGCTTTACTTTAAACTAGTCCAATGATTGAAATCAAGCTTGCTTATAATCAAGAAATAATTGTCAATGTGAACGAGAGAAAAGAGAATAATCGTTCTGGGGGATTTTTTCACTGAACAGTATCAGAAGTTGTCGGTCTGCATTGATGATCTTTTATTGACTAGTCTATATTCAACTGCAGACGCCATATACCGGCCAGTTGATGACCATGATTAACTAACAGCATGTGATAGCTATGACAATTACCCTGAATGTCTTTAAAGACCTTATTTATTGACTAATGGAAGCATGCTGTTGCTAATTGTCATGTGAGTATAAAAATGACCAGACTTTCAATTCTCGAACATCTGGATATTTTTTAAACTGAGACTGTGGTGTGTCCAAGGTCTTTTTCGGGAGCTTGTATGATCTTTCTGATAGGAAACAGGAAGGGGATAATAGACTTCCAAGTAAAAGTAATGTATGCCTTTGAAAGAACTAATGTTAGTGCGGTATTTCATTAATGGTAATTTATTTTTTTGAGTGCCGTTGTTATGTTTTTAACGAAAACTAAAATGCTTTAAAATATCAATTCTATACTTTACAAAATTGTTAATTTTTTAATATTTTTTTAAAAATTTTAATCATTTAATGAATCAGGAAAATCTGCATCCCCTCGCGTCTTTAGCGTCCCCCTTGAGATAAAAAAGTAAGGGGACGCTTGAAAGAAAATAAAAAAGTGGGGGGACGCCGTCCCCCTGCGTCCCCCCTCGACTACACCACTGGGAGGAGGGATTTGCCTTTTGATATCGATATCATTTTTGACCCAATAAAAATTATCTCTTTCTTTGTAACATGGTTTTTTGTTCAAAATAGTACATTACGTTTTTTTCTTATTCTGTTATCTATTTTCGCGAAAATACAAAGCTATCATTAAAATCCCTAAATTATAATGAAATTATCTAATTCTAAAATATGGTATACCCCAACTTTTGACATTCCTATTCATCTTCATATGTGTATGCATATATGTATAATCATGGATCGAGAAACCTTATGTGAAATTTATTTGAAATACAGCTTGTATTTTCTAATAAATAAAAGAGAAAAAATGTTGTTCACTTGTTCTGTTGATAAGAATTTCTACGTCTCCCCCCGCCCCCTTCGTTCGGAGGGCAAGTTCGAGTAACGAGAGACGCTTCTATTAACAAAAATAGCAGTCTTGCCATATCAGTGTTGGATTCATGGGGTGGTCCGGGGTAAACTCCCACCCCTCTAAACAATGAAATGCATCCCCCCAGAAAAATAGTTTTTGTGTTTTCACTGGTGAAAAAGTGTCATTCCCCCCGGTATTCTATAATGTCCCCCCCACGGAGCCACAGAAGTCACTCTCGAAGAAAAATGTCTGAATTAAACACTGCGCCGTATGGCGAAATAGCGTTATTGTCAGTACGTCGAGTGAGATAGGTTCTAAAATTTTGATTTAAGATTTTTAGAGATTTTGAACTTTACCACATTTTTAAAAATTAAAACAAAAGGATTGTTAATTACTAAATCTGTGAGCTCATCAAGATTGTGGTCTGAGGTCTTTAAAATTCCAAAAACGTATGCGAAAAAGATTTTTGAATTTTAGTTAGTTATGAGATTGGTAGAGGAAAAGGGACCGGTGTTTGTAGTTTTGCCGATGGATTATCCGTAAATCTAAGCCAACTGACTGTTTGGTAGTTTATTATATTTTTCTAATAAGCATGCATTTTTTTCAACTTTTGTGATAATTTTGTCAAAATTTTGAAAGGGGGTGATTCGCGGGTGTGGGGGGGGGGGGGGTTTATAGTCTCCAAAATTTCCCCATCTGCGCACACACGATACGTTATACCATTTCGTTTTTTCTTAAGCAAGCAACGTACTAGACGCCAATCTTCAATATTTGAGCGATGCGACTTTCGATGCATTAGTATTGTAAGGAACGTTAAGAAATTGTGTTGCTGAATACGGAAAAAAGAAATGGTAAAACAGATCGTGCTGCCCATCTTGAAATTTTCGAAAAATAAGAAATACCATATTTCGGTGCTTCTCTTTATTTTGCTTCATGGATTAACTCAACTTTGAACGGAAATTTTTAACATTGTATTATTAGCTTTTTTCAATGAATTTTGAATTTTAAGTAATTTTTAGCTGGCAAATTTCTTATTTGTCATACTTTTAAAAAAATGTTTTTTAGAGTTAAAATAAGTTAATAAGACAGATATATAACATTAAAGAAAAACTTTATTAAGAATTTATGCAAGTTAAAAATGTAATAAAAATACTTGCATACTAATTACATTAAAAATAATTAAAAATAATTAAAATGTTACATACTTCTTTGTCTCGCACGTCCGGTAAAAGGATCCAACTGAATGAAACACAAAGAGCATACAAAGATGGATAAATCCTTTTAACGTATGTCACTGGTATACAGGGTGTTTCTAAATTCATGGTACAAACTTTAAGGAGTGATAGTACACATCAAGACAAACAATATTAAATAGGAAACTAAGGGTCCCAAACGTCTTCCGAAGGAGATAGGCGCCATTAAAGTTTAGGGTCCAAAAATTCAAATGATTATAAAAAACAGAAAAATTAGTCGATTCGTTTGCGGTTTTCACTAAAATTATTTTTTATGTCAGTATTGTCTTGAAAATAAATCATAAAGATAAATTTCAAAAATTGTCGATAGAGGGCGCTTTAGACTTTGGAGTAACGAACAACTATTTTTTACCGTTATTTTTTGCATCATTAATTTTTTTAGAAGCTTAGACATAAACTTGAACTTTGAGCTCAAAATCTAAATCTCTGGGAGTGGTTAAGTAGCGCAAACTGAACTGTAGGAAGAGGTTCAAATTTCAAATGATTATAAAAAACGGAAAAATTGGTCAATTGATTTATAATTTTCACCAAAAGTATTCTTTATGTCAGTATTATTGTGAAAATAAATTATAAAGATAAAATTCAAAAAATGCCGATAGAGAACGCTTTAGACTTTGGAGTAACGTACAACTATTTTTTTACCGTTATTTTTTGCATCTCATAATTTTTTTTTAGAAGCTTAGACATAAACTTAAATTTTGAGATGAAAATCTGAATCGTTGGGAGTGGTTAAGTAGCACAAACTGAATTGTGTTCAATGGGGGTGGGAAGGTTCAAATTTCAAATGATTTTAAAAAACGGAAAAATTGGTCGATTCGTTTTCCGTTTTCGCTAAAACTATTCTTTTTGTCAATATTTCCTTGAAAATAAATTTTAAAGATTAATTTCAAAAAATACCGTTGGAGGGTGCCATAAAATTTAGAGTAACCAAAACTATTTTTAATCGTTATTTTTTGTATCTAATTAAATGCTTGCAAATGCTTAGATTTAAATTTTGAGCTCAAATTCTAAATCGATGGAAGAGGTTAAGAAGCGCAAACTGAAATGTGTTCAGGAGTTGAAATGTTACCCTCCCCACCCCTCGAACACATTTCAATTTTACGCTACTTAATTACTCACAACGATGCAGATTTTGAGCTCAAAATTTAACTTTGAACATTTACAAGCATTTAACCTCTTCAGTCCCTGAGTACCCAAATGGGTACATCCGTTTTGTCCCATTTTATTAATGATATTCAAATATAAATGAAATTTCGATATAAGAATAATATGTTTCGAATTCTAAGATTCGAGCTAATGGAAATAAAACAAAAATCTCGCTCTGAAGTCAAACGAGAGAAGAAATAATTGAGTAATAATTAAAAATACTGTAATAATCGCCAGTAGCGAAGAGGTTAATTAGATACAAAAAATAATGGTTAAAAATAGTTGTTGGTTACTCTAAAGTTTAAGGCGCCCTCTAACGGTATTTTTTGAAATTAATCTTTAAAATTTATTTTCAAGGAAATATTGACATAAAGAATAGTTTTAGCGAAAACGGCAAACGAATCTACCAATTTTTCCGTTTTCTATAATCATTTGAAATTTGAACCTCCCCACCCCCAATACCGAGTTTTTACTGAGAAACAATCATTTTACTGTGTAAATACCGTTTTCAATCGAAAGGGAACAAAATCTATTTTTTTTTAAGCTCAATATAACTTAGAAATACGGTATTCATACCGTAAAGAGTGAAAATGGTAGTAGTACCGTGAAATTTACGGTACATCTACTGGAATTTTACAAAATTTTTTTACAGTGTACTTATTAGCAATTTTGTATTAGTTATTGTATTCATTAAATAGTACTAATTTTTTCCTAAAAGTCAGTTAATAAAAAATGTCAATTTGTGGAGAATCCCTTATCATTCAGCCGCTTTTAGAGAGCAAGGTAAAAACAGCTTACTTATAATAATGATATCTTTTTGAATTTTCACGATATTTGATTGGATTTTTTTTATAAGTTACGCCATAGAATTGACAATTAAATGATGTAAAAGAATCGTTTTTATCGTTCGCGCATGCGCAGATAAAAATTATTTCATAAAATATTTAATATATTTATTCTTCAATTGCGCTATATTTTTTCTAATATATTTAAGGCACGTATTTATTAAAAATATAGTTACACTAATCGAAATACATAAATTAACAATACAAATCTCAATTTAAACATAATTATTAATAATTTATTAATAAATGTTAACATTTCTGAAATTTGCGTCAAATTTGGTCAAAAACCCTGCATGATATAAACAAAAAACATACCAGAATTTTTGAAATTTTTTTTAAAAAAATCACTCTTTCTCCATGAATATACATGCTATTCTTACAAACATCTGTGTACATGTTGTGCAGCATCCACATATTTGTATTCTGCCGCGATAAATCGTTTCATGCATTTTCATGTACAGGGTGATCCCAAATATTTCTGTTATTCTTTAATTTTTTGTCGGCCCCTAATTGCTCTGCTTATCAAATGGATGTTGATAAATATGAGGTCAGACATAATATTTATAATCCTGAGGTTTCAGAAGAATCCGACAAGTACATTTCTAAATATTTGACAAAATGTCAAAAATTGAAGGTTTACCAAATACTTATTGGTAGATAGTGTATATTATATTATTGAGGTATATATTTTATGCAGAAAATTGTGCATATTACATCAAAAAGCATTATAAATCGTTCAAAAGAAAAGCTTATTTTTCATCAGTAAATATAGGAATTTCGATTCACTTATTTTAAGCATTATAAATCCAAACGAAAATGCTATTTAAAAAAAATTATTAATAATTATGTTTAAATTGAGATTTGTATTGTTAATTTATGTATTTCGATTAGTGTAACTATATTTTTAATAAATACGTGCCTTAAAAATTATATAGGTAGTCAATACATATCGTAGAAAATTACTGCCGTTTTAACATAATATAAAATTTACGTAGGCATGTGGTACATGAAAAACAAATTTTTAAATAAAACATTAACAGAAAGAGCAGATCTAAAGTTCTACATTTATGTAAATCTTTTAAAAAATATAACTAATAACACTAGTCAACAACAACAACAAAAAAAAAAAAAAAAAAAAAAAACTTTTTTTATATCGCAAATAATTTTAAGCGATTCGTGTTCTGTGTGCTAGAAGTAGTGTAGAAAGTCAAATAAGACATTTTTATCACAGTAGTAGGAAAATAACAGTACGGGGACAGGAGCAGGCGGGACTGCGGGACCGTCCCGCCTGCGGTGCCTCCTGCGGTACCTCCATGCCTCCGGCTGTCCCGCCTGCGGTCCCTCCTGCGCCCACCGTGCCACCGCCACTCTCCTGCCCCCCACTATGCATCCCCCTCCACGAACGCCCCCTAGTGGAAAAAAGGAACATTCTATTATAACAGAGAGGTGATCAACCTTCCCTAATTAAAAATATTACCAATCACATCTCAACTCGGAATCATACTATATGATGAAGATTAAATTTATATTTGAATTTTGAACAACCGTAATTTTAATGAGTATTATTAATTAAGTGAAACAATTAAAATCTCAGTTTTTAACCATTTTATTTAGATTTCTTCAACTACAAGATGAGATTATCAATTTAACACAAGAAAGTTAAACATATATTTGAATTTTGCTTGATAGACATCTTAATGAGTAGTATTAATTAAGTAAAAACAATAGAAAATATCCAGTTTTATAGAAAAAGACTGATTTCTTACGATTTTTATCAACTGCAACATCAGTGTATCGACTTACAAGTTGAAAGTTAAACCTGCATTCTAGTTTTTCAACAGCTATAATCTTAATGAGTTTCGTTAATTAAGTAAAAAACAATGGAAAATATCAAGTTTTATAGAAAAAGACTGATTTCTTACGATTTTTTCAACTCAAACTTCAGACTATCAATTTGATAGAAAGAAATTTAAGCATGCATTCCAGTTTTGGACAACCATTTCCTTCATGAACATTATTAATTAAGCAAAACAACAGAAAATATTAAATTTTTAACTGATTTCTTCATATATTTTTTATTTTTTTTATATATAAAATCAGAATACACAACTTAAAATAGAAATTTAAACATATTTTTTAGTTTTTGAACAGTCGTTACCTCAAAGAATTTCAATAATTGAACAATTAACAAAGGAAACTAATGATTTTTTAACGAAAAAAGACGAATTAAACGAATTTGGTTAACTTTTACTCTAAATGGAAATTTCACCATACTTTTATATACTAACTAAGTAGAATTTTAATGCATAAACGAACACATTTCAATAAATACTCAACACAGACACACACGCAAATTTGAAAACAACACCTGCTTCTTGTGACGTCATATTGAAACCAGAACTTATTCCTCCGAAGTCCCTCACCATGCCTTTTCACCCCCATCTCCCCCAATTTCTTACCTTAGGTAGGGAAATTACAAAGCAATGACCTCTCATTCTTGTATATTTAGAAGTCTGGGAGAAAAAAAGAGACATTTTATACACTCCAATTTCATAACAGTTACCGCAATATCCCAAAATTTGAATTTTGGAAGACATAATCAGTATAATTAATTAAACAAAATAATAAAAATATTATTTTTTAAGGGGAAAAGGTGAATTTAAGCGAATTTTATTAGTTTTACAATAGTCTTTTGAGTCACAACTTGGAAATATAGATTTCTAACAGAAGAATTAAACGTATATTTTAATTTTAGCAACAAAAACTTAACAAGTATCATTAATTTAACAAAAATAAATATCAATTTTAAAGAAAAGACGAATTTGAATAATTTTACACTAGTATTTTGAAAAGCAACATAGAAATATCAATACTTATTCACATATTTCACTTATTCACTGTATTCAGTACTATATTTGATAAATTTGGATACACTTTAAGAATTTTCTAATCTATAATTAAATATTAGCTGTATATTTAATGTTACCCATGTTTTCAACATTAGTTCATAATCGTGAATTTTGTATTTTAAATACCATGTATTCAGGTTCAGATTATTTTCACTTGAAATCATACAGAATTTTTTAACAGAGTTTGTTTTTGAAATCATTGAAGCAACTGTATTTAATATTTTTAACACCAATTTTCTAAGATTTTCTAACATTTTCCGATTATACATTCTTCAGAAGTACATTTCTAAATGCTACAATCACTTTACATATCGAAAAGATATCATTGAAGCAACTGTATTTAATATTTTTAATACCAATTTTCTAACATTTTTTAACATTTTCCGGTTATACATTCCTCAAAAGTATGTATTCTAAACAATAGAAAATATTAATTTTAAGAATAAAAAGACGAATTTAAACAAATTTTATTAGTTTTACACTATTTTTTTTTCACCTCCAACACGGATATATCAATTTTAACAGAAGAATTAAACGTATATTTTAGTTTTTAACAACAAAAGTGTAATAAGTATCATTAATTAAACAAAAATAAATATCAATTTTCAAGAAAAGACAATTTTTTACACAAATTTTCAACTTTGAAATACATTTGCTTACATATATTGTTACAGTATATTACTAAACTTAAACTTTTTAAAAAGTTTGAATGTCTTTACAAAGGGTTCATACTTATATTTTTCACGTCTTGACTGCATTCGAAATCTTACAACAAAAGTATACTTTTATTATTATTATTATTATTATTATTATTATTATTATTCTAGAAAACCTAAAAAATCGTTTCTTGCTGCTTTAGACACCTGACATATTAAAACTACTCTACCCATATAATTAATCAAATTAGAACATGATTCATCTTACACTTCAAAATTTCTGAATTTTTACAATACTCATTTTCATCAAACTTTATTCTTGATCCTATATATTTTAATAGCACAGAATTTTAACATCTGTTTTTATCTACTTTCAGAAAATTATTAAAACACCCAACAACATTTTCCAAATATGAATATTATCTTTACAATTTAATAATGCAAAACATACACGAATACAAAGTTTAATTTTTACAAACATTTCATATTTCAAACCAAACTATTCGAAATTTTCACAACATAAGAGCAAACATTAGACGAACTTTTTAACATTAATATTGCTTACATCTTTTCATCATAACTTTTAACTATGATAATTATCCATTTTTAGGTTGATTGTCGAAAAACTGTAACTGAAATTACATAAACTTAATGTAAAAAACCATGTTCTCACACAATTTCTTGAAATTCAACAAAGAATTGACTATTACTTATCTATTATTATTCTTATTAAATACTTATCTACATCAATATCAACTCTCGATAGTATATAGATATTTCATCATTACACACTTACAACTCTTTTCAAACGTTTATCAGAAAAATAAGTCAATCAAAGTCTAGTAGTTATCACACCTGTTCCTCAGAAATATTACTATCATATGAAACAGTAAAGAAAATTAATAGATATTTAATATTTAATAGCCTCATACGTGAAATTACTGTCGAATGAGAATACTAATAATCTATAAAATCAACTGTTGAACAAAAAAATAGTACAGATTACCGAAAATTCAAATGTTTTTTCTGCAAAAGTTACAAAAATTAACAAATGAATGACAAGTTAGAGAAATAACTAAAAAAGTTAATGAACATATTTACAAATTTATTAAAATCACACCTTTTTCTGGATTACAAACCACAATTTCTTGAAAAATTTATCACCGAATTTGTAAGATTTTAGTCCTAGTATTACATACACTCAATAAATATTCAAAATTAACAAAAATATAATTTTTTAGTCTCATCAATAAGCAGAAATTCTATATTAAAAGAATATTTTCATAGTAGTACTTATAAAAATGAGAATTTACAAACTGATTTTCATAATTTTATCACATTTAAATTTAATATTTTACATAAAACATTATTTAATCAAATTTTATGCTTTCTAATTCAGTAAAATTCAATACTTTTTTAGTTTTTAAACCAATACCACAATATTTATTTACATCAAACTTGATTCTTCACCTTTTATATTTCCACATTACACACGTGAGATAAATACTAACTTGGATCAGGAGTTGAAGTCAATTGATTCCATTCGATTTTCATCATGTACGCATTGCTCCTACACGAAATTTCTTACTGCTATAATCATCTAATGTATTAAAACTAATCTACTCATATTTTTAATCAATTCATCAGATGTTTCATCTCGCACTTCTGAATTATCGTGCATCAAGTTGCTTAAAATATAAATACTATCTTTATAGTTTTAATGATATATAGTATACATGGTTTATCTTGAGTTAGCACTTCCATAGTATTAATCAAATTATATGTTTCATCTTGCACTTGATCTTAATGTTTTCATCTTGCATCTGAATTATCGTCCATCGAGTTTTTTAAATAATAATATATTTATAGTTTTTGATTATACATAGCATGTACAAATACAATCTTTAATTTTAACATTTCATATTTCAAATAACCTATTTCCGAAACCAAGATATGCGAATTTTACCACAATGCTTATTATCATAGAATAATTTGTGTTTCACACTTTTCTAAAAATTATGAGATATGTACCCCTCAGAGAAATTACTATCATATGAATAAATGAAGAAAATTTAATTTATATTAAATGTACACGAAATTGATTGCAATATACATGTATTTAATAAAAATAAATAAATAAGCGATTATTTATACATTAAACCTTTATTAAATATATATTTCTTTCATTATACAGATGTTTCAACAAGATGAACCAAAACAGCAGCAAACTTCAGAAATTAATGACCCGAATGATTCATCCCTAGCACATGTAGCGTTAACGAATAAACATATGTGAGTACTTATATGAGAAATACTAGAATTCGTATATGAAACGTAATTAGAGTAAATACAAAATGATTTGTCTTACTACCTACACTTTAACAAGTGCTTTTTACCTATATTATTGAAGAGAATCCTAACTGTGTCCATTTATTTCTACTACATTTTATCTCTACTATATTTTACTACTATATACTCTACTATATTTTACATCTACCACATCTTATTTCTCTGTGCTCTATTTGCTACAAACACTTCTTAAGTAAATGGAATTTAACAGAACATACAAAAATCTATACATGTGAAAAACCTTACACTTGGAAAGATTACCATAAATGCTGTTTTCAAGGAGACGTGAACCAAAAATGCACACATCATCATATAAAGCATCATCAGATATATGTAAACTTAGCAAAAATATTCAAAAATTAGTCAGACTTTTGAAGAATTTAGAAATAAAGGAAGATATTTAGGCTATTTATCCATCATATTTTCACAACACTTACCACAATATCTCAAACTTAAAATTTGGAAGACATACACACTGCTGAAAAGTAATTTTGTGATTCTTCTAACCAGTATGAATGTATAGATGTTATTTTGCAGTGTATTCTTTAAATGCTCACATTAAATATTCTTTTATATGCATATATCGTTGTGTTTATTTTTCTAATACCTATTACATTAATGAAATACATAACATTTTAAGTGAAATAACACTCTCACAACTTAAAAAATGCATAAGAACATACAAAAAATAAACAGATGTATGAAAAAATACGCAAGTTTACAAAATATTTTCATTGTTTTCTAGAAATATTAACAAAAAATATTTACAATATGAAAAAATTGTAAAAGTGAAAAGAAAAAACATAAATGTAAAAACAAAAACCACAAAGTGAAAAACTCATAACAAAGTTTTTGAAAAAAAATATTTACAACAAAATTTTTTTACAAAAACCAAAACTTCCAAAAATATTTTTTTCAAAAAATTTTTTTTTTCAAAAACATTTTTTACAAAAATTTTTTTTTTCAAAATAAGTTTTTACAAAAGTAAAAAAAAGAAAATCACAACGTTAAAAAAATGAAAAATTTGTGTTAAAAAAAGTGTAAAAAAATTGCAAAAAAATGTTGCAAAAATTTCAAAAAAAGTTATGAAAAAAGCTTCAAAAATTTCGTTGGTTTTAATGCAGTATGCAATGGCCAAACCATTGCATTTGCTATTAAAAACAACAAAATTTTTGAGACTTTTTTCATAACTTTTTTTGAAATTTTTGCAACATTTTTTTGCAATTTTTTTACACTTTTTTTAACAAAAATTTTTCATTTTTTTAACGTTGTGATTTTCTTTTTTTTACTTTTGTAAAAACTTATTTTGAAAAAAAAATTTTTGTAAAAAATGTTTTTGAAAAAAAAAATTTTTTGAAAAAAATATTTTTGGAAGTTTTGGTTTTTGTAAAAAAATTTTGTTGTAAATATTTTTTTTCAAAAACTTTGTTATGAGTTTTTCACTTTGTGGTTTTTGTTTTTACATTTATGTTTTTTCTTTTCACTTTTACAATTTTTTCATATTGTAAATATTTTTTGTTAATATTTCTAGAAAACAATGAAAATATTTTGTAAACTTGCGTATTTTTTCATACATCTGTTTATTTTTGTATGTTCTTATGCATTTTTTAAGTTGTGAGAGTGTTATTTCACTTAAAATGTTATGTATTTCATTAATGTAATAGGTATTAGAAAAATAAACACAACGATATATGCATATAAAAGAATATTTAATGTGAGCATTTAAAGAATACACTGCAAAATAACATCTATACATTCATACTGGTTAGAAGAATCACAAAATTACTTTTCAGCAGTGTGTATGTCTTCCAAATTTTAAGTTTGAGATATTGTGGTAAGTGTTGTGAAAATATGATGGATAAATAGCCTAAATATCTTCCTTTATTTCTAAATTCTTCAAAAGTCTGACTAATTTTTGAATATTTTCGCTAAGTTTACATATATCTGATGATGCTTTATATGATGATGTGTGCATTTTTGGTTCACGTCTCCTTGAAAACAGCATTTATGGTAATCTTTCCAAGTGTAAGGTTTTTCACATGTATAGATTTTTGTATGTTCTGTTAAATTCCATTTACTTAAGAAGTGTTTGTAGCAAATAGAGCACAGAGAAATAAGATGTGGTAGATGTAAAATATAGTAGAGTATATAGTAGTAAAATATAGTAGAGATAAAATGTAGTAGAAATAAATGGACACAGTTAGGATTCTCTTCAATAATATAGGTAAAAAGCACTTGTTAAAGTGTAGGTAGTAAGACAAATCATTTTGTATTTACTCTAATTACGTTTCATATACGAATTCTAGTATTTCTCATATAAGTACTCACATATGTTTATTCGTTAACGCTACATGTGCTAGGGATGAATCATTCGGGTCATTAATTTCTGAAGTTTGCTGCTGTTTTGGTTCATCTTGTTGAAACATCTGTATAATGAAAGAAATATATATTTAATAAAGGTTTAATGTATAAATAATCGCTTATTTATTTATTTTTATTAAATACATGTATATTGCAATCAATTTCGTGTACATTTAATATAAATTAAATTTTCTTCATTTATTCATATGATAGTAATTTCTCTGAGGGGTACATATCTCATAATTTTTAGAAAAGTGTGAAACACAAATTATTCTATGATAATAAGCATTGTGGTAAAATTCGCATATCTTGGTTTCGGAAATAGGTTATTTGAAATATGAAATGTTAAAATTAAAGATTGTATTTGTACATGCTATGTATAATCAAAAACTATAAATATATTATTATTTAAAAAACTCGATGGACGATAATTCAGATGCAAGATGAAAACATTAAGATCAAGTGCAAGATGAAACATATAATTTGATTAATACTATGGAAGTGCTAACTCAAGATAAACCATGTATACTATATATCATTAAAACTATAAAGATAGTATTTATATTTTAAGCAACTTGATGCACGATAATTCAGAAGTGCGAGATGAAACATCTGATGAATTGATTAAAAATATGAGTAGATTAGTTTTAATACATTAGATGATTATAGCAGTAAGAAATTTCGTGTAGGAGCAATGCGTACATGATGAAAATCGAATGGAATCAATTGACTTCAACTCCTGATCCAAGTTAGTATTTATCTCACGTGTGTAATGTGGAAATATAAAAGGTGAAGAATCAAGTTTGATGTAAATAAATATTGTGGTATTGGTTTAAAAACTAAAAAAGTATTGAATTTTACTGAATTAGAAAGCATAAAATTTGATTAAATAATGTTTTATGTAAAATATTAAATTTAAATGTGATAAAATTATGAAAATCAGTTTGTAAATTCTCATTTTTATAAGTACTACTATGAAAATATTCTTTTAATATAGAATTTCTGCTTATTGATGAGACTAAAAAATTATATTTTTGTTAATTTTGAATATTTATTGAGTGTATGTAATACTAGGACTAAAATCTTACAAATTCGGTGATAAATTTTTCAAGAAATTGTGGTTTGTAATCCAGAAAAAGGTGTGATTTTAATAAATTTGTAAATATGTTCATTAACTTTTTTAGTTATTTCTCTAACTTGTCATTCATTTGTTAATTTTTGTAACTTTTGCAGAAAAAACATTTGAATTTTCGGTAATCTGTACTATTTTTTTGTTCAACAGTTGATTTTATAGATTATTAGTATTCTCATTCGACAGTAATTTCACGTATGAGGCTATTAAATATTAAATATCTATTAATTTTCTTTACTGTTTCATATGATAGTAATATTTCTGAGGAACAGGTGTGATAACTACTAGACTTTGATTGACTTATTTTTCTGATAAACGTTTGAAAAGAGTTGTAAGTGTGTAATGATGAAATATCTATATACTATCGAGAGTTGATATTGATGTAGATAAGTATTTAATAAGAATAATAATAGATAAGTAATAGTCAATTCTTTGTTGAATTTCAAGAAATTGTGTGAGAACATGGTTTTTTACATTAAGTTTATGTAATTTCAGTTACAGTTTTTCGACAATCAACCTAAAAATGGATAATTATCATAGTTAAAAGTTATGATGAAAAGATGTAAGCAATATTAATGTTAAAAAGTTCGTCTAATGTTTGCTCTTATGTTGTGAAAATTTCGAATAGTTTGGTTTGAAATATGAAATGTTTGTAAAAATTAAACTTTGTATTCGTGTATGTTTTGCATTATTAAATTGTAAAGATAATATTCATATTTGGAAAATGTTGTTGGGTGTTTTAATAATTTTCTGAAAGTAGATAAAAACAGATGTTAAAATTCTGTGCTATTAAAATATATAGGATCAAGAATAAAGTTTGATGAAAATGAGTATTGTAAAAATTCAGAAATTTTGAAGTGTAAGATGAATCATGTTCTAATTTGATTAATTATATGGGTAGAGTAGTTTTAATATGTCAGGTGTCTAAAGCAGCAAGAAACGATTTTTTAGGTTTTCTAGAATAATAATAATAATAATAATAATAATAATAATAATAAAAGTATACTTTTGTTGTAAGATTTCGAATGCAGTCAAGACGTGAAAAATATAAGTATGAACCCTTTGTAAAGACATTCAAACTTTTTAAAAAGTTTAAGTTTAGTAATATACTGTAACAATATATGTAAGCAAATGTATTTCAAAGTTGAAAATTTGTGTAAAAAATTGTCTTTTCTTGAAAATTGATATTTATTTTTGTTTAATTAATGATACTTATTACACTTTTGTTGTTAAAAACTAAAATATACGTTTAATTCTTCTGTTAAAATTGATATATCCGTGTTGGAGGTGAAAAAAAAAATAGTGTAAAACTAATAAAATTTGTTTAAATTCGTCTTTTTATTCTTAAAATTAATATTTTCTATTGTTTAGAATACATACTTTTGAGGAATGTATAACCGGAAAATGTTAAAAAATGTTAGAAAATTGGTATTAAAAATATTAAATACAGTTGCTTCAATGATATCTTTTCGATATGTAAAGTGATTGTAGCATTTAGAAATGTACTTCTGAAGAATGTATAATCGGAAAATGTTAGAAAATCTTAGAAAATTGGTGTTAAAAATATTAAATACAGTTGCTTCAATGATTTCAAAAACAAACTCTGTTAAAAAATTCTGTATGATTTCAAGTGAAAATAATCTGAACCTGAATACATGGTATTTAAAATACAAAATTCACGATTATGAACTAATGTTGAAAACATGGGTAACATTAAATATACAGCTAATATTTAATTATAGATTAGAAAATTCTTAAAGTGTATCCAAATTTATCAAATATAGTACTGAATACAGTGAATAAGTGAAATATGTGAATAAGTATTGATATTTCTATGTTGCTTTTCAAAATACTAGTGTAAAATTATTCAAATTCGTCTTTTCTTTAAAATTGATATTTATTTTTGTTAAATTAATGATACTTGTTAAGTTTTTGTTGCTAAAATTAAAATATACGTTTAATTCTTCTGTTAGAAATCTATATTTCCAAGTTGTGACTCAAAAGACTATTGTAAAACTAATAAAATTCGCTTAAATTCACCTTTTCCCCTTAAAAAATAATATTTTTATTATTTTGTTTAATTAATTATACTGATTATGTCTTCCAAAATTCAAATTTTGGGATATTGCGGTAACTGTTATGAAATTGGAGTGTATAAAATGTCTCTTTTTTTCTCCCAGACTTCTAAATATACAAGAATGAGAGGTCATTGCTTTGTAATTTCCCTACCTAAGGTAAGAAATTGGGGGAGATGGGGGTGAAAAGGCATGGTGAGGGACTTCGGAGGAATAAGTTCTGGTTTCAATATGACGTCACAAGAAGCAGGTGTTGTTTTCAAATTTGCGTGTGTGTCTGTGTTGAGTATTTATTGAAATGTGTTCGTTTATGCATTAAAATTCTACTTAGTTAGTATATAAAAGTATGGTGAAATTTCCATTTAGAGTAAAAGTTAACCAAATTCGTTTAATTCGTCTTTTTTCGTTAAAAAATCATTAGTTTCCTTTGTTAATTGTTCAATTATTGAAATTCTTTGAGGTAACGACTGTTCAAAAACTAAAAAATATGTTTAAATTTCTATTTTAAGTTGTGTATTCTGATTTTATATATAAAAAAAATAAAAAATATATGAAGAAATCAGTTAAAAATTTAATATTTTCTGTTGTTTTGCTTAATTAATAATGTTCATGAAGGAAATGGTTGTCCAAAACTGGAATGCATGCTTAAATTTCTTTCTATCAAATTGATAGTCTGAAGTTTGAGTTGAAAAAATCGTAAGAAATCAGTCTTTTTCTATAAAACTTGATATTTTCCATTGTTTTTTACTTAATTAACGAAACTCATTAAGATTATAGCTGTTGAAAAACTAGAATGCAGGTTTAACTTTCAACTTGTAAGTCGATACACTGATGTTGCAGTTGATAAAAATCGTAAGAAATCAGTCTTTTTCTATAAAACTGGATATTTTCTATTGTTTTTACTTAATTAATACTACTCATTAAGATGTCTATCAAGCAAAATTCAAATATATGTTTAACTTTCTTGTGTTAAATTGATAATCTCATCTTGTAGTTGAAGAAATCTAAATAAAATGGTTAAAAACTGAGATTTTAATTGTTTCACTTAATTAATAATACTCATTAAAATTACGGTTGTTCAAAATTCAAATATAAATTTAATCTTCATCATATAGTATGATTCCGAGTTGAGATGTGATTGGTAATATTTTTAATTAGGGAAGGTTGATCACCTCTCTGTTATAATAGAATGTTCCTTTTTTCCACTAGGGGGCGTTCGTGGAGGGGGATGCATAGTGGGGGGCAGGAGAGTGGCGGTGGCACGGTGGGCGCAGGAGGGACCGCAGGCGGGACAGCCGGAGGCATGGAGGTACCGCAGGAGGCACCGCAGGCGGGACGGTCCCGCAGTCCCGCCTGCTCCTGTCCCCGTACTGTTATTTTCCTACTACTTATCACGTCACAATTTTATGATGTATCAATATTTATTTATTTATTTATTTATTTTTTACGTTTTTCACAAATTTTAATCTTAAACTAATTTATTTTGGATTTAAAAAAAGCTTCCTTTTTTTTTTTTTTTTTTTTTTTTTTTTTGTTTGTCGATGGTATTTCGCGGTAGAAGTTTCCCTAATTACCAACCAGCAGTAGTCTGCCAACATCGCAGGGTTCCATTTTCCTTGATATCGTTTTCCAATAACAGCTACACTACCTGGCTATTGATGAACGTCCACTTGCGATTTTAGACATTTTGTTAAATATCTAGAAATATACATAAGGAATTATCCCGAAACTCTTAGTGTATAAATATAATAGTACAAGTCATACATTTCCGTGAAGAGTTTTCCCCGAAACTCCATAGGGGACCGTCAAAAACTTAAAAAATAATAATATATTTTGAATAACCCTGTCAAAACTAATGTAGCAAAAGCGCTCGAACTCTAGATTATGATTAAGTGCCTTATTTTAATAAACTGTGTTCATTTTTATGCAAATAGCATGCATACTCGCAGAGAAATTAAGGTTTTTATAAAAATGGTCCCAAATTTTGCCAAGTTTTCTGGTTATAATTTTCAGAGTTCTTAATATAAAATAATATTTTTTTTTTCAGAAAATATGACAAACAACATTGCACACAATACCCTGTAATCAGAATAAAAAAAAAATAATAAAACTTGTTTGAAAAATGAGTAGGTTTACTAAATAATTTTTCACTGCGCATGCGTCAAAGATATCAAAATAAAATTTGCATATTATGTTAGCTAAATGTATAGAACAACTTTTGTGAAAGTCGGAAAATCATAACTTGAAAATTCTGAAAATAATCGTCGATTGAATAAGTTGAAAATCCTTTATTCCCAAAATTAAGCAAAAACAAGAGGGGTTGAATCCAAAAATTCATTGATAAGTGTCAATATAGAATACACAATATGGGACGTACTACTACATTTGGATAAAATCCCTCATTTTTTTTTTTTTTTTTTTTTTTTGCTTCATTTTGGGAACAACGAATTTTGTGCTTATTCTATAAACAATTACTTTCAGAATTTTCAAGCTATGATTTTGCGACTTTCACAAAAGTTGCTCTACACATTTAGCTAACATAATATGCAAATGAAATTTTGATATCGTTAACGCATGCACAGTGAAAAAATATTTAGTAAACCTACTCATTTTTCAAACAATTTTTACTATTTTTTAATTTTGATTACAGGGTATTGTGTGCAATATTATTTGCCATATTTTCAGAAAAGAATGTTACTTTATATTAAGAACTCTGAAAAATATAAGCAAAAAACTTGGCAAAATTTGGGACCATTTTTATTAAAACCTTAATTTTTCTGCGAGTATGCATGCTATTTGCATAAAAATGAACGCCGTTTATTACAAGAAGGCACTTAATCATAATCTAGAGTTTCAGTGCTTTTGCTACATTATTTTTCACAGGGTTATTCAAAATATATTTATTCTTTTTTAATTTTTTGACGGTCCCCTATGGAGTTTCGGGAAAAAATCTTCACGGAAATGTATGACTTGTACTATTATTTTTATACACTAAATGTTTCGGAATAATTGTTCATATATTTTTCTAGATATTTAACAAAATGTCTAAAATCGCAAGTGGACGTTCATCAATGGCCAGGTAGGTATGAAATCGCTCTCCGTGTTCGTCACTCATAGCCCTCATATTTTCAGGGGGAAAAATCTAAATGCGAAATCAAAAAATGTATTTTCAGAGACATGTTGCAATTCATTTTATGAAAAGTTTGTAACATTTTCTCAACAAGGCTGATATAGTGCGGGAGTTAATAAAAGATCCAACATTGACTTCATGCTTAAATGATGTAGAAAAGGAAGCCTGGACATCGTTCGTTGCAGTCACTGAAAACTTTTTAGGGAATCGTAAATACCCGCAATATGTTAACCTTGTTGAGAAAATGTTACAAGCTTTTCATAAAATGAATTGCAACACGTCTTTGAAAATACATTTTTTGAATCCATTTTTAGATTCCCCCCCCCCCCCCCGAAAATACGAGAGCTATGAGAGATGAACACAGAGATCGATTTCACCAAGATATAGCTGTTATTGAAAAGCGATATCAAGAAAAATAGAACCCTGAGATGTTGGCAGACTACTGCTGGTTGGTGATCAGGGAAACCTCAACCGCAAAATACTATCGACAGGCAAAAAAAAAAAAAAAAAAAAAAAAAAGGGAAGGGTTTTTTTTTTTTTTTTTTTTTTTTTTTAAATCTGAAATAAATTAGTTTAAAATTAAAATTTGGAAAAAATGTAAAAAAATAAATATTGATGTATCATAAAATTGTGATGTGATAGAAATGTTTTATTTGACTTTCTACAATACTTCTAGCACACAGAACACGAATCACATAAAATTATTTGCGACATAGAAAAAATTAATTTTTTTGTTGAATAGTGTAATGATAGCTCCAATTGTGTTTTGGTTAAAAAATAAACATGTAGATTTTCAGAATTAGTATATTTAAGGGTCCAAACTGCTTATTTTATGTTTTTTTTTTCTTTAAATTCATTTTTGCTCTGAAACCCATCAAACTAGCAAGCTTTCTCATTTAGAAAGTGCACAATGTGCCGTGCTTGTCGATTTTTTTGACAAATGCAGAAAATATTGCAAAAAAAATGTTGTCAAAGTGGGCGTTTTGCTCCGAATTTTCCGAAGCGGGAGATCTGGGAATGAAAAAAATGGTCATATTGAAAAAATAATTGTTTATAAATCAAAATTCTAATGAATTGAGCGAAAAATGGAATCACATGGCATCTTATACATCTCAGCAAGCTTTATGTTTCTACTTTTAAAAATAAGTCTGAAAATGTATCAGAAAATATCGAGCTGTTGAAAGTGGAAAAAATATTCTTTCGAATAAACCCTAATGAAACAATTTTTGAAATACTTTCAATCTAAACTAAGATATTAAAACTCCAATCCATCCTAAATTTAAAAAAATGTATACGAATTTATTAATTTTATTTGTACTTTAATTAAGACAGTCTAAATAATTGCTTTTTGAAAAAAATCGCTTATCTATTGAAAGTACCACTGTGTTTTTATCTTTTGATCTGACTGTTTTATTAAAATTAGTATCTCAGGTGGCATACCTATGCAGCATGATCTGACAAAGAAAGGGATGAGATAAGGAGCTGTGCAAATATAACGTTAACATTTTAGGGGGGACGGGGGGGGGTCTGGAAAATGATATCGTAAGATATCGCTAGGGGAGGAGTGGTGGGGTTGTCCTTTGATATCGATATAATTTTTGATCTAACCAATTTTTGTTATCTGTAACATTGTTTTTTTTTTTTTTTTTTTTTTTTTTTTTTCAATTTTCAAAATAGTATATTATTGTATTTTAGTCTGTTATCTATTTTTATAGAAAACAAAGTTTTTATCAAAATCGCTAAAATATTATTAAAATATTTAATTCTAAAATATGGAATACCACAACTTTCTCTTTCTTTTTCATATGTGCATGCATATAGAATCACTGTTCGAGAAATCATATGTGAAGTATACTTGAAATGAAGTTTGTGTTTACTAATAAATAATAGAGAAAGAGAAAGAATGTTGTCTACTTGTTTTATTGATAACAGGGCTGCCACACTGTAAAAATTTTTTGTAAAATTCCAGTAGATGTACCGTAAATTTCACGGTACTACTACCATTTTCACTCTTTACGGTATGAATACCGTATTTCTAAGTTTTATTGAGCGTAAAAAAATAGATTTTGTTCCCTTTCGATTGAAAACGGTATTTACGCAGTAAAATGATTGTTTCTCAGTAAAAACTCGGTATTTATACCGTAAAATAATTATTTTTCAGTAAGATAGATGACATTCTAAACATTTTTGTAGCATTTCAATAGGTGTACCTAAATTTTACGGTGCTTCTGCTGCTTTCATTCTTTACGATATGAGTACCGTATTTTTAAGGTATATTAGGAATAAAAAAAATCCAGTATCTATGCTATTTCGATTATAAACAGTATTTGTACCATAAAATAATGTTTTTTCATTAAAAACGCCATTTATACTGTAAAATACTTATATTTCAGTAAGGGAAAAAATGTTATTCTCGCCTCGGTGTACGGCAACCTATCAAATGATGTTCTTGCTGCTTAATGAGTGCAGATCTGAGGAAAGAAGGGGGAGGGGTTCAGCCGGCAAATTGTTTGGAGGACCAAGAAGCTCAAAGGAGTCCAATAGTTACAATACACATTGTACATTATAATTTTTACGTATACCATAACGTAACAACAAAAAAGGAAAGGTCTATAATTACTTTTGTTAAATAGTATTAATATCTAATTAGTATCTTTAAATTCAGAAAATAAATAATTAATTTTATGAGAGGCGGACAAAGTAGTCTTCAAAGTCGAGGAGGTATTATTAAAGATTCACATGCTTTTTATGTATCTTCAGAGTCCGTATAAGAGGGAAGGGGATGTGTGACTGATCCTGGGCACGTCACGGCTCTCGACGGCCTGGATAGATGTCGTTTTTCTAGTGTGAAATTTCAATATAATGATTGAGTTCAACCAATCCTTAATTTTTATTGAAGAATTATAGCATTCGTAGACGTGAAATTCTAGGATTTTAAACTAGTGTAATTAATCAGTTATTCAAAGTCATGTAATTAAAATTATAATATTGTGTACCATTGAATATACAGGGTGTTCTAAATTCATGGTACAAACTTTAATGGGTGATAGTATACATCAAGACAAAAAATATTAAATGGGAAACTAAGGGTCCCAAACGTCTTCCGAAGAAGATAGGCGCCATTAAAGTTTAGGGTCCAAAAATTCAAATGATTATAAAAAACAGAAAAATTGGTCGATTCGTTTGCGATTTTCACTAAAACTAATCTTTATTGCCTAGTCTTTATACACAGTCTTTATTGCCTGTATTGCCTTGAAAATAAATTATAAAGATAAATTTCAAAAAATGCCGATAGAGGGCGCTTCAGACTTTGGAGTAACGAACAACTATTTTTTACCGTTATTTTTTGCATTTCATTAAATTTTTTTAGAAGCTTAGACATAAACGTAAATTTTGAGCTCAAAATCTAAATCGTTGGGAGTGGTTAAACAGCGCAAACTGAACTGTGGGGGGAGGTTCAAATTCCAAATGGTTATTAAAAACGGAAAAATTGGTCAATTGATTTGCGATTTTCACTAAAATTATTCTTTATGTCAGTATTATCTTGAAAATAAATTATAAAGATAAAATTCAAAAATTGCCGATAGAGGGCGCTTTAGACTTTGGAGTAACGTACAACTATTTTTTACCGTTATTTTTTGCATCTCATGAATTTTTTTAGAAGCTTAGACATAAACTTAAATTTTGAGATTAAAATCTGAATCGTTGGGAGTGGTTAAGAAGCGCAAATTGAACTGTGTTCAATGGGGGTGGGGAGTTTCAAATTTCAAATGATTATAAAAAACGAAAAAATTGGTCGATTCCTTTGCCATTTTCGCTAAAACTATTCTTTATGTCAATATTTCCTTGAAAATAAATTTTAAAGATTAATTTCAAAAAATACCGTTAGAGGGCGCCTTAAACTTTAGAGTAACCAACAACTATTTTTAACCGTTATTTTTTGTATCTAATTAAATGCTTGTAAATGTTCAAAGTTAAATTTTGAGCTCAAAATCTGCATCGTTGTGAGTAATAAAGTAGCGTAAAATTGAAATGTGTTCGAGGGGTGGGGAGAGTAACATTTCAACTCCTGAACACATTTTAGTTTGCGCTTCTTAATCTCTTCCATCGATTTAGAATTTGAGCTCAAAATTTAAATCCAAGCATTTGCAAGCATTTAATTAGATAAAAAAAAAATAACGGTTAAAAATAGTTGTTGGTTACTCTAAATTTTAAGGCGCCCTCTAACGGTATTTTTTGAAATTAATCTTTAAAATTTATTTTCAAGGAAATATTGACAAAAAGAATAGTTTTAGCGAAAACGGCAAACGAATCGACCAATTTTTCCGTTTTTTAAAATCATTTGAAATTTGAACCTCTCCCTACAGTTCAGTTTGCGCTACTTAACCACTCCCAGAGATTTAGATTTTGAGCTCAAAGTTCAAGTTTATGTCTAAGCTTCTAAAAAAATTAATGATGCAAAAAATAACGGTAAAAAATAGTTGTTCGTTACTCCAAAGTCTAAAGCGCCCTCTATCGACAATTTTTGAAATTTATCTTTATGATTTATTTTCAAGACAATACTGACATAAAAAATAATTTTAGTGAAAACCGCAAACGAATCGACCAATTTTTCTGTTTTTTATAATCATTTGAATTTTTGGACCCTAAACTTTAATGGCGCCTATCTCCTTCGGAAGACATTTGGGACCCTTAGTTTCCTATTTAATATTGTTTGTCTTGATGTGTACTATCACTCCTTAAAGTTTGTGCCATGAATTTAGAAACACCCTGTATACCAGTGACATACGTTAAAAGGATTTATTCATCTTTGTATGCTCTTTATGTTTCATTCAGTTGGATCTTTTTACCGGACGTGCGAGACAAAGAAGTATGTAACATTTTAATTATTTTTAAGTGAATGTAATTAGTATGCAAGTATTTTATTACATTTTTAACTTGCATAAATTCTTAATAAAGTTTTTCTTTAATGTTATATATCTGTCTTATTAACTTATTTTAACTCTAAAAAACATTTTTTTAAAAGTATGACAAATAAGAAATTTGCCAGCTAAAAATTACTTAAAATTCAAAATTCATTGTAAAAAGCTAATAATACAATGTTAAAAATTTCCGTTCAAAGTTGAGTTAATCCATGAAGCAAAATAAAGAGAAGCACCGAAATATGGTATTTCTTATTTTTCGAAAATTTCAAGCTGGGCAGCACGATCTGTTTTACCATTTCTTTTTTCCGTATTCAGCAACACAATTTCTTAACTTTCCTTACAATACTAATGCATCGAAAGTCGTATCGCTCAAATATTGAAGATTGGCGTCTAGTACGTTGCCTGCTTAAGAAAAAACGAAATGGTATAACGTATCGTGTGTGCGCAGATGGGGAAATTTTGGAGACTATAAATACTCCCCCCCCACCCGCGAATCACCCCCTTTCAAAATTTAGACAAAATTATCATAAAAGTAGAAAAAAATACATGCTTATTAGAAAAATATAATAAACTACCAAACAGTCAGTTGGCTTAGATTTACGGATAATCCATCGGTAAAACTACAAACACCGGTCCCTTTTCCTCTACCAATCTCATAAATAACTAAAATTCAAAAATCTTTTTCGCATACGTTGTTGGAATTTTAACGACCTCAGACCACAATCTTGATGATCTCATAGATTTAGTAATTAACAATCCTTTTGTTCTAATTTTTAAAAATGTGGTAAAGTTCAAAATCTCTAAAAATCTTAAATCAAAATTTTAGAACCTATCTCACTCGACGTACTGACAATAACGCTATTTCGCCATACGGCGCAGTGTTGAATTCAGACATTTTTCTTCGAGAGTGACTTCTGTGGCTCCGTGGGGGGGGGGGGGGGGGCATTATAGAATACCGGGGGGAATGACACTTTTTCACCAGTGAAAACACAAAAACTATTTTTCTGGGGGGGGATGCATTTCATTGTTTAGGGGGGTGGGAGTTTACCCCGGGCCACCCCATGAATCCAACACTGATATGGCAAGACTGCTATTTTTGTTAATAGAAGCGTCTCTCGTTACTCGAACTTGCCCTCCGAATGAAGGGGGCGGGGGGAGACGTAGAAATTCTTATCAACAGAACAAGTGGACAACATTTTTTCTCTTTTATTCATTAGAAAATACAAGCTGTATTTCAAATAAATTTCACATAAGGTTTCTCGATCCATGATTATACATATATGCATACACATATGAAGATGAATAGGAATGTCAAAAGTTGGGGTATACCATATTTTAGAATTAGATAATTTCATTATAATTTAGGGATTTTAATGATAGCTTTGTATTTTCGCGAAAATAGATAACAGAATAAGAAAAAAACGTAATGTACTATTTTGAACAAAAAACCATGTTACAAAGAAAGAGATAATTTTTATTGGGTCAAAAATGATATCGATATCAAAAGGCAAATCCCCCCTCCCCCTAGATATATCTTATGATATCACGTGTCAGACAACCCCTCATTCCTAAAATGGTAATGTTATATATGCACCTAATAAAAAAAATTATCATTCTTGTTTCTAGTAAAACCATCGTAATTATTGACTAATCAAAACATTTTCCTCGAAAATGTCTAAATTATAGGTAAGATAATGCAGCACATAAAAGTTATTTTCGACGGAAGTACTAATGGTGTTAGATTTTCGAGACCATAGCCTCGTTTACGGGTAGTAGCATAAGTTTCAGTATTTGCCAACCAACCAATCTATGACGTCAAACTGTTGATGTCGGCAATGGAAGAACTTGCGATTCCACTTAATCAAACTAAAGTGAGTGATTGGGTTATATTTCATGTTTTCCTGTAACTTACATAGTTAGATAAATAATTTGAATTATATCTATTTTAAATTTCTTTGTCTTAAAAGTATGTAATTCATTTGTTTGTTTACATTACCTAAGAATTAAAAAATAAATCAGTTTATGAAAAGTGCGCGTTGGATTAGATTTTGTTAAAAATAGGCAACTGACTTCTGTAAGTTTTAGAATATTTTCTATTCAACATTTCAACTATTTCTGTTTAAATTTAATTTTTTTTATTAGAATATTTGAATAGTATTAGTAATTTACATTTATCTTATTCAAAAGAAGGAATTCGACTTATTTCATTACTCCTTTTGCTAGCTTGTCCCATTTCTCCCCTTATCTTATTTTATGTTAAACTGCTTATATAAACAACAGTGCTGCTTTTAAGTTTAGTTTAAATTATGGATAATACATAATATTAGGTTTTCTAAATAGGGAAACTATTACAGCTACACGTAAACAAGTCATTAATATACAGCAAAACCATTAAATTATATGAAGCAATTTTTTTTTTTTAATAAACAATTTTTTTATACAAATCTAAGTTTATGCTCATCAGCAACTTTTTTCAACAGTAGCATGGTTGCTCCATCTCGGTGGCGTAGCTAGGATGGGTGACACCCGGGGCGGATGTAAATTGTGTTACCCCCAGCCCCCATGGTGTCATTCCCCCCCCCCTGCCGATCCGTTATATTTTTCTTTCACAATTGTACGCTATTATAACAAATGACCACACCATTCCTCATTTACCTTTTGCTCTGCTTTAAGGGAAAAAAAAAAAAAAAAAAAAAAAAAAAAAAAAAAACAGAGGAGCGATTTTTTACTTAACCCATAATCCGCATAAATCAATGTGGTGTCTGTATCTAGAAGATTCTCTCTTTCTTTTAAAGTTTACTTTTGATACCCACTCGTTGGATAGGTTAGTTTTTGTTCCGTGGTGCATATATCTTATTTAAACACACCAGTCTGCATAAATTTTCGACTTCTCTAAGAAAATTAACTCTATTTCGTCGTTACGCTAGAAATTAATTTTATTTCAGAATTCTTTTCCAAAATTGTATTAGATTATTATATATCTATTTGGAAATAAATATTGGGTGATACCCGGGGCGGACCGCTCCCTCCGCCCCCAACTAGCTACATCACTGCGTCCATCTAATATGTGATTGATGTTTAGAATAATACGTAACGAGGAAAATTTTCTGTCCCATTCCATCCCATTCTCCCTTACTTACTAATACTGTAATAAATTTTAGTACTATTTATTACTAATACAGTGAAACCTCCAAATAAGGGACACTCCGAATAAGGGACACCTCTATTTAAGGGACAAAAGTTGCGGTCCCAAAAATGTCCCTTATTTGGAGGTTTCACTGTATTAGAACTAGTACTAACTAATATATCGCGTACTACTAATAACAATAATTAAAACTTGAAAACATAGTATATTAACACACAAAAAAAAATCATAAAGCCCGATTTAAATAAAAATAATCCGATTTAAATAAAAATATACATATATATTTTTAAAACCATGACTGTTTTACACATTAGTTGCCATTTAAAAGCGTGCTTATTCATGTGCCTGGTGTCCAGTAAATGACTGACCCATTTTGAATGTAAATAAAAAAAAACTATTTGAGATAAAAATGCGCTGCTTGCTGTATTGTTATTAGAATATAAATAAATTTTAAAATATGAACTTTGTTAATGTAATATACAGTTAGCAAAAAAAGTATTTGTACACTTCATTTTTCTAAATTATAATGAAATTAAACAAACGATTTAAGCAAAAAATACTGTAATACATTAATTTAATGCATTATAATATTATAGAAGCAAAAACAAAATTAAACGAATAGATTTTTTACATTATAATAAACAAATATACAAAAATATAATGCAAAAAAAGTATTTGTACACTATATTAATGTAATATAATTAATGAAAATTTAGTAAAATGATACAAATTAGTATTTTGTGCGAATTCATTTAGCGTTTATGACTACTTCTAGATGGTGTGACATTGATTCCACCAACTTTTTTGTATCGGTCTGGTTAATGTTATTCCATGACACAATAAGAGCTTCTTTAAAACTGTTTTTTACCAATACATATTTTTTTCGGATTTTTGCATCCAATAGCATCTGCAAATTTTCTATTGGATTCAATTCTAGAGATTTTAGAAGAGTTACCAGTCGTCTTGGAGTATTGTCGTAAACATGTGCTGGTGATCACAGCAGTATGCTTTGGTCGTTATCCTGCAGAAAGTGAAAAGCTTCCTCTATGCATAATTTCTTGGCACAGTTTAATTAATTATGGCGCGACACATCAATGTATGTTAAACCTGTCTTTTCATTGTCAATAAATTTTAAATGTCCTGCTCCATTAGAAGCTATGCACCCCAAAAGTATAATATTCCCCCCAACAAGCTTGATAGTTTGAAGTATACGTTTTGGATCTAGAACAGTTTTATTTTTACGCCAATTTTTTCGAATGCTTGATGGTAAGAAAATTCCGAATTTTCCCTCATCAGAAAAAATTACTGTTTTCCGAAAATCCAATGATTTACTTCTGTATGCGAAAGCGAATACTATGAGTTTTCGCCTATTTGTTTCGCTGATGAATGGATTTTTCCTTGAGGTTCTTCCTTTTAAATCTGCATTGAGAAGAATATTTTTTATTGTTTGAGGTATTACTCTGATGCGAGAAGATGTCGCAAGGTCTCCAGCAAATTTTTGAACCGAACGCATAGGATTTTTTAAAGCTTTTTTAACAACACTCCTTTTTTCCCTCATTGTTAGTTTGCTAAGAAGTCCTGGTTTTCATTGAATTTCGATGCTTTTAATTTATTCATAGTTTCTCACTATACATCCAATAGTTGTAAATGATAATTTAATAGCTTTTACAAATTCTTGTTGCGAATTTAAAATTTATTATGCTCAATCATAGGATTTCATATATCTAGAGGTGCCTCTCTACTATTAGGTTCTATACTCAATTATTTCAAGAGCAAATTAGATTAAGTGTCAGACAAATATAATATGAACTCAAAAATTATTAACAGCTTCTGTAAAAGTAGTCCTTTGAACCATAAACACTATAAAACACAGTACATATTAGGATGGAGAAATGTACAAATACTTTTTTTGCAAGAAATTTTTAAACTTTTCCTATTAGAAAATTATTTTACATCTTTATCGAAATTTTCTGTTGTGTAATTTAAAACGCAAGGTAAACAGACTGTATTAAAACTATTTTTGACAAAATATCTGTTTTTATTTAATTAAAAATTAAAAATTTTAGAGTGTACAAATACTTTTTTTGCCAACTGTAGTAATATTTAAAATAATATCTCAGTCTCAAGACTGAGGAGGGGAAATGAGGGGGGTGGTTCAATCACAAATATTATTTTAAATCACTTTCCAACCAACGTACCTTATTTCTGAAGCTGATTCGAGAGTCTATTCAACATATAGATTCAGATCTCCGAAAATCTCATATTTATGAAAATTAGAGTCATGTCTGTATTCAAACAGCCTGTTATCGCCAGCGCAATATTTTTTTTCCGAAATTTGAACTGTATTAACAATGTATATGTTTAAAAATTTATTGATTTTCTAATAACAATACCGCAAACCGCGCATTATTATCTCCGACCGTTTATTTGTTATTTAAGTTCAAAATGGGTCAGTTATTTACTGGACACCCGGTATATGCCATTCATAATACTGGTTTTAAAAAGAGTGAGAAATGGTGTTTATATTAAGACATTCTTTGGTTTTAAATATTTCTAAAATATTAAGTCTCAATTAAATCTCATTAAAACTAGTGTTTGACTAAATAGTCGATCCGGTATTTTGTGATTCGGCATGTTATACGAATATAAGTGTCATTAAATTAATAAAAAAACTTAAAAATTTGTAACTTATAATTCAAATACTTCGCTGAATAAATGCGAATTACGGCCAATTTTGACCCCCTCCCCTCCTCTCTAGATAAAAAAAAAAAAAAAAAAAAAAGCAGCCAGTTAAAGTCAAATTACCGGAGTAATATTTTTTTAATTTGTCTTTTTTGCATAAATAGAGAGTTTATTGAATCGGATTATCGGTTTATTAAATCGGTCTTTGTGTTAAAGTTTTTTTTTTTTTTTTTTAAATTGAGATGGTAAAAATAATGAAGTGACTGATTTTGCGAAGGGGCCTATTATTAAATGATTTTTTTTTTAAATAGGCCCCAAATGTTGCTTCGAATGAGCCTGATTGCGTAACTTTACACTCAAAATTTAGAGTTTTACACATATAGATCCTAAACCAGGGGTGCAAAAATCTACGCACCAGCGTTTGCGGTCACTCACCACTAAAATTTAAAAGCATTCTAGCAAGAAATTTATACAAATTATTAGATGATACGAAACGAAATAAATTTATTAGTGAGAACATGGGCGCAACTGGAGAGAAGAAACTGGCGCAAAGACTTTTTCACCCCTGTCATTAACCAAAGAGGTTTACCTTTCAATCCATATTTTATCACATGTTCTCAATATTAGAAGTTTTACGGGAAGTGTAAATTATAATTATCATCTATTTGACATCTTCGAAATCAGCCCGCGTAATTTAAATAATAAATATTAATAACTGTAAAAAACATTGATTTACAGCATAACTATTTAGTTTCTTACAAGTCAAAACCTTGTGTGATATATATTTTTTTCAAATTGATTATTTAGCGAATTTAAAAAATATGGTTTTTATATTTTCGTTTTTTATGAAAATACATTTGCTTTTCAATAATGAGTAATTATAATATGACGGAAAAGGGAGGGGTCTTCATCTGTTATTTTATTTATTTATTTATTTTTCTTTTCATAGTCATTATCGCCCAAACTCTTCAAAATGTTTTGAAATTAAAACAAGTTTTCACAGTTTTTGACAAGCAATCCAGAAGAAATATTGATATTTACTAATAAAATGGCTGGTAGGGTAAAATCCCCAGTAATTGGCATGCACCAGTGATTGGCACATCCTACAACATGTCCTAAAATAAGATTTATATTTAGTCTTTTAAAAATGCAAGACCATATACCAGTTATATGCTCATTTATGCTAAATATTATTGTAATGGAATGTCTTGGGTAATTACGGTATCTTGCAGATTTAATATTTGACTATTACAAGTTATCATCAATGCCGTGAAAAGTAGATCGATAAAAAGAGAAGTATGCAGCCAGCGATCAGGGTCGAGAAAAAAAAACTTTTGATTTTGACATCACTTTTCCAGCTGGCTAAGGCTTGAGTAACTGTCATACTGGGAGGGACGAGCCTCTTTTGCCGCATCCAACACCATGCGACCCACAGAAGAAGGAAGTCTCGAATCCTATGATGCACCGACGGAGCAATAAATCTTGAGTTGTTCGAAAACACCGCATGCCATGCAGAGAAGATGCGAAACCGCTATAGACAGCAGCGATTTCTCCGGATTCTATGAGCGTCCATACTCCTCTAGTCGGGTTAAGTACGGTCTTATAGCACCAAAGTTTGTAATGGAATGTCTTGGGTAATTACGGTATCTTGCAGATTTAATATTTGACTATTACAAGTTATCATCAATGCCGTGAAAAGTAGATCGATAAAAAGAGAAGTATGCAGCCAGGTTCTTTAAAGTAAAGTTTTATTTTCACCCTTTCGAGAAAGTAGGACGCTCAGCGTAAATTACTGGTGGTTACAGCAGAGCCGGGGCAAGAGAAAAAGTGAATGTGGCCGTTCTTTTAGTCAGAACCAAGATAACATCAGTTGTCAGATATCGCCAAAGGTTACAATGTTTGGCATGTATATGATATTTGGCCAAAATATACGTGCAATATTTTTCTTCTGAGAGAGAGATTTTGTACTTAGCATATTAACAAGATAATCGCTAATTGGCGAAAAAAGAGTTTAAACCTTGATATTGGAATTTGAAAAAAGCAAAGGAATTTTGTGGGATAGGCTTTGGGGCTCATGAAGCGGTCTAACATTTGCGAATGTATACCAAATAAGGAACGGTAGCATGAGAAGGAAATATATGTACGACGCGCAAAACATCTTATGCAGCATTTTTATTGTAGAGCAGCTGGTATAAGAAAACCACATTCGGTTTTCTATGACCATATAAGGTATGGACAAAGTGAAATACATGTGCTGGGATTTCGGTGACCGTTACATTAAGGGATTGGTTTAAGTATTACTAAAATGAGAAAAGGGGCGATATATTTGTAACTTCAATTGTAATGTAGATCCTGTTGTGATCATAATTTTAGTTACTTTAAAAGAAAGGATTTTTTTTTTCTTTCTTTTTTTTTTTTTTAACTGGAGAACCAGATAAGTTTATCAATTTGTTACCTAACATCGTCATATTCAATGATATATGATATATTGATATCATAATTATATTTTTGATTTATGCTACTAGATGACAATAGTGCCCAGGAAAGAGAAACAATTATGGCTTGTATGAAATTAGCCATTTTTTGTTGCAAATGCTTCTTTTTTGGCTTAAGGAAGACATGCTTTTCAATTCATTAATATCTGATTTATAATATATTTTAAATTTTAATTGACAATAGTTTTGTTTGGTTAAAAAGGGTTACTTTAATTGTGTAAAAGTATTTTCGACACAAATATTTGGATTTCTGAATTAATGATAGATGCCAATTAATGGTGCTTCAATTTTGCTAGTTCCAAGTAACTGGCACCTATTCCACTTACAAAGAATTCACAAGGAATTTGAGATTAAACCACTTATTTTGGAAGTACTTTTAAAGTTATAGACTAATTTTGTTTAACATTTGTTTTTATTTGAAAATATGAAATATTATCAGTAATTGGAATCCATTAAAGCTTCATATGACAATTACTGGGGACAGCATGACAATCACTGGGTATTAATATAAGTATATTGCATTGTTTTAAAGTGTTCACATTTCAGACTAATATGCTGATTTCTTAGTCTCAAAAACCTGGAATATGGCATTTTCATCTATAGTAAATTCATTTAAAGCGATTAAACCCAATTCAAAGTGTAAAGTTTTTTTGTAACATAAACTTGTGCCAATTACTGGATCACAAGGTGTCATACATTGGTGTTCTAGGTGCCAATTACTGGTGATTTCAGCAAGTTTTTATAAATATATTTTTAGAAAAATATTTTTTCAAATTTGTTTGCTTTTAGTGGGCAAAATAGATGCACAGATATGCATTCTTTGATTTAAAAATATTTCCAAGTAAATATCTTGTTTCTTTGTAATGAAAATTGAAGTAAGTTTAAAGAAAAATTCTTAATGTGCCAATTACTGGGGGTGTTACCCTATAAAGACTTTTTTTCATTTGGTATATTTAAGTAGTTAAGAAATAATATGTTTATTTTCAATAACAGGAAATTTGGAATGGAGGAGGAATATGGCTACCTAATTTCATTTTTGAAGCATGGTGGAAGAGTAGATTTGGAACTACTTACTACCCAGTGGCAAAAAAGATCTCGATGGTCTGCGACAGATACTAAAGAGGCAGAAAATAATCCATAGGTAAAATGTTTTGCAATTGCAGCGTTAACTAAACCCTTACTTGCAATGATTTTACGCGTTTTATTCACTTCTATTAATAACTAACTCAAGTTTTTGCATTAAGTAATAAAGTGTTAAATATAATACAAAGCAAAATAGATGTTTGATGAAAAAATAATCTGTAAGGAAGAAAAGAAAATCTGTAACACCTGTCTCCATTCTTTAACATTCTGCTAAAGGGCTTGCAATATGAATAGTGATTGCAACAAATAGTGGATATGACTGAATATCAGCATTTTATTGCACAAATACTAATCATAGTTTCTTTTTTTTAATTTTTCAAAAAGAAATAAAATCAAACACAAACTAAAGTCGATATTTGCTTTATTTTTTAATTAACGGCTTGATACATTTCTTATAATATTTCAAACACATATAGCTAATAATAAAATAATGACCTTCAGCTATTACTAATAGCCTAATTTTATTTGTCGGTACATTTAATTCACACATAATTTAGCTAAAATAGTGTCTCAGTATTATCATTATTAAACGCATACTTTTATTTATTTCTAGTTGGAATTTTTTATAAAAAGCTTTTTAACCCCTCCTCCCTTCTCCAAGTAAACCAAGTTTTTTAATTGATTTTTTTTCATACCCTGCTCTTCATTATAATTACCGATTCACTGTCGCCAGATGCCACACATGGCTAATATTTTGCTGCGACCTGTAACTTTCGGTGTTTAAAAGGGTGCGGGACACAAAAATATTCAAATTTTATTAAACAGTTCTATTGCATTAAAAAAATTCTGCTTAATGACGTTTAAAACCTTGTTTCGATTTTAACTGGAACAAGAAATATTTTTTTCGTTTTTGTTTCTTTTAAAATCAAGCTGTCAAAGCAATCATTCTCATAGAAATGACTTTTTGTGAAAATGCTTTTTTCTTCATGAGTTTTTTCACCATTTCTTGTATTTAAATTGCTATAACTCAAGAACTGTTAAAAAAAACTTGTTTAAGTTTGGAACAAATCTTTTCAATTGTTGTTTTATAATTTTGATTCAGCAACTTAATTTTGATAATAATATTGATAATATATATATATATATATATATACAGGGTGTCCCTAAACAAATGGTATATACGCTAGGGGGTGATAGAACACATCAAGACAAGTAATAGTAAATAGGAAACCAAGGGTCCCAAACGTTTTCCAAAGGAGATAGCCGCCATTAAAGTTTGGGGTCCAAAATTTCAAATACACATAAACGGAAAAATTAGTCGATTGATTTGCGGTTTTCATTAAAATTATTTTTTATGTTGGTATTTTCTTGAAAATAAATTATAAAGATAAATTTCGAAAAATGCCGATAGAGGGCGCTTTAGACTTTGAAGTAATGAAAAACTATTTTTTGACGTGATTTTTTGCATCTCATTAAATGATTTCGTAAGCTTAGACTTAGACTTAAATTTTGAGCTCAAAATCTGAATAGTTGGAAACGGTTAAGTAGCACAAACTTAACTGTGTTCAGAGGGTTTAAATTTCAAATGATTATAAAAAACGGAAAAATTGGTCGATTGATTTGCGGTTTTCACTAAAATTATTCTTTATGTCGGTATTTTATTGAAAATGAATTATAAAGATAAATTTCGAAAAATGCCGATAGAGGGCGCTTTAGACTTTAGATTAACGAAATAATCCATCCTAATACTATTTTTGCCGTTATTTTTTGCATCTCATTAAATGGTTTCGTAGGCTTAGATTTAAACTTAAATTTTGAGCTCAAAACATGAATAGTTGGGAGTGGTTAAGTAGCACAAACTGAACTGCGTTCAGAGGGTTTAAATTTCAAACGAAACGGAAAACTATACAAAAACGGAAAAATTAGTCGATTCGTTTGCGGTTTTTGCTAAAACTACTCTTTAAATCAGTGTTTTCTTAAAAATAAATTTTAAAGATAAATTTCACAAAATGCCGATAGAGGGCGCCTTAGACATTGGAGTAGCGTACAACTATTTTAAACCGTTATTTTTTTAAATCTCATTAAATGCTTTCAAATGCTTAGAATTAAATTTTGAGATCAAATTATGAGTCGTTGCGAGTGTTTAAGTAGCGCAAAAGTGAACTGTGTTCGAGGGGGGGGGGTTAAATTTCAACTTCTGAACACACTTCAGTTTGCATTTCTTAATCCCTCCCAACGATTCAGAATTTAAGTTCAAAATTATTTAAATTTAAATCTAAGATTTCGAAAACATTTAACAAGTTTTGGAAAGCATTTAATTAGATACAAAAAATAACGGTTAAAATTTGTTGTTGGTTACTCTGAAATTTAAGGCGGCTTCTAACGGAATTTTTTTAAAATTTATCTTTAAAATTCATTTTCAAGAAGATACTGACTTAAAGAATAGTTTTATTTTAAACCGCAAAAGAATCCACCAATTTTACCGTTTTTTATTATCTTTTGAAATTTGAACCCTCTGAATACAGTTCAGTTTGTGCTACTTAACCACTCCCAACTGTTCAGATTTTGCGCTCAAAATTTAAGTTTAAGTCTAAGTTTACGAAAACATTTAATCAGATGCAAAAAATAACGTAAAAAGTAGTTGTTCGCTACTCCAAAGTTTAAAGCGCCCTCTATCGGCATTTTTTGAAATTTATCTTTATAATTCATTTTCAATAAAATACCGACATAAAGAATAGTTTTAGTGAAAACAGCAAATCAATCGACCAAATTTTCCGTTTTTTATAATCATTTGAAATTTAAACCCTCTGAACACAGTTAAGTTTGTGCTACTTAACCGCTTCCAATTATTCAGACTTTGAGCTCAAAATTTAAGTTTAAGGCTAAGCATACGAAACCATTTAATAAAATGAAAAAAATCATGGCAAAAAATAGTTTTTCATTACCTTAAAGTCTAAAGCGCCCTCTATCGGCATTTTTCGAAATTTATCTTTATAATTTATTTTCAAGAAAATAGCAACATAAAGAATAATCTTAGTGAAAACCGCAAATCAATCGACCAATTTTTCCGTTTTTTATGTATATTTGAAATTTTGGACCCCAAACTTTAATGGCGGCTATCTCCTTTGGAAAAAGTTTGGGACCCTTGGTTTCCTATTTACTATTACTCGTCGTGATGTCTTCTATCACCCCCTAGCGTATATACCATTTGTTTAGGGACACCCTGTATATATATATATATATATATATATTTAATTTTTTTAATTTTTATAATATAATTAAATTTTGATAATATTATTTTTAAAAATCACATTTTTTTCAATTTTTTACTTTAAATATTTTTTAATTTTATTCAAATTAATGTTTTTTTTAATTCCTAAGTCAGAATTAAAGCTTATATATTTCTGTTTATATAAATGAAAACTTGTTTAAATTTGGAACATGTCTTTTTCAATTGTTTTATTTTAATTTTGATTCAGCAAATTAAAATATGTATATATATTTAATTTTGAAAATATGATTTTAAAAAGTAATTTTTTTTTCAATTTTTTGCTTTAAATATTTTTAGATTTTTTCAAATTATTTGTTTTTAAAATTCCTAAATCAGAATTAAAGGTTATATATTTCTGTTTAGATAAATGAAAAGAATTTCTATAAATAGTATTTCGAGTTATGAAGATTTTAAAGTACCCCACTTTTTAATTACTTTTAAATTTAAAAATTAAAAAACATTATGAGAAATTCTGTCACGTGTTTTGTTTCCAAATGACATGATAAACCACCAGAAAAAAAATTCAAAATTTTAACTCAATTAATAACAATTACTTGAAAATGTTTGCGTTGTTGAGAGAATGTATTAAATTAAGGATTTCAGCACCGACATTTCCATTTTTGTTTAAACACTTAGCCTACACTCGGCTCGGTAAGAAATGTTCAATCTAAATATTAATCCTATAATAGTGTTATTTACAGACCTCTTGGACCCTTTTAATATTTTTAAATGTTTTTTTTTTTTTTGTTTTGTTTTTTGTTTTTTTCACACAGGGTGCAGTACTTATTTTTTACTGTGCATTTCTACCTTTTCAATTGTTTGTTACAGTTTTTTGATATGCAGATGCTTCTACTTTGAAAGCAGTTCTGAAAATAAAACTATTCTCCCATAAAGAAATTGTTACAAAAGTTGAAAAAGTACATACACACAACAATAGATATCAATTTAAAGTATCGCATTAAAAACAAGTTGGAAATTGCACGTGAAGCGTAGCAAAAGAGGTGCGTTCGTACGATAACGTTATTACACCTCAGTAACATATATCTTATTCATAAAATGTGAAATAGTTTATTATAATTGAAACAAGCCCCAAACAATGTTTCCCCGTATAGCAGTATGTCGTGGAATACTTTTGTATGGCCCTTTAAATCAATAACAAATATTCTTTGCACCACAGATTATGCAAAATGTTTATTATAATATGTACTTTATAGATGCATGTCAATTTTATTACGTTCGAATGAGTGTAACATTATTAAAATGCATTTGAAACATTTTCTCCATTAACCGTAATGTAACGGAACACGTTTGATTGTCCCTGTAGTAGAACTATGCATCCGATTTTGATAAAATTTGAAATAACTCGACAAAATTTTGTAATAATTATGTATTTAAAATTTCAAACGATTAAAATGCGTTTGACACTTTTTTTCCCCATTGACCGCAATGGAACGAAATACTTTTGATTGTCCCTTTAATTGATCTATCCATCCGATTTTCATAAAATTTGAAATGATTCGACAAAATTATGTAATAATTATGTATTTTAAATTTCAAACGATTCGGTTGGGTTGTTTTTGCGTTATATGCGGACAGACAGACGGAGAGACGGACGGACTGAGCGACAACAATAGGTGCTACGTATTTACATAACTACGAACGCATCTAAGAAAGGGTCCTGAACGTTTTCTAAAAGAGATAGCCATCAGTAAAGTTAAGGGTCCAAATTTCAAATAAACATAAAAAGCAGAAAAATTGGTCAATTGATTTGTGGTTTTCAAAAAAAATATTCTTTATGTCGCTATTTCGTGAAAATAAATTATAAAGATAAATTTCAAAAAATGCCGATAGAGAGGCGCTTTAGACTTTGGAGCAACGAATAACTATTTTTTACCGTTATATTATCTAATTAAATGCTTTCAAATGCTTTGACTTAAATTTTCATCTCAAATTCTGAATGGTTTGGAGTGATTAAATAGCACAAAATTGAACTGTGTTCGAGGAGGTGGGAGAGGTTTAAATTTCAACTCTTGAATGCATTCAGTTTGCGCTTCTTAACCCCTCCCAATGATTCAGAATTTGAGCTCAAAATTTAAAATTAAATCTAAGCTTCCAAAAACATTTAATGAGCTTTTGCAAGCATCTAATTAGATACAAAAAATAAATGTTAAAATTAGTTGGTGGTTACTCTGAAGTTTAAGGAGCCCCCTAACGTAATTTTTTGAAATTTATCTTTAAAATTTATTTTCAAGAAGATACTGGCTTAAAGAATAGTTTTATTTTAAACCGCAAACGAATCGACTAATTTTTCCGTTTTCTATAATTATTTGAAAGTTGATCACCTTTCCCAATCCCCTTTGAACACAGTTCACTTTGCGCTACTTAACAACTCCGCACGACCCTTGGTTTATTTAATATTGTTTGTCTTGGTGTGTACTAACACCCTTCTTCTTCTTCTTCTTTTTTTTTTTTTTTTTTTTTTTTTTTGGTAAAAAAAATTTAGAATCACCTTGTATAAAAATATTAAAATACAAGTGCGAATTTTGTAAGAAATTTTCCCGTTATTTTAACATTAATATTGAAAATTTGGCCATGGGACTTGTGTAGGTTCTTAAGAGTCGTGGGAAGTACCACACTAGTCATGGATAGAAACAAAAACACTTATGTAAATTCTATGGGAGCGTTATTTTATAATATTTAACTTGGATATTAATATTTTTAAATGACTTTTGTGTAGGATAACTGAAGGCGATCTATCCGGGGTAATTTTTAATTTTTCGATTTTAGTTTTCGATTTTTTTTTTAAGTTTTCCTTCATTTACAGAACTGGTTCTGAAATAGAAACTACCTGTTATTTTTGTGTAGGATAACTGAGGACTATCTACCCGGGGTAATTTTTAAATTTTAGTTTAAGATTTTTTAAAAGTTTTCTTTCACTTACAGAACTGTTTCTGAAATTTAAACTACCCAAATCTGAATAAAAAATCTATTGCTAAAATAGGAAAAAGAAAACTAGCCCACAGTTGCAGATCATCCTTATCTATTCTATGTAAAGATATATATATATATATTAAAATCAAAGCGAGAAACTTGTAAATAACGCTCCCATAGGATTAATATTAGCATTCTTGTTCCTTCTTGTGAATATTGAAATAACCTCTTAAAATGATTTTGTGAAACCATTTCTACAAATTACTTTTGTATTTTCTTTGATTTATTTTAATGCTTATATCCATGCTGAAAGAACCTTTTTCTTTAAGGTACTTGATGTTGATGAACCCTGTTTGTGGTACAAACTACAACAAATCAATTGGCGGAAAATCATAATGCTATAAAGTCGGCAAAGCTATAGGAATTTGTATACTAGAGTAAATGACACACTGTGTAAAAAAAAAAAAAAAAAAAAAAAATGTTTACATAAATATTATAACCATGTATTATGATATAGTGTATTAATGTAATTTAATCATTGTAATAAATATCTTTTTTATATTTTAATTGTTTGTTTTAAATATGTCTGAATCATAATGATATTAATTTATTTTGTAAATGTTCTAAAACATTTATATTTTGAATTTTTATGTGATTCTCAAACCATCTCCTTATAAATGCAAAGCTTTGATACAATTTTAAACTTATTTTTAAGTATGTATGGATAAATTTAGTCTTGAATATTTAGAAATTTGGAATGAAAATACATTTTTCATTTTTTATTAATTATTTTCCCCGTTATAAGCAATTTTGTCCACAACAACTTTTTTTTTTTACTTTTTTTGATCTGTGTGGAGAATTAAAGTTTGTTATTAAGATTATAAGCTATAAACTATATATCAATTCTTGTAAGAATAATATAATACCACATTTCCATAAAATAAAATAAATAAATAAATAAATAATACAAAAGTGGTGATTTGCTAGACAGTGATATTCTTAAACATTTAACTGAATGTAAGAAAATTTAGATTTGTATGTTAAGAAATTAAAGAAAAAAAAAACAATTTCCAAGTAATTAACAAGGATACTAAAATATGTATATTTATGTACATAAATTTGACCACTTTTATTAATTTTACTTTATTTTTTTGAAATTGTATGTGTTTGTATTCTCTTCACGTCCTTCTTATCCTTTAGCTTTTATAATTATGACTTTCAAACAACAAAAGAAGTGTGAAATATTTTTTCAGCAATTAGTATTCTTGAATTATTTGTTAATATTTAATAAAATTTAGTAAAATTTTACTATTTAATAAAAATAATATAAGATCTATTAATTATTTAAAGTTTTAATAGTTTATAGAAATGAAAGGAAGAAATTTAATATTAGCATTTTATTTTATCAGGGATCATCTCACATTATCATAGCGGTCATATGTAAATACTTTTTTTTTTTTTAATTCTCTAAGTGCATACTACTATTATAGCATCTTTATACCTCTATTTTAAAATAATAATTTTCGCTATACATTTAAACCTGAAATGTGACAGTAATAACTGTTTTAAAATAAAGGTATAAAAAATAAATGTCTAAAAAGATGTAGTAGTTGACAGCTATGTAAGTGTAATTGCGCAATTCATTGTTTTTAGTTATATATTACCATATTTTTTTCAACAACTATACATAATGACAAAAAAAAACTTCTTTAACAAATACAGAAAATTTAATATTTATAAAAAATAAAAAAAATGTATTTTTTTGTTTTTGTAGCAGTATACATATCTTTGCACAATTTGAAGGCCAACAAATGGTCTTATTAAAATTTTTATCAAAATATTTAAATGTATCCTCACATATCTAATATTTTCCGCCAAAATAAATTTTTATAATAAGTAAGACTTCATGCTTACCATGTATATTCGGTGATTCTAATTACAGAATAACACTTAAGAATATCCCATGTTTGACAGGATAATATAAAACAAAAAATGACTGTAAAGAGAAACTTATTTGTTTTAAAATATAGAATGGGTATGACAAGAGTTTAAAATGACTATGTTTTAGAAATAATGATTGGTAAGTGTTGTTCATTATAAGCGATGCAATTATCTAGACAATATCTGAAATATATCATCACCTAACATATTATGTCTTGTGGAAGCTGCTACCTCTGCTTGAGACAGTCTTGAGACAAGACCTACACTCATTGGTTCCTCAAGGGAGTAATTCAGGTAGAGTAGCAATTCTCCCACAAGACGGTCCGTTCGTGATGATAGATTCCAGACATCGTCTTGAATTGTGCATTGCTCGCAATGGAAGACACTTTCCAGAAGTCATTTCTGAAAAATAGTCATTTTAAACTCTCGTCATATCTATTCTATATTTTTAACAAATAAGTTTCTCATTAGAGTCGTTTTTGTTTTTTTAACCTGTCAAATGTGGGAGGGATTTTTTTGGATCATTCTGTATTTTTAAGGTATATATACCGTATACTTCATTTACGGTACACATACTGATTACAAATGTTTTTACGGTACATATACCGCACATTTAATTTACGGTATATATGTTGTATAAATATTTTTTACGGTACATATGTCGTACATTTAATTTACGGTATCTGTGCTGTAAAAATATTTTTTACGGTTCATATACCATATATTTAATTTACGGTATATATGCTGTAACGATATTTTTTTAAGGTACATGTACTTTAAATACTTTACGGTACATATACCGCGCAGTTAAATTACGGTACATATACTTTAAATATTTTACGGTACATATACCACAAAATATTTAAATTTATGTTCAGTTAAATTACGGTACATGTACTTTAAGTTTTTTACGGTATATATACCGTGCAGTTAAATTACGGTAAAAGGAAGTGTCACAAAGTTGACGGTATAACCACCGTGATTTGTGACCAAATTTTTTTACAGTGCACAGGCGACTACTTTTTAATTCTAACTGACACCATTTTCTTTAAAGTGAAATCCTAACTGACTGTTTGACAACATTTGCAATAAATAAATAAATAAATAAATAAATTTTTTAATTTATTTTAGAAAAGTACTGGTATGAATGGAATATAAAAAATAGTCGTCTGTGGCAGCCGTGTGATAAGAACTTCTATCTCTCCACCCCCTTCCTTCGTGCAGGGCAAATGCAATAAGACATTATTACTGTTGAATGTATTATCTAAGAAAGAGCTATTATAAAATACTTTTAAATAATAACAATTTCTTTTAAGCGTTATATGATATAAAGTGATATTTTATTGACTTATTTTCTTTAGAATTAATAAAACATGTGAAAATTAAGTGTAACCAATTTTGTATATCACTCCAAACAAGAGATAAATTCTAAAGATGAAAAAAAAAATAGACATTGATAACGATATCCTTACAGGGGGGGGGGGGGGGGGGTGTTCCAGGTTTGATAACTTGTGATATCGGAAAGGGGGGAGGGGGGTCCGAAATTACAAAAATGTTCATAACGTTTTATATGCACAGTCCCTAAGAAACCAAATTTGCAGAGCGTTTTCTAAAACGTGAGGAGGCTGGTCTTATGAAAATTGTGTATGGAAATATACAGGGTGAGTCATAAATATCGGAACAATAGGCTATCTCCTTAAATATTGCCCCTAGACCCATACTTCCAATTGCAAAGTTTCATAAAAAAAGGTGAATTTTTTGATAAGATAAGTTGCAACACCATGGGGGTCTATTTTAAAAAATACGAAATTTAAATTTTTATACGGCCCTCAGAGAATAAAACTTCCAATTAGAAAAATTTTCCTTATCCATTCCGCATTCCTGAACTGAACAAAAAAAAAAAAAAAAAATTCATTTTGATATCTTCAAAACTCCAGAGAGTTACGACAATTTTAATTAATCGTGAGGTTTCAAGGGAGCAGACACAAATTGAAATGCGTGTAATTGAAGAAACAATGTTGCTGTAATGGGTCCAGGAAACATTTATTTTATTTATTTATTTATAAAGTTAGAATTTTGAATGTTTTGTGATGCATATAATTTGTAAGCATTATCACATCATACATCTTCTTAATAATTTAAAAAAATAAAAATAAAAAAATAGAGTAAATTAAAAATTGTTATAATAGCCCAGTCATTTTAGCAAAAATAGAGGAAAAAATTAGAACAAAGCTGGATTTTTGCGTAGGTACTAGTTAGGTTATGTACTTAAACATACTAAAAGTCCCCATCGATCCAATGTGAGCTTTTGCCGCCAGGGGGCGCTAAAGAGCTTGAAAATCGGTTTTTTGTGACTATCTCACGAACAATGGCATTTAAAAAAAAAGTTCAATTACAAAGTTGTAGGTAATTTAATTTCCTATAAAAAATGTCATTAATATTTGTTTGTCACACCAACACTTCCCTGTCAAAAATATAAAAAAATGAATATTTTTGAAAGTAAAATTATAAAAATTCAAAAAATCTGCTGCTACTTTAAAAAAAAATATGTAAACAGATCTAAAATTCTCAAATTTGAATAGAGAAAGTGAATATATAATATACATTTATGCTTATTTCCACATTACTCTTGAGGAAAAGCATTTAGCGCATTTTCTTTATTGTGGTTTCCCCCGTTAGGCATATTCCACTTATAGTGACTGGCTTAACCCAATTTCAGTCGTTTAACTGATTTAGTAGTTCTTTGCACAACTTCAATTTCTACACACGATTCAGATTCGTTACTATCTCTATCTGCATTTCTTTCTTTTGTTTTTGTACTGCTTTTAGTATTCTTTGTTTGCCTTTCGATATCATCACTGAATTCAGAAATAGCACTTTCCTCCTTCCTTGCAATGGGCAGGATACATGTCAATATCTTCCTAGTCTTCAAATTCAATTATAATTGCATTATGACATGAAACTCCGCAGCAATTTATGCAAATATCAGAACATTTCAATCCAAATTATCGGCATCCACATGCTTCTCCACATCCTTTGGAGCAAGTACAAAAAATTTATTCAATAATATTTTTTTGGTGCGGGCTGTAAGGTAGCTGGAATTGTAGACAAATTAGGTGCATTTTGCCAGACCAGTTCTCAAGATGTAGTTTATTGCCCAACCGGTATGGTACGAATGTGATACTCGTGTTTATCATGTACTATTATGATAAACATGTAAACTGTGCAATCTAGCTGCGTCTTCGGTAGGCGGCAACGAAGAAAGGCTTTTTTTTTACCAACAGCAACTTTTTTCTTGAAACACACATAACGGTGCTTGTTCAGAGAAATTTCTGCTTTATCACAGTATAAAGCAAGAAAAATAGTTTTTCCTGCCTCGGAAACTTCAAATTGGGATATTTGATCACTTTTTAAAATACTGGCAGCTTGTATGTTATGATCTTCCTTTTTCAAAAAAATTGCTAACGACATTCTACCTTTCCCAAACATTGCTGGTGTCGAGTCACAACCTGAAAATTTGTGAAGGAAAGGTATATGATCTTTCAAAACAGCATCATTGTTAAGAGTGTGCGATGAATACAGGGTGGTTGCAATTCGTCCTCTTCCTGGCTTAATAAAAAAAAAATCTCTATCGCTGGAAGTGCTAAAGCACTCAACAATACAAGCAAGTCAACATCATCACCAACAACAGCAGTAGGCGCACCAGACTTTGCTATTTCAATAGCTGTTTTAACAATTAGTGTGTAATGCATCATCTTCTGCTTGTTTCGCTTCAAAACCATTCTCTATAAATTTCACCATAAGCATAGATATGAGACGTGTCTTATTTTAATGATTAGATTAAAAAAAATTTCTTTTTTGCAATACTTTAGAGCTTTTTTTTCCCCTTCTGTATAAAAGCTCCGTCTAATGTATCAGAACATAACATTTTTCCTTAAATTCAAACAACGGACTGTCATTTCTCAATTTTTCCTTCAATGTGGGGACATTGATGGTTTTTTTGCAATAGATTTATTGTATGATTTAACAGAATTCTTTCTTGTATAATTTTTTTACACCTTAGGTGAACTGTAAATTCACTATTGATTTTAGCCATTTCTTCAAATATTTTCTACTTATGGTCACCTCTTTTCGAACTTGCTGTCACAAGGAACTTCAGTCCCTTTTTTCCTATTTTTACATAATCTTTCGAAACGCAATCCTCATCGCATACAAGACATACTATTCTGTCCATCTCCATTTTTCGCTCACAATCAGCAATTAAGAAAAAGTCATTTTAAACTGTCATAACTATTTAACAAGTTCTATAACATGCGTTGAAAATAAAATTATTCCCTTCCTAAAATCTCACACAGGGGCGTGCAAAGAGAAAACTGCGCCCGGGGCAAAGCTTCAATTTGGCGCCCCCAACTTTTTTATGTGACAGGTAAAAATTAGTTGGTAGTATAAATTTGGCGCCCCCTAAATATCAGTGCCGGTGGCGACCGCCTCCTTCGCTTCCCATTTCGTACGGTGCTGATCTCATAAAGAATACTTCATTCAATAAATTTGGGTGATTTAATACTAGCGAAATGAGCACCAAATGAAAATTAAATATTGGAAAGGCACGTGGTACATTTTCACAAATGCAAAGAGAGATAGGGTATTGGGCAATTACTATTGCACATGCGTGCGAAAATGGCATACAGACAATGGGGGAGAGGTGTGTGTGTGTGGGGGGGGGGGAACCAAAGTTGTTCTGTATTTGTTCTGCTTCTTCACCGCGTTATGATTGTGCTTCCGCATTTTTTTCAATAACGTTTACTTTATTTTAATTTTGGGCAGGGAAGGGTTGGTGCGACAAAAGAATGTTAATGACACTTTTTGTAGGAAATTAAATTATCTAGATCTTTGTAATTGAACTTTTTTTTCTAAATGCCATTGTTCGTGAGATATTTTCAAAAAACCAATTCTCAAGCACTTTAGCACCCCCTGGCGGTGAAAGCTCACATCGGATCGATGGGGACTTTTAGTATGTTAAACTACATACCCTAACTAGCACCTATGCAAAAATTCAGCTTTGTTCTAATTTTTTTCCCTTATTTGTAAAAAAAAGGTGCCAAAATGACTAGACTATAAATAAAATCAAAATATTATTTGTCGCGTTGAATTTTTTTCTTTTGATTAAATGAAAATATCTAATTTTCAATTTTAATTCAGCATTTTAAATAATATTTGTTTTTTTTTTTAAATAAAAGTATTTAAAATAGCAAGTTAAAAAAAGGTGCAATTTTTGTAAACAAATGATATTTTTAAAAGTAAATTTTCTGAGTTGAAAACTTCTTTCGGCACGTTGGGCATTTTCTTTCTTTATTTATTTTATTTTTTATTTATTTATTTATTTATTTATTTTTTGAGATGTTAAAAAAAATATTGAACTCGCAGGACTTTACCGTAACCGACGCAGGGCCGTAGCTAAGGGGGCGCTATGGGCGGCTCAGCCCCCCCCCCCCCCTGGAAAAGATTCCAACGTCACTAAATGAATTTCTGTTCCGAAAATTCAAATGAAATTCTGTTCAAATATCTAATTTAGTTTTGAGACCCTTTCACAGCTTTGCAGAATTAGTAAATTGTATCTAAAATAAGTGTTTCAGCACTCCCTCATCCTATTTGTACATATGAGGCTAACATGATGCTTAATTTTGCATAAGTTATGCACACAAAATTCTCATCATCATATACTTTTCTTAGCATAAAATTAAGTTATCACAACAGTTTAATAAGAAACATAGTACTCACAATGTGAATATGTACTAATTTACCTTTCTGCATTAGAGAGAGAGAAAAAAAATATGAGCCCCCCCCCCCCCCCCTACAATGTTCACTCCTAACTACGGCCCTGAACCGACGGTTATTGACTTATGTCAGTTTAAAAATGAGAAATACTGAAATAAAAACATTTTATGCAGAAAAGTGCATTTAGTTTTAAATAAACATGAGCTCCTAACGTTTAAATGCTTTTTAAAAGTTTCTAAGTGATTAACTCCGTCCTGTATAGTTTCGATTTCAGATTTTGTTTAAGTTTTGCCATTATCACCTTCTTTAATTACTGTTTAAATGCGTCAGTTGATTTAAACCTTATTTTTTTATCAAGTCGATTTGAAATTTTTTCATTGTGCAGTGACTCACAGACAGACATCTCATAAAAACATGTTTTTCTTTATCTCTGAGCCCTAAAACGTGTGAATCCATCGAAAACCGGAATTCAAAATTTTCATGAATCCGATACTTTCTTGCTGTAACGATAGAAGAAAGTAAAAATAGGTTTAAAACCCTCAAAATTTTGAAACTGAATAGTATAAAGTAGATTTTTGAAAATATTTCTATGTAATCTATTAAAATATATTTCAAATGATTCCGTTAATAGAAGCGTCATTATCGCTATTACTATATTTACTAAACTTATTGCCTGCGGCAATAAGTTTTCAAGACTTTCTTGAAAACTTAGTGCCGCAGGCAATAAGTTTCCAATAACGTTTTAATGAGAGTTTAATTAAAATCACTTAATTTAATAACACTTTTAGTAAGTATTTAAAATGACGGTCCGGCCAATGAGTCGTGCCAGTTACGAGGTTGGCGCCAAGGTCGAAATATTGCAGACATCTAGCATATTTCAAGGAAGTTTACAGCAAAAACCAATACGCTTTTATTTTGTATGTAAAAGTTAAAGTATTGTTTTGGATCGACATTTAACAATGCGTAAATTTATGGTCGATCCCTAAATTGTACTTCAAATCAATTGATTTCGCTGCTCTCAGAGATATGTTTAAGTGGTATAAGTCACGAATTTTGGAAAATTTTGGATTTTAATATCTTTCGGGGATTTGTAGATATCCAGATTAATTTTTTTTTTTTTTTTTGTTCAATTCAGGAATGGATAAGGAAAAATTTTCTAATTGGAAGTTTTATCCTCTAGGGACCGTATAAAAATTTAATTTTCGTATTTTTTAAAATAGACCCCCCCCATGGAGTAGCAACTTATCTTATCAAAAAATTTACCTTTTTTTATGAAACTTTGCAATTGGAAGTATGGGTCTAGGGGCAATATTTAAGGAGATAGCCTATTGTTTCGATATTTATGACTCACCCTGTATAACAGGTACTGTAATTCATTTTTTATTTTTGGATTTCAATATTAAAAATATATTGCTATAACTAATATAAAGGTAGTATTATGCATTTATTCTTTTCCATTAAATTCCCTTTAGTAGAAGAAGACTTTGCTACACGAAAAAATTATATGTTTCTTTTCATTAAGTAGTATTTATTAAATTTTCAAGCAGGTTCGAAATGCATAATATTTTGTGACATATTATTCTTTTATTATTATTATTATTTATTCTTTAATATTTATTTTCCAACATATTATTAGAAAATATTATTTGTTGATTTTCACGATATAGAAATCATTAAAGTATTTTCTAGAAATAGTTTAGTAAAATAAATCATGCATAATTAGGATGAGCGAAGCGAATCCTCTACTAGGCCACTCAAATTACATTTTGTCGTACACTTTACAAAAAACTATTCAATATTTTAACTTCAAATTAAACACAAAAATAAATTATGATCTGTAGATTTGCACAATATAATTTTTTTTACAGTAAAACGTTAAAAAATTTATTATTTTAATTAATTTATTTTACATGCATTTCCAATACGGACGCATTTCAGCAAATAAATAAAAAATGAAACGCGTATATTTTCAGAAAAAAAAAATATAAATCATGGAGATTAATTATAGATAGAATTATGATTAATTTAATAAATAAAATATGTTTTCATTATTCCGCAAAATCGTTTGCACAGATGACACTTAAACATTTTAAAAGAATTATGGATTTTTTTTTTTTTTTTGTAAAAGTAGCAACAAAAGAATTGTAAACAAATAAAATTGTTAAATTTGTTATATAAATGAAAAATTAAAAGAACTGCGTGAAGTTGTTGCCTCGATTCAAGCTCTTTATAAATATACTAAAGAAAAGTTGGCCGATTCAGAAACGACAAATGGACTTTAACAATTTCTTACTTATAGCATTTGGATCTAAAGTAATGTTATGTTCTTACTTGTGGACCGGAAATGGTTTAGTGAACGGGACTTTAGACTTTGTTGTACGTATTAAAGAAAATCACAAGCCACCAGACCAGACATCGCGAATAATTATGGATAAATTAGAATACTACAGTAATTGGTACTTACGTATTAACGCCACCGCAGTTACACGTTTTGGCGATTTTTAATCTAAACCCAAATTTTTTGCGACAAATCATAAAATAAAACACTTTATTTAAAATTAAAACACTTTCAAAACTCAAAACACTATATTTAAAAACAAAGTAACATATCGGATTTCGGTGGAAAATGGGCCGATATCGAGTCACTTCTGCTGCGGTGGCGTTAATACGTAAGTACCCAGTAATTTAACATATAAGAATTGGTGGCTTACCAATTCCCCCAATAATTAAATTCTGGAAAAATGGAAGCATAAATTGTTCAAGGAAAGAATGTCTTCTGCAGTTAGCTTTTTCTGTTACAATTCATAAATCCCAAGGTTTAACATTAGATGAAGCAGTTGTAGATATTGAGGCTATATAGACACCAGATAGCTTAAAAACGTACGTAACGTTGTCGAGAGTGAAAATCCTTCAAAATTAAGCATTCAATAGAAATTTTCCTTACAAAAAATTCTACAATATCAAAAATTCTCATACGCTAACATGTATAAAAACGAAGAAGTTAGAATAAAATGTTTTCAAGTTAAAAATTCATAGTATCAACGAGAGAAGATTTCAAATGTTTTTCCAGAAAATAGGATTTTGAAGAAGTAACTTTCTTCAAATATATTATTCTAAAATAGCTATCAAAGATTATTTGATGTTAATTATAAAGATTGGAAACATGTATATTTCAAACAACTTTAAAAAACACCAGTAGCTACTGGAAATTGTAAAAACATCTTTAAAAGAGCTTTTAGTCGAAAATTTAAAAATATTTTGTAAAAGTTTGCTTCGAAAATATTTTTTTATGCCAGTCTTACATCATTAATAAAAAATTAAAATGCGCCAAAACACAAAATGTTAAAAAATTAATCTTCCAATTTGCCTAAAATCTATAATAGTGTACACTATCATTTACTTAGATTGTTTTCAAAATTGGGTCAATTAACACACAGTGATGAAAATGCAGTAACATAAATTTAACTAAAATTTCATTCAATGAGGTATATAATGTATATGTTACCGTGAAATACCGAAATTGGAGGATGTCGACTTTCACCGGTGAATGTCAACAAACACCAAATACGTTGGTGAAAGGTCGAATATTTCATTACATTCTTGTACATTCGGACCCTCACCGGTGTATGTCGACAATCACAGATATTCTCTGGTGGAGGTCGAAAAGAAAGAAGCTTGAATCTCAATACGTAAGATTTGAATCCCATAATTTAGTAAGTTTTTTATGACTATTATTTTATTTTCTTATTTAGAACGTACTGTATAATTAAGTAAGTTTTTAACTTCTATTATTTTCCTTTCTGATTTTGAATGTACTGTATAATTAAGTAAGTTCTTAACTTCTATTATTTTCCTTTCTGATTTTGAATGTACTGTATAATTAAGTAAGTTCTTAACTTCTATTATTTTCCTTTCTCATTTTGAATGTACTGTGTGTTTTAAGTTCTTAGTCATTCCTCTCGAAAAGAGAGGCGAAAAATTTATCGCGACTGAATTACGGAGAAAAAAAATATAAATCTCGGACATGTTCAACATTCACCATCAGTGCATGGTGAATGTCGACATTTTCCGGTGTAAGTCAGAAATAAGGGTGTTTACCAAATATTTCGGACATACCAAATGACTATGTAAATGTTGACATTCACCGGTGAAAGTTGACATTCTCCAGATTTCGGTGTTTCACCGTAACATATACACATTAAAGAAAATAATTAATGAAAAATATATTTAGCCTCAGTAGTTAGTTATTATTCCATAATTATTCTAAAAATTAATCATAAAGGTATTATACAATAATAATAATATAGTGAAACTTGTAAATAGGGGACACTCCGAATAAGAGACACTTCTATTTAAGAGACAAAACTTCCGGTCCCAGTCCCTTTGTATAGGACGTGTAACGTATGTGAATAAGAGACACTCGATTTTAGGGACAGTTGACAATGAGATCAAAGGGACTAGTTTTTGCATTTCAGATAATGAAGTAGTCTGCGATGAAAATGAATATACAGATTTTTATGAATTTATCAAACACATAGAGAGTCATGTGGGTACAGAGGCAAACGACACAATTGACAAGCATTTATTTACCCACAATTCTGATTTGACATCAGTGCGACACATATACAGTCCAGTCTCTATATAACAAAATCCATTGTTCAGTCGAAAAATTCGTTGAATAGAGAACGGCAAAATTTTTTTCATTTAATGTTTAAATTTTGAAACAGAATTTTGTTTTTTGAGCTGTTTAATTAAGTCTTTAAAATGTTTAACGGAATTTTCCTGGATTCTCAAACATTTTTGCCACTTCCTTTTTTTTTTTCCAGTGTCTTATTGATTATTTTCAAAACTATTACTTTATCAGAGAGAGTTATGCTTATCCTAGGAGTGATTTTATGCAGATGCAGTAGAAAATGACACCAGCATAGATGACATTTAATAACAATTCTTCATTCAAATGATCTCTCAAAAAAAAAAAAAAAAAAAAAAAAAAAATTCCAAGTCGCCACAAACAACAAACATCCACTCTAAACTCTAAAAGTAATGAGAGTTAGTTAAAGTAGATAAAAACCTACTGAAAAATACGGCCTTTTCTGAAATTACTCTTTTATCCCTGCCTTACTAAAACAAAGTCAAGTGTAACCATGCACAAAAGGATGTTTTTCATAAGGGGGGGGGGAGGGGATGAATGACTTTTTTTGGACATAAGGAATAAGGCAGATGAGTGCATCTATAAAATATAAACCAGAAATCCACGAAAAAAACTTATACCACAAATAATTTGAAGCGTTTTCTGAACATATAAAAGAGCATTTTTGAAAAAATTCGTTAAATGGGGATATACAGGGTGTATCTAAACTACTGGGCAAGACTTTAAGGGGTGATGGTACACATCAAGACAAATAATATTAAATGGGAAACTAAGGTGCCAAAACGTCTTCCGAAGGAGATAGGCGCCATCAAAGTTTAGGGTCCAAAATTTGAAATGATTATAAAAAACGGAAAAATTGGTCGATTCGTTTGCGGTTTTCACAAAAACTATTCTTTATGTCAGTATTGTCTTGAAAATAAATTATAAAGTTAAATTTCAAAAAATGCCGATAGAGGGCGTTTTAGACTTTGGAGTAACGAACAATTATTTTTTACCGTTATTTTTTGCATCTCATTAATTTTTTTAGAAGTTTAGACATAAACTTAAATTTGGAACTCAAAATCTGTGGTTAAGTAGCGCAAACAGAACTGTGTTCAATGGGAGTGGGTAGGTTCAAATTTCAAATGATTATAAAAAACAGAAAAATTGGTCAATTAATTTGTGGTTTTCACTAAAACTATTTTTTATGTCAGTATTGTCTTGAAAATAAATTATACAAATAAGTTTCAAAAAATGTCGATAGAGAGCGCTTTAGACTTTGGAGTAACGTACAACTATTTTTACCGTTATTTTTTGCATCTCATTAAATTTTTTTAGAAGCTTAGACATAAACTTAAATTTTGTGCTGAAAATCTGAATCGTTGAGAGTGGTTAAGTAGCGCAAATTGAACTGTGTTCAATGGGGGTGGGGAGGTTCAAATTTCAAATGATTATAAAAAACGGATAAATTGGTCGATTCGTTTGCGGTTTCCTCTAAAACCCTTCTTTATGTCAGTATTTTCTTGAAAGTAAATTTTAAAGATAAATTTCAAAAAATTCCGTTAGAGGGCGCCTAACTTTAGAGTAACCAACAACTATTTTTAACCGTTATTATTATTTTTTTTATCGAAATAAATGTTTTAAAAGCTTAGATTTAAATTTTGAGTTCAAAATCTGAATCGTTGTGAGTATTTAAGTAGCTAAAAATTGAACTGTGTTCGTAGGGTGGGCAGGGGAACATTTCAACTCCTGAACGCATTTCAATTTGCACTTCTTAACCCCTCCCAACGATTCAGAATTTGAGCTCAAAATTTAAGTCTAAGCTTTTGCAAGCATTTAATTCGATAAAAAAAAAAAAAAAAAAAAAAAAAAAAAAAAAAAAAACAGTTAAAAATTATTGTTGGTTAATCTAAAGTTTAAGGCGCCCTCTAACGGAATTTTTGAAATTTATCTTTAAAATTTATTTTCAAAGAAATACTGACATAAAGAATTGTTTTAGAGAAAACCGCAAACGAATCGACCAATTTTTCCGTTTTGTATAATCATTTGAAATTTTAACCTCCCCACCCCCATTGAACACAGTTCAATTTGCGCTACTTAACCACTCTCAACGATTCAGATTTTCAGCACAAAATTTAAGTTTATGTCTAAGCTTCTAAAAAAATTTAATGAAATGCAAAAAATAACGGTAAAAAATAGTTGTACGTTACTCCAAAGTCTAAAGCGCCCTCTATCGACATTTTTTGAAATTTATGTTTATAATTTATTTTCAAGACAATACTGGTATAAAGAATAGTTTTAGCGAAAACCGCAAATTAATTGACCAATTATTCTGTTTTTTATAATCATTTGAAATTTGAACATACCCACTCCCTTTGAACACAGTTCCAGTTTGCGGTACTTAACCACAGATTTTGGGCTCAAAATTTAAGTTTATGTCTAAACTTCTAAAAAAATTTAATGATATGCAGAAAATTACGGTAAAAAATAGTTGTTCGTTACTCCAAAGTCTAAAGCGCCCTCTATCGGCATTTTGTGAAATTTATCTTTATAATTTATTTTCAAGACAATACTGACATAAAGAATAGTTTTCGTGAAAACCGCAAACGAATCGACTAATTTTTCCGTTTTTTATAACCATTTCAAATTTTGGACCCTAAACTTTGATGGCGCCTATCTCCTTCGGAAGACGTTTGGGACCCTTAGTTTCCCATTTAATACTATTTGTCTTGATGTGTACTATCACCCCTTAAAGTTTTGCCCAGTAGTTTAGATACACCCTGTATATTTTGCTATATGGCGATATTTTTTAATGTAATTACAAAAAAAAATTGACCGTCCCTACAAAAAATTCGTTAAATAGAGAAATTCGCTAGATAGAGTTTCGTTGTATAGAGACTCGACTGTATATATATATATATATATATAAAAGACGCGCTTGGGCCTCTCCACTAATTAACTGGGTAGTAACGGGACATGGCCCTTTTCCAGCATACTTCACTCTAAAAGTGGAAAGAGTGAAAAGCTCACTTTTTAGCAGAGTGAGAGCCATTTTCACTCTTTTTGGAGTGACTTTTGTGAAAATACACCCCAAAAGGAGTGGAATTTTCCACTATATACAAAGGAGTGAATAATCTCACTCTATAATCGAGAGTGAGAGATTCACTTCACTGATGAGAGTGACTGTCTCACTCCGCTAATGAGAGTGAAAGCTCGGCATTATAAACTTAAAAAATATATTCCGTTAAACTTTGAACAAATATATGGAGTAAAATAATAAAAAACACCAAAATATGTCAATTTTTAATTTTCAAAAACTTTATTTCATAATATAACCTGAAAAATTACGCTTATTTGATATTAAAACTCACTCTTTCAAGACTCGCAGGTACTCTTTCGAAAGAGTCAATACTCACTCCACTTTTAAAGTGAATACTCACTCCACTTTCAAAGTGAATACTCACTCCACTTTCAAGAGTCAATCTGAAGTGTCTTGTTTCTTTTCAAATGTGTCCGCCATTTTGAATAAGATCATTTTTCCATTTACCGACACGCAGTAATAAACCGTACACGATTGTTGTTATCCGACATCAACAAAATACTCTGTGTTTTTCTGCTTGCCAATTCCATTACATTTTTGTCTCTATCGATACAGCAGTAGCCGACATGCTGTCAAATTCAAAAAACCAACCGCTTTTCAAAATCGGCGAACTTCTCGTGTTTTGAAACATTAAAACACAACGTCTCTTAGGAAAACAAAGGTAAATAAATATCTTTATTAACTCATCATTAAAGTATTATTAAAACTATAAGCACGTATTGTCGGGATTTGGAACTTATTTTATATTCCTTTCATCCACCACCTGTCAGAAAAAAATCTATTGCGCAATTTAAAAACTGAAACTCTGTTTTTTCTCTTACGTAAAGCTGCGGCGCATGCGCCGAAATGTTTTATTCCGTCGAACTTTTTTATTAGACTAAGAACTTTTTTGTTTGTTAATTTTTCATTCTCTTTTTTCTGTTTTGTAGTTAGAAGTTAGAAGTTAGAAGTTTTAGAATCAAGATGTAATAGTGAAAGTGTCACGGCCATTTGTAAATATTGTTGTGTGTGCCTTTTTTTTTGTGAATCGTGATCGTCCTTATTAAAACATGAAAAAGCAGATAGACTAGTGATTTTTGAGTGAAAATAGTCTTTAATATTTATGCTGCAGAAGAAGGCATTCGAACATTCTGAGCCCCGATACCCGAAGAATTGGAATTTTGGAGATAAGCCTTTTTTATGTCTTACCTAATTTTCATGATATGATTTTTTTATAGAATCAACGTGTAACGTTGATGATTCTTTTGAGACAGCTCTGGCTGTGATTATCTAATTTAGGCAGTCGGAGTTGTCACATAAAAGTGGCATCCCCTGCCGGGATCGGGTGCTCCGTAGTTTAGTGAATAAGAAATTAGAAAAAATTTTGATTTAGAATTATGGAAAAATTACGAAAGTTAAGAACGCCAGTGCGTTCAAATTTCACGAAATTAACTAAAGAAATTGAAGACCTTAATACGGAATTAACTATTTCTATCAAGAGAAAATTTGAAAAATGGAAAAAACAATTAGAAAAATTAGGGACTATTGAAATACCTAGGTGTTTTTCTCGGGATGCAGATAAACTGCATTCTTTGCACGTTTTTTGTGACGCTAGCAAAATAGCGTATGCTACGTGTATATTTATACGGTTTGAAGGTGAGAATGACAATTTCTGTCAATTGGTTCAAGCAAGAAGCCGAGTTGCTCCTATGAAAACAATTTCCATCCCGAGGTTGGAATTGTTGGCTTGCAATATTGGGGCTAGATTAGCAAATAGTGTCAAAACGGATTTAAAATTAGATGATATTGACATTTTTTATTGAACTGATTCGGCCAATGCACTTTATTGGATAAAAAGAAATGAAAATTGGGCGCCTTTTGTTTATAACCGTGTATCAGAAATCCGGTCTTTAAGTGATTCTTCAAAATGGCATTTTATTCCTGGCCATTTAAATCCTGCGGACCTGCCTTCAAGGGGTTGTACCGCTGAGGTTTTAGCCCGAGAAAAATGGTGGGAGGGACCACAGTGGCTAAAGAAACCAATTAACGAGTGGCCAAAATCTGAAATATTTCCAAATTTTGAAATTATAGATGCCGAAAGAAGAAAAACAATAATTAGCGCGAACAATATAGATATTCCCAATGAACAAATTTTTACAAAATTTTCATCGTATGAAAAATTAGTTAACATAGTTAGTTGGATATACAGATTTTGCCAAAACTGCAAGAAAGCTAAAGAAGATAGAGAATATAGTACTTTAACTGTACAAGAGAAGAATGAAGCTGAAAGTAAATTATTGAAATTAGTTCAAGAACAATCGTTTAGTGGCCCCCTAGATAATCGATTAAAATCGTTCCAGATTATCACGGATTCCGCTGGAGTTCTAAGGCTGAAATCTCGTTTATTATTGAGAGAAGATACAATGAATTTTCGATACCCTGTCATACTTCCCCATGACCATCCCGTAGTTGAAAAAATAATTAGATCTAGACACCTAACACTAGGACATGCCGGGGTACAAACTTTAATGTCTAATTTGAGGGAAGATTTTTGGATCTTAAAATTTCGAAAAACTGTAAGAAAAATCATTAGAAACTGTGTAATATGCAGAAGATACGATTTTAAGCCACAAGAAATATCCACTCCTTCCTTACCTGTAGATAGAATTCGAGAAGCTGCCATTTTTGAAATCGTTGGTCTGGATTATGCCGGCCCGCTTATTCTTAAAGAAAATAGGAAAATATGGCTAGTAATTTACACGTGTGCAATTTTCAGAGCAGTTCATTTTGAGTTAGCCACCTCTTTATCAACCGAAAACTTTCTATTAACTTTGAGAAGTTTTATTGCCCGTAGAGGTAGGCCTTCTATTATCTACACTGACAATGGGTCAAATTTCGTGGGGGTCGAAAATTTGTTGAAAGAAATAGATTGGAATTCTGTACAAAATCATAGTATATCCGGAAAAATTACTTGGAAATTTATTCCACCTTCAGCTCCATGGTGGGGAGGGTGGTGGGAGCGACTAATTGGAATGACAAAAAGAATACTCAGAAAAGTTTTAGGAAAAAGTTCGCTAAATTATGAAGAGATGCAAACCGTAATGTGCGACATCGAAAGTATAATCAACAGCCGCCCTCTTACCTACGTTTTCGAAGACAACAATGATCTTGTACCCCTCACTCCATCAATATTTCTGCAAGAAGTAAAAGGTAGTGGAACACCTGATATAGATATTTTGGATGCTGAATCGTTGAATAAAAGGCATGCCTACCAACAAAAACTAAGAGAAGACCTTCGTAAAAGATTTCGATCTGAATATTTAGGTCAATTGCGTCAACCAAATAAAAATAACAAAAAGGAGAAACCTTTTGCAATAGGCGACGTAGTGATTGTAACTAGTGACAATAACAAAAGACTCGATTGGCCTCTGGCCAAAATAACTGAATTTTTCCCATCTAAGGATGGACAAGTACGACTTGTCAAGGTAAAGATGAAAAGTGGTGAATTCATCAGAACAAGAAGTAGACTAATACCTTTAGAGGTGTCACAAAATAATGATCTCATGAGAAGCCATTTCAACGACATGGAAAATTCACGTTCTTCGGACGAAAATAAAGAACATTCCAATGATCCTCCCAGTGGTTCGGTCAAGAACCGAAATTCTGACTCTTTAGTTCATCGTTCAAGATATGGACGCATTATCAAACCGATAGTTAAGTGGAAAATTTGAGTTCCAGCTGAACCCCTGAAACTCAAAGGTGGGAGGATGTCGAAATTTGGAACTTATTTTATATTCCTTTCATCCACCACCTGTCAGAAAAAAATCTATTGCGCAATTTAAAAACTGAAACTCTGTTTTTTCTCTTACGTAAAGCTGCGGCGCATGCGCCGAAATGTTTTATTCCGTCGAACTTTTTTATTAGACTAAGAACTTTTTTGTTTGTTAATTTTTCATTCTCTTTTTTCTGTTTTGTAGTTAGAAGTTAGAAGTTAGAAGTTTTAGAACCAAGATGTAATAGTGAAAGTGTCACGGCCATTTGTAAATATTATTGTTGTGTGTGCCTTTTTTTTTGTGAATCGTGATCGTCCTTATTAAAATATGAAAAAGCAGATAGACTAGTGATTTTTGAGTGAAAATAGTCTTTAATATTTATGCTGCAGAAGAAGGCATTCGAACATTCTGAGCCCCGATACCCGAAGAATTGGAATTTTGGAGGTAAGCCTTTTTTATGTCTTACCTAATTTTCATGATATGATTTTTTCTTAGAATCAACGTGTAACGTTGATAATTCTTTTGAGACAGCTCTGTCTGTGATTATCTAATTTAGGCAGTCGGAGTTGTCACACGTATGTTCACGTGTTTACAAATTAACGCCTTTGCTAAAATTTGGTAAAGAGAACTGTTTATAATTAACTACGAGTTAAGGAGTGTTTGTAAGTCTATAAAATTCTCAAAATATATTGAGATTGTTTTTAACTTTCTGAATGTGATGATTATCAATTTTATATTATAAATTTATTAACATCAGTCACTACGTTTAGGGTGCTGTAAAAATTATGCTTTTATATTTCAGTTATGTCTGTAGTTAATAACTCATCATATTAATTTTTAGTTTAAAATTGTTTGAATATGTTTTTCTAAAATGCCCACATTACTTTTTCTTTTGCATTTTTGTCATTATTATTTCCATTTTGAAACTAAATTAAACGTTTTGGGTAGTAAATCCAGAATTGAAACAATTTTTTTTATACAGGGTGATTCATAAAAGATGGGCAGAACTTTAAGGGGTTATAGTACACTTAAAGACAAATAATATTAAATAGGAGACTAAGGGTCCCAGACGTATTCCCAAGGAGATAGGGGGCATTAAAGTTTAGGGTCCGAAATTTCAAATGATTATAAAAAATGGAAAAATTGGTCGATTCGTTTGCGGTTTTTGCAAAAAAGTTTTCTTTATGCCAGTATTTTCTTGAAATAAAATTTTAAAGTTCAATTTCAAAAAATGCCGATAGGGGGCGCTTTAGACTTTGGAGTAACAAACAACTATTTTTCAACGTTATTTTTTGTATTTCTTTAAATGATTTCGAAAGCTTAGACTTAAACTTAAATTTTGATCTAAAAATCTGAGTCCTAACGAGTAGTTAAGTAGCGTAAACTGAAATTTGAAATTTGAAACCCTTCTCCCCCCAGAACAAAAATCAGTTATTCCCGATCTTTGTGTCGTAGATTAGGCTCTAACTACTGCCGCGTTTTGCTAAAATTATTCTTTATGTCAGTATTTTCTTGAAAATAAATTTTAAAGAAATTCCGATAGAGGGCGCTTTAGACTTTGGAGTAACGAACAACTATTTTATACCGTTATTTTTTGTGTCTCATTAAATGCTTTCTAAAGCTTAGACTTAAATTTTCAGCCCAAAATCTGAATCGTTAGACGTGGTTAAGTTTCTGGGGAGAGGGGTTTGAAATTTCTACTCCTGAGCACAGTTCAGTTTACCATGTCCACACATTGTGTGCTGTGATACGAGGTAAAAAGACACAAATTAGGATTATGTTACCAAAGCATATTTATTAACATGTAATTACAATAAATGTTCAAAATTGTGACCACCAGAGGTTATGCACGCAGAACAACGGCGAAGAATGGAACGGCGAACATTCGCGAAAACATCAGGCTTTTCGAGCACTTCCCCTACAGCGGCGGAAAGTCTGGCGACCAGTTCCTCGGGGGACTCAATGGGTGTCTCATACATAAGAGCCTTCAATTGTCCCCAAAAAAAGAAATCGAGGGGTGAAAGATCTGGCGAGCGAGCAGGCCAAGCAACAGGACCACCTCGACCAATCCATCTGTTCGGAAATGTGATGTCCAGATAGTTGCGGACGTCTCGTACGTAATGGGCTGGCGCTCCATCGTGCTGGAACCACATGACCCGCCGGATGCGTGGAGGAACAACGTTTAACAGGTCTGGCAGCACATGTTGCAGAAATGTGAGGTATGTTTTACCGTTGAGGCGTTCAGGAAGAAGGTACGGTCCGATTAGGTGGTCTCCGAGGATTCCTGCCCAAACATTGATGGAAAAGCGTCTCTGATGAGCATGTGGATACGTAGCATGTGGATTGACATCCGCCCATACATGTGCATTGTATGTGTTAAATGTACCTTCACGTGTGAAGGTACATTCATCGGTAAAAAGCACAGTTCGTCCAAAATGTGGATTTAGCGCGTTCTGCTGCAGAAACCAGCGGGCGAATTCAATACGATTTGGATAATCCCCTGGAGACAGTTTCTGGACTCGTTGCACATGAAACGGGAGCAAATGTTCATCCTTCAGTACCCTCCAAGTCATGGACTGTGAGGTATCCACCTGCCTAGCCACTGTTCGTGTACTTGTACTTGGCTGCGCCGCTACTACATCCAGAATGGCTTCTGCAACACCTACTGATTCGTCCTTTTTTGCACGACCTGCATTCGACCGGGAAGCGAGAAATGATCCCGTCTCACACAACTGTCTGTGCAAGCGCTCGAAAGTTTTGCGGTTAGGCAACCGCCTGTTGGGAAATCGCTCTCCGTACATTCGTTGTGCCTCTGCACCATTTCCATCTGCCGCTCCGTAAATTAAATGCATCTCAGCCTTTTCCTTATTCGTGAAGGGCACCATCTTCCGATTCATTACTACAGCGACTTACACTTGACTCACCGTTCAGTGGTTTTTATGCCTGAATCGTGTCGAAATTTTGCATACGTGTTCTTCTTCTTCCCCATTTGACATTTGCATACTTTCTGTCTCCTTCTTCACCCGGTGACTAGCGTCAGGAATGGAGCTTTAACGTTTGCATGAGCGACGTTTCCAACTGTGCCAGTGCCTTTATGAGTGAATTCCGAGTATGCAGTCCTTGACGAAAGTTGTATTTTTGCCTCGTATCACAGCACAGAATCGTTGGGCATGGTTAAGTAGTGCAAACTGAACTATGTTCAGAAGTTGAAATTTGAACCCCCTCCCCTCGCTACTGAACCACGCTCAGCGATTCACATTTTGAGCTGAAAATTTAAGTCTAAGCTTTAGAAAGCATTTAATGAGACACAAAAAATAACGGTATAAAATAGTTGTTCGTTACTCCAAAGTCTAAAGCGCCCTCTATCGGAATTTTATGAAAATTTTCTTTAAAATTTATTTTCAAGAAAATACTGACATAAAGAATAATTTTAGCAAAACGCGGCAGTAGTTAGAGCCTAATCTACGACACAAAGATCGGGAATAACTGATTTTTGTTCTGGGGGGAGAAGGGTTTCAAATTTCAAATTTCAGTTTACGCTACTTAACTACTCGTTAGGACTCAGATTTTTAGATCAAAATTTAAGTTTAAGTCTAAGCTTTCGAAATCATTTAAAGAAATACAAAAAATAACGTTAAAAAATAGTTGTTTGTTACTCCAAAGTCTAAAGCGCCCCCTATCGGCATTTTTTGAAATTGAACTTTAAAATTTTATTTCAAGAAAATACTGGCATAAAGAAAATTTTTTGCAAAAACCGCAAACGAATCGACCAATTTTTCCATTTTTTATAATCATTTAAAATTTCGGACCCTAAACTTTAATGCCCCCTATCTCCTTGGGAATACGTCTGGGACCCTTAGTCTCCTATTTAATATCATTTGTCTTTAACTGTACTATAACCCCTTAAAGTTCTGCCCATCTTTTATGAATCACCCTGTATATGCAAATGCAATTATTATTGGGAATTGTGAACAAACTATTACTTATTAACCAATTATAGCAGTATTTGATAATTAAAAAAATAGTAATATGTTAGCCCTTTTATAAAATTCATTATGGTTTCAAAATGTTAAATTAAGATTTGTCAGCCAATGCTTTTGAAAGTTTTATTTTTCTTGCTAAATTCAATCTCACTTTACATTTGCTATTGCACCCAGACTCATAAGCTCTTTTGCTTAGTATTTTGGGTTACTTTTAAGCAGTGTTGGGCACGTTCACAAAATAAACGAACTAACTCAAACTCACGTTCAATTTCTGAAAAGTGATTTAAGTTCACGTTCAAACTCAAAAATTTTTAAACGAACGCGTTCAAATCACGCTCATTTGTAAAAGTGAACGAAGTTCACTAAAAAGTTCACTTTTTTTTTTTTTTTTTAATGTTTGCATATTATTGTCCAAATTTACAAAATTTTGTGAACTAATCATTTGATTATTCGATATGTTAGATAGAGGTATGCACGGACGGAAATTTCCAGCCCCGATCCATAGAAAAAGAAATGTCCGGCCCGATATTAAAATAAAAATTTCAGCCCGAGCCCAGCCCGGCTCGTAGAGAAAATTTAGCGGCCCGATATAATAGCTAAAAACAAGGTCCGACCCCGCCCGACATAATAGCTAAAAACAAGGCCCGAGCTTGGCCCGGCCGGGAAAAAAAGTTGAAATTTCGCACCGAACCCGCCCATACATCTTACACAAGACTACATAAAAGAAATTCAGACATTTTTTTCCCCGAGTTTTTTCCCAGTAATTACAAATTGTGTTGTATTCCCTTTTTTTTCCCATATGATATTGAAACTCAATATAATGTAAATCACTGCTTTAAAAAAAGAAAAGAAAAAATTCATAAAAAACAGAAAATGCATTGGCAGAAAATTTGCCGTCTATTCTCTGAAAATGCAAATTCGCCGCCATTTAAAAAGGAAATTTCTGTTTTTACAAATGTGAGCAATGGATGATGGAGCAACATTTAAAAGTATATATATAATAATTATACATACTGATGCAAATTCATACAGAATAAATATTTGCATTGCATATCATCGTTATCATTACATTGCTTTTTTTTTTTTTTTTTTTTTACTACTTTACTTTTTTCGGAAGTCAAATCTCCGCATTCGAGATTAAATTAGGCAGGATAAATACTCTATTTCCTACAACACACTCGCCATATCCAAAGACATTGTTAGAGACTTAAATATCCATTACGAAATACTAGATATCTTCCCTTTCTTCTAAATTGAAATGGAGCATGGAGCATTTTCGTTAGTTTATCTTGAAAGAAAAGTTATTGTTTTTAACATTCTCTTGAATAAGCTTATAAGAAAAAAAAAATCCTTTAATTTAAAAAAAAATGTAAGATCTCTACCCAAAACAAAAAGTCTGCATTTAAGAAATTTTACATAAAATCAGTAGTATATAATGGACTTTTTTTTTTTTTTTTTTTTTTTTTTTTTTTTTTTTTTTTTTTTTTTGTGTGTGTGTGTGTGTGTGTGTGTGTTCATAAAATTATTATGCATATCTAATATTTTTCTTAATATCGTTAATAGGGTAAGTCGATTGAAAATTTCGTTAAATTGTCTAAATTACTGTCAAGTATGATAAATATCAGGGTTCGATTCAAGTAGGTATCTTAGATTTTTGTTTACTTGGATTGCGATCGTGGTTTTGTATATCACATTTCTCTACTATTTCTTATAATTTGTTCCGACTTTTTTCAAACAACTTACATAAAAAAAATTTCCTCCGGGGGAAAAATGTGAATGCGCATTTCAGCATTTCATAGCATACACTAGAGGTCTGCACGGGCCTGGCTTGGCCCGTGGCCCGTACCCGGCCCGCTGGCCGGGCCGGCAGATTTAGGATAGTTTTTTCAACGGGCCGGGCCGGCAAAATAATTGAACGGGCCAGACGGGCCGATTAAAAAAAATTTCGGGCCGGTAGTCCCGAAAATTTTTTTGATTCTGAAGAAAATCTTTTTTCTGAAGAAAATTTTTTTGTTCTCACGATTTGAGCTGGAACGATAAAATATGAGCTATTTTCAATGGTTTTAACGAGAATAAGTATAAATGTGCGTCACGAGCCATACTAGTTTGACAGCATCAATATAAAAATGTACAGTGTAGAGATCAGCATCGGAGAATAACATTGTGTGCAACTCGTTTTAATATTTTTTTAGCTGACTCATGCCGGTCCGAGATCAAGCTTGCATTATTTTTTCTACATACAGACTGGCCGGACCGGAACTAGACTTAATCCTTTTCAAGATCTGTAGGGCAGAAAACATGATTTACATTTACAATTATATTGATTTACAATTGATTTACAATTATTAACAGCGATAAAGAACTTATGTTAGCTTTATCTTCGGATAAATACTTCTTGATGGTTTTTAAATTAATTTCTGATTGATTTTAAATTGTAAAAGTATAAATGTGATATTGGAGGGATTTGGAATCGAATAGCGTTTTTTATTTTTGGTAAATAAAATACTTGTATGACCTTTTTGAGATGTAATAGTTTCTCAAATGATTGCAGGCTTTTCTCCCTTCCCATGCTCTCGCTTCCGGAAACTCTATTCAAATCGCTAATTATGACAGTATTTTATTTGCTTGTAGTATTCTTAAATTGCTTGTATCAAAAAATGGATAACGCCACTCGATTATATAGTTTTTGAATAAAGATAGCTGCTAATCTTATGCATTTCTGAGAAAAAAGTGAATTTAGAAATGCATCAGAAAGGAGCTTCTTTGAATTTGAGAATGAATTTGGATTTAAAACCTTTAATAAAATGATATAGAAATATTTTTATAAATCTTCTTTTATCAAACATCTTCAAAAGTAACGATGTTTTTAGCTTTCTTTCTTTTTTCTTTTATTCTAAGCCATATTAAATTTTTAACGAATCTTTATTCGAATGTTGAAAGCCTAAGAGTCTAAGTAATCATTAATGTTGTTAATGTGTATTTCCTGTAAAATATACTGTAAAATCATTCCATAGATATGTATGCAGTATTCTTTAAAAAAATCTTAATTATATGATAAAAATCTGATTTTTTTTTAGAAATCGTAGAAATTGTAACGGGCCAAAGCGGGCCGGACCTGTTTTCACTGATTTCTGTACGGGCCGGGCCGGGCCTAAAATATAAAAATTTAAACGGGCCGGACCGGGCCCGGGCCTGGAAATTCCGGCCCGTGCAGACCTCTAGCATACACATATTACCATTTTTTGGTGGTCTTTTCCCGCCGGAATTTTTTATCTTCCTGTAACTCGCTTCCCCTTAGTTACGATAACGAAATTCCACGTAACTGACCTTGAGTGTCCGCACTTTTGTATACTAAAACTTCAAGTCATTCCTTCATTTTCTACGCATTTTACAGCATTTTGGAGTTTAAATTGGTCTAATGCACCGCGATGCGACCACTTGCGTTAGATTTTCCCCCCTCCTGGTTCTTCATACCATATCCCCGAATTCTGTGGGGGGGGGGGGGGGGGGTAAGATTCCGGGAAGTGTGGGGTGGATTCGCCGTTTCACTATGTTTTTTTTCGATGCTTCCTTTTTTCTTGTGTCTGCATGCCTGAATATGGAGCTTCCCCGATATTCGTTTCGCCTGCTACGGGTCAGCCGATGTGGAATGGATGTCCCTGTCTTCACCTGCGCTCTCCGTCGAAAATTGGTGCGGTGTTTCCCGTGCTGAAATCGTTTGCTGGACACACCCCTTTTCTCCCCTGTGCTCTCCATCTGAAGTTGTTCCGGAGTGTTTCGTTGTCGACGTTTCATGTGCTAAAAAAATCTCTGCGGCCAATCGTCCCCTGAGCGGTGGGCGCCCCCCTTTTCCGTGCTCGCAAGGGTCATCAGATTCATCGTTTGTGTGTTATTGAAGTGCTATCATCGACACCCCCTATCATTTTGTGCTTCCTATTCCAGTGTGCTTCGTCAAAATTACAGAATATTCCATACAAAAGTTCACGTGTGATAAAGTGCGTTGTGTTCGAGTGCTTAATACATCTTTGAGAGTGTGCAAATATATATATATAGTGAATTCTGTGTGTGCTTCTGTACTCCGTTGCTGCAAAAAATTAAGACACCTCACATGCAATGGGTTAGTCCTCTGTGCGTTATCCGGCAAAAATTTATTCTCTCCGAGTGTCTGCTTAAATATCGTGTAGTGCACTTAACAAAAAAAAAAAAAAAAAAAAAAAAAAAGGGCTAAAGTATGTGTTGATTGATCCAATAGTAATTCACTGCAAAAATTGTTAAAGTAAACAAGCAAAGTGGCTTCATCGGTATAGTAGTTCAGTAGTAACCATCTTCGGTAGTAGAATTGAAGGTATCAACATTTGTGTGTTAAAAATTTACAAATCTTGCTACTGAGCTGTGATTAAAAGTTCATAGAAGTGCACATATTTCATCCACATCGAAATACGACAGTTTTGAGTGTGGGAGCAGATCTAGTCCCATTTCCCTAACTATTATTTTTGGTGTAATTAACAATATAGTAATTAATTGATTATTATTTTTTAAACAAAAAAAAACAGTAAGTTAACCTAAGTACTTTGTTTATTTCATGTTCTGCTTCCACAGTCAGTACACCACAGTCAACATTGCAGTTCGTGTGTTTTTTAAATTGTGTTTAATTCCATATCATTTGCATACTCCTGTTATTGTGCTTTTGCAAAGATTTTTGAGTTTGCGAAAGCACGGTAACTGTTGCTATTACTAATTATTATTTCATTGATAGTATTTTTCCATATTTTGCCCTCAGTTATTATATGTATGTGATATTTTTGTTTTGCATGTTTAACCCCCTACTATTTGGTTCAAATTTTACATATGCATATTTTTTGTGCTTAAAAGTGATTTTTTTATACCCAGTTTTTATGTTTTAATTCAAAAAGTTAAAATACGATTACATTTTTCTCTTTCTTTTGGGTAAAAAAAAAGACAACAACAAAAAAAAAGACTGTTTTTCATTAAAAAAAAAGAGAACTATATATTTACCCCTTGTATATAAGGATATAATAAGATAATTTTTTCTTAAAATATTATAGGGGTTTTGCTGATAGTTTTTAGTTTTGCATGTGTTCCTTTGTTTTTTTTTTCTGTTATAAGAGACTTTACTAAGAATATTTTTTTAAGTGAAGTACTATATTTTTAACGTGTAACTATTTTGCTATTTTATTTTTTTATTCGCTAGACAAATTACTCTTTTTTAAAGGTGCTTTACTTGTAGAGTATAAGTTCAGTCTGTGTAACAATTTGTCAGTAATTTGAGGGTTTAAAACAAACCGATAAACATGGCTGCGAAACAAATCCCTATCAATATTTTTCAATTTAATAGAGATCCGGATTTACTTAAATTCTTTTTTGACCAAATTAGGTCATGCGCGGAAATTAATAAGTATAATCCACAGACAACAATCGCAATTCTAAAAGGAAAATTAGTTGGGCCTGCGCAAAAATTTCTAGCTCAAAACCCTGACCTACAAAAGTTAACCGATCTTGATCTCCTAGAAAAAGAATTTGCATCATTTTTCTCACCCCCTAGTAAATGTGTTGCTTCTGTTGAATTGTCCAGTTTAGCACTTATGCCTTCTGAGACCATTAAAAATTTAGCATATAGATTAAATGTTCTTGCAGCTACAGTTTATGCAGATATTAATGACGAAAATGCACGTAACACAATTAAGCTCATGAAATTTCTAGAGGCCCTTCCTTCAAATATTAGAATAAAATTACAGGAAGAAGGCATTAATGATTATCGCACAGCAGTTGAAAGAGCGCAAACACTTCATGAGATTTTACGGAATGAAAAAATCTTACATTCCTTGCCCTCAGTACACAAATCAGAAAATCTCATTGAATCCCAACTAAGAGAAATTTCTGAAAAAATAAATGCATTGTCTTTTGCCCCCCCCCCCCAGATACTAAAACAGAAACTGATCAAAAAAATGTGCAGACTAGACCAAAACATTCTGCAAGCGTTTCACGTTTCAAAAGGAATTTTAAGAATCGGAACTACCCAAGACGTTATTCCCCACACAAATTTTCGTATAAAAAGGCAGTTATTTGTCAGTTGTGTGGTCGCCACAATCACGATGCTCTCTATTGTTTTAAATGGAAAAGGGCAAACACTCAAAGAAAAAATAATTACACAAACTCCACTTCACAATTTCAGGAAAACTGAAACAGAGATACAATTTTTATGCTGATGGTGTTGTGTCTCAGTCTTGTACTTCCACATCAGCAACTTTTGTTTGTGACCCGGCTTTACCTAAAATTTCAAGTTGTAGATTAGTGAATTCAGTCAGTTCTCAAACTTCTGAGTGCATTAAGATAGCAAATAGCATTGCTACGCAAACAGAAAGTGAAAATGTTCAGATAATTATTAGTGTAAACACCTCGTCGCCATCACTTCCTCTTGTTAAAGCCACCATAGCAAACCATGACATTACCTTATTGGCTGATTCCGGTAGTACTATTTCTTTACTTTCACAAAAATTATTTAATCAACTTAAACTTGTTTTGAAATATAAGAGACTGTCAACAGACGTTAATATTAAAACTGTCAATTCTGATGTTTTGTTTTCGGCATGCATTAGGACATCCATCAAATTAAAACAAAAAGCTTTTTCACATCACTTTTATATTGTTGACATACCCGAGTCTTCCAGTTTTGAAGTCATTTTAGGTTTCGATTTCATAACTAGATATAAGATTGTCATTGATACTTTTAACAAGTGTCTTCATGTCAATAATAATCTCTCTGTTCCTTTAGAAACCAGTAAAAAGACTTCTGGAGAAAATCAATCATATCTATGTAATTCCTTAAGTAATGTTGTAACGAATCAAGGTGTGTTCTTAACGCGTAAAATTATAGTAGAACCCCAACAACAAATTTGGTGCTCTGTTTACACTAACAACAATATAAATTGTGACATAAATTATTTATTTGAATATTTGGCGCAAAAAAAAGAATTAATAGGAAATGATGCCATTGTTCAAATGAATAAAACATCTAATAAAAGAAAGAAAACTTCACAAATACATCCTTTCTTCTCAATAACACTTAAAAACACTTCTGAAAAGACCATTCATCTCCCTAAACATACAAAAATAGGTCAATTATCTGAGATTGAGGAAATTCGCGATTATCCTTCTGAAAAGTCTGACAAGCAAAATAACTCGGAACAGCACTTTTTAAATTTTATTCAGACTTCTAATGAAATCTTACAAAAAAGAAAGCAGGAATTATCGGCTAAGGATTTTAATCTTACTCACTTAAAATCGGATGAAGCAAATAACTTAACTAAACTGTTACTTAATTATTATCCTGCCTTTTCCAAATCATTAGACACACTTGGTCATACCGATAAAATTGCACCTGATTTGAAATTCATTAATGACTATCCCATAAAGACACTTCCTTTTCCTCTTCCCCAAGCTGTGCAGAAGGATGTTTTAAACCAAATCAAACTATTGCTTGATGCCAAAATCATTGAACGTCATTGTTCTGAATGGGCCTGCCCCATGCTTCTTGTTAAAAAGAAACCAGATGGTACAGGCATACAGAAATATAGACTTGCATTAGATCTCAGAATGGTTAACACTATAACTCAAGGTTCTTCCTATCCACTTCCAAAAATTCAAACCATTATCTCAAATCTTTCACAATATCGGTTTTTTTCTTCGCTCGACTTTCATCAGGCATATCATCAGATTGATTTGCCTGCAAAATTCCAAAATCAGTTAACATTCACTACTATGTTTGGTTCTTTTCGATATAAAAGATTAGTATTTGGGTTAAAATCCAGCGCCTCAATTTTTCAAGCTTTAATGGACTCGTTACTTGATGAATTACAGTTAGAAGGTGTCTATACCTACCAAGATGATCTTATTGTTGGTGCCAATTCATATCAAGAAATGTGTGATAAGTTGGATAAAATTCTTGCAATCTTAGTCAAATACAATTTAACGCTGTCCCCTAACAAATGCACTTTTCATAAAACCAGTTTAGATTATCTTGGATTTCACATAGAGAATCAAACTATTTCTCCTGTTCAGTCGAACATTGTAAAAATAACATCTTTTCCAACACCTACAACTAAACGTCAATTAAAAGCACTCATAGGTGTCATTACATTCTACAAATCTCTTGTTCCATCCTTTTCTGAACTTGTATAACCTCTCATAAACTTAACTATTCCAAAAGCTAAATTTAAGTGGACAAGTAAACATCAAAAAATTTTGGACACAATACAGAAAATATTCTTTAATCCATCCATGGTTAGATTACCGGATTGGAACAAAAAGTTCTATCTAAATACTGATGCGTCAAACATTGCTATTTCTGGGGTTTTATTACAAGAACATGACAAACAACTGTTATAACACCCCCATCACGAGATGAGACTTGGGAAACTCCTTCTCTTAGACGAGTCGACTTTACAGAAGGTGTGCAAGGTGATACGGGAGGGGAATATAATCCCGTGTTTTCAATTCGACCATTCCCCGCAAAGAACTAGGGTTGAAATGATAGCGCGCCAATTGAGTTTCGCGCCAATAACTTGCGCTGCGCGTTTTTTGACAGAAATCTGTTTTCCTTCTCTCGTTTAGCTTAGCTGTGTTTTATTTTCTCTCTCTTTTATAATTTATCCCGCCATTTTTAAACTGTTTTTTTTTTAAAAACAATTATTTTTTGATTACAAACATGTCCTCAAACGGGAAAACAATTCACTTTACAGAAAAAATGATTATTTATAAAGTTACGGATTTTTTTGAGAAGGAAGCAATTTTTTCTACTTTTTCTCTCCCGTCGATTTTGTTCTATCCATAGAGCAGAAAATAAATGAAGAAAGAATCAAAACTGCAGTTCTGAATGATATTTAATGTATTTTTAAAATATTAAATTTTAAGATAGTATAAGTTAAAAATTTAAAATATGCCATTAACCTTTAAAAAAGTACAAAATTTAATTATTATTAAAATGAAAGATGTGTTTAAGGCTGTTTTTAAATCCAAAAGTCTTTATCACATAAGTTTTGAGTTTTGACTTATTTTTGTTCAAAGGTTTGTTTTTATGACACTAGTAGTTGTTGTTCGGAAACTACCTAATTCTACTCATTTTCCCGTTTTTTTTTTTTTTTTTTTTTTTTTTTTTTTTTTTTTATAGATTTTTTAGAAAATAGTGCCAAAGTGAGAGTTTTGAACCAAATTTCTGCTCGAAAAATGAGTAACCACTCAAACAGGGGAGAAATACGTGTTGGTCACGTGATCAAAATCGTTTATAACTCAATAAGTTATTTATTGATCAAAAAATGGAAAACAATTCGATTCCAATTCGCTTCCATAACCGTATTTTCCAATTTTATATCATTCCATTGAAAAATTAATTTCTAAATATGTCAAAACCTTTTGCGTTTGTTCAGCAGAGCAGAGCAGTTGAGAATAGCCACAAATAAAGTAAATTAGTATTGCATATGTATTTTATTATGGAATTGCTATTACAACTCGAGATATAATTCATTTATCGGGATTTCGGTGTTGTTGCGCTGAGAAATTTCTTTTTTTAATAATCCCTTAAAATTAATTAAATTGTATGTATTATTTTGCTTCACTTTGCAGATTCCATCCATTTTTAAAATAACATTTTTTTGTTTTTGTTTTTTCAATTATGAATTTTTATATAAATTATCTTACTCTTTTACTAGTTTATCCTTGGTAAGTTCAGAAAAGCAAAAAATAAATTTTAATTTTGTATTGTTCTGCGTAATTATCTCTTTAATCATTTTAAAAAGTAGTATTTAACAAGTTTTTTAAAAAATATGCTGAAAGCAAAATATTTATCTTTATTATCGTAATAATACAAAAGTAACAATTTATATAAAAGTTAAGAATACGTTTTAATGTTTAATGTAATTGTAGAATAATGACAATTTAAAAGTATATGACTTTTTTTAAAAAAAAATTTTGGACCAAGCTAAATTTTACAGGTTTTTGAACATACTTGGTTTCGTCATGGAAATTATATTCATACAGGAGGATTCAAACGGGGCTGAATATTTTGATCCGTCAAGACTAGAAAAAATTAAATCAATAGCGGCTTAGTACGGAAAAAATAAGTTAGGCCCGGTCCGATCCTTGATGAAAAAAGTTAGGCTCGAGTCTTTAGAAAAAAGTAAAGCCAGGGCCTGGCCCTGCCCAAATGCTGTTAATGAAAATCAGGCCGAGACCTGGCACGTGCGTTCTCCCAGGTTAAATAATTTCCCTTTTAAGTCAATAAAATACAAATTAACAGCGCCAAACTGTCGCACACCTGGGGAATGTGGTAACCTACGCGTTTCTCTTTTACGGCGCAGCGTAGGGAAGAAAAATCGACGCTCCGATATGAAAGAAATGGAATCGTCTTAAGCTACGTCATGTATGATTGACAGGTCTCTTCTCCTGCTGGGACTATTATACCTGTGGCATACTTCTCGAAATCTTTAAAAGCGTCAGAAAAGAAATATCTTGCACTTAAATTAGAACTCATGGCTATTCATAAATCAGTTACTGCTTTCAAATAGTATTTATACAACAGAGAGTTTGTAATCCTGTCAGACAGTAAACCGTTAGAAAAGTACAACAAAACTACAAACCCGGCTGATATTATCTCTCGTTGGCTCATGAATCTCTCAGAATACACATACAAATTTCAACATATTCCAGGCAAACAAAATGTACTTGCTGACTACTTATCTCGCTGTAATTTTGAAAATAATCAACAGACTCTAGCTACAAATCCTGAGCTTATTCATGATCCTCAACCTTTACCTATTGTAGAATATGATACTCCACACTCCAGCTCGAGTGATTCTAACATGCATGTTAACTGCCTTATTTCTGGTACACAAACAAATCCTGACCCTTTATTAGAAATTTCGAATGAAACATTTGCTACTGAACAACAAAATGACCCTACTTTGTCTGTTGTTTATAAAGAAATCTTAAAGAAAGGATCTTCTCAAAAATTTCCTAATTACTTCATTCATCCTGATTCGAAGGTATTAATGTTAAAGAAGGAAAATATTTTTAATAACACTTTTTCGTATCACATTCTTGTTCCAAATTCACTTAAAAGCAAAGTCTTAACAATTTCACATTTATCTCACTTTGGCTTTAATAAAACTTATGAATTCTTGTCAGGCAGATACTTTTGGAAGGGTATGTATGTAGACACTTTAAACTTTGTTGCATCCTGTATCAAATGTCTTCAATCTAAACATCACCAAACTCCACCCGCGCCTTTACAGCCCACTTACACTCCTAGATACCCTAGTCACACTATCAGTACAGATCTTCTTGGACCTTTTGCTAATGGCAAATATGTATTAACTATCACTGATCACTTTTCGAGACGTTGAACTTTTTCCACTTAATGATATATCTGCATCTAAGGTAGTTAAATGTCTATTCTCTTACATAACCACCTTTGGGAGACCTTCGGTTGTCTTATCAGATTTAGGTCCCCAGTACACTTCTCAGTTATATAATATTTTTAATGATACAATGGGCATTAAGGTGCTACACAGTTCTGCCTCCAGGCCACAATCGAATGCAATTGCAGAGCGAATCAATAAGTCAATCAAATATTCAGTTAATATTCTTTTACAAGAAGGTCATTCATTCGAAAATGCTGTATTTATACACAAATCACTTTATAATGGTTCGAAACATGCAACTACATTATACTCTCCTAATTTTCTTCATTTTGGACGTGAACTTTCTCAAATTTTTGACACTTTTGATCAGTCGTGCAACCAACCCTTTCTTGATAAACATATTGCTTGTCCACAAAATGCTTGATGTCCACAAATTGCTTGATGATTTGAGTAAGATATATCACAAAGCTTACAACAACATTAAATTAGCTCAAGATAAGAGATATAAACAGTACGGTCAAAAAGCTAAATTGAGATCCATTTTCTTAAAAGATATTGTAGGGTAGATGTGCCAGTAATGGGCCACCTTAAGGAATTTCTCTAAAAAATAATTTTTTATTAATAGTTATAATTATTGTATTCCAATTTTTTTATATTATATTAATCTTTCAACAATATTTAACTAATCCCACAGTTACATTTCCCAATAGAAATAAAAATTTCATTTTAAATAATAGAAATATGTCTAAACACCCAAATGCCCAGTAATGGGCCACCTATGTTCCAGTAATGGACCGCCTATGTTCCAGTGATGGGCCACCCTACAAAAAATAACAGATAATTATTTTTAGGTGCGTTCGTAATTATGTAAATAGGTAGCACCTATAATTGTCGTTCAGTCCGTCTGTCTGTCCATCTATCTGTCCGTTTGTTTGACAGTCTGTCTATCTGTCCGTTTGTCTGTCTGTCTGTCTGTCCGCATATAACAACGGAAAACTATCGAACCGAATCGTTTGAAATTTAAAATACATAATTATTACATATTTTGTCGAGTCATTTCAAATTTTATGAAAATCGGATAGATAGATCAATTACAGGGACATTCAAAAGGATTCCGTTACATTACGGTCAATAGGGAAAAAAGTTTTAAATGCATTTTAATCGTTTGAAATTTAAAGCATATAATTATTGCGTAATTTTGTCGAGTCATTTCAAATGTTATGAAAATCGGATGCATAGATCAATTACAGGGACAATCAAAAGGATTCCGTTACATTACGGTCAATGGGGAAGAAGTTTCAAATGCATTTTAATGATGTTACACTCATTCGAACATAATAGAATTGGCATGAATCTATGAAATATATACTAAAATATGCATTCTGTACAATCTGTGACGCAAAGAATTTTTATTATTAAATTACAGGGCTACACAAAAGTATTCCACTATATAATGCTATACGGGGAAACATGGTTTGGTACGTGTTTTAATTATATTCAACTATTTCACATTTTATGAATAAGATATACGTTGCTGAAGTGTAATAAGAATTACTATTCCTGTATATTTACAGAATTTCAACCAATATACTGTATCCGAAGTACTATTTACTATACAAGCAAGATCTGAATATTTTTAAAACTTCGTTATCGTACGAACGCACCTCATTTGCTACGTTCACGTGCAATTTCCAACTTGTTCTTTTTATGTCTGCGTAAGTCGCATCTTCTTCTTCCTCAGAATCCACATTATCCTCTTGTATACAAAATTCGGCCTTTTTGAAGCAATTGTAAATTGTTTTTTCTTCAATTACCCCCATTGATCCCGTTCTTATATGTATAACTATTCAATTAACACTGTTTTGAGAAGGATGTTGAAAGGTGTGTGAAAGGAGGGGGTTGATGAATTTGTTGGACTTAAGGAACAAGAAAATTCAAGCAGAGGAGTAATATAAAAAAAACTCAGCACTGAACGATAAATTAGGAATAAGAGATGGAAATTTGATTTCATGTGATTTCGAAGTATTTTTTTACAACTGAATAAAGAACATTTTATGAAAATATTCGTTATATGGAGATAGATATTTCGCTATATAGAGACTGTTTTTAATGTAATCATGGGAAAAGGGGAACATTCCTACTAAAAATTCGTTATATAGAGAAATTCGATGTAAGGAGTTTCGTTATAAAGAGTCTTGACTGTATTTATAAAGAAATTATCTTTATTAAATTCTAGTAAGTAAAATTTAAGTATTAAATTTGTTTATTTAGTTTTCAGTTAAATCAAAGTATTTTATCACTACTGAAATTACACTTTTAGTATTGGTCACTTGGGTGGTCCATTACTGGCAAATCACGAAATAAGCAATCCAGTAATGGGCCACCCCTCCTAAAATCTTAAAAATAAATAAAATTTTGTAAAAGGCCATTGGTATATTAAATTCAATGTTTTATATTGCTAACCAAACAAAAACATTCAATTTTTACGGAAAAATAAAAAAGATATAAACTAAGTAAGTAAAGTCTGCTCTTAGCATGTTCATTAAGATTTTCAGTGAAAAACAGAAAAACTGTGAAACTTTATTTTCTGCTTCCTAATTGTTTTGGCGAAAAGTGTAAAAAATTAACCCAGCTTATAAAGCATGCCAGGTAGAGTTCAGGAAAAAATAATAAAAGCTTAACTATTATTTATTATTTTTTGATAAACCAAAAAGTGCGAGGTGGCCCATTACTGGCACATCTACCCTATATCTAAAATCAAATGACAAGTTTAAAACAAAGTATACTGGTCCATATATTGTCACTTGTAAACATTCCCCTGTGTCATTCTCAATTAAAAGGTTGTATGCTCCTGATAACACAGCATTTCGGGTACATATTGATAGACTTCTACTAGCACCTCCTCGTTATGGACACTTATTTGATGCATCAAGCCATATAAACAATACTAACTTTGATACGTTCTATCAACCACACACGTATAATTTAAGGAAAAGAAGCTAATGTAAATTAATAGTAATTGTTTTCTTTTATGTCTTGGTTTTGTGATACTATATATCCAACCACTGGCCATGGTTGTGTGTATGTTGTTTTCGACTGATCTTTAACACTGTCATGGCTGGTCCATCACTGTTGCTCTGAAGATTTCTTGGGAACAATATTAGGTATCATTTTTCCTCACTTTAATACTAGCAAGTTTTTTTTTATATTCACCTACATTTTAATTACTTTTCTTTTGAATTGTATTTTACCTGAACATGTTATTTTGTTTGGAACGCCTCACTAATTCAGTTAATTTTGCAGTAGCTATCCTCCCAGTTAATAATTCCCGTTTTGGATGTCAATGATAAAAAAAAGTTAGATAAACATGTACCTTAGTCTAGAAATAAAAACAAAAAAATTCATGTAATCAGATAAAATAATACACATTTATACACATACACATTTAATACACCTTCAGATAAAATAATACCAATTATATGACTTGTGCATCACCCAACTCGATTGTGACACATTTTCTCGTCTCTCTTCACTCTAGGATTGTCTGCCCGTTTTAGTTGTTATATGACATGCATTTTTTTTTCGTTTTTTTTCCCTTTGAATTCTTCCCCTTCGAAGTCTTGTTCCCGTTCAAAATTAATGCCCTAAGGGTTCAAGCTTCATTGTGTTGAGAGACAAAGTTTTGGAATTGGAGTTTCGATTCAAATTTTTGAATTGTGATTCCAATTCACAACAATTCAATTTTTTTCATGTAATTCGACGTGGGCTCCTTCAGAAGATCGCTAGTGCCTTCGGGGGAGCATCACAATTCCCACCTCATCTAAGGCTAGGCCCTAAGCTGATGCCATAATACTTGTGTTTTACACAAGATTCAGGGTGACGCATATTTTTATGGGCGTGCTTGGAGCACCTCTTTTTTTTTTTTGTCATCCTATGCTACGGCATGAAACACTTCAACTTTAAAAAAAAAAAATAAAACAAACATTTTATATTTTATACGCATCATATTACATTTTTATTTGTTTTGAAAGTTATATTGCAATTATGTTTTTTTTGTGTATTTCTATTATATATTCATTTAGTAGTAGTTTTTATGTTTAATGAATATGTAAATAAAAAAAAATCACTTGTGTAATGAATGCAGTCAGAACTGCAGTGACATTTTGTGCTGTCTGAGTCGACTCAACTTCTAAAAAAAAAAAGCACTAACGGATATCCTGCTTTAATACCAACTTGGATCCATAAATATATTTTTAAAAAAAAGGGAAACCTTTGAACTGGTGACTGTTTTTGAATTGAAAGGTTCAATATATTATCATGACAGCAACTTTCCATAGATATTTAAAAAAACTTTTCCATTTATATATGTTTTTATGTTTTTGAATACTTTTAATGTTGCCTATGCACACTGGACTGTAAAAGTTTTTTTTTTTCTGGTGCACCGGGTGATATATATAACGGTTATTTCGTTATATATTGCTTATTTTGTTATACATTATTTCTATGCACCCCGTTCCCTTTTCAATTCAAAATTCGTTTAAAATTATGCTTCATTTTTTTTCATTTCTCTCAGCCATTATTTCGTTAACCGCCAAAATTAATGCCTCTGGATTATTAGTAAGAAATATGCCCGCACTTTAATCAACCGTTTCAAAACAATTTCCATATGTCAGCTAAGTCTGAGCAGATGTTCCTTCATGCCCTTTTATGGTCATCAAATAGTAACGCGGTTAAATTGCAACTTAATGCTTCTTTCACTTCATGAGAAAATGCTAAAAAAGAATTTAACATCTGCGCATTAAAATCTGGTTTTCCCTTGCTAGACATAACTATTGCAGTTCTTGGGTGTGAACGTTACAAAGAGCCTTGCTGCACGTGTAAATTAATGTATTGGCAACCATGAGAATTTTACCCCCTTTTCAGCAGGGGAGTCAAATTGAATACCGATCAGACTGGCTGCGTGTTGGCTGCAATTTTTAGTGTCGGCTCCAGTGTGCATGGGCAAACTTTTGTATGTTGGCGACTTTGTTCTACGCCAACGCTGTGTGTGTCATATCTGCAAGACGGCCACTTCACCCGCTGCTCTCGAACTAAAAGGTTCGAATTTTCTGTCCGGAGAATTTTTCTCCGATCACATAATTGTACCTCTCCTTATCTATACTATTAAAATCCGTGCGCCTCTGTCTGTTTGTCTGTCTGTCTGCCTGAAGCCGATTACAGTTCGCAACGCGGGCGAGTTGGAAATCGCGAGAGGTGTCTTTCGATTGGAAATATTCCGGGGAAGTCATTTCGGGCATTTTCGAGACCGTGGGACCAAAATTAAAAAAGTTATGAATTAAAAACCCCTTGGGAATCGGAACGAAAAGTGTCTCAAATCCGAAACGGCGCTCAAACGGAGCTCCGAGGCAGAACACTGCGCTACCTTGCGGTGAAGAACCTAACTTTTCCCCTTTGGCTAAAAGAAGAAACAGCCGAAAACCGCTTTTTCTACCGGCGCTAATTGCGTTTTTTTTGCGCGTTTTTTCTTAAACCATCATGCAGACAGTTTTAAAGTAGAAAAAACTGATTACATATTCAGAATCTGCGTAAAAATCTGCTTCTGGTGAACTAAAAAATACGGAAAAATGTCTTAAGGGCGCGTAGTGCCCACCGTGCAAAACCAAATATTTTTAACGGGATTATGGGCGCGAAGCGACCATAGTTCCGATCCACAATCTTTTTTTTTCAAGTGCACGTGGCCCACAGTGCGAAATCACATATTTTTAACGGGACCATGGCTCTTTAATTTACTTTTTTTTGTTCTTGAGGATTCGAACACCAAGACTTGCTTATTTAATGAATTTTTTTGCTTATTATATACTGCTTAATACCGAGGTTCGTTTGGAAAAATTGGCCCAGCTGGCGGGCGTAGCTCGCTAGTCTATACTAATAAAATCCGTGCGCCTCTGTCTGCTTGAAGCCGATTACAGTTCGCAACGCGGGCGAGTTGGAAGTCGCGAGAGGTGTCTTTCGATTGGAAAAATTCCGGGGAAGTCATTTCGGACATTTTCGAGACCGTGGGACCAAAATTAAAAAAGTTATGAATTAAAAACCCCTTGGGAATCGGAACGGAAAATATCTCAATTCCCAAACGGCGCTCCGAAGCAGAACACTGCGCCACCTTGCGGTGAATAACCTGAACTTTTCCCCTTTGGCTAAAAGAAGAAACAGCCGAAAACCTCTTTTTCTACCGGTGCTAATTGCGTTTTTTTTTTTTTTTTTTTTTTTTTTTGCTTGTTTTTTCTCAAACCATCATGCAGACAGTTTTTAAAGTAGAAAAAACTGATTACATATTCAGAATTTGCGTAAAAATCTGCTTCTGATGAACTAAAAAATACGAAAAAATGTCTTATGGGCGCTTAGTGCCCACCGTGCAAAACCAAATATTTTTAACGGGACTATGGGCGCGAAGCGAACATAGCTCCGATCCACAATCTTTTTTTTCAAGTGCACATGGCCCACAGTGCGAAATCACATATTTTTAACGGGACCATGGCTCTTTAATTTACTTTTTTTTGTGCTTGAGGATTCGAACACCAAGACTTGCTTATTTAATGATTTTTTTTGCTTATCATATACTGCTTAATACCGAGGTTCGTTTGGAAAAAGTGGCCCAGCTAGCGGGCGTAGCTCGCTAGTGCTTAAATAAAAACTGTGACTGATTCATCATTGTGGGGTTTTTCGATATCTTCCTAACGGACCTGGTCATCTGTCCTTTTATCTTTACAGTGTTGCATTATTGTTTTACCAAAGAAATCATAGGAACTCTATCATCGTAACAGCCTCTATAGGGGGGTCATGTTTTTAAACACTCATCAATTGTATATGTGCCGTTTTGATCGATGACTTTTTGCCACATTTCCGGTAAAGTCCTAATTCCGACACTCTTGAACTTCTGAAATTTCTCCCATTGAAGTCGTTCGGGTTACACCCAGTGGTAGTGAAGCACCTAATACTGGGTTTGTTTGGAAAGGTTTTCGTTCAAAAATATGAAAATGTACAAATTAGAGTTTTGTTTTTGCTTCAGAAGATTTCCAAATAAATATATATACAGGGTGTCTACTCTCAACGGTGGCCAATGCTAATTTCTAAACCGTTAGTCATAGACATATAGTTCTAGTTGTAAAAATGCTTTAAAAAAGGTAACGAATTGTTTTTCAAGCGATTTAGGTCAAAAGAAAATATTAAAAAATTACGAAAATTAACTTTTTATACGATTCCCTGGTCCTATAGTGATATTTAGTAAAATTTTTCCATCACCCTATCAAGCAATACAAAAAAAGTCCCATTCATCTAACATTAAAATTGACCGAGTTATGAAACTTTAAATTTCATGACTTAAACCACTTTTCTGTAGCTGAAAACGAATGAGTTGGACTAAGTTTACAGGGAATGTATACTAAGTGCTTAAATTATTATAAAGGGCGTCCATTTCTAACGCTGTCCCATAGCTAATTCCTAAAACATTTGCCACAGACATATAGTTCCAATTACAAAATTATTTTAAATGAGATAAATAAATATTTTTAAAGCAATTTAACTGAAGGTGATACCACCGTAAAAGTTTTACAGTAGTGTTAATTTTTATTAATTAACTTCTACATTGGTTAAAATAGTTGAAGACGTGAGTTTTAAAATTCTCTTTATCGAGAAAATCAAATTTTGGGAAATCGCGATTTTATTTTAAAAAGGCGAGTTATTTTGCTTAAAACGTTCGTACGTATCTATCCCTAGTTTAAAATTTTTATTCAAATTTTAACTCACTTTCAAATATCCGATTGAGGTTCAATTAGCACACTTATTTATATCCAATGACAATGTAACCTTTTATTTATTTTATAGGACTATACGAAATTCTGTTAGGTTAAGTAATGTAATTTTAAATACAGGGTGTCCCAGAAGTAATGGGACAAGCTTAAAGGAGAGATAGGGGACATTACAAGGATGTAGAATTGCATAGCAACCCATGGTCGGAAACGTTTTCCTGGAGCGGTAATGAGGACACAAATTCCAAGAAAGACAGGATAAGAATAAGAGGATAAATCATCTTCATTATCCTTAGTACAGTAAAAAATAAGTAAAAAGAACATTAAAGGACAACGAGCATTATTAAAGTAGGTGTTCGAAATTCCGACCCTGAGCCGTGTTGCATGGAAGTGCATCTTCGAAGCAAGGAAAATCTAATCCTTTCCGAAAATACCGGGAATATCCCGAACTTCATTCAACAGCTGCCACGATACATGCAACAAAATTCTCACCACTTTCCAGCATTATCACGGAATTTTTGCCGAACTAAGAATAATAAAAATGTTTTCTATCCCGGTTGGTGTCCTTTCTTTCTTGTGTTTTGTGTCTTCATTACTGTTCCAGGAAAACGTATCCTTGTGATGTTCCCTATCTCCCCTTTAAGTTTTCCATAACTTCTGGGACATCCTGTACGTCATTTTGTAGCGAATTGTGACTGTTGCTTTTCATACTTTAAATTAACAAATTTTCTGTTATTTTTTTATTTATATTTTTAGTACAAATTTTGCTTTAATATGTAATAATCAACTTAAATTTTAAAATAATATTGTAAAAATTATTTTACTCTCAATGTTTAATGTTAAATTTTATATCTTGCGTTTATTTTTATTTCCAGTAAATTTGTGACTGACCCCTAATTTGCAACAAAAAAGATGCTTCAACTTTAGCTATTACTCAGTTAGTTTTAATCGCAGAGGAATGGGACTTTTTTTATATTACTTGTTACAGTAGTGGTAAAAATTTACTAAGTATCACTTATAGGAACGGGGGAGCGTATAAAAATTTTATTTTCGGAATTTTTTTTTTTTTTTTACCTAAATCGCTTGGAAAAAAATTCTTTACCTTTTTTAAAGTATTTTTGCAACTGGAACTATATGTCTATGACTAACGATTTAGAAAGCAGCCATTGGCCACCGTTGAGAGTGGACATCCTGTATGTTATTACACATTTTTGTTAATTCATTTTCGAGGTCCATTTACAACCGGAGCATGCAAATCATGCACTGTATACGCTACGAATGTCTGTGGAATTCATTTGGAAAGATTTTTTTCCTAAAAATATAAAACATTCAAACATTTTAGGCATATTAAAGATTATTAACACAGCCACGGGCAATGCCGGGCGAACTAGTAATAAATAAAATAAAATACAGAAATAAATAAAAAGTGAAAATGTCGGAATAAGGCAAATATTGTTGTGTGCGAGTGTGTTCTTGCACGTTATATCTTTAGTATGTAATACCTATTTTAGATATTTAAAAGTATACTGCTTCTTTTGTTATAAACAGAAAAACAGTCATCGCTCATGTCATCATTCTTCTAAAAATAGACTACGAATACGCATATTAATGCAATTAGCATTTCAAATTTGATCTGTGATTCAATGTATGTGACTTCTAGAGTGACATTTCCTTAAAAACTGAAAAATAATACCTCTTCTATGTGCTAAATATATTAATAATAATAATAAAAAATAGATTAACATACATTTACTTGGACTAACATCTTACATGGAATTGTTAAAGAGATACGTGTGCATCAGTTTTCAGCTGATGTAGGTGGTGATAAAAATAGCCCAAGTACAAACATTTGTATTTTAATAATAACCAAGTGATTTTAACAGTATATATATATTTTATATTGGCTACATTAATGTGTATATTGATGATATATAATAATTATGGTCCAATATCTTTGTTAAATAAAGTGCAAATAAGTAGAAAAAAAATGAAATGATGAGGCCTCATTGTTCTTGTTTTGAAATTAGAACCTTTAATTGGAGATACAAAAGAAAATGCTGCAAAATGTTGGATCTTGTGATGTCTTTAAACAGTTGTTACGTGAAAGGAGACTTTCAATACTAATTTCAATAATAATTTTAAATACTAAATACGTTGCTAATCTTATGGGTTTACATACGATCTCAACTTTCAAAAAATAGATTTTTTTGCATAAATTAAATCCTTATAGTGTGTAGAATTATGAGCAAAAAGATTTAAAGGGATATCTCAATTATTTAGAAAGATATGAGCAAAAATGTGAGCACGCACACAATCCATAAAAGAGACCTCGCCGAACCATATAAAGCCAATTAGACCCAGAAGTAGATCAATTACAACCCTAGCCACAAGGACGTACCAAAGGGGGGGGGGGGCGCACGTGATTAGGCTAACCCTCCCCCCGAAAGTGATATGAAAAAATTGCTAATTTTTCTTTTTAGGAAAAAAATGAATTTTTTTCTATCATACCGTGGAGGAGCCATTCTCATTAGTCCCATGTTCGTCCACATTGACGCCAAAGAAGAGAAAGGGGCTTGCTGTTGTTACGACCCCCCCTTACTCCCAAAATATTCGAAAATCATATGTAAAAAAGTGTTTTTTTCTTACTTTTTTAGATAAATCAGCGATGTTTCCTTTTGTCATACAGCAAAATAGCTATTCTCCTAACCCCATATTAGTCCACCTTCAGATTACAGCATATTCTGTGATGGGAAGAGGCTGATAGGTATTACAACCCCCTCATCTCGAAATAGTAAAAAATGAATGAAAAAAATGCTTTTTTCGTTCAGTTTGAAATAAATTTGTAATTTTTCTTCTGTCAATCACCAGACTAGCCGGTCTCATCGCTAAAGTTCATTATTAGTATACAGTGACAACACATCATACCTAAAAAAGTGGAAGGGAGGATTGCATCCCCCTTTCAAAAGAAACAAAAGTGAAATAAAAAAAGTGCCCACATTTTCCATTTTGTTTGACATAGCTTGTTTTCTCCCCCACTATCATTCAACAGACTAGTCACTCTCTTCTGTTTAGCTCCATATTAGCACACAGTGACACTACATTATACCTAAAGAGGTAAAAGGGGCAGACCCCTTCCAAAACAATTGAAAATGAAATGAAAAAAAAAATGCTGATTTTTTTCCCCTTTTGATTGAAAAAAATTTGCAATTTTGTTTTCTGCAATCCTTACTTTTTTAGGTAAATATATTTTTTTCTTCTGTCCTACAGCGAAACAGCCATTCTTATTAGCAATATATTAGTTCAATTGACATCACAGCATACAGCATATAAAACTAGAACTCAAGAGTTGGCAACACTTATAAACAACTTACTTAACCTGTTTTGAAAATCATATTCAAAGTTCTTTCTCAATAAATCAGGAACTCTAAATTAAATATTTACGTTTAGATTTAAATGACAGCACTTAAATAAAAAATCTAATCAATTCTGTTTTCTTGCGAAACCAACAAATAAATAAATAAATAAACACATATCATACGAGAATTGAGATAAAATTATAAATACATTTTAACAACTTCTGACTCACAGTTTATTTCCCTCTTTTAAAAAAGACAAGAAAAAAATCAAAGTAAATGAATGCTAATCTCACTTTCTATCGCTCTTTTTCTTTCTTTCTTTTCTTTTCTTTTTTTTTTTTTTTTTTTTTTTTTTTTTTCCATTTGAATCAATAGAATATCGTAACTTAAAACATTGTAAAAATTAAACATGCATGCACAGAATTAAAATAAACTAAAGAATAAAAGGAGGAAGGGGAATTACACAATTCATAAAATTATAGAATGAATTTAAATTATTAATATTAGAAATATGAAAAATGTTACGACTAGAAAACAAAATATGGAGATTTGCAAAATAAATGCATTCTTTTATAAAAATTATGGATCTTTTTTTTTTTTTTTTTTACTTCGCTTACTTCTATAAAGCAACTTGAAGAATAAATAAATCTTGTACAACTACATCTGTAGACGCACGAACTGAAAGTTTTTATAAGCACAGAAAAATGTAGCACCCACTATATTTCACAAACAAATAAAATGGCAATGATGACATAAGATTAATCCGTGGAACATATTTCACAAACGAAAGAAAATTTCAAATCAACGAAACAAACTTAATATGTTAAGCATTTAAAAATATACTTCACAAACAGATGATGATGACCATTTTTTTCCTTTGCTTGCTTGTTTGTAAATAATATTTCACGATTAAAAAATATCAAGAATTTGAAGAATTAAGAAGATGTGGGAACATTTTGAAAGGATTTCGTGCCATTCCCCCCCCCCCTTCATTCTTGTTAATAATATTTCATTATTAAAAACAGAGATACATCAAAAAATCATTTTCCAAATACAAATTACATGTATTTTCAAAATACATTTAAAATACAAAATACATTTGAAAAAAAAAAGTGCATAAGATTAGAGTCTGGCGCAGTTAGCTGGCCAATTTCAATCCACGACACTCGGGTTGGCTCTGACTGGAGCTGTTCTTTATTCATTCCGGGCCTGTCCGAGCCGGGTATCGGGTTTATTTATTTATTTTTTTTTTCCTTGAAGGATAAAGTCAGATGGCCCTCGTCATCACTCTTACCGGTCCCGGGTTTTACTTTTTTCTGCAGACTCAGGCCAGGCATGAGACTATTCATTCTAGACCGGACCCGGGATTGGACTGCATTCTTCCTAGAAGCACTAGTCAAAAATTTTGGTATAGGCCCCGATCCAGCCCGTATGAAAATCATTGGCTCATGCCGTCTCGCCCGGCCTCTGGGAAAAATCGCTAAAATCTGGCCCGACCCAATATTTTTTTTTCTAAAAAATGTATGTATTTTAAATTGCTATAATTCTGCCGTTAAAAATTTTGTTATTTTTAATGAATAGTAAATATATTTCCGGGTATTAAAAATGAAGCACAGCAGAAGGAACTCTTAAAATAAATCTATAAATCTTGTCTTAAATGGGTACACTACATGGCCATTGATGACCATCCATCCACTTGCGATTTTAGACATTTTGTTAAATATCTAGAAAAATACACGAGGAATTATCCTGAAACTCTTAGTGTATAAATATAATAGTACAAGTCATACATTTCCGTGAAGATTTTCCCCCGAAACTCTACAGGGGACCGTCAACAAATTAAAAATAATGAATATCTTTTGGATAACCCTGTCAAAACTAATGTAGCAAAAGCGCTCAAACTGTAGATTATGATTAAGAGGCCTATTGTAATACACAGTGTTCATTTTTATGTCGATAGCATGTATACTCTTAGAAAAATTAAGGTTTTTATAAAAACAGTACCAAATTTTTCCAAGTTTTTTGCTTATATTTTTCAGAGTTCTTAATATAAAGTAACATTCTGTTCTGAAAATATGACAATTAATATTGCACAAAATACCATGTAATAAGAATTAAAAAATAATAAAAATTGTATGAAAAATGAGTAGGTTTACTCAATAATTTTTCACTGCGCATGCGTCAAAGATATTGAAACTTTATTTGCATATTATGTTAGCTAAATGTATCTAGCAACTTTTGTGAAAGTCTCAAAATTATAGCTTCAAAATGCTGAAAATTATCGACTGTAGAATAAGCACAAAATCCGTTGTTCCCAAAACGAAGCAAAAAAATGAGGGATTTTATCCAAATGTACATCCCATATTGTGCATCCTATATCGACACTAATCAATGAAAATATGGATACAACCCCTCTTGTTTTTTCTTCATTTTGGGAATAACGGATTTTCAACTTATTCTATTGACGATTATTTTCAGAATTTTCAAGCTATGATTTTGAGACTTTCACAAAAGTTGCTCTATCCTTTTAGCTAACACAATATGCAAATGAAATTTTGATATCGTTGACGCATGCGCAGTGAAAAAGTATTTAGTAAACCTACTCATTTTTCATACCATTTTTTAATTCTGGTAACACGGTATTATGCGCAATGTTGTTTGCCATATTTTCAGAAAAGATAATTATTTTATATTAAGAACTCTGACAATTATAAGCAAAAATCTTCGAAAAATTTGGGACTGTTTTTATAAAAACCTCGATTTTTTCTAAGATTATACACACTATAAACATAAAAATGATTTTTTTTCTTTTTTTTTTTTACAATAGGCCTCTTAATCATAATCTACAGTTTGAGCGCTTTTGCTACATTAGTTTTGACAGGATTATCCAAAAGATATTCATTATTTTTAATTTGTTGACGATCCCTATGGCGTTTCGAGGAAAACTCTTCACGGAAATGTATGACTTGTACTATTATATTTATACAATAAGAGTTTCAGGATAATTCCTCATGTGTTTTTCTAGATATTTAACAAAATGTCTAAATTCGCAAGTGGACGGTCATCAATGGCCATGTAGTGTATATATTGATTCACGCAAAATAAATTTAATAATAAGAAAAAAGAATATAATACATTTAGTAACAAACTATGTTCCTGCTAAGAAGTAAACCTGTCTATAATGTACTTTTTCTCCTATCCTATGCAAATCAGTCTTAGAAGATTTTACTGTATAGCATTTTTCATATTTTTAAGTTTCCAAGGCATAGAATGATATTAAGGCTGCTCTCATCTGCTCTACTCAATAAGTGCAAAAAGTTTTGACACATTTACAAACTCATTTTTTAACGGAAAGCTATAAAATTGGAAAGCCTGACTATGGGAGCGATTTGGAATAGAACTGAATTTTCCATTTTTTGATCAATAAATTATCTATTGACTTATAAGTGATTTCGATCACGTGACAAGCACGATTTTCACCCCTGTTTGAGTGGTTATTCTTCTTTCGCGAGGAAATTGTGTTCAAAACGCCCAGTTTGACACTATTTTCTGAAAAAATCTATTGAGTTTTCAAAAAATGGGAAAATGAGGGCGATTAGATAATTTCTGAACAACACCTGCTAGTTTTATGTATTTCCAAAGAAAAATAAATGAAAACATATGCCATAAAGTTGCCCTTTTTCATTTAAGAACAGCCTTAATTATAACAAAAACATTTACGTAAAAATAAAGATTAATTTTAAAAATAAATATTGCAGTCCAAAGTGTTTTTTAAAAAGACAGGCTATAAACATGGAAAAAAAAACTGAAATAAGTATTTTTGATCAGAATTCCTCGTACAAGATGATTTTTAACCACATCGACACAGAAATTTATGTTTTCTGGAAATATGGTCGGTCTGGGCTAATCAAGTTTTTGTACGAGCAGGGTCTGGCCGAACTTTTAGCTTTTATATCGAGCAGGGCTAATTCCGAAATTTTACTTTTTGTATCACACTGCTTCAATATTTTTTTCTACGGATCGAATATTCAACTTTATACTGGGCCGGGCCAATAATTTTTGATTTTGTGTCAAAAAAGGTCTTTGTTCGGCTTGGACCGAACATAATAATTTCGGCTTATGCTAGACCTCTTATTTGTGTTTGCACAACGCAACTGTTAGGTGTTTTTATAACACTGATTAAATTCTTTGAAATTATAAATGATCAAAATAAAGAAGCAAAAGAAAAGATAGATAAGGAAAACAAATCGATTTATTTCAGAATACTTTTTATAAAATAAACGAAAAATACTTACAAATAAAATGTTAAAATGTATACAAAAGTATAAAATCTTTCTTGGGTATAATTCAGTTTCATGTTAAGCATAGGAGTAAAGTGTTATCAAAACAATCTAGAAATCAAAATTATGTTTGAAATTTACGATTGGTCTTAAAAAAGAAAAAAAAATGGGAATTACTCAACAAATTTCTTTTTGGACAATTTATAATTAAGAATCGATAAAGCAGGTTTTTAAGACCGAAACCGAATTTCGGTGATTGGTAGTAATAATTAATAATAATACATAACAGAATATGAAGTTTGAAAATCATTGCAAAATCACGTTGGATAAATATGTATCTCCAGAAAGGACACAATTAATAAAAATCTGAACTGTATATCAATAAATAGAACAACTTATATAATAAAATTCGCTTGCAAATGAATATCACGGGTGGCTTAAAATTTAGCCAGACTTTGATAAAATAGATACAAAGAGACTAGAAAAATAATGGTTCGATTAATGTATAACGGTATAAAATTAAAAATCTTACCATTAAATGTGCTTTAAAGTTAATTGTTGTTTCAAAAGTTCCACTTGTAATGATAGATCTTGTTTTACACATTTTTCAGGCTGCCTTAACAACTGCCGGTATTATTAACAGAAATTATTTTTAAAAATTTTCCCATATAGTATAGCACAACGTGTTCTGTCGCATTTCAATGATTTCTTTGATACATTATCATTTGAAGCTGGAAAAATAACAGTCATTCTTTCCCCAAACAAACAGTAACTACTACATTACATTTCTTTCTATGGTTCTTCAAAAAGAACTAGACACAGCAAAAATCTAAATAATTCTTCCTGTTCATCACACAGTAGTTTTTGTCATTCTCTAAGAAACGTTATAAGTATAAAACCTAGAACTTTAGAATTGTAGCAATTCAGCAAAAATGCCTAAGTAAAACAGAAGCATTCATTCTAATCCTTATCGTATCAATAGTTGAAAACAGGGCCACAACTACCGCCGGGGCTTCCAAGCCTGAGGGGCCTCAAACTGATGGTTAAAAAAACTATTGATTTTAGTTTCTAGTCTAACCTCCTATAAAATGCCCTGCATATACCTGAAAGTTAGTAATAAAAAAAAAAAAAAATCAAAGTGCTAGAGTAGATATTTTTGCGTGTCCGTCAATATACTTCTTACGCTTCGCATGAAAAAGTAGTTCAAGAGCAGACAGCAGAATGTCCAGTCGAATGTGTCATGTCGCCCAGCTTGTTAGCCGACTCCACCGAAGCTAGTACAATGAAGGAAATATGGACTTCTGATCGGTTGAATAATATAATAAAAAGAATATTGCCCAGTTAAACTGATGGCATTGAGCTCACAGGCTACGCATACTACTTGTACATTACAGCCTTATATTTTAAAGGGTTTATTCCGTTCGAAAAAAAAAAAATTAAGGGGAAACAGCTCTCCCCTTTCCCCTTTTTTATTTAATCATTTAACCTCCTAAACTATCAAGGACATGCTTTATCATGTAAAAAAAAATATATCCAAAATTCAGAGCAAATCGGATAAGTCTTAATAAAAACCCATTTAGCATTTATATAATTTAAGAGGAGTTATCCCCCTCTTTTATACTTACTTACTCCATTAAACTTCCAAAATTACTCAGAAATTTGAACAAACTCTGACAATTCTGCTTAAAAAACCCATTTATATAAATTAAGGGGAGGATCATTAGAACACCCGTTCCCCCTTTTTATACTTATTCAATGAACACCTAATAACAGTCTCGGAATCGCCTCATCAGAATGATCCAATATCTAAATTTTGAACAAAAACTGTTAATTCTGCATGAAAAACCCATTTATATATATTAACGGGAGGGGCATGAGCCCCCCGTTCCTCCTCTTATACATATCGAATGAACTCCAAAAACTACTCAGGGAAGCGCCTTACCAGGATATACCTATATACAAAATTTCAAGTGGATTGGATATTTTTATCATGAGTTATCGCGTTACGCACGTACGAACATACATACAGAACGAACGGGCACATAAACTCTCAGGCTATGATAGCCTGTGAGCTAAAAAGTATCTACAAATTCTAGAAAATCTTTCTTCTTATCTATACTAATAAGATAACAAAACGCTCTGTTTGTGTGTGTGTCTGCGTATGTGTGTGTGAGTGTGTGTCAGTGATGGCTAGCAAAATCTATCGCGCGTAGAAATCTGAAATTTTAGGTGAATATAGTCCTAGACAGGTCCTGATGCACCTGAGGCTCAGATTTTTAATATTTTAAGGGCCATGAGTGCTGGGCCCCTTACAATTTTTATGCGCCAAATTGTTAATAGCTTGACTCCTTTTTATCTAATCTTCTTCATTTTGAGGCACCTTTCTCCGTTTAGATATTCTTTCCTTTTTTACTTTACAGTAATGACAATTGGGTCCCGTTTTAGGGCCCCTTTAAATCTTTGTGATAATAAATTGTTAATAAATTGCTTCCATTTAATTCGATCTTCATTTTTGGGATACCTGTTCCATTTAGATATTTTCAAAGTCTTACATTTCATATAAGACACTGGGCCCCCTTGATCTTCTGGGCGCTAAACATTTTTCACTCCCTAAATTTCTCACCTTCTCAGTGCAAAATTTTAAAGCTGAATCTAAAGCTTTTATGTCAGAACCAACACCGTGATATTTTTATTCAGGCCCTGGGACCCCTTTTTAACGCTTACCCAAACAATTGGTGCATTTAAAAAATATATTTTTCTTGCTAATAATTCATACTCTATGCTTAATTTTGACTAATTAAAGGTCTATAGCGCTATGTACTAAAACATTTTAACATGTTTTCATGTTAGGGCCCTGGTTGCATTCGTCAGTTGGTCCCTATGGGGCCCTCTATCATAGCTCCCTTAAAAATGGTCGGATTTATTAGCTTTTTTTTCTAACAACTCTTTAGGTCCTACAACAACGACATGAACAACAAAAAAAAATTCTTAGACTTCAACTGCCACTATTTAAGAATATTAATCGCTTTCTTGGGGCCCTTGGTACAGCTTCTTTAAAAATTATCCAAATTGCTTTCAATTTTATTCAACATACTTTTAGCGTCTCCTCATTATTTCAATAACTACAAAAATATTTTTATACCAGCTACATGCGAAATAAATCCTTGGCACATTGGGGCCCGATACAGGCCCCCTTGAAGTTTTTGTAATAATAAATTTTTAATAAATTGCTTCCTTTTAATCTGATCTTCATTTTTGGGATTCTTTATTCATTTAGATTTTTTAATGCTTTGACATTCCATACAAGACACTATATTCCCCTATGGAATCATAGGGCCCAGCTCAGTGCCTCGGAACATTTTGTGAAATAAACATATTTCACTTCCTGTATTTCTGATCTTCTTAGTGCAAAATTTTAAAGTTGCCCGGGACTCTTCTTTCAGGACCAATCCAGAAAACCCGATGTTTTTATTAGATGTTCTTATTTTCCTTTTTAAACATTTACCCAACCAATTGGTGCATTTAAAAAAACAAATATTATTCCAACGAATAGTTCCTACTATATGCTTAATTTTGACTAATTAAAGATCTAAAGCGCTATGTACTAAAATATTTTTACATGTTTTCATATTAGGGCGCTGGTTTTAATTGTCAGTTGGTTCCTACGGGCCCCCATATTATAGCTCCCTTAAAAATGGTCCAATTCACTAACTTTTAGGTAGCTTTCATTACAAAAAGTAAAAAGCTACCTATTGCAGCCGTCCGGAGGAAAGCACTTCCAGATAATTTTGGTATATTTTCACCGATCATGACCCCCAGACCCCAAAACCACCCTCTGTTCAAATGTTGACATATATATATATATATATATCTGAATTTTGTCATGCGATAACTAACGTATTTATGAACCGATTTGAATGAAACTTGGTATGTACATAGTAGATACAAATAATCTCGACCGAGTTCGTTGGCCAGCATCATCCGCCATCTTGTTTAAAAATGGCAGCCATTTAAAATTTAAAAAAATTTTTTAATTTAAAATTAAATGCGAAAAAATTAAAAGTTGAAAAGTATTTTTATTTTATGTGTTAGACCTTAAAACACCAATTCCAGAACACTTTTTACTTTGTCTATATCTTAAAAAATGATTGAGTTATAGCAGTTTGAATTTTTCTTATGGCTGACATTTTGAAACGATCTGATTTTTGTCATGCTATAACTAACGTATTTATGAACCGATTTAAATGAAACTTGGTATGTACATACAAATATCTCGACCGAGTTCGTTGGCCAGCATCATCCGCCATCTTGTTTCATAATGGCGGCCATTTAAAATTTTTAAAAAAATTTAAAATTTAAAATTCAATGCGAAAAAATTAAAAGTTGAAACACATTTTTATTTTATGTATTAGATCGTAAAACACCGATTTTAGAACAGTTTTTACTTATATTTATACAGTATAATTATTTTTACAGTCTATATCTTAAAAAATGATTGAGTTATAGCTCTTTGAATTTTTCTTATGGCTGACATTTTGAACGATCTGATTTTTGTCACGTGATAACACTCGTATTTTTATATTATCGTATCGTATTATTTGGATGTAACTTGGTGTGTACATAGTACATAATAAAGCCTGAACCGAGTTCGTTAACCAGTTCCAACCGTCATCTTGTTTAAAAATGGCGGCCATTTAATTTTTTTTTTAATTTTAAAATTTGAAATTGGGTACAAAAAAGTGAGAAATTGAAAAAGACTTTTCTTTTATGCATTTGACCTTGATACAAAGATTTCAAAGCATTTTTTGTTTCGTCTGTATCTTAAAAAATGTCTGAGTTATAGTACTTTTAATTTCTAGTGTTGCTCACATTTTGAAATGATCTGGATTTCGTCACGTGATAACACGCGTATTTATACACCGATTTGGATAAAACTTGGTGCGTAGATAGAACATACTCGATCGAGTTCCTTCGCCAGTTCCAACCGCCGTCTTCTTTCAAAGTGGCGGAATATTATTATTTTTTAATTTAAATTTTAAAATTAGGTGCTAAAACTAAGAAATTGAAAAAGATTTTTCTTTTGTGATTTGACCTTGATACAAAGATTCCAGAGCATTTTTTGTTTCATCTATATCTTGAAAAATGGCTGAGTTTTAGCACTTTCAATTTCCAGTGTGACTGACATTTTAAAATTGTTTGAAAATTGTCACGCGTTAATACGCATATTTATAAACTGATTTCGATATAACTCCGTGTGTTCATGGTACATACCAATGTCTTGATCGAGTTCAAGTGCCAACTTTATCCGCCATCTTGTTTCAAAATGGCGGCCATTTAAATTTGTCAAAAATCTTTTAAATGTATAATGATGAATAAACAAAAAATTATAAATATAAAATAGGTTCTTTCTAAACTATTTATCTTAATAATGAATTCCGGAGTATTTTTTGCTTTGCCTTTACCTTGTAAAACGTCTGGGATATAGCAGTTTGAATTTCTAATGTGGGTGACATTTTTTTTAAAAAGTCAATTTGACAGCACTCCTATATATTAATCGATGCGAGTTCGATGCGAGTACGCATGTTCACATGAATTAAGATTTCGATCAAGCTCATTGGGATTTTTTATCCATCATGCTGGTTTAAAATGGATATCGTGGAATTTGGCGACCCTATAAATCGCTTAAAATAAAACCAGGTTGAATAAAAGATGACTAAAAATTCCTATTAATATTCAGACAAAAACTAGTATTCAATCTTACATAATCATGTTCCACTATTTTGAACTTCGTATATTTGATTCATGTGACTTAATTTAAAATAAATAAATAAGTATATGAAAGCTACCTCTTCCTCCCGGCACTGCCGGAAGGACTTTTTTTCTAACAACTCTTTATGTCCTCTAGCTATTACATGAACAACAACAAAAATTTCTCCGACTTCAGCTACCATTAATTTTGTTTATCAATTGCTTTCTTGAGGCCCTTGGTGCAACTTCTTTAAAAGTGAACCAAATTGCTTTCAATTTTCTTTAACATAGTTACAGCGTCTTCCCATCATTTTAATAACTACAAAAAATATCTTTATACCCAACTATATGCAAAATATTGGGGCCCATTACAGGTCCCATTGAAGCTTTTGTAATAATAAATTGTTAATAAATTTCTTCCTTTTAATCCTTTCTTCATTTTCTGGATTCTTTATTCATTTAGATATTTTAATGTTTTGACATTCCATATAAGACACTTTGGCCCCCTATGCAATCATAGGGAGTCCAGTCCCCTGAACATTTTGTGAGGCAAACATAGTTCACTCCTTAAATTTCCCCGCTTCTCAGTGCAAAATTTTTAATTTGCACTGGTTGGTGCAATTTCTTTAAAAATGATCCGGATTGCTTGCAATTTTCTTTAACATAGCTTTAGTGTCCTCCCATTACTTTAATAACAACAAAAAATATTTTATATCCAACTACATACGAAATAAGTTCTTGGCTCCTTGAAGATTTTGTACCATAAATTGTTATTAAACTGCCCTCTCTTAATCCAATCTTTATTTTTGGAACTATTTTTGCACTTAGTTATTCCCATGTTCTTACATTCTATTTAAAAGCCTGAGACTCCCTATGGTGCCAGTTCAGGAACCTTGAAATTTTTCCTCTCCATGCATATTTCACCCACTCATTATCGCACCTTCTCAATGTATAATTTTAAAGTTGAGTTTTGGACTCTTATTTCAGGACCTACACCCTGATATTTTTATTGAGGTCCAAGGGACTTTTTTAAAGCATTTACTCATTTTTTATGCATTTCTTTAAAATATTATTATAAGGAATAATTCATATCCTATGCTTAATTTTGACTAATTGTAGATCTAAAGTGTTAATTGTTTGTTTAAGGTTATCATAACGGGTCCCGGGCAACGCTGGATGGGTCAGCTAGTCAATTAATAAATACATGAAATCGAAAAAAAAAATGATCGCAATCCATCTTTCAAAAGGTTTTTAAGCAGAAACGCATAATTAAGTTACGTATACTCAAAAATGAACCTAAAAAAACGCCCATTAAAGTATTCAACCAATCAGAAGTCCGTATTTTCTTCCCTATGCTAGCTTCAATGGGATCAGCAAAATGGCGTCGCCGCCAATTGCCTGCCGAGTGGAGTTGCCCAATTCTACGTTTTTTAGTCATTTTTGGGCTTATCATACTATGTACGTTTAAACAGTGGTGTGTGAAAAAAGAAACTGTACCCGGGGCAAAGTTTCAGTTTGCCCTCCCTGCCCCCCCCCCCCCCCGGAGGTTTTGCCCCAGGGTCTCCAAGTATATAGTTACGGCCTGGTTGAAAAATATGTTCGCATTAACTTTCGGAAACGAACCTTATAAGACAAAACAAAACAGTCAGGCTCGTATTATACTTTTGTGAAATTTACATCTGCGGTTTTAAGGAAGCAGCTGGAAATCTACAGTAATATATTTTTAGTATGAAATGTATTTTCACAATACAAAATGCTTGAAAAAATCATTTCAAGATACATTACCAAAATACTTTCGTTTAGTCAGATTAAAACACAAAATACAAATGTATTTTGAAAATGTATTTCAAATACATGTAATTTCGATACTGCCCATCTCTGTTTAAAAATATCAAACTTTTCTGGAACTAAGATAAAAGAACATTTTAAAATTGATTCGTGACTGACATTGGGTAGCCATTTTTGTCAGGCTAGCTCAAAATAATTCACAAAAAAAAAAAGCTTCAGATATCGAAATATAAATTTCTCAGAACGACGATCTTCTTTAAATATTATTTATTTCTTCATAGACCGCTCATTACATGTAGAACAGCATGCAAACATAAACGATTTAGAAAAAGAGTGCTTTTATCTTTTTACATATTCAATTAGCGCACACCACCAAAAAAAGACATGAACTCGCAACTCATAACCAGATTCGAATTGAATTTCTAATAGAACTAACTTCATTTCTTATTTAGCAGAGCTCACAAATCATGTGACGCGAGTGACTCTATTTATGGAGCGGATAGCATGCGTTACAATTATATATACAGGGTGTCCGAAAAGTCTGGAAACGGTCGAATAACTCGAGAAATACATATGAGATTGAAAAACGTAAATATGCGTGTTAAATATTTTTAAATAAGCTACTCAGTGATACCAAATTTGACCTTCGTAACCGACCCGCTGGGGGTCAGAGGGGGTCCAACTTTGAAATCTTAAATTATAACCCCCCTTTTTTATTGCAGATTTGGATTCTACGGACAAAAATACGTAACTTTTGTATTTGTTGTTTATTTCGAATCCTCGTTTATCACGGTGTAATTGAGCATATTAAATCGATACATAATTCGGCTTTTCCAACGGGATTTTCCCTAATCGAAACTAATTGGGGAGAATTTATGACATCAAATTCCTCGTCTTTTGCAATAATAGCGTTTCCTGAAAATCACCAGTGCCGATTATTTCGGTAGTGCTACATAGTTAAAAATTTGATCCATTTGCTGTAGCGTCACTCCACAGCTTTTATAGAATATCTCTTTCATGACAATGAGAATGTTCCATAACACAGTTACACTGTAAAAAAATTTACCCTTTTGCTGCATCGTCACTCCACCACTTTTATAGAAAACGATTACTTTACTGTGTTATGGAGCATTCTCATTGGTCACAAAAGAGATATTCTATAATAGCTGTGGAGTGACGCTGCAGCAAATGGGTCAAATTTTTAACAGTGTAGCACTATATAAATAATCGCCACGGGTGATTTTCAGGAAATGCTATTCCTACAAAAGACGAGGAATTTGACGTCAAAAATTCTGCCCAATCAGTTTCGATTAGGGAAAATCCCGTTGGAAAAGCAGGAATATGTATCGATTTAATATGCTCGATTACACCGTGATAAACGAAGATTTGAACTAAACATCAAATACAAAAGTTACGTATTTTTGTCCGTAGAATCCGAATCTGCAATAAAAAATGGGGGTTATAATTTAAGATTTCAAAGTTGGACCCCCTCTGACCCCCAGGGGGTCGGTTTCGAAGGTCAAATTTGGTATCACAGAGTAGCTTATTTAAAAATATTTAACACGTATATTTACGTTTTTCAATCTCATATGTATTTCTCGAGTTATTCGGCCGTTTCCAGACTTTTCGGACACCCTGTATATATATATATATATATATATATTACTTTTCATTGCTTTATCTACTGTATATTCAAGATATAGAATTTTCATTTTTGCAATATATTTGCCAGTTGTGTTACATAAATGAGAAAAGCATTGATTTCTAATCCACCCTACCCCCCCCCCCTCTCAAGAAAAAGCAGTAAAACTTGAGTTCAGAATCATTAAATTTATAAAAATATAAATTTCTCAGAACGACGATCTTCTTTAAATATTATTTATTTCTTCATAGACGGCTCATTACATATAGAACAGCATGCAAGCATAAACGATTTAGAAAAAGAGTGCTTTTGTATTTTTACATATTCAATTAGCGCACACCACCAAAAAAAGACATGAACTCGCAACTCATAACCAGATTCAAATAGAATTTCTAATAGAACTAACTACATTTCTTATTTAGCAGAGCTCACAATTCACAAATCATGTGACGCGAGTGAGTCTATTTATGGAGCGGCTAGCATACGTTACAATTATATATATATATACAGGGTGTTTCTAAATTCATGGTACAAACTTTAAGGGGTGATAGTACACATCAAGACAAACAACATTAAATAGGCAACTAAGGGTCCTAAACGTCTTCCGAAGGAAATAGGTGCCATTAAAGTTTAGGGTCCAAAAATTCAAATGATTATAAAAAACAGAAAAATTGGTCGATTCGTTTGCGGTTTTCACTAAAACTATTCTTTATGCCAGTATTGTCTTGAAAATAAATTATAAAGATAAATTTCAAAAAATGACAATAGAGGGCGCTTTAGACTTTGGAATAACAAACAACTATTTTTTATCGTTATTTTTTGCATCTGATTAATTTTTTTTAGAAGCTTAGACCTAAACTTAAATTTTGAACTCAAAATCTAAATCGTTGGGAGTGGTTAAGTAGCGTAAACTGAACTGTGAAAGGAGGTTCAAATTTCAAATGATTATAAAAAACGGAAAAAATGGTCAATTGATTTGCGATTTTCACTAAAATTATTCTTTATGTCAGTATTATCGTGAAAATAAATTATAAAGATAAAATTCAAAAATTGCCGATAGAGGGCGCTTTAGACTTTGGAGTTTGGAGTAACGTACAACTATTTTTTACTGTTATTTTTTGCATCTGATAAATTTTTTTAGAAGCTTAGACATAAATTTTGAGATGAAAATCTGAGTCGTTGGGTGTGGTTAAGTAGCGCAAACTGAACTGTGTTCAATGGGGGTGGGGAGTTTTAAATTTGAAATAATTATAAAAAACGGAAAAATTGGTCGATTCGTTTGCCGTTTTCGCTAAAACTATTATTTATGTCAATATTTCCTTGAAAACAAATTTTAAAGATTAAATTTTTAAAATGCCGTTAGAGGGCGCCTTAAATTTTAGAGTAACCAACAACTGTTTTTAACCGTTATTTTTTTTATCTAATTAAATACTTGCAAATGCTTAGATTTTAATTTTGAGCTCAAATTCTAAATCGATGGGAGGGGTTAAGAAGTGCAAACTGAATGGTGTTCAGATGTTGAAATGTTACGCTCGCCACCCCTCGAACACATTTCAATTTTCCGCTACTTAATTACTCACAACGATGCAGATTTTGAGCTCAAAATTTAAGTTTGAACTTTTAGAAGCATTTAATTAGATACAAAAAATAAAAGTTAAAAATAATTGTTGGTTATTCTAAAGCTTGAGGCACCCTCTAACGGTATTTTTTGAAATTAATCTTTAAAATTTATTTTCAAGGAAATATTGACATAAAGAAAAGTTTTAGCGAAAACGACAAACGAATCGACCAATTTTTCCGTTTTTTATAATCATTTGAAATTTGAACTTCCCCACCCCCATTGAACACAGATCAGTTTGCGCTATTTAACCACTCCCGATGATTCAGATTTTCCTCTCAAAATTTAAGTTTATGTCTAAGCTTCTAAAAAAAATTTTGAGATGCAAAAAATAACGGTAAAAAATAGTTGTACGTTACTCCAAAGTCTAAAGCGCCCTCTATCGGCATTTTTTGAATTTTGTCTTTATAATTTATTTTCACGATAATACTGACATAAAGAATAATTTTAGTGGAAATCGCAAATCAATTAACCAATTTTTCCGTTTTTTATAATCATTTGAAATTTGAACTTCGCCCCACAGTTCAGTTTACGCTACTTAACCACTCCCAACGATTTAGATTTTGAGCTCAAAATTTAAGTTTATGTCTAAGCTTCTAAAAAAATTAATAAGATTAAAAAAAATAACGGTAAAAAATAGTTGTTCGTTATTCCAAAGTCTAAAGCGCCCTCTATTGGTATTTTTTTAATTTATCTTTATAATTTATTTTCAATACAATACTGACTTAACCTCCTGAGACCTGAGCAAAATAAAATGCATATATTCTTTTAAAGATCAGTTTTTCTGACCAATTAGGCGTAAAAAATAATATTTTTTACAAAATCGATAATTTTAATTTTTAAATTTTGCTGGGGGGGGGGGGGGGGGCACATCCATTTGAATGGATGTTGAGGTCATAAGCACTATAAAACTATAAGAAATTTATGCAGAAAAGATGTAAGGCAAAATTTTATTTTTTATCAAGATAACATAAATTTATTACTCAAAAATAATTATTGTTAATTAAAAAAATTTTAAATGTAAATTATTAACAGTTAATGCGAAAAAAATTAAATTAAGCTCCATGAAATGTTCTAAAACAATTTCGTTCAGCAGTTATGCATAGAAACATTTGGCAATTTGTGCAACGAAATTTAGTTTTTTTGTTACAGCCTGTATTTCTGCAATACGCAGAGTTTTTGATGTTGGCAAGTTCTGTCATATGTTTTGCTTCTTTTTGCCGAAAAGGAATTGATGGCCGGGCTAATCGATTTTTTTTTTGCTTTAGGTTGAACTTCACCATCACTATCCAGATCATCACATGAAGCAATGAGCGTATTTTTTATACCATCTGCTATTAATTTCTCTGAAATGCCTATTCGAAACTCCATAAACTTTAAAAGTCTTTCTTTGGATATCCATTAATTTCATAATCTCTTTTGTATTGCAACCATGAATTAGCTGCTGCCAAATCTATCATATGAATTAGTATTTTCACCGTCCACTTCTTTGTTCTTGTTTTTATTCTGTAATAACTAATTGTTCTGTCAACCATATCGACCCCACCCATTTTCAAATTATACTCTCTAATTATTTCTGGCAGAGGGACATCAATATACTTTTTTCTTTTTTGGACCAACTTTTGCAAGTGTCGGCATCTTCAATAGAATAATCTGATGATACCATATAAATACATTGTTGTCTTGCCATTTCACAATATTAATTTTTTCATCACTTCGAACTACACTATCTGTTGACCCTCTCCCATTTTCTTGCAGAATTTTGTCTGGTAATAAATTGTTGTCCTTTGGTATTCTATTTTTCATTATTGTACCTGTTGCACCAATTTCCTTTTCGTGTAAAACTTCAAGCAAATTAATAGTTATGAAGTACCTATCAAAATATATCTGAGTTCCTGCACCAAATGTTTCACAAAGTTTCAAAACTGCAGCTTCACCATATAGTAAGAGATTTTGCAGCATTCTGTATTGAAAACGACCCTTTACCTTGATAGATTACAAAATCTAATACGATTCCTGATGGATCAGCTATTAGAAAATTTTTCAAACCAACTGGGTTTGGTTTGCGTGGTACATATTGCTTTAATTGTGTTGCTCCAGTAAAAGGTATCATTTGTTCGTCAATACTAACAAAAGAAGATCTAGGTATTTTCAAACATCCATTTCGAACAGAATCTATGATTGGTTGAACTTTCCACAGCTTATTTTCTTTCTCTGCTTGCGAAATATTATTATGAAAAACAACCTTCAAGTTTGATCGCTTAAATCACTTAAATCCGAAACTGGATTTAAACCTTTATCAGTAATAGGATCATTAATCTCATTATCATCACTCCAATCATCAATTTTAATATCAGATAAATCACCATTTGCCATTAATTCTAACGCTTCTAGCGCTGTCAATCCTACAAAATATTAAAACATACATAAACGACATGTTTATTTATTCTTAAAAGACATAAAAATTTCTAATTTGTAAAAAATACACTCAAACTTAGAAGGTATTTATTTTTTAAAGGGAAGAAGGTTTGTTTACATTGGAAATAACAGTACTAAGCCTAATTATGCGATAGATGAATTGAGAACTGACATCCATTTTAATGGATGTTTTAAAAACAAGCTAATTAAAAAAATATGAACATATTTAACATTATTAATTTATTTTATCTTAAAACAAAAGATCAAAGTATCAGAAAAACATTAAAATAATACTAAAAAATAATAAGAATAATATGAAAAGTGAAACTTACCGCGAGACCGTTGATTTCCAACGTGGCTCAGGTTCTCCGCCATTTTATAAACAAATAAACTGCTGTTGCACGATTCTTAAAGTTAAAAAGTGATTCCTGATTCATCCATTATGATACCGTGCCAGTTCTTGATTTCAAAAATAAAAAAATTCGCAAGAGGAAGGAAAAGTAAAACATCCATTTTATTGGATGTTAGGCCTCAGGAGGATAAAGAATAGTTTTAGTGAAAACCGCAAACGAATCAACCAATTTTTCTGTTTTTTATAATCATTTGAATTTTTGGACCCTAAACTTTAATGGCGCCTATCTCCTTCGGAAGACGTTTGGGACCCTTAGTTTCCTATTTAATATTGTTTGTCTTGATGTGTACTATCACCCCTTAAAGTTTGCACCATGAATTTAGAAACACCCTGTATATATATATATATATATATATATATATATATTTTACTTTTCATTGCTTTTTCTACTGTATATTCAAGATATATGAATTTTCATTTTTGCAATATATTTGCCAGTTGTGTTACATAAATGAGAAAAGCATTGATTTCTAATCCACCCTACCCCCCCCCCCCTCAAGAAAAAACAGTAAAACTTGAGTTCAGAATCATTAAATTTATAAAAAGGTACCTTTTGGAACATTTAAGCAAAATGCATTTATGTATAATTTTATGCTTTAAAACTTTTAATTCTCAATTTTAGATTAAAAAAATCAATTTTAATAAAATGAAACATTGTTTTACTGAATTCAAATAAAATGCCTGAGTTTATTATCTTTTAATTGATTAGAGCATTTAAAATGTGTACAGAGTTTCAGATTAATTTAAATTGAAAACCAACCACAGATAATTCCTTAATATTCCTAGATTCATTCTGATATATTTTCATGACGCTGCAGTAAATTTATTTCTTTAACATATACAATGATCATTTATTGTTTGGCTAGTTGTGAATAGCACAGATAATGGAACATCTTTACAATTATTTATCTGAAAATTTTTTCTGCGGCCAATGAAACATATGGTACAACAGCATTTTAAATTGAAAAATATGCTGAAAATAAATTTAAGTGAGTTGATAATTTTGTCTGAGTGGAGGACATTTGATTAAAAGTTTTACTCTTTATGATTTTAGAAAGGAATGAAAGAGGTAATAGGAAATGATTTCAAATTGGGAAAGATTCTGTGTTGATTTGCAAGGATTGAATGATAGATACTAAAAGTCAGTGGTGCATCCAAGGGGGTGGTTTTGGGGTAGCGTCTTGCAAATGGGTAAATTTGTAATGTTGTTTTCTCTGCATTTTGCCTTAATTGCTAATAAAATATGATTCTTTCAATATTACATAAAAAATCTTATTTAGGAATATAAATGTAATCCTTGAGAGTCTTAATCATTCTTCAATACTTTGAAAATTCATTAAATTTATAGAATTATAATATCTTAAACATTGCTTATATTGCAGTGAAACCTGGAGCTTAGTGTACGGAATATTACGGGTCAAACGCTTAGAGTGTTTTAAAACCCCTCCAAGAGCTCAGAAAGGTCGCTTTAATTGCCGCTTATATGAATCAAAACCAAACTTAATATTTAAATGTTTTGGTGCATTTCAGAATCTGCCGCTTTACTGAATCAGATTTCATTTAATAGATTCAATTAAATGGCCAAAATTCTACTTAAAATTGTGAAAGTGCATATTACATGGACTAGTTAAATAAAAATAGTTTTTTTGTACTAAATCACTTTTCTGAGACTCATTTTGCTACAAAAAACGACGATTTCCTGCCACACAGATGCTCTTTGAGTTTAAGTATTAATCAGTGAATATTCTAATTAGTACTGATTCTATTAACCAGTGAATCAAATAACCGGCAATAACCTTTATTAGAAACTCAACCCCCCCCCCCCCCCTAGAACCAAATTCTGGCTGCGCCACTGCTAAGAGTAGTGAATATTTAAAAGGGTTATTATTGCAAACACACACACACATGGAGTTTTTTAGGGGGAAAAGTAGTTTTTCGGCCAAGTATTTTTATTAGTTTTGTGTTTACATTTAAAACATTTACTTATGTGATTTTATTTAACTGAAAAAAAAAAAAAAAAAAAAAAAAAAGAGAAAGAAAATAGCTTCCTATAAATTCTGAAATAATTTGAGTACAGTTGTAATTAATCTGAAAAGCATATTTGTGCTAACAAAATTTGTTTTGGATGAATTGCATTTGATTAGAAGTATATAAATAATATTTTTGTGTACTTGTGAAATTAGCTTTGAATATATTAAGCTATTCTTTTGAAATTAGCATTGATAGATATGGCTTCTATTAAATCGAGGATCAAATTCGTTTATTTTAATACTTTCCAATGTTGTTGAAAAGTGTTTATGAATTTGATTTATCCGACCATCTGTCAGTCCTTGCTTTAATTCATGTAAATAGAGTTTGATTGCCATGAAATGGATATATGTTATTGGAGTAGTATGGCATGTTCATATTAAGAAGGAAGTGTGTAGGATTTTTGGTTCATTTACAGGGTCACCTGAAAATTTTTGTTACATTACAGTATATGTTGACAAATCGCTCACTATGTATTTTAATGATATTACAGTATGTAAAGCATATTGAATTTGATTGCACAAAAGTATTTGAATATAGAAGAAAGTGAGCAATAACTGAACTACTGAAACCTATCATAATTGCTGGTAACTGCATGAAAATGCAGTTACCAGCATTTTAAAATTTAACTACTTTTTAAATATTACTTATTTTGTATAAATTCTAGATCAGATACAAGGTTGAACAAAAGTTCTCAACAACATCTGTTTATTGGCTGAAATTGCTGAGTGGAAATTTTCAACTGTGCTATGATGAATTTAACTGAACTAACTTTTAGCATATTATGTAGTAAACATACATATATGTAGATCACATACAGGGCTGCAAAAAAATCATATTTTAATGACTATTCATAGTAACAGTAAAAACTGTGTTTTCAAATGAATTAAGTATTTTCCAAACTGTTCATTAAGATGTAATCTTCCGTCTTTGTAAATTGTTAAGTTTTGTTATGATATTCTAAAATTCTGAATGTGTTGGAAAAAATTTTCATAATCTATTGCATGCACATTTTTTTTTGTTGTTTTTTTTTTTTTTTTGTTAGAAATTGTGTCTTTAAAACTATGCTTATTATTATGCAGGGTGTCTCTTATCATTTTCCTATAACTGATTTCTAAACCAAGTTTTAGAATTATAGTTCCAATTGCAAAAAATGTTTCAAATTTTGTTCTGCATTACATTAAAATCGATTTACATTACTTTTTAAATAGAGGAGAAATTACAAATTTTATACAATACTTGGGTCCTATAAGCTTTGTTTAGAAAAAGTTTTTACATGTTCTAACAAGTAAAACACAAGGTTCATACAGAGTTGAGAAGAAAAAATCCAAGGAGTCCAAAAAATTTTAAGGACTTGCCACTTTTATTATTATTTATGTAGCATGCACTTGCACAGCCCCAATTCTGCAGGGATTCCGGGAGTTATTCCCCGCGAGAGGGGGAGTGTGGTTATCCGCGATCTTCAGACGAAATCGGCGCTTTCCTGCGATCTTCAGAGAAAATCAGCGATTTATCTGCGATATTTCAGCAAAATCGGCGATTTATTGCGATAGTTTGTCGATATTGACGGGTTTTTTGCAATCTTTTGACAAAATCGGCGTTTTTCCGTGTTTCTTTTTTATGAAATTGACGTTTTTTCGACGATTTTTAGACAAAATTTGATTTTTACACGATCTTTTCTCGAAAAAGGCATTTTAACCCCGCAATCTTTTGACGAAATCGGCTTTTTTTCAATGATCTTTTGACAAAATATTTGTAAGCGATCTTTTATCGAAAACGGCGTTTTCCCCCCCGATCTATTAACGAAATCGGCATTATATCCGCAATCTTTGGACGAAATCGACGTTTTCATGCGGTCTTCAGACGAAATTAGCGTTTTAGTTGCGATATTTGGTGAAATTGCTATTTTAACCGCGATTTGCACAGGAAATTCGCGTTTTTCAGCGATCTTTTGACAAAGTTCGTTGACAAAAACATTGATGAAATCATCGTTTTCCCACGCAATATTGACGAAATGAGTGCCTTTTCGGCGATCCTTTCGCGAAATTTGCATTTCACCGCGATTGTTTTTTCCACGCGCAAAATCATACAAGTTGGCAACTATGCGGATGCCTTAAATTTTCGGAAATTTCGGACAAGAATCAGCCCTGAATCCACCGTTATCAGCAAAATTGAGAATGATGAATAGTATTATGAAGAAGAAATCAAAGTTGTACATCTAGCTGTGAAGGAATTAAACAGTGTAATCACTTTTTAAAATTAAAAGCATAGAGCTGTGTCTGGATTATTCTTTTCACTTTTCTTTCCCTTATGGCCGTGAAAAGTAAATCACTTTGGTGGCAATTAGTATGATCCCAACCGTCCACTGCTGTGCTTCTGATGAATGCCGTGCATAAAGGGTTTTACGTGCGTTTCACAATCGCTTTTTTTTCTTTTTCTTATGTTTTTGGGAGCAATATCGCTTGCGTGCAAAACCACAATACAATTTAAGGAGTATTTTGTTTATCTAAGTAGTTCTAAGTACTACTTAGGAACGTTTTCATTTCTAAGTAGTTTCCAAGGAGTCTGTACGAACCCTGAAAACAGTAGAAATTTATTCTTGTATGGTCAAAATTTACTGAGTTATGACACTTAAAATTTTATGAAATTCAAACGTTTTAATCATCATAACTTGAAAAACCCATTTTTAGTGTCATATAATGCCAAAAATTCAGGAAATTCAAAATATCATAACTAAGTAAGTTTTGTCCTGCAAAAATTAAGTTTTTTCACCACAAATTGATTTTGATTCATCTTGTTGGTATAAAACAGCATTTATAATTATGTCAAAAAATTATTTAAAACATTTTGTTTGAAAAACCTTCTAATTAAAACATCCGTTGGCTGCATATGTTGTGATTAGTTATATATTATAAAAATAACAGGTTGTTGGAACCTGTTACCTGTAAAAGTATGGAACGATGTAACCTGTTAACCAAAAATAACTATATTTCCCATCTCTATTAAGCAGATATCTCTAATTTAGAAAAAGTAAACAACTTCAGAGATATTTATTAAAACTTTTTAATTTTTTTGTATCTATTTTTTGCTATTTTGAAAACATTCTGAATAAATATGCCTTATTCTAATTCAATTTTACCTTTTTTTCCATTGAAAAATAAAGAAATAAAAAAGAACAAAAAATTTTTATTGCACATAAATATACTAATAGAGTAAATCCAACAAACACATTCATACTCAGATAGTTTTCAGTTTTTAAATATTTTTTACTGATGTAATTTTAATAAAGAAGAAAAGTTGTAAAATCCTAAATCAATTTGGATAAAAAAAGAAGGATATAACTGAGTTACATGAATAACTTAATGATTCCATTTAAGGGAGTAACAACATAAGTGAAATTATATGTAACTTGATATTGATGTACCTTTTTCTTAAGATATACTGAAGGAATTTCAGTTTTTCTAGTTTTGTTAGCAGTCAAAACAAATTAATTGTCCAGCTAGCAATAAAAATTAAAAACAAATTGAATGTAGATACTGCCATTGCAGAATTCAGTTTCGCCTCCGATTAGAAAAAAAAATTTAAAAAAAAATCGATAGAGGTTTTTTAGTAGGGCGACCCCGTTTAGAATGCAATAAACTAACTTCATTTTTCTTGTGTTTATCAATATAATAGCAAACAGAGCGGCGTGAAATACCCAGTTGATTAGCAATTTCTCTCTGAGACTTTGGAATTGCGGAATAATAAAGAGATACAATTTGACGTGCTACTTCTTCAATGACTAGATTCATCAAAAACGGATTTTTTCTTTAGTTTAAACGCTTTTTTATAGACTCTGGGAGAAAGGAAATGCATTTTAACTATAAAACGAGTGGAATCCCGTCGAATTCGACGAATGAAATGTTTAAAAGACCCGATCGATTTGGCTTAAAAAAAAGCAAAAGTAATTACATTATTGAATCAATATGTAATCAATATGTAATAAATATATTTCCAAATTAATGTCAAGTTTTCCAGTTACAATTTTGCATGCAAATATTTGCACATCTTCAGTTAAAATTGTAATCTGAGTGCAGGCGAAATCCAGAAATTTTATTTAATATGCACTACAGAAAAATAGATTTATTTAAAAAAAAATATATATATTTTCATTTTTACTATGACATTATTTTCACTAACTGAAGTCATCTGAAAGTAAAATCTCAATCTCAGTGTCCATAATGAAAAGAAATATTGAAATGTAATATCGTTATGAGTAAAAATGCGATGTTTTAAATAGTGACTCATTTTCTTTTCAAATGTTTTTTAAAAGTTACTGTTATTAGTAATATGAAAAAGGCGTTCGTAATAATATTGTAAATTCATTTTATCTGGTTGCTGAATGCCATCATTTTCCTCACTTGAAATATTTCTTACTTTGCTTTAGACATTAATTTTTATCATAAATTATTTTCTGTTATTTTATTTACATTATTAATATTATTTCTCAGTAAATATATTTTTTTACCTCAATTAGTGCATAATTATATGCAATCATTTTATTGTAGTTAAATTTTACGAAAACAATTAACTTTTTTCTTTTAAATGCGAGGTCATGTTCACTGATGAAATAAAGTTTCTGAATTGTGGAAAGTAATAATGGAAAATAAATTTTTATTATCGAGAGAAAAGCTAAACTAAGTTGCCACTATTTTGAAGAAATATCGTAAAAAAGCATTTAAAATTAAAAATAAAATATAAAAATGGAAATAAATTAAAAAATAGCTAAAATGGGCACAACTACAAATAGCTAGCTTTCATTTAAAAAAATAATTATCAACATCGGTTCAGTAGAAAATTCAGGGCTGATGACACGACATTTTTAGCTTGTCTGAAAGAAATAGCATCAGAGGCTAATAAAATAGTTACGTGATTTTGTGAACAAAAGTGTCATGCAAAACAGTTGTCATTGATTCACCCTTTTCTTAAAGAACTACTGAAAGGATTTTAATATCTTCTTTTATAGTTTTTTCAATAGCTATTTTATGAATTGATCATTTCATAAAATAAAATAAATAAATCTATAGCTATGCAAAACACAGGATTTCTTTTCAAGCAACAAAACTAATGTAATTTTTAGTTCTTGTTGAATGATCAATTTATAGTTTAGCTTTTGCCAAAACTATTGAAAAACAATTTATTGAAATCCTTTATTAGCTCCTGAAAAAAAGCTACATCAATTTCGGTTACTTTACTAGTGATTTTATGTGTATGAAATTATATAACTATTGCACATTTTTTATTTTCATTCTATGCTGATACATTCATAGTTCAACTACTGACAAAACTAAAATATTATTGAAATTTCTTGAATAGCTCCTGAAAAAAGTTACACTATTATCAATAGTTATTGCTTCCTTAAAAAGGTTTTTTTTATTCATTTCTTAACCAAGAAAAGCAATAAAACAAATAAATATTTCACTATTTAAAACAACATAAATGTAATAGGGTCTTACTCAGGTGAAATTCAATTTTAAAATACACCTTTGAGGGTAAATGTAAAAACAGATGACAAAAATGAAATATTAACATGTAAAATTCAATCACAAACTAATTTTTTTTTTTAAATAATAAGATTTCAAATACATACTATTCCATATGCATATATAATTTAACAGAATTAATTACAAGCTATTTTCTTTTAATTTTTCTTACCAGAAAAAGCAATAGGAAAAATATTTTTTAAACGAAGGTTTATCAGTCATAATATAGATAACTACAGCATAATAAAATCTGGACGGACAATTTTTAACAAGCAATTATATCTAAAAATGTCGATCCACATGTATTACTTACACATAAAAATTCTATAAATAAAACTGCACAAATTGCTTTTAGTCAATAATAAATAACAGGATAGGATATATAGAACATTGTAACATCCAAAAACAATATTAGTCACAAAAAGATCCATAAACAAGAATATCACAAAATATTTTTTAAAATGAAAACTATAACCTAAAATATAAAATAAACAAGACAATATATTTGTAATTTTCAAAGAATATAGTTACAAATAAAAAACTATGCATCAGTAACATGAAAATACAGTACAAAATAGAAAAATAAATTCACTCTAATTGCCATTACTTAACATATCCATGTACTATAGATTAAAAAAATTATATTTCAGAATATTTTAAACATATACCTTATACTGAAATACAAATTATTCAAATTAGTCTGGAATGTGCCTAACACAGACAGTTAGAAAAATGAAGAATAACCATAACAATTACTTAGAAAATACGGCTTGGTTATAAGCACACAAGAATTAAGAAAGTAAGACAGTGTTGAATTTAAAGAAAAAAAATGGATAGTTAAGATTTTTTTTTTTTTTTAAATTATGTCTTAAAATAAGAATAAACAAAAAAGTAGTAATCAATAAAATATTTTCTCCTAAAAGAAAATTACAGAAGACATTAAGAAAATGCAAAGTCTCACTTGATATAACATTTCAATTAGATATGTTAGGTAAGTAATTGCTGCATACATTATAATATATAATAATGAGCATCTAAATATCATACAAGGAATGGATGTGTTAATAATATACATCAGCTTTTCCTAACATTTATTGTTATGTGACCTACCTCAAAGTTTCACCTTTTTTTCATGGCTCACCTAATATGTAGATTCATGGATGTTTTTGTATTATCCATTCTAAAGAAAATGTGAACTTTTAAACAAAAAATAAACATGAGAATAATATTTGATAATAAAATGTAAAATTTAAAAAATCAAAACATTTCGTATCTACATAAAGAAAGGATAGTGATTAAAAATATTGTTTAAATTTCATGTAATTTATGTCATTGTTTGCCCCAGTGACAAAGTTAGTATAGTTGTTTAGATTTTTTTTTAAATTTTAGACTCAAATAGTTGTCTACACCGAATCATATAAAACACAAATTTCTTTATGTTTTTTCAAGATGTTTTCTTATAAATTGAAACATGTTGTTTTTGTTATACTTTTACAGCAGGTAAAATTAATTATAAATTTTTGAAAATCTCAGCAATCATTCCCTAATCTATTAATACTTTGCAGTGCAGAACACTTTCAATAATTGAAATTAATGATTGACATTGGAATTTGAAAGCAACTTTATTTATTAATATGAAAAAGCTATATTTCACAGATCTAAGAGACTAAATTTTTTTTACCGAAATTCTGGTGCCAATGTGGTCTGTAAGAATTAAAATTAAGTTATTTCATAGACATACTACTGCCCTTCAAGGGGTAAAGATATATCCTACAACCCATATACTAAGAAACGCTGATTTAAATAAATTATTATTACTAAAGCACCAATCAATGTTTGTTAAATACCAGGGATGGCTTTTTATTTGTTGCTCAGTTAATTAGTTCTCCGTGTATAACTTAAATTTGTGTATATTTTTAAAAAGAAAAATGCATTTTTACAGTATACAGATATGATTATATTAATAAGAGAACAGCTGGAAGAATTTTTCACCTCCAAACTTTAAAAGGAAAACTAACCTCAATAAATGGGAATAAATATATGAAGATATTAAAAAATATTAATTTTGAAGGAGTTGCAAAGATAACCATGTTAGCCCAAGCAAGACACAGCTATTACCAAGTGAAATATATAACAGAGAAGTACTTTTATATTTTTCAACTTCCATTTATTTCTGCAGTTTTGCAGTCTTCAGTAAATTTATTTGAGATATAATACACAATTTTGCTTAAAAATCAACAACTTGATAAAATAATGAAGGCAACGGGTACTAGAATTTGAAAATTATGGCATTTATTTTAAACACATCGAATTGCTGTTATCAGAGATATTTTAGCATGCAAGTATTTTAATATAAAAACCTCTAAGGATTGAAAAACAAAAGGTTTTATCATTTTTTCAGAAAAAAATTGAAATGAGATTATGTATGTAAACAAACTTATAAAATAATCCTTATTAGTTCAATGTATAATTCATTCACTCAGTTTTCTTTTGCTATTAAATAAGTGTTTTAAAGGTAATCAATAATCTTTTCATCTTTTACTCAGTTATTTAAGTTTTTCCCTACATATATTTCTTTATTTTCTTAAAATAAATTTTATTTCAGATTTTTAATTCTATTTTCAATGATTACCATTTAAAGTTCATTATTTCATTTTCATCGATAGAAGGAATAGAGGTCTGCACGGGCCGAAATTTCCAGGCCCGGGCCCGGCCCGTTGTAAAACTCAAAAGTTCGGCCCGAACTGGCCCATTCATATTTTACATTTTTAGGCCCGGCCTGTACAAAAATGAGTGAAAACAGGCCCGGCCCGTTGTGGCCCGTCAACATTTCTATTATTTCTAAGAAATTTAGATTTTTATCATATAATTAAGATTCTTTTAAAGAATACTGCATATATGTCACCGAGAAGATTTTACAGTATATTTTACAGGAAATATACATTTTCAACATTTATGATTACTTAGATTCTTAGACTTTCATTATTCAAACAAAGATTCATTAAAAAATTAATATGATTTCGAATAAAAGAAAAAAAAGAAAGTTAGAAACATCGTAACTTTTGAAGCTGTATAGTAAAAATAGATTTATGGAAATATTTCTATATTATTTTATAAGACATTCCAAATCCAAATTCATTCTCTAATTCAAAGGAGCTACTTTCTGAATTCATTTTTTTTTTTTTTTTTTTTTTTGAAAATGCATTAGATTAGCGGATATTTTTATTCAGAAACTATGAAATCGAATGGATTTATCCATTTTTTGATACAAGAAAGATAAAAAAATACTGTCAAAGTTAGCGTTTTGAATAGAATTTCCGGAAGCGACAACATTGGTTGGAAGAAAAATTTACACCCATTTGACAAAATAACTTATATTTCAACAAGGTTATACAAGTATCCTTTTTACAAAAAATAAAAATGCTGTTTGATTCCAAATCCCTTCAAAAATCAGGTTTGTCAATATTATGCTTTTAGAGTTAAAAATTAGTCAGAAAATTTAGTAGAAAACTGTATTTAAGAATCACCAAGAAGTAACATATACAAAGACTATGTTAACATAAGTTCTTTATCGCTATTAATAATTTTACAAATCATGTTGTCTGACATACACATTTTGAGATCAATTAAGTCTAGTTTCGGCCCGGCTTGTCTGTATGTAGAAAAACAATGCAAGTCTGATTTCAGTCCGGCACGAGTTTGCTAAAAATATTAAGCACGTGTTACACACAATGTAACTGTCTGTTGCCAATCTCTACACTGTAGAAGTTACATTTCTGCATTGATGTTGTCAAACTAGTGTTGGTTCGTGATGCACATTTCTACTTATTTTCAATAAAGCCATATTCATTAACAGCAGCTATTATTTTATCGTTTGTGCCTAAATCATTATAACGGGCTGTAAGGCCTGCTAAATTTTTTTATCGGCCCGGCCCGTATGGCCCGTTCAATTTTTTTGCCGACCCGGCCCGTTAAAAAATTATTCTAATTCTGCTGGCCCGTCCCGTCCCGTTAGAAAATTCGGAACGATTCCGCCAGGCCGAGCCGGCACGGGCCAAGCCTGGGCCTGTGCAGACCATTAAGAGGGAAGCACAAATTTGTTAAATTTCTGTTACATTTTCCAGCAGCACAATCACATTTATTAAATATTTGATTTTTTAAGTTAAATTACATTGCTCATGCTCCTGCATTCATTAAATTATTTTACATCCTAGCACTTTCTCCATTAGTAAGTAATATTTCTTGTGTTTTAATTTTTATTTATCACTGAAATATTACTTTCTCTTAATTTATTTATCTTTCCATATCTTAATGTGATATTTTGGTTTGATATATGTTTCTTAGAAGCTGAATTTTGTCATCTTAGGCCTAAAACTGATAAAATTGCATAAAATAAACATATCTCCACTATGAATTAACCTGAAAGCTCCCTTGAGGATTCTGCAGGATTTTTCATAGTTTATTATCACACATTTCTATTTTCCACTCTCCATTTGTGTTCATTTTTAGCATTCTGTCAACTTTTTTATATATTTGGGATTTCATTTTTGCAACAAATAAGAAAGCTAAATATGTATTTATACTGATATTAAGATCTTGTGTGTTTCATTTAATTTTTGAACATTTCTGATTAAAAAATGTTTGAAAAATGAATACTCATTAGAACTTATGATAAACAAGAAACAATCCTTTATCTATATTATAAAGGTGTTTTTCAACGCAATTTGTTTGAAAACTGCATCTCAATTTATTTTGGAGATATTAATTTTTTTGTAGATTTTAGTACCTATTTTGTAATTGTGGCAATGGAAGTATTCCATTTCAAATAATAGTAAAGGAAAAATAGCATAGCTGACATTTAGGAAAATATTCAAAGTGTAAAAAGAAAGAATAATGATGAAGGATAGTGGCTGAGGGTGAGGCTAAAAATGTAACCCTAAAGTTTAATAAAATTTTAACTTTAAAGAATTTTATGAAACTTTTTTCGAATAAATGGTAAAAATAAATAGCTTTATATTGCAGCATTATTGTGAGAAATAATGAATTTTACTTATGAATATTCATGCCATTTCTTGATTAAAATTAAAAAAAAATATATATATATATTTGTAGGTTTAAATTTTGTTGTATATTGTTTAGTGGCATAAATTCTTATTAGGCACATGCTGAGTTAAAATATTTTGAACAGAAAATGGCATGCTGTTTTTGAAAAACACATTTTTCCTCATAAATTTTCCATTTTTTCTTCTTTCACATGTGCACTGATACTAAGTTTCAGTCATTAAGCGAAATGCATAAGTAACAGAAAATGATGCAAAATTTAAAAAAAAATGATTATTTTCTTAGATAAAACTAAACATTTTAACATAAATGCATTAAAAAAAATTACGGCAACTTTCAGTCTTCAGTACAGAAATTAGACTCTGAAGTTAAGACTACAAATGTACACATGCAAAGATGTTGTTGACAATCGCAACTTCACATTTAGAATTAAAATTATTTTAAAGTCATCAAATTAAAATACTAATTTTTTAAAAAGGTGAATAGGGATATGAGAAATGCATACATAAATTTTGAAATGAAGAAAATGATGTTGCATTCAGATTTTACATGAGAAAAATTCTATAGTTGTGTCAGAGTGGAATATTACATTTTGCTGTTTTCCATTTTGGAATAGCAAGCAGAGCCTTAATTGATAACTGTATCATAATAACTGATCTTTATTACATTTCACTGCTTACACATACAATAAATTAAATTTAATTTTAATAATTTCTACAACTGAGTATTATAGAAATAATATGCTGTTAACTTTAAATTAAATATCATTTGTTTGATAATTAGACTTACCAAAAGTGCATTTTTTATTGTAGCTAATTTTGTGGGTTTTATTAAAATCAATGAAAGAGTTTATTCTTAAACATTTTCTTCTGTCAAAATTCAATGGGCTCTACTTTGTATATATAAATACTAAAGTCACTGATACTCTAATTTTTAACATGATCAGAGTTCGCAGATAAAAAGTACATTAAAATTAAATAAGAGGAAACACACTGAATCAAATAATCAAGTTTTCAATTACATCAGACCACATTCCCATAAATCATAAATATAAATCATAAATAGAATAAAAATCTGAGTTTTTACAATATCAATTTATTTAAATATGTAAAAGCATTATATTAGTGCAGTATTTTCCAACCTTTAAGTTTTACAGAATTTCTGATACAACATTTATGTTAGTACAAACTCATGCAACCATGAAAGACAAAATTGTGACAGTACACATACTTCCAATTGATTCATGTTCATTCTGATAAATCCAGAGATGAACATCATGAAGGTTGCAAGATGATTGAGACAGTTTAGTAGAGATGCAGACAGATAAATTACAAAATTATTACAATGCTGTTGTATATATAGAAATATACATTAACAATTGAATATTAATTTTTATTCTACATAACATCAGATCATTCAGGGATGTTTTAAAAATGCACTTCCACTTTTGCCTGAACCCAATAATAGCTCAATCAAGAATATTCTTGTCTGATTTAAAATGCTTGCAACTGTTTGAAATGTGCCACAAAGTGTTGTAAATAACAAAGATGGCATTTTCAACAACCTTTGAAAAATTTAGGATACCTTATATACACTTCACTTGTATTTCTTTACCTAACTTGTTTTGGATTTAAGAGCTAAATAAGATAATTTCTATGATAAATACATTTATTATTTGAGAGGTTAGAGATGTTTTAAGACAGAAGCATTTTATCCAGAAACAGCTTAATTGTTCAATGTATAATGGAGCTGATCAGCTATATACTTGTTTCTTTCACATATATCAAATGCAACTTTTTTTCTTTAGTTTAAGCATTTTGCATTTATTTGTATACATTCACACTTCACCACCAAACACTAAAGCAACTGATTGCAACAAAGGACTGGGGTGGTCAATTTTTAGAATAACTGCATTAATCATAAGCTGTATATGTTCAATTTAAGTATAATAAATGGCACATTATAAGAATAAATCTTTAATTTTAGAAAAACATTTGTGCATTTTAACTACACAAACTGACAAAAACGTCACTAAGTAATCTTAATAATAAATCTATAATATAATTACTACTTGCTAAGCTTTTAGGCAGAGTTCTTGAGGCTGTCAAAAATTTCTCTGCTTAGATGGATATTGTACTTAATTAAACGGGACTTTTAGAAAATAACTTACCAAAATATTAAAATTGCAGTTATTAAAATAGTTATTGCATTCTGATTAAACTAAGACTTCAGTAAAACTCAATGTTCGTAAAAAGTAGGCATTTAAACCACTTGGCTGATTATACTCTCAAAGACTGAGAATTTTTATTTTCAGAAATTCTTTAAATTGCTCGAACACCTAACCTCTGCTTTTTGATACATTTAGAAAGTGAATACTATCCGAACATATATAAAAACTTTAGATTGTTGCATTTAGACACCAAAGACTTTTTTTTTAAATATAAAAATAAATTAATATGCTGAATAAATCAATATTTAATAGAAATTTGCAATATGAAAGGTAGAAAGGTAATTATCAGTAATGAAATATTAAATTATCACATTTAATACAAAATAAGATGCTTGATTCTTTTGTGTATGAAAGAAAAATCACTTTGGTGAACACAGATGATGACATCTACAAGCACACAAAAAACAGAAAAACTAATAATCATAAAGAGAGCCAACCCAAACATGAATCTATATAAATTAGAATGTATTTCATTTAAAGAAAGTTGATTAAATTTAAAATTGTTATTTTTTTTTTTTTCTGCTGGTGATATTTTACACAAATTTATGAATCTGTAAAAAAAAACAGTTGAGAAACTCTGCAAGAGGAGAACAACAACAACAACAACACACACACATACACACAATATATATATATATATATATTAGTGGTAATCAATTATTCAAATATAATTTGAGAATCAGAAACATATAAAAAATTTATGACACAATCTATTATTTAAAATAATTATAGTGCTTATATATCAAGTGAAGAAAAAAAAAATATGCAACTTAATAACGTTGAATAAAAACTTATATTGATGACTTTGTGTTAAAGTTATAAAACAGCACTTTTGTAAACAGGAAAAAAATTCTATTGGGAAAATTTATTCACATTAAATAAATACATATGTAAAAGAAACAAGATATTGCACAAAACAATGAAAAAATTTTTACTGAACATATACAAAAAAAAAAAAAATAAATAAATAAAATAAATAAATAAATAAATAGTAATAAAAATAAAATATAATAAAAATAAAATATAATAAAAAATAATAAAAAAATTGCAATATTTTACGTTGATATACAAACTTCAATAATATATTTTAATTGTATTTATAATAATTGAGAATATATTTGAAATACTTCGCTCTTATATTTAAATTTGAGATAATTTACACATTTTTGTATCATTCAGAACTATGTAGAAAACCAATCATTCAACCATACTTACATATTTACTCATATTTGAAATTGAATTATATATAGGGATACAGTTAATCCCAAAGCAGAGATCTGCATGGGCCCAAGCCTGTACCTGGCCCAGCCAACAGGCCAGTAGAATGCTTCTAAATTCTCTAACCAGCTGGGTCAGCAAAATTAGAATAATTTTTTCAATGGGCCAGGCCAGGCTGGCAAACAAATTAAATGGGTTGGGTTGGCAAAAAACTGAATGGGTCATATGAGGCAATAAAAAATTTAGTAGGTCTGCTGGCCTATTATAAAGATTTAAATTTTGGATTTGAGAAAATTAATAAAAATTAATTAAAAAAATATTTTCATAAATCTATTTTTTACTATACAGCTTCAAAAGTTATGATGTTTTTAACTTTCTATTTTATTTCTTTTATTTTAAACCATATTATTTTTTTTAATAAATCTTTATTTGTATGTCGAAAGTTCAAGAATCAAACTAAGCATTAATGTTGCTATCGTGTAATTTCTGTAAAATATAACATACAATCATCCCATAAATATGTGTGCAGTATTCTTTAATTTTAATTACATTATTAAAAAAAATCTAATTTTTTCCAAAATAGTAGATATTGTGTCAGACCAGGTTTTTTTCACTTATTTCTCTATGGGCCGTGCCAGGCCACACTCAGGCTGAACTTTTGAGTTTTACACCAGGCCTGGAAATTATGGCCCATACAGACCCCTACCTGAAAGTGTCAATTGTGGTACCTTTGAACTCATACTACAAACATGAGAGGGTGAGGAGTGGTTACTTTCCTATCCTGTGTAATCTATAACAAACATGTAGAACATTTGCTACAAATCTTTTTTGGCACATGAAAAAACACACGTGGATTCATTTTGTTTATATAACAAGAGTGTTTTTGAATAAAATGCATTTTCTGGCATTTTGAATGGATACCCAGTTTTACCCACCAGTTGGGTAAAAACGGATTTTTCAATATTTATGAAAAAAACTTTTTTTTAATATATATAATCAATTATATTTTTTATTGAAAAGAATATGTTTTATTATAGACAAAGATTTACTTAATATTATGAATGATAGTCAGACTTTGTATTTGAGAACAACAAACATTTATGATACACGATTTTGCCCCATTTTCTTATATAAAAATGTAACTGATACCAATGGTATACTAATTAATGTTATAGTTGAATTTTGTTTTAGGATCATCTAACTATAGAAATTGTATCAAACATGACTATTTTTAATACTAATATCTAATTTTGTTTTAAATTCAGATTTTTCAGTACATTTGTATTGTATTGTTGGCCCCAATAGGAAGTAATTTGGTCAAGCAGTTTAAGAATAATGTAAGTTTCAAACTTAGAACTCCTAATGTTAAATTCATTTTTAATCATTGGAAAAAAGATTGAAATGCAGTTTTTTAAAAGTAGAATGCAAAAATACTAAACAAAGTGTGTTGTAATTTTGGATTTGAACACCTGAAGCTTCTAAAATTTGATTTCTGTTAAAATAATTCAAATGACAGAATATAGCTTTCAAAACTAACTAATTAAATAAACTTTATTTCTTAAGATACCAAATAAAACTCACTTTTTCCTTGTTTTTATCAACACCGTTTTAAAAGTCTTACTAAATGTATTCTGGAAAAGCAAACTTATTGAAAACACCATTCTTTTAATCTTATTTTTTCTTTGTGTTTTATATTAATTACGCATCAATAAATTCATTTCTTTTCCTTTTTTAATAAGATTATCATCTGTGGAATACATTCAAATTTTAACTACTTTCGATTATTAAATAAGTAAAAAGATAATCTATTTAATAAAATTATCATTTGCAGGAAACATTCAATTCCACTGCTTTAAAGTCCGTCCCAGATACTAATTTATGTTTACATGAAGGGATTGGAGTTTGAAATTATCGAATGTTTTAGAAACTATTTTCTACCTTTAGCCAAGAGGTTTGGAGATGAAGGTGGTAGTTGGTTTGGAGTTAGTCGTGGGAATGCTATGAGGGATAGATGCTCTTTAGAATAGAACATTTATTATTTTCAAGTGAAATCATTTAGCCAGAAAATTAGAGCATTTCTCTGATGATATGGCTGCATAAATAAACTAATTTCAACCTGTTAAGGTATTTTTTCATTGATTAAACCATGACTCCTGAGCAATAGAATGGGGAAACCATCTTCTTTTAACAAAACATAACTATGCTATGACCTTATCACTGGTTTCCTATCTCCTTATGTCCCATATATATATATAAATATATATATATATAACGGGTGATTATAATTAAAGTCCTGATTTTAAAAATCGATAATTTTAAAACTACTGGTCAGAATGACTTGATATTTTAGCAGAACAATCGTAAGGCAATGGAATTTTGTTTGGCGAAGGAAAAAAAATAGTTCCAAAATGTGCCGATAGATGGCGCTGTCAGTGTTCACATTGTCTAGATGTATGCAAATTACTAATATGTGACATGCGCACATGAGACTTAGCTGCCATAAAAATGCAGAGCACCAGCTCTTTGCCTAAATGCTTCATCATGACTCTGACTATGAAGGATCGCGCTCTGCTCTTGAAGCTTTTTTATAAGAACGATGACTGTGCACTTACAGCTATTAGGAAGTTTCGAACATTAAAATCCATTAAATTGGGTCCAATAACCACAAAAGGTCTGTGAAAAATGATTGCTAAATTCGAAGAGACCGGTTCATTTGACGTTAAACGGGGTAGAGAAAGGAAACCAGTTTCGGCTGTGGCAGTGGTGATGTTGGAATCAGCAGTGCACGGGGAATTCACCGAATGCTGGATATGCCTAATAGCACGGTGCGTAAAATCCTACGGAAGATCTTGAGCTGTTATCCGTATAAGATAACTCATGTGCAGGAGTTGCTATCTGCTGACCTGGAAGCATGTCAATCTTTTGCACTGCAATTTCTTGCCCGGATGGAAGTGGACAATGGATGGCCATGGAACATTCTGTGGTCTGACGAAGCCCACTTTCATTTGCAAGGTTCTGTAAATACGCAAAATTGCAGGATATGGGCGACGGAGAATCCGTCCCAGCTACAGCCATTACCTCTTCAGTCTGAAAAGCTTACTGTGTGGTGCGGAATAACGGCAGCGATCGTTGGTCCATTTTTCTTCGAGGAGATCAGACCTGCGAGTCCCGTTACCTGCACCGTTACTGGCAAGCGGTATGAAACACTTTTGCGTAACCATGTCCTTTCGGCACTTCAGAAGCGTCAGTGCGTGGATCGCACAATATTCATGCCTCCGCACATTGCTACTCCTGTGAAGCAGCTACTGAGTGCTAATTTCGGAGATGACAGGACCATAAGCCGTCATTTTCCAACAACGTGGCCGCCACGTTCCCCAGACTTAAACCCGTGTTATTTCTGGCTTTGGGGGTACCTGAAGAATGTTGTTTACAGCGGGAGGATCCAGAATCTAGCCGACTTGAAGGCAAGCATCACACACCACATCCATTGCATCAGTACAGATACCCTCCGATCTGTTGTGGAGAATGCCATTTTGCGCTTCCAATTAGTAGCAGAACAAGGCGGAGGGCATATCGAACAACTTATGCTTTAATCATCAGCAAGGTGTTGATTCCATGAAGCTCTTTTTTTTTGTCATAATCACTGTTGTCGCTGTATTCTAGTCTTTTCGCTAATAAATCTTTAGTAAATCCCTGAACTCTAATTTTTTTCTTTTGGCTAACAACATTTCTGTGTTTAACTAATACATTTTTGGTCTTTCCTCCTTATATTACCCGGACAGCGCCATCTATCGGCACATTTTGGAACTATTTTTTTTCCTTTGCCAAACAAAATTCCATTGCCTTACGATTGTTCTGCTAAAATATCAAGTCATTCTGACTAGTAGTTTTAAAATTATCGATTTTTAAAATCGGGACTTTAATTATAATCACCCGGTATATATAAGTGTCAAATTAGTTATATGATATTGTGAAATTTCTTGTCATAAATTAAAGCATAAAAACACAATGTAAAAACATGTAACACAGTACAATAATAGGTAAAAAAATACACATTTCAAGCACCATATATGTACATATATTTGGTTCATCAGCATTTGAATAAGATAAAATGCATATGTATCATGTAGACAACATAGAAAATTAAATACAGACATTGAAATAAGAACATACAGGATCAAAAATAACTTTTACATTTCAAGCTGAAGAAATGAAATTTAATTTTAATGTTAGCGCCATTTTAAGGAATGTTTAAATTTACTCAAATTTTATAAAACTGAAAATATTGTAAGGATAGCAATTAAAATAAATCATTTGTGTGATGTAAAACAAATAAATAAATAAATAAATAAGAAACAGAGATTTAAACACTGGCCAATATTTATGAGAATGTATATTTTTTGATAGAAAATAAATGACAGTTTAGATTAACAATCTGGTACAACAGAAATGCTAAATGTCTTACTCAGTATAAAAAATGAAATATAAATTAAAATTTCATATAAAAAGTTTGTATAAATTTATATTTATAATTAAAAATATCAGCTTTAACAATCATAACATTAAGCTTGTAAAAAAAGGGAAATTTCCGATTTCCCTTTCAGAGGCACTGCCACAGTTCAGATGAAGATCATCACAAGAGTTAACAAATCTAGAAATAATGTACTATTAACTACCAGTCTTCATCAGCTCCATCAGGCACCCAACTGCTCCAAAATAGCCCTGTAAAAGAATATTGATAAATTTATTATAATTCAAAACCTACAAATCTACTTTTAACATAAAATTATTCCATGAATGCATAAGTTAATTGCAAAGAATATATTGGGTTAAGTAAAAATTTATTATTATTATTATTATTATTTTATAGATGGCATTATTGCTGAATGTCTCTGAACTAAAAAAATTGGTTGCCTGTAAAGTCGGTATATGGGCGAAAGTTTTACGTGACAACGACTTTGAGTTGTAAAATAATTTTAATGTGAATATTCATTCGTATAGTAGGAAGAAGGATGAAATAATAGTAACAATTTAAAACATTTATTTATACAAAGAATTATATTTAAAACATTAATTTATACAAAGAATCTCGCACTGAATTTCATATTAACAAAATTTTATTTTTACCTTTACACATACATACGTATTTATATACAAATATACATACAATAACTTGCAATACACTGTGTTTGTTAAACACATTTTACTTCATGTTTATTGATGTCAAATGTTGAATTTTGTAAACAGCATATTAAAGAATTTTTCAATGAGCAGAATATAACTAAAGTAAAATGGCTTTCACTAATCACATATCATTAGTTTTCCATAATATACCACCGAATTACGAAATAAACTACACTTATTTTCTTTGTACTTTATACTAATAACTAATACATAACGTATTTCGTCTTAGTTTGATACTATCTAAAATTCCTATTAAGCACCGCCCCTTCCTTGCAGCGAATTCACATTCACGTTCAGAAAATGGTCCCACAAGTGACCGGAAAAAGTTAAGAGAAAAGTGAGCGCGTATCGTGAGCGGAGCGTAACGTAACGTAATGCAGTTTCTTGAAGTGTCTCCCGGCAAACCAATTTACAAGACGTTGTCACGTCAAAAATCAAGCCATCCTTTTCACTAACAGAGGGGTATAATATTCACCTTCACCAGTTGACACTAAATCACATATGATACGGTTTCTTATACCCTATGCCAGCACAGAAATACAATCTCAACTTGTAAAAATCAATGAAAGGCATGTGTTTTTGTTAGTGAAAATCAGTATAGAGAATGTTTGAAAAGTGATATTTCTTGGTCATTTTATGAGAAGAGTTTCAAATTTGGTTGTGTATTCATTGTACTTATTTAAAAAAGGAGATTCCAGGAGATCATTTTCAACATTTTTTACTTCCAAATAGGAAAAAAAAAAATTTAGTATAAGTTAGAAAAAAAATTGAGTGATGTTTATAGTGACAAGTATTTAACTGAACATCAGGGTGAGGCATTGGTTCACTCATTTTTGTTTTGAAGATTCTGTCTACAAATTTGCACGATACACTTGATAAAAAGAAAAATAATAATAAAAGCAAAGATCAAAATTAAATGAAGCATTTCAACATAAGAGCTTGCAGATAAGCTTAGTGTATCGCAAAAAAGCATTTACACCATTTAAAACAACTTTGTTAAGGCAGTAAACTCGATATATAGATTCCTTACAAATTGAAAGAAATTTATCATCAAAAGAATCAACGTCTATGATTCATTGATAAAATGCCGAAAAAGTAGCCCATTTGCAAAGTAAGTGGTAGCTGGCGATGAAAAATGTATTATCCACAATAGCAATGAATGCAAAAGATCATAGAGCAAGCAAGATGAACCAGCACAAAGTATTTCAAAACAAGATATTAATAAAGGAAGGTGTCTGTTGACTGAAGACCAATATGAATTTCTTAATTAGCCTTTGAACTTGGGAAAAGATAGTTCAAATGCTTAGGGAGTTTTAATATAAATACTGATGTTCATTTTTTGGAGGGAGATGGATTAAACCATATAGGCCACATAATCAACAGATCTCAATTGATATAGTTGCCAAAATTCATAAGTTTTTCATGCCTGACAGATACTCTGAGAATAAAATTAATTATAAGTTCATCCATATTCTTAAAAATAAAAAAAATATATATAGAAGAATAACAAAATTCACTTTTTGGGAGGCTAAAGAACATATAATAAGAATTTAAATGCTAAGGTGATAGAGTAGTGTTTCCCAATCTATGCATCTTTAAAAAAAAACTACTTTTTAAACATTTAATATGGATTTATGAAAATTTACATACAAAAATTGTATGTACTTATATTACTGAAAGATGAGTTATTAATTTAATTTTTCAAGATATAGCAATAATTATCACTTTAATTAACATTTGAGGAAAAATGAAATGATTACCAGAGCAATACTGATAAGACACTAAAGTGACATTATTGTATTGATCTGTTTTATCATTTGAAGTAAGCAAACTTAAAATTCCAAAGCAGATAGTAAATCATTTAACTATTCAATAACAAAATAATTTTTAAAAGAAAAAATTCTCATAAGAAAAAAAAATGATTAATAGAAAATAAATTAGAAATGGTTTTATGATAATCAAAAATTTGTAACAATGAGTTTTATTATATTAATAACTGAAATTGACTATTTTAAGAGAGAAAATTGAGCAATATACAGTGGCGGTCATATGTTTCCGGCCAGCAAAAATTTTTCAGTTAATTTGTAAATATACACATATGAAAAGGAATCTCAAAGTGATAATACATTTTATTGACATAAAAGTTAGGAACTTACTTATAGAAGAACATGTAAATGTCAATAAATTTAACTGACAAAATTAAGTATAAAGGAAAATGCATATTCTCAAAAGTTTCCAGCCACATTCACAAGTTTGTAAAAAAGTGGTATTGTAATAGAAAATTACAGTGATCAACAACATTTACGATTAGTATTTTATCGTATTACTATTTTATTAGCTTTAGCAATAAATACTGCAGCGCAGCAACGTGACATTCATACAATCAACGGTTAAAGATCGTCTATGGTATGTTTTTCCCACATTTCTTGCAATTTTGGCGAAATTTTGTCTGAGTTGGAATATTTATAGTTCCACAGACTTTTGTCAACTTCTTTTCAAAGATTTTCTATTGGATTCATGCTGGGATCTTGGGCTGATCATTTCAAAAACGAAATTTTTTTGTGTGAAAACCATTGCTTATCGAGGTTTGTAAACATTATTTATGTCGTTACCATGTTAAGAAAAATAGATGTGACCAAATTTTTTTCTCTAATAAGGCAAAAAATAGTATTGCAAGATATCCTTATACATTGTATAATTCACCTGGCGGTGGATTTTAAATAAAGGACCGACACTTTTTGAGGAAAATACTCCCCATGGCATAAAGTGTCCTCCGCCATGCTTCATTGTAGGAATAACAGGTCGAATCATATCTTTTGTTGTTAAGTCATCGAACGTTGTGTCTGCCATTACTCCCAAAACTGTTTCGAATTCAATTAATGGAAAAATAGAACCTTTTTCCAGTTTTCACTGGACCAGACTTTGTGTTCCTTGGAAAATGAAAGTAGGATACGTCTGTATTTTTTTAACCTCTGAAAATTTTTTAACACCGACTCTTCCCTAAAGTTCTGTATCACGTCAGCATCATAACACGGTAGACTAACTTATTTCAGCAATATTTTCATTCCTTAAATCACAGTATATTGCAACGAAATTTTCATGCGGATTATCAATGGTTTTTCTCCTGATAATTCTGTCCACAGGAATAGTAATTTTCTGGGGTCTCCCAGACCTCTGAAAGTCCTGAAAGCTATGGCCATCTTTATATAATTTTTAAATATCGTTTACAGTCGATTTTACCAATCGATAACTTAGCCACAATATTTCGAGAAGATTGGCCTTTTAACGACAAACTAATCGCTCATTTATGAATAATAATTGTTGAACTTTTCAAATTTAGGGAAGGAATAACAGGTCGAATCATATCTTTTGTTGTTAGGTCATCGAACGTTGTGTCTGCCATTACTCCCAAAACTGTTTCGAATTCAATTAATGGAAAAATAGAACCTTTTTCCAGTTTTCACTGGACCAGACTTTGTGTTCCTTGGAAAATGAAAGTAGGATACGTCTGTATTTTTTTAACCTCTGAAAATTTTTTAACACCGACTCTTCCCTAAAGTTCTGTATCACGTCAGCATCATAACATGGTAGACTAACTTATTTCAGCAATATTTTCATTCCTTAAATCACAGTATATTGCAACGAAATTTTCATGCGGATTATCAATGGTTTTTCTCCTGATAATTCTGTCCACAGGAATAGTAATTTTCTGGGGTCTCCCAGACCTCTGAAAGTCCTGAAAGCTATGGCCATCTTTATATAATTTTTAAATATCGTTTACAGTCGATTTTACCAATCGATAACTTAGCCACAATATTTCGAGAAGATTGGCCTTTTAACGACAAACTAATCGCTCATTTATGAATAATAATTGTTGAACTTTTCAAATTTGACTTAAAACTATGCTATACACATAGATTCATTCATAAACACAACCAAAAAACACTTTACGGATAGTAAAAATCTAAAGAATGATAAGTGACCAGAAACTTTTGAGAACATGCGTTTTTTTTTTTTTTTTTTTGACTTAATTTTGTCAATTAAATTTATTGATATTTACACATTCTTCTATAAGTAAGTTCCTAACTAATATGTCAATAAAATGTATAAGTATCGCTTTGAGATTCCTCTTCATATGGGTATATTTATAAATTAACTGAAAAATTTTTGCTGGCCAGAAACATATGACCGCCACTATATCTACAATAATAAAGATATGTTTGTTTATTTGTCTGTTCTAAACAGACTGTGGAGCACAGAGATATAAGATTTGGCAGATAAGTACCTGTATATTTGAAGTTATGCACCACAAAATCAATTTTTTTTCATCTTTGATAATAAGCCACAATAGCAAATAAAAATCATAATGAACATAGTGAAATGGCTATTTTCTTTTTTTCAAGGAGATTGTGCCTGTGGATGTCCTGACATTCTGTAGTTCTTCTCACAAATGAAAGTGAAATGTTCTTTTTACCTGCATTTTTAAATTTCAATAACTGGACCCCTCCTCTCCAATTCAACTACAAAAAATTTTAATTTTACCTTCCCCATTCCAATAGTTTCTTTATTTTTAAAAAAAATTAATATATACTTTCAAAAAAATATCTTTACGTGACCTCCATCGTGTCAATTCTCAAGTTTTCTGCAGTTATAAATTGCTGCATCTGAAGAGCTGCAAGATTTCTCAGAAAAAAAAGATTTTCATTGATACAATTTAGTTTTGATTGTATTACACTACCATAATATTCCATACCCAGAGTTGGTCAAAACACATTGAAAAATCATTTTTGATTCATTGTCTTCTGCTTTTTGATTGTTTACTTTCTATTCCAATTGCACTAATTTTTTTTCAAGTTTGATTGAATTAGACACATCAGACATATATATATATCTTCTATTTTTTAAATTATAGAAGTAATGGAAGATTTTGTGACACCACAAATCTTTTTTACTTTCATTAACTTATCAGACATATTCAAATTAATAAGTAATTTACCTTACCTGAGAATACCTACCTACTATAACCTACTATAGAAAAATATTCTGTTCTATCTAAAACAAATGAAAATTGTATAATATCCAATGAAGAGGCCAATTTAACACTCTAGGCCCCCCCATCCCACTTCTGACACCATTGTCATATCCAGGGAGTGGGCAACTCAATTGTGGGCCAGAGAAATATCACCACACTCCTTTTAAGTAAACAAACACTTTATTGCATGACACATCATCACATTGAAGAACAGATGACAAACACTCACACAAAAATTGACACAAACATAAAACAATATTACTTTTCTTCAATGTTTCTCATTTTTTCCCCATGATCGGTGTTATCCGGCCCACCCTTGCATACAACTTCACAAGTGAAAATCCTTCTCTGAGTAGGTTTTTTTTCTTTTTCAAAAAGAGGACACTACTAATGTAACAAAAGATATGCGTGAACATCATTTAAGTTGACCCCCCTCCCCCTCCCTTTTGAATTTGTTTTCAGAAAACTGACAGAAATGCCTCAACTTATATGCAAGACTATACAATAATCTAAATTTCCACTTTATATGAACATTTATTCATGATTAAATTTACAAACATTTTAAAAGTTAAATGTGTAAGTACAGGGACAAACCATTAAAGTGACTTCAATAATAAGTACAATGACAAACCATTAAAGTGACTTCAATAATAAGTGAAAGTAAAGCAAATTTACAAACCTCGTGCTCCAAGAAGAGAGCTTTAAGAGAGCCTGCAGACCAGAAATCCATGGCATAAGCTAGTAACTTCATGGATAATATATTCACCCGAAGAAAGTTTCCGATAAAAACAACTTTATTAATTCCCTATTAAAAAAAATGAGAAAACTTAATTTCTAACAATAGAAAAAAAAAGTTTTGAAATATAGTAAAATAAACATATGATATACCTCACTGACAGCACACATACGAGCTATAGAACCAATATTATTAGTTATTGTCACGAGGGTAGCCCGAGCAAGATCTTCTTTCTGGACATTTGCCCGCTTATTTTTACTAATCATGTTTCCAAAACTGAAAAAATAATTACTAGTGATATTACCAACAAACAAAGGCATACAATGAATAAAAAGTCAATAACAATTAATTATAATGAAAAAGATTATTATTTAATTTCTCTCATGAAAAACAATCTAAAGAGCAACTGGCTGCAAAATTTTTATGCTAGTGAATGGGATTGTTTAAAAAAAGAGAAACATCCCTTTCATAATTATAATACATCAGTTTATTAATATAATACATCTATTAATTAATGATGGTTGGCAAAACAACAAATCTAAAACAAACTTTCAATCATCCCATATTGAAGCAACATTTTTAAATCAGGGCTGACAGCAGTAAATAACATACAACTCAGTCTGTGTCTTGGGCCTAAATGTCTGAGTTTCACTCCCAGTCAAACACTATACTTAACAGTATTTTTGCCAAAACTAAGATTTTGTGCTAAAAAAATTAAATTGAATATTCAGTATCACCTATTATATTTTTAATTTGTTCAATGGTGTAATACTAGCCCAAGAGCCGACAGCACAAAAACCTAAGGTATTGAGCACAAGAAAAAGACCTTTATTTTATGGAAGAGTAGTAACAGGGGAATCAAATGATTCACGTTTGTTGGAAGCAAAGTGGTGCATAAGCCAAACATTAATATTACTAGTGGTTTATTTATAGGTTTAGCACTGTGTTTGATACAATGAAAGGTATGAAATGGTTGTATGGCAAACATAATGATAAGCCTACCAGTAAACCATTAGTGGTATTAATTTTTGGTTTATGTATCACTTTGCTTCTCACAGATATGGTTCATACAATTCCCCTATTACTACTCTTCCATAAAATGAAAAGTTTTTTTTTCTTGTGCTCTATACCTTAGATTTTTGTGCTATGGCTCTTGGATTATACATTTTTCCTGTTAAGAGTGCATTCAATGCACTTCATGTAGTCCACTGATTGCCAAAGCATTATGGCTAATTCCAAATGCCCAAATAAGGGTTTTTGTTGGACAAATCTGTAAACAACAGCTAAAGGGACTTTAAAGATTTCAATAAAGGCCAATTTATGATGGTACAACAGACTCTCCTGAATCTACAACCCTAAAATCTGCACATCCTTACAGATGTAAACAATGATACATTCATATCAGATGAAAGGGCGAAATTACAGAATTTTTAAATTTTATTTCATCCTGTATATATATTAATATGTAACTCAATGATATGAAGAAACTTGTGGTTTTCCATAAAAGGGATTTTTTTTTTTTTTTTTTTTTTTTTTTTTTTTTTTTTTTTTATGAATATATTTTTGATATTAATGGTAATAACAATCTTTTTACCAGATATATTTATGTATCAATCAAGTTTTTTTAGTTATAATAACCAAAAAAGCTATGGCAAACAATGATTTTGATGTGAATTAAAAGAGTACTTTTCAAAAGGAAAGTTTTATTGAATAATTCAAGGAAAATGTATCACATCACTTATATGTATATTCAAGTACACATTATCAATTATTTACTTGATCTTTACTTTTAATATTTTAATCAGTTTTAAATATCTTACTTTTAATCCCATTAGTTCATTACTTTACTTATTTTAATATTTTAACAGAGCAATGACCAGAAAGCCACAAAATTCTAAAATCTGCAAAACTTCTGATTCCAAACTGTGCATATTTGAGGGAGTATATTGTATAACTGTTATGAGCTATCAGAATCTGGAAAGCTCACTGGATGTTTGTGAGTAGTTAATAGTACCTCTGAAAATTAGAAGAATGATGCCAAAATTATTCAAATAAAAGCACTAGGCATGAAATTTCTGGATGTTGGGAGCAGACTTCGAGTCGATTACAGAGGACTGTAATCGATTACGATTACAATTATTTTCAATTTCTAAAAACCGATTACGATTATGTCTCTTTTTATGACAGTTGGATTACGATTACGTTTAGATTATGATTACAATTTTTTTGTTGGATTACGATTATGTTTAGATTACGATTACAATTTTTTTTGTTGGATTATGATTACATCTAGATTACGATTACGGTTGTAATTTTTGCGGCTGCAGGTCATGTTGACAAATGTGTTGGCTTGTGTTTTAGCCATTTGTGGCTCTTATTAGAATTTACCCAATTTTTCACAAAACAGTTCTAAATATTTTTTCGGGGGAAAAAATGCATTCTTAAATATTAAGGAGTATTATATTTATGTATGTACGCAAGATAGCATAAATTTCGTCCTTTATAAAAAAGATCAATTTCTTATTAGAGTAATTAATTAGAGCATCTTATTAGAGCAATTTCTTATTAGAGTTTCTTATTAGTTTCTTATAGGCTAATATTATGATGAAATATGTTCATTTGAGTCGGGTTTCGGATTGACTAAAAATAAAATTATAGGACTCTAATTTGGTTTAAACCGAGTCGTGCAAAGTTCTATGAAGAACAACTCTTGCTTCGAACTCATTGTTTGACTATCAGTATGCAATATTCACATTTTATAATAAATTTTATAATCACATTTTATAATTATTTCAAAACTCCACTGTTTTATGGTTGTTATTTTTTTATTGAATTTTGATCATTTTACTTCACAAATTCACCAAGAAAAATTCAGCCTAAATCACATTTTTTTCATATACATATTATTATTCGATATTGGGAAAATACCTCTTTAAAGAATTTTGAGGTATTATTTTGAACCCTCTCATTCACATAAAACAAAATTTTCTTCTTTTTGTTAATTTCTGTGCCTATTAATATGCAGTGCATAACCTAAAAAGGCTACTTCAGTAAGGCGAAAACAGCAGTTCACTAATGTTAATCCTTTGGAAGAATTTTTTTTAATATCTTGTTCGCATTTTAATCTTTTAAAAGTTTTTTTTTTTTTCTTTTTCGCATTGTTTAGCTCAGATCGATGTATATAAAGACCGTTCTTTTCTGCTTTTTGATTTTGTATGCATTCTTTTTATTATGGGTGTTTTTAAATCAAAAAGGGCAATTTTGAGACATAAGTTTTAATTTATTTTTGTTCAAAAATACATGAAACCAGCTGGTGTCAGAAACTATCTAATTGCCCTCATTTTTCTCTTTTTTTTTTTTTTTTTTTTTTTTTTTTGAAAATGCAATGGATATTTCAGAACAAGCCATCAAAGTTGACATTTCGAACGCTTTTTTCCGGCGAAAGCAGAAAAACCAGTCAATGAAAGGGAGAAAATCGCGAGATCACGTGACCAAAATTAATTTAAAATTTTAATTACCACAAAATGGAAGACTGAATTCGATTCGAATTCGCTTCCATAGTCAGGCCTTCCAATTTTTTATCTTTCCTTTAAAAAATGAATTTGTAAATGTGCCAAAACGTTTTGCGCTTGCTGAGCAAAGCAGTTGAGAACACCCTTAAAGATGTTCTTACTTTAGGAACCGGTTTTGAAAATGTAAACATACTAAAAAAAAAACATGTAATGGAAATTGAAAGGGTAAAACAAAAATCGGTTTTCATACAGATAGATTTCAGTTGCTCAATGAGAAAAAAATTTAAAAATATTGAAATGCAAGTGATCGCAAATTTGGTATCGTATTTTTTTTTTTTTTTTTTTTTTTACTCATAAGATAAACTTTAGCGAAGAAGTGTTTTCGGATGACTGAAGTAGCCCTTTAATAATTATATTGCTTACGGGGAAAAATTAAGAGATATAAACTAAAAAATTATACTGATATACCGCATTTTCAAATTTAATAAATTTTAAAATAAATTTCAATTACATGAACAGCGTCGTAGACATATGGAGGTGGGGAGTGGAATCCAGATGCACTGGGTACCACTAATTTTATAAAGCTTTCTTTCCCTTATCTAATCAGAGAATTTCCAGCTATTACTCAAGGTGAAAACAACTTTTCGATTTTAATGGTATGAAGAGCATGGAGTCCCCTGTCCCCTCTGGCTACGCCTCTGTACAAGAAAGTCAAATGAAAAAAAAAACACATTGTCTTCTGGTAGGACAGAATTTAAGGGGAGTGGGAAGGGCAGACTATAATGTTCAATACAAGTGTCCGTAGTAAAACCATAAATAAAATAATTTTCTTTCTTTCCTTTTTTACTTTTTATCCTTCACTACTTCCACTCAAATGACCCATACCTCTGGAATGACCGCATGTTGTTTTATTTTCTTAATTCCCATATCTTTGGAAAACTCAAGTCAAATACTATTTCTGTATACTATTACAGTATGCGGTATACATTCTGTTACACTTACTTCATTAAAGGCTATCTCTGTCTCTCATGATCTCTGACCTTCACCCTCCTACTTTAGGGGCAGATTAATGAGTTAAAAACGTGAACCGCACTCTTCCTTTTCCGGTACAATGTTTAGCAAACCAAGTATATTTTTATTTAGAAGATAAAGGAAGGGGGAAAAGGCGTAATCTTAGAGCGTAATCGTATATTTATGTGAGATTACGATTACATTGCAATTACTTAGGGTCCGATTATGATTAGATTATGATTATAATCGAGATGAAATCTCTTGATTATGATTACATTGCGATTATGTCGAAAACCAAAATCTATGATTACGATTACAGTGCGATTACACAGTTTTTGTAATCGATTATAATCGACTACGATTACACGATTACGATTACTCGAAGTCTGGTTGGGAGCTTTAATACCTAGTGAAGCTATGGTAAATAATTTCAAAATGCAGTGGATTATAATGCTCATAACATATATAAGTGTTTACTGAGTATAAAGTTCACAAATTTTCTTGTAAATGAGACTCCATGGCAGATTATATCTAGAAACTTCTGCTGTTGACAGAATAAAATGTTACCAGTACTTACAATTATAGTGGGTATATGTATACAAAAAAGTACAGTGAAAAGCTTCATTTCTGGTATCCTGTTTTTTATTTATTTTGTATCATATAGAAAGCAGGCTAAGAATATATTTTACAAGAGCAAAGTTACCTTCTAGATGCAAACTGGCTGATTATTATGCTTCAGAACATGTTTTCAATAACAGTTACAGGTCTGGTACAGTTGGCAGAATATGGCATTAAAGCTGCTGGTTGATATGTTAGCATTATGGCTGACTGGTTATATTCATTCATGTAATCTGTAATTTCCTACAGAAATGTAAATCTTCCTAAACAACAATGATCAATTACAAAGATTTGAAGTCTCCAAGTTGGTGAATTTGTGTTAATATTCAGAGTCTAACATTTCACTGAATAATCGGGTAGATACTCTCAAATTACTTCCAAGTAAGATACTAGAAATAAGCATTTTATGCTTGTCTGAAGGTCTTTTGTTAATCATTTTGATTTTTTAAATTTAGTTCCAAGATGAAATACAGTTTTTTATATATTGGAATTGAACCAAAAAATATAATGTTGCATGTCATAATGATTTGATGATCAGTGTATTTATCACTTCAATGATTCAATGAAAAATTCTTGAGCTTCTTAATAATTTCAGTTACAGAAAATAAAATATTTATTGTGAAATGCTTGCTTTTGAACTATCATGATAGAAAGCAGTATAATTTGTATGCAACCTATATATTCCTTACTATAAAAATCATTCAAGGAAAGCAAAATATTTTAAACCTTATGTTAAATTATTGTCTATTTTAGGTTATTTGTTAGATATGGAATCAAAATAAAACTGACCAATATAATTTACAATTATCTGGATAAACTTTTAATTAATTAATTTTTTTTAATTATTCTATTTTTTGATTATAAAAGTTAGATATATTTACACCTTTTAAAAATGAGCAATCCTTCCGAAACTCCAGATGAGTAAACAAAATAGTACAAATCATATATTTCTCAGAAATTTTTTTCCAAAGTCCCGTAGAAGACCTTCAACAAATTGTAAAAGAACAAAGATCTTTTGGATAACCCTGTCAAAACTAATGTAGAAAAAGCGTTCAAACTGTATATTATGATTAAGTGACCAATTGTAATAAACTGTGTTCATTTATGAGGATAGCACGTATAGTAGAGAAATTAATGTTCTCATAAAAAAAAACATTGCCAAGTTTTTTTGCTAGTAATTTGCAGAGTTCTTAATTTAAAAAAAAAATGTTCTTTTCAGACAATATGACAAATAACGCTATGCATAAAATCCTGTAATGCGAATTAATAAATAATAAAAATTGTATGAAAAATGAGCAGGTTTACTAAATAATGTTTCACTGTGCATGTGTGAATACAACAAAAATATAATTTGCATAATATATTGGCTATATGTATAGAGCAACTTTTGTGAAAATCTCAAAAACATAGCCTGAACATTCTGAGAACTATCCTTGATAGAATAAGCTTAAAATATGGTATTCCTAAAATGAAGGAAAAAGATGAGGGACTGTATCTAAATATAGAAGCATGTGCAAGATTAAGTATGCTGACAGTAATATATGGATACAGCCCCTCATCTTTTTGCTTCATTTTGGAAACAACAGATTTGAGCTTATTCTATTGACAATAATTTTCAGAAATTTCAAGCTATGATTTTGAGACTTTCACAAAAGTTGCTTGATAATTTAGTAACACATTATGCAAATTATTATTGATTGTGTTCATGCATGCATAGTGAAACATTATTTAGTAAATCTGCTCATTTTTCATACAATTTTTATCATTTCTTAATTCCGACTGCAAAGTAGAATGTACAATGTTGTTTGTCATATTTTCTGAAAGAATACTCTTTTATATTAAGAAATCTGCAAATTATAAGCAAAAAACTTGGTAAAATTTGGGACTGTTTTTATAAAAATCTTAATTTCTCCATGAGTATACAAGCTATCTTCATAAAAATGAACACAGTTTATTACAATGAACCACTTAATAATTATCTACACTTTGAACATTTTTGCAACATTAGTTTTGACAGGGTTATCTAAAAGATCTTCGAACTTTTTCATTTTGTTGATGGTCCCCTATGGGACTTCGGGGAAAAAATCTTCGCGAAAATATATGACCTATGATATTTTGTTTACATACCTGGAGTTTCAGAATAATTCCTTATGTATTTTTCTAGATATTTAACAAAACCTCTAAAATCGCTAATGGCCGGTCAGTAATGGGCATATAGAGTTTATGATTGCCTAAAAAATGACAGCCATCACCAATTACCGTAATTTCGGGTGTATAAGCCGCGGATCAAACAATTCTTTTTCAACCCATAAATCTTATTTAGTGATTGAAGACAAATATTTACAGCGATCTAACTAGTTATATTTGTTTCTTAAAAAATTCTGGGTCGAAAAAGAATTGTTTGATCTGTGGCTTATACACCCGAAATTACGGTAATCATGTGAAAATGAGATCATAGATTTGTTTAAAAAATTGCATTCCATGAAGCCCTTATTGTTGCCAGCAATATGCAATTGTTCAAGAAAAAACAGGAGAGGGGGGGGGGGGAGAAAATCTGATGGTACTTAATCATAAGGAAAGATTAAAAGCAGAATTTTATCAGGAATTACGTCTTCCTTAAGTCTATATAAATAAAATAAATTTAAAGTACTCATTTTTAAATAAGAACATAATTTTAAATTTTCAATACTAACACCTCTTTTTGACACTAGAAAATAAATCTCTATATTAGGATATTAGTTTCAAAACTTCTCCAAAATTAAAAAAATAGTGTTTTCTATACCAATCTATTCTATTGGTATACCTGTATAGAATAAACATTATGATTTATTAAAAAAACTAGTTTTAAAAAGCATTTCTAGGATTGCAAAATCTTGAATTACAATGAAAACCAATGGACACAGTCAGAAATTTTTTTGCAATTTCCCAAAATTGGATTTTCTGGATAAGATGAGTTTTGAAACTAATATCCTCATATTATATAGTATCAAATCATCCTAATACTAATAAAATAAATTTAAAAGACTACATTCATTTTGAAATAAGAACATAATTTGGAGTTTTCAAAATTAGCACTTTTTTTTTATGCTAGGAAACAAATCTACACTGATGGAAAAAAAATCCCAACACCAAGAAAGACTTGTGTTAGCTAAACGAAATTTTGTAGGCGTGTTCATACATCTGAAAGATGGCATTGATTTAAATTTCATGCTTCGCACATAAGTGTGGTGCTAGTAGCGCCACTCACAACTTTAAAATCAGGTTTGCTTTAAATGCATGCTGTTTAATTATTTATCTTCAAAATTTGATGAATTGAGTTGAGGTTAATCACGAATGCCTTTAAGAAGACGAAGAAGCTATTATCATCAGCTCCCGAGTTGGAAAGAGGTCGTAAAGTAAGGCTACAAGAAAGTGGATTTTCTTTCCGTGATTTTGCAGAAAGACTTGGATGGAATGTATCCACTGTGCATGATTGTTGGGAGTAGTGGTCAAGGGATGGTACTGCCACAAGAAGACCAGGTTCCGGGTGAACACGTGACACTACTGAGATAGAAAACCGTCGTATTCGGCGTACGGCTGTGGCACATCGTACTGCGTCTGTGACAGAAATTCGAGCTGCAGTTGGTACCACAGTGACACAACGAACTGTTAGAAATCGGTTACTTCAAGGGCAGCTTGATGCAAGGCATGCATTCCACTGACTCTAAGTCATTGCCGTTTGCGACGTCAATGGTGTCAAGCCAGAGCTCATTGGAGGATGGAGTAGAGATTTGTTGTGTTTTCTGATGAAAGCAGGTTCTGCCTTGGTGCCAATGACGGCCATGTGCTGGTCAGAAGGAGGCCAGGGGAACGTCTGCAACCAAACTGTCTGTGGCCTAAACACACTGGACCTACAATCTGGGGTCATGGTCTAGGGAGCAATTTCCTATGACAGCAGAAGCACTCTCGTGGTTCTCCCAGGCACACTGACTGCAAATGTATACGTCAGTATGGTAATTCAGCCTGTAGTGCTGCCATTCAAGAAAAGCATTCAAGAGGAGTTTTCAGCAGGATAACGCTCGCCCTCATGCCGCTGTTGTAATGCAACACGCACTACAGAGTGCCAACATGTAACCTTGGCCAGCGAGATCACCAGATCTGTCTCCCACTGAGCGCATATGGGATATCATTGGATGAGAACTCCAGTGTCATCCCCAGCCAGCATTGAACATCACGTATTGACACAGCTTGTACAACAAGCATGGAACTCCATACCACAAAGTGACATTTGGCATCTGTATGACACAATGCATGCACATGTGCAGGCTTGCATTTGAAATTCTGGAGGTTATAGCGACAATTAATGTAACGGCATTTCACCTTTGATATGCATTTTATTGACCTTAAATTAACCTGTGATCTCGAAAATCTAATCAATTAAACATGTTAACTAGACAAATACACTGTCCAAATTTCATTACTCTACAATAACTTTTTCTTGGTGTTGGGATTTTTTTTTTCTGTCAGTGTATATATGAGGATATGAATGCCAAAACTCACCTTATCCAACAATTTAAAAATAGATTCTTCTGTACCAATCCATTCTATTGGTAAACCTGCATTGAAAAAAATCTTACAATTTGCAAAAAAACTAATTTTAATGTGTATTTCTTGGATTGCAAAATCTTGATTTACAATAGAAAACAATGGAAACATTCAGAGGTTTTTCGATCTATCTCCAAATCAGATTTTCTGGATAAGGCAAGTTTTTAAACAATGACCTCATATCTACATTATCAAATCATCCTAAATATAAACTTCCAATTTGTAATAGTTGAGTAGCTTTAAAAACATCCTAAACAAATCATTTAAATATTCCATCAAAGATTGAGATTACTATCACAGCTCTCAGAAAGGGTGTTTAGCTACTTTTTTTTGAGAATAAGCTTAGTGGTCAAACAAATTTTATGATTCTGCATACAATGCATTTTGAATTCTAATATTTGTGCATGAATGAGGTTTATTCTGCTATTTTGTTAAGATTTGCAGAATGTCCACCAGGAATCTGACTGCCAAGGTTATTTTTAGTGATGACATGTTAAGTAGGTAATACTTGTGGTTGTGTAATTGCTTTATATAGTGTGATATGAGATGGAATCAATGGATACATCCTTTTAACCCTTTAAACATCCTAACCAGATTTTTCCGTCATGTAATTTTTGTAATCAAAGGCTGATTCAACACAAAATCAATATTAAAGCTAGTTTTTTGAAGTAAAATAAATAAATATGTATGTAAGGTTACCAAATAAAAATTCTCATGTCAATACTTTTCATAACTACTATTCTATAAATCATTAAACATGAATGAAAAATTTTACAGGACGCTTAAAGGGTTAAGTGTAATACAAATCTTAAACTATTTTCATTCAGAAAATACAGTTGGACAAGATACATTGAAAGAAAAATTTATAAGCTAAGCAATCATTGTAGTGGGAAATATTAGAAAAAGTTTCTTATTTTGATTTTGTCATATAAAATTACACATAAAAAATTGTGAATGTGTGAAATTTTGTATTATAAATATAAATCATACATCAGACATTTGTTTTTCTATGTAATGCAATAGTTTGCTGTGTTAAACATATCATTCTAGAATGTTGGAATTATAAAGGAGAATACTCAAATTTGATTTTTTTTCTTTAAGTTGAAATTTACTATTTGCAGAAAGGAGACAACCCTGTATAATGCATGGTGATTGAGACATCAAAAGTTAATGACCAAAGTGAAAACAAAATCCCCTTCACATGGCAACTGGAGACAATGAGTTTGCCCCTAGACTGTCTATTGTTATAAATAGTGTCCTTTTTATTAAATCAATGTTACAACTTCTTTTCAAGAGAAACTGAAAGGGTACATCACAAACAGCACTTGAACAGATTTCAAAGCAAGGCCATTACATATAGTACCCTGTGCTTATTTAAGTAATGGTGAAAATATAAATTTATCTTACACTACCAAAAATATATTTTGCATAACATTATTCTTGAAAAAAAATTTTTTAAGCTGCTAGTTAAAAAAGATGTTCTATTATGACTTGAAAACACCAATAAATTATTCATTAACCCTTTAAGGTGCAGTGTTGCTGGGTCGGCAACACCTAAAGTTCTCCCTGTTTAGAGACACAAAAACTCCATGAATATTTCAAAAACTACTCTAATGGCTACTTTAAATCTTTCTTATGAGTTCTAGATGGCAGCACGACAGAGATCAAATTCTACTGTTTTTAAATAATAGGTAAAATATTTTACTCTAATACATGCTTCACAGCAATGCCCTTCTCACTGCGCTTATCAATGCTGTACTTACACGGTGTTACCACTTCGGCAACAGCTGTATAATTAAAATGGTTTGTGCAATCTTTACAAAATTATACCTGTCTATTTCTCTAGGTCTAAATAGATTGCCTATTTTTTTTCTTTAAATTCCAACTTTAAAGAGTAGTGCGCCGGAAAGGGTTAATGATCAAATGAAGAGATATAAGCAAACAGTCATTGAATAAAAACCAGCTTATTCAACTGTATGGGCTTAAGAGCCCTTATTTTGAAAATCAGATGAAATGTGATAGTTGCATTTTTTTACTTACTTGATTTTTATATGTTGAAGTAGATCATATTTAATAAATAATGTGCAATTTTGAAGCCCTGAAAAAATTTCCTGTTTCCTATAGAAAATGCCAAAGCTCAAGGTTGTGAATGCCATTTTTCATGAAAAGTGAAATTCTGTTATGTTTGGAGCACTATATCTGTCTCAAACAACAACATCTCAAAATTCTTTTGGCATAAACTGTTAGTGTAACACTACCTGCTTATTAAAATTTAGTTGTTTCCATGGGGCATTGTTACTTTACATTGTTATGTTGCCACAAAGTATAGTCAAATTAATGTTTTTGTCAACTTTCCACACTTAATATCTTATTTAAGCAATAGTACCCCAAACATTTTCTTATTGAATATGAAAGTGCACTACCAGGACAAGCTAAATAATATAGTACTGCACGAAGATATTATTGCTGTTAATAGCTATAACCTGTTAAATATTCAAAATTTTCAAAATCTGCAACATTTAAAGTAAACTTATTTAAAAAAAGCGCTACAGTTAAATGAAAAATATATATATATATCACACAATAGTTGACATATGTACATAAACCAGGGCTGCGGAGTCGGTGGAAAAAATGGCCAACTCCGACTCCAGAAATTTTAACGACTCTGACTCCGACTCCTATCTAGCTAATATACTAGTGTTGTTGTTGGTAAAAATTATGAGGGAACGAAAGAAAAATAAGGCAAAAATATCACTATTAATTCACTTCTTAGAGCTTTAGTAAAAAAAACGAAAAAAAAAAAAATTTCGTTTTACAAATTCTTTAATTTTACATCCCACTAACCTGAAAAATCAAAGTACTTAAATCTAAAAGAGAAAAGAAAACAGAAATTTTATTATTTCAGATCCGTGGACCTGAAATAAGGAGAATCTGTACAATTCTGATATTAATTAGTGTTCTTCAGAGCAGAAAAATTTTGATGGAAAGAAAAGTAGTAGTCCGATGTGTTAATCTGCAAACTTTCTCCTGTATCATGCATGTTAATACTTCTTGAAAAATGAAGCTTAGCAGCGCCACCACTTAGATGATTTACACCAAAATCTAGTCAACAATTTATAACAAAACTTCTAATTGAATTTCAATTTTAATGAAAATCAGTTCATTAATTACTGAGATAGAGCTATTGCGGATATCTTAAAATTCTACATAACAGCACTACTTGTTGGGTGAAATACATCAAAAACGAATCAGGATCAATTTCAATCAGATATTAACTGAATCAACAGCTTGATTAAAATCCATACATAAATGCTTGAGCCACAGCAATTGCTAAATCATGAAAAATGCAGCATAGCAGCGCCACCTGTATTGGTTTTTGAGCCAAACACTAAATTACACTAAACTAGATTAGGAACTAATCAAATATAAAGTTTGATGAAAATTCGAGCATTTGTTTTTGAGACAGTGCTAAGCAATAATCATGAACAATGAAGCATAGCAGCGCCACCTGTCGACCAATTTGCTCAAAAACGTTTACAACACCTAATTATATCACGAACTAACTGAATTAGAAGTTTGATAAAAATCGGTGTTTAATTCTTAAGATATAGCTACTGTGGAAATTGTGAATAATGTAGCATAGCAACGCCACCTGTCGAGTGATATACACCAAAAATTAATCAGCTCTACTTTCTATAAGGGTCTAACAGAATCTAAAGTTTTGTGAAATTCCATTTATTCATTCTTGAGATAGAGCGCTCCAAAATTTTTGTCACATACAGACTCAAGAAGTGACAGAGTGACAGATACACATTGTTAAAAATAAAGGTGACAAACCAGTTGCATTTGGTGCGCAGGGGTGAAAAGTGTTAGGAATTAACAACCCTAGTTCTTGTCACTGTACACATGTTTAAACATTCCTCTTGAATATTTCCTTTCCCAGTAAAGTTAAAGTCACTTACCTTTATTTGAAAGCAGTTCCTTTATTCTCTTAAATGCAATATTAAAGTTTCATATAATTACATTCTTCTAAACTATTTTCAACTAGTCTGTTTACGTTCGTATCGCAGTCTACATATTTCCCTCTCTATTTTAAAGATGGTTTTCTTGGCATCCAATAGATGACGGTAGCAGTCCGGCACTGTCGGGATTTAGCATGATGCTAATCCAGTGACGTCGATCAGAAACTTCTAGAGGAAAGTTACGAGAGCCGTTAGAGGGCGTAGTTTCAGCGATGCGTAGTAGACTAGATTCCGTTTGCTCAGGAGATATATATATCCAGCAGTTTGATAGTCAAGTCGATTCTTCCTTGTTTGTGTGATGTAGCAGTTATCGTTTTATTCTGTCGGCTGGTCTCTGATTTTACAATATATTTTAAGTTTCAATGGCTCTTCTTTAGTTTTAAATGCTTTTAGTTTTGTCAACAGCTTTTAAGTCACGTTCAGTTATTTTTAAATGAAGAAGTGCAAGACATGGGACATATAGAAGTCGGCATTTTTTACGTGTTATGTAAGACGTTATTCCCGGTGCTTCTTTTGATGTCTGAACTGACGGACTAAGTGTTGACGTTGAAGGGCATGATGGAATAATGTGGGCGTGTGCTTCTGACTTTTACTTCATCGAAGCAGACATTCTTTTTCATCACTAGTTGAGCAGTGTTAGCATTAGACGATGCGTTTATTTTGGCGGTGAGCTCCAGTATTCGTTATCTCTTTTCTTTCAATGAGAAAGCTTAAGCCATATGATATTTTATGTCCTCTTTTATATGTCATGGGATTTATTAGGATTAAAAATAAGATGAGTTAATTTATTGTATTGGTTAATATATTTTTAAGTTTATGTATTGTTATTTTTATTTAATGTTAATAAATGTGTTTAGTTGTTTTTAAATTGTCGTCATCTTTTTTAGTCCACCATAATTTATTAATTCATTTTTATTTCAATAAAATAACATTTAAATTTATCGGGGTTTAAATCCAGCAATAACGTTTCCTAAGCTGCATTAAGCAACTCTGCTAATTTCTTTTAACCCCTAGGAGATACGTTTGTATCTCCTAACAAAAAGGAGTTGCCATTTGACACCCGCGGCCTTGAAAATGTGTTTGGGGTGCCGTTTGGTCTCTAACTGGGTGATTCACGCTAATTAGGGTGCCGCGCAATGCATACCGTTAGAAGATTTTTACCCCTTAGTCATTTGCACATGCTGTGTAACGTTATCATTTCCCTTCAACTCGCCATCACTGGTGGATTAAAACAGCAATTTCTCCCTACGATGACTGTCACTGCTATGCGCTATCCCAATTTTGTTTAGAACTTAGGATGGCTAACTTTTGGCGAGCTTTTTTATAGAAAGCCACCTTTGAATTTCAGGACATTTGAACATTTCAGGGAGACTTTGAAGGTGAACTCAATGGCCAAGCGGTTTAGAGCGTTGGGCTTGCAATCACACTTTGTGGGTCCGAATCCTTCAAGGGCCAAAAGTCGGTTTATATATTTTTTAATTTTTTATTATTGGGCACCCTGAATTAAGGGTGCCACTTTTTCACCCTAATCAAAGGTGCCATTCTGCCTCCCTTAGGGGTGTCATCAGTGAGGCAAGTCTTTCACCCTTAAAAGGTGCAATGTGTCACATTAGTTTTAACAGTGTACTGACAGGCAAAATTATCAAATCGTGTTCAGGATCTTCTAAAACATATAAATCCGTCGAAAACTGGAGGTCGAAATAATTTACAAATCCAATACTTTAATTTTGTAAAGATAGAAGAAAAAATATTGAAAATTTTACAAGGTCCGAAATAATCAGAGATCTACTAGATCTTTTAATTAAAAATAGTTTTCATCTACTGTATACGCTGGGCAGTATTTAAGTGGGTAGTCCGATATAATCCAAAAATAACAATAATTCCTTCCATGGATTTATAATTTCATATAATTGGTTTTATTTCACTTTAAATGTCTAAGAAAAAAAAAAAAAAAAGCCGGAGTCGGAGTCGGCTTGTTTTTTAGCGACTCCGACTCCTTTGCTCAAAAATGGGTCCGACTCCGCAGCCCTGACATAAACATGGAAAAGAAGTGGGGTCTTCTAATATTCTTATTTAGAAAAATGACAAAATATTCAAATAAACAAAGTCTATTATGACATTTCTTCCCTATGAGAAAATGAAAAATCCTATTTCTGTTTCCTCTTTCTATGTTTTTTCCCTATGAGAAAATGAAATGTACCTTTTTTATGCCCCTTCTGAATTAGAAATGGGATGTTTCAATTTCTCTTAGGGGAAAAATGTGATCATGGACATTGCTTTTCTTAAAAAAATTGTCATTTTATTGCCAAAAAATATCACAAGAATCCACTTCCTTTTTCTTTTCCATGTTTTTGTACGTATGTTCAATTATTGCATGATGTATTTTGTTTCATTTAATGGTGCCGCTTTTTTGAAATAACATTATTCTGTCTCCTCTTGGAATAGTCGACAATGAAATAAAAAATAATATTGATTTTTTTTTTTTTTTTCTGAGAAAGAAAAATTTGTATTTTTCCTTTTATCATTCAACAGACTAGCCACTTTCTTTATTTCTATATTAATGCACAGTGCCAACATACACAAAGATGTAAAGTGCAATGTGGACTAATGGAATTATAGTCCAATTCCAATATAATCAATAATAAAATAAGAAAGATGTTTTTTTTTCCTTGAAAATAAATTTCTATTTTCCCCTAATTTATAGTTTCATATTAGTGCACAGTGATAAAAAAAAGGGGTAACCAAAAATGCTTATCGAAAAAGGTGGGAAGAGGGTTAATGCAATTTTTGTCCATTTTTAAAATAGCTGAAAATGAAACGAAAAAGTATTGATTATTTTTTTGTCTATTACAGACCGAAATAGCCATTCTCTTTAGTCCCATATTATAAAATCCCAAATTACTAAATAAAATTTGTAATTTTGTTTTCCACAATCCTTACTTGTGATAAATCTGAATTTTTTTCTTGTTATACAGCAAAATAGCCATTCATGTTAGACCCATTTTACTCCACATTAAAATCACAGCATATCAAAAGAAGAGATCGAAAAGATAATCAAAAGAAGAGGGGGCTGGTGGGATTACAGATACCTTTCTCAAAATAATCAGAAATTAAATGCAAATATAGTGCTGATATTTTTCTTTCAGTTTGAGATGAATGCGCATTTCCTCCCCTATCATCAACTAGCCTTTCTCTTCTCTTTAGTTACACATTAGTGCACAGCAATGCCACATTATACTCTAAGAAATAGAAGGGGGCTAAGGTGGTTACAGTATCCCAAAATAGCCAAAAATGAAATGAAAAAACTGTTGTCTTTCTGCTGTTTTTAGATAAATTTGTAACTTAGTTTTCGGTAACACAAAGAATTACCCATTTTGATAGATCTCATATCAGTGCACATTATATCAACCAATGAAGGGAAGAGGGCTGATTGAGCCACTGATAATTTTAATTCCCATAAGTTATCAATGAATCTATAAATTTTTAATTGCTTTCATCATGAAGATTGATTACAATAAAATTCATTTGGTATATCAGAAATTTCTTGGTCGCTTAAATCTATAAGTTCTGTGAAAGTGCCCATGTGCATATATATATATATATATATATTATATTATATATATATTATATTATATTATATATATATACATGTTATATATATATATATACTTGGGGGCTCAGCCCCATACAAGCTATTCTCAAAAAACCCAATTCAAATTTTGCAACCTCTAAAAACATAATAATGTATACTAGGGTGGAGCGAAAAAAATTAATTTTTTAAAATAAAAAACGGGTAGGTGCCAAAAGTTGCCTTTATACTAGTACATCAACTGTGTGAAATTTTACCGCTGAAAAAAAATGTCTTGAGTCTGCGCTTTTGCTCCAAAATTCGAAATTTTGGGTAATATTTGACATTTTTTCAAAAGAATTAAAAAAATTTCTACAGAGCTGGTTATTATTTAAAAGTGTTACTTAAACCTTTATATTTAGCTTCTTAACATATTTAAACTATAAAACAATTTCTTTATTCCATATTGCTGGAGCAAAACAGACAACTTTTGGTAAAAAAACGGCATTACCACTCTATTGGGACATACAATGAATTGTTGTTTTAAATATAGCTCTTGTTTTCAAAACTATCTTGGACATGCATCATGGAGATGGCTGTATTTCATATACCACCCGTCCCAACGATTCGATTATTTTAGTACAGTGTTTTATTTATATATTGATTTGTGATTTTCTTTATCAAAATTTGGCATGTTTTCGAAGCATCTACCCAATTTATCTGTTCTTTGTATCCATATGCTGCTGTCACTATCTTAATATATCTTTTTAAAGCTTATACAAAAAAATGACAAGCAGAGTAATGCACGGGAATATTGTTAAAGGGATCTATTCGGCCATCTATTATCTTTATCAAACTTACATGCAGTTAACATTAAAACAGCCGGGTATTTTACTAAAATTTTATAAAAAGTGTTTTGCACCACAATTTTATATTTAAACTATTTAACTTATTTAATTAATCTATTTTTTTTTTGTACTGCATATATTTAGCATATCTTATGAAGAAAATTCTGGTTCGAATCGACTATTATCATTCTGGCAGGGGTCATTTTGACCCCTAATGGCGGTTCTAGTATTAATGAAAGTTATTGGAAGTTCTGTTACCACAACATTTTTTCAGTCAATTATATTTTGTTATGTGATGATCTGCTTCAAAGATGATTTCATGTATCCAATTACAAATATGCCATCATTTATTCTACTTTTGCATTTTTTATATGTTGAGAAGTGAGCTGTTTAATGTGATGGTGATCATCAGAAAGAATTGCCATGAGAATTTGTTCTGCAAGTGCAGAGCAACCGTTGTTGTAAATAACTTTTTTTTTTTTGCATTAGTTTTATGCCGTTTTCTAAGTGTTTTCGTAGCCAGGTAATTTCCCATTAACTTTTAGAACCCCTTTTTATAAGTGGACAACATTTGATGGTGAAATGTCCTGGGCATAAACTTATAATGCATTGTACTTTATGAGGGAATATACAGACTCTAATCGACTATAAGTACTCATTTAAAATTAGAAGAATTCTATTTGTCGCTGTGAATAATTTTGCATGGAGTAAGCTTAGAATTGTGTATAATAATGGATCATATGCTACTTCAACTCCAGTGAATTTCCTTTGCGTCAGTTATTATAGAACTCGATATAAAACATTCTAATGTACATGGATTCACTGGATTAATCGGAAAATCTTTGTTTACGTACTATTCACTTCCTATTGCATTTTTTTTTTTTTTTTTATAAAATAGAGAAAAATTATGAAAAATTATTTTCTCGAATTGAGAAAAACATACCCAGAACAGACTAGAAATTTCTGTCGGAAATTGCAAAGTTAATTCATAAGGAAAGCTAATTCTCAGAAGAAATGAAGAATAGGAATTTAGAAAACATCTCACACAAAAGACAGGTCATAAAGCGAATAAGATTTTCCACTTTATATAAGCACAGATTGGCAATCAGTCTATAGGTTCACTTACAAAATATACAATCCAAGTTTATACCGCTGGATGTTTTATACCAAATTTAATACACACCTAAAGAATAGGTCTAAAAACTTATTAGAAATTACTCGACTACGAAACAACACAGCAACGACATAAAAGAAATACTAAAACTTCTTTAGAAATAATATTGTTGCTTTACACGCAAATTTTGTTTGCAATCCTCTGTGACGATCGTCATAATATTAAGCAGCTAGCTTCTCAAAATATATTCAATGTAATAGGTACAGTAAATGATGACACACTAGAAATTGAATTCATACAATCAATTTTTAGGAAAATTATTATACATAAAATGTAATTGATTGAAAAAATGCTGTGGTAACAGAACTTCCGATCATAATGTATAAATTGCATGAAAATTTAATGAAGATAATAGACTGCTGAATAGGTTCAATTAACAACATACCCAATACATTACTCAGCTTCTCTTCTGTTATACAAGGTATAAAAATATACGTGCAGCAGGTCACATCAGCAGCATCCACAGTCAGTGAATACAAAGAAGAGGTAAACTACTTTGATATATAGAAAACTTATGCCCATCTTTGGGGGGAAAATAACAATTCAAATGAAACACAAAATAAATAAAACACTGGGCCTAGAGGGTTGGGTGGTTGAGACGTGTAGGATATGAAATACATCTATCTCTACGAGTTATATACAGAGTAGTTTTGAAAGTAACTAGGTAAGAAATGCATTCAAAACAACATTTCGTTGTATGGTCCAATAATTGTAACATTGATTTTTTACTAAAAGTTGTCAGATTTGCTCCAATTATACAGGCTACAGATATTGTTCTATAGTTTAAATATGTTAAGTAGATAAATATAAAGGTCTAAGTAACACTTTTAAATAATAACCAGATCTGTAGGAATTTTTTAATTTTTTGGGAAAATTTTCAAAAAATGATAAATTTTACCCAAAATTTCGATTTTTGGAGCAAAAGCGCAGACTCAAGACATTTTTTTTCAGCGGTAAAATTTCACACAGTTGATGTAGTAGTATAAAGGCAACTTTTGGCACCTACCCGTTTTTGATTTAAAAAAAATAATTTTTTTCGCTCCACCCTAATGTATACTGTTTAAAAAAATATTACTAGGTTAATGAAGATTGTATGATATTATCAATATAATGGTGGCTATCTTCTGTAATTGTAACATAGTAAGTGTGAATTATTGTATTATTCACAAATAATATATTTTCTACTAAATATTTATCTAAAAGTAAATATATTTTTTTAATTTTAATAACTGTAATTGATAATTTTTATACTAGCGGTAAAATTTACTTATTTGGTGGTATGTAACATGTGCCAATGCATGGACTTAACAACTATAATATTTTATATGGTAAGCTGGTATAAAGCATTAATTTTACTCCATATTAATTCATTTCAAATTTAGCCTTGCTTTTCTATTTTTTTTTTATTTTTTTTCAACTAGTCAGTAGGGTGCATAACAGGTCAATTTTTTTAGTTTATAGCTTGATCTATTACAGAAACTGGCTGGTTTTTGCTTATATTTGTAAGTTATGTAACCACTGACAAGTAATTTACAGTATAAGTTTTCTATTTTTTTCATCCAATTGCTTTTCACTGTTAATAGTCATCTCATAGAAATTCATAATTTTAATGGTAATTTTAATTGTTTGTTTTAATCAGGTGATTAATATTTTCTTATCATTATGCATATTTAAATACAGTTTATCAGTTGGTCTTATTGAATTTTAAATTTTGGTAAATATCTATGTTGCAATGGATTTATTCGTAAAAATACTTTATTTATATGTACTAGGAGGCTCAGCCTTCTGCGAGCTACACTCGCCAGCCCCCATTCAGATTTTGCAACCTCTAAAAACATAATAATGTGCACTGTTTAAAATATATTACAAAGTTATTGTAGCTCGAACGATATTATCACTATAATGGCAGCTACCTTCTGTAATCGGGTTGCCATGCTTTTCTGCTTGAAAGTGGCATTTTAAAATTAACTTGGCCTTACCTATCGCTGTCTTAACTGGATGGCTGTTTTCGGTACTAATAAGGAAGATTAATTCCACATTTGAAAATAAGCTTGTGTAAAATGGTTTGATTAAAAAATCTCACTATATTTTTGCCTTATAACAATACTATGGACATTATTCTTCCTTTAAGTTCACAATTAAAAAAACTGTCAGCTTGCAAATAGCTTTCAGAACCACATTACAATTGCATTTTATGCTGTGATTTTTAGATATTTTCAGGAACAGGTATAGCTTATTCATTAATTCTTTTATTTATTTTATAACACCATAATGCATGTTTTCAGGCTCTTTTTACAATGTAAATGTTTATCTTAATTAATAAGAATATCATAATTTTTTAATATGTACTTATAAAATATAAATTGAGGTGTTAAAAGTCAATTCCACTAACTCCATCAAATAAAAATGCTCATTTGAAACATTTAAAGTTATTTATCTATTAAAAATGTTACCTGTTTTTTTACAATTTTTTTAATGATTTGCATTATCTTATAATCAAGGGTAATTAATAAGCACTGTGAAGTTATATAGAAATATTTCAACCCAATCATGTCATTACCTGAATTTCTAGAAAATGGAATTAGTCGGATTGGTCTCTGAATGCCTCACTTCTACAAAATAAATCGAAAGTATTTTGCGCTTACATTTACCTGTATTTATGATGCATCAAGTGATGTAATATATAAACAAATTTGCTACTCTCATTACTTTTACACCATACCATGTAACATTAAAATTTTCGGGAATAAAAATTGTTCTAAATATATCTGTTTAATGTATGATGTAATTTTCACTGTTAAATGCATTTATCATGTAATCATGTTTTTTCTTTTAAGATGCACAGGTACATCTATGAAAGGATAAAAAACTTAAAATTCAAAAACTTAAAGTTCCCAATTAATATTTTTAACTTTAATCTAAAATTTAAATGTCCCTTCTTTTAACCTTAATTCTAATACTTAAAGCTATTTTGCCCCTGTTAACGTTCTTTCCCAACCTAACATTTATTACTTTCAGAGATCATTTTTGGATGTTCTTTAAGATTAAAAAAGCTGACGCAAACGCAATTCTTAATTTGTAGGATCAGCATGCAGCCATGGAATACCGCGCCTAACTACGTCATACTGCCCAGATATTTCTTAACCAATTAAATTAGATTAACACCCATTATTTTAGTATCGCGACCTGGTAGGAATAATGCGAATTAACGTCCTTTAAATAGCGGGAGCACCTAAAACAAGCGGCTTTTTGACCTTAACACTTGCCTGATAAAATGCGGTCCAAAAAAATGAACTTTTAAAACAAAAAACGTCAAGCTATGGGGACCTGGTTTCACTAAAAAGATCTGACAAAAAGGATTAATAAAACAGGCCCCAAGTGAAAATACTGTGTCATTATTTGTCTCTCAACCACACCTCATGATTCAACAAAATAACGTCTCATCGACAGTAGAACACCAAAATTTCTCCCCGCCACTCGGACAATTGACTCGGCACGATCGCAAAAGTTCTCCCCCGGCACTTCCACGCTTGACGCCATGGATCAATGAGCTCCATCGCCCGAAGTCCTGAATCTCTCCCCGGCCACACGACTACGATTGACGAGCTCCCATGATGACGGTATTCCCACAAATGTATGCCAAAGCTGGTTCGTCACATATATTATTTAATTTGAAACTGTTTGGGAATATTATTTTAGCTTTAAAAATATAACCTAGTCTTCAGCATTAAAATTTTTCTCGTGTAATAATTTAATTGTTTGTTATATAATATATTAATAATATATATATAATAATAATAATATTAATAAATTATTAATTAAATAAAATATTATCCTGTTAATATTCATTTTTGTTCTAGATTTATTACCATAGTTCCTAAGATCCGGAGTTCTTGAAGGAAGCAATTGATAGTAGAGTGCAGATTCATTGCAGTTATAAACTTGATGGTCATTTAAATTATTTTTAATCAATGTTCTTTAATTCCTCAAGAAATAGTGCTGAAAATTCACTATCACATGACCGGGCTTCTTCATCAATACTGCACAGACATATTCCATGACAAGGTTGCCACCATGAAAGCCAGCAATCAGACACAAAAAAGTTATTGTTACCATGTAAATCATGATGAAATTTCACAGCTTGAAATCTTACAATTGGTCCTGATAATGGCACTCCTTTACTATGTTTTGTTAAAAACCACCTATATAAACATTCATCTAATTTGCTATCTGCACCTAATTTAATTTTTATCCTTTGTAACCCAACTTTTTCAATGTCTACAGAACTTTAAAGTTTATATTATTCTTTCATTCAACCTCTTATTGTTCTTTCTAAAATACCATATTCTTGCAATATGCTTGCTTATGTTGCTCTTTTCTTAACACCATCAATAATTTTGAGTTTGTCGCTCGCTGAACAACCTTTCCTTTTCTGTGACATTTTTGCACCTCGTACCTCGACCTGACTGAAAACTCACTTAACTTAGGATGTATGATAAACACTCCATCTCTGTCTACAAGATTCCAGAATTCCATGAAGAGACACAAAACAGGAAGGAGAGGGACCATTCCAGCATGGAAGGGGACAAAACTATGTGATCAGTGACAAGAAAGAGGCTCGTTGTTATTACGTTCTCCAGTCATCGGTCAACATTAAGGGCCATGGAGCATCTGATTGACAGGAGATAAAATGTGCAAAATAGTGTTTTATGAAGAATATTATGTTTCAGTGAAATTTAAAAAAAAATTAGTTCTAAAATTGATCTTTTTTTTGGGAGAGGGGAGGGATTTACTTTTGTCCATGTTCAATCCAAATTTACGGTATGTCAGACTGCATTATTTTGGGCTTCTACTGTATCTGAAAATTTTCTTATGCAGAAACGAAAATTTGTGTGTCATTAAGATTTGCATAGGCAAGTAGTAACAATAAGTAATTTGCAAAGAAATTAAAAAGAAAAATAAATGATTGTTATTTGGTGTCATATTCACTGATTTTATTTATATTACTGAGAAACTTTCAGAAAATTTATTTAAAATAAAATTAAGATAATGTGAATTGTAAATGGTTAGGATAAGTGAAACTATAACAGTTAAAACTTTTCCAATTTTTTTTAAATCTAAATTTCCTTAATTTCTATGAAGCTTCTTGTGATAAACAAAATAAACAATTCAAAACAAAATTTAAAAACAAATATTTAGCATTTTAGGGAGATTTGAACAACAAATTATTAAATCTGAATAATGAATGCCACTTGATTAATGCAATTGTTACTGTTTTGAGACATTACATACAATTTATATAAATAAAGAGCATTACCTACTAGCTACAATGTCACCTTCAAGATTAAATTTGGGATAGCTACCTCCATAAATATCACGAACAAGTTTGTCTACTTTTGTATTATCACCTTTCTCAGCCAAATCTATAGCTTCTTCAAATGTTTCACATCCTGTAAGTAGACAACAGAGGCCAAGAAAGGTACCTCCACCTAAACTAAAAAGAAAAAAAATGCTTTCATTATCAATGTGATTAAACAATGATACTAATTGAAAAAACATAAAGTAATGTTTATTAGACATTGAAATCCCATAATCAATAATACATGATTATAAATTACAGTACAAAATCATTTATCCGGAATGATTGGGGTAAGATGTGTTCTGGATAACTGGTTTTTCCAGTTAACTGGTTGGGCATTAAAGCAGCATCCATTTGATAAGTTTTGTGAAACATATGTAGTTGTGGTATTACTTCTAATTTTAAATTGATTATTAGATTACTTGAACCAGGAATCTGATGCAAGTAAGATCAATTGTTAGAGTTTGAAAGAAGATAATTTATGGAAACACCTTGGGAACAAAAATTCTTCTGTTTTCTTGGCATAAAAATGAAAATATCTATAATATTATAATATTATTTATTAATCTATAATATGACTATATGCTTCTATTTCAAATACTAGATGCTGTTATCAAACTATACAATTGTTTCAAGCAATGTATATGTCAAACTGATTGTGTATGACACTTTTTTGTAAAAAAGTGTCTAAGTTGTAAAAAGATTCTAACATCAGTCTATTAGAAATATCATTCCGGATAACTGGTTTTCCAGTTAACTGGTTTCCGGATAAATGGTTCCATACTGTAATAACTTTTATACCACTGAAAGAGAAACTATTTTATTCTATTCAAATAATCAATTAAACGCATGAAACTATTGTATTAATATACACAAAATGAGAGGAAAATGTTGTCAAACAGATGTTGAATTTCAAAATGTTTATAATGCAAAAATGTAATTAATAGGAAAAGGAATATCATTTGTCTATTAAAGTTAATTTCTCTCTCTCAAACTGATCTAGAAAAAAAAAAATATTGCAAAAATTCTACAGCCTCTACCTTAAATAAATAAAAAATAAAAATTAATTTTAAATATAGTTGCAAGAAAATGGGTGTTTAAAATAAAAATATAATGAAAAAACTCAATTGTAATAGCAGAAATTCTGATAAAATTTTTTGCAAATGTAGATTTTTTTCATTCTTTCTATGCAAAATGCATTAATTTTTTAGTGCCATCTACAATATTAGTGAAATAAATTGAAACTTTCTAATCAGATTAGCAACTGCACATTCTATTCTTAATTTCTTTTCCACAAACAAATTATTGAAAGAAATATGATGTAAATTTGTAATACCGGGTGTGCAAAAAGTACATAGAAAAATTAAAAATTCACAAAAACAGAAAAAATAACCAAAATAAAAAAAAAAATTACAAAATTGCAGGGTTATCACTAAATCACAAAAATTTTCATAAAATAGAAAAAAAGCAGCCAATATGTGGCATTGATGAATACAAGTCAAAGAGAAGATATGTAATTAATAAACAGAATGCTTCCAAAACTTCAGATGTATGTGTTTGATGAGAACATTTTTGTTTTTATTACCTCTTAAAACTTTCATTTTTATTTTACCTTTAGTTTAAAATGTCATTCATATCTTCACTTCATTTATTTTAGTTACAGGTCATTAGCTTCAAAACACTTTTATTTACAGTTAAACAATTATTGTGGTTACTTAACATTTCCAATCTTTATCATTAAAAGTCATTTAAAATTTATTTTCAGCTTGTTTAATTCTTTATAACTTTGATAACCATTTTGTTTTTCCATTCATGCAATGCTGGTTAATCATTCTACATTCTAATGAGCTACCTTTCACTTGGAACCTTTGACATGGAACATTATAATCAAATTTAATCAATTCATCATTCTTTAAATTTGCATAAAGCAAAGAGATTATAATGGCTGATTGGATGTTGTAAGAGTCGTTATTTTGCACATAGCACTTGAATCAGTTTAAATACTTCATTGTATGCGGGATGTGTCACACATATCATTCTCCTTTCATGGGAAAACAATTACAATTTATTTGAAAAGTGTATTCATATACATAAGAAACTTTTTTGGATGAATTGCTTTTGTTTAAAAGTACAGTCTGCCCCGCTTAACCCTTTAACGTTCATTGGTTTTCTACGGAAACCACACATTCAGACTTTATTCTCAAACTTATTTTACATATTTTTTCTACTGAATTGCGATTAATTGAAACTTTAAAACACTCTCTTTTAGCTAGATTCGAGCACCAAAATGAATCATAAGACTTTCGACTTCAAACGAAACAAAATATGTATGTCACTTTGTTTCATAAATTCCATTCATTCTTTTAAAAAGAAATTATCAAAATTTAATAATGGCTTTTGGATGCACTCTACTTCTTCCTAGTTATAAATTAAAACACTCAATTATTTAGATAAATAAAAATAGATGGGTCAAAATGTTATAGGAAATGATTGGTTTCCCCAGGAAACCAAACTCCAGTAAGTGTCAGATTTCGACGCGCGAGGAATGGCAGGTGAAAACATGTTTCGCTTTGTTTATGTAACTGAGAATAAAAGCACGATAATTTTTTTAGTTGGATGACTATAGCAACCCTGAATTACTTGTTACTTCTGTTTATTCTTTTTAGGGGATAATGGAAGAAATAGAAATGCATAAAACATTTTATTTTTGATTCTCTTCTCTTTGAAGTCGGTGATTTCTCTTTTTATATTAAAACTTTATAGCAATTTTTATGATCTTCTATTTTTAAATGTTTTTGGATACAATTTTATTTTTCAAACATAAAATGTCGAAAAAAAAGATTATAGATGCTTATTATTCAAATTATTATTCAAAAATTTACCTTCCAATGATGAATCAAATGCATCATTTGAGAATGATGCAGAAGATTATATCAGTGAATACCCAGATTAAAGTGAAAATCTGATGTTGATGATGATGCAAATATTGATGAAAGAAATTTTCCAGGGCCTTCCAGAAGTTCAAAAATATTATGGAAAAATAAAGGTCAAGAAAAGAAACGAAACATGGAATTTATCGCAGAAAGTAGGCTATCAGAAGACATAACACCTCTAGTAGTTCCAACACTTATTTCCATCTTTTTCACTCTATTCTCCATAAGTTTCATAGGAACTATAGTTTATCAAACTAATTTGTATGGAACCCAAAAAGGTGGTGCTTTCATTCCAGTGACTCCAGAGGAAATGATAAATTTTTTTGCGAAAAATATAATAATGGGAATTAAAACATTACCCAGCTACAGAGATTTTTGGTCCACAAATGAGATTTTGCATGATGATTTTATTTCTCGACTGATATCAGTTAGAAAATTCATTTGGATTTTAAGAAATTTGCCTTTGAATGATAGAAGCCTACGACCCCAGAAAACAAATTTTTTTGTCAAGCTATATAAAGAGACCATTGATTCACTGTTTATTAGAAACTTTTCTAAATGCCCTAAAACTTCGACAAAAGCAGTCAACTGATGAAAACATGATAAAGTTAAAGGGCTGATCATCTCTGAATATGCCCAAAACCCCCATCAAATGAGGTTATAAAGTGTGGATGAGGTGTGATCAAAGTGGCTATGCATGCGAATTTCAAATTTGCACGGGAAAAACCGACGATGTAGAAAGAAATCTTGGTGAGAGAGTAATTAAAAATCAAAGCCAGAAATTGTTAGGGAAAAGTCATGTAGTTTTCTTTGACAATTACTTTACATGCTTTCAAAAATTTCATAGGGTATGGAAATAATATTAGTTACAAGCTTAATAACCGGCGAACCAATCTCAAAACTATAATTTATATCCTTAAATTTACTTATATTTTATGGATTTATGTATACATATAACTTTTGCTTTACTATTATTTTTTGTGCATGTAGATAAAATATGTCGTGAATTTTTAGTACAGTAGACTCCCTCAAATCTGCAAACCAGAAATCCGCAACTCTCTAAAATCCACACATATTTTATGGATGTAAACAATGAAATTTACAATTTGGATATTGCTACAAAATTTGATTTTTTTTAGTTTTGTATCAATTCCATTTATTTTTTAATTTATAATTTTCTTAATACTACTCCATTCATGAATTAAGAATTTTTTTTTTTTTGGGGGGGGAGGGGGGGAATTCAAGATATTGTTGATATCACTGGTAATTACAATCTTCTTACCAAATATATTTATGCATTAATCAAGATTTTTTTGGTTATTAAGCCTGGCTAAACTTGGAAAAAAATCCTTATTTTATGATTCTGATGTGAATTAGTAATGTACTTTTATGAGGCAAGTTTTATTGAATAATTTAGGAAAAATACATTTAATCTTTATAATGAATATTTAATCATGCATTATTGATTATCAACTTGACCTTTGCTATTAGTATGTTAATAATTTTAAAAATTATCTAAATTTTTATTGTTTTAGTTTATTACTTATTTTAATATTTTATTATAGTGTTAAGCATTCATCATAGTTCTAAATGTACTATTAATTGCACTCAAATTACTGTTTAAAAAATGTAAATAAAGCAATGACCAGAAATCCACAAAATTCTAAAATCCGCACAACTTCTGGTCCCAAGCTGTGCGGATTTGAGGGAGTCTACTATATATATATATATATGTATGTATATATATATTAAAATATTTTTTTATTTCTTATTAATTAAGATATTTACATATTGCTTTTCTTATAATCATCACTTTTATTATTATGGCAACTTTTTGATTTTTCGTGATTGGTTTATTTCTTTTGTATGTTCATTTCTTGGCAAAAGTATAATAACTTATATAAAATATATATTTCTTTTTTATAAATGTAAATAATTTTATATGTATACATAATTCTATGTTAAAAATCTAAACTCTTAATATAATTTGTGTGAAAATTTTGCAATTTTTTAAAACTTCTGTAAAATAATAATAATAATAATAATAATAAATTAAATTCTTGTTTATATTAGTATTTCAGTGTATTTGTATTATACAATAGACTCCCTCAAATCCGCACAGCTTGGGACCAGAGGTTTTGCAGATTTTAGAATTTTGCGGATTTATGGTCATTGCTTTGTTTACATTTTTTTAAAAATAATTTGAATGTAATTAATAATGAAATCAAAAGTATATTGAATGCATACAATATACTAAAATATTACAATAAGTAATAAACTAAAATAATAAAAATTTAGATATTTTTTAAATGATTAAAATACCAAAAGGAAAGGTCAAGTTAATTATCAATAATGTACAATCAAATATTCATTATAAAAGAGAAGATGTGTTTTTCCTAAATTATTCAATGAAACTTGCCTCATAAAAGTACATTACTAATTCACATCAGGATCATAAAATAATGAAACTTTATTTCAGGTTTAGCCAGACTTAATAACTAAAACAGCTTGATTAATACATAAATATATTTGGTAAGTTTGTGATTACCAATGGTATTAGCAATATCTTTATTTTTTTTCAGAAATAAATTATTCTTTCTTCATGAAAAAACATGATTTCATTAACCTTAACAAAATTTATAAATTAAAATATGTATGGAATTGATATAAAACTGAAAAAATCAATTTTTGCACCTACATCTGAACTGAATGTTTCATTGTTTACATCCGAAAAATATGTGCGGATTTTAGAGAGTTGTGGATTTTAGGAGGGCAGATTTGAGGGAGTCTACTGTATTCCTAAATTTGCTGTTTTTATTTTAAATAATTTTTTGAATTGGTATTTTAGGAAAGATAAATAGACCTTTACTGTTCATTGGTCTCCGTAAGAAACCACAGATTTCTTGATATTTAAAAATTAAAAGAAAAATTGGAATGCATATTTATTATCAGCTACATGTCTAAAAACCATTTTTGAAGTTATTTCAGTAATTTTTAAAAATAAAGTTGTAGTGAACTTTAAAGGGTTAAACAAATAGGTGTGGTTCCAACATCTGTTATTCGATTAAGCAGGGATATTCAGTTTAGTGGGGAAATTTATTCTATCTTACCAATAATATCTTAAAATATAACTAATAATCTACAGCAGTTGAAAAAAAAAGAACTACAAAATGAAATAAAAATTCTTATATCAACCATTATAATACACATTCTTTTAAATTACATGATGAATATTTTGGTTTTATCGCTTACCTCATTACAATTTTTTGAAAAAATCCAATACAATTGATTGTTTATTTATAATGTTTTATGTGCAAATTTCTGCAGTTCTTTTTCTAAACCATATTATATTTTTATAATCTCCACCTCAAGCTTCAAAATGTCTTCATATAATTGATAATGATTTCTGTACTTCACTCAAGGATGGGGGAAGATCTATTACAACTTCATTATTTTCATCATCTTCTATGCAAGCAGATGGTTTTGACACCTCATCAGTTTCTGCAGCCTCATTTTCTTCAAATTCTATAAATTTCAAAAGTTCTTGTGTTAGTTGGAGTTTATCGAGCTCTTCTTAAAATTTTTGAAGATCACAAATTTCAGTTTCTGTGTCCCAACAATCATTTTCATCAGATTTAGGTTTTAAAAATTTTGCTTTTTTAAAACTGTTTTTAATCACACTAACAGAAACATTATTCCAAGCTTTGTTACAGAAATGCATAGCAATCAAAAGGTTAAATTTTTTTGAAAGACTGGAAAATGTTTCACTGCAGTTCTCTGTTTTCAAGTCCAAAATATGGAGAAGTACATTTATAATCTCTCGTCTACATAACGTCTTGAATGATCTTATGAATCTTTGATCAAGAGATTGTATTTTGGCCATCATATCTGCAGGCAAAAAGTCTACTCTGACATTATTCAGTCGAATTGAATTCTCTGTTTTGTGACTGCCAACATTTACATGTGGCCCGTGAGTTTTGTCAATTTACAACTGGAAAAAATTGCAATTTTTGTGCATATGTTGCAGGAAAAAATCATAAATTTTGTCAATCAACCACAGGAAAATATATATTTTGTCACTTAATAATCACCAATTTTGTTGATCGGCCCAGATAAATCGGGAATTACTTTAATCAAGTGCGGAAAAAAAAAGCGAATTTAGTCAATAAGGCTCGGAAAACCCTCAAATTTTGCTCTTCTGATGTGGAAAAATCACGAGTTTTGTCAATTCAAAAAAAAGATGCAAAAAAAAAAGAGCATGTTTTCTCTGTTTACTGCATGAAAAAAACATAAATTTCGTTGATCGAGCACAAGAAAATCGCTAATTATTTGATTAAGGACGAAAAAAATCGCGATTTTAGCGATTACACACGGAAAAATTGAAAATTTCGTTGATCGGCGGCGAAACAATAGTGAATTTCGTCAGTTTATAGCGGAACAAATCGCGAGGTTCATCTTGCCGCATAAAAAAATGTAAATTTCGTCAAAATTAGTACAAAAAATCGTGAATTTTGTTAGTCGGACACGGAAAAATTGAGTTTTATTGATCGGATTCCGAAAAAGTGCAAATTTTCTTGGTCGGAGACGGTAATATTGCGAATTTTGTTGATCAGATGCAGAAAAATTGGTAATTATACAGATCAAGCTATAATCAAACTAAGAATTTCATCGAAAGGGTGCGGAAAAATCGCGAAATTTGTCGATCACGCGAAGAAAGATCGCGAATTTCCTCGATAGGCTTCGGAAAAATTGCAAATTCCGTCAATCAGGTGCGGAAAAACACGGGAATTTTGCCTATCTGGAACAGAAAAATAACGAATTTCGTCGACCAGTTTCGTAAAAATAGCAAATTCCGTTGATGATCTTTGTAAAAATCGAGAATTTCGTCATTAGGCTTTGTAAAAATCTAGAATTTCTTCAATCAGTCACAGGAAAATCGTGAATTTCGTTAATCAGGTGACAAAATGTGAATTTTGTCGATCATGTGAAGAAAAATTTCGAATTTCACCGATCAGTTTAGTAAAAATCGCGTATTCCGTCGATCAAAATCGGAAAAATCACGAATTTCGTCGATCGTCGTCATCAAAATCGCGAACTTCATCGATCAACTTCATAAAAAATTGCGAATTATGTTGATCAGATGCGAAAAAATCGAAAATTTCATCGATGAGACGCGGAAAAATCTCGAAATTTCCTCGATCATGTGAGGAAAAATTGCAAATTTCTTCGATCGGCTTTGTAAAAATCACAAAATTTATCGATCGGCTTCGTATAAGTCGCAAAATTCATCGCTCGGTTTCTTAAAAGTTGCGAATTTCGTCGATCAATTTCATAATAAACGCGAATTTTTTCGATCGGTTTCGTAAAAATCGTCGATCAAGCTCGGAAAAAAATCACGAATTTCGTCGATAAAATTCGTAAAAATTGAGAATTTTATTGATCCTGGTGCTAAAAAAATCAAAAGTTTCATCTATCAGGTACAGAAAAGTCTCAAATTTTCTCGATCATATAAGAAAAAATCGTAAATTTCGTCGATTGCCTTTGTAAAAATCACGAATTTCATCGATCGGCTTCGTAAAAGTCGGGAAATTCCTCAATTGGCTTCGTAAAAATCGCAAATTTCGTCGATCAGTCGCGGAAAGATCGTGAATTTCTTCGCTTAGTTTCATAAAAATAGCGAATTTTCTGTCGATCAGGCTCAGAAAAATCAGAATCTCATTGATCAGGTTCGGAAAAATCGTGAATTCGTCGATCAGTTACGTAAAAAACGCGAAATTCAATGATCGCCTTGGTAAAAATCGCGAAATTCATCGATCAGTTTCGTAAAAATCGCGAATTTCGTCGATCATGCGAAGAAAAATCGAGAATTTCACCGATCATGCGAAAAAATAGTGAATTTCATTGATTGGCTTCGTAAAAACACGAATTTCATCAATCGACTTTGGAAAAATCGCAAATCTGGTTGATCAATTTTGGAAAAATCGCGAATTTTGTTCATCAGGTTTGGAGAAATCGCGAATTTTGTTGATCAGGTTCGAAAAAATCGCGAATTTCGTCGATCATGCGCCGAAAAATTGAAAATATCGTCGATTAGGCGCCGAAAAACCGAGAATTTCGTCAATCATGGGAGGAAAAATTACAAATTTCGTCTATCGGCTTTTTTAAAATCACAATTTTGCTCGATCGACTTCATAATAGCGAATTATGTTGATTGTGTGTAGAAAAATCGTGAATTTTCTCGATTGATATCGTAAAAAGTGCAAATTTGGTCGATCAGACGTAGAAGAATTACAAATTTTATAGATCGGACATAGAAAATCGAGAAATTCATTGATCAGATATAGAAAAATCTTGCTGATCGGTTCCTTCTCTCTTCTTTATTCATAAGGTTCACCTTTTTACGGCACCAGCCATTTATGCTTGTTTTTTAGCACTTTTTTGATAAAACAAAACTAACTTACTCTCCTGAATAAAATCAAGGAATATTTCTGCATCTTGAAAATAACCCTTACTATATCTATTATATATAAAAGCATAAAAGAAAAACTTGCTAATCCTTACGAACTAAATTTTATGTTTTGATTAGATAAGTGAACATTAAGTGGTAACCCCATTCCCCACTTCCCTTTGAAACCATATTTTTTATCCGACTATAGGTCACAGATCACCTCCTCTAAACTGAATTCTCTCCATGTTATTGATGTGGCCCTCGACCATCCAGACATATTTGTAAGTGGCCCTTCTCTTGAAAAGCTTGTGCACCTCTATAGATAATTTCTTTTCTTTTTCCTGTTAAAAAAAATCTGTGAATGGTTAAATATTTAGAATATAATTAGTATCACTAAATAAATTTTGAATTATTCACATAACCAAGTAACTATAGATTACAATTTTAGAATATCGAAAATGTAAGATTTCCCGACATGAAGCTTCTACCCCCCCCCCCCCTTGAAATAAAAAAACTTCACACATTCAACAATAAAAAAATTACATAGATTAAGCTCTAATGTTATAATCTAGGCTATAATGCTATATCTAGAAATTAAGTTTAAATTTCTAATTTGTGATAGTTGTTAAAATTTGAAAAGGTTGCATAATATAAAAAATTGTTACATACCAAAGACAGGGAAAAAAATTAGTTTGAATAGGTCTTTATTTTTCCTTTGAAAATGTGATCGATGCGATCCAGGCATCTAAAATATCATCTCTAAACTAATTCTGATTTTGTTTGCACTAAATCCTGCAGCTGAAAATGCTCATTCTGCTTTTACGCCCGCAGGAGGAATTATCAGCAAATATTGATAAGCTAATTATAAATGATGGCCACAGACTCCACCATTTGTCAAAAAGAGGCATCTCATTTCTAATAATCTAATCTTTTTGCATTTGTGTTTCACATTCTACAGTTTGAATGCTTTTTTCTATTTCTTTTAGTAATTTTTCCTTTATCTGATTGCTGTTTTGCACTGCGTGTTATTTCTGTATTTTTAGAATTTTCATTGTCAACAAACACTGTATAGCATTTCAATTATTGTTTTTACCTGCTTCTTAACAGTATTGTTAGGAATAGAAAATATACTACTAGTTTCTGCAATCAGGTTATCTTGTTTAGGATTATGCAAATAATTTAAAACACCGAATAATTCCATACTTTGTCATTCTCTAATGCATAGTTTTAGCCCATATGTCATTTTATAAGCAAATTTTAAATTTTTTTTTCTCCAACAATTCATTTTAAGTTTTTAAGGCTGCATCTGCAGTTAACATATTAGAATCCCTGCAACAGAATGCTTCTAATGTAAGATGTATTGGTTTGAGTACTTCAACAATTCCATTTATATGTAAAAAATTGGAATTGTTTATGGAAATCTGCAGCTTAAAATCAATTAATGCTTTCTGCATACTGTTTTTTAAACAATAAAATTTTTCAAACATACTTAATAGGCTATTTTACCTAGTTTTGCAATCTAAAATGAGGGAAAGTTCTTTCCCTGTTTCAGATCCAATATACCTTTGAAGAACTTCATTCCTTGTTGGAGATTGTTTAAAATAAACTACACATTTGTGAACTTTTAAAACAAGTTCATTGATGCATTCATCAGAATATGCTAAGTTCTGTTCACCTTCAGAAATTAACTATAATCACGATTCTAAATTTTTGGAAGATTCAATATCTTCATCATTATCATCTTCTTTTAAGTCTAAATTTTCACTTCCAGAGCATGGTTCAGCAGCTTTTTTTACTGAAGAAAGTTTCTGGCTCTGCATTTCATTTATTATAATATAAAGCATTACAAATTGCTGAGTGGATGCCATGAGCAAAACAAAGCTGTTGATATTTTGTTTCCGACTTTAAGCGTTATATTTGCTCCATCATTTACAATAGCAAGAACGTCTTTTTTTAGTAAAATGTCATACTGGTTTAGAAGTTGTCCTAAAATTTCAATACACTTTATGATTGTAAAAGATCAATGCATGTGCATAAGGCCTAAATTTAAGAATTTGCTTAAATTTTTGGAATGAACATTAATATTCATAAATTGCTTGTTTGCAGTAGATGTCCATTCATCAAAAGTCAAACTAATTTTTTTTTCCTGAATTTTTAAAAAAAATTATTTCTTTTGTAAGTAATTCCTTTAGTATGAAACTATAGTTCTCTACACAATTTTAAAATGATACTGCAGATTTTGACAAATCATTATAGCCTTTTGTTATCAGTATATTTCTTAAATCAATTGAGGTGATGAAAACATTAAATGAAAAACCATTAGCTGTCATTCATGATAAAATTAAATCCAGTGACTACTAAAATTGTCTTATACTTTCCGCTCTTTTTTAAAGCAATTTATCTTCTGTTCAATTTTTACTTATCGAAGGAAGACATGTTGTATTAAATTCTTTCTGAACTTTACTACTATGTTTTGTAGATAAATGTGTATGTAACCCCTTAGTCAATCCACCTAATATTTTAAGCACTGCACTAAATCTTTTACATTTAGTGTTTTTTCTATCTTTTGATGTTAAATAGTAGTAACATACTGAAAATGTACCATTATCTTTCATATGAGCTAAAAAATCTTTTTCATTAAACATCTTTAAAGCAAAATAAGTATAAACAAATGAAAATCAAAGAAATTAGCACATAATGACTATCACCCTAAATGTGATACTTATTAGTAAATTCTAATAGAAAAATGACTTATGAAGTTAAAAATATTTTTTACACACACAGTGAAATCAAAATGAACAACAATCTCATTTTCCATGATTAATAGTTGCATGGGTTACATCTGTTTGCAAGTCAAAATATTTCTAATTTAAACTATTTACTCATTTAGAAATATATGTGAAAAATATTTGAGGTATATATACTTTTTTAAGCACATATACATTTCATGAAAATGGATTCTTTCCCCCTCCAAAAGCAAAAGTTTATAAATATATTTTTTAATTTCAGCTGGATATTGTTTCATTAAAAAAAAAAAAAAAAAACAGACAATTCTGAAAATTTCAGAATTTGTCGTAAAAAATCCTGGGATTTTTGAGATTAAAAAGAAAGTGGAATATGAGATCAGGGTATTGTAATCCCTAATTGTGACTAAAAAACATTTAGCCATTTTCAAGAACAATATCAGTAAAACATTTCATAAAGCATGCAGCTGCGAGTTATTTTTTTTTCATTTATAAAGGATTGCACTAACAGCACAAATTTTGGAGTTAATAAGATCTCCTCAAACCCAGGAATATACAAGTATCATAAAATATGCAATTTTTTAATCTAAGTCTTTGCCTTATTCATGTAGACTTTGTATTGGCAACTCATTAGACAAAATAAGAGTATGTCATAGTTTTCAAAAGCAAAAATGTATGCCAAAAATGTTAAACATTAGTGGGAAATTTCAAAATATGTAATACATACCTTGAACCAGTTACCCTCTTGAAATTATCTGGTGAATAAACTGCTAACATACTAACACCAGACCCAATATTAACAACTAAAAATGGATATAAGTTATTTAGATCAAAATGCTCTTTCCTACACTTATTTTCATCTGTAGGATCAATCCAATAATAGCATTCTTGTGCATTATAGGCTTTAATATAATGTATTCCCCTAATGAGTGATTCTAGTTCATCAAATTTGTGCAGGTTCATGTTCATTTCCTACACAAAAATAAATAATATGAAATTTAATAAATATAAATAATTCAGCATTTTTTAAATACATTTATATTACAGAAAAAAATGTAATAAATAGAATAAGCTTTTATATAGGGTAAAGAGGGTTTATGAAATTTTTTTAATGAAAGAATACAAAGAAAATTTTAAGCTATCACTGAATTTTGAAATTAATATTTTATGATGCACATTAGTGCACATTATGGAAAAAAGAAGATTGATCCTGCCAGTGGACATACACTACAGAGGCAGTAGCGGTGATTGACAAAACATGGACCTAAGCGACATCTTTGCACAGCCCTCCCACTTTCCTCTTCTTTATTACTTAATCAATAAACCTCCAAATCTAATCAGGGAAGTACCTTATCAGAAAACATGGGTATACTAAGTGTTAAGTAAATTGCATAATCCTGTAAGTAAAACTTATTTATATAAATTAAGGGAGAATGATTAGCCCTCTCTCTGTTCCCCCATTTATACTAAAACAATGAACCACCAAAAAAAAAAAAAATAATAAGGAAAACATGCTATGAGAATGAACCTAAACACAAATTTAAAAATTCTATAAAGAGTTATCACATTATGTTGGTATATACATACATACAGAATGTGTAAGCACACTAATTCTCAGACTTAGCCTGTGAGCTAAAACGAAAAGTGTCCATCTAAACTGATGGCATTGAGCTCACAGACTATTTAGACTAATTGTATATTATACTATTTAAAAAAATAATGCCTCTCAAAAAATAAAGAAATCAACAATAAAAATGCAAAATGGCAAAAAATTAAAATCATAAAAAAGCAGTATTTTTTATTATAATACAAACACATATACTGTAATCCCTTAATATTTGTGAGGGTTAAGTTCTCAAAAACCTCTACAAAAGTTGAGACTATTTTCCAGTGAATAGATAGGGGTGGTTTTATGGTTTATTCTTTTAAATGAAATAAAGTAATTGAAACTTTAAGATACATTTATTAAGCATTAGAAAACACATATTGTAAATAAACCTGTATAATTATAAATATATTGTACAAAGTTTGGTTGCTAGTTGATGCCTGAAAAAAAAAAAAAAAATATTGATATTCGATTGTTTGAAGCAATAGCTTTTAAAATAAAGAAGATAAACATGCTTTCTTACTTTTCGAAAATTATCTTCAAATTTAAAAGCACCACCACCTGTTGCACATACAGTGCTTGCCATATAAGCCATGCCTTTTGATTTTGCAAGTTGCAGGAACACATTCATAGCACTAGTAGGAAACCTTATAAAATGTAATGTGCCCATACGTCCTCCAATTTCAACGTTATCCATCTATAAAGAGAAAAAATGATTATGAAGTGTTATAAAATTAACTTTTATTACCAGTAACATCATAAAATTAATTTCAGAAAAATAATTTTATTAAAAATTTTGGTACTTTCTCATTTGATGGACACCATTTTGTTTCAAATGCCAATGTCAGTAAAAAAGTTCATTTAGGTAGAAAATAAAAATAGTAATTCTAATTGTATATGTATAGTTCAATGAAAAATATTATTGCATTATTATATTCAAATTATTAAGCTAATTCACAAAAAAAAAAAAAAAAATACTACTTACTGCATTGCACAGCTGGCATAAAGTTAATTATTTCATTCAACGTTACTGAAAATATATATATATATTTTTTTTAATTAAATGCTAATGGCAACATGTAAGCAAATTATTGCTAAAAGTCTGTGGGTGTACAACAGAAGCATGTAAATAAAGCAGCAGTTATAAAAGGGAAACAGGAATCTTGAAATCTAGTTTTAATGCATATAACTCCATTCTTTGATCATAGCAACATTTCGATGCTTTCAAATTATATATTCTTTTATTATATACCTTTTCTATCAATATGAATTAAATTGCTTTAGAAAAATTTAATTGCAGAATGTTCATCATCTGGCAATTGCTATTTAATTACTCATATTAATCTTGCCTACAAGCGCAGGTAGATTTCAAAGTTAAATTCTCATTTCACCAACAAAAAGTAAAATATGATTTGAGATAAACCCAATTCAACAACTTTATTTGGCTGCTTTTGGAGAATTTTTATTTTCATTTTTCTGTAAGAGCTAGTTCTATCAGAAACATCATAAGGGAAATTCAGTTCAAAATTCCCAGTTTGACAGCATTTTTAAAAACATATTCTGCTTTTATGATAAAATAGTTCAATAGAATATGTTAGACTGGGTGTATCATCTTAAAAATTTATGCAGCACATTATAGTCCTAAATAAGAGAAACTGCCAATTGCATGAGTTTAAGAGTAAAAATGAATCTAAAAATGAGTCAAAAAATAAGCAATTTGTTATTTAAATACATCCTCAATTTTTCAATCATGATCTCTTCAAGAAAATCTGTTTAAAATGCCCACTTTGACAACATAAAAAAAAAAAAAAAAAAAAAAAAAACATTCTGCCCTTATGAAAAAATTGACCAATATGGCACATTATACAGGGTGTCCCCTCTCAACGGTGGCCAATGGCTAATTTCTAAACCGTTGGTCATAGACATATAGTTCCAATCGCAAAAATGCTTTAAAAAAGGTAAAGAATTATTTTTTAAGCGATTTAGGTCAAAAAAAATGTTTTACTAAAAAATTACGAAAATTAAATTTTTATACGGTCCCCCGGTCCTATAAGTGATATTTAGAAAATTTTTACCACTACTCTAACAAGTAAGACAAAAAAAGTCCCATTCCTCTGCGATCAAAATTGACCGAGTTATAGCTGTTCAAAGTTGAAGCATATTTTTTGCTGCAAAATAGGGGTCAGTCACAAATTTACTGGAAATAAAAATAAACATCAGATAGAAAATTTAACTTTGAACATTGAGAGTAAAAAAAAAAAATTACAATGTTGTTTCTGAATTTATGTTGACATTTACAAGTTAAAGTAAAATATGCAATTTGGGCTAAAAATATAAGTAAAAAAATAACAGAAATTTTGTTAAATTAAACTATGAAAAGCAACAGTCACAAATCGTTACGAAATTATACATATTTAAAGCTCTATTAGATTACTCAACTTAATAGAATTTGATGTAGTCCTATAAAATAAATAAGTGGAACGCACCTGAAATCGTATTAATATTACATTGTCATCGGGTTTAAATAAGTATGGGAAATGAACCTCATTCAGATATTTGGAAGCGAGTTAAAATTTTAATATAAGTTTTGAACTAGGAAAATTTACATACGAAAACTATGAATAAAATAAAAGTTTATCAAACTAACATACCTTTTTAAAATAAAATCACGAAAAGAATCAGCTTCATTTGCTTACAAAATGAAGCATACGTAAAAATACAATTGAGGATATGAATTTCAAAACTCGACTTATCGCTTTTTGATTTCTCTATCAGTCTATACAAACCTCCACTATTGTAAGAATGTAATCTCAAAATTTATAATGAAAGCCAATAGATGCATTTAAAGTTTTTTAGCTATTTACCAAAATTTGATTTTTTCGATAAAGAAAATTTTGAAATTCATGTCTTCAGTTATTTTAATAACCAATCTAGAGGTAAATTAATTATAATTAACACTACCGTAAAACTTATACCGTGACAGCGCCCTCAGTTAAATCGCTCATTTAAAACATTTTGTAATTGGAACTATATGTCTGTGACAAATAGTTTAGGAAGTAGCCTTTGAACAGCGTTGGAAATCGACTCCCTTTATAATACTTTAAGCACTTAGTGTACGTTCCCTTAAAGCTCATTCAAACTCATCCGTTTTCAGCTATAGAAAAATGGTATAAGTCATGAAATTTAAAGTTTCATAACTCAGTCAATTTTAATGTTACATGAATGGGACCTTTTCTGTATTACTTGCTGGAGTGTTGAAAAAATTTTACTAAATATCACTGGACCATATAAAAATTTAATTTTCGTAATTTTTTAGTAAAACATTTTTTAGACCAAAATCGCTTAAAAAACAATTCTTTGCCTTTTTTAAAGCATTTTTGCAACTGGAACTATATGTCTATGACCAACGGTTTAGAAATTAGCCATTGGCCACCGTTGAGAGGGGACACCCTGTATAGGTCCTAAATGAGAGAACCTGCCAGCTGGATGTATTTGAGAGCAAAGTTGAATTTAACAAGTAGGAAAAATCATGCATTAACCATAGATTATGAAACAATTTCCAACACTTCCTGAAATGTTTAACAAAACTTTGTTATGCAGGGAAATAAGGTATTACTGTCTATAATCAAGTATGAATTCTAATACTTTTGAACAGCCCTGTATATGATTTGTCGGTTGATATGTATTCTATATAATGGGGAAATTTAGTTTAGCAAGAAAACACCTAACTGGTTGAAATTTTTCTTTCAGCAATGTATACTAATAGATGGAAAAATACTTGAATTCTACTTTTGTTTAGCCTTGTAGTTTACCTAGTAGCCTTATTACATGAAAAAATTTGCCAAAATTTAGTTCAAATATAAATATTCTTTAAACTTCTTAAATCACATTTCTAGAAATTATCATCCATAATCGACCCTGTACCCAGTACTTTGCTTGGCCCTGTATATCATTTTATCTATATTCGACAAACATTTTTTAGTAAACTGAATGCAGTTCAATGCAAAAATGCATAACTTATTTAAAAACCAACTTTAAGTAAATTATGCTCACATTCAGCAATTTTTCCATGTTTTTTTGTGTAACCCTGTATATCTAAATTGTATAGCTATTAACATTTATACACACCATATAATGTGCTTACATTTAGTGAAACTAAAAATGCACACAATAGTTTAAAATGCATTTTATCCATCAGACAGCCATCATCCATAACATACAGTACTTCGGATAGAATAAACTATTTGAAATCTTTTGTGTGTGTCTGTAAAATCTATGCATTTCGTATTATGCATAAGACTCATATTAAATCTCAGTGATGTATATCAATTTGGTTATGTACATGAAATCATTTATCATAATTAAAATGTGTCATAAACAATTCCCCCCTTTATTATTATAAAATTGAATTCTTTTGTGTGGCCCTGTAAATGAATAATAGCTATTCTTTTCCCTGCATATTTTAGTGCACTTCGTAAATGCATATAAATGTGAATATGTTTGATTGGGTGTAACATCTTTAAAATTTATTTGAAACGATTTTTCCCTATAGACCGCAATGTTACAGAAAAATTTTGTCTGCTTCTGTAAATAAACTAATCATGATAGAACTTCATTTTCAATAGGGTTCGCAGTAAGGTAAAAGTCAATAATTTCCAGAAATTTCATGACAATCTGAGTATATTTACAAGAATTAGAGCATGGACAGATAGATGGACAGACAAATCGAAATGATAAACACTTTTAATTTTGTTGGAAAGTGTTAAAAATGAGTCAGAATATAAGCAGTTTGGATTTAAGTATACCCTTAATATGATCATTTTCATTAACTCCAATTTTTGTTTAATTTTTTTTTTTTTTTTTTTTTTTCTATAAGAATTGGTCCTACCAAAAACTTGTCTCTGTAAAAGTTGTAAAAACTATTGAGAAGATCTATAATAAATTTAATTGGATTTGTATCATAAGAATTGTTGAAGGTATGGAATTTTTTTTCTTTCACTCCCCCCATTTTTTATTTTGTTTATATACAGATTTTTTACAATAAGAATTGCTTCTATCAAAAAAACCTGTCAATACAAAAGTTTTAGATACTAGTAAATCAGAAGATCAGGAACTTCAAAGTCAGTTCTACAAATCACTACTTTTTACGATACGTTGCATAACATTTAACTTCATACAAGCAATAATTGAAAGTTTTCAAATAGCATAAACATTTAAGAATAAAAAATGTGTAGAAGCATTAGATTAATTTTAAACATGATTATTCAGTCTGTAAATTAATTATAACAGATGTAAATTTTCCATTTTTGGGTGAAAAAGATCTGGGCCAGGATTTGAACCAGGGATGTATTGGCTGAAGCCGCCAATGCTCTTCCAACTGAGCCATCCCAGACATGAACACTGGAGGACTATTTCACCCAATTAACCTCAACGATCACTTAATCTGGTCTGATACTCTGGATCAGCTCAACAGAGAGTTATCCCAGATACGTACACTGGAAGACTATTTCACCCAATTAACCTCAACGATCACTTAATCTGGTCTGATATTCTGGATCAGCTCAACAGAGTCTGTTGAGCTGATCCAGAGTATCAGACCAGATTAAGTGATCGTTGAGGTTAATTGGGTGAAATAGTCTTCCAGTATTCGTGCCCGGGATGGCTCAGTTGGAAGAGCATTGGCGGCTTCAGCCAATACATCCCTGGTTCGAATCCTGGCCCGGACTCTTTTCACCCAAAAATGAAAAATTTACATCTGTTATAATGTGTAGAAGGTTTCAAAAATTAAATGCATTGAATTGATCATGTTGTTATGCAAATATATTCTAAAATTTGGATTAACTGCATATTATGATAAATTTTTAATTAAAAAAATACATTTCTTCAGGAAGGCTCTGCCCCCCTCTGAAACGCCCGTGGTCTGATCATGGAAGACGGTAGTATTCCTGTGATGCAGCCTTAAACATGAAATCGTATTATACAATGAACGAAGTGTGGAACTCATATATACAGCTAACTTGAAATCAAAGGATATGAGAAAAGCTGCCTCAATAACTCAGCAGATATAGCTCATATTGCTCTGATTTTTTAAAAACAGCCTTATATCTGCAGTCTAATATTATTCTGAAACTTTTAGAATTCAGCGTGTAGCATATTTCGAAAACTGTAAGCCCATTTTTAAACCCTTAACTATAGTGTAAGTTTGTCTTTTTTTTCTCTGAAATGGCTTAGAGTTCTTTAAAAAAGTTAATATATAATATGAATCTGTTCTTTAAGAAGTGAATAAGACTTACCTAGTTTCTAAGAAAATTCTTCTTTGTTATATAACCCTCATCAAAAATTGAACTATATTTTTTGCATTTCTATGGGAATCTCAATGCAAATACTCATGAAGTCATTTACTGTATTCATATGCATGCTTGCTTTTTCTTCTTTTTTCTCCACTCTTTCCTATAAGTTTCTTGTTCATTTGGTACGTTACTGGGCTGTAGACCTAAAAGTCTGATGTTCTATCCTCTCAGATGCTTTAACATTTTGTTTTCATCTTTTTAAAGTCAGTTAATAAAGTATAGTTGACTTTTATTATCCGTTCCTTTATATTTTTTTCATTGTGAATCAGATGATTAAATGAAATTTTAATTTTTTAAAAATTTTGGCTCAAGCAATTTATCTTATTTATAATAACTTATGTATACAGTAGACTCCCTTAAATCCGCACAGCTTGGAACCAGAAGTTGTGCGGATTTTAGAATTTTGCAGATTTCTGGAAATTGCTTTGTTTAGATCTTTTAAAAGTAATCTGAATGTAATTAATAATGAAATTACAACTATAACAAATGCTTACAATGTAATAAAATATTAAATTAGGTAATAATTAAAACAATAGAAATTTACATAATTTCTAAAATGATTCAAATGTTAAAAGCAAAAGTCAAGTTAATAATCAATACTATATGATTAAATATTCATTGAAAAGATAAAAAGTATTTTTCTTAAATTATTCAATGAAACTTGCCTCATAAAAGCACATTACTAATTCACATCAAAATCATGAGAAAAGGAAGTTTTATTTTAGGTTTAGCCAGATATTCTTGATATTCATAAATATATTTGGTAAGAAGGATGTAATTACCAGTAATATCAGCAATATCTTGATTTTTTTTTTCAGAAATAAATTTATTCTGCTTTATAATTAGTTTTTTTTTATATTAATTATGTACATAATTTTTTAGATATATATAAGCGTATTTATAACTATAAACAAATAATTTTTTACTTACTAATTATTATTATTTTTTTGTGTATGTATTTACTTTTAATATAATATAATCTGCCTTTTTACTTAATACTTTTTACTTATATTTTTACTTTTTTCCCTTGTTATCACTTTCCTTTTTCCTTCCCCTTCTACATTTTTATCCCTCGTTCATTTTAATTATGCTCTTCCATGATTGACTGTTGCTTTCTACTTTCCTATTGGCTGCTCTTCAGCTTGCTCCCTTTCCTGCCTTTTCACTTAAGTCGTACTGCTACATTCATAGTAGACACACTTTTTTTTGCACCTGATGAAGAAAGACTAAGTTCTTTCGAAAGGACTTGCACAATTTAATTTATTTTATGGTGTTTTAAAGAAGATTTTTTCACTTCATTATAAGTTAAGTTTGAAAATTTATTTTCAAAAGGTAATCAATAATTAGACTTTTTAATTTATTTTTGAAACTAAGAATGGATGAGCTCTAAAGACATCATAAGGCACGACTTCTTTCTTATTTGTAAAGTAATGACCAGTTTTGGCCAGATTGCTACAGGAAGATACTTTCAGAGAATAGTTTTCTTTTTTTTTAACAACTTATACCTTTAATTATCAAAGATAAAAATTACACTTCATTTTAATGATAAACAGGAATCAATTTGTAAGATTAATTAGTGGGCAAGGTAGATTTTAAAAAATCTTAATTACCATAAAATATAAAAATGATTCATAAATAAAATTGCATAAAATTATGTTTGAGCCATATATAACATCAGATTATTATTAATATTCTGACATTATACATCAATAAATTATAAATACATGCATATGCACTATATTCTCACAAAAATTGAAAGAAAAGAATTATGAGGCAGCAAGATAAATTAGTTTATGAATAATAAAATTGGCAATGATTTTAAACCAGGTTAAAATTATGGCAGATTTGGCTTCATTGTTTATCAGCAGTGATATATGAATATATACACTCAAGAGCCAAAACATTATGACAACCTACCTATAACTGTTTGTTCACCTTTGATTGCAAAACAAACAGCTGCAAACTGTCTTGATATGGATGCCACAAGTTCTTGGTAGATTACATGACTTGAAATAAATTGTATTATTTGTTCAAGCAGCAGTCAAGCATATCACCTAAGCTTATCATCAAGCATGATACTTAAAATTTGATCTGTCGGATAAGATCTGTCAAGTTAGGCAACCAAGATTAACTGCAATTCTGTATTATGTTTCTGGAACCACTCAAGCACAATTTAAGTCATGTGACATAGAGAGTTGTCTTGCAGAAAGACTCCATTTCTAGTTTGAAGACAGATACCATATAATGGTGCAAGGGATCTGCAACAATGTTCAGATAGTTAGTGACATTCATCTGTTCTACAACAACAGGTCTCTGGGACAACCATGAGAATCTCCCCAAAACTTAAAATAGCCATAACCGGCCTGTGTATGACCTACTGTTAAAGGGAGAGAAATAGTTTGCATAGAACCCAGACATGACCATCGACTTGTTGAAGGATGAATTGTGTTTAATGTAACAAGGCAACTCTCAGTCTATGTTCTATAGTCCAGTAATTCATGATGTCCCCAGGCCTAATGTAAAAGTATTTGGCGATGATGCTTGGTCAACAGGAGCACATGTGTGGGACATTAGCCCATAATCTCATATTTGACAGTGACAGCTGAACTGTATGCTTCAAAACAGGCCCTGATTACCGAATAGGCACGAGAAGCACGTGCTTCCCCTAGAAAAATTTTGAAGGGGCCCGAAATTGAGAAAACAGGGGGGCCCCAAATCTTATGTTGAATTAATTCCATATGAAAGTTTTTCCTTTTTTCTTTTTAACTAATTCATGTATATGGATTTTAAAAAGTTTTTCATAAAATGTATGTTTAGCGTTTAGCAAATAACTTTTTTATCATCCTTCTATATTTTGCCCGACCAATCAAAGCCCTCAAATTTATCAAGTAGTATTATCATTCAACCAATCAAAATCGAAAGAATCTAGTCGGCAATCATAATGCCCACCAGATTGTGAAGTTAGTTGCTAGGGTGTGACGTCTGTTGACACTGATTCACTGTCTCGTTGCGATGAATTTGCCATGCGATTTGCAAGTAGAATTTGATAAAGCAGTAATGAAATCTCTCAACTTTTAGATCTGTGAAATATTTACATTCAACACCGCTCGCGCTGTGTTTATCATTAACACGTGCGTTGTAGTTGTATGGATATTTTATTACTCTTTTACATTATAGTTGAATTTTTGCAGAATTTTATTTTGTTTAACTTAATTATTCAGTATGGTTAAAACTAAGCCTCAAAGTCTTTCAGGATGTAGTAAACGAAAAAAAAGAGCAAAAAGACTTGCTTGTAACAAACGATTAAGAGTGGCAATGAACCAATTTGTTTTAAAAACAGAAGACAATAGGGGCGATTCAGAAAACTTACCTGGTGCAAAAATATCTACACCTGCAAAAGAAGAAGAAATTGAAGTTGAATCCACATCAGAGACTGAAAAAAAATTTCATCTTTTCCCGTTCCTGAAGTTGAAATCCAAGATAGTGATTTTGATGCAAATTTCCAAATCGTAGCTTCTGTTCCTGATGAAGAGATTCCAAATAACTTAGATTCAAATTTTGAAGTTTTGACTTCTGTTCCTCAAAAGTGCGAGCTTAAGAAACAAAACAAATCTCAATGTGAAAATCAGCCAACTTTCATGGAAAATATTTTTACAAATTTGGAATGTCGCCCGTTTGTTTCTAAAGAAGAAACTAAGGAAAAGGAATTAGAATGCATAGGTAAAAATTCAACATTAAAACAAAATGCTTGTGATTCAAATTCTAATGATTTCCTTTCAGTTCCACCTGAAAAGGAAAGTAATACAGAAGTTGAGACTACATTGATGGAAACAAATCTTGTGCAAAACTTTATAAATTATAGTGATCCTGCTTTGTGGCCTCCCATAACTGATTCTATTAGGGAATATTTTACTAACATAAAACTAGAACAAAACATAAGTTATCTTAGCAACTCCAAAAAAGTAATTGGAGGAATTGAGCGAACATGTTCAAAAAACAATTTCTTTAGATATAAAAAAAATGGAGAATTAGTCAGTCGAGAATGGTTGGTTTATTCACCCAGTGTAAAGGCTGTTTTTTGCTATGTATGCAAGTTGTATGGTGGTTCAAATGATCAAGCGTTATGTAAAGATGGATTTTCAGATTGGAGAAACATTGTAAAAAGGCTCCAATTGCATGAAAACTCAGAATTTCATCGAAGATGCATGTTTTCCTTCTCATCACGATCAAAATCCTCTAATCGTATTGATAACAATCTTGTGGAGCAATTTGAAAATGAATGTGAGTACTGGCAGAAAATCTTATTCAGAGTTGTTGCTGTTATAAAATATATATCGCTACGTGGACTATCTTGTTTTGGAGATGATGAAACTTTTGGATCTGTACATAATGGAAATTTTTTAGGTATATTGGAATTATTAGCCTCATTTGATTCTTTTTTGGCAGATCATATTTATTATTATGGTAATAAGGGTAAAGGCAATGTTAACTACCTATCATCAACAATTGTTACTGAATTCATAGAGATAATGTCAGACAGAGTTCTGAAAGAAATAGTAAAACAAATCCAACAGGCAAAATATTTTGGACTTATTGTGGATTCCACACCTGATATTAGCCATATTGACCAACTTGCTATTGTCTTACGTTATGTAAATCAAGATGAACCAGTTGAGCGATTTTTAAAGTTTATTCCTATTCATAGCCACAGTTCAGAACATTTGCATGAAGTCGTTCGTTATAAATTTTCTTCAAAGTTTGAATATTGAGTTGAAATATTGCCGAGGTCAATCATTTGATAACGCTAGCAATATGTCTGGTAAGTACTCAGGTCTTCAAGCGAGGTTAAAAAAAGATTTTCCCTTAATTCATTATGTTCCATGTGCAGCACATTCCCTAAATCTTATTGGCACAAGTGCTGCAGAATGTTGTCATTCAGCAGTATCATTTTTTGGAGTTGTTCAAAGCTTGTACAATTTTTTTTCGGCATCCACACACAGATGGGAGTTAATGAATGAAGAGTCATTATTTGATGCAAGCAATTTGACACTTAAGTCATTATCAGGAACCAGATGGTCAGCTAATGCTGATGCAGTGAAAGTCTTGAAGAAAAAATACATGATTATTTTCAAAGTTCTGGATGCTATTTCAAGCAATGAAAATGAAACAGCTACAACTAGACATGATGCTAAACGTTTACATTCCAAAATGTCAAAATTTGAGTTTGCATTAATGACTGTTATTTGGGACAGCATTCTTCAAAGAATGAACAATGCTAGCAAGACCATTCAGTCTGAAAATTGCAAAATGTCTACAATTGTACCATTGTACAATTCATTGATTAAATTTGTTCAGCATGTGCGAAATCATTTTGATGATTGGGAAAATCAGGCAGAGACTTTGATCGGCAACAGAAGTTACACTGAATCTCGACCAAAGAAAGTGACGAAAAGTAGAATGTTGGATGAAACATCTAGCAAAAATGTTGAACTTTCCTGCAGAGAAAATTTTTTATTTCAAACTCACTATGTAATATGTGACTCCCTTATCAGTGCATTGGAAAAACGAAAGTGTGCATATGTTTCTCTAGAGTCGATATTTGGTTTTATGTGCAACGAAAATCTATCCGAGCTGAACATTAAAGAAAGCGCTAAAAAGTTTCACGATATTTACTCTGAAGATATAGAAGAAGAATTTCCTGATGAATTTTTGCAGTTTAATGAGTTTGTAACAAAAGACTTGCAACCTATACAAAAATTGAAACTTATTAAATCATTAAACATAGAACAGACTTTTCCTAATGTTGAAGTAGCATTGAGAATAATGCTTTCAATTCCCATTTCAAACTGTTCTAGTGAACGGTCATTTTCTGTTCTAAAAAGGATAAAAAATCGCATGAGATCATCACTTTCTCAAAATAAAGTAAGTGGCTTATCCTTACTAGCAATAGAAAGCGACATAACTACTAAATTAGATTTTAATGACATAATTGATGAATTTGCTAGACGTAAATCAAGGAAGAAGGCAATATAATAAAATATAACAGGTAAAAGTGTTATATTAACTGTTATTTTCAATTTTGTTAAACTGTTATTGTCAACTATTTTCAATTTTGCTTTTATATTTTTAACTTCTTGTATATATTATAATTTTGCACTATTTTTTACACTTAAACAAATCAGCAAGCAGAAAATATTTCTAAGTTTACAGTTTTCAGTGAAAATCTTAATGACCATGCTTAAAGCTGGCTTCATATAATAAATTTATATATTCTTTATTTTCTTGCAAAATTTTAAACTTTGTTTTGGTTGCAGTAGAAAACTTTGAATTTTATGTGCTTAGTAATTTATAAAATTTTATTTATTTTTAAGTTTTTGAGAAGGGTGTCCATAATTGCGATTCTTGTCATTTTCCATCAATAAACACTCCATTTAAACATTGCTTAAAATGGAATTTTTGTAATGTTTATAGTACATAAAATGTTTTGATGTAATTTAAAACTTAAATAATAAAATTTAATTTTTAAATTGCACTTGCCAAAATGTAGTAACACCAAAACTTTTATAAATAGCTTCTTTCGCTCCAAACATCATTTCTACAGTTTTATTTTGAAGTTATTTTATTTAATATTTTCAATGTCTAACTCAAAGTATCACTTCTTTCACTTTTGTAATATCTGTTACTTACAAGCAATCTGTAGACGTTTGTTGGAAATAATGAGACAAAATTATGCACTAATACTTTAAATGTTTTATTACTGTTGACCTCCCCTAGTGTTTCAATAAATTTGACAGTAGTAATTACCTGATACCTCTCCCCCTCCTAGCATTTTAAACTATTCATCTAAAATAATTAGGTGTCCATTACTAGAATTTTATGTGTTTTGGAAAATTTTTGTGTACTATTAAATTTTGATTCATATTTGGTTGCTTAAATGTTGTTTACAGATTAAAAAACAAAAAATATTTATTATTATTACTTTTAAGATTACTTGTTTGTCCATTAAACTTGCACATATGACCTAATATAAAAGGCAGCATATTTTTAACTTGTAATAGTTATATCATTGTTAAAACTGATTTTATTAAATTTTCATTAAAAGCAGTTTAGTTTAAAACAGTTGATTCAAGCTACATAGAAATAAATATTTAAAGATAAAAATTTATCAAAAAAAAACTATGAATAAGTGAAAACTTTGTTTATTTTATTTATGATTTGTATAATGTGTATAAACTTATTATTTATTTTTTGCTTTTTAAAAACTTATAATAACTAAGCTCTTAACCATTTAGTTTTGGTCTAATGGCTTATTAGAACGGTTTCAAAATTATTCATTGCTGATCATTCAAAAAGATTTTGGCACAGATGTCATATTCACATTTTCACGTGCTTTTTCCCCTTGCCAATTTGGGGAAATTTTTGTTTTTCAATATAAATTACATACAATGACAGCAGGTGATTTTTTATTGCAATGTAAAAATAAAATAACATGAAACAGAGAAAGACTCTAGTATTTTAAAAAATAAAATTAAAATAAGAAAATGATAGTTTGAAAAATAATTTAAAGAATTAAAATAAAATATAACAGTAAAAAGGCATGAATTTAAATAAGAAACTTAATAAGTTACTAAAACAGTAAATATAATTTTCACAATAAATCTTAAATATTAACACTTGTAGCTATATTGAATGCATGCAGCTATATCATTTATTATTTCTTATAATCATATCAGAAGAACATTTATAACATATAAATCCATATTTAAGCAAAATTTGTTAACATATAAAGATTTAAACAAAATATAAAATGCTAAATGCATTAGGCGAGATATCAACTAACTAGGTTTACAATAAGAAACAAAAATACCGGGTTACAATGTTTGGCGTAAAATCGCCAATTTTAAAAATATGTGCAAATGTGGTGCGTATATGATATCTGTGCCAAGATTTTAATTAAATGTACTATCAGGAAAAAACTGTATTTTAATAATGAATGAGGGATAATTTACTTTCTCCTTTAATAATTGCTTTAATGTTCCAAATATTCTAGATATTCTCTCTTGTTTCATTTTTTAAGTTTGAATTTTCCATTTTATTAAATTATCCATTTCATGAATTATAGCTAATATCTATAAGATTTTGAATGTTTCATTTTATGTTTTTACTGTATCAGATTGTGGATGTTGTTTCTGTTCGATGTAATAAAATTTTTTTCAAAAAAAAAAAATATATATATATATATATGTATTGTTATTACTGCATTCCATTATTTATTTTCCATTATTTATATATCATTTGTTTAATGAAATATGTGTGAAGTCAGCTGAGCCACCATAATATGGCGAGATTTTGGGTACGTAAAATTTAGAAAGGTCTTCTCGAATGGGGGGGGGGGGGCTGGAATGCCACTGTGCTTCCCATAGCTTCAGAGGTTAATCGGGCCCTGCTTCAAAAGAATTTTACTTGGACTCAGCAAGAATTTGATTTTGAAGGTGATCTGTGGCCTATAATCAGGTAAAAAAAAATGCAGTTTCAGAGGGGAGTGTGGGTGGAAGGATTACAGCTTTAGGTATGCTTACCCAGTTAAAATATCCAATTCAGTTGGAAGGATATATCAGTAGTTTTTATGTTTGTATGTATAAAAGATACAGCAGGATTGAAGATGTAATAATATTGCAAATTTTGTTTTGTTTAAAGTACTCAAAAACAAACACAAGTGGTTGGTGCATAAAAAATGTGAACTTTATAGATAAAGTAGAGAGAAGGAGCCAATCAACAAGATTTTTCTATGCCTGATCAACGAAATTCTCAATTTTTCTGCGCTCAATCAATATAATTTGCAATTTTTCTGTGTCTGATTAACCGAATTTGTACTTTTTTATGAAACCAATCGATAAAATTCGTTATTTTAACGAAACCAATCGACGAAATTCACGATATTTCTTTGCATGATCAATGAAATTCGCGATTCTTACGAAGTCGATTAATGAAATATGCTACTTTTACAAAAGTTGATCGACAAAATATGCGATTTTTCCGAGCCTGATAGAAGAAATTCTCGTTTTTTGGTGCCTGATTGACTAAATACTCCATTTTTCGGCACTTGATCAACAAAAATCACGATTTTTACAAAGTCGATCGATGGAATTCGCAATTTCTATGCAACGATCGACGATATTCGCGATTTTTACACATCTGATCGACGAAATTCGCGACTTTTACGCAGCTAATCGATGAAATTCGCAGTTTTTACGAAGCCAATCGAGAAAATTCGCAATTTTTTAGAAACCGATCAAGAAAAGTCGCGATTCTTACGAAACCGATCGAGAAAATTTATGGTTTTTACGAAGCCGACCAAGAAAATTCACGATCTTTCCGCAATTTTTACGAAGCTGATCGCCGAAATTCGCAAATTTTACGATACTGATCGCCGAAATTTGCGTATTTCGGAAACCGATCAATAAAATTCACGATTTTTTCGCGTACGATCGACGAAATTTGCGTTCTTTCCGCCCTTAATTGATGAAATACGCTTTTTTCCGCTCCTGCGCGATTTTTAATTAACTTTGACGAAAACTGCGTTTATTTACGCGGCAAGATGAAATTAGCTATATTTTTTCTCTTGATAAACCGACGAAACTCACGATTGTTTCGCTGCCGATCAACGGAATTTTCTATTTTTCTTCGCATGATCGAAAAATTCGCGATTTTTCAGTGTCTATCAAGGAAATGTGCGATTTTCTTCGTCCCTGTTCGAATAAACTGTCGATTTTTTCGTGCCCGATCAACGAAATTTGCATTTTTTCCTGCAATAAGCCGTGAAAAGATGCAATTTTATCGAAGCAGATGAATTTAGTTTGCATTTTTTTAGAGCATCATCAACAAAACTGACGATTTTTTCTTCACGATCAATGAAATGCAATTTTTTGGGTCCAACCGACAGTGGCGCCAACTTTTGAAAAATATTTGGTGGGCTCAAAAAGTCTTTGAACACGTAAATACTGGGTGTGCTCAATTAATAATGGATAGATGGAGATATCAAATTATTGGGTGGGCTCACGCCCCATGGGCTCATATAAGTTGGCGCCACTGCGACCGACAAAATTCACTACTTTTTTGGCAAAATTCACTATTTTTTCATATCTGATGAACGAAATTTGTGATTTTTCCGAGCCTTATTGACAAACTTTGCTATTTCCCCGCATTTTATAAGCAAAATTCGCTATTTTTTTCATGACCGCAGTCAACAAAATATGCGATTCTTGTCAGCCAATTTTCTTCCTTAACACTCTAAAATACATAATTCTAATTATATATATCGTAATATTGTAAAATGGCATGGCTTACTATCTTATGTTTTATTCCAACTTCCTTTCTTTCCTTTGCCGGCATTTTCCATTTTCCATCTTCCGTATCCAGTTTCCGATCTTTTGTTTACACGTTCAAATCAATCGCTTATCTTTTCCGTGGGTACGTTCATTCTGGTTTTATCGCTCCGTTCGATCTCAATCCGCAAGCATCACGGATCGCATCTCGCAAGTGGCGGTCTTGCATTTCTTCCGTCGCAAGTCAGGAGCTCGCTTACTCAACTCGGAGGGGCGTATCCAGTTTCGGAATTGCCGCGGCTATTTAAAGCCGGCTGAGATATGTTGTGTGGTGGATTTTGAAGTGATGTTATGTCTCTAGACAATTGATGTTAACGTCAATATGATACAGTTTCAGAAATGTATTTTTAACTCATACAGTTTTAAAAGTTTTAAAGTTAACATCTAGTTGAGTAATTATGCTAAATCCATTGCTGGACATTTGATTTTGAATATGGTTTTATCAACTTCGTCCGTGCTTCATTTCATTGGCAGTAGTAATCCATTTGTGTTTGTTTTAATCAAGTCATCATATGTATGTGTGGACATTATTAGCTTCAATTAAAACTCTGTTTTCTTAAGACTTTTTCATCGAGTTATTAGATGTGCCGTATTGCTGGAATTTCTTTAATACGTCGATAGCTGTCGTCCATAAGTGAGTCTGTTGTGCTTTTTCATTGCTATCCTAGTATTGTTATATGCCATGCCATGCCATTCAATAAGTAATATTATTTCAATACATAGAATGATTTTAAGTTAAATTTGGAGTTGAGCTCATTTTTCTGTTTACATTTTACCAGTTATATTTTCATCTGAGTTTATACTTATTTTCATTTAAACTTGAATATTATTTCATGACTTAGAATAATTTTACCTGAACTTGTTTCCGTTCACAATTATGCCTGTTATATTTTTCATCTGGACTTATATATATTTTTGTTTAAACTTACATTTATTTTTCGTCAATAAACGTTAGCCTGATTTTACTGAAAAACAGTTTCTTTAATGTCTTATATTACACTGTCACAACGTCACCAATTACTTACTCTTTTAGGTCACCGTAATTACACTGTTATAAGCTGCTAAATTTTACTCTGTTTTAGACGGTTCTTGTTACAGAACCGATCACGGGTTATGGGCCAGAAGCGAATACGCTTTTAAACCCTTAACGGCGGCCATAACCTAATTGGTGACATTTCAAAATTTTTTTTTTGTTTGACAGTTGTTTGTAGTATGCGGCCATTGGACCTCCGAGTCATTTTAGAGGGGGGGGCCGCAATATAAATTTTTTTAAGGCTATATGTATTGTTTTCTTTCCTATCGATATGAATTACAAAAAGGTTTTTTTTTCGGATAACTTATAATAGAAAATTTTTTTTGTTTATGTACAACCTGACTACTAAGTACATTAATTAAAAAAAAAAAAAAAAAAAAAAAAAAAAAAAAAATTTTTTTCCTTTTTTCTGTAATATTTTCTGGTTAAAGCATGGCCATGGCTAACATACAGGTATGCATAACAAAACTGAATTCTCACAATTATGGAACTTGGGCAGCTGACGTAAAGTATCTACTATTAGATAAGAATGCGTGGAGCATAGTTAATGGCACTGAAAAGGCTCCTGATGAAAGTGACTCTGTAGCGACAAAGGAATATCAATCCAGAGTCAGGTCTGCCTTATCTATTGTATATTTAAATGTTGAGAATGAATTCCGAAGAATCATAGAGAATATCGACGACCCTCATGAAGCCTGGACTAAACTAAAATTGCATTTTCAACCTGATAACCGGGCGCGCCATATGCAATTATTTGGTGAAATTCTTTCCTGTAAGATACAATCTGAAGAGCCCGTGGATATGTTTGCAGCTCGTCTCCAAAGACTTGCCGACCAACTTGCTGCAATAAATGAGCCAATCAAAGAAACCTACCTTACCTTTCAATTACTTAGATGGCTCCCGAAGAAATTCGACAACATGGTGCAAGGGATTCTGCGATGGCCAGACGAACAGTTTACGTTCAAAAGTGTTCTTACAGAATTAGTCGCAGAGGAGTCCCGTATCAAACTACGAGAGGACGACAGAGTGGATGCCGTGCAATCTCATTTTTCCAGAGCCCGTTCCTCAAAGAAGTGTTCCTTTAAGCCTAAGTTCAAAGGTCGGTGTCACAAATGTGGACGCAGAGGACATTTACAGAGCCAGTGTAGAGTGCCTGATGTCACCCGCCAGGAATCCTGTCTTAGCTCTAGTTCCAGAAGTTCCATGATGCCTAGAGACTCCTCCAATTCCGGTTCCGTGGTATACAGAGACTCTTCCAGTTCCAGAAATTCCTCTTTGTCCAGAGGTTCCTCCTTTTCCAGAAATTCATCGAAAGACTCTTCCCTATCCAGTCCTGTCCGTGTCCAGTCTGATGGTCATAAATCCAGAAAAGATGTGCCTCGCAACAGACGTCAACGTAAGACAACAGGCCAGGTAAATTACCTCATACAATCTAATTTAAGTAACATAAAATGTGGTGGAGACGCCTGGGTCTTTGACACAGGTGCCTCCCACCATTTCTGTAAAGATAAAAGTTTATATGTTAAGTTTAAACCATTAAAAAATGAGGAATTGGCTGTTGCAGTTGACGGTGCTACTTTCCCTATCGAGGGCACCGGTTTAGTGAATTTAAAAATAAACGGGGAAATGGTTCGCTTCGGCGACGTCATGTATTGTCCTAGTCTTAGACATAATTTAATTTCAGGTCCCAGACTTGATAAAATGGGTGCCAAGTTCAAAGGAGGCGAGGGAAGGGTCAAGGCATATCGGGATTCTGGCACACTTTTTCGTGCTTTTCTTAAAGATGGCATTTACTGCCTCTATCCGGATCCTAACCATAAAAATAGAAATAAAGACCCTAAAACTAACCGTAATCAAAATCCTAAACGGGTACGTTTCCAAGCCTCAACAGTTCAAAAAGATGATTTTAAACTCTGGCATAGACGCCTTGGGCACATCAGTTCCACATTAATGGAACATACTTTAAAATGTAATGGCGTTAGGGGCTTACCACCCATTAAATGTAAAGATTTTGAATGTGAAACATGTAGAATTAATAAACACAGACGAACATCATTCCGCCCAATAAACCAGATAAGATCTAAACGACCTCTAGAACTGCTACACACTGACCTGTGGGGTCCAACACAAATAACAGGGCGAAACGGGGAGAAGTATTTCCTAACTATAACAGACGACTTCTCTCGCAAAGTGTCAGTATACCCCTTATGCAGTAAAACACAGGTATTTAAAGTATTTACTAACCACGTAAAAAGAGCAGAAAGATTTTTGGGTACCAAAGTAAAAGAGGTTCGTAGCGACAATGGGCGGGAATTCGATAATGAAGCATTCACTAAATTCTTTGAAGACAATGGCATAAAACATGAGTTTACCAATGTATATTCTCCTGAGCAAAATGGAGTTTCAGAGCGTTTAAATCAAACAATAATGGACGGGGCTCGCTCAATACTCAATGAAAGTAAACTTAGTCTCAAATTCTGGCCTGAAGCTGTCTTATACATAGCATACACTCTTAACCGAATATGTCACAAAACCCAGAAAAAAACTCCTTTCGAATATTATTGTGGTAATAAACCATCCATAAGACATTTACGACCTTTTGGTACGGTGGCATATGTGGGGGTACCTAAACAACAAAGAAATTCCAAATTCGATCCAAAGGCTAAAAAGGGTGTTTTAGTGGGTTACGCAATGTCTACAAAAGGCTACAGGGTATGGATTCCCGAAACCAATAAAATAATAGAGACAATAAATGTTAGGTTTGGTGACGAATCTGTATCCGGAAGTGTCCACAAACACAGTGAACAAGGTCCAAGCTATTCAATAGGCACAAACCCATTTACAACTTCGGAGCAGCGCAACGGAAGCGATCTGGGACCCTCTTACATCCTAAGTTCTGAACCACCTGAAATAGATCCTTTAACTGACCTTCAACCTGACAGTTTTACTTCAGAAGCACCACCCACTCAAAGTATTAGACCAAGTACCTCTGAATCTCCCGACTCCGCCTCCTCACACCCATCTGAGGATGACAGTGACGAGGATGGCGAGGAGTTTACTAGAACTCTCAGGGAAGCCGTCTGGTTCCGTAAGCCTGTAACTAGGCCTGACAAATCGAGAACCGACGTCTACTATTACGAGTTGGGTGAAACACAACGTCTAAGATCACTGAAGGAAGTAAGAAATTACTGTCATTCTAATGGTATAAAATTTGATCCGTCACTGTTCAGTTTTAAAGGAAGCAATAAGTACGAAGGCATTGTAAAGTCCACTCCTAGCCCTAGTTCAAGTCCTGGTTACACACCTCCACACACCTCTTTCACTAACACTCATAAAACCAATTCCTGACTAGAAGAAGCCATACCTAACACATATAAGCAGGCATTAAAATCACCTCAGTGGGAACTCTGGAGACAAGCTATGCAGGAAGAGATGGATGTTATAAACAAAAGACAAGTATGGGTATTAACATCTCTACCACCCAATATCGAACCACTAGGCTGCAGGTGGGTATTCACCATCAAACGAGACGACAAGGGACGGGTTGCAAGGTATAAAGCGAGACTTGTAGCACAAGGCTACAAACAAGTCAGGGGTGAAACGTATGATGAGACGTTTTCGCCCGTAGTTAATTTCAGTTTAATACGCTTTTTCTTTGCAGCCCTTGTCTCATGTCTCGGATGGATCCACACTCAGTGTGACGTAAAAGGTGCCTATCTGTACGCCCCGCTTACTGATAATATCTACATGAAACAACCATCAGGGTTCGAGGTGAAGGGTAAAGAACATTTAGTATGCAAACTCCAGAGGGCCCTCTATGGTCTCCACCAGAGTGGACGAGTTTGGTTTTATGAACTACATAAGATTTTAATTTCTCTTGGTTTTAAAAAGTTAGAGTGGTGTAACTGCGTCTACTCGTTCTCTAATTATGTTGTTTTATTACTTTATGTGGATGACTTTGTAATATTAAGTAACCATCAGAAACATATTAATGAAGTTTTAACTCTTTTGACTAAACATTTTGACATAAAAATCCTGGGGAGAACACGCAAATTACTTGGTGTTGAATTTGAGGAGGATGGGAATGGCACTGTTTCAATTCATCAAAGGCAATATATTGATGATATTTGTACAAGGTTTAAAGAATTCAATTTTCCCATTACATCACTCCCTATAACTAAAGGCACGGTATACTCCAAGTCACAATGTCCTCAAACCGAAGCAGAAACCCAGGAAATGTTACAATATCCATATAGAAGTGTTTTGGGCTGCCTTTCATTTTTAACAAGCAGGACACGTCCTGATATTTCATACGCTGTAAATATCTTCAGCCAATTCCAGAGCAATCCTGGGATTGTTCACTGGAATGGTCTCCTGAAGCTTTTAGGGTACGTCCAAAGCACAAAACACTATAAACTGAGGTTACCTTGCAACCACATAAACCTAATAACTTACACCGACGCGGATTTCGCCGCTAATAGGGATGACAGGACATCAATGGGGGGTCAACTACTAATGTTAGACAAAGCTCCTATCATGTGGAGAGCCTTTAAACAAAAATCTGTCTGTTTGTCTACTATGGAATCAGAATTTGTGGCTTTAACAGAAGCAACTAAAGAGCTTCTATGGTTTAGTAGGATCATAACTGAATGTTATGACAAACGTATTTTTACAGGTCCACAAGTTAAACCAACACTTTTAGTAGACAACATGGCCTCCATTGATTTTCTTAAGTCTCCCATTGAAAATTACAGAACGAAACACATAGACGTAAAATTATTTTTTGTCAGAGACCTTTTAAACCAGGAAATTTTTAACGTTAAACACGTAGCCAGTAAATCTAATCTCTCAGACATTTTCACTAAACCTTTAACAAAATTTGATCTTAAGAAATTTATTGATGTAATTTTTAGTTATAAGTAATTTATATATATATATTCATAATATTTAAATGCTATGAAAAAAAAAACTCCTCCTCCTTTGAACTTGTGTCAAGCATTAAGATGCTTGTTTAACTTTTTCATGTTAAACATTGAAGTTTAGCATTTTTTTAAACTGAAATTTTTGTATATTTCAGTATTTTTCTTTCAAAAATGTTTGAATATGTGATTATACTCTTGTTATTTCATATTTGTTTCATATGCATATGTTTTCATAATGTCATTTCATAGGTTTTGATATACCCTCATTTCCAACATCGCGGACAATTTAACTCCCGCTGGAATGTGGTCAGACCTCAGGATCGTTCATCCTCCGGGACCCGAGCAGCCTCGAAAAACGTCTCGTGAGGTGCCCTTGTAAATAGCCAGAGTGGTCTGCAGGGGGTAGCGGCGTTTCTTGAGTGTTCTGATCACAGGAAGGCCTGTCGCGGGCATCGTTCTTTTTAAGTCTGTAAGTCCCTGTTTTTGTATAATGGAAATGTCACATAGGTCCCGTCCGAGGTGTTGAAAATCGAGTTGTATTTTGTTTTATTGCATATGTAAATATGAATCTTTTCTTCTCTTATTAAGAGTATATATAACAAGTTTTTTCCATATTGAAATTGGCCAAATCATTTGCAAATGTATATCGTTTCAAAAGCTTAAGCATATTATATTTTTTTTGTGTTGTCTTTCATGTGAGCGCTCACAGTCACAGTCATTTAACTATGTCACTATCATAATCATAATTCATAATCGCTATCACGATCATGATCGTTATTATTCTCATTATTGAAATTTTCTCATTTGCATAACATGTGTCTTTCATATATTGTCAAAGTATTATCATATTGTAGCTCATGTATACGTATTCTTCATATTATCCTGAATTTATGTTTATGTGATAATCATTCTTTTTCAGGATAAATATGCAAATGTATGATTGTTTAAAATTCATTTGAATATTGTTACAAGTCAAGACTAAAGGAAAAATCATCATATTAAATTCTTTTTATGTAAAGGTAACTCGTAGTCACTTGCATGTGACGAGGTAATTGTAATTATCTTTCACGGTTTTTTTCAGGAAAATGTTATTTTTATAGACTTTTGCTATTGAACTTTTCCGATGTGGGAAAAAAATCTTTCGTTAGAGTTACAATTGTAACTAAACTTTCATGAAATGAAAAAAATTGGTAATCTAGTTGTTATATATAATTGTTAAAATTGTTGTTGTTGTTATTGAATATTGTTATTAACATTGTTGAAAATTGATGTTTTAGATTAACCATGTTGAAGTTATTGAATTTGTTGCATTTATACTTGTTAAGTTTCTGTTTTACTGGTAGCTATCGAAGTGTGATAGTTTATATTCTAATGTTTGACTGTATTCTATATATACATATATTTTTACAATATCTGTTAATTATCCTTTTTATTTTTAAGTACGAGTGTTAAGGGGGGGGGGCGATTGTCAGCCAATTTTCTTCCTTAACACTCTAAAATACATAATTCTAATTATATATATCGTAATATTGTAAAATGGCATGGCTTACTATCTTATGTTTTATTCCAACTTCCTTTCTTTCCTTTGCCGGCATTTTCCATTTTCCATCTTCCGTATCCAGTTTCCGATCTTTTGTTTACACGTTCAAATCAATCGCTTATCTTTTCCGTGGGTACGTTCATTCTGGTTTTATCGCTCCGTTCGATCTCAATCCGCAAGCATCACGGATCGCATCTCGCAAGTGGCGGTCTTGCATTTCTTCCGTCGCAAGTCAGGAGCTCGCTTACTCAACTCGGAGGGGCGTATCCAGTTTCGGAATTGCCGCGGCTATTTAAAGCCGGCTGAGATATGTTGTGTGGTGGATTTTGAAGTGATGTTATGTCTCTAGACAATTGATGTTAACGTCAATATGATACAGTTTCAGAAATGTATTTTTAACTCATACAGTTTTAAAAGTTTTAAAGTTAACATCTAGTTGAGTAATTATGCTAAATCCATTGCTGGACATTTGATTTTGAATATGGTTTTATCAACTTCGTCCGTGCTTCATTTCATTGGCAGTAGTAATCCATTTGTGTTTGTTTTAATCAAGTCATCATATGTATGTGTGGACATTATTAGCTTCAATTAAAACTCTGTTTTCTTAAGACTTTTTCATCGAGTTATTAGATGTGCCGTATTGCTGGAATTTCTTTAATACGTCGATAGCTGTCGTCCATAAGTGAGTCTGTTGTGCTTTTTCATTGCTATCCTAGTATTGTTATATGCCATGCCATGCCATTCAATAAGTAATATTATTTCAATACATAGAATGATTTTAAGTTAAATTTGGAGTTGAGCTCATTTTTCTGTTTACATTTTACCAGTTATATTTTCATCTGAGTTTATACTTATTTTCATTTAAACTTGAATATTATTTCATGACTTAGAATAATTTTACCTGAACTTGTTTCCGTTCACAATTATGCCTGTTATATTTTTCATCTGGACTTATATATATTTTTGTTTAAACTTACATTTATTTTTCGTCAATAAACGTTAGCCTGATTTTACTGAAAAACAGTTTCTTTAATGTCTTATATTACACTGTCACAACGTCACCAATTACTTACTCTTTTAGGTCACCGTAATTACACTGTTATAAGCTGCTAAATTTTACTCTGTTTTAGACGGTTCTTGTTACAGAACCGATCAATTCTTAAGTGACTGACGAAACTTTATACTTTTCTGCGGTAAATCGACGAAATTTACGACTTTTATTCCTGCGACATATGCACAAAAATTGCCATTTTTTCCAGTTGCAAATCCACGAAATTTATTTGCGAGTCACACATTAACCAATCGCAGACCACCACAGGTTGTGTATCCTTATTTTAATACTACTATGAAAAATACCTTATTTAGTCATGTATAACGCGCACTTAAAAAAAAAAAAAAAAATAGTACAAAACTCCTAGGTGCGCGTCATACAAGGAATAATTTCTTACTGCTGGATATAATCACACGATATACATATGAATCTAGAAATGTATTAAAAGACATTAGAACTCAGAAAATCTAATTAATTGAAGTTGAACTATTTCTTCATCTTTATTTCACTCTTTGCACTTTTTATACAACAGATCTTGTAACATTGATTATTTAAATACAAATTAACAATTCTCATTGCCATCACTCACTGCTCTCCACGTTCACCCCCTCCTCGCCCGTCATTCACTCCCTCCCCAAAGTTTAAAAATGCATTTTTGCTTTATTTTTTTGCCTGATGTAATGTTTGTTTCAACTTTCTTTACTTTAATTCATTTGGTCATTCATTCACTTGTATATCAAATTTATGGTGCTTGTTATATAAGATATTTTTAAAAATTGCCATTTTTTTCTTGTAAAAAATGACGTGCGGGGTGCATGTTATATATGTGTGTGCAATATACACGAGTAAATACGGTAATCAACAATTGAAACTCTAATACCATTTTATGTTTTATATAGAAGAATGAACATATCTATATTTTTTAATATTTAAATGTAGTAAAACCACTGAATAGCAGACACTTCAGGACCATTAAATAGAGTCAAAGATAGAGTTGGGTTATTCCTAATTATTTTTTTTCAACTTGGAATGAATCTAATTTTCTTTCTGCAGATTGGGAGAGAAACACAGGATATCACTAGAAAAAAAATCTTGCGGGTCATGCATAGGGTTTTTGCCATTCAGGTTGCTGGGATTTTCACAAAAAGTTTAAGCTCATATTTCAAATGAAAATAAATATGTATTTGAAAATGTGTGAGCATATATTCAATTTAAGGCATGAGAAATAAAATGTGTAAAAGAAATGTGATCATAGATTATTCTTTTTTAAGAACCATTTCTTCTTCTTTCAGAATATGAAAAGTAACATCAACATTTTGTTTTTGATAAACACAAAAACACATTCATTGTATTTTTGATACTTTATGCACACATACATATACTACATTTTGTGTAGATCGAGTGTTGCCCACTATTCAGAGATATAAGCATTCACGTAATATATATTTAAGGAAGTGAAAAAGTGTTTGTTTAAGCTTTTTCCGTTTTGGGTTAAATACAAAAGCCCAGAAATTTTATTTTATCATTCAATTTGCTATCGAGATTTTATTATTGTATACAGATTTTTTACTTTAAAAAAACATCTGCAGCATTCTTACAAAAATTCAGGTCAACCCAAACCTGACCAACAAGAATAAAAAAATCAGCCCAAAACAATTAAAATTAACCCAACCCAAAAGGAAAAAGTTATAAATCAACCCAACTCGAACTCGACCTGCAATGGAAAAATATAGCAGCAATCCGACCTGACCCACGGGTTAAGTTTGGGTAGAAGCATGTAATCCGACCTGATGCAGGATTCTACTTTTAATCATTTTAAGTTACTTTTAAAGCTTTTTTATAATTTTATGACCATAAAAATTTTTCATGTTCTTTGTTAAGTTTATATAAGGTTTCATTTTGTATGATAAAATTGAATATTTATGAAGAAATTAAATTAAATCAATAGTTTTCTTTTATGTGTATTTCAGAGAAGTGTAAAATCTTTCTCATAAAAAAAATATATATATTTATTTTATACTAGTCTATGGAAGGAAACCTGTGTTTTGCCATAAATTTTCCATTAAAATGCAGAGACACTGTATTCTGCATTCATTGCAACAGAATAAGGAGTCAGTATTCTATTGTATTGTGGAACTTAATGGTCTAAGCATTGCAGCTTTTAATTCTGACTTGTATTGATGAAATTTCTTTAAGTGGCCATCATTCCCTCGATAATTTTGATATATACAAAAACCCATTCATTGTATATTTTATACTTTATGTGCACATACATATACTACATGTGTGTAGATTGAGAGGTGCCCATCATTCAGAGACAGAAGAATTCACATATGAAACAACATATAAAGATAAATTTAAAAAAGTGAAAAAGTGCCTCAGACCTGAAAACAAATGTTATGAAGGACCATAAAAAACAACTTTAAATTACTATACAACATCTCCAAAAATATATCAATGCTTATGATATCCATGCATTTATTAAATAAGCCTAAATGTAATTTTAACAATTCTAAAAGCATTTAAATAAGTTTTAAGGGTGATATTTGTTGTCTCCTCCAGGCAACATCAGGACAGAAGAGATTAATAGCTTTTTTGGTTCCGGGTTAGATACAACCGCCCAGAAAATTGACTTTACCATTCAAGTTCGTTATATAGATTTTATTGTATATAGATTTTTTGCTTTAAAAAAACACCTTGAACATTCTTACAAAAATCTGGGTCAACTCAAACCTAACCTCTAAGAGTAAAGAAATCAACCCAAAACAAAGAAAGTTAACCTGATCCAAAGGAAAAAGGTAGAAATCAACCTGACTTGAACTCAACCCACAATGGAAAAATATTGCAGCAATCTGACCTGATTCATGGGTCAAGTTTGGATAAAAGCGGATAAACCAGACTGATGACAGACTCTACTATTAATCATTTTAAGTTATCTTTACAGCTTTTTTATAATTTTATGAGCAATACTTTAAAATATTTTCATGCTCTTTGTTAAGTTTATATAAGATTTCATTTTGCATGATAAAATTGAATATTTATGAAGAAATTAAATTAAATAAAGTTTTTTTTATGTGTAATTCAGAGAAAAATGTAAAATCTTTTCAATATTTAAAAAAAGAAAATCAAATTTAAAAATATCTATTTCATACTAGTCGATGGGAGGAAATCTGTGTTTTGCCATAAATTTTCCACTAAAATGCCTAGACATAGTATTTATGGATGGACTGGAACAAAATAAGGAGTCAGTAATCCATGTACTGTGGAACTCACTGCAGCTTTTAATTCTGACTTGTATTGATGAAATTTTTTAAGTGGCCATCATTTTCTCTGTAATTTAAAAGAAACATGGTACAAAGTATAAATAAGTCTACAGAATATAAATTTTAAAAACAGGCTTACTTGAAGATGAACATCTCTTTTGCCAGTAGAACCATAAGCAGAGTTAGAAGTTAAATAATGGCGAATATTTTTTATAACGCTACTTTCGAATACCATTTCATCTTCAGTGATATCAGTGGGTTCAAAATATACTAATTTCACAAGAGTTCCACCAATGTCCATACCAAACCATGGCATAGCTAGAAAATGAAAAAATATAATTTAATAATCATGAATTTTTTAACTCTTATCATTTTAACCTCACTATGAATTACAGATCAACACAAAAATTGTGCAAAATTCAGAATTGTTTTGCAAGAATGTTATTGAAGATGCTGATAAATCTTATTTGCTAAGCATAGACTAAGCTTCAAACTGTTTAGTTATTCTTAAAACAGAATGTTTAAGAAAAAATATTTAACAAGTAAGTGAAATAAGATATAGATAAAATAAATTAGTTATAAAGTTATAGCCACTAATATTAATAGGTACTATATATAAAATTGCCCATATAGTAAACTTAAATATAAAGAAAGGACTTAGGTAAAACTTGGACTTTTTGACTGAAAGGGCAAAAGCCACAGACACTTTTTTAACAATTACACCAATAATCCATACTTGTGTGGTGTTCTGTATATGTGTGTGCAGCACACATATATATATAATTATACATAAATTAAATGCTTGAAAACTTTTATATTTAAATGAATTTCATTTCATTCCTTTAAAATATTACAGTAGACTCTCGATTTAACGACCTACACAGGACCTTGGGAAATAGAACATTAAATTGAATGGTCATTAAATCAAATGTTGCTAATATTGGTCTTAATGTGCTTCAAAAATACCTTGCATTCTAATGTAGCAAAAACTACTGATTTATACAATTAAAAAATATTTGTAGTATTTAGTCTAAATTTTTAGATTAAAAAAATGGTTAAAAATTATGGAATAATTTAACAAGAATTTAAAAATTTTACTAAATAAAAAAATTATTAAAATTAGTTAATTAACATTTTTTGAATAATCATATATTTTTTTGCTTTAAATGTCAGTTGGAAGCTTTTAAAAGTAGTCGTTAGAATTTCCTCTCCTTCCATACAACATGATGACATTCTCTATTTTTTTACGCAGGAGGTATATATAGAACCTCATAAATTTCCTTGTCAAATCAATTATTTGGAATGTTCCAATATGGATTGAAAAGGCTACAGATTAAATCATATTTTGAAAATGTTTTATCAATTTTAAACTTATCGTCAAAATCAACATAATTTTCAAATGTGAAATTTTCCAGTCATACAACATGTTTTCGTATTGCTTATATATTAGATGATTGAAATCTTCAGTTTCGGTGTTCTTTTTTTTTTTTTTTTTTTTTTTTAAACCCCTGGGCAGTAAATTCTCCAAAGCTTGGGTCTTTAAATATCCAGTGGGATGGAAGCAAAACTGTGTCCTGAAAAAAAAAAGCTTGAAGAGCATCATTTGCTGTATGAATAGCCTCTAAGAATTCATTTTTTGAATTTTCTTTACTTCTAAATTGATTAGAATACATTGACTAGCTTCTTTGGTACCTTTTTTAAAGCATTGAATAACATTTAATGCTGTAAAATGCATGTAATATTTGTTGGAAAAAAAAATTATCTTTACTGCTTCTAAATTTTTAATACTTGAGTAAGTGAAAATGGTCGCTAAATCAAGATTTGGATTACTTTCAGATCGTTAAAACGAGTAAGAAAATACATTGTAAGAATTGAAAAATGATTGGGATCTCATGCAGTGGTCATTAAATCGCTAGAGGTCCCTAAATCAGGGGTCACAAAATCATGAGTCTATTGTATAACCAATTAAGATAAAAGACTTCTGGTACTCAGAATTTCAAATAATGAATTTCATCAACAAAGCAAATCAAATTTACAAAAAGGAGGCAAACAAAAATTAAGTCATTTAATGGTGCATCTAGTATCATTTAATTATTTACTCTCAAACCGAAGTTCTCCTAAGAATTTCAATTTTTTATTTTCAAATTTATTTTTCTTTTTTTAGCATTTTCTATCTTAGTTGAAAAGTGTTTAGGAAATATAGTAAAAGAATAAAATAATTAAATAAAGTAATAAATCAATAAAAATTCAGATATTTTTTTAAAATGATTAAAATGTTAAAGGTTATATAAATAGCAATAATGCAAAGTTAAATATTCATTATAAAGGTGGGACACATTTTTCCTAAATTTTTCAATAAACTCATAAAAGTATACTACTGATTCACATCAAAATCATAAAATAAGTAAGTTTTATTTCAGGTTTAGTCAGACTTAATAATAAGAAAAGCTTAATTAATGCATAAATACCCCCATTTGGTAAAAAGATTGTGATTATCAGTGATGTCAGCAATTTCTTGATTTTTTTCAGAAATTTTTTCTTCCTTCTCTCATGAAAAAGCATGAATTCAGTAATATTAATGAAAATTACAGATTAATTATCAAATGATGTCAGAAATAAAAACTTTTCTTACTGCCTTTTATACTGATTTATTTGTGTTATTTCCATGAAAATTACTTGCATATTAAGCTAATTAATAAAAATATAAGAATTTTTTTTTAATTTAATACATGCTTTCTAGAAATAACGGACTTCTGCTGCAATTACTGCTTAAGAAAACTAAAAACCAAATAAAAACTACTTATATATATAAAAAACTCGAGTTTTTTGCAACCCTGAATTAACACCCCCTCCCCCCCACACACACACCATTAGTACTCTATTGTTTACAAATTAATGCTTTTTTTTAATGCCTATCAAGAAGAGAAACGAGCAGGATAAGAATCCAAATCAGTAGCTTCCAATATGGGACAGGGTTCTCAGTTTGGGCTTTTTCTTGATATAAAAATTCTGAATTAATATTAGAAATTTTGAAAATAAAATTTTCTATTATTTAACAGTTTTATTTAATATTACTATTATTGAACATAATAAATTAAAACTAAGAATTAAAAGCCACTTTTTTTTAAAATAAAATATCTGCCTTGTATAATGAGATGTCAGCAAAATACATCAAAAATTATACTTAAGAATTTGTGGTTTCTGAAAGCTTTTATCAACAATGAAAGCAAACTCTTTTTATCTAAGCAACATTCAAGCAATACTGTTAAGAAGTTAATGACATCCATTTTTAAAATGAAAAATATTCTTTTGGGCTTTCCAATATGAACTTGGACTTAAGTATCAAAATGGTAACCCTGCCTAGGTCATTCATTGCACTGGACTTACATGAAACTTATTATTTATGGCAAAATCCACACACACACAGAAAAAAAAGTAAGTTGTACAGTTTTTGTTTTAAAAAAGAGACTTCTGTATAATTCTACAGAAAAGAAAGTAAATGTGTAGGCCCAGTTGTTTATAAGAATTATATAACATGTTTCACTTGCACGCTCATCCATAACAGAATCATGCAATTAGATTCTTTTTTTGGTTCTCTTTTACATTTCTAGTATTTCTAAACATGCAACAAAAAAAATGAATTGCCTCTGAGCTTCATCTTTTGAGCCATTTGTTAAAAATACATTAAAAAGCAAATCACTGTTTTAGTGTTTAAGCCCTGACCACCAAGCAAAAGGGCAAAATTATAATGTTGTTTACTCAGCAATTTTGAAAAAACCTTAAAAAAGATAATTTAAAAAAAATTATATAAAAAATTTCATGGCACATAGGAATATAAGTAAGCCTTGAGAGTATTACTCATGAGAAAGTGTTTTAAAACTGCATTATATTTGTAGAATTATATTAATTTATTTAAAGGTTTTATTGGGGTGAAAGCTTAGTGAACAGATATATCAGTTTGTGGCAGTGAGAAGGTTAAAGTGCAGGGTAAAATCTATAACGTGTATGGTAAGGAGCGGCATCATTCCCTTTTTTTGGATGTTTTATTTGAAGTATTAAGCGACTGATTATAGGCTATTAAATGTAGTTTTGAAACTTTCTTTCATTACTGTTTTTGGCTCAAAATAGAAAAAGGGAAGATGGAGATACTTGAACCATTTTTTGAATTTTAATTTTTTTTTAATTTTTTACATTTTTTTAGAATAAAATAAAATATTGAAAAGGAAAATTTGATATTTTTTCTTCAACTGAAAACCACTTTCAATTAATTCTGAGCTATTTTTCTATGTCTAATAAATTTTTACTTTTTGTTTTACATTACCACTTTTACAGTGACTATCGCATAGAAAACTGTTTTTTCAGCCTTTTGTTCAGCCACTTGTCTGTTGAGTATGCATTATTAGCAGTGAACAATCAATATTCATCTAGTGGAGGTGGTTGCACATGTTTTTGAAAAATGTCTGATAAAATGCGTTTAAAAAAGCAACACTGTAGATTTCAAACTCAAAGTCATTGAGAACCTGAAGAGCTGGGAAATTAAGAAGTTGCTAGACAGTTTCAAGTTGATGAAAAAAGCACTTGACAGTGGAAAATGGCAAAAGAATCTTTGTCAAACGTTGATTGGCAGAAAAGAGCAAATAGATTTAGAAAACCACATTGGCCAATTTTAGAGGACAATTTATTCCAATGGATAAAAAAAGAGCAAGATGAAGGGAGACCCATATCTACAATTAAAATTGGGCTAAAGACTAATGTTATGGACAAAGAAATGGGGATTTAGAATTTTTTTGTAACAGTAATTGGTGCTAATGTTTCGTGAAATGAACAAAACTCAGTGTACATCCTAAAACCATAAAGACAGCAACTTTCACAAGATTGGGAAAAGAAATTCAAGAATTTTCTTTCTTTTTTTTTTTTTTTTTTTTTTTTTGTCTGATTTATGTGCAAAAGAAAAATACGAGCTTCATCAAATTATTAATATGCACAAACATAATTGACAAATGATTGGATAGTGATGGTTGGATTATCATTGGCAAAATATGTGATTTGAAGAAACAATCTACCACATGCATCTTCACCTACCCCCTCATTTACCTTCACTACCTTCTCATACCACCTACCTGAAAACAAGGTTTAATTTTCTTTCATTTTTGGTCAGAATGCAGGTCAATGAGCATTATTATGTTCTATCACAAGCCTCTTTCTTCTTTTTTTGGTAGGTTTGCATTGAAAATGGAATTTCCAGTTCCAGGTTGGACTGTACTTGAACAATACAGGACTCTAATCTGAACTACAGGGTTGTTATAATTAAAGTTCGCCTATTCGGAAGGCTCTAGAGCCGGTTCTATGGCTCCAAACAAATCAGAATTTCACTAGTACGTAGTTGAAGACATGCGCTCTGCGAAAATGAAAAAAAAAATTAGTTAGAATTTTTGTCAGTAGGTGGCGCTGCGCCAATATTTAAGCCAATATTTGCGGATTCCTTTGTTTTTCTGGGGATTTTTGAAAGATTCTGTATCTAAAGACAGATGTCAGACAATCTCTGATCTGAAAGACAGTATTACACTTCGCATTCGCTCAATCTTACAGGACAGTTTACACAATGCTTTAGAAAGCACAATTCTGAGAATGGAATGCATTATTAAAAAAGGCAGAAGATTCATTGAGCATGCATCGTGTTATTCTTCGTTATTTCCTTACTGCCGAGCGACATGTTTTTTTTTGTCGATGCAGTTTACATCACATGAAATCATATTCATTTTTCTGTATTGTTTGGAGTCATAGGTCAGGCTCCAGATTTGTCTGATTAGGTGAACTTAATTATAACAATTCGCAGTTCGTCGAAGTTTGTTGAAACTTTTAAATTTGTGTGTTTTTGTCTGGATTGACTGATATTGATATGATCAATCTGCAAACATAACTTTAAATATTGGCACAGCGCCACCTAGTGGCAAAAAATTTGACTAATTTTTTTTCGATTTTTGCAGAGCGCATCTCTTCAACTATGTACTAGTGAAATTTTGTTTCGTTTGGAGCAATAGAACCGGCTCTAGAGCCTTCTGAATAGGTGAACTTTAATTATAACAACCCTGTATTACCTATATGTTCACCTTTTATTTATTTAAGTTGGAAGTTTTTGAATTTGGGGGGGGGGGGATTTATTACATTTATTTTAACATGACTCAAACTAGAATTACTGATAGTTTCTTACATATGAATTTTTAGTGTGTTCTGAAAAGAACAGAGTATTTTTAATTCAAAGAATTTCTAAAAGAGTGTGCAGTAGAAAGTTACAAACATATTACTTTGTTAAGAATTATTTTTATAATACTTACGAGGTGCAGAATTGATGACATCTATTATATCAGATGATGTAGCCATTTAGTGATAACCAAACTAACCAAGAAATAATTCTATAAAAATATAAGTACATATTACATTCAAATGATAAATACATATTAAGATTAACTACAACTTTAATTACTAACTACAACTTCTAATTTATAAAAAATAGAATATTTACAAATACAATTTTGGTTTGAAAATGAACTTGTGTTTAAAAAGGCCTATTTTTATCTTGGTTTATTTTATTAACTGATAACAGCAAAATATAATTTTAAATCCTGGAAAAAATTGCTTTAAATACAGCTAAAATTTGTTTTAAATAGTTTTAGTAATTAAAAAATACATTAAAAAGCACATGAATAAAAATATAAAATGAAAGTACAGTAGACTCCCTCAAATCCGCACAGCTTGGGACCAGAGGTTGTGCGGATTTTAGAATTTTGCGGATTTCTGGTCATTGCTTTGTTTACGTTTTTTAAACAGTAATTTGAGTGCAATTAATAGTGCATTCAGGACTATAATGAATACTTACAATATAATAAAATGTTAAAATAAGTAATAAATTAAAATAATAAAAATTTAGATAATTTTCAAAATGATTAAAATATTAAAAGCAAAGATCAAGTTAATGATCAATAGTGTATGATTAAATATTCATTATAAAAATTAAATATATTTTTCCAAAATTATTCAACAAAACTTGCCTTAAAGAAGTACATTACTAATTCACATCAAAATCATAAAATAAGGATTTTTTTTTAAAGTTTAGCCAGGCTTAGTAACCAAAAAATCTTGATTAATGCATAAATATATTTGGTAAGAAAATTGTGATTACCAGTGATATCAGCAATATCTTGATTTTTTTTTTTTTTTTTAATTTTTCTTCCTTCATGGGGAAAAAAAAAAAAAAAAAAAAAAAAAAAAAAAAAACATGAATAGAGTATTATTGAGAAAATTAAAAATTAAAAAATATATGGAATTGATACAAAATTTAAAAAATCACATTTTGTCCAAATATCCAATCTGAAAGTTTCATTGTTTACATCCATAAATTATGTGCGGATTTTAGAGAGTTGCGGATTTCTGGTTTGCGGATTTGAGGGAGTCTACTGTAATATGAATGAGAAAGAATATAAAAATGAAAAAAAAAAAAATATTTTTTTCATTTTTATAGTATTTATTTTTTATTTATAAGTATATTCAAGAGGTACACTAGTGCAGACTTTTTACAGCTTCCCCTTAATTTTTTTTAGAAATAAACCTCCTTTAATGGTTACATAATAAAATGCCTATTTAAACATATATGCACTTATAATTGAAATAAGTTTAATTTTTAAGTGATCAAGAGTTACCCTGAAAGCAGAGTAATTCTTGGACATTTCTGAGGTAAATGTTGGTCAGAATCAATAAAAGAACTTGTCATTTGGATGCGTTTAAAATTAAAAAAGAAGTTGAAAATTAATCATTACAGTATGGAACCATTTATCCAGAAACCAGTCAACCAGAATGATATTTCTAATTGACTGATGATAGAATATTTGTAGAAAAAAGTGTCATACACTGCCAGTTTGAAATGTACATTTCTTGAAACATTTGTATGATTTGATAACAGCATCTAATATTTGAAATAGAAGCATATATAGTTGTATTACATATGTTTTCATTTTTATGCAGAGAAAACAGAAGAATTTTTGTCCCCAAGGCATTTCCATAAATTACCTTCTTTCAAACTCTAACTTTTGATTTTATTTGCATCTGATTCCTAGGTCAAGTAATCTAATAATTAATTTAAAATTAGAAGTAATACCACCACTCATATTCCATAAAACTTATCAAATGGATGATGTTTTAATGCTTAACCAGTTTACCGGAATACATCTGACCTCAACCATTCCGGATAAATGGTTCTGAACTGTATATAAGCAGTTTTGATTTGAGATTCTTTCTTCAACTCCTATTTTTGTTTAATTTATTTTAGCTATAAAGATTGGTCCTATAAAAACTTGTCAATGTAAAAGTTATAGATATTATTGAGAAGATGAAAAAAAAAGTAATTGGAATTTATATCTTAAGAATTGACGAAGGTATGTTTTTTTCTCCCCCCCCCCCCTTTTTTTCAGTAAGAGTTGGTTCTATCAAAAACTTGTCAATGCAAAAGTTTTAGATAATATGAAGAGCATTTATTAAAAAAAATATTTGGATTTGATATTTTGAGAATTTACGAAGTTATGAATTTTTTTTCACCCTTGAGCCCATTTCTAATTTTATCAAATACAGCGTTAGAATTCCTAAAAAAAAAGTCATTGGTCCCAAGGACCAGTAAGCATGAGAATTTACTGGTCCGCAGACATCAGCACTGGTCCGTTACATAAAACTAAATAATTTTAACACTTAGAGTGGTCTCCCCCGCCCCCACACACACTCTCTGGAAAATAAATCAATCTTACTTTGCATTTACCCAAAATTTTCAGCATAATAAAATGTAAAATATAATTTGCTAAAAAATAAACAGTACGTAAAGAAAAATTATAAAATTATTTATTAGATATTTTATTTGCCATTACTTATTTCAACTGACTGTAGGGTTTAATGCAATTTTTTTTTCGATTTTTCTCCAGATTCTAGCCAGAGTGGTGGAATTGTAGCTAGTGTCATTGATGCAGTTGGACTTGAAAAATCCTGGGTCACCGGGACCCAGGACTTCTAAAATACTGGGTCCCTTTTCTACAAATGCAGGTCCCCACTAATAATAAGTCATATTTTTCGATGCAAAAATTGAACTTGTTCATTTGAACAAGAAAAAGAAAATGCAATAATTGTTTTAATAATAATAAATAATTATAACCAATATTAATTTAAGAGAAATTTTCTGTACTTTTTAAAGAATAAATGTGCAAGATACAAATTTAATTATAAAATAATGCTTATTTAAGTGTTGAAGATAACAAGTATCACTATTGTTTGCATTTCTTTTAAAATGGGGCACAACAGGTTTATTGAAAAAGACTTTTTTGCTGAAAAAAGGGATATTTTTGTTGAGTAAATGGGTACTTTGCTTAATGAAATGGTGCTTTCAGGAGTCACATTCACTCAGAAAGATTTGGAGCAATAAAAAACCAATTGGGAAGCAGGAAAATCATTTTTTGGAGCAGCAACAACAATTTTGAAGTTGGAAAATTAGGTTTTAAAACAGAAAAATTCTCTCCTGGCATTCATATATATTTTTTGTGCTTTTTTTTTTTGTCGAAATTTCCGTTTTTTCGCATTATTTTGACGAAATCTTTTGTTTTTTCAGGATTTATTGACGAAATATACCGTTTTTCGCGATCTTTTGAAGAAATCTGCCGTTTTTTCGGGATTTAGGATGAAATTAGCCATTTTTTCGCGAATTTTTTGACAATATTTACCGGAAATTAGTCGTTATTTAGCACTTTTTAAACAAAATTTGTCTTTTTTTCGCAATCTTTTGAAGAATTTTTTCGTTTTTCACGATTTTTTTTGACAAATTTTGCCGTTTTTTCGCGATTTTCGGACAAAATTTGTCGTTTTTTTTTTTTGCACTTTTTTGAAGAGATCTGCCATTGTTTTGCAATATTTTTGAAAAATCTGCCTTTTTTTCGTAATTTTTTGAAGAAATCTGCCATTTTTCCGCAATTTTTTGAAAAAATCTGCCGTTTTTCGCGATTTTTTTGGGCGAAATTTGCCGTTTTTTATCTTTAGAAGAAATCTGCCTTCTGTTTCGGGTTTTGGAATAAAATTAGCCATTTTTTCGAGAATTTGACAAAATTTGCCGAAAATTAGTCGTTATTTCGTGATTTTTTAACGAAATTTGCCGTTTTTTCGCGATCTTTTAACGAAATTACGCGACCCGTTGGACGCGTAAGAGCGATTTTTTTGCGTCCCATGGCCGATTTTTTGCGTAATTTACGCGCTATGGCGCGTTGCGGCATCGCTGATAATAAAAAAAATCATGTGCGATCGGTTTTGGTTTTCTAAGGGCCTGAAAAAAGGCACTGGTCCTGCGGACCACTAAGTTTTTCAAATTAGTGGTCCGATTGAATTATCGGTGGTCTCGGACCAGCGGACCACCAAGGATTTCGAACGCTGAAATATGTCATACATATACTCTTTGCCCAGTTTTTAGAAGTAATATAAACTTTAAACTGATTGAATATCTATTTTTATTAAGAAGTTATGGATTTTTTTTTTCTGTTTTCACAAAAACCCTCTCTATTTCTACCCCCTTGGTCAGATTTTGCCCATTAATGAATTTGACCGAGATTTTATCCCCTTAATTTTATGTAAAAGTTTGAAGGAGATGTGAGCAGAATTATGGAAGATATCGCGTCCAGAAGATAGTGATATACAGTAGATTCCCTCAAATCCGCAACCCTAAAATTCACAGCTCTCTAAAATCTGCACATAATTTACAGATGTAAACAATGAAACATTCAATTCAGATATGGGCACAAAATTTGACTTTTTAGTTTTATATCAATTCCATGCATATTTTAATTTGTAATTTTTGTTAATATTACTGAATTTATGTTTTTCTTGAAGGAAGAATAAATTTATTTCTGAAAAAATTTAAGATATTGCTAATATTATTGGTAATCACAATCTTTTTACCAAATATATTTATGTATTAATCAAACTTTTTTAATCATTAAGTCCGGCAAAACCTTCCGTATTTTATGATCTTGATGTGAATTAGCAATCTAACTTTATGAGGCAAGTTTCTTTGAATAATATAGGAAAAATACACTTCATCTTTATAATGAATATTTAATCATAAATTATTGATTATTAATTTTACTTTTAATATTTTAATAATTTAAAACATTATCTTAATGTTTATTATTTTAATTTATTACTTATTTTAATATTTTATTATATTGTAAACATTCATTATAGTTTCAATCGCATTATTAATTACATTCAAATGACTGTTTAAAAATGTAAACAAAGTAATGACCAGAAATTCATAAAATTTTAAAATCTTTTATTATAAATCTCAAATTATCTCATATCAAATAAACATTTTTATTGATGGTAATTTTGGGGTCTAAGGATCATGATCGGTGTAGATCTGCTTCCAGAAATTCCAACATAGGAGCGAACTCAATAGGTAATATTTCATACGAAATCTACCTAAAATTACAAAATTCATCAATCAGTCATAAGGAAAAATCACAAAATTTTTCAATAAAATCCAGCCATCCAAAATTCAAGCCATATATATATAAATTGATAATGTTGTACACAAAAGATAATTTAAACATTAAAATATCTGTTATTTGAACAATGTAATGTTGATAATTAGAGATTGACTAAAAATGTGCTTTCATTCTTGGCCCAAAACCTGTGTTTCAATGAAAATTCATTTTTGGCCAAAATGTTGTTGAAAATTCAGCGGGACTGAAGCTATCTGTATTCTAAAAATCTTGTTTCTTCTTTTAAAAATTTTCAATGCAACTCATCGATTTGAGTTGTATCAACTGAAATGAGACTGTTTATTTCTATAAAGTTGTTTGTTTATAATTATTAGCCATAATTAACTCAAGACTTGAGTGCAAATTATAAAACAAGCAATGCAATGACTAAACTTTTTCATGTGCTCATTATAAGCTGCACAATTACAGTAATGGAATTTTTTTAGTTTGAAACTGCACAAGTGGTTCAAATAGTCCGAGACAGTTCTAGCATAAAAGATGATCATTTACTAAAATCATTGCAAAAGATAGAAGGCACCAAAACAAAAGTTGAAGTCAGCCCACAGAGCACTATAGATCCACCCCTACACAGACCCAAGTCAATGAAAACTTAGTCTGTGTGGGAGTCCTTCATGTTTTTGAAATGTTGTACATTTACTACTTGTAAATGTAAGTGATAAATTTATTTTGAAATATATTTAAAGGCTTTAATATGCTTTTACAATCGATGATTAATGGGTCATTCTATGGTAACTTACATTACTTTTAGAACTATTTTCAGCAATTTTAGTAATATAACACACAAAAAAATTATTCAAAATGTAAATTTGACATGGTTTGCTAATTAAACTTATTCAAAGTCCAATTTACATGAAAATTGCAAAATTTTAATGTTATTTCTTAAATTTTGGCAATTATATTTACTATGGTAACTGCCATTACTAAAAAAGGAATGTAAATTACTATATGAAGTGTAGTTTTCATTATCATTTTTTAGGTAATTTTCATCCAAATTGGTTGGTTGGTTGGTTGATTTTTGTCGTCCGATTATCTACGCTAGGGATATAGGACCAGGGGGAGTGCCCTCCGTGGGGGTCTTTCTAAGGGAACCTAACCCGTATTTACGCAAGGTTCGAAGAAAACCACGGAAAACTCCGAACGGTTAGGCCGACAGCCGCGATTGGATTCGAACCCAGCACCTGCTGTCTACCAGTTGAGAGGTTCATCCAAATTGACCCTTAGATAGGTTTCATTGGCAAATCATGTTAATTTTACATTTGAATATTTTTTAGTGTTATATTACTAAAATTTCTGCAGTAAATTGTTCTAAATGTAATGTAAGGTACCATGAAGTGACCCTAATGATTATTTCAATGAAGCAGGGTTGACGAGTTTTTGCCATAGGTGGGAAAAAAACCTGGTTAAAACTGTCCTGGCAAAAATAAGTTCTTGACGAAGTGGTGGCAAAAATAGGCTGTCCATTTAATTTTTTTTTCAGAAAAAGATAAAAGGAATTTTATTAAAGAAAAAATAAACTTAGTTAAACAATTAATATTCCAAATTTATTTTTGAACTCAAGTTTAAGTATAATGATGTATTTTATGAAATATAATGAATGTAACTTTTTGTTCTTTTTTCTTGGTGTAAGAGGGAGGAAAAAAAAATTCTAATACCCTAATAAGAAAAAAAGAGAAATTTTCAATATATAATTTTCCATTTAATTTAATTATTTTTTTATTTTTAACATACTAGTTTCATAAGATAGATAATTATAAATTAGTACCAAAGACTTAAATATTTAGGGGATAGTGAGTGGGGAAGAATGGGACACTTTTTATTAAAATAAAAAAATCAACTTTGTTGACCTGAAACTAAAAATTTCGATTTATAAAATACAAAATGAAACACTTTTGAATGTTCTTGGAAAAATATAGATACATAATTTTCAGAAATAATTTTATAATTAAATAAATTGCAAATTTCAAAATGTGTCCCATACCTCCCATACACTAACAAGTAGGTATGGGACAGATATGAAACAAAGCTATTATGCACAAATAGTCTAGTGTTGGCTATATATACAATCTAACAAAGACAGTAGATTGATAAATCTATGCTACAATATTAAATTCCAGTATTTTCATCATTGGGAGCAATATTCAGGATTGTCAGTCAGAGATGACATAAAAAAAATGTCCATTCAATTTATTTACATTTTGAAAATGAATATATTTTCAATATAATAATTAATATATTAACCTCAAAAAACAGCTGCACATTAGCAATTTCATTCATCTTATTAAAAAGATGGAATTAGACTTGTCCCATTCTTTCTTTTGCTGGCATGTCCCATTTCTCTTTTTACCTTCTTTTATGTTAAACTTCTTGTATAAACAAAAATGCTACTTTTAGGCATAGTTTAAATTACGGATAAAATAAAGAATAATGTTCCAAAAATAAAGAAACTATTCTATAATACACATAAACAAGTCATTAATATGCAACAAGAATAAAAAGTACATCAAGCAAATTTGCTTTTGATTCTTGAAATAATTGTTTCTTTATACAATTGCAAATTTACATAGATCAGCAACTTTTTTCAATTGAAGATTGGACACCATTGCTTCATCTAGTGTATGATTTAGGAAGTGTTTAGAATGATACACAAAGAGAAAAATATACAGTCTCATTCCACTCTACTCTACTCAACATATTTTAGGTAGCTTTCATTGCAAAAAGTAAAAAGTTACCTATTGCAGCCATCTGGAGGAAAGCACATCCAGAAAATTCTGGTATATTTTCACCGATCATGACACCCAGACCCCAAAACCACCCTCTGTTCAAATGTTGACATATTATACAGGGTGATTCAGCTCGTCGGTGACAAACTTTAAGGATCGATAGAGCACACCTAGACGAACATTTTTGAATAGGGAATGTAGGGTCCCTGACGCGATGGTAAGGCGCTAGGCGCTTTCGAAAATTTGGGTGCCGAAATTCGAAACGTCATAAAAACTAGGGAAATGGTTAGATTTTCTTGCTTGTTGCGTCGAAATGATTCTGTTTGTTTAGACTTTCTTCAGTACCAATTTGATAAGCGTATCTCTTAAAACATGGATAGGGGGCGCTGCAGACTTTGGAGAGCTAGACAACAACTTTAAGCCCGTTATTTTGATAATTTAACACATGCTCGCCAAAGTTTATACTCTAACTTAAAGTTTGAACCCAAAAGTAGAGCCCTGCAAAAAGCGTAAGAGCCGGAATAAAATGTCAAAGTACAGGGTGGTCGAAACTCGAAGGCTCCTAAGAGATAAACAAACAGATTTCTTGACTTATGGCATGCATTTTCATGATTCTGTTTGCTGGGGCTCTCTGAAACTCAGTTGAACGGTACAAAAAGAAACATCGATAGGGGGCGCTTTGGGCAAAAAACATAATTCGTTGACATTTCGGACGCTAACTGGAAACGGGGCGCTACGATCAGTTAGTAATAATGAAAACACATTTTCTACCTCTGCTCAACACTTCTGAATAAATTTAGACCAAAAACATCAATGATACTGGAAATTTATTTACAAAAAATAACACTACAGAAGATGCTCGAAATTTCGACCTTGGGCCATGATGCAGGCTTCGCACCTCCGTCGCATTGAGGAGTGTGTGTTTCCAACAATGCCAGGAGTATCTCTGATCTGCCCTGCAGCTGCCACAATGCGCGCCACAAGTTCTTCAGCACTGCTGACAGGTGTATGGCATACCTCGGCCTTCAGGTAACCCCAAAGGAAGAAATCCAAGCAGGTGAGGTCTGGTGATCGGGCAGGCCAGTGAACTGGACCCCCACGCCCGATCCACCGCTGGCCATACCTTGCGTTTAGATGGAGACGCACGTCGTTCGTGTAATGGGCCGGAGCTCCATCGTGCTGGAACCACATCTGGCGACGCGAACCTTCGGGTACGTGCGCCTCCTCCAGAAGCTGCGGCAGCACTTGATCCAGGAAAATCAGGTAATTTCCACCTGTCAGCCTTTCAGGTAACAAATAAGGGCCAATGAGGCAATCCCCCAGAATGCCGGCCCACACATTTACTGAGAAACGCTCCTGGGCTGCTCGGCTTCTGGTTTCATGTGGATTTTCATCACACCACACATGACTGTTGTGGGCGTTCCACATTCCCTCCCGGCTGAAGGTGGACTCGTCCGTAAACAAAATGCTGTTTACAAAACGGGGATCCCTGGATCTCATCGCCAAGTACCATCTTGAGAATTCCACTCGAGGGCCAAAATCCTGCTCTCTGAGCAACTGCACCCGCTGGATGTGGTAGGGGTGCAGATTCCGGGAACGTAAGATGCGCCACGCAGTTGCTTGCGAAATGCCAACATGTCTGGCGATATCTCTCGTGCTAAGACCTGGGTTGTCCTCAACCAGGTTAAGCACAGCCTCTTCGTTGTCGGGGGTGCTCACTGATCGCTCCCGTTCAGGCCTGCCTCCGTCGAAAGATCTCGTTGTGGACAACCTCTGGTGTACTCGAGCGAAGAAGGCATGGCAGGGGATTTGCCTGTTGGGGTAACGCTCGGCGTACAACCGCTGAGCGGCTCGTCCATTACAACCAGCAGCGCCATACGCCAAATGCATGTCAGCCAATTCAGAGTTTGTGTACCGTTCCATCCTACTACCGATCTGCAGACCGAAGCTTAAGTAGGTACCGCACGTTCAAAAGACGTGTCTGCGCATACAACTACGTCATCTCGCGTTGTCGTCTACGCATTACGTATCTTTTGCATATCGATATGGTACGATATCTTTTGCATAAATCAGCAAAAAGCACCTTATGTAAATTTTATTGCGCGCATTGTGCATGATTGAAACCAGCTATGTTTGTTAAAAAAAACAAACAAACTGCAGTTTTAATAGCTTCTTATGATAAGTAAATTACTCTCTTGTTTTGTTTCTAACTGATCGTAGCGCCCCGTTTCCAGTTAGCGTCCGAAATGTCAACGAATTATGTTTTTTGCCCAAAGCGCCCCCTATCGATGTTTCTTTTTGTACCGTTCAACTGAGTTTCAGAGAGCCCCAGCAAACAGAATCATGAAAATGCATGCCATAAGTCAAGAAATCTGTTTGTTTATCTCTTAGGAGCCTTCGAGTTTCGACCACCCTGTACTTTGACATTTTATTCCGGCTCTTACGCTTTTTGCAGGGCTCTACTTTTGGGTTCAAACTTTAAGTTAGAGTATAAACTTTGGCGAGCATGTGTTAAATTATCAAAATAACGGGCTTAAAGTTGTTGTCTAGCTCTCCAAAGTCTGCAGCGCCCCCTATCCATGTTTTAAGAGATACGCTTATCAAATTGGTACTGAAGAAAGTCTAAACAAACAGAATCATTTCGACGCAACAAGCAAGAAAATCTAACCATTTCCCTAGTTTTTATGACGTTTCGAATTTCGGCACCCAAATTTTCGAAAGCGCCTAGCGCATTACCATCGCGTCAGGGACCCTACATTCCCTATTCAAAAATGTTCGTCTAGGTGTGCTCTATCGATCCTTAAAGTTTGTCACCGACGAGCTGAATCACCCTGTATATATATATATATATATCTGATTTTTGTCATGCGATAACTAACGTATTTATGAACATATTTGAATGAAACTTGGTATGTACATAGTACATACAAATATCTCGACCGAGTTCATTGGCCAGCATCATCCGTCTTCTTGTTTCAAAATGGCAGCCATTTAAAAAAAATTTTAATTAAATGAGAAAAAAATAAAAGTTGAAAAATGATTTTATTTTATGAGTTAGATCTTAAAACGATTCCAGAACACTTTCTATTTTGTCTATATCTTAAAAAATTATTGAGTTATAGCACTTTGAATTTTTCTTATAGCTGACATTTTGAAACGACCTGTTTTTTGTCACGTGATAACACGCGTATTTATAAATCGATTTGAATGTAACTTGGTGTGTGCACAGTACATAATGTAGCCTGGATCGAGTTCATTAGCCGGTTTCATCCGCCATCTTGTTTCTAAATGGCGGCCATTTAAATTTTTTTTTTAATTTTAAATTAGGTACAAAAAAGTGATAAATTTAAAAAGATTTTTCTTTTATGCATTTTACCTTCATACAAAGATTCTAGAGCATTTTTTGTTTCGTCTGTATCTTAAAAAATGGCTGAGTTATAGCACTTTTAATTTCTAGTATTGCTCACATTTTGAAACGATCTGGTTTTCATCACGTGATAACACGCGTATTTATAAACCGATTTGAATGAAACTTGGTGCGTAGATAGTACATACCAATACCTGATCCGAGCTCGTTAGCTAGTTCCATCCGCCATCTTGTTTCAAAATGACGGAATATTATTATTATTTTTTTAATTAAAATTAGGTACAAAAAAGTGAGAAACTGAAAAAGATTTTTCTTTTTTGTGTTTGACCTTGATACAAAGATTCCAGAGCATTTTTTGTTTCTTCTGTATCTTAAAAAATGGCTGAGTTTTAGCACTTTCAATTTCCAGTGAGATTGACATTTTGAAACGGCATAAAATTTGTCACGCGATAATATGCATATTTATAAACTGATTTGGATGTAACTCCGTATGTGCATAGTACATATTAATGTCTTGACCGAGTTCACGGGCCAACTTTATCTGCCATCTTGTTTCAAAATGGCGGTCATTTAAGTTTGTCAAAAACCTTTTCAATGTATAATGATGTACAAACAAGGGCGGCGCCAGAATTTGCCCGACGTGGGGGCACGGTATCCCCGACAGGGGGGGCCACGTTCATAACATATATTAGAGGTCCTCGCGATCTGGGCCAGGTCTTAAAAATTGCGTGGGCAAAAGTTTCAAGGACCCAGTTCGTACAAAATAAATTAATGTTCCGGTCGGCGTAAAATTTAGAAAGTTGTCCTGCTTATATGGTCTAGCAAGCATTATATATATTAGCCCCTTCCCCCTACCCCAAAAAAGTTAAAATCTCGACCCGACTTTACTCTATTTCTACAAAACATGAATTTTTACTTCGATATGGTTATAAACTGTTTTACACGAAGAATTCTGATCAAAAAGAATTAATCTTTTTTTTTTTTTTTAACTATTTGGAAAATAGTTGTTGATCTCGGTGGAGAACTGGAAAATCTGAAACAGATCTGAGTCTTTTTATTGGTTGAATTCCGGAACTTATTTTATTTTATTCCTTTTGTGATTGGTCCATATTTAATGTCCAAAAATGGAATACTTCTGTTGACACGATGACAAAAAAAGTAATAAAAACTTTTAAAATATTAATAATTTGAAAACAAATTGTGATGAAGTTTGCAAACAAATTTCATTTAAAAGAGCATTTTTTTCTCTAAGTCATTGTGTAAAAATTTAAAATGTGCGATATTTAGAAGTTTAAAAATTTGCAGTTCCGAAAATTGTAAAACTGAAATTTCATTTAAACCTTGTTTATGTTGGGCCCAGGAATATTAATGTTTAATCCATGTTGTACGTAATATATGAGGCGTAATAATCGGTGCTCTTCTGTATGTATTACTGAATGCAAAAATACAAATGAAAAACTTACATAATTTTTTTAAAGTTAAATTATTATTATCAACAAAATTACGAATTCTGCGTATAAAGAAGTTTTTAAATTAAAGCATTCGGGTAAAAATATTAAATTACATACAAACGCAAAGAAATAAGAAATCATTTGGACTTACTCGTATGAAAGACTTGAAACTTTTTATGTACTGCAGAAAAATATTATAGTTCACACATTCGTAAAAAGATTGAACTCATAAAGTATTTATAATTAGTAGAAATAATAATTCAAATGCAAAATTTGCAAAGTCATAAATTTCATTGTTTTATAGTCAGATTCCTTCTTTAAAAGGTCATTGTAGCATTGTTCTTATGGTTACTGTATGATTAATTATATAATTTTTGTAAAAAAAAAAAAAAAAAGCATTAAATAGACGATTTCGATATTTTTAAATAAAAATACTAGATTAGGAAAAAAAAAATTAACTCCTTATATCTGTGGTCAATGGACAAATGTCGATAATAGGGTACTGCACCTTATGTAACTCTGAAATATCCTTCAAGCCTATCAGAGCAGATGTTTTTCTAGTAATTCCCACAGCAACATTGAGATGTATAAAGGTTCTTTTTACAACCAATCAGCAAGGATACGTTTGCTGAAGCTAAACAACATATTCATCGATCTCTTTATCATTCTAGCAGTCGAAAAGTTTGTTTTATATTAACTTGCAGAACAGAATTTGAAAACTACTCAAAACAGGTAGGCGTGCATTTCCTTTTGGTGAACCTCAGCTGTTCTTTGCAGTTTAAACATCGTTAGATTGAAATCTAAATAAGAATACGAATATAAAGAAACAACATACTTGGCTAGAACAAAACCTGTATAAAATTGAAATTTCTTTCATATCCTTTTTCGTTAAATCTGAACACGTTGCTGTACTAAATACTAATTTCCTTGAAATGAATGCGAAAGTAATTAATCGAACTAGAATTTTTGAAATATGTAAATTTTAAGAATTTATAAGTACCGCGTTTTTCTTTTTTCATCATTTTCTAATTTAGTCATTTTTGAGAAAATGTAATTATTTTATAAACTCTCAAAAAACATTTTGCAAAAAATATAACATACAGGAACAGGGTTGGCGAGTTTTTGCCGAAGGCGGAAAAAACCTGGTAAAAACCGTCCCGGCAAAAATAGGTTTTTGCCAAAAAGGTGGCAAAAACAGACTGTCCATTTAATTTTTTCCCCAGAAAGAGAAAATAATTTCACGAAAGAAAAAATAAACTGCATACTTAATTGAAGAATCAATATTATTCTAAATTTATTTTAACTTTTAAGTTAAATAAGAATAATTATGCACTTTATGAAAGAATATTAACTTTTATAACAAGATTATAAATGAAATAAATTCCAATTTTATATAAATGAGAAGAAACTTCTTTATTCATGTTTATACAATTATTAATAATTTACATAATAGAACTGTTGAGACTGAGTAAAGCACTTATGTTTATAGTTTATATATGTTAGAAATTCAAAGAAACAGTTATAGTAACCTAAATTTAATTTAATATAAAATTATATTTAAAGCAGAAAACTATTAAATTTCAAATTTTTCAGCAATATCTTCCTCACAACCTAAATTTTGCTGTTTTAGTATGGCATGGGAGTAAACAAGTTTTGAAAGAGCATCTGTTGATAGCTTATTTTGAATTTTAGTTTGCACAAATGAAAAATTTGAAAACAATCTTTCAATAGCAGCACTACTTGCTGGCATATTTGAAGGTGTGCTACTAATAAACAGAAGTTTTTTGAAATTGCACAAGCTTATTCAATACTTCTCTACTAATTACATGCATTGACACTATTAATCACTTCTGCAAAATATGAGCTAGGAAAGGGTTTTTCTTTGAGCTTAAAATTAATAATATAAGATATAAAATCAGAATTGATTTTAGATAACCATGCTCTACAGCTTTCTTTTTGTTCATAATTTAGAAGTTCATCTCTGTACTTTCGATGTAACAAATAGGCTACAAGATGACATGGCAAAATCGCTTGTTCAAATATCTTTTTTAGTTTTGAAAAATGTGGTTTTAACTCTTCATTTTTCAAAAAATTTAGCCATACATGACAAGCATCTGCTATGGTGGGGGAAGGGGGAATATAATACAAAAAGATAAAGAGACAACAGGCTACTTACTGAAAGTAAATCTAAATAATTTAACATTTTGTTCTTTTCTTGGAGAGTAAAAGTGACAGAAAAAAAATCTAGTTTCCTAATAAGCCATAACAGTTTTTTCAATACATAATTTTCAATTTAATTTACTTATTTTATCTTTAACAAACTAGTTTCATCAGATAAGTAGCTATAAAATAGTACCAAAGACTTAAATATTTACATTCCTTAAGTCTCATGACATAAAACAAAAATAACAAAATTGTATAAAATCTTTTGATAATTAAAAAAATATATACATATTAATGACTGATAAAATACTTTACTTACAGGGGTCTGTCTAGACTTTTCTCACAAGGTACTTTTGTTAAATTGGGAAGTTTTTCTTGTCTTTGTGAAAATTCTAGACATACTTTTGTGAATTTTAAATTATTAGTATTTTCAGGTTCTAACCTTCACATATAAAGGAACTAAGTAATATATTTTTTGGTAAGTTCAATTGTTTATTAACAGGGCAGATTTTATTTTTAAATGGTTAAATTTGTGAAAAGTTCAATTTGAAGGTGAAGCGTCTATTTCAGGGACAAATAATTTTATGAAGGGTCCTGTTTGAGGTTAAAGAATTTTGTAAAGGATCCTATTTTAAAATAAATTATTTTATGAAGGGTCCTTTAAAGGACCTAAAATTTTCTTAAACATATCCCTGAATTAAGAAAAAAAAATTAGGTATGTAATTTTTTTATTTTGTTCTTAAATTCTTAAGTAAGAGTGAATCCCTATTTTTTAAAGATTTAAATTATTTAATATTAATTAATTAGCAAATTAAATTAAAATATTAAATAGTACACTGTTAAATTTAATTGTTTATACCATTATTATTCTTATTAGCATGCAGATTTTATTACACATTAAAGACAAATAGGTTTTTTCCATTTTTGCCGGTTTTTCCAGTTTTTTCCACTGTCCTGGCAAAAATGCCAACCCTGTACAGGAAGTAAGTTGCTGGAACACACGTGTGGTTGGAAAGGATTCTTCTATTACTTGAAGAATTTTCTGTCTTTTGATTGTAGAATTTTTAAAAAAATTGAGATTTGATTCATGAATTTTTCATATTTTGAGAGAAAATAGAGATAAGTAAAAAATCAATTTATAACAGAAAATCCTAGTACACAGCATTGTTGCACAGTTAATTAAACAGTCCTTTAATTAAAAAAATGCATCTGTAGATATTGGAGGATTTCTGGTAGTTTTAGCATTAAATTGATTAATTTACTTTCGAAAAAATGTTCAAATTAAAGCAGACTTTTTAAGCTATAGAAATAATAATAAAAACAATGGGGGAAAATATCTTCAATTTCCATTTTGTTTTAGAGTGTATATTGATCAAGTGCACAAAGTGTGATGTTCCAAATTTTGATAAGATCAAAATTTAAATCTGAAACAAAAACTTTAACACAAAATTTCCAAGAGAAATGTAAATGAAGTCAAAAATTGTAAAATAGTTGGGAATCTAAAAGTGAATTATTTTAATATCAGCAAAAAGCGATCTGCAATTATAAATATATCGCTGATTCGAACTGCGGGTTATGCATGAGATCTAGCTGCGGGTTAGAGGTCTGCGAATACCAAAATTTCCCGCTCAACATTGTCGAAGCATTCCTTTGATTTTCATCTTTTCTATTATTTTAATTAATTTCTGCCTTCTGACATAAGATTTTTTTTTTTAAATTTTGATCTTAGATTTCTCATTTTTACATATTTATAGATAAAAGGGATTTAAATTCCGTTTCTAACACGAATAGTACTAAGCAACACAGATGCCAGAATACCCATGTAATTTGGCGAACATGTTGCTTTAGGTGTGAGTATTTCAGGTATTTGGTGTTTTTTCTGTATTTTTTGCGGGAGGTGGAGTAGAAATGGCAAAATTAAAGTGCAATTTTTTCTGTTTTTACGGAATCTAATCAATGGGGGGGGGGGGATAGTTCAATTCACGGATTGTTTACCGAGCACGGAATCCTCCGCGGAATGGGTTATACCTGACCTGAGCTAATTAATTATATATCCATTCAACCTGAACCAGTTTTTAAAAAATAGATAACCCGAACTTGACAAAACTTCTATCTAAAATCAATAGTATTCATTCCGAAAGCAATCCCAACTCAGTATGAAAAAACAAAATTCCATCTTGTAAAGCAATAATGGAAAAGTAGTCTAGTATCAATTATATTTTTTATGTAGAAAAATCGATATATCTGTATATTGACTCATCGACATTCAAATAATATAATTTTTCGTTTTAAAATATATTTTGGGGATACTTTTGAGGAATCTGATAGAATTGAGCCCATACGCTAAAACAATTAAAATTACCCGACTCGAAAAATAGAAGTCAATCCTAAACTCTCTGAAAAAAAAAAAATAACTTTAGCCAGGTGCAACTAAAACCACCAGTCGAGTTGAGTATAATTTTCCGAGGAGATGCAGGATCGGGTTTCTACCCGAAACCCGATTTGAGCTCGACATCTCTACATTTCGACCTGAACCCGAAATATTTCAACCCAACCAAACCCTAATTGTAACTGATGAAAAAATATATGCATGCTGTAATGCAGTTATGTAAGAATATGTTTACAAGGGTGTTTTCTAATTCCTCAAAGGGGGGGAAACTTACGAATAGCTTACTAATAGGGGAGTTAAAGTTGGGAGGGTGACATTGTGACTGAGAGAACACTTTCAGAGGATTAAAGTTGATACCCCATTTTGACGGATGTGGGCTGGGCAAAGCTGTCTACGGCAAATTCTTAAGAAATTTGTTGGTCAAGGGAAGACGGGAACATTTTCCGAGAAGCTTTCAAGAAAAGACTTGAAAATGCGATTGAATGCAAATAATATATGTATTTTTTTTAATTTAATGATTGAAAACAATTTTGTCGGAGAACATTATGATACGTTTTATCTTTATCTTTTAATTATTAATTACAAATCATTTTGCGTTGAAAACTGGTCTAATTATTTATGAAAAACGTAAAATGCTGAATTTTAATTATTTGTTGTAATTATTATTTTAATTTACGCTGATCATTTAAAACTGGATTTTATGTACATAATTACACATCACAAAATATAGTATAAAACATTGTGTATGTCATAACTAGTGAATTCACAAATTTGCAGTTTTTATATTTTTAATTACTAACTTATGTTAGTAATTAGAATGTTAATTGTTTCAGAAACCTGCAAGTCTTGATTCTTCAGTGGTTTAGTGCAGGGAATAATAATACATGGATTCAAATAAAAAAAAATTAGATTTTAATAAACATAAGATTATTATTATTATTATTATTATTATTATTATTATTATTATTATTATTATTGTAGTATATTTATACAATAGTGGAAAAAACAATGTAGAAATACAAATCATGAGTTTTAGTACAAACAAGCTATTGAGTTACATTTAGAACTATATAGATCATTAAATTAACTTTGGAAATAATTCTTTCTTTAAACGTTTAAGCGCATAAATTATTTTTAGAAATAGCAATCTAAATTATTCCAAAACATAAAATTTCATAAAATTTTTATGGTACCACTTCTTTGTATTTAAAATTGAGATTAAAAGTTAAATTCGGGGGGGGGGGGGGGGGGAGATACAAGTAAAGTCTTGCATTTTTCATAATGTACCAGACCCGGGCCCAAAATTTCTATTTAAATTTACTTGACCAGAATCGGATTTAAAATTATATATATATATATAAGACCGTTAATAGTAAACAACATAAACCATTTGAAATTAACTATTGAATTTAATAACTTATATCACATAGAATATGAAAGGAAAAAAAGAATAATATGAATACAAATGGAATTTGTAGAACCAAAGCAGAATCATCAGGTCCCAAATACTTTGGAACTACAAATGGAGTGTGTGGTAGAGGTCTGCAAGGGCCGGAATTTCCAGGCCCGGGCCCGGCTTGACCCGTAGGAAAAAATTTTCAGCCCGACCCGGCCCGTTGTAAAACTCAAAAGTTCGGCCCGTTTAAATTTTTATATTTTAGGCCCGGCCCGGCCCGGCCTGTTTTGGCCTGTTACAATTTCTACGATTTCTAAAAAAATCAGATTTTTTTTCATATAATTAAGATTTCTTTAAAGAATCCTGCATACATATCTATGGAATGATTTTACAGTATATTTTACAGGAAATACACATTAGCAACATTAGTGGTTACTAAGATTCTTAGGCTTTCAACAATGAAATAAAGATTCATCTAAAAGTTAATATGGCTTAAAATAAAAGAAAAAAGAAAGTTAAAAACATCGTAACTTTTGAAGCTGTTTAATAAAAGAAGATTTCTAAAAATATTTCTATATCATTTTATTAAAGATTTTAAATCCAAATTCATTCGTTAATTCAAATATGCGCTTTTTTGATACATTTCTAAATTCATTTTTTTTCTCAGAAACGCATAGCAGGTATCTTTATTCAGAAACTATATATTCAAATGGCATTATCCGTTTTTTGATACAAGCAATTTAAGAATAGTGAAAGGAAATAAATTATTGTTATAATTAGCGTTTTCTATAGAATTTCCGGAAGCGATAGCATGGGAAGGGAGCAAAACCTGCAACCATTTGAGAAACTATTGTGTCTGAACAAGGTTATGCAAGTATTTTATTCACCAAAAATGAAAAATGCTATTCCATTCCAAATGCTTCAATAGTCAGTCTTATCACTTTTATATTTTTACAATTAAAAATTAATCTGAAAATGTGTCAAATTTTCGCGTTATTGAGAAATTAATTTAAAAACCATCAAATTTTCACGTTATTGAGAAATTAATTTAAAAACCATCATATTTTCGCGTTATTGAGAAATTAATTTAAAAACCATCAAGAAGTATATATCCAAAGATTAATCTAACATAAGTTTTTTATCGCTGTTAATAATTTTACAAATCATGTTGTCTGCCCTACAGATCTTGAGAACAATTAAGTCTTGTTCCGGCCCGGCAAGTCTATACGTAGAAAAATAATGCAAGCTTGATCTCGGACCGGTATGAGTCAGCTAAAAAAATATTAAACACACAATTTAATTGTCCGATGCCGATCTCACACTGCACAAGTTACATTTTATATTGATACTGTCAAACTAGTATGGCTCGTGACGCACATTTATATTTATTCTCGGTAAAACCATTTGCGTTGAAAATAGATCATATTTTATCGTTTCTGCTTAACTCTTCAAAACGGGCCAGCAGGTCCGAAAATTTTTTTATCGGCCCGGCCCGTTTATATTGTTTGTCGGCCCGGCCCGTTTATTTTGTTTGTCGGCCCGGCCCGTTAGAAAATTTGAAACGATTCCGCCGGGCCGGGTAAGGGTCACGGGCCAAGCCCGTTCCCGTGCAGACCTCTAGTGTGTGGTTTCATCTTCGTATTTGCCATGAGAAAGCAAAACAATACGAATTTGGGACTACAAACACACATGAAACCAAAATTAATTAAAGAAACACCATGTAATCTATAGTGCTTAGTGGATATGGAGAATATAAAACAGTGATGAGCTATAAAATAGAATGAATCCCAAATGCACAACCTTAATCCTGATACCGCAAGTGGTAAATTAAAACTTGAAATATTCATATATCATATGACAGAAAAATGGAGATAATATAATAATAAAAACCAAAAAACGACTTATACTACACATCATAATATTAAAATAAAGCAGAATTATGTTATAACGGAAAAATTAAACCACACACCATAGTTTATCCTATTATTATTTAAATCAATAACATTTATTTTGACTTTGCTAGGCTGAACTCAATATCTTAATTAAGGAAGATTAAAGATTAAAAAATAGCTTATTAAGAAATGTACCCTTTACATTCAGTAGTGATATAGTACACTCATTTATTACAAGTGAACAGCAATTTAATATTGTAAATGTTAACATTATTAATATAATAGATATAACTAAACAATACACATATATCTTGTTTAATCTTGATTTATATCTTGCTAAAATCTTCTTTTAATTCAATTATGAAAAGTAGTATCTTCAATTACCGTCTGCTATACAAATTTTATGTTTTATATAAAATTATGAACATTTCTTTAACATTTAAAAACCTCGAATAAAGAATTCGAATAGAATTGTATTTATTTATTTATTTTTCCTGGTTGTCATGTTTTTCTGCGCAGTGTAAAAACAAAAGGGGGGATGGTCGTCCAGGCGGCAGAATGAAAAACGGAGATGGCGCCAAATGAAAACTTTTTATTTATAATATATAATAATTATATTATATATTAATAATAATTTTGTATATAATAATAAATATATTAATATAATATAATAATTGTAAATAAATAATATAAGTAAATTATTAAAATTATAATAATAATTAAATAATAAATAATTTATAATACATTAATACTGAATTAAGTGTACATAAATATAAATAAAATATATGATTAAATATAAATAAAATAAAATAAATGTATAATATAAAAAATTATGCTGTTTATCAAAAGTTTATTTTAAAAAATGATAATATGTTATTATCCGCCATTACTGACGCTATTGTCATGTATTTCGGTAAACGGAAAAAAAAGTGACCGGAAAAAAAGTTATCGGAAAAAAGTGACAAACTACAAAAGCGGAAAAAAGGTGGCACGGAAAAAAAGTTACCGGAAAAAAAGAGACAAGGAATTGATTTCAGGGATTTATTATTAATTTTGGAGATTCATTGGTTAAGTAAGAAAGGGGGATCGGGGGGTAGGCTCATAATTTAAGTAAATGGGTTTTTCTTGCTGAATTAACAGTTTTGGTTCAATTTTTGGATATCTGTTCATACTGAAAAGACGCTTACCTGATTAGTTTTGGAAAGGGACGATTACCCCCCCCCTATCCGCCTTAAATTAGATAAATGGGTTTTTAAGCAGAATTATCTAACGTGTGTCAAATTTATATATAGGTTTTCTTTCTGATAAGACTTATATATAGTATATAATGCCTGAAGAGATTTGGGAGTTTAATGGTTAAGCATAGAGGGGGAACGGGGAATAACCTCTCTTAAATTTAATTAATAGCTTTTTACGCAGAATTATCCGATTTGCTTCGAATTTTGGATATGGGTTCATGATAAGACGTATCCCTGATTAGTTATGAAATTTTTTTGTTAATTAAAAAGGGGAGGGCTGATAATTCCCCCCCCCCTTAAATTAGATAAATTGTTTTTTATGCACACATATCCTATATATTTCAAATTATGGATATAGGTTCTTTCTCATAAAGTGAATCCCTGAATAGTTTTAAGGGTTTAATGGCTAAGTATAGAGGGGGGAATGGGAGATACCGCCTTAAATTTAAAAAAAAATGGCTTTTTACGATGAATTATCCGATTTGCTTCAAATTTTGGATATAGATTAATTGTAATAAGGCGTATCCCTGATTAGTTGTGAGGTTCTTTTGCCATTGGAAAAGGGGGAGCGGGCGATTATCCCCCCCTCTTTAAATAAAATATTTTTTTCGCACAATTATTCGACCTATTTCAAATTTTGCATATAGGTTCTTTCTGATAAAGTGAATTCCTGAATAGTTTTAAGGGTTTAATGGCTAAGTATAGAGGGGAGAACAGGAAATAACCCACAACTAATCAGGGTTTCGCCTTATCATAATGAACCTACATCCGAAATTGTAGAAAATCGGATAATTCTGTGTAAAAAGCCATTTATTTAATTTATAGGGGGGGGGGTATCCTCCGTTCCCCATCTCTATACTTAGCCATTAAACCCTTAAAACTATTCAGGGATTCACCTTGTCAGAAAGAACCTACACTTAAAATTTGAAATACATCGGATAATTCTGCATAAAAAAAGGAATTATCTAATTTGAGGCGAGATAATTCCCCGTCCCCGCCTTTATTAGCAAAAGAACCCCATAACTAATCAGTGATATGTCTTATAATGAACCTATATCCAAAATTTCAAGGAAATCGGATAATTTTGCATAAAAAGTTATCAATTTAATTTAAGAGAAGTTATTCCCCCGTTCCCTCTCTATGCTAACCGTTAAACTTCCAAATCTCTTCGGGCATTATATACAATATTTAAGTCTTATCAGAAAGAACCTATATCCAAAATCTGACACACGCTGGATGATTCTGCATAAAAACCCATTTATCTAATTTAGGGCGGGTGTGGGGGGGGGGTGTTAATCGTCCCTTCCCAAAACTAATCAGGCAAATGTCTTTTCAGTATTAACCTATATCCAAAAATTGAATCAAAACAGTTAGTTCAGCATGAAAACCCATTTACCTAAATTTTGAACCTCCCCCCGATCCCCCTTTCATACTTAACCAATGAATCCCCAAAATCAATTCCTTGTCTCTTTTTTCGATAACTTTTTTTCCTTGTCACTTTTTTCCTGTAACTTTTTTTCCTTTTTAACTTTTTTTCTGATTTTACAGTTTATGTCACTTTTTTCCGATAACTTTTTTTCTCATCACTTTTTTTTCCCTAGATTTATGTATATCTTAGATTCATGAGATTCGCTACGTATCATTACAATAATTTCAGTACATGACAATAGAGTCATTAATGGCTGATAATAAAATTTTTTTTAAACAAGTTCTTGTTAATGAGTATAATTTTTAATATTTAATTTATTTATACAGTTATTTTTATTAATTTCCTATCACTTAATTAAATATTATCCATTTTTTAAATAATTCTTGTTAATGAAACTAATGTTTATTTTTTTTTATTTCTATTATACATTTATTTTAATTGATTTAATAGAGTTAATAGAATTATTATAATTTTTAAAATATATTACTGTTAATGAGTATAATCTTTAATACTTTATTATATTTATTTATACATTTATTTTTAATTTTATTTGTATTTAATTTATATTATTTATATACAGGCAAGTCTCTCTATGACGAAACTCCATACATCGAATTTTTCTATATAACGAATTTTTAGTACCAACGGTTCCCTTTTCGCATGATTACATTAAAAACAATCTCTATATAGCGAAATATCGATCTCCATATAACGAATTTTTTCATAAATTGGTCTTAATTTACTCAGTTTTAAAAGGCTTCGAAATCAATTTTCCATCACTTATTTTTGATTTATCGTCAGTGCTGAGTTTTTTTTTTTTTTTTTTTTTTTTTTTTTTTTAATTCTCTCCTTGTTCTTTAAATCCATTAAATAAGATGTTAGGTTAATATTTACTTTTAAACATTTCAAATAATTAATTCAAAAGATCAAAAATGACATTTGTTTAAATTTCACACATTAAATACGATTTTTAACATCATTCTCTATACATCGAATTTCTCTATATAACGAATTTTTTACTGCAACGGTGGATTTCGTTATATAGAGACTCGTTGTATTATTATTAGTTATTATTATTATTATTTTATATCTTACATATTATATAAATGTAAAAGTATAAAAAAAACATTAATATGTAATTTAATAATAATAATTATTATTATTATATAAAATTTATATGTAATATACAGATTGGGAGTTTGTAGACCCCCCCTCCCCCACACACACACACACGCACACAACCCACAGAGGAACAAGGAATAATTATTCATAAAAACCCATTTACATAATTTAAGAGTTATCCTTTATACTCAATCATTAAACTTTAAAAATTGTTCACAGATTCGCCTTATCAGAAAGAATTTACATCCAAAATTTAAAGCAAATTCGATAATTCTGCATTAAAACACATTTATCAAATTTAAGGGAGATAATCGCCGGCTATAAGGTATTTCTCCTGAAATCAACACAATTTTTTATGTGAATGCTTTCTGCAAAATTTGCAGCAACAGCAGGTTTAAAATGCATAAAATTTGTTCAATATGAGTTTTAGTTATAGTTCCAGCATTTGTTACGTATCCCTCACACATTTTTTTTTCCTTTTACTTTTAGTTTATACAATTGTAAATGACTAAATGCAAATGTATAATAAAAGTAAAAGTGAAAAATAAGAAATAAAAACACAAGGCGATTATAAATCTATCAAAAATACGTCAGCAAGATTCATGTTTTTACTTGTATCAAGTCGGAGATTCCATGCCAAACACAGTGAATGAGGTGCGTTCGTACTATAACTAGTTTTATAAAGTGGTGAAGAAGTTGGTGCAATAGTTGTTGCACTCTTACTTAAAAATGCATGAATACAAAATTTATTACTATTATGCATATTAAATTCAGTAATACGGAAATAATACAGTTGCATTTTAAATGTGGAAATCAACACGGCAACTCAATATCATTACCTATCATTCAATGAAATACATATGATAGGATTTAATAAAATGAAGAAAAGTTTTAGTAATATCTTTTTCATTTTGGTTCGTTTTTCACAAAATTTGAAATAATTAAGCAAAAGTCTGTTACGAAATCTAACCCGTATTTACGCAAGGTTCGAAGAAAACCATGAGAAATTTCGAATGATTAGGCGGACGTCCGCGATTTGGTTCGAACCCAATATCTCACGTTTAGCAGCGTCCAGAGCAGAATCTCTTGGCCATTATTGGAGTACTTTATTTTTTAGAAATTTACCAATAATTTAAATTTATCAAATTTATTTTTCAGTTAAGAAAAATCAAGCTTTTCCAAAGAAGCTTGAGCTTAAAATTTTAATACCAACTAGTTCTCTCTCTCTCATTTTACCAATTAATTTATTTCTTTTATAATAATTGTTGACCTAGTATCAATCCTTAATTCTTCTTTAGCCCCAACTTCTTATGAATTTATTATTGCAAAAAATAAGAAAAATAAATTACTAGCTACTTATTCATTACTTGTAAAAATTGTTGTACTGATTTTATATAAAAGAGTGAATAACTTGATTAGTTAAGAGGCTACATCAGTCATGTGAAAAAATTCATTCGCTAATGCTAATCCAGAAAAAGCAATATTTCAGTTGCAATTTTTTTTTTTTTTTTTTTTTTTTTTTTTTTTTATAATGACCTTTTTTTCTTTGGATAACTGTGAGATCAATCTGTACCAGAACCATTTTTTTTTTTCAGTTTTATTTACAAATATTTTTAATTAGGCCACTTTCTTAAATGAAGCATCTTCATAAAAAAATTAAATTAAATAAGAAAAAACTGCAACCGAGATATCGCTATAAATTTCTTCAATAGGATTAGCTCTAGCCTTTTAAGGTTGTTCTTAAATCAAAAAGAGCAACTTTGTGACACATGATTTAATTTATTTTTGTTCGGAAATGCATGAAACTAGCAGGTGTTATTATTCAGAAACTGTTTAATTGGACTCAAATTTCTGTTTAAAAAAAAAAAAAAAAAAAAAAAAAAACAATAAATTTTTCACAACAAGCCTTCTTTGAGCACATTTCCCGACGAGAGCAGAAAAACCGGTCGAAAAGCAGGAGAAAAACGGGTAATCAAGTAATCGAAATAGCTTAGAACTGGATATAGGTAATTTAATTATCATGAAATGGAAAACTAAGTTCGGTTCGAAATTGCTTCCATAGTCAGGCATTCCAATTTTATATATTTCTCTTAAAAAATGAATTTGTAAATGTGTCAAAACGTTTTGCGCTTGTTGAGGGGAGCAGTTAACACCCTTAAGGATGTATTTCAATTCAAACTGCTTATTTTCTGATTTATTTTTAAATTCATTTTTTTTTCAAACGCATCTAACAGGCAAATCCTCTTATTTAGAAGCTACATAATGTGTCGTAGTTGTCGATTTTTTGATAAATGCAGAAAATCTTCCCAAAATGCTGTCAAAGTTGGCGTTTTGAACCGAATATTCCGAAGCGAGAGTTCTGTGAACGAAAAAAGTGGTCATACTAATTATTTATAACTCAAATTCAAATGGAGCGATAAATAAAATCGGATGGCCTCTCATACATGTCTTCAAAAAAAAAAACAATTCGGGAATGTTTTTACTTTAAAAAATTAGTATGAAAATGTGTCAGAAAATTTTGAGCCATTGAGGTAGATAAATGTTTTTTCCAATGCATCTTTAAAGGAAATTATGACATTGCAAATTATATTAGATTTAAATATCTATTTTAAATGAAAATTTATTTTGTTCCAGTAAAAGGCTCGCTGTTTACAAACTTATTCTACTTATATTGACAAATCTGGGGAACAATTAATCTTAAAAATAATTATATAAAGCTTATTTTTCTCTTTTTATAAGGCAAATTACTTATATATTTCCCCCAAACTACGTTCATTTTAGATTTTAATACATTTTTATTATTTTTTTCATAACTGCCAACATCTGCCGTTTTATTTTACCGGAAAAATTTTAAAGTAAATTTTACCATTTCAAATCGTCATAATCTGCCGATTAATTAAGATAAATATTTCTAGGCCAAAAAATGGAGAGTTGGCAACTATGCTTTTTAAACATTTAGGATATTTATGATTTTAATCAATGGTTTAAAAAAAAAAATCAATTCATTCGAATCACGTTTAAATCACTGATTTAAGTCATTTGATTAAGATCACTGATATCCTAGCATAAACGAATTCGAATAATCTATATTATAAAGGCGAAACGTATCTGTGCGTAACGCATACGTCATTTTGCGAATGGCAACACTTTCCCATGCAATTTGGTTTTGCAATTTTTGCTACAGCAATTTTTATACATCTAAACACTGCATATTCTCAATTTTTACATCGGCGTGTAGAGGAAAAAAGTGTACTTTTAAATGTAATTTGTTTGAAAACTGTATCTCAGTTTATTTTTTAGATATTAATTTTTTTTATAGTTTTTGTGGGAATTTTGTAATTGTGGCAACAGAAATGCTTCACTTTCTCTTAAAATTGAAAAAAAAAAAAAATGAAATTAAAATTTCGTATATAAATTTTGAGAAGATGAAAATGTTGACGGGTTTAGATTTCACATGAAATTTTATGATCGTGTCAATTTGATTTTTTTTTTCATTTTTACCAAGCATAAGAGCTCAATTGATAACTTCATCATAATAACTTATCTTTATCATGTTATTATAAATGCGATTAAAATTTAATTTTAAAAATTTGGACAACTGAATTTTACAGAAATGGTATTTTGTTAATTTTAGTTTAAAATAATATTTCTTTTAAACTGACCAGTATAAGTTGCATTTTTTACTGCAGCTAATTTTGCGCATTGTTATAAATCAATGAAACAGTTCCTTCTAAAACATTTTCTTTCGTCGAAGTTCGACGGGTTCCACCTCGTGTATTGTAATTTCCGGAATAGAGTTTTCAAATGTATAATGCTGATACAGTAAAAACTAGTTGCGTTTTCCAAAGTCACCTAACACAGGACAAAAAGTGAGTTATCCCTTTTGCACACAGTGTCAAATGTTGAAAGCACCCACCCTCATGATTCAAGGACAAACATCAAGTTTGAATGAAGTTATCACTGTCATACACCCTCCTCCTACCCACCTTTCTTTGATTGTTCGGAGAACGGCACGGGGCCAGCCCTAGATGTTTTTCCCCTGTAGATTAGTAAGTTTTTTTCCCCCATTTGCGGAACTAGACAGTGGCCGTTTACAATTATATATTCAGTAACAATTTTAGATTTTAAGTAAAAAAAAATCAGTATACATAAATTCATTGACATTCAAATACAGTTTTTCATCTTAAGATAAGTTTTGTAAATTCTTTTGAGAGATCGATTCATCTCGAATCAAGAACCATAAGTATCAACATCCAACCCGAACCTAAACAAAGTTAACCCGACTTTAATCCGACACTCAACGACAAAAATTTAGGCTCAACCCGATCCAGTCCAGACTGTGAGTCATGTCAGGTGCAGTTTGCCCGACACGATGAAACATTCTACTTGTTATCCAAGACAACCCCGACAAAATAATTTTCGTTGTCGTATTTTAAATGAACTAAAAATTCTTCATTACCAAGCCGATCGTGAATCCAAAATAAGCAAAAATTGATCAACAAATTTAATGTAGTTAAAAAAAAAAGTATAAAATTAATTTTAGTATAAATTTTATCTTTTTGTTGAAAAATAAACATGTATAGAGTCATTCATGCATCATCCTATGCTGTCATCCAATTAGATTTTTATTTTAAAAATTCAGATTTTTTTCGACAATTCGGGTTTATCTAAACTCAAATTGCAAGAATTAAACTTCAGTCAGAAACCGATGTACAAAAAAAGAATTAGTTTAGACAATCCGACTTTAAAAAAAAACTCCATATTTCGACCCAATTTGAATGGGTCGAAATCGACTTTTGAAATCCAAAAGTCAAAATATTTTCCCCGACGAAATTGAATTTTGACCCCGATGGGGGGGGGGGCCAGGTATGCCCGATGGGGGGGGCATATGCCCCCACGGACCCCCCTCTGGTGCCGCCCTTGTGTACAAATAAAAAATTAGAAATTGAACAAAGGTTCTTTCTAAACTATTGATCTTAATAATGAGTTCCAAAGTATTTTTTGCTTTTTCTTTACCTTAAAAAATGAATGAGATATAGCAGTTTGAATTTCTAATGTGGGTGACATTTTTTAAAGAATCAATATGGCCGGGTATATAATAATCGATTTCAATGTGGGTGTGCATGTGCACACGAATTACAATTTTGACCAAGCTCATTGGTTTGTTTTATCCATCATGATGCTTTAAAATTGCATACATTTCATGATATCGTGGAATTTGGCGACCCTATAAATTGCTTTAAAAAAAAAAAAACAGGTTGAAGAAAAGATGACTAATTTCTAAAAATTCCTATTAATATTCAGTATTGACAAAAAATAGTATTCAATCTTATATAATCGGGTTCCACTAATTTGAGATTTGTATATTTGAATAATATAACTTAATTTAAAATAAATAAATAAGTATACGAAAGCTACCTCTTCCTCCCGGCACTTCCGGAAGGACTTTTTAAGACTCATTACATAAAACAAAAGTAGCAAAGTTATATAAAACCTTTTGATAATTTACAAAAATATTAATAGCTGATAAAATACTTAAGAGAAAAAAAATAGACATCAGATTTTTAATTTAGTTCTTAAATTCTTAAGTATTGGACTGAATCCCAATCATTTTATAAAAATTTAAAAATATGCAAAATTATTTAATTATATTTATTAATTAGCAAATTAAATAAAAATATTAAATGATATATCATTAAATTTAATTGCTTATACCCAAGGGTGGGGAATTTTTCAAAAATCTTACCAGCAAATATTTATTTCACCAGCATGCAAGATGCAACATGCAGTTGAAAATAATTAAATGACAAAATTGCATATGATTACAGACGAAATTACTATCACTACAATGCATTTCGTAATTTTTTTTTCTATAATATTAAGAAATATATATAACAGAGGAAAAGATTAACATAAGATAGAACTTAGTACCATATTTAGACTGTAACAATTTGGAAAGTTAAAATATCTAGATTAAAAAAGATTCTCTGATAATGTCTCTATTGCCTACCATTTTTCAAAAACTAAAAATGTACTCGCCTTGCCAGAAAATCCATTCACCACTGGCGAGCAAAATTATGTATTTCCCCAACCTTGCTTATACAATTATTAGCTTTTAGATTTTATTATGCTTTGAAGGCAAATAAGTTTTGCCTTTTTTTTCAATTTTTGCCCTGATTTTTTCCAGTTTTTGCCACTGTCCTGACAAAAATGCCAACCCTGCAATAAAGTTTAAAAAACTACTCAAAAGTCATTTGATACAGGCATGAGATTGCAAAAAGTTAAAAAAAGAGGAAAAGCGCGTGAACTGGAAAATGAGAAATTATTTAAAACAGCGCGCATGTAAGACAATTCAGAAGCTTATTTTATTCGCAGCAAAATTGTGAATACTTTTGTTTAAATGTTAATTAATTTTATTTATTTATTTAATTAAATTTTTTTTTTTGGAGGGTGGGGGGTAGAGGAAGAGGCTGAGAATGAATCCATTTATCCAAATATTATAAGTAGTTCTGAAATTAAAGTTTCTACTTTAAATTCCTATTTCTGATGCAATGTTTTACACAACAATCTTAGCTAATTGTCCAATTAAAATATAACATGTTTTCACTTAAAACATCAATAAACAAACATGGCAAGTTAATGTTTAATCTGCCACTCAATTCCAAAAAAGTTGTTGAAAATGATATTACAGCAAATTTTCTGCAATTTTTTGACGAAATTCGTATTTTCTAAGCAATTCCTTCATGAAATTTGCGTTTTTTCGGCGATCTTTTTTCGAAAATCACGTTTTTTCGACGATCTTTTCGGCGAAAATCGCCATTTTTTTACGAACGTCGCATTTTTTCGCGATCTTTTGATGCAATCCGCGTTTTTTCGCGATCTTAGGACGGAATCCGCGTTTTTATCGCGATATATCGACGTAATCCGCGTTTTTATCGCGATATATTGACAAAAACCACGTTTTCCTCGCGATATTTTGACGAAAATAGCATTTTTCGGGACCTTCCGGCGAAAATAGCGTTTTTTTCCGCGACCTTTCGAGGAACATCGCATTTCTATTTCGCGATATTTTGATGAAAATCGCGTTTTTTCGCGATCTTTTGTCGAAAACCTCGTTTTTTTCCCGCGATCCATAAAGACATAAAAAGTCGGAAACGCGGAAAATGACAAAAAAGCGGAAAACCGCGGATCCGCTGAAGAATCTCATGCCTGTTGATAAATGATTTATATGCCAAAGTGATTCTAACGATTTCTCGAGTATTCTATATGTCTAAAAATATTTTTAATAAAGCTTTTATAATAAAATAACCTCACGTATAACTTTTTTTTTTTTTTTTTTTTTTTTTGTACTCTGTTTTTTTTTTTTTTTTTTTTTTTCCCTGGAAATTTATATCATGGATGTACTAATACTTGCAAAACTTCAATTTGTGATGTAAACAGAAACATTTCAGAAAAATAAAAATTATAAGATATATTTTTAAAAATAGTTCCAATAGGTCATTAATTGAGTTGTTTGTTTTACTGAGTTCTATGTTTTGTAGCCCAGCCCTGATCAAAACATATAACTGGAGTTTCATTGCATATATATATAGATAGATTAAATATATGACACATATAAAAGATACATAAAAAAATAGACAGTTTATATAAGACAAACTAAGTACAAGGACCCCAATTTTCTAAATGAATCACTATGCATATATAGAAAAGGCAGAATAGTTCTTAATGTCACTTCGGGTCAATCCATGTGAAATCATCCAGAAAAAGAAAAAAATGTTGCTCAATATTTTTGATTTTTTTAATTCTTTACCAGTTAATTTATTGTTGTTTCAGGAGTCTAAAACAAGGATTTAAAAATTTTTAAACCTTTTGAATTTTTTTTGGCATCCATTTTTTTGTCATATCACAAGCAGTTTTTCATGAAAATAGTACTTTACAGAATTCTTTATAACTTTTTTATTTCTAAACATATCAAAATGATTTAAAAACCATTATATTTAATATAATGAAAGAACTAAATTTTCATAATAGGTATTATTATGATAATTATTAAAAAAAATTGCATAAAATAAGATTAAATATATCATTTTTACAGTGGAAAATTGTCTTTTTTGATATAAAAATTTTAATAGAAGAAAGTAAAACTCACCTTTACATTTATTTTTTTGAGTATATACCCTAATGAACTATTCTCAAAAGAAATATGAAACATTTAGAGATGCTCCTTCTTTTCCTATAATTAGTCAAAGTTGGCAACTCAGCATCAAAACGCTAAATTTGAAGTTCAATATCTAAAAAAGGACTGGCTAAAAAATTATGAAAATTTAGCAGGTCATATAATTATGAAAATTTAGCAGGTCATTTTGTCATATCACAAGCGGTTTTTCATGAAAATAGTACTTTACAGAATTCTTTATAACTTTTTTATTTCTAAACATATCAAAATGATTTAAAAACCATTATATTTAATAATGAATGAACTAAATTTTCATAATAGGTATTATTATGATAATTATTAAAAAAATTGCATAAAATAAGATTAAATATATCATTTTTACAGTGGAAAATTGTCTTTTTTGATATAAAAATTTTAATAGAAGAAAGTAATACTCACCTTTACATTTATTTTTTTGAGTATATACCCTAATGAACTATTCTCAAAAGAAATATGAAACATTTAGAGATGCTCCTTCTTTTCCTATAATTAGTCAAAGTTGGCAACTCAGCATCAAAACGCTAAATTTGAAGTTCAATATCTAAAAAAGGACTGGCTAAAAAATTATGAAAATTTAGCAGGTCATATAATTATGAAAATTTAGCAGGTCATTTTGTCATATCACAAGTGGTTTTTCATGAAAATAGTACTTTACAGAATTCTTTATAACTTTTTTATTTCTAAACATATCAAAATGATTTAAAAACCATTATATTTAATAATGAATGAACTAAATTTTCATAATAGGTATTATTATGATAATTATTTAAAAAATTGCATAAAATAAGATTAAATATATCATTTTTACAGTGGAAAATTGTCTTTTTTGATATAAAAATTTTAATAGAAGAAAGTAAAACTCACCTTTACATTTATTTTTTTGAGTATATACCCTAATGAACTATTTTCAAAAGGAATATGAAACATTTAGAGACGCTCCTTCTTTTCCTATAATTAGTCAAAGTTGGCAACTCAGCATCAAAATGCTAAATTTGAAGTTCAATATCTAAAAAAAGACTGGCTAAAAAATTATGAAAATTTAGCAGGATAACCTCCTTATGGATGTAAACATGTACCAAAAATATGGAACTCTGAAATTGGCTTGAAAATACATTTGTTTACATACATTTCCACACCAGGAAGAACTCATAATGCATAATATATTCTGCTAATTTCTTCAGATGCCTCTTTTTAAAGTATAAATAACTTTTTTACATAAATATAATTATATTAAAATTTAATTTATGCTCACAAACTTAATATTTCATTTATTTTTAAGCCAGGATTAAGTAAATGTGAGTATTAATTTTATGATAAAGAACAAATTTACAAATTCTCTTCTGTTAAATTCTATGACTGAAAACAAGTTTTCTTATCCTGTCCTGTTTATTTTTAATGTGCCAGTGCATAAATATATTATGTTTTAAATACTGCATACTTCATTTTATAATTTAGAACAAATTTGCATTTTTGCTGTTTATTTATTCATTGTATAAATATATCATGTCTTAAACTGTTGCATGCTTGATTTTGTGATTGAAAACAATTTTTCTTGTTCTATCCTATTTAGTTATGATCACTCAGTGAATAGTGAATAATCTGTATCATATTTTAACTTGTTCATTACTAGAATTTATTTAGCTTTTCATTAGGAGAACTCAGTTGTCTTCTGTCTTAAAGGTTGTCCTGCTAACAAATTCCTGGTGCACAAGCATATCGCCAATTTATATCATTAAGTGAAAGTATTATCAGGTGCTTTGTAACATCTACATGTGAACAGTATACTGATCACAATATCTCAAAAATTTGGAAAAGCTTGCTATCATTCAAAGTACATGATTATGTTGTGTGCGTTTATGATAAAAAGTGGTGGATCGGAAAATTTCTTGAGCTAAGCGAAGAAAACAATGACCTATTTATTCACTTTTTTCACCTGTACTGTATGGACCAACAACTTCTTTTCAATTGCCTAAAAATGATACGGTTTGGATTCCAGTAAGTAACATGCTTTGGAAACTAACACCATTGGAACTAATTACAGTGACTGGATACAGCTACAATATTACTGAGACACTTCGCAATGAAATATCAAGATATTTATTTCTATGAGTGTAAAGTAGATTTAATTATTATGTGCTCTATGTAAGGAAAAACATGTATTATACTTTTAACAGTAGTATTTGAAATAAAAAAATAAATTATGCATTTAGAAGTAGTTTTTCTTTTTAAAAATGTGCAAAGAAATTGATTTTCAAGCCAATTTCAAAGTTCCATATTTTTTAAACCACATACATATCACTCATAATATTTTTGGTACATGATTACATCCATAAAAAGGTTATCCTGCTAAATTTTCATAACTTTTTAGCCAGTCCTTTTTTAGATATTGAACTTCAAATTTAGTGTTTCGATGCTGAGTTGCCAACTTTGACTAATTATAAAAAAAGAAGGAGCGTCTCTAAATGTTTCATATTTCTTCTGAGAATAGTTCATTAGGGTATATATTCAGAAAAATAAATGTAAAGGGGAGTTTTACTTTCTTCTATCAAAATTTTTATGTTAAAAAAGACAATTTTCCACTGTAAAAATGATATATTTAATCTTATTTTATGCTTTTCTTTTAATCATTATCATAATAATACCTATTATGAAAATTTAGTTCATTCATTACTAAATATAATGGTTTTTAAATCATTTTGATATGTTTAGAAATAAAAAGTTATAAAGGATTCTGTAAAGTACTATTTTCATGAAAAACTACTTGTGACATGACAAAAAAATGGATGCCAAAAAAAAATTCAAAAGGTTTAAAATTTTTTAAATCCTTGTTTTAGACTCCTAAAAGTACAATAAATTAACTGGTAAAGAATTAAAAAAAAAAAAAATAAAAAATATTGAGCAACATGGTCTGGATGATTTCACATGGACTGACCCCTTCATAATGATAAAACTACGTTTTAGCAGATTTTCGGTGAGTACCCAGCCAGAAAATCATCTTGTCACATGAAATAAAAAGTATTCAAAATGATGCAACCCATGACACGATAACTTTACTTTGGAAAGTTAACATTTATACTTTATTTAAAAAAAAAAAAAGAACAGATTAAAGTTTGCTTAAACTATTATATATGGGGGGGAAAAAAGAAATTTTTGCATGAGCTATCCCTCAAGTAACATACTTGGCAAAGTGAAAATAATGTAGCTGATGTTAGAAAAAAAATGCTATATTTAAAATGAAAACCTTTTTTCTTAAATCTTAAATATAGATGCTAAAGTAGGTCTTTTTACTAGATTAAGACAACAAAAACCATTAGAAAATGAGAATTAAGAAATGAAAAGTGAGAATTCAAATTACAGCTGGAATCAGAAACACTGGAAGGAATAGTTTTTATTTTTTCTTATTAAGTTAATAAATTAAATACCAAAAGAACTTTCATTCAAGTAAAACAGCTATAAAAATTAGAGATATTATTTGTACAAAATTTACTTACTTTCAGAATAATGACAAGAGGAAAACTTTGCTCATTGATTATTTAAAAATTTAATAAAACTAAATCAAGTAACTTAATAAATATAAAAACACGAAACAACCGATCGCTGCGAGAAAAACACTTGGCATATCTGTCGGACGATGTTTACGATACATCAGAGTATAAGCTCAATGTAGAGAGGGCTCTTAAGGAGAGCTTCGACAGCGCATGCGCCTGTTGTCGGTGTCGGCTTCCTTTTCATTTGGCGTTCAGCGGCAACTCCTCGCCAACGCGCTGAAAATGAAATGAGCAGGGGTCAATCCATTTCAAGTGGTCCAGCACTGGTCGCTCGACTATTTTTAAAAAATCTGAAATTTTTTGTACGACAACCCTAACGTGATGGAAGTTCATAATGACCGTTATTTTAATTTTACTATTTTTGTTTGTGCATGGCGGCCATCTTTGTTTCATCGTGTGCAGCAATTTTCTCAGATACTAGGATACACAAAATTGTAAATATCTCGTCTTTTATTTTCCCATTTGAAATGGGGTTTGCAGCATTTTGTTCATAATGAAATAGGCTAAATATACAGTGGTAGAAAAATTTTGAAAAATAAATTTTTACAGGTGAAATTTTAGCACAAAATTTAAGATTTTTTCCAAAATCTATCCGTTTGCAAAAGGAAATTTTTCATGCAAGGGAAACTGCGAGCCTTACACAATTTTTTCTACAAATAGGCCAAAAGTGCGTGTACTCATACGCCAAGTCCCAGATCTGGGAGTTGATTTCTCTTTGCGAAAAAAATTCCGAAATTCGTCAAAAATTTCAAAAATCGCACTTTTTAGGCTTTGATATCTCTAGCGGGGCACGAGATAAAAATCTGAAATTCTGGCCTTTGATAGTATTCCGTAGTAGTGTTGTGTCAAGGCAACACTAGATACCGGGCTTGATCATTCCTTTCATGACGTCACAAAAGGTGGCTGAATGACATCCAGCAATTGGTACAAAACGATGAGTGCGTCACTTTGAGCCCTGTTTGAACCAATCGCAGATAGCGGCCAGCCACCTTTTGTGACGTCGTTATAAGGAATGAGCAGCACCCCCCCCCCCCCCCAGAAGAAATCAGTCGGAAAATTACCAGATCGCTCGGAAAAAGTATCTTTAGTCGGAAAAAAAATAGTATTAACCTATAAAAACTTATAAACTGGAAAAACGGAAATATCATTCGGAAAATTTACCGTTTAATCGGAAAAGGCATACCGTTTAATCGGAAAGTCGGAAAAAATAGTATTATGTATTACCCTATAAAAACTTATAAATTAGAAAAATGGAAAAATCAGTCGGAATAACTCTTGTTCGATTGGAAAAACTAAAATATCATTCGGAAAATTTTTCGTTTCCATCGGAAAAAAAGCATGTTTAGTCGGAAAAAACAGTATTACGTATTAACCTATAAAAATTTATAAATTGGAAAAACGGAAAAGTCAATCGGAAAAAATGGTGTTAACCCATAAAAACTTCTAAATTGGAAAAACGAAAATATCATTCGGAAAATTTCCCGTTCCATCGGAAAAGGCATGTTTAGTCGGAAAAAACAGTATTACGTATTAACCTCTAAAAGCTTATAAATTGGAAAAACGGAAAAATCAGCCGGAAAATTTCTTGTCCGATCGGAAAAAAATGGTATTAACCTATAAAAACTTATAAACTGAAAAACCAAAAATATCATTCGGAAATTTTTCCGTTCCATCAGAAAAAGCATGTTTAGTCGGAAAAAATAATATTACGTTACGTATTAATCCATAAAAATTTATAAATTGGAAACTTATAAACTTATAAATTAGAAAAATGGAAAAATCAGTCGGAAAAATTCTTGTTCGATCGGAAAAAAAGTATGTTTAGCCGAAAAAAAAAGGTATTAATCTATAAATATTTATGAATTGGAGAAATATTTTTGTAGTTTTTAATTAAATAAGAAAAACAAGTTAGATCGAAGAAAACCTATAAAATTTTATTCTTAGTCGTATTTATTTCCCCTTGTAGTTTCTAATAAGAAAAAACAATTTATAACGAAGAAAACATAAACTTATTCTTAACCGGAACTAATTAATTTAAATAATTGGTAATTTATTAATTAGTTTAATTTACTAATTAATATAACTTATCAATATATAGGATTTTATTTATTTATTTATTTATTTTTGATAAAACTATTCAGAAATTTTTTGATTTGTCAAATCAGGCCCGTAACCAGACGGGGGGCAGGTGGGGCTGAGCCCCCCCTAGCATCCTCTAGAGCCCCCTCTAACGATTTCTTTACTTTCTACTTTTTTTAAACAAAATCCATATTTTAACTTTTCTCAAAAAAAAAAAAAAAAAAGTAAGAGAAATTTTTTAGATCTTTTAACTGCCTTGAATAAAATGGGAATACGCCAAGAATTTTGTATTCGGAACCTTATTAGATTAGTTGTTTTCTGTTATCTTGCTAGTGGTATAATGCATCTCTCGAAACACATTTTAAATTAACATTTCTTTCTCCTGAAAAAAATTAAGTCCAGATGCACTAACGGTCACCACATGTGTTAGTACATCGTTATATTTTTAAAGCAACGATCTTACGCAGAATGAATGGAAATGGACACATGGTGTTCAAGTTGACTGATAATTAGTCAAGCGATGTTCAAAATCTTGACTAAGACATAATCATTAAAAACCCATGTTTCTAAATTTTAATGGTTTGCTTGTTGACAATACGTACTTATCATTAGATTTAGTTAACGATGAAATATCACTTGGAAACTAGAACGTTTGAAAATTAAAAAGATAAAAAATGTCAATTTATACACGCGGAATAAAAAAAGCCACTAATTGTTTCATGTTATGGATTACAAGGGGTACATTATATATAAAAAAAGTTTATTTTATTTTATTTTATTTTTAGTTATTTTTTTATTTTATTTTTGTTTGTGTGTTAAATGAAAACATTTTTTTTTTCAATTTGTAATATAACAATAAAAAAATTGAACAAAAAAAAAAAAAAAAAAAAAAAAACAGGATTAAGGTTAAGTTTATTATAAGATTACGGCAAAAATGTCTGCAATTATTTGATGTATGAAATATTAATAAATAATTATAGTATTAGAAAATAAAATATTAATAAAATTTAATAAATTACGGTTTGCCGTTAATTAAAGATATTAAAAGTAGGAAATTAAAATAAGAATAATAAATTAAGTTTCATTAAGTATGTAATTTCTACCATAACATATGCAAAAAAACCTGTTAATTTTTAACTAAAAAATAAACTTTTTTCTTAATCAAAAAGAAAAGATTTCAGAAACTATTGCAAAGTATTTTTTTTTTTTTCATAATACAATCGAGTCTCTCTGTAACGAAATTCCACACATCGAATTTTTCTATATAACGAATTTTTAGTGGGAACGGTCCCCTTTTCGCATGATTACATTAAAAACAGTCTCTATATAGCGAAATATCTATCTCCATATAACGAATTTTTTCATAAATTGGCCTTAATTTATTCAGTTTTAAAAAGCTTTGAAATCATATGGAATCAATTTTCCATCACTTATTTTTGATTTATCGTCAGTGCTGAGTTTTTTTATATATTACTTCTTTCCTTGTTCTTTAAATCCAACGAATTCATCCCACTTCCCACACACCTTTCCACATCCTTCTCAAAACAGAGCCAATTGGATTGATACACATGTAAGAGAGGAATCAATGAGAAACACATGAGATTCCTTCAAATGGAGGGAAATGTTAACTACAATTTTTCATTCCTTGCTAAAATTTGAACTTTTTTTTTGAGAGCGTAACAACTTTAAAATCAAAACAACAAAAAATTACAGATTTCTTCGTCTGTAATTAATGAAAGTCTTCCTTATTTGATTTTCATTAAGTTTTCAAATAAATGTCTGTTCTCTTTTTTGAAACAGCTTAAATAATTAAAAAATAATAGGTTAATACAGTCAAAGATCTATAATCCACACACCTATAATCCACTATTTTCTATAATTCACGTTATTTTACGAATATAAACAATGAAATAAACAATTAAAAAAATTTACAAATTAGTGATCCAAAAACGTTTTTTTAGAAAAATTTAAAAAAAAAATGAGAAAACAATGAAGAAACAGTGAATTATGGGTGTGCGGATTATAGATCTTCGACTGTATTTACTTTTAAACATTTCGAATTCTTAATTCAAAAGATCAAAAATAATATTTTTTCAAATTTCACACATTAAATACGATTTTTAACATCATTCTCAATATATCGAATTTCTCTATATAACGAATTTTTTACTGGAACGGTGGATTTCGTTATATAGAGACGTGACTGTAATTAATAAGACATTAAATTAAGAGCATTGTATTTACCATGTGTATTATTAATATTTACATACATTAATTTGATTTTTTGGAGTCTGCACCAATCTAACCACACACACAAAAAAAAATAATAATAATAATTGTCCTTTAAAAATTATTACAAAATTCAGCAAAAATATTACGAAAATAAATTAAATTTTAAATCAATCAACTCCAACTTAGAATCCCATATTTTAATATCTGTGTGTTTGGATGGTTCCCCCCCCCCCCATAATGGCCAGTACAAATGCATTATTTTATACTAACCATAGTTATAGTTGCTAATCGTACTTGAAAATACACGTTTAAACACGTGAGATAAAATGTTACAAAAATGGTAAGATTAAAATTTTTAAACTAAGTATTAAATCAGAAAAAATTTCATAGATAATTGGATATGCATCTATTGGACACTTATATTGAACTTGGCTGGACTTGCATAGACACCAAAAAGTCAAATTAATGTGCATAAAAATAAATATAATAATACGCATTCTCTTAATTTAATTTCTTATTAAATATATTGTGTAAAAATAATATTTTAAACCTTGCAGTAGTTTTTCAAAAAGGTTTTATTTTTGATTTAAAAAAAAGTATTTATTTTCCGATGATTATGAAGTATTTTGCATTTATTAATTTCCTTATAGAAAAATTCCGTTATAGAGAGGTTTTACACTCTATACACTCTAGACACTATAGGCAGGTCCATTTTATCAGTTTTTGCTATATTTAGTTTGCTTAAGATATGGATTGTTAAAAAAATGTTAGCCCACCAGAAAATTTTCAGAGCCCCCCCTGGCATGTCTCGCTGGTTACGGCCCTGTGTCAAATATTGCGTACTCGGAAACCTCGATATGACAAAATATATATATATATATATTTATGTACATATTGTAGCAATGTTAATGTTATTTGTAACTGTGGTATTTTGAGTATAACCTTAATCTTTCGATTTTTTTTTCTGTGCCTTTTGACTTCTAAATATCGAAATCTACCTGTATTTATTTACTATAGGAAAGTTTTTAGTTTAGTCTCGAAATTTTAAGCTATACTGATTGAAGCGAAGAAACCAGGACTGCGGAGTCGGTGGGAAAGATGGCCGACTCCAACTCCGACCCCGACTCCGAAATTTTTAACGACTTCGACTCCGACTCCGACTCCAACTTCGACTCTGGAAATTTTAACGACTCCGACTCCTGGCTTCCTGGCTAGCTAATATACTAATGTTGATGCTGGTTAAAGTTATGAGGGAACAAAGAAAAATAAGGCAAAAAGTCATTATTTCGGTATTCAGTTCTTAGAGCTTTGGGAAAAAAAAATATTTTCCGTTTTACAAATTCTTTAATTTTACGTACCACAAACCTGAAAAATTAAATTACCGAAATCTAAAAGAGATAACAAAACGGATATTTCACTATTTCGGATCCGTGGCCTCGAAAAGGAGAAATCTGTACAATTTTTATGTTAACTAGTGCTCTCCAGAGCAGAAAAATTTCAATGGAAAGGAAAAAAAAAATAGTCAGATGTGTTAATCTTAGAGCTTTTTTCTATATCACACATGTTAATACTTCCTGAAAAATGCAGCATAGCAGCGCCACCTCTTATGTGATTTACACCAAAATCTAGTCAACAAGTTATATCAACTTCTAACTGAATTTGAAGTTTGGTGAAAATCAGTACATTAATTTCTGAGAAAGGACTATTGCTGAAATTTTAAAATTCTGCATAACAGCGCTTCATGTTGAGTGATGTACATCAAAAACGAATCAGGATCAGTTTCTATCAGATACTAACTGAACCTAAAGTTTAATGAACCTCCATGCATTAGTGATTGAGCCACAGCTATTTCAAAATCGTAAAAAAATCAGCGCTACCATATCAGCGCTACCTGAAGGGCGATTTACACCAAACACTAAACTATACTAATCTAGATGACAAACTAATTAAATATAAAGTTTGGTAAAAATTCGAGCATTTGTTTTTGAGATAGCGCTGTTGCAATATCATGAACAATGCAGTATAGCAGCGCCACCTATTGAGCGATTCGCACCAAAAAATTGCAGCACTTAATTATATCAAGGACTAACTGAATCTAAAGTTTTATAAAAATCCGTGCATTAATTTTTAAGATATAGCTACTGTGGAAATTGTGAATAATGCAGCATACCAAAGCCACCTGTCGAGTGATATACACCAAAAATTAATCAGATACAGTTTCTATCAAGATCTAACAAAATCTAAAGTTTTGTGAAATTCCATTCATTAGTTCTTGAGATAGAGCGCTCCAAAATTTTTGTCGCATGCGAACTCACGAAGTGACAGACACTGACAGACATTTTCGAAAAACTATCAGATCATGTTCAGTTCAGGATCTTCTAAAACGTATAAATCTATCGAATGCCGGAAATCGAAATTTTTCAAGAATCCAATACTTTATTCTTGTAAAGATAGAAGAAAATAAAATTGAAAATGGAAATTTTACTATTTCGCAAATAATATAAGATCTACTAGAGCTTTTAATTAAAAACAGTTTTCATCTCCTGTGTACGTTGGGCAGTTTATTGGGATTCTTTAACTTGGGTTGGCCGATATAATACAAAAATAACAATAAGAATTCCTTCTATGATTTTAAAACTACATTTTATTGGTTTAATTTCACTTCAAACTGTCCAAGAAAAAAGCCGGAGTCGGAGTCGGGGTTTTTTTTACGACTCCGACTCCTTTTTCTCAAAAATGGGCCCGACTTCGACTCCGCAGCCCTGGAAGAAACTCCTTTTTTTTTTTTTTTTTTTTTTTTATCTAAACTTTAAATTTAGTTTAAAATATGTATCACGGAATTTAAATGGTATCCGATGAAAATTCAAAACTGAAATACAAATATTTAATATTTTTCCATTTCGAAATCTGGATGTTTTCCACTCTATACAAATTTTACCTTTAATTGAAAATAATTATGGTTTTATTTTTTTCTACTAACTAATATTGTGTTTTCTTTTTATTTTATTAAAAAATGTATAATTAAAAATTTGAAACTGTTTTTATTTACCTTTTTACGTAATTTTGGATTGATTTAAAAAAAGTGCTTAAGAAATACATATGATATAGGATGAAAATTGAAAATATCCAAATATTTTGAATTTTTATCTTGAAATAATATGAATATTTTACAGTATATGAGTATATTTCTCTCAGAAATAATACGTTCGTTTTTTTTTTTTTTTTTTTTTTTTTTTCCTGAATCAATTATATTCATTTTTTTTAATAAATATTTTTATTAATACTATTGCATTTTGTTTAGTCCGAAAAATAAGGGGTAACATCAAGTTGTTACGCTGCTTTTAAGTTTGTCGTTAGAAAGAATTAAAACTTATATTAAGAAATCCCGTATTTTTGACAAATTTTTGTCTCTAAAATATTCCTTAAGCAAACAAACAAACAAACAAACAAACAAACAGATAGAGATTTTAACTGACTTCTGAAAAATAGAAAGATAGAACATTTTTTTTCTCTTCAAAGTACAGCTTGAGCACCTAGACAACTGGGCGCTGAACTTCCTGTCCTATGTGTCAATTACAAAACAAGCAGCACCTGCATTAACTCTTTGTTTAAACCGTTAGTATTCAAGCTCATAGTACGAAATCATTCAATTACAAAATGTTGATGCGAGAATATTTTGATATTTGGTTAATAATTCAATATTTTTGCATCAGTTATGTCCTCACCTAAATGTAAGAGACAAAAAGTACAATCTGCGTTACGTAATTCCATTTTCGATAATGATTTACAGGAACACACATAATAAACAAAAACATGCTGATAAAATTTCAGCCCGTATACATATACCGTTTTGCATTGCTGGAGTTCTAAAAAAACCTTTTGAAGTAAGTAAGCTACTTTATTACAGAATATTTTAGATATATAAAATGTATAAATAACTATTGTTTTTATATTTAATAATAGATTTATTTATTTATTTATTTATTTATTTATTTATTGAGGGGACAGATAAATTATTTAATAACTTGTAAAAATGTACTGTTATTCGATATATATTAACTTTTTTTTTTAACAGTTAGTATCGCAATTCCCGAACTATTTGCTAGTTTTGTTTCAAACTGGAGATGACAAGCTAGTTATTATTTAAATTTCATGAAGTTATTATTATTTTTAACTAAATTTTTTCTTTCAATATATTTGCTTTCTTTTTGCCAACCATTTTACAATTCGCAAGTCAATGTATTTAGTATTGTGCATGAAGTTAAAACTGTACTATGGATCTTTTTATATTTTATCAATATTATTTCATTAATACTAAGAAAGTTAATTTATTTTTTGAAGTTCAAATGTCAATATATGTAAAATATTTTATATTTTTAAAACTTTGTTATTGTACCAGATATAATAATTTTGTCTCACTGCATAACAATAACTTGATTATTATTTTGTACATAGATTTTTTTTCTTTTTTTTTGTGTATGTGTGTGTGAGTGTGTGTATACATAAGAAACAAAATTTAATCATTTGAAACTTGAAAATAATTTCGGCCTTGGGAGAAGATAAAATGGCGCAACTTTTGATTGTTTAAAGCTAATTGATGATTAAATCGACCTTTAAACCTCTTTTGCAATTTAAAATTTTTTTACTGATACATTTTTTTTTTTTTTTTTTTTTTTTTTGAGCCTGGTGTGCCTGTGTGTGTGTGTGTGTGTAGGGGAAGGGGGGTTGTAGAGAAACAAGAATATTACTTTTGACTTATGCATTTCGTTTTTTTGTTTTGTATTTTGTGCATGTTTTCATACGGCAACAGCAAAACTGTTGGCTCTATTTAATTGCCTTATTTATTTATTTATTTATTTATTTTTTTTTTAAGAATCATTTGAGTATAATTTGAAAACACAATGAATTCGCACCTGGAAACTTACATACTTTGCTTTAATAATTTGTTATTTATCTATATAATGCATCTAATATATTTATACGATATATCTAGTATATATTTTATCTAGTGGCTGGGCAACGGCGGGCGGGTCAGCTAGTAGAGATATCTATACATATATAAAATAGTTTGTCCTGACTGACTGATAATCAACGTTCGGCCCAAAATATTGAATGTAGAACCATGAAAATTGGAGAGAAAATACTTCTTATGATGTACGTGTCCACTAAGATGGAATTTTTGAAATTACCCCCCCCCCTCTAAGAGGGACAAGCGGGGGAACGGGGTCAAAAATTTTTGGAACAACTTACCATGTCTCAGCAAATATTTAAGGTAAGAGCGTGAAATTCCAGAAAATAAATCTACTAAAAATATTATTAAACACATAATCCAACGATTTTGGAAATACCCCCTCAGGGGGTTAAAAGGGAGGGGTCGAAAAATTTAGGACATTTGGCACATCTCAGCAGTCTTTTTTAATAATAGCATGAAACGGCAGAAAATAAAACTATTAAAAACTAATTAAATAAGTGTTTCAGCAATATTTATAAATTTCCACTCCCGAGGGGGTTAAAGTGGGGGTGGAAAAACTCCATACTTTTTGGACCATGTGGCGTATCATAAGAGAGCCCTCAGATCACTCTTTCATATTATAAACCTTTCTCCCCTCCCCCTGACCCTCTCCAATTTCCGTACCGTGGACAATTTTCGATCTTTTTTTAAACTAGCGTTTTATCATTTAAGATCGGATTTTTTTACAGGGCCCTCCGATAAATATTATTTATAATATATGAAAAATTCACAGTTAGAGGAAGAGTCTACTTTGGGAGGGGAAATATTTCCTAAATTTGGCCTACATCTCTTTTGTGATATATCGTTGGATACCCAGTTAGTCCTAACAAGTCACCGCTTTTCTAAATTTAGCCGACACCTTTCGTGTGATATATCGTTGGAAAGCCCTGCGACTGCTTATTCATATTATACACTACCCATGTCCCTCTCGGGTGGTACGATTATTCCATCAGGAGATCGTCTACTAATGGGGAAAATATATTGTTATATAAGACTAATAATAGCATAATATAAGATTATTTGACTATCTCGATACACTAAGTCATAATTATCTTGAGAATTATAATATATATATTAATGTATATATATCTATGAATATATATGTATGTTAGAGTACGGGGGAGGGTGGTGTTGTCTAGATAAAAACGCAAAGTTTAATTTAAAAAAAAAGAGAGAGAGAGAGAGAGTGGGTTATTTATTTTTACATTATTTTTACATTATTTTAACATAATTTTAAATAATTTTAAATAGTTTAATTTACACCAATATATGGATATTTGTCTATTTTTATTTATAGTTAAATAGTTATATTTTAATTATCAAATTAATTTTAATGTTATTGATATAATTTTTGGTATTATTATTATTATTATTATTACTATTATTTTTATTTATTTATTTATTTATTTTTATTTCTTTAATAATTATTTATTTTTTATATTTTATTTTTTTATATATATTTTTTTAATTTTTATTAATTAATTAATTAATTTTTTTTTATTTTTTTTATTTTATTTTATTATTTTTTTAATTTTTATTATCCTATATTAAGATAATGAGTTTATACTATGTAAAGTCACAATAAATGTTACTGATTAAAGTAACAAAATGGTATTTTAAGTTATAAGTTAATATGAATGTTATAACCTAATTCTAATTTAATTATTTTATTAATTTAATTTTATGTAAATATCGATCATTAATTACTTTCTCCGGTTCAATTATATTTCCATTCAGCTTTATCTTTTTTGTTCGTTATGGATAAATCATAGCAAATTTTTTTCTTCTTTTTCAAATTATTTTTTTCGCCATTTGGCGCGCATGACATTCTATTTAAAAAAAGAGCAACCCTGCTGTTCCTGCTACGATCCGATGCTTGAATTTCTAACAAACTGGTTTTTCTACGTGATACTGTTTTAGCTCGTATAGTAAACTATTGCTTCTTGCTTTTATAATTTATTAATAATTCTATTGCGCTGCCCTCTACATTAATGGTGATAACCAGATCAGTTTCTTTTTTTTCCTCAATATCTTGTTTTCATATTTTTATCGAAATTATATATGCAAGTAATGTTTATCATTTCCACGTGCATAAATAGGGTTAATTTGTACTCTTGTTACGGACACTATTTGCTGCACGCTATTGTTTCAATATATGTATATTTTCATTTTTTCAACTATTTATTTCTATGTTCCTTGTTTAATAATATGGTTTTTGTGTGCTGGTAGCCCCAATTACGTATTATTTTGCTATTTCATGGCTAATACGTGTATGAAACCGCACACTTCATTTGTAGTTCCAGAGCATTTGGGGCCGGACGATTCTGTTCTGTGGACTACAAATTTCCTTTGCATTCATTTTATTTTATTTATTTATTTATTCAGATATACTCGTTTCACTATTTTTTTTTTTAATAATTTAATTCTATTCAAATCCTTCTTTTTGGTTTATTGTTTTATTGATAAAATTTATTGGTGAATTTTGTCTACTTTTAATGGTATTATATATATATATATATATAGTATATATATAGTATATATATTAGTCCTCATGTTGGCCATAGTACTCGGAAATTTTCCTTCTTGAAAGTCGGAAATTTATGAGCCCACACCCCCCTACGCGACTAGAGTGGTTTACGCCCCTGAGAGGGGGGGGGGTAGTTATGCTACTTTTTATGTTAGTTAATTATTCATGACAATGACATCTATTTAGGTGATATAAGTGATGCAGCCATGATTAAACCGTGACTTCCTTTAAAGCCGAAAAGTTTTACGCCGAAAAAAAAGGGGGCTGATAAAAATTAAAATACGAAACAGAGATAAGGAGTTTTCTTTCTATCTTCCACCCTCTCTCAACGTTTCCCTGTCTGATTGTTCTTCTACAGGGCTCTGGGGTCACGAAGGTTATGCTTTACGACCGTTGTTATTTTTCAATGGGGATTTTATTTATTGCACACATCTATTATTTGCTTTCTCAGATTTAGTGTGTGTGTGTGTGTCGGCGGCTGGAGGGGGGGGGGGGGGGAATCTCAAAAATACTCTTTCGCTGAACATCTATTTTAGATTAGTTTGAAAAACAAATTCGATTAATACTTTTTAAATAAAGATTTTCTTTCAACGAAATTAATATAAAAAACTAATTAATATGTAAATAGTTGTTTTGCGCCATAGTATCCAAACTAAATGAAATGTTTGCAATTTGTTAAGGGTGTTCTTAACTGCTTTGCTCAACAAGCTCAAAACGTTTTGACACATTTACAAATTCATTTTTTAACGGAAAGATATAAAATTGAATGGATTGACTATGGAAGCGATTTCGAATCGAACTTAGTTTTCCATTTTACCATAATTAAATTACCTATCCAGTTCTAAGAAGCTATTTCGATCACGCGATCAGCCGTTTTTCTCCTGCTTTTCGACCGGTTTTTCTGCTATGGTCGTGAAATGTGCTCAAAAGTGTCAACTTTGAAGGCTTGTTATAAAAGATCTAATGTGTTTTTTGAAAAACAGAAAATTGAGTGCAATTAGACAGTTTCTGAATAATAATACCTGCTATTTTCATGCATTTCCGAACAAAAATAAATTAAAGCATGTGTCACAAAGTTACCCTTTTTGATTTAGGAACACCCTTAATATGTTGTTAAAAAATCATTTACATAATTTTTTGTTAAGGTTTTAGGTAGCATGGCGCAAAAAATAAACCATAAACCACATTGTTCAATATTTCAGTGAATTAATGTAGGTTTAGTTCAAGTGATATACTTACCAATATACTGAAAAATTAAACGTATAGTTTGGTTGTCTAAATTTACTTTAGAAGACAAATCAAAAATAATTTATGTTGAAACTTTACAAAAATGTCAATTAAAGTCGCATTAAGACATTATTCGGGTTTTAATACATCTTTTAAAACTTATATTTTCAATTTATGATAGATGTTAATGAAAAAACTTTATACATATTTTTATCTTGAGCAAAATCTTTACATATGCAGTTATAAATAAAGCAAAAATAAAATGATCAAATAAATAATATATAAATTAAATAATAGCATAGATGACTCAAGATTTGGTATTATTATTTTTAAGAACCATTTTTTTTAATTGTAGAGTGATAAGATTAAATGCTGCGAAAGAACTTTTAATCTGTTTTGATATTATTGCACTTTTTAGGTTAATGATCAAAAGATTTACATAAGCATACATTAAATGATTTATAACGATAGAATTTATAACGATAAAGAAAGGTTCTTGCGCTTTAAGGACTTGCAAAGAACTTTTTACCAGATTTTTTTAAATATTTTCCTTATTTAATTAAACAAATTTTCAATCCTCAAATAAAGTGACCAGTACTTACGAAATTTTTGTAAACACCTAAAATCGCACGAATCTTTTGATGCGTACAAATCCTGTAAAATCAAAAAACAAATGTTTTCTTCATATTAGAAAAAGAAGGTTTTGATTGAAAGATGGAATTTAAAATAGATGAAAATGATGTCACTCTGAAGAAATTGTAATCAAGTTTTCCTTTTATGAATCAGAATGCAAGTTCGCTTTTAAGTCTGTTTCAAATCCAACCTGTCTGGTTATATTGACACATTTTTCAATTTATTTTGTTTTCAAAAATTGCCAAGTGCTTTTAGTTTATATATATCAAGAAAATCAGATTACAGAATTTCGATACTTCGTAATACAGCTCCATTTTTCGGCAAAGCCAGACTATATTTCAAAAAATACTTCGGAAGTTAATGTTTCCAACCTCATTTCAAGTCGGCAGAAGTGAAGGAAAGGAAACAAATTGCCATCTTGAGACAACAATCGCTTTTAACTCGAAGTTTTAATTCTAAATGCTCATCTATGCTCATCGCGCTAAACCATCGATTCTAAAACCATGAAATTCCGTGCATTCAGCAAATTCAAATCAGCAAAAAATTCAGCAGGGCAGCGACACCTGTTGGGCAATTGATACCAAACGTAAACAAAACCACTTCAGATAACGGATTTACTGAATCTGAAGTTTAAGGGAAATCCGTACTTTAGTTATTGAGATAGAGCTGTTGTGTAAATCGCAAAAAAATGCAGCATAACAGCGCAACCTATTGAGCGATTTACACTAAAAATAAACAAAACTTAGTTCATATAACGGATTTTCTGAATCTACAGTTTGATGGAAATTCACGCATTAGTTATTAAGATGGAGTTATTGCGTAAATCAAGAAAATTCAGCACAGCAGCGCCACCTGTTGAGCGATTTACATCAAAAAGTAATCAGCATCATTACATACTTTGGATTACTTGAATATAAATTTTTATTAAATTCCATGCATGAGTTCTTCAGATAGAGCGCCCAGGAAATTTGTCACATGATGACTGATAGGTTCACAGGCAGACATTTTGTAAAAACATGTTTTTTTTTTTTTTTTTTTTTTTTTTTTTTTTTTTTTTTTATGTCTCACCCCTAAAACGTCTAAATCTGTCGAAAACTAAAATGTGAAAATTTTCGCGAATCCAATATTTTTTTTCTTGTAAAGATATAAGGAAGCAAAAACTAACGCTGCCGAAAACGAATTTTTTAAGATCGGACTTTTTTACTAAAACGGACTTTTTTTTTTACTAAAATTATCAAAATTACTGCATACAAAAATCAGAAAATTCGTGGTTACATAAAGAAATTCTTAATAAATACGCTAAAGCAGATCGTTATTAAATTGAAGAGATATTTTAAGAGCTGTTAATCGAAAAATTCGGTCAAAACTGTTTCATCAAGAAAATTTTATAAGAACAAAAGCTAAGAAATTTCATTATTTTTTTATAGGTGCTTCATAAACTTGCGATTTTCAAACTGCAACACTTTTTAATTTGATTAATTTTTTAGGGTTTTTTTATTTTTATATAAATTTTCAGCTCTTCAAAGCATAATATTTTGATATTTAGAAAATGTCATTTTTTAAATATTGAAGACAATTTGTAAAACAGCGCAAATAATTACATTTCTTATCATTATGAAAAAAGCATTTACATGTGCCTATTAAAAACAGACATGAAAGTTTAAAATAATTAAATGACCACGGGGTAGGGAATCACCAACAGGTAATAAAAAAAAACTACTTCATAAAAGTATGTTTACACGTGAACATTACAAAATTAGTCAGATGTGGCAATCCCAAAACTTTCTTCTATCTTATGCACGTTATTACTTCTTGAAAAATATAGCATAGCACTGCCCCCGGTAAGCAGGCTTAAACCAAAATCTTGTCAGCAACAACTTATGACAACTTATGACAACTGAATCTGAAGATTGATGAAAATTTGAGAATTAGTTATTGAAATAGAGCTATAGCAAAATTAAAAAAAAAAAATTGCATATTGGTGTCACATGTTGGGAGATATACACCAAAACCTAATCAGGATCAATTTTTTATCAGGTACTAACGTAATCTGAAGATTGATAAAGATTGATGATTTCCACGCATCAGTTCTTGAAATACATTTTATTTGGAAATCGCGAAAGATACAGCATAGCAGCGCCATCTGTAGGGCCATTTGCACCAAAAACTAAACAAAACTAATTTATATCAGGGACAACTGAATCTGAAGTTTTCGAAATTTTCCTGCATTAGTTCTTGAGATAAAGCTATTGTGATAATCACAAATCATGCACCATGGCAGCGCCATCTGTTGAGCGATTTTCACCAAAAGTAATCGACACCATGTTATATCAAGTATTAACTAAATATAAAAATCCATGCACTAGTTCTTGAGATATGGCTATTGTGGTAATTGTAAATAATGCAGCATAGCAGCACCCCTGTTGAGCGATATACATCAACAACTGGTCAGACCTAGTTTATATCAAGGTCTCACAGAATCTAAACTTTTGTGATATTCCGTTCCTTAGTTCTTTGTTGTTTATAGCTATTGCGATAATCACAACTAAGGCACCATTGTAGCACCTACTAAAGAGTGATTTGCACAAAACGTAATCAGCGCCATGTTATGTCAAGTACTAAATAAATATAAATTTTTATGAAAATCCATGCACTAGTTCTGGAGATATGGCAGTTCAGGAAAATGTTAATAGTGCAGCATAGCAGCGTCACCCGTTGAGCGATATTCACGAAAAATCAATCATATCTAGTTTATATCAAGGTGTAACAGAATCTAAAATCTTATGAAATTATGTGCATTAGTTCTTGAAACAGAGCGCCCACAAAATTTTTGTCAGATACAAAATGACAGACTCTCAGAAGCAGACAGACATTTTGTAAAAAGATGTTTTTCGGGTTTTCTGACCCCTAAAACGTGTAAATCAGTCGAAAACCGGATTTTGAAAATTTTCATGAATCCAATACTTTTGTCTTGTAAAGGTAGAAAAAAAATAAAAAGTAAGATAATCTTAAAATAATTCAATTATTATACGCAAAATGTATTTTATAGTGAAAATTACTTTAGATGTAAAATGGCCAAATATTAAATATCGTCATCTGAAAAATGTCTAAAATAATGAAAATATTCGTATGAAAAACTTTTAATGGTGAAAATTAATTTACATTTACAAACAATAATTTCATTTAATAACACATTTACACACATATCTTTTAAATAAGGAAAATAACTTAAAAAAAATTAAATTATTTATGAGAACTCCATTTAAGATGAAAATTACGTCATATATTAAATCAATACAGACATTCTCATGAGCAATATTTATGCGACGTTGGGAATCATATGTTGTAAATGTAACGTAGTTAGAAAATTTATTTATTTTATCACTCGCATAAATACAGGTAAATGCATGCGCGTATAGATTTTCGTTTTATTTTGAGCGAATTACTGTTTGATAAATAATTTGATAGAAAATGTGTATCTACTTATTAATTAAAATATATAATTTACAATATATATATATATATAAGAATATGCATGACGGTGCGAATATGCATGTCTGTGCATTAAAATATAGAAAAAAATACATTAGTGAGGAAAGGAGAGTTCAAGGGCAGCAGGCGGTTGTGCGGTTGCCACCACCGCAGCACGTGATAACATGAGGAATGAACGTTATATTGATTAGATAATCATACTATATGATGAAGCTTAAATTTATATTTGAATTTTCAACAATCATAACCTTAATGAGTATTATTAATTAAGCAAAACAATGGAAAATCTCAGTTTTTAGCCGCTTTATTTAGTTTTTTTCATCTATATGGTCGATTATCAAATTGAAAGAGGAAAGTTACACATACATTACAATTTTGATTAATAAACATCTTAATGAGTATTATTAATTAAACAAAAACGATAAAAATATGAAGTTTTATATAAAAAAGGCTGATTTCATTAGATTTTTATCAACTACAAGATCAGAATATCAACTTAAAAGTGGAAAGTAAACATTCATTTCAGTTTTTTGAACAATCATTACCCTAATGAATAACATTAATCAATCAAAAAATGGAAAATATCAATTTTAACCAACTTCTTAAGATTTTTTATTAACTAAAAGGTTAGACTATCAACTTAAGAAAAGGAAACTTAAGCATACAGTCCATTTTTTGAATAATCATTGCTCTAATGAACATTATTATTTAAGCAAAACAATGGGAAATCTCAGTTTTAATTGATTTATTTAGATTTTTTTCAACTATACGATCTCATTGATTTAAAAGAAAAAAGTTAAACTCTTATTCGAATTTTGGTTGATCAACACCTTGATGAATATCATTAATTAAGCAAAAGAATGAAAATATCAAGTTTTACAGAAAAAGACTGATTTCTTAATATTTTATCAACTACAAGATCAGAATATCAACTTGAGAGAAGGAAACTTAAATATACATCCTAGTTTTTTGAACAACCATAACTTTAATGAATATTGTTAATTAAGCAAAGCAACAAAAAATATAAATTTTCAAGTAAAGAGATTGAGTTTTTGATTCATTTTATCCATATTATTAGAATATCAACTTAAAAATGGAAAGTTAAAAAAAGTTTAAAAATCTTGAGAAATCAGCCTTTTTCTATAAAACTTGATATTTTCTATTGTTTTACTTAGTTAATAAAACTCATTAAAATGTTGATCAATCAAAAATTTAAATATGCGTTTAACTTTCCTGTTTTAAATCGATAATCAGACGATATAAATGAAAAAAAAAATCTAAAGAAATAGGCTTAAAATTGATATTTTCACTCATTTAATTAATTAATAATATTCATTAGGGTTATGGTTGTTCAAAATCTTTACTGTATGCTTAAGTTTCCCTTTCTTTCCACTTTTAAGTTGATATTCTGGTCTTCTAATTGATAAAATCTAATGAAATCAGTCTCTTTTCTATAAACCTTCATATTTTTATCGTTTTCGTTTAATTAATAATACTCATTAAGATGTTCTTTAATCGAAATTCAATTATGTTTAACATTCCTCTTTCAATTTGATAATATACCATATAGTTGAAAAAAATCTAAATAAAGCGGCTAAAAACTGAGATTTTCCATTGTTTTGCTTAAGTAATAATACTCATTAAGGTTATGGTTGTTTAAAATTCAAATATAAATTTAATCTTCAACTTATAGTACGGTTATCTAGTCCTTGTAACGTTCATTCCTCATGTTATAATAGAAAATCAACTCAAAAACGATATTTTCCCCGCTAGGGGGCGATGCTGTGCTGGCGGAGGGGATACTGGAGGGGGACCGAAGCGGTGGTGGTGCAGGCGGGACCGGAGGTGTGATGGCGACCGCACAATCGCCTGCTGTCCTTGAACTCTCCTTTTCTCCCTACTTACATTTACCAATAATAAATGTTCCGGAAAATATATACAACTCCATCAAAATAATGAAATATTACAGTGAAATTTCAAAACACTGTGCTTTTCAATACCATGTCTCTAAATGTTTTTCCTAAGCAGTATTAATATTTAGCAGATTTGTATCGATAAACCATGCCAATTTACAAAATTCAGATTTTCAATGGTTAAATAAAAGTTTTGTCTGTAGGGTGATTTATATCAGGATCTAATCAACATTTATCTATGTTAATGCATAACTTATGTAGCGTTTGAGGAAAATCCATGTATGATTTCTTGAGATAGAGCTATAGTGAAATATAATGCAGCAGCGCCATCTGTTGGGCGACTTGCATCAAAAATTAAGTCACAAAAACAAACATACACAGACATGGACAGACAGACTGACAAAAAGACATTAGCTAAAAATAGTCAAATTGTCTTCAGGACCTTCTAAAATGCATAAATCCATCGAAAACCTGAATAGTGCTAGTAAAATATATCAAAAATTGAGCAAAACACAACTGATAGCCATTCAAGAAAATTTGGAAGAGGCTTAATTTTGGCATTAAATGAAGATCTAATGAAACACCCAAAATAAAGTTGTTTTAAAATGTTTATTTAGTTTTTTGAGGTGTGGGGTGGGGGTAAAAAACAGTTAAATTTTACAGCAGGAAGGGAGGGAAATAATTAGTTAAAGTGGGATATCATTTTTTAGATTTTTAATTATGAATGACACTCTCAGAAAGTCGATTCGATCATTCGTTAAAACGGTAGGAGGGGTTTAAGAATACAAAGTTACGAATGATTTTATGATAAATAAATAACGAATACACAGATGTTGATAATTTTACGACTTTTAAAAATTCTCGAATAAACCTTATTTTGAATATAGTTATTAGGAGGAAATTTAATAAATTTGTGATTATTTTATGTGACATAAAAAACATGTTTTGAAAGTAAAGTAAATTTAACAAAGCTTTTATCAATAATAAAGTATAATTTTCATCTTTGTGTTCATTAAATCTACCATAATTTTGTTGAAAAAGGAAGAAAAAGGAAAGAAAAGATCACATCGTTTTGTAATTGGTGTCATTCGATTCGAAATAAAAAATATATAAATAACAAATTGTCACTTGCCCAGCTTAAAATTTTTTAATGCCCTCCCCATTTCCTGTATTAAAAATTAGGGATGTACCGAATATTCAGTATCTATTCGGTATTCAGCCTATTCGGCCATGTTAGCGAATATTCGGTTAGGCCGAATATGAAACTATTCGGCCTGTCGAATATTCAATTTGGCCGAATATCAAAGTATTCGACCGAATCCAATACTTAATAAAGCCTTTTAAAACACATTTTAAAAAACTTTTCACAATTTCTACTTTTAACTGTAAATTTATTAATATATTTAAAATAATTAGAAATAAAATCATATTTAAATAATATAGAATGTTTTTACGTTATTTATTTGCTGTTTGTAAAGTTTAACTTAAGAAAATTAACCATGAGAAGGATTAAAATTATGATTTATTAGGATTCTCCTTAGGAATAAATGATACGAAATCAGATGCAAGTTCCTAAATTCTATTTAGTAAATAATGTGTTTCTTGCTTTTCCCAAAAGTTCTTAAACAAGAAAGGAAAACTTTTGAGATTAGTAATAGCTATCAAGGCAGACAATTTTTTGTTTATGAAACTATAATCATAATCAACTTATTGAATCATAAATGCATTGTATTTCATCTCACTCAGGTCAAACTTGTGTTTTCGTTTGTTGAATTAACAAAAAAATAAGATACCATAATTATATTTTCAACTCACATGCTTTGATTTCTGTAAAATATGATATGATGGGAAGGGTGGAAAATGCCACTATTCATAAGAAAAGTATTATGAGCTAGACATTCCTTTATTCAGAATTAAGTTGAAAATATTTATACTTTATATTGAAAAAAATCTGCCTTGAGTTATTTAAAAAGAACAAATATGAGACTGTATAGTTTTTCTTCAACTATTTTTTCATTATTTCTTTTTGATTTCAAAATGTTTGTTTCCATTCATAGAAGAAATGAAATTTAAAATTTTACTAATTGAAAAAGTCTCATAATTATGCTTCTTAAATAAAAAAAAAGGCAGATTTTTTTCAATATTGAATGTTCTTATAAAAAGCTCTTGTTTATCAAAATATAAGTTTCTCTTATTAAATATTATGTAAAATTGTTTTAAAAAGTAACATTTTAATACTTTTAAACTTTGAAATATAAAAAGTATTTGGAAAGCCGAATATTCGGTATTCGGTCAAACAATTACTATTCGCTTTAGCTGTCGGCCAAATATTCGGTATTCGGCCAAAATCCCTATTCGGTGCATCCCTATTAAAAATGCCCTCTTTAGTCCCCCCCCCCTCCAAAAAAATTGGAGAGGGGGGAGGACTTATCGGATTTCTATTTCTAATGTGAAAACGAAGTCCTTCCCAATTTTTAGTAAATAGCCATTAGTTGTTTAAAAAAAGCTTCATTTTAGATGTACTAGAAATCGAAACTTTTCATGCATGCAGTACCTCTTGCAAAGACAAAAGAAAATAAAAATTTCACGACTGCAAATAAAATTGCGCCTTCTAGTTTTTTTTTTTTTTTTTTTTTTTTTTTTTTTTGCATTAAAAGTAGCTGAGAATTCGTATTTCTGGACATTACTCATGCAAGTTTTGAAATCTCGTACAAATTTTGGATCTGAAAAGTAAAAATACTTTTTAAAAAAAATCTCAAAAATTTTTGATGAAAACATTTTAAAAGCGAGGTATTTCGACGCGGCTTCATCTCATGTTTTCATATAAGAATGCATATTTTTTTCATGAAAGTTTAAAGAGAATTTGGATACAATTCTATTTGCAATAGGTTAAAATTTCAGAGTGTTTGGGCTACAAGATTTTATTACTTTCTTCTATCTTCTCAAGAAGAAAGTATTGGATTCGTGTAAAAATTCAACTTCCGATTTTCAGTGGACTCATACGCTTTAGAAAATCCTGAACACGTTTTGATGGTTTTTAGAAAATGTCTATCCTTGAGTCTGTCTGTCACTTTGTGAGTCTGTATGTGACAAAAATTTTGTGGCCGATGTAGCTCAAGAACTAATGCACGGAATTTCACAAAACTTTAGATTCAGTTAGAGCTTTATGATAAGCTGAAACTGATTAATTTTTGTTGTATATCGCTGCTTTACTGCCTTATTCACAATTACCACAATAGCTCTATCTCAAGAAATAATGTAAAGATTTCCATAAAACTTTAGATTCAGTTTGTCCTTGATACAATTTGCTGTTGATTACTTTTTGGTGCAAATCGCTCAACAGTTGGCTCTGCCGTTCTGCATTACTCATGATTATCGCAACTGCTATATCTCAAGAACTAATGCACGGATTTTCATGAAACTTCGGATTCACTTAGTTTATGATACAGTTTGGTGTTTAGTTTTTGGCGTATATCTCCCTACAGGTGGCGCTGCTATGCTGCATTTTTTACGATTTTGCAATAGATGTATCGCAAGAACTAAAATGTATGAATTTTCATCATACTCCAGTTTCAGTTTGTACCTGATGAAAATTGAACCTGGTTAGTTTCTGGTATACATCATCCAACAGGTGGCACTTCTATGCTGCAGTTTTCACAATTTCTTCAATAGTTCTATTTAAGAACTAATGCACGGAATTTCATCAAACTTCAGAGTCATTTAGATGTTGATATAAGTTGGTGAAGTTTGGGTTTCGGTGTAAAACATCCAACAATTCGCGTCACTATGCTGCATTGTATATTATTTACATAATTTTAGCTATTGTCATTTCTTAAGAGCTAATGCACGGATTTTCATATAATTAAAATCTCCATAATGGGCATAAATCGCCATTTAATTTTGTTACTGTGACAGCAAATTTTGAAGTATTAACATGTATGAGATAGAAGAAAGTTTTTGAAGAAACTAGCTTCTAAAAATATACAATCAAAATAAAAGCAAAAATATTTTTTTAAATATACCAAATTTTTTAATGTATCAATTGTCTTATAAAAAGGGGATTGTAGGGTTAAATTAGTATTTATACGTATTAATATTTTCTTGGAATTGAAATATGGACATTACGAAATCGAATCAAAATCTGTAATCTAGAATATTACTTTTCCTTAAGAATAAATGAAAAATATATGTATATCATTTATGTTATAACATATAATTCATAACAGGAAATAGCATATAGGCTTCTTTTTAATCCCTTTATAATATAATTTTAATAAATCATATTTTTTTTTATTATTTGAATCAATATTTCAAATGACAAATTTAATGTAAATTTGTGTTTCTTTTCTTCTTTTTCTTTCTTGTTGCCATACTCAAGAGGCTACTTCAGTCAAGCAAAAAAATGTTCCGAAATGCTTTTCCTTTGGGGACAAAATTATAAAAATATCTCTTTTGCATTTCAATATTTTTAAATTATTTTTATTTATTTATATATTTAATTTTGATAGCTTAGATTGATATCTACATTAAACCTTTTTTTAGATTTTCGATTTTGTTTGCAGATTTATATTTCTTTCAATTTCGGAACCGGTTCCGAAAATAAAAATGTCCTCATTAAAAATAATTTCAAACAACATCGAAAAAGTAAAAAATGACTTTTGAACAGATCGATCTCAGCTATCCAATGCAAAAAAATCATTTAAATATATTGAAATGAGACAGAGATATCGTTATAAAATTCTTCCATAGGATTAGCATTGGGGAGCGGGTTTTTCGCTTGACTGAAGTAGCCTTTTAAATAAGATAAATAAAAATGAAAATTTTTCGATAAAAGTTCCTAAAATTGGAATCTTTAATGCCTAATTTTGCATGCAAAAGTGATGTGATATTCAATCGAGAATATATGTTGCATATTCTTTTTTTTAAATCCGCGAACTTTAAACACAGACAAAAATATTATAGTGATACTTTTTCATCCGTATTAAAATATATGTGCACGTTGATAATGTAAAAAGATGCAGAATAAATAATTTAAATAAGATTAAATTTGATATACACAGAAAACTTATCAATATGATTGCATTAGTGGCATATTTTTCTCTTATTTTTCTTGATTGTAAATTTAAATATAATATACTTAAAAGTTTATGTTTTGTGCATATTTTCACAAAATTAAAACAGCATAATTTTAATCTTGGAACATATAAAAGAAAAACAAATGAATTCAACGCAATTTAATTTACTTTAAATTTATGAATTAAAATCTATGATTTCCTTTAAATATAATTATGTCAGGTATACTGTCCTATATTTTTCAACCAATTGCGACTGATTTTGAAAGACTAAACAAGCTAAGTATTTCTACATGGAATCTTTTCTTAGTAAAATTCTATTTTCAGCAAATACAAGTTTTACTGTCAAAACGTTTAAAATAATAAAGCATTACTGAAATTCTTTTCAGTGAAAATTGGCAAAGAAAACAAAAGGAAATAAATGAGCAAATAAGTAAACAGCACAGAAAATTTAAACATTTTATAATTGTTAACTTGATGAAAATAATATAAAAATATAAGAAACAGAAAAAGCAGCACATGTACTTTGTTACTGTTGAAGTTGTAAATTAATTATGCCTGAAAACTAAGAATTCAGAAAATAATTTGTACAAATTAGTAATTTGACATAGATTTCATTCAATACAACATTTTTTATAGTTGAATTAATCATTGATTATAAGGTTAATGTATTTCTTTCTAGGAAAAAGGCACTGAAAATGAATTAAGAAATAACTGCAGTAAGCTTTTCACAAAACTAAGGAACAATTAAGTTTTAAATTCCTTATATGATAAAGAAGTAAAATGCATTTTTTCTTTAGATATAAAACTTAATAATTAATATTTAGTTTTACAAGGATTACATGTATTGGATTCAAGTGCTATATTTTAAGAGATTTCCTTTATCTAAAGGTCTTTAAAAATTACTTAAAAATACCTATTTTTCATTTACTTATAAATCCTTGTAATTGGTGCGGCTGGATTGGATTTTATTTTGTTTACCAGCTGATTTTTAAAGTCTATTTGTTGGATTTCTTTTAAAGGTTGTTTCATAGTTGTGAGAAAATTTTCCGATTTTAAGAATTTCATTATATTTTAATATAATTCTTGCCTTGCAGGATTTATATCGGACACAACGCCAATAAGTTTTATTTTTTATTTTTTTATTTTGAGAAATAAATTACCATCATAAACAGCACAAACGTTTTTCCCTTAAAGAATTCATAAAGCACTCTTCCATTTCTAAGATAAAGAATGAACAAAAGTTTAAAAATTACAACGAATGAAAAAAATTTATCGTGAAAAGAAACTTTTGACGGAATTTTTAGAGAAGTTTTTGTTTTGTTATCCTTTTATTGAGCAGAAGATACAATACATAAACAGTACTAAGCTTAAGTGAAAAAAAGCAATAAAACGATAAATTCTACCGAAACATGATCCCTGAATGCAAACTCCACAGGGCTCTTTCCTGAGGTTCTGTCGAATCTTCCCACATAATAACCAAACGTGAGGGTGGGTGGGTCGAAAATGGACTAATACCCTGTTCACACTACGGATATTTAAGATATCTCAGGCCTAGAACTTTCTCAGAGAGTTCTACAAACTCTCTCAGAGAGTTTCATTCAACTCTCTCGAGCTAGATACAGGAACAACCACCTACTCTCATTGGCTACAAAGCTTTGCTTTTACTGATTGGCTGTTGTGGCCGTCTTTATTTCAAGCGCATGCGCATACGCTACATTTGTTCAGTTCAGAGATACAGTGACATTCGCTGAGATATCTTAGGTAAATTTTTCAATGTGAACAGGCATCCAATTCCGGGAGGGTCCACTTCAAACACGGCGATCTTAAGATATCTTAAGTTTGTGGTGTGAACAGGGTATAACTCTTTTGTTTGGATTGACGGGGATCAAGATCTAAGCGCTGGCAGTATGCAACTCGTGAATGATCCCTTGTATTTTCCCCCCTTAATCGTTTTCGGCTAAAAACTCTTCGGGTTTAAACATACAAACTGATTAAACTTCCATTTCCAGCGTGCATGCACATATGCTGATAAAATGTCTCTCCCAGCTGTTGTTTTTTCAAGGTCTAAAAAGGCAATGAAGAATGTTTGAAGAGAATCCGAATCCTGGATCCTTAAATTCATTTTCCTGACATGATAGGAACAATTGTATTTGGAAGAAAAATAAAAATACAGAACACAAAGTTAATTACAATAGAGTTATAGTAGTTTCAAAGCCGCAGCTTCCGCCCGAAACTTACTGGTCAATATAATTGAATTTAGCCTTCAATTTTTTTCTGGTGACATCCTCCGAGATCGGGCCCTCTACTGTCACTCCCACCAATGTGGTGGGAGTGATAGTAGTAATAGTGATAGTAGTAGTGATAGTAGTAAAAAAGGAACTATGTAAAAAAGGAATGTTAAATCTCTGGATGAACATTCGACCCTTTTTCAAGGAAGTAACGGTGGTCTATATACTAAATATACTGAATATTCCCGTTTCTGTAAAATGAAATAACATGTTTTCCCTTTTATAATCTTAGTTCCCCAGTAAATACAGATAAGTAAAAAATAACCTGTATTGGACTGCAATTGTAACACAAAACTTTAAAGTAGTTATTTTTTCTAATGTGCATTTTTTAAATCGGTTGCACGATTATTCTATTAATTATACAGTACATTAACGAATACTTTTTTCCTGTCACTTTTTAACATTAAAAGACAGCCGTTCAAAATAAATTTAATTCTCTCTTTTCACAATGGCTATACTTTAAAAGCAAAAATCAATTATTTCCAAATCCCTTTATCCAATCACTTGAACAAAAACATTTTTAACCCTTTAAGCAACATGTTCAATTTAGCAATAGTATGCTGAATACCGGATATCATTAAATTTTGTCAAAAGTAATTTATCACAATAGCAATTAGCGACGCAAAAAACTCAGATGCATAGAATATTTCAATCTGGATTTAAAATAAAGACATATACACATATATTTTGGAATTTCAGATAGAAGAGTTCACTTTACACGTCGGTACATCGTGATGTTTATATAGTTAATTGAAAACTGTTATTTTTCAGATAAATCAAATTTAAGCTGTAATGTCCACCGCAAGGCAGAAAAAAGACCCATCAGAAGAGTGACAATAACTTGAAATGTATATGTACAATTGATAAAACATAACAAAATTTTATTTAGGAATCATATTATAAAACAAAACTAAAGCCCCCCCCCCCCCAAAAAAAAAAAAAAAAAAATATTGCTCAGTTGAAAATGTTTTTGAAAAACCTTTTTTTTACCACATGATCAGTAACCCTTGCAAGAATGAAATCAGTACCACTTGATCATAAACAATGCATTTTTAACTATAATGTTACAATTTAATATACAGTGTTTTATAAAATAAAATCTGTGAAAATGCAGTATGTGGATACCAAAAACCTAAATAATAATAATAATAATAATAAATCATGTAAAACTGAATATTTGTTTGGTTCCATTCGATTGCATCTTACTATGTTCGATTGCTTTTTCGAAAAACATTTGTAAATAATGGTGTATTCCGATCCAAACTGCTTATTTTCGCATTTAATTTTGAATTCACTTTTGCTCTCAAATTCATCAGACTGACGGATTTTCTTATTCAGAAACTATACAAGGTGCCGTAAATCTCGATATTTTGATAAAGGCAGAAAATAGAGGGGAAAATGCTGTCAAAGTGGGCGTTGTGAACTGAATTTTCCGAAGCGGAAGACCTGGAGACGAAAAAAAGAATAATGCTGAAGCAATGATTGTTTATCAATCAAATTCTAATAAATTAAGCGAAAAATAAGATCATACGCCACCTTGTACATCTCTTCAAAAATCACTCCAGCAAGTTTCATGGTTCTATTTTTAAAAATGAGTCTGAAATTCTATCAGAAAATTTCGAGATGTTGAAGGTAGAAAAGCATGTTTTCGAGTACACCCTTAAACATATATTTCTTTTAATTTTTGGGGAAAGCTTCATTCCTGCCCAGTCCTGGGTTAAAACTAGGTCGATTATTAATAATGTAAAAGTTTCAGAAATCACCATTAATCAAAAAATAGCTATCTGTTTAGGAAATAAATAATAAAAATCATTAAAACTTAAATTTACCGGAAAACTGAGAATGCTATTCGATTTTTTTCCTATAATAATAGCAATGATTGATAATAAATGAACTCTTAATTGCGTCAGAAATATAAACATTGTATTTTAAGAACATGCTTAATTAAAGGAAAATATGTACATTTTTTACCTTCGACTGCATCATCGTTTTCATCCATTTTTTCATAAATTTGCGTCATTTCTTCGCTTTATAACTTCTTTTTCTCTTTTATTCCTGTTTTTTTATTTTTATGTTTTATTTCAGTCATCAATCATAACTGAATTTCTTCTCTCTGGGTGACTACGAAAGACAGCTTTTTATTTTTATTTTAAAACTTGAACGAAAAAAATCGCTAGTTTTGAAAAGTCGCGTTATTAGCTTCAGTACAATCTGTCAACACTAGACACTGGACAACAAAGATGTATGTAGGTGACGCCCGGAAATTATCTAACCTCACACAAGGAAGGACATAAAAGGTGAGTTAAAATAATTAAGGTCAGATGACCCTGTCGAGGACCACCAACCTTGAATTGGAATAAGGGGAGAGCTTTTCTCCGAAAAATCACATTACATGTAGTGATCGAACAATGTCCATTTCCGGAATGTGTTCTTGTTTTCGCACTGGGGATAGCGCCTATTGGTAATCTTAAAATGTCTCAAATGTAATGGATTGCCTGTATTTTTTTGAAACCATAATTTATTTTCTTATAAATTTACAATAATATTAATTCAAAATCATGTTACTGCTATTTCATTATTTTTTCTTTTTCCTTTGTGTGTGTGTGTGTGTAGAAAATAATCTAAGAATGCCACATTAATAATAAAAATTTTAGGTGCCAAAACGGCGTCTTTAAACCTTCCATGGCGCCCTTTTTGAAACCCTCTTTTTTAGGTGCCTGACTGCACCTCTAAACCTTTTGTGGCGCCCTACTACTAAAACATATTATAGAACCATCCAAACGCACTACAGTCGCTTCCACACTTCTTTTCCCTTTCTATCTATTTCTAAGGGTGACCAACAACTACTATAAGAAGGAAATAACTGTACATCTATCCTGGAATTCATTACAAGCCTGTTTTTGAAATTTTTTATCATTCACCCCCTTTAAATTAAATAAATAGCTTTTTATGCAGAATTATCCGATTTAAAGAATTACTATTTAAATTTTGGATGTAGGTTCTTTATGATAAGGTGTATCCCGGATTAGTTATGAGGTTCTTCTGCTAAGTATAAATAGGGAAACGGACGATTATCCCCCCCCCCCTTAAATTAGATAAATTGTTTATGCATAATTATCCGATGTATTTCAATTTTTTTTATATAGGTTTTTTCTCGTAAAGTGGATCTCTAAATAATTTTAAGGGCTTAATGGCTAAGTATAGAGGGGGGAACTGGGGATAATCCCACTTAAATTACATAAATGGCTTTTTACGCAGAATAAAAGATCTGCGTAAAAAGCCATTTATTTAATTTAAGAGAGGTTATCCCCCCATGCATCCTCCATACTTAACCATTAAACTCCCAAAATTCTTCAGGCATTATATACTCTGACGACTAACTGACAACATTAATCGTGGCAGAAGATAGATAGCGAAGTCTTATTGTGAAAAGGGATGCAGGGGTGAAAATATCTTCATTCAAAAGCTGAGAATAATAGGTGCTATTAACCTCAAGGGACATACCTAGAAAATAATTGCACTGGTCTAGTGGCAATGAGCTGAGGGGGACACTGGGATTATTGAGCACCGAGATGGAAGGGAGGTAGTTGGAAGAGAGACATGTGCTGGCAATGTACAAGAAAATACATTGATGTAAGATGGCTTAGACGTGCTAAGCGAAATGTAATATTTGAGTGTGGCTCCTATGTAGTTGTAATGTCGTTTTATTTATTTTTTTTAATAATTGATCTATGGTACTAATAAAGAACTTGAGGAATTAAAAATGTGTTATTAATGAACTCAACAAATAAACCAACTTAGTAAAGAGAAACTCAGGGCGCGACACCACAGTACTATATATAAGGCTTACCAGAAAGAACCTATATCCAAAATTTGACACACGTTGGATAATTCTGCTTAAAAAACCATTCATCTTATTTAGGGTGGAGGGGGGGGGGTAATCGTCCGTTCCCAAAACTAATCAGGCAAGCATCTTTTCAGTATGAACGTATATCCAAAAATTGAACCAAAACAGTTAATTCAGCATGAAAAAATCATTCACTTAAATTAAGAGCCGACCCCCGACCCCCCCCTCCCCATTTCATGCTTTGCCAATAAATCTCCAAAATCAAAAATAAATCCCCAAAATCAGTTCCTTGTCACTTTTTCCCCAGTAACATGTTTATCTTGTCCCTTTTTTCCGGTAACTTTTTTTCCGTGCCATTTTTTTCCGCTTTTGTAGTTTGTCACTTTTTTCCGATAACACTTTTTCCTAGATTCAGGCAAGTAGATATCATGATTAAAAAGCTATGTAACTGAGAAATGTTCTTCATTCTTCGATAAGATCTTTCAGAAGGCGATTCTCACAGTGTATGATTTGAAACGAATTTACGACGTAGTAGCAACAAAAAGGAGAAAAAATGGTTGCCATGCGATCAAAATCGCTTATAACTCGTTAACTAATATACTTATTATAAAAAAAAATGGCGTATTTGTTTCGTCAATTTTTTTGTCAACGAACTTTGTCAAAAGATCGCCGAAAAGCGCGAATTTCCTGTGCGGATCGCGGAGAAAACGGCAATTTCACCAAATATCGCAGATAAAACGCTGATTTCGTCTGAAGACCGCGGGAAAACGTCGATTTCGTCTAAAGATTTCTGATATAATGCCGATTTCGTTAAAAAATCGGGAAAAAACGCCGTTTTCGATAAAAGATTGCTTAAAAATATTTTGTCAAAAGATCATTGAAAGAAAAGGTCGTTTTCATCAAAAGATCACGGAAAAAATGCCGATTTCGTCGAAAAACCGCGAGGATAAAGCGCCGTTTTCAAGAAAAGATCGCGTAAAATTGCAAAATTTGTCTAAAGATCGTCGAAAATACGCCGATTTCGACAAAAGATCGCAATAAATCACCGATATTGCTAAAATATCGCAGATAAATTGCTGATTTCGTTTAGAGGTCGCGGAAAAATGCTGATTTCGTCAAAAGATCGCGGAAAAACGCCGATTTCGTCAAAAGATCGCGGAAAAAACGCCGATTTTGCTAAAATATCGCAAATAAATTGCTGATTTCGTCTGAAGGTCGCAGGAAAACGCCCATTTCGTCTGAAAATCGCGGATAAACCCTCCTCGCGGGGGGGAGTAACTCGCTGCCCCCCCGCCGATTTCCGAAATAAAAAATTCAACCAGAATCATCCCTGAAGCAACTCTATCCCCCCCCCCCCAGAGCCGAATTCTGGCTGCGCCACTGCCTATTGCAAACGGATAGATTTTGGAAAAAATCTTACATTTTGTGCTAAAATCTCACCTGTAAAAATTTATTTTTCAAAATTATTCTACGACCGTACATTTAGCCTATTCTATTCTGAACAAAATGCTGCAAACCCCATTTCAATTGGGAAAATATAAGACGAGATATTTACAATTTTGTGTATCCTAGAATCTGAGAAAATCGCTGAACACGATGAAACAAAGATGGCCGCCATGCACAAACAAAAAATAGTAAAATTAAAATAACGGTCATTTTGAACTTCCGTCATGTTAGGGTTGTCGCACAAAAAATTTCAGATTTTTAAAAAATGGTCGAGCGACCATTTTTATATTTTCTGGACCACTTGAAATGGATTGACCCGCAGGGCTTTTCTCTATGCTGATATAAACACATCAATGCTAAAAATATGTGTGTGTGTGTGTGGGGGGGGGGGGGTCGGAATCCATTTTTATTATTTCGTGAAAAAAAAGAGGGGGGGGATGAGAATCAGTCGTGAAAAAAAAAAAAAAAAAAAAAAAAAAAAAAAAAAAAAAAAAGAAGTAAGCGAAAAAATGAATTTAATTTTTATTATGTCGTTTGATTCATGCAAATATTTCAATTAACATTTGTCATATAGTTAGTTAGCATAATGTTTTATTTCGTCCGTCTGTATTAGTGCTATTTATATAAAAATAATTCTTTTAATTTTATGATAAAATGTTCATCCATTCAAACTGTAAAATAATTAGAATCGATTTGTATTATGTTATAAAAATAAGCGGGGGGGGGGGGGGCGGTAGGGAATCAGAATCAATTTTTACTATGTAGTTTGATTCATTTTAATCAATGTTTATCATGTTATTTAATATAATATTTTATTTATTTCAGCAATTTGTATCTGTGTAGTTTATTTAAAAATACTTAATTCAATTTTATAATATAATGTTTGTAAAATATTGTACATTATTAATTTTTGTAAATTAATTTATTAATAATTGTAAATTAAGTATTTATATACAGTATGTAATTATTTGTAACTTTATATTTTTTTAAAGGGAAAATTTCTTAGCACCTTTTATCTAATATAATGTGAATATTATGTGTTCATAAAGTCTTTTTTTTTATTTTTTAAGTTATAAAAAAATCTACGATTCTAGCTTCAATATCCATTTTCGTTTTTGTTTTGTTTATTTATTCTTATTATTTTAAACTTAATTCTTTCAAAATAATTATGCTTAAAGCAAATAAAATGTATTCTCTTTTTCTAATACTGGATATTTTCAATCTGTTCCATTTCATCTTTAAAGATGGAATAAGAAATTTGAATGGGAATTTTATGTGATAAAATACAATTAAAAGTGATTTTGTTTGTATAATATATTATTATTTTTTATTAGCAAAATTTATTGTGATTCAAACAAGTGTTATTTCATCATTTATTTGGGGGGGGGGGGAATGCATATATAGAGAGTGTAATAGCTTATTAAATGTTGGAGCATCTTAAAAATTGGTTTTAAACATCAATTTTGTCAGGAAATTTTGAAAGTTCCTGGAAACATCAATAGAATTATCTAAACAAAATAATTTACAATTTTTAAAGCTAATCTCTTACATAATTTATTTCACTAATAATTTTTACATTTAAAATGGTGAAATAAATAAGTATTATGCTTTGTTACGTTTGTGAAATCTAAAATGGGGACACTTATAAAAAATATCCTTAAAAATAAATTCAATTAATAGAAATACTATGCCTTTAACAACAATGCTCAAACAGACATAAAATACTTGTCATATATCTCGAAACTTACTGCCATTTTTTAATTGCTTGTTAATCAGTTTCTTAACTCTTGTTGTGGCATAAAACATGTCAGATTAATAATAATAATAGTAATAATAATAACTTCTTTAGAACCTTTTTTTTTCTTTTATAGCACGTAAGATTTTATTTGGTGTAACTGTTACCATTTTAAAAATATTTCTAACCAAAAATTCTCAATGACAAATTTCTTACGATCTCTGGCACGGGATGTACAACGCCTAAACTTAGAGATTTGGAATTTTATTCATATTAATTAATGATTTTAAAGTGAAATTTGTCTTGGAACTATCCAAATGCTTTGCCTCCACCCCCAAGCACTTTTTTTTTTTTTCTGAGTTTCAAATTTATCTTAATTCAACACCAGAAATATTTTTAAATTATTATAATTCCTAAACTGTTATTATGCTTAGTTTTTTCCCCTCACCATTCTCTTAAAAATTATAACATAACAAGAGAAAAAACGAGATCTTAAAATAATTTTTAAAAACAAAAAATTGCTAAAAAACTATTATGTTTCCTAAATTATATAAGCCCTATTTTTGCCTTCTTGAAAGTTTCAAAAAGACATATGTATATAAATTTTGCAAATTTTTGATTAAATTTTAAAAACACGAAAACATTCAATTTTAATAATATCATAATTCATTTTAATTTTTGCATTAATACAACACCAACTAAGATTTTTACATCGAAACGTAACATATATAACTACAGATTTTCTCAAGTAGAATTTTTATTTTTCAGTAATCCAATTCATCCAATGACTTTATCTTTTCATATTCAGCCGGAGCCCTCTCTACCAGATGCTTAAAAAATGAACAAATACCATATTCAGTTAGCCAAGCAAGCGATAAATAGCCAAATACAGTAACCCTACTGCGGGAGCCCTCTCTATATTGAGACACTAGTGATACATCAGCCGATCGGCAAGAACAAAAACCTAGGCCGAAGAAATCGAAAGAAAAAGAGAGAGAAATTATGTTTGTAAAATTCTATTTCAAAAACAAACGAATACTGTTAAAAAACTATTCACTGGATGGCAGTTTTGATTTGAACTATAGACCCCTTGCACGTGACGTCACATGCTTCATCTGGCGCCCAAACATAAGGCAAATGTGGTGTTTTCACATTTATAAAAATAGTAATTTGCGCTTCATTTTTTAAGTATTTAGAAAAATAATGCAAGAATAAGAAAAATCAAAATTAAACAGAAAGACCACAGTTGCTTTAAACGGCAAACGGGGAGAAAAGATGGTTTGTTTGGGCTCCAGAACATGGCGTCATGTGCACCAGATAAGAGGAACAGCCGCTGTTGTGACGTCAATGCAAGGGGTCTATCAGCTGTATATCAGCGCCCCCTAGAGTATTCAAGCTGGACTACAATGAAGTTTTCTCATGACGTCATCGTAAGAATCACGATTTTGCTGAGCTTTTTTAGGTCAAAGGGCAGATGACGTCACTGTGGGCAAAATTACTGAGGTACTAATACTTCATGAAAATAGAAATAGTAGAAGGAGAACAAAGACGGTGCTTCCACTTTTGTTTCTAGAGTCTTGCCGAGTCTGGCTAGCATTTCCATGGAACAAAGAATATTGTCTGGCTCCTTTAAGAAAGACTCTAGAACCGGTCTCAGGTCCGTTCTGTTACCAAGGTAACTGGTCAGTCGACTTTATATTAGGGAAGTCTGGTGTTTCCTTTTCTCCCATTCAACCGAGCATTCCGCGAATAAGCAGTCTTTTTTTGTCCTATGGATGAAGTTCCCTCCCTACGAGTTTTGGAACCTTCGAAAGCAGGAGACCTACTCAGGGTTTTTCTTATCTTGGTCAGACTATATAAACTGGAAGGAAAACCGGTCAACGGAAGTGAGCCGAGGCAAGCCGAGAATTCTGGGACAAGTGTGACCCTGAACTGCCGGCAACCTTGGCGATTTTTTTCGATTGGCGATAACTTGGCATGTGTTTTACCAGTGGCGCAGCGAGGGGGGGTTTTGGGGGTTAAAACCCCCCCCAGACCCATGACAAAAATACAGAAATTTCCATTTCTATGAACCAAATCATAAAAAATAAAACTAAGGTTAGAATTTTATTTGTTTTGTTCTCGAAAACTGCCGCTTTATTGAATCAAATTTTATTTAAAAATTTGACTCGTTTAAGCGGCAGTAATGTATTTTCTTTTAAAATTGGGGAAAGCACATGGTAACGGTATCAGTATCGAAAACTGGTCATTCATTTCGGAAAAGGTCGGCATTCATTTATACTACTGGAAATCAGCCGAAGGCTAAAAGGAATGGTCATTTCCTGTCACTGCCAATGCCGTCTCGGGTTTTTCAATACTGCACCATAGGGGGGGGGGTGTCTTAATTAGTTACATCTGTTTCTTGGTCTTTTTTGGAAACGGGACTGGAATATCGAATTCCAGGAAAAACACAAAAACGCATACTTTGAAGGATAGGCTTAATTCCACAAACATTCTGTTGTTAGTTGCTGTAGTGCTAAGGTTTCCTTTATTGTGCGTTTCGCTATGGCTATTAAATCCTCTTCAGAGAAGAAAATTATGAAAAGATGGATATAAGATCATTTTTTAAAATCTTTCGAATTCCTTCAAGCATTCTTAAAATCCAGGTATGTTTGGAAAGTATATAATTTGTTTATATTTATGTCTCTGGAAAGATATTAACAACGCCGTGCGAAACGGGGAGAGGAGAGGGCGGTCGTCCCAGGCGCAGAGATTTAGGGGGTGCCAAATTTCTAACTACTTTCTACTTACTACTACTTTAAAGGGACTACTTTCAGACAATTTTTTAAATTAATATTAGTTGTTATTTAAAAAACTCCCGAAATAGGCAAGTGGGTAAACGGAAAAAAAGTTACCGGAAAAAAGTGACATAAACTACAAAAGCGGAAAAGAAGTTACCGAAAAAAAAGGGACAAGGAATTGATTTTGGGAATTCATTATTGATTTTGAGGATTCATTGGTTAAGTATTTAGGGGGTATCAGGGGGAGGCTCTTAATTTAAGTAAATGGGTTTTTCGTGCTGAATTAACTGTTTTGGTTCAGTTTTTGGACATATAACCCTCCCCCCCCCCCCCATCTGTAACTTCTCAAATTAAGTTTTTTTTACGCAGATTTATCCGATTCGGTTGGAATTTCGAACATAAGTTCATTATGATAAGACGTATCTCTGATTAGTTATAGAGTTCTTTTGCTTATTAAAAAGGGAGGATGGTCAATTACTCCCCCCCCACACACACACACAAATTAGATAGATCGGTTTTTAAGCAAAATTATCCGATGCATTTCAAATTTTAGATAAAGATTCTTTCTGATAAGGTGAATCCCTGAATAGTTTTAAGACTTTAATGACTGAATATAAAGGGAAGGGGGACGGGGGATAATCCCTCTTAAATTAAATAAATGGCGTTTTACGCAGAATTATCCGACTTGCTTCGAATTTTGGACATAAGTTCATTATGATAAAACGTATCTCTGAATAGTTATGGGGTTCTTTTCCTTATTATAAAGGGGGGGGACAAGCAATTATTTCCCCCTCAAATTAGATAAATCGGTTTTTATGCAAAATTATCCGATGTATTTCAAATTTTAAATATAGGTTCTTTCTGATAATTTGAATTCCTGAATAGTTTTAAGGGTTTAATGGCTAAGTATAAAGGCAAAACAGAGAATAACCCCCCTCCCCTTAAATTAAATAAATAGCTTTTTATGCAGAATTATCCGATTTGCTTCAAATTTTAGAGGTAGGTTCTTTATGATAAGGTGTATCCCGGATTAGTTATGAGGTTTTTTGCTAAGTATAAATAGGGAAACGAACGATTATCCCCCCCCCCTCTTAAATTAGATAAATTGTTTTTTATGCATAATTATCCGATGTATTTCAAATTTTTGATATAGGTTTTTTCTCATAAAGTAAATCCCTAAATAATTTTAAGGGCTTAATGGCTAAGTATAGAGGGGGAACTGGAGATAACCCCACTTAAATTACATAAATGGCTTTTTACGCATAATTATCCGATTTGCTTCTAATTTTGCATGTACTCTCATAATGGTAAGGTATATAAGCTAATGAATATAGTTGAAATAGGGAGGGATGCAGCAGTCCATTCAGGAAACCCTTTCGGGGTAAGAAGCTTGCTTTCCCCATTGGACGGAGGGGGATGTTCGGTAGATATCGTGGGCGGCTAGTTTCTTAGGAAATTTGTCGATCAGGGGATTTCCCGGTAAAGGTTTGCCGCAAAAATACTCAAGTAACATAAAAAAACGAGTAGAATGCAACTGAACTCAAATAACAAATAAAAACAATTTTTCTTTATTCTTTAATTTAATGATTGAAAACTATTATGTCAGTAAACATTAACACATTTTACCTTTTTTTTATAATGATTAATTTCCATTAATTTTGCATTTAAAACTGGTTTATTTATTTATTTTTTTATTTGTGAAAAAAGTAATATACTAAATTATTTGTTGTAATTGTCATTTTAATTTACGCCAAATATTTATCATTTATAACTGGATTTTTACTAACTGATGTCCCATATTACACATCACAGATTAAAATATAATATATAACATTAAAAAATATGTGTTAGAAAATTTTAATGTACAAACTATGTTGCATGTCACGAACGAATGAACTAGTGAATTCATTAATTTGTAGTAATAAAAATAGTTTTTTATTACTAGCTTATGTTAGTAGTTAAAGTTAATTGTTTAAAAACCTGTAGTTCTTGATAGGTCTTCAGGTTTGAACGCTTAAAAAAAAATAAAAAACAGATTTAAATAAAAAAAGATTTTAAGAAAAACAGGATATTTTCTTGGTTACGATATTTATAGAATACTGAAAAATGCTATGCAGAAACATAAATCACAGTTTTAAATGCAAACAGCTATTGAGGATATATAAACAAACCCTTAAAACTATTCAGGGATTCACTTAATGAGAAAGAACCTAAAGCCAAAATTTGAAATACATCGGATATTTGTGCATAAAAAGCAATTTATCTAATTTAAGGGGGGAATAATCGCGCCCCCTCCTTTTTGTTAGCAAAAGAACCCCATAACTAATCAGGGATACTCCTTATTTTAATGAACCTACATTCAAAATTTGAAGCAAATCGGATAATTCTGCGTAAAAAGCCATTTATTTAATTTAAGAGAGGTTATCCCCCCCATGCACCCTCTATACTTAACCATTAAACACCCAAAATTCTTCAGGCATTATATACTCTGACGACATACTGACAACTATAATCGTGGCAGAAGATAAATAGCGAAGTCTTATTGTGAAAAAGTATGCGGGGGTGAAAGTATCTTCATACAAAAGCTGAGAAGAATAGGTGCTATTGACCTCAAGGGACATGCCTAGAAAATAATTGCACTGGTCTAGTGGCAATGAGCTGAGGGGGACACTGGGATTATTGAGCACCAAGAGGGAAGGAAGGTAGTTGGAAGAGAGACATGTGCTGGTAATGTACAAGAAAGTACATTGATGTAAGATGGCTTAGACGTGTTAAGCGAAATATAACATTTGAGTGTGGCTCCCTATGTAGTTGTAATGTCGTTTTATATATTTTTTTAATAATTGATTTATGGTTCTAATAAAGAACCTGAGGAATTAAAAATGTGTTATTGATGAATTTAACAAATAAACCAACTTAGTAAAGAGAAACTCAGGGCACGACACCACAATACTATATATAAGCCTTATCAGAAAGAACTTATATCCAAAATTTGACACGTTGGATAATTCTGCTTAAGAAACCATTCATCTTATTTAGGGCGGAGGGGGAGGGGTAATCGTCTGTTCCTAAAACTAATCAGGCAAGCGTCTTTTCAGTTATGAACGTATACCCAAAAATTGAACCAAAAGAGTTAATTCAGCATGAAAAAAATCATTCACTTAAATTAAGAGCCGACCCCCGATCCCCCCCCCCTTTCATACTTTGCCATTAAATCCCCAAAATCAATTCCTTGCCACTTTTTTTCAGTAATGTTTATCTTGTCCCTTTTTTCCGGTAACTTTTTTTCCGTGTCATTTTTTTCCAGCTTTTGTAGTTTGTCACTTTTTTCCGATAACTCCTTTTTCTAGATTCAGGCAAGTAGATATCATGATTAAAAAGCTATGTAACTGAGAAATGTTCTTCATTCTTTGATAAGATCTTTCAGAAGACGATTTTCACAGTGGGTGATTTGAAACGAATTTAGGATGTAGTAGCAACAAAAAGGAGAAAAAATGGTTGCCATGCCATCAAAATCGCTTATAACTCGTTAACTAATTTATTTATAAAAAAGAAAAAAATGGCGACTTTGTTTATTTAAAATCAACTCAGGGGTGATTCTCGTCCGAAAATTTGGAATTGGGTTATCAGTTCCGCATAGTTGCCAACTTGTACGGTTTTGAGCGCGGATAAAGGAATCGCGGAGAAATGCAAATTTCGTAAAAGGATCGCCGAAAAAGCACACATTTCGTCAATATTTCGTGAAAAAAAGCAATTTCGTCAATGTTTTTGTCAACGAACTGAACTTTGACAAAAGATCGTCGAAAAAAGCGAATTTTCAGTGCGGATCACGGAAAAAACGACAATTTCACCAAATATCGCAGATAAAACGCTGATTTCGTCTGAAGACCGCGGGAAAACGTCGATATCATATAAAGATTTCTGATATAATGTCGATTTCGTTAAAAAATTGGGAAAAAACGCAGTTTTCGATAAAAGATTGCTTAAAAATATTTTGTCAAAAGATCATTGAAAAAAAAGGCCGCTTTCAGCAAAAGATCACGGAAAAAACGCCGATTTCGTCGAAAGACCGCGGAATAAAGTGCCGTTTTCAAGAAAAGATCGCGTAAAATTGCAAATTTTGTCTAAAGAGCGGCGAAAAAAAACGCCGATTTCATAAAAAAAAATAAAAAATTACACTCAAAAACACCGATTTCGTCAAAAGATCGCGGAAAAACCGCCGATTTTGCTAAAATATTGCTGATTTCGTCTGAAGGTCGCGGGAAAACGCCGATTTCGTCTGAAGATCGCAGATCGCCCTTTGCGGGAGGGGGGGTAACTCGCGGAATCCTACCCCCTCCCCCCCCGCATATTTCCGAAAAAAAAATTTCAACCAGAATCACCCCTGAAGCAACTCTATCCCCCCCCAGAGCCGAATTCTGGCTGCGCCACTGGTTTTACCTCTCGCTGTAGAAATCAGTCTAATGCAGTTACATAAGCCAAATAAGCGATAAATCCGCCAAACAGTTGCCATTTCTCAGGGACTGCTGGGATATGGGTGAACCTCACAGAAATCCGGTGGCATCAACGATCACCCTGCTCCTAATGGGAAAGAGGCTTCGTTTTCCTTCCCGTTTATATTCCTTCTTCCATGAGCATTTCCGGCGGTTTGACAGAAGATGAAATCTGGCGCCCCCATTGAATTTCTAAGACCACCGGCACGGTTGCAAGTAAACTGTCATTTCCACTGTTTGGGTGGCAGAAACTTCGCCGTTCCTTGTTTGTCGTCGTTTAAGTCCATAGCAATCTTCCCTTATGACTTTTTCGTCCAATCACGATTATTTTTGGGAAAATATAGTCTTGTCTGGCTATGCTTAATCTTTTTCTAATGTTTCATTTCTCCCTCGCCCCCCCCCCCCATATAATTTTTTTTTAAAAAACATTTATTGTTGATCTCTATAGTTTAAAAATTATGTTTCGTTTGTGGTTTTCTACTTATAATAAATCAATGATGAATAAAGCAAATTAAGTTCCTCCCGTCAAAAATTATACTTTCCGTCCTTCGTCCCCGCCCCCAATTTCATCAAATACAGTTTCATATTTTTAAAACTCTTTATTTTATTTAAATAAAATTTACCGCCTTTGTTTCTGACTTATCTCAATAAATAAATAATAATATAGATTATCTCCAGCTTATCCATCCTAAATATGTACGTTTCCATCCTTAGCACCCCCCCCCCTTTCCCAGCATGCAAATAAGTTTTTTTTTTTTTTTTTTTTTTTTTTTTAGAAAAAAAAATCTTTTTTACTAATTTTTTCTCTCTCTAGTGACAAAAATAATAAAAAATATCAATACAAATATATTGATTTTTTTTATCACCCCACTTATTCTGAAAATTTTTCTTTCCCCTTCCCCCCCCCCCTCCAGCAGAATGAGTTTTAAAACTTTAAAATTCTTTATTTGTAAAGAAAACTGAAATATTTGTAGCTCACTAATAAGAATAAATAAATAATGATTAAAATTACTTCCTAACATTCCAAACTTACGCTTCCCCCTGTACCCCCCCTTCCGTTATACAAAGGAGTTTACTTTTTTTAAATCTTTATTTTACGTAAAAAATCTTTTCAATTTATTGTTCCATAATCGCAAAATTAATCTTATTACTTATATCCTATTCCTGAAATTCTCATCCTCTCCTCTCTTTGCCCCCTACCCCGAGCTTGCTGATTGTCAAATATTTAAAAATATTTATTTTAAAAAAGTACCAGGCCCTTTGGTCTTTAATACATGGAAAATAATTTAAATTATCCTTAACATACAATCATTCAGCGTCGTGCGAAAGAGGGGTGGGCGAAGGGGCGGTCTTATTTATATTAATTTAGGGGGCGCCAAATTTATACTACCAATGTCATTTTTGGCTTGTCACAAGAAAATTTGGGGTGGGGGGGGGTGCCAAATTGAAACTTTGCCCCGGGCGCAATTTTTTTCTTCGCACGTCCCTGCAATCATTTGATTCGTTCCCTCCATAGCCAAAAATACTCAATCATCAGTGTGACTTATGTGTCAGAGTGTGAGAAAATAAGAGTAATTAGGAATGAGTAATGATATGTACCGATGAAAACGGAAGTGTGAAATCCGAAAAAAACAGACCGTTATATACTCCATTTTCGGACTGTGTTTAAAGATTTTCACCCTCCAAACACATGTCATTTTATACATTGAAAAATCGATTAAGGGTTCCACCGATAGAGCGTTTCTACACGATGGAAAATAACATGATATACGACCCCTGACCTTGGTACGATCCCATAGTGCATGCTATGTGAGGATTTTTCTTATCTTGTTTTAAAGGTTGTTTAGAACACAGAATAAATACATGTACAGTTGGCTTTCGTTAATTCAAACTTGTCGGGACCACAAAAAATGCTCGAATTATGTAAAATTTGAAATAAAAACATGCTTAATAGGGTACTATTACAAAGGAATTAATGTTATAGTGTTTTTAAATTTATTTTGGACTTTATCGTTAGAATATGATTTAATATTAAATTAGAAAGTATAAATACATGAACTAATTAAAAGATTAGAAACAAGCACAATGAAAGAAAAATTTCAAGCGTAACTGATGGACATGCGGGACACTAAGAAAGTGGATACCAAATGCATTGGATTATATATATACTTGTTTGGAACAATTTTCACAAAAATCAAAGGAAGAAAGTTATTCAAATGATTTGAAATCCGTGAGAAAGAAAGTAAAAATAAAAAAACGGAATTCCCGTTAGTTCGAACTAAACAAAGTCGAGAGAAAATGTGTTCGAATTAATAAAAATTTTTAATGTTATTCTGCCATTGAAAATTTCGGGACTTCAAATTTAGTTTGAGATAAGTGAAGATTCGAATTATCCGATTTCAAATTAACGAGAGTCGACTGTATGTTTTTTAGTACATCACCCTATTATATTAGTTGCATACATCTGTAGAATAATGAAATGGAATGGAATATATTATTTTTATGTAAATTAATGCTTAGTAAAAAAAAAAATATTGATTATTTTAAGGTAGATGAAAGGGATTTTCTAAGTATTTTTATTTTTCTTATTATTGGAGAGCTAAGCAATAAAATTGCAACAATATTAAAATTTAAAATTCTTAAAGTTTTTTTAATTTATTTTGCCATTGTAATTTTTGACTGCGTTTCTCAAAAATACTACTAAAATATATTAAATTCTACGGAGAGAAAAGAAAAGAAAAAATAAATAATACTACTCGAAATTATGAATAAATATCATTATTTTTTGTTTAAATATGTCGATTTAACGGTTTTTAATTTACACTTTCCGAAAAATGTGTAATCCGAAGCAGGATAATATGATTTAGTCCGACATTTACAAAAAATTTTATCCAAAAGGTGATATATTTTCATATTATTAATCTGTATGAAATAATATCTTCCGAATTCGTTTAAAATGCAAGTAAATGTAGAACTGGAAATATCATGCCATGTAAATAACTTGAAATTTTAAACATGGATTGAGCATGTGTACAAGACATATATTAAAGTTTTTGAACAGTAGTTTTTAACCAAAAGTAGGTGAGCCAACTATAGACCATGACGACAATCGTATGGTCGAATTTGATTAAGGCAGCACTCGAAAGCTATATTTCTTCTAAGACATTTTCTAATTTACTTTTAAATATAAGCGTGTTAACTGCAGACACAACTATATTCAAGGTATTTTTGTAATCTAAAATTTTTTTCCAGTAAGTGATTCTTATCGTGATGACAAGTGATGACATCTGAAATTAAAAGTATAATTCTCTCAGGAAGACGAATTTTTTCTCCTTTCTTGCGCTTTCGTCTCTGGAAATTATGTTCAAAACGCCGAATTTGACTGAGTGTTTGTTCCCCAAAAGGGAAAAAACAGTTCGATTGCATCATTTCTGAATAAGGTCATCTGCTAATTTGATACGTTTATGAACAAAAAAGTAATTTAAAAATGAGTCAGAAAGTAGCCAATTTGAATTGGAGAAAATCCTTAAACGTGAAATATACAAGCATTAATTTGATAATAATGTCAAGCTCTCCAAACTTTTATCCAAAATTCAAAGAAAGAAAAAAAATCACTTATGTTTTTAGAAATTGCATATGCAAATACAATAACTTTCTGTGATGTGAACTCTGCGTCAGAAGGAAATTCATCCTCAAAAGGTTTCCATGCCCTCTGAATTTATAGACATAAGAGTAAAAATTGTCTAAAGTAAAATATTGTCTACTGTAAAAAAAAAAAAAAAAAAAAAAAAAAAAAAAAAAAAAATCCGAGCCAACTGAAGAACTAAATATGTAAGAAATTATGAAGAAATTCAATATGAATTATCAAGACCCTCACTCATGCCCCTCCCCCCCCCCAAAAAAAAAAATTGCCAAATATTTTTTAAACTTTAATAAAAGCTATAACACACATTCAATTTCCGATAGAGCTGACAAAATTTCCAAATATAATTTGATTTGACAATTTAACCCCCCCCCCCCTCAACCAATAAAAAGTCTCAGCGATGACCCTGCATATTCCTATGAAACAAAATCCTTTAATAATTGTAAAAGAACTTTAATAAAATCATATTTCTCTCATATTTCATTTAAAATATTATTTTTTCTATTTAAATCAATTATAGATCAAGTAGGATTCACTTTATTTAAAATTTTTAATTGTAAAGATTTACATTTTACTGTACAGATGTACCTTTTGCTTTCTTATTTAGATAAATATATTTTCGTTTTCCTCTGTTACATAAATATTTAAAACACAATTGCGCAATTAGTTTCTCGCCTACTCCTGAATTGTCCAAATATTTTCATAAGATAAATAAAGAGTCGAACAGCATATTAACATTGTTGTAAAGCTGTGTGTTGTTTATAATTGATTGCTACATTAATACAAGTTTTAAGCTGTTTTCAAGCTTCAAAAATCATCAAATTTTCTATAAAGTGCTGTATGATTAAAAAAAATAGAAAAAAATATTAAAATCTTAAAAATTTTTTAATTAATTATTTTTTAAATTAATAAGTTTTAATTTTAAATTTTATTAATTTAAAATAAATTTTATTAATTTAAAATAAATTTTATTAACTTAAAATAAATTTTATTATCTATTAATTTTAAAATTTTTTAGATTAATAATTTTTAATTAAAAAAAAAATAAAAAAATTTCTGGTTTATTTGCAAACGCAATAGATATTTCAGAAAATAGTGTCAAAATGGGCGTTTTAACCGAATTTCTGTAAGAAAGGAGAATGCTCACTCAAACAGGGTTGGGAAACGTATTTGTCACGTGATCAAAATAGCTTGTAACTTAAGAAGTCATTTATTCATTTAAAAAAAAAAAAAAAAAAAAGGAGATACAGGCCGATTACGATTCACTTCCATAGTCAGGCCTTCAGGTTTTATGTATATTTCCACGAAAAAAATAATTTGTAAATGGAGATACAGATAGATTCCGATTCGTTTTTATAGGCAGGCCTTCCAGTTTTATGTATATTTCCGTTGCACTGCTTAAATTTTGAAACTTTTGCTGCATTGTCAATCCACCGCTTTTATACAAAACAATGACTTCACTTATGGAGCATTATTATAGGTCAAAATACAGATATTCTATAAAAGCGGTGGAGTAAGGGCGCAGCAAAAATTACGATTTTTTAACAATGTGTTTGCATCAGATATAGTACTTATGGTTTGGTTTATTTTACTATCTACACGTGGGATATGGTCTCTAAAGGGGTGGGATGCCCTTCGTGGGGGTCTTTCTAAGGAAATATAACCCGTATTTACGCAAGGAAATCCAAAGTTTGAAGAAAAACTACGGAAAACTCCGAACGGTTAGGCCGATTGTCGCGATTGGGTTAGAACCCAGCACCTGCCATCTACCAGTTGAGAGGTCAGAACCTCTTGGCCACTGGTTCGGCCAGCAAGATTTATGACAGTATTCAGTATAGTTTTAAATCACGAATGCATCAGTAATAAGTAGCGATTTCAGGTAACATTTACGTTTGTTTTCTATTCTAAACTAAAATGTAAAAATCCTGATTTTTTTTTTTTTTTTTTTTTTTTTTTTTTAATTAGACTTTTTCTTTATTTAGTTCTGATTTTTTTTTTATTTATTTGAATCGGATTTTTATAATTTTTTCCCTCAGCGTTCAAATACTGAATAGTCACCAATAGTTTTGAGTTCCCAAAACAACTAAACCTCAAATTGCAAACACAATCTGTGTTTTTCTGTAAAATCATGATTTAATCGTTGTTATCCTAATCAAAACTATCTAATTTCCGACATATTCTTAAATTCATTTCTGTTTGTCAACGCAGGAGAATAGTAAGTACTTTTACTCATCAGAAGCTACTAAATCGAATGTTTTTAGTTTTTCGATAAAGGTTTGAGATTTTTCAGGAAAAGGGAACAAAGCGAATCTAGGAAAAAAAAGTTACCGGAAAAAAGTGACAAGGAAAAAAAGTTGCCGGAAAAAAAGTGACAAGGAATTGATTTTGGGGATTCATTCGTTAAGTATGAAAGGGGGATCGGGGGGGGGGCTCATAATTTAGGTAAATGGGTTTTTCAGGCTGAATTAACTGTTTTGGTCCAATTTTTGGATATACGTTCATACTGAAAAGACGCTTGCCTGATTAGTTTTGGGAAAGGCCCAATTCGTCCTCAATTAGATGAATGGGTTTTTATGCCGAATTATCAACATGCGTCAAATTTGCATATAGGTTCTTTTCGATAAGGCTTATATATATTATATAATGCTTGAAGAGATTTATCTTACTTAGAGGAGTTTTCATGGTTAAGTATAGAGGGGGAACGGGGGATAACCTTTCTTAAATTAATAATAACTTTTTACGCATAATTATCCAATTTGCTTAGAATTTTGGACATAGGTTCATTAAGATAAGACGTATCTCTGATTAGTTATGGGGTTTTTCAGCTTATTATAAAGGGGGAAAGAGCAATTATCTCCCCCTTAAACTAGATAAATAGGTTTTTATGTAGAATTATCCCATGTATTTCAACTTTTAAATATAGGTTCACTCTGATAAGGTGGATCCCTGAATAGTTTTAAGGATGTAATATCTAAGTATAGAAGGGGAATAGAATATAACCCATCTTAAATTAAATTACTTTTTACGCAGAATTATCGGATTTGCTTCAAATTTTGAATTATAGATTCTTTATGATAAAGCGTATTCCTGATCACATATGGGGTTATTTTGCCAATTAAAAATTGGGGCGGGTGATTATTCCCCCCCCCCCCTTAAATTAGAAAAATTGTTTTTTTATGCTCACTTATTCGATATATTTCATATTTTGGATGTATGTTCTTTCGCTTAAAAAGAATCCCAGAATAATTTTAAGGGTTTAATGGCTAAGTATACAGTGGGGGAACGGAGGATACCCCCCCTTAAATTAATAAATGACTTTTTATGCAGAATTATCTGATTTGATTCAAATTTTGAATGTGCGTTCATTATGATAAGGCGAATCCCTGATTAATTATGGGTTATTCCCCGTTCATTTCTCTATACTTAGCCATTAAATCCTTAAAACTATTCAGGGATTCACTTTATCAGGAAGAAACTATATCCAAAATTTTAAATACGTTGGATAGTTGTGCCAAAAAAACCCCCAAACAATTTATCTTATTTAAAGAGTAGGGCGTAAATCGCCCGCTTCCCCTATTTAATTAGCAAAATGCCCCTATTTAATTAGCATCTGATTAGCTGTGGGGTTAACCCACAACTAATCAGAAATACGCCTTCTTAAAATGAATATACATCCAAAATTTAAAGAAAATCGGATAATTCTGTTTAAAAAGCCATTTATTTAATTTAAGGGGGTTTATCCCCCGTTCCTCCAATACATAGACATTAAGCCCTTAAAACTATTCAGGAATTCACTTTATGAGAAAGATCCTATATCCAAAATTTGAAATACATCGGATAAGTGTGCACAATTTTTTTAAATCTAATTTAAGGCGGGGGTAGTAATCACCCCCCCCCTTTTTAATTAGCAAAAGAACCCCGTAATTAGTCAGAAATACGTCTTATCATAATGAACCCATGTCCGAAATTAGAAGCAAATTGGATAATTCTGCATAAAAAGCCATTTATTTAATTTAAAAGGGGTTTCCCTCATCTCCCCTTTATACTTAGCTATTAACTCCTTAAAACTATTCCGGAATTCACTTATCAGAAAGAACCTATATTTAAAAATTGAAATGCATAAAAATCTATTTATCTGGTTTGAGGGGGAGATAATTGCTCGCCCCCCCTTTATAATAAGCAAAAGAACCCCATAAATAATAAGAGATACGTCTTATCATAATGAACCCATGTCCAAAATTCGAAGCAAATCTGATAATTCTTCGTAAAAAGCCATTTACTTAATTTAAGAGGGGTTTTCACCCATCTTCCCTTTATACTTAGCCATCAAACCCTTAAAACTATTCCGGAATTCACCATATCAGAAAAAAACTATATATAAAATTGAAATACATGGGATAATTCTGCATAAAAACCTATTTATGTAGTTTGAGGGGGAGATAATTGCTCGTCCCCCCCTTTATAATAAGCAGAAGAACCCATAACTAATCAGAGATACGCCTTATCATAATGAACCTATGTCCAAAATTCTAAGCAAATCGGATAATTATGCGTAAAAAGTTATTAATTTAATTTAAGAAAAGTTATTCCCCGTTTCCCCTCTATACTTAACCATCAAACTCCTAAATCTCTTCAGACATTTTTTACTATACATAAGCCTTACCGAAAGAACCTATATGCAAATTTGACACACGTTGGTTAATTCTGCATAAAAACCCATTTATCTAATTGAGGACGGATGGGGGGGTAATCGTCCTTACCCAAAACTAATCAGGCAAGCATATTTTCAGTATATACGTATATCGAAAAATTGAACCAAAACAGTTAAGTCAGCATGAAAAACTCATTTACCTAAATTATGAGCCCCCCTCCCCCGATCCCCCCTTTCATACTTAACGAATGAATCCCCAAAATCAATTCCTTGTCACTTTTTTCTGGTAACTTTTTTTCCTTGTCACTTTTTTTCCGTGTCACTTTTTTTCCGCTTTTGTAGTTTATGTCACTTTTTCCCGGTCACTTTTTTTCCGTTTACCGAACAGAGCTTATGTTTTGAATGGAATTTCAGGGTGCGACAACCTGTTTAACGTCGCAATTAGATAAAAGTCGAATATCCCTCTAGATATAATTCATTCATCCAAAGAGGAGAAATCCTATTTCATTACAGATACTTCATTTGCCCCATGTCTTTCACTGTTATGCTCTTTGTGTCTGAAAATACGTCAAAATTTGTAGAGAGATTTTTTATTTTTCATTTTTTTTTCTTTTCTTTTCTTGTTTGTTTCTTTTCTTTTTTTTCTTTTCTTTTTTTTTTTTTCTTAGTTTAGAAAATATTTAGACTTTACCAAAAATTGAAACTTTATTAAAAATGATGTGAAATCTGACGACATAAAAGATTAAAAAAATATTTTATATATAGCCCCCCCCCCCCCAAAAAAAAAAAAAAAAAATCAACTATAATAGGAGTCGAAGAAAAAATCTTAAATCCAAACTGCTTACATTCTGACTCATTTTTAAATTCATTTTTTAATTTAAACGCATCCAAATGACAGGTTCTTTTATTTGGGAACTACATAATGTGACCTGTTTGCCAATTTTTTGATAAAAGCAGAATATATTTCAAAATATGCTGTCAAAATGTCGTTTTGAACAGAATTTCTCAAAGTGATTAAAAAATTGAGGTATTGAAATAACAAATTGTTTTTTTTTTTCACTCATTTTTAAATTCATTTTTGTTCTCAAAGGCATCCAATTGACAAGTTTCTTATTTAGGAACTGTACATTTTGCCGTATTGGTCAGGTTTTTTTTTTTGTTTTTTTTTTGTTTTTTTTTTGTTTTTTGTTTTTTATAAAGGCAGAATGTACTTAAAAAAAAAAAAAAAAGCCAAGGTGGGTGTTTTGAAGAGAATTTCCCGAAGCGAACGTGGTAAAAAAATTGACAATGTATTCAAATAACAAAATGCTCATAATATAGTCAAACCTCGTTAAAATGAACACGCTTAGCATGAATTACTTTTAACATAAATTGTTTTCACAGTCTCCTATAAAGACGAATACAAAGATTTGATGCTGATAGCATGAATTACTGTTAACATGAACACAATTTTGACTCCCCCCCCCAGGTTTATGTTAACGAGGTTTGACTGCATATTTCAAAGAATGCTGTCAAAGTGAGCATTTTGAACCGAATTTCACTTAAGATGATTCTCATAAAAGATTCTCTTACAGAAAAATGAAATTAAAACTTCTTCAAAAGCGGCCAAATAAAATTGTGAAACTAAATTGAGTTAAAATTGAGTTTTTCTCTAATTATATTTCATTTTAGTTGTTTAAATGAGCACTTAAGGAAATCTACCTCCGCTTATAGACCAAGTCGGCAGGGGATTTTTTTTAATCTATGTATTTTTTATTTTATTGATGCCCTTTTTCTTACAATGAAATAGAAACTATGTTAATAGAGTACATTTTAACACATGCTGGTGAAGCATAAAAATACGTATAAAAAGTACGTGTGAAATTTTGTTCCGGTGAAAGTAGCTACATGTTTAGTTTAAAATTTATTTTTACTTTGTCAAATGTAACAAAAAAGAAAAAAATGATGTGATGGTGTCAAAATGACGTAATTTAGATTGATTTTTTATTTCTGTATTGGAAAGATTATGATCGGAGACTTTATTGATTATTTCATCTTTATTACATCTTTTGTCTGGTTTAAAAATTTATATATATATGGGTCATTTTCAAAAAACTTGTACATTTGGGAAATTTTTTACAAAAAAAAATTTTTTTTAATGCAACTTATAAAAATATTAGACGATACTAAAACATTTCTTGTATATAAAACTGAAAACAGCAGTTCACTTTTTGATTTGGAATGTCAAATAAAAAATAAAGTATGAACTTGCAACAGTAAAATGTTCCCCTCTGTTACCAACAGTCAAAAATTTTTATTAAAAAAAATAAAACACCTAAAACAGTAAATATCACATTTCCTTTAATTACATGATTGCTACTTTCAGAAAATCCTAACTGTTGTTTTGTTATGATTGTTTTTATTTTTGTAAAATACAAAGGATTTCCTCTCTGTTACTTTTTTGGAAAAATCATAAGTTTTAATTAAATATGCATTCACATTTTTTCAGTTAAATTATAAAAAAATATTGCATAAATAAAATATTTGTTAAAGTTACACAATTAATTGTTCAAAATGATGATTGATAAAACTTTTAGTGAAATAAACCAGCTTAAATTGACGGTAACAGAGTGGAAAAAAAGTAACCGAAAGGAACGCTGATTGATAGTGGAGCGATATTTGATGTGACATATTTTTTTATAAGTTTATATCATGTATTGTATCCGATCTTAATGTTTCAAACATTTCCAGCAAGAATTTAAAGATTTTTACAAAAATTACTATTGGAAAATAGTGGTATTTGGCAGGGCATTCTCTTTTGTAAATTTATATCATGTGCTATAACAAACGTACTGCTTAGTAAAAAAAAAAAAAAAAAAAAAAAAAATCTTATCATATATTAGTCGAGGTAGTGGTGCTTTAAAGCAAGAATTTAAGATTTTTGTAAAAAATACTAATAAAAAATAGTGGGATTAGACTAGGCAATTTTTCAATATAACTTTTTATTACGTGTTATAAGCTATCATGAAGTTTCAATGTTTCAAACAGATCAAGGCAGAATTTAAGATATTTGCAAAAAACTGCTATTCGAAAATACTGGTATTTCATGCGGCATTGTTTTTATAAATAAATTTATATAAATTATATATAAAATTATATATAAATTTTTATCATATGTTATAATCTGTGTTTCAATTTCTAACAGCTCGTCTTAGATTTTCAAATTTTAACAAATTCGCGTGTCAATTGGATGACGCTTTAACCCAAGAAATAACGATTTTTACAGAAATTGCTATTTGAAAATAGTAGTATTTGACGCGGTGTATCTTTTTTATAAATTCTTTCCTACTTAAATAATGATCTTTTCTTCTTTAATACATTTTTATCATGTGTTATAAAATATCCTAAAATTTGAAACAGACCAAGCAAGAATTAAAGGCTTTTACAAAAATTAATATTCGAAAATAGTGGTATTTCACGCTGCATTATTTTTTCATAAATAAATAGTATTGATTCATAAATATAAATGACTACAATTAAAGAAGCATTTTGTTTGAGAAAATTAAAGCCTAATGTTTATGGCAACTAGCTCACCACAAAAATTACTATTTTATATTTAAAAAGAAAAATGCATATTTTTAATTCTGTTCTAAGAACATGAAACGAGAATGTGCAGCCTTCAAGAACAATGTTTAAATAAACTTGTTTTTTTAGTAGTTTCTTACTCTGTTCCACTCTGTTACCATAAGCATGGTAACAGAGGGGGAAAAAAATGCAAATAATTTTATCAGCACAAAGTGAATTAAAAACAAGAAAAACTAAGCCTATTTATTTAAGAAGCACCATTTGATCTTATTGTTAAAATTTTATAAAAGTATAAAAAAAATAAATTTCACATAAATAAGCTGGTAACAGAGGGGAAACTGAATAAAACATCCTTATCTTGTAAATGCTTTAGTTCAACACCACGGTGAAAATAACTTAATAATTTAAAAAATGATGGCCTCATCTAAAAATAGACTGTTCGAAGAACTGCAAAACCTTGTGTTGAACACTTTGTAATAATAATTTATTACAATAAATATGGTAACAGAGTGGAAGTAACAGAGGGGAAAAAAATCTGGGGACAACAATAAATTGTTCCATTTTTATAAAAAAAAACAAGTTCTAAAAAATATATTATATGGTCTATGCTACACATAAGACATTATTAAATGTGAACTTAATTGTCACAACTGAAAAAATAAGCGTTTTGTAAGGCATGTAATTCTATAGGAATAATTTTTGTTGGTTTATTGTAAATTCCTTTAACATTTCCTTATTATTGACAGAGTCCTATTTCTTTCATTAGGGAATTCTCTTTTGTCTTGAAAAAATAGCAGTATACTTTTGAGTGGCAGAAATTCAATTATTAGAAATGTGTAACGATGGTGACAGTGAACAGTGCTATTGCCTTCATTTTATCGTATTTACATTACTTCTAAATCTAAGTACTGTATAATTTCAGTAGTCACATGATAAAACAGTAATAAAATTAACTTTAGGATAAAAGTTATTTGAAAAATGACTCTCAACTTAGCGACATATTAAGTTATTTTCAAATATTTTTTTTAAAAGTCCATTAAATGTAAATCGTGTTAAATAAAACCATCTTGTATAAAGTTGATTAATTTCTCGAAATTCCTATTCATTTTTAGTATTGACAAAAACAAGTACTGAATCTTCTATAATCGTTTTCCACTAATTTGTGCTTCGTATGTTTTAATAACATAACCTCGGTGATTTTTTTTTTTTTTTTTCTAAGCAAGGAATATGAAAGCTACCTCTTCCTCCCGGCACTGATCGGAAGGACTTTTATTACATCACTTTGTTCCCCTGCATCACTTTAACCTTCAAATGCGTATTTGGACATTTGAATTCTATTGCTATCAGTTCTAAAAGGAATCTCATAAAGACCAGCTAATTCACATTTCGGTGTCCGATCTATTTTAGTGCAAATCAACTTTTTTAATTTTTTTGATAACCAGACTACTACATTTATACACTATATTGCCATTGATTATGGGACACTTGCGATTTTAGACATTTTACTAAATATCTAGAAAAATACATGAGGAATCATCTCGAAACTCCTAGTGTATAAATATAATAGTATAAATCATACATCTCCTTGAAGATTTTTTCCCGAAACTCCAAAGGGGACCGTTAACAAATTAAAAAAGAATGAATATCTTTTGAATAACCCTGTCAAAATTAATGTAGCAAAAGCGCTCAAACTCTAGATTGTGATTGAATGCCTTATTGTAATAAGCCTTGTTCATTTTTATGCAAATAGCATGCATACTCGCAGAGTAATTAAGGTTTTTATAAAAATGTTTCCAAAATTTTCCAAGTTTTTCCCTTATAATTTTCAGAGTTCTTAATATAAAATAATATTTTTTTCAGAAAATATGACAAATAACATTGCACACAGTACCGTGTAATAAGAATTAAAAAATAATAAGAATTGTATGAAAAATGAGTAGGTTTACTAAATAATTTTTTACTGCGCATGCGTCAAAGATATCAAAATTTCATTTGCATATTATGTTAGCTAAATGTATAGAGCAACTTTTGTAACAGTCTCAAAATTATAGCTTGAAAATTCTGAAAGTAATCGTCTATAGAAAAAGGACAAAATCCGTTGTTTCCAAAATGAAGCAAAAAAATGAAGGATTTTATCCAAAAGTAATCGTAACATCCCGTATTGTGTATTCTATATTGACACTAATCAATGAATATATGGATACAACCCCTCTTGTTTTTGCTTCATTTTGAGAATAACGGATTTTCAACTTATTCAATTGACGATTATTTTCAGAATTTTCAAGTTATGATTTTGTGACTTTCACAAAAGTTGCTCTATACAATTAGCTAATATAATATGCAAATGAAATTTTGATATCGTTGACGCATGCGCAGTAAAATATTATTTAGTAAACCAACTCATTTTGTATACAATTTTCATTATTTTTTAAATCTGATTACACGGTACTATGTGCAATGTTGTTTGTCATATTTTCTGAAAAAAATATTATTTTATATTAAGAACTCTGAAAATTATAAGGGAAAAACTTGGAAAATTTTGGGAACATTTTTATAAAAACCTTAATTACTCTGCGAGTATGCATGCTATTTGCACAAAAATGAACACAGTGTATTACAATAAGGCATTCAATCATAATCTAAAGTTTGAGCGCTTTTGCTACATTAGTTTTGACAGGGTTATTCAAAAGATATTCATTCTTTTTTAATTTGTTGGCGGTCCCCTATGGAGTTTCGGTAAAAATTCTTCACGGATATGTATGACGTATACTATTATATTTATACACTAAGAGTTTCGAGATGATTTCTCATGTATTTTTCTAGATATTTAGTAAAATGTCTAAAATCGCAAGTGTCCCATAATCAATGGCAATATAGTGTATTATGTCTAAGTGGTTCAATGGAGCATATCGTAACTTCTGGTACAAACCAGGAAAACAGTTAAAACTTTTATATGTCATTCCTTTATGGTTTACATCCTTGATATTTTTATGAAAACAGAATTCATAGATAAGTTTATTAATGAGGTTTGTTGAAAATTGTTTTCTTCAGCGATAATTCGAATGGTTAAATATTAAGCTCTTCAAAATATCTACTTGAACATACTTTAAAAGCTAGTCAAATAAAACGTTCAGATCAAATGACACGATTCCATCGTAAAATTTATTGTTCATAACTTTTTTTTATGTAAAATTGTAGCATGCAAATTTTACATTAGACGAGATTTAAAAGTATGTTCTGATTCATTTTAAAACATAAATCATGATACTTGCAGGCATAACCAGAGGTGGGTTATTCATTAAACTGAGCAGGCTATAGCCTAGGGCCCGGATGAAAAGTGGCCTCAGTACTAAGATTTTCTTTCGGGTTCTCTCTTCATATTGAACTAATATTTAGTGCAAAAGAGGAATGAATTGCAATATTCTTTGTTGTATACGTTTATGAATTTTTGAAAGATATTAAAACATAGATTGCATTCTGAATACCATCCATTTTTAATATCTTCTATTTCCCCCCCCCCCCCCCAATTTTTATTTATTTATTTATTTTTTTTTTTTTATGCATTTATGGTGGTTTTACATAGAACCGCGGCAGTCAAGCCATGATTTTTAAGCAACTTTACGAATAATGTATTTTAAATACTTTTTAAAATTTGTATCAAACGGTTTGTCTATTTTCACCCTTCAGTTTTTAGCTCGCAGGCTATCTAAGCGTGAGACCTTATGCACCCGCCCGTTCTGTATGTATGTGTGTAATGCGATAACTCATGATAAAAATGTCCGACTTACTTAAAATTTTGAATATAGGTTTATTCTGATAAGGCGTTACCTTGATTAGATTTTGGGAGCGCATTTTATAAGTATAAGAAGGAGAACGGGGCCTAATGCATCTCCCCTTACTTTATATAAATGTGTTTTTCATGCAGAATTATCAGATTTCATTCAAATTTTAGACACAGGATCATTCTGATAAGGCTTTTCCATGATTACTTTTGGAAGTTCATCGGATAAATAAAAGGAGCAAAGAACGGAGACTAATTCCCCCCCCCCCCCCATTAATTTAGATAAATGGGTTCTTCATATAGAATTATGAGATTTCATTCAAATTTTAGACATAGGATCATTCTGAAGGGGCACCTCCATGATTAATTTTTGAAGCTCAATGGATAAGTATTGGGGACGAAAGCTACCCCCCCCCCCCTCCTTTTTCAGAAAAATGGGTTTTTAATACAGAATTTTCAAATTTCATTCAAATTTTAGATATTGGATCATTCTGATGAGGTGTCTCCGAGATTAGTATTGGGTGCTCATTGGATAAGTATAAAGGGGGGAATGGAGGGTAACCACCCCATAATTTAGGTTAATGTGTTTTTCACGCAAAATTTACCTATTAGCTTCAAATTTTTGATATAGGTTCATTCTGATAAGATGCTTCCCTGATTTGTTTTTGGAATTTATAGGATAAATATAAAGGGGGGATAGGGGGGGACTACGCCTCTTAATTTAAGTAAACGGTTCTTCATGCAGAATTAACTGATTTGCTTCCATTTTTGGATACAGGTTCATAGTGATAAGCTTCCCTGATTAATTGTGGGCTTCTTTTATTAATTATAAAAGAAGTTAAGGATGATTACCCCCCTTAAGTTAGCTAAATAGAGTTTTATGCAGAATTATTCGATTTGCTTTAAATTTTTGTATGTAGGTTCTTTTTGTTAAGTTGAATGTCTCAATAGTTTTGGAGGTTTAATGGTTTAGTATAAAAGAGGTAAAGGGGGAACTTCTTCTTAAATTACATAAATGGGTTTTCATGCAAAAATATCCGACTTGCTACAAATTTTGGATACAGGTTTATTATATGATAGGACGTATTAGTAATAAGTTTTTGAATTCAATCACTAAGTATAAAAATAATTGTGGGAGGCTATTTCCTCCCTTAATTTGTTTTTCGAAGGGCATTATTATATAAGTCTGTAATAGTACAATCAGTGTGCATAGACTGTGATCTCAATATCATTAGTTTAACTGGGCAATATTCTTTTTATTAAACCTTTCCCTTCCCCCCTCCAACACTTCTTTAAAGAAAGCCCTGTATTTTACGTTTCTAGATATCTTAAATATGATTTTTTTTCTTCAAACGATTTCTGTCCGTTTATTAAAAATTTATGAGTGTTACTATAATGCAAAATTACTACACAAAATTCAAAGAAATTTTATATTTAGTGTAACCCAGTCTGATGATTATTGATTATGCACTAATACTTATTAGATTTCGGTGGTAATAATGAAGAAAATAACTTCTGCCAGGGAGGAAGATGTACAAGTTGAAAACTGCACGTTAAACGTGGGAAATGAAGTGTGTTCGTACTGTAGTTTTATAAATATTCAGATCTTGGTTCAATCATGCAAAAATGCATGAACATATTTTATACGATTATACATATTAAATTCAGTAATACGAAACTAATAAGACTCTATCTTAAGTAGGACATTATCAACATTATAAAGCCAGAATCATAATCTATCATGGGATATCACTGAATCAATTACGCTATGATTTAGTAGAATAAAGAATACTTTTATTTCTCTTTTAAGTTCTGAGTCTGTAAGTCAATTGAAATGACTCGACAAAATTCTCCAATAATTATATAAATTAAATTTCAAACCATTCAGTTGTATAGATTTGGACTGTTATATGCGGAATGACAGACAGATCAGATGACGATTATAGGTGCAACATATTTACAAAAATACATTTCCCCATAGACCGTAATGTATTGGAATACTTTAGAATGTCTCTGTGTAAATGAACTATGAACGTTACGTACTTTATTTTCACTGCCGAACAAGACGCAGAAAATCTCAATAACACATATCAATTACAGAGCAATCCAACTGTATATACGCAAGTTAGAGTTTAGACATATAGTCGGACAGATAAACCAATTTTTTAAGCACTTTCAACTATGTTTATACTGGTTTCGGACTTTTTTTTATAATAAAGATATTTCACTTTCGAAACTAGTTCTGAAAGTGGAAGTATGTTATTAAAAAATCTGCAAATCGGATAAGTGAAACAAGCCATATTAGATATTAACATAAGTTATCCTATAGAAAAAAGAAATGTTTGAAAATATTTAAATTTAATTCAGAAATTCGAAAATAACCTGCGCATAGGTTTAGAATCAGTAAGCGGGTGTTTCAAGTGAGTGAATAGACCACTTAATTGCACAAAGTATGCAAATCAAGTACCGAATCAGATTTGTTTTAAAATATGCTATATATACATATTAACATAAGAAATTCAGTTTTTTAATATAGTCCCTGATTTCTGAACTATTCTCTTCCCTCTACAAAGGACGTTTAAAAATATTATACTGTTTTGCGACCAAAACTTATTGAATTTTATTTAAATTTTATGAAAATTCAATTTTCTAGATTATCTAGATCTATTATGAAAATCAATATAACTATAACTTATAAAATACAGAAACAGTATACAAATTAAATTTCATGTTTTAATATGCATACAGATTCTTGTAAAACAAATATACCATACATGAAATCTGTACTTAAATTTTATAATCTGATTTATGATATGATCTAAAAGATGTATATTTTGAATCAACCGAAATATATCTCTTTGAATAAATGATAAAGAAGTCCGCAAATATGTCAAGTCTACGGGTTCGTGTGGTCATTAATCCGCCTTTGGCAAAACTATTGAATTTTTCATTATCTAAAGATTATTTTAAAATTTATTTTATTATTTATTTATTTATTTTTGATAAATGAATTACATCTTAAGTTATAAATGATTTTTCCCCCTCGTGATTACAATATCATGAATAAATTCATCAGTAACTGAACTTTTCACATCAGTATTTCCCCCCCCCCCTTTTTTTTTTTTTTTTTTTTTTTTTTTTTAATAAATGACACAGTTTAGAGTGTTCTCACATCGTGACGTATTATATCTTTTGACATATGAAACATTTAATGTGTTCTATTAATACATGCATGAAATTTTCAGTCGGTTCTTGATAATGATATAATGTGTTTAATTTTCTTTCAAGTAAAGCATGTTTCAGATTATGCTATCAACACGGAAATTTAAATTAAATGTTTCAGCCGTATGGCATTTCTCAAATAGATACTGACTACTTTGACACATTTTTAGTTAATTTTTGTTCTTAAACGAAAGAAAGGGGCAGATACTCTTATTCGAAAACTGTGCAATCGAACAGTTTTCTATTCTTGAATAAAGGAAGAAGATATTTTAAAGAACGTTGTCAAAGAACCGCTTTTGAATACGGAAAAAGAAAAAACTGCCATCATGAGAAAACAGCTGTTTATAAGTCATGATATAAGTGATTTATCGGAAAAAGAAAAATCTTTGCATAACAAATCATTGAATAGTTATGTCTCCAAGTATTGTGCTTTTATGTCTTTAAATGAATCCGTTAATGTGCCAGTAACTCTTGCGTTGTATAGAGCAAATATTTTTTCCCTTTTTTAGGGGAGAGAAAGGATCACTTTAACAGTCATGAAAATAATTACATCACAGATGTAATCTGTTGTGTTGTAACTGAAAATCTTTCATGATATCTGAAATTTTTGATCAATTCTTTGAAAACTGATAGAGAATACCGAAAAAGCACACATGTGTAAGAATAAAGGAAATTTCGTAATAGCACTTGTCAGAACGTTCCGCATTATTGAATTGTGAAATGGAAAAGATGGAAATTGGCAATTATAAAATAAGTTAACACTAATTAAATTAACTTATGATTTTAACACTTTTCGACATAACTGAAATGAAATGTTAATTTCTAAGATGCTTATTTGATATTTCCTTCCAGGTTGACAGGTAGAGGCAGTTCTGAATTTTCTAACGGGCTGGACCGACAATAAATAAATAAATTAAAAGAAAAAAGAAAAAAAGAAATTAAACTGGCCTTACGGGCCAGGCCGAGCAAATAAAATATTTAGCGGGCCGGACTTTCGGGACGAGACGTATCTTTCTAGCGGGCCGGACGCCCCGCTAGAAAGATTTGTGCAAAAACGATAAAATGTGAACTATTTTTAATGAATATGGCTTTAACGAGAATGAATATAAATGTGCGTCACGAGCCGATTCTTATTTGACAACATCAATATAGAGATGTACGTTTTACAGATCGGCATCGGACAGTTACATTCTATCTAATCCGGGCTTAATATTTTTTTACCAGACTCGTTCCTGGCCGAGATCAGGCTTGCATTGCTTTTCTACATATAGTCGAGCCGGGTCGGAACCAGACTTAATTGCGCTTACGATGTGTAGGGCAGACAACAAGATTTGTAAAAATTTGAATAGCAATAAAGAATTTATACGTTAACGTAATCTTTGGAAATATACTTCTTAGTGGTTCTTAAATTCATTTCACAACAGCGCGAAAGTCTGACACTTTTTCTGACTAATTTTTAATTGTAAAGATATAAAATCAACAAGCTTGACTGTTGAAAAGATTTAGAGTCGAATAGCGTTTTTTATTTTGATAAATAAGATACTTGTATACATTTGTTGAGATATAAGAGATTCTTGTCATGTGGTTGGAGATTTTTTTTCCCTTCCCATGCTGTCGCTTCCGGAAATTAGATTCAAAACGATATACTTTGATAGCATTTTCTTAAACTGCTTGTATAAAAAAATGGATAAAGCCATTCGACTACATAGTTTCTAAATAAAAACACATGCTATTCTTATGCGTTTCCGAAAAAAAAAAAAAAAAAAAAAAAAAAAAGAATTTAGAAATGTGTCAGATTGCCTTTGGATTTGAGAAAATCATTAATAAAATGATACAGAAACATACGAATTGAATATTTCCAGCTGAGCGAAAAATTGCCCAGGCCGGGGATCGAACCCGGATACTTGGCTTACAAGGCCAATGCTTTACCTGTTAAGCTATCTGGGCGATAGCCGGCTTGTAAGCCGGGTATATATTCTTACACATGTAACAAGTATCCGGGTTCGATCCCCGGCCTGGGCAATTTTTCGCTCAGCTGGAAATATTCAATTCGTATGATAACGTTACCAATCAGTTTGATTGTGTTAAAAATAATGATATAGAAACATATTCATAAATCTTCTTTTTATTTTGAAGCTTCAAAAGTTTTGATGTTTTTAACTTTCTCTTTTTCTTTTATTTTAAGCCTTATTTTTTTTAATGAATCTTTATTTAAATGTTGAAAGTCTAAGAATATAAATAATCATTAATATTGCTATTGTGCATTTTCTGTAATGAATATATACAGTAAAATCATTCCATAAATGCATGCAGTAAGTATGCAGTATTCTTTAAAAGAAAGTTAATTATATGATAATTTTTTTTTCGAAATAGAAATTATGTCGGCAAAATTATGCAAGGACAAAAATGACTATACGACGCATGTCGCACGTCGCGCTCCATCTCATTGGTAAATAAGGAGGAAATTAGCGAGGAAATAACAAAAATCATCAATTTTTTAAAAATAAAAACGTGTATCAATACCTGTATTAAAACCTTACTCGTAATTTTTAATATTTGTTAAAGAGAAATAAAAAATATTTATTAGATCTCATAATTTTTGGTTTTCAAACGGGGGGGGGGGGGAGGGGAAAATTAAAGAATTCTTTTATGAAAATCACATCAGCAAAAACTGAATCTTTTTTCTTTTCTTTTTTTATTTTGAAATCCTTTTCTCTAAAAACAGTTTGGTTAAAAAAAAAAAAAATCTAAAGCAGAGCGATGGGATTAAGCTAGTAGTTCCTTACATCAATATTAAAGAGCTCAAACACTATTGCGAACATGTCTACAAATTTTGCGCATATATAAAAATGGCTATGTTAACGTGGGAAGAACTTTCGCACTATTCAGCATTATTCAGGCCCGTAACCAGACGGGGGGCAGGTGGGGCTGAGCCCCCCCTAGCATCCTCTAGAGCCCCCTCTAACGATTTCTTTACTTTCTACTTTTTTTAAACAAAATCCATATTTTAACTTTTCTCAAAAAAAAAAAAAAAAAAGTAAGAGAAATTTTTTAGATCTTTTAACTGCCTTGAATAAAATGGGAATACGCCAAGAATTTTGTATTCGGAACCTTATTAGATTAGTTGTTTTCTGTTATCTTGCTAGTGGTATAATGCATCTCTCGAAACACATTTTAAATTAACATTTCTTTCTCCTGAAAAAAATTAAGTCCAGATGCACTAACGGTCACCACATGTGTTAGTACATCGTTATATTTTTAAAGCAACGATCTTACGCAGAATGAATGGAAATGGACACATGGTGTTCAAGTTGACTGATAATTAGTCAAGCGATGTTCAAAATCTTGACTAAGACATAATCATTAAAAACCCATGTTTCTAAATTTTAATGGTTTGCTTGTTGACAATACGTACTTATCATTAGATTTAGTTAACGATGAAATATCACTTGGAAACTAGAACGTTTGAAAATTAAAAAGATAAAAAATGTCAATTTATACACGCGGAATAAAAAAAGCCACTAATTGTTTCATGTTATGGATTACAAGGGGTACATTATATATAAAAAAAGTTTATTTTATTTTATTTTATTTTTAGTTATTTTTTTATTTTATTTTTGTTTGTGTGTTAAATGAAAACATTTTTTTTTTCAATTTGTAATATAACAATAAAAAAATTGAACAAAAAAAAAAAAAAAAAAAAAAAAACAGGATTAAGGTTAAGTTTATTATAAGATTACGGCAAAAATGTCTGCAATTATTTGATGTATGAAATATTAATAAATAATTATAGTATTAGAAAATAAAATATTAATAAAATTTAATAAATTACGGTTTGCCGTTAATTAAAGATATTAAAAGTAGGAAATTAAAATAAGAATAATAAATTAAGTTTCATTAAGTATGTAATTTCTACCATAACATATGCAAAAAAACCTGTTAATTTTTAACTAAAAAATAAACTTTTTTCTTAATCAAAAAGAAAAGATTTCAGAAACTATTGCAAAGTATTTTTTTTTTTTTCATAATACAATCGAGTCTCTCTGTAACGAAATTCCACACATCGAATTTTTCTATATAACGAATTTTTAGTGGGAACGGTCCCCTTTTCGCATGATTACATTAAAAACAGTCTCTATATAGCGAAATATCTATCTCCATATAACGAATTTTTTCATAAATTGGCCTTAATTTATTCAGTTTTAAAAAGCTTTGAAATCATATGGAATCAATTTTCCATCACTTATTTTTGATTTATCGTCAGTGCTGAGTTTTTTTATATATTACTTCTTTCCTTGTTCTTTAAATCCAACGAATTCATCCCACTTCCCACACACCTTTCCACATCCTTCTCAAAACAGAGCCAATTGGATTGATACACATGTAAGAGAGGAATCAATGAGAAACACATGAGATTCCTTCAAATGGAGGGAAATGTTAACTACAATTTTTCATTCCTTGCTAAAATTTGAACTTTTTTTTTGAGAGCGTAACAACTTTAAAATCAAAACAACAAAAAATTACAGATTTCTTCGTCTGTAATTAATGAAAGTCTTCCTTATTTGATTTTCATTAAGTTTTCAAATAAATGTCTGTTCTCTTTTTTGAAACAGCTTAAATAATTAAAAAATAATAGGTTAATACAGTCAAAGATCTATAATCCACACACCTATAATCCACTATTTTCTATAATTCACGTTATTTTACGAATATAAACAATGAAATAAACAATTAAAAAAATTTACAAATTAGTGATCCAAAAACGTTTTTTTAGAAAAATTTAAAAAAAAAATGAGAAAACAATGAAGAAACAGTGAATTATGGGTGTGCGGATTATAGATCTTCGACTGTATTTACTTTTAAACATTTCGAATTCTTAATTCAAAAGATCAAAAATAATATTTTTTCAAATTTCACACATTAAATACGATTTTTAACATCATTCTCAATATATCGAATTTCTCTATATAACGAATTTTTTACTGGAACGGTGGATTTCGTTATATAGAGACGTGACTGTAATTAATAAGACATTAAATTAAGAGCATTGTATTTACCATGTGTATTATTAATATTTACATACATTAATTTGATTTTTTGGAGTCTGCACCAATCTAACCACACACACAAAAAAAAATAATAATAATAATTGTCCTTTAAAAATTATTACAAAATTCAGCAAAAATATTACGAAAATAAATTAAATTTTAAATCAATCAACTCCAACTTAGAATCCCATATTTTAATATCTGTGTGTTTGGATGGTTCCCCCCCCCCCCATAATGGCCAGTACAAATGCATTATTTTATACTAACCATAGTTATAGTTGCTAATCGTACTTGAAAATACACGTTTAAACACGTGAGATAAAATGTTACAAAAATGGTAAGATTAAAATTTTTAAACTAAGTATTAAATCAGAAAAAATTTCATAGATAATTGGATATGCATCTATTGGACACTTATATTGAACTTGGCTGGACTTGCATAGACACCAAAAAGTCAAATTAATGTGCATAAAAATAAATATAATAATACGCATTCTCTTAATTTAATTTCTTATTAAATATATTGTGTAAAAATAATATTTTAAACCTTGCAGTAGTTTTTCAAAAAGGTTTTATTTTTGATTTAAAAAAAAGTATTTATTTTCCGATGATTATGAAGTATTTTGCATTTATTAATTTCCTTATAGAAAAATTCCGTTATAGAGAGGTTTTACACTCTATACACTCTAGACACTATAGGCAGGTCCATTTTATCAGTTTTTGCTATATTTAGTTTGCTTAAGATATGGATTGTTAAAAAAATGTTAGCCCACCAGAAAATTTTCAGAGCCCCCCCTGGCATGTCTCGCTGGTTACGGCCCTGGCATTATTGTTTTTTTTTTTCTTCTTCTTTTTTCTTCAAAAACAGCTTTAAATAAATTTCAATGAAAATATTGCAGAATAATAATTCAGTATATGAAATATTTTCCCAACACTATTTCATTTTTACATTCTATGCAAAAATCCTTTTTAGTTAAAGTGTGAACTAACTTCAAATAATGATGCTGTATAATTAAAAGTTTTTTTTTCTTGTATTGTTGCATGGCAGATTTAAAAAAACATTGTAACGTCAGTTGATAAAATGCACAATGTATATACCGCATTTCATGTTATAAACTGAGAGTGACATTTCTACATACAAACTTAAAAAACCGAATATTTGTGTCATTGGGTGGGTAGAAATATTTGTTTGAGAACCGCTTTCAAAAGTAAAGAAGAGATTACACATCTGGACCACTGGTTTCCCAGATGCTCTTGAGCCCAGATAAGATCATCTTTCTTAAGGGACTGACCATTTAATAAATAAAGTAAACACCAAGGGGAAAATGCATGACTTTTCGAAGACGTAATCAATCACCCGGAAAAACTTCATTCCCGCTGATAAAAAGGGAAAAACTAAGGCAACAAAATGGCGTTAGTTTTAATTTTATCAAAAACAGCAGAAGATTAATCACTGTGTCCCGCCCCTAATTTGTTAACCTGCCGAAGATGTCATCACCTCAAATTAAAAATAATCGATTTTGGCTGTTATGGGAAGAGGCCCACGCCACATCCCATTGTTCTCTCGGCATGGTTTCGAACACAACATCTTTGGTGAAAAGATGCTCAGATTCGCTTTAGAGAAGCAGAAGTGCGGTCAACTCAAGACATAACAATATGAGTTTCGGGGGGAGAAAAGCCGGTTTGGCGCGCTAAATCTGCCCTTAACGGGCCAAACCGGTTTTTCTTCCGCCGAAACTCGTATTGTTATGTTTGTCTTGAGTTGACCGCACTTCTGCTTTTCTCTTTGTGAAATCTGAAAGATGCCAATAAAGCGATCACCGCCAAAAAACGGCATCTTTTCGCCAAAGATGTTAGATTCGAAACCATGCCGAGAGAACAATGGGATGTGGCGTCTACGTATATTAGAAAGTCAATGTGTCTAGGTATCTTAGGTCATTGGGCGCCCCCTACGTCCTGCTAGCAGACTAGTCGAGAGACTAGTCAAACAGGTCATGTGATCGAAAGTCAGTCATCACTAGCGCCACGTCATACACCGGGCAATACTTTGGGGCTAAGTTCTGTTGGGAAAAGCCTATCTTCTCTGTTCTCCTTCTACTATTCTATCTCCATGAATACTTGCAAAACTTCGGCTAAATACAGGTATTGGGAGAATAACATTGAATGCTAAATCTAGTTATTTCTATATCTATGGGTCGACCGCGCACAGCGCTGGGATAGAGATAAACAAACTGAAGCTCCTCCCCACAGATTTGTCTGTGCTTCTCCCGCACTAATAAATGCGCGCCATCTACAGACGAATCCTTTAAAATACGTCACGCAGGGCTCTTTAAATTAATTTTAGATTTCTTTTTGCTTCAATGAATTGAAAGCATTCTTCAATATATTCTTAAAATAATACAGTGGCGTAGCTACGTTTTTTGGCGCCCGGGGCAAGAAGGAATTTTGCGCCCCCCCCCCCCAAAAAAAAGAAAAAAAGTAGCTACTTTATTTTTCCTCGACGAAAAAAAAGTCTTTTTGGCTTGCACCGGTAGCATATTTCAGATGTGTATATTGCTGGGACGATTACTGTTTCTAAACCAATAGGAGACCGTCATTATCACGGTTAAGTACACGCCCACACAGTTTGATTGACAGGAACTCGTGGACAATTGATCGTGTGTGTTTATTATTTATTTGTACTCGGATTGTTTGAATTTGTACTCGGTAATTAAAAATTAAAGGTACGAAAGATTTTTTTTTTTTTTCAAAATGACTGAATTTTATTTACTTCAATTAGAAATTATACTTCCTCTGATCCTGAAATAAATAAATAAATAAATAAATAAAAATTAAAGTAAGAATTTTGCTTATACGGATATTTTCGCAGAATACCTTTTTTCCCATTTGTTTAATATGTATATAAATCATTTTGGAACGATATTTAGAATATTAAAAGGGTTTGAAATATTTTTTTTAAATGTCTTATTTATTAATAAAAGACAGCCTCCAATAATTAAAAAAAAATCACCAACGGACTCTCGGCCCGCGATGGACTCGAACCCATATCCTCCGGTTTCAAGCTCGACGCTCTTAACCATTCAGCCAGTCAGCTCACTTTCATCCGCAACAGATTATCGTTATAATTAGCACCGTCAATTGTCCACGAGTTCCTGTCAATCAAACTGTGTGGGCGTGTACTTGACCGTGATAATGACGCTCTCCTATTGGTTTAGAAACAGTAATCGTCCCAGCAATATACACATCTGAAATATGCGCACCGGTAAGAAAAGGACATCTCCACTCTTCCTCATTTTTAAGGATACAGATAATTTTGCTCAAAAACACAAAACTAAAATGTTTGAAACCCGATTACAGATTTCTAGTTGTCATCAATACCGAATGTGAATGGGTATTCTAAAAATATAGCGGAAAGTTTACGGAGGGCCTCCGTGGCTGAGTGGTCAAAGCACCACGCCGCTAATCGCCTTAGAGCGTAGGAGGTTGTGAGTTCGAATCCCACTGGCTCCATTGCACGCACTCTTGGTGTGGAACTCCTGGTTGTATATATCTTGTGTTGTAATATTTCCTTGTGCTATTTCGTCCTTGTATATTGACATTGACGATGACTTACAAGTAGCCTTCATGTCGAGCACACAAGTCAGATGTATGTTGTCCAAGTTCACGGATATGGCGGATAATGTTTTAAGTGTAAGTGAGTAGCAACAATGAAAATATATTTTCATTGAAACACATTTGAAAAAACTCCTAAATTACGTCCGATTAGAGAAAATACATCCCCTGTTTAAAAGAGTGGCCATCCTAGAATTTCAAATTGCTATATTCGTTCATTTTTTAAGATAGAAGGGAAAACAAACAATGTTCTTGAATCCTTTTATTAAGACCTAGCGATGAGATTTCCGCTTTTTTGGCCACCAGTATAATTTAAGAGAAAATATCGGTCTCTTAAATCACAAAAATATTCCGATTACATAATATATAGCATTTTCTCTAAAATTTTACTGGTGTGCAAAAAAGCGGAAATCTCATCCCTGTTAAGACCTTATGATTACGCAAGAAATAATTTTCTATTCATAATTTTTGCTACATTTTTTTAGTTTAAAATCTTTAGGGGGCCGTCATTATAGAACAGGATGGCGAATCAAGATGTCCAATGTATTTGGTCGATATCGTAATAAAACCTTAACATAAATTCAATCACATCCAAATCGGTTTATAAATACGACCGCAACAGCATGATAATGGCTATAGAGAGAGGTGCTATCTATAGAGAAATGAAAGAGATAAGATTTAAAATATTTATAAAATTCAAAATTGAAAATAATTTTCCAAAATTTAAATTATAATTCTTAAGTTTTTTCCTAATTTTAAATCTTGTATTTTAAAATCCGTTTTACCCCTTTTAACTTTGTTTTCCAGCATGACATTTATTATGTTGACTATATTAACCCATTAACGCCCGAATTATTTTCTTCGCTAAAATTTAAATTTTTTATTTCCCACCACTTTTAAAATCAAATTAACTTTTATATAATTTTATCGAGGATTTTGTCTCGTGAAAGAAGGTATATATTTATCTTCCTCTTTACTGGTGGGAAAACTGCTTTCTTGCTGTTTTTGTAACCGTCCTCAAATGAGGACGCTGGGCGTTAATGGGTTAAAATCAGAGACTGGCTTAAAGTAGAAAATGCTGACTTTTGTACAATTCTCCTTAATTTGTGGTTAAAGCCTTGTAGTGGCGCCATCTTGCACGTCAGTAAAATGACTTTCTCGCAGGAAGCGATATAGCTAGCCTTTTGCTCGGCACATAAGTTCTCGCTTACTGACTGTGGGTTGTCCGGTTCGATCCCTGCCTGGGTTTAACACCTGCATTGGCGACCTCGGACAAACGAACACGCACTTTGCTCTAGACCGACAGATGGCAGCACTGAAAACACCCCCAGCATCCAAAGTTTGCGAAACGCTCGCAGCAAGCAAAGCCTGCGTAACGCTCACAGCACACAACCAAAGCCTGCGAAACGCTCATTTACATCATCACAGCACGCAAAGCCTATGACAACTCTCATAGCACAAAGCTTGCCGCACCGCGCATCATCGAGGGGCCACACATGCGCGCGGCAGCACGACAACGATGATGCATCACTCTGGCAACCGCCAGCGCAATACGAGTACATATCGCTCGTCCAACGTCAACGCGACGTTCTTCTCACTGGGGGTGGAGTACTGTAGCGGCGCCATCTTGCACGGTCAGTAAAACGAGTTTCTCGCAGGAAGCGAGATTGAGCTAGTCTTTTGCTCGGCTCATAAGTTCTCGCTTACTGACCATGGGTTCTCAGGTTGGAACCTTGCCTGGGCACATTACCTGCAGCCTTGTACGTCACCAGACGGTTAGCTAATTAACAATTAAACTAAATGTTCCTTCCAAATTGATACTTTCGGTCCCTGTTTAAAATATTACAAGCCCCAAGAACGCGCTCAAAAAAAATTCCATTTTGCCTATTTGATATGCTTGTACTATTTGCGACCATGTAGATCTCGAAACTGACATAAATGGCGCACATCCCATGGAGCTTGCGGAGATTATCGTAAAATGCAGCGACAAAATAAACGAGTTCGATCCACATAGATTCCAAGTAATTTTTTTATTCCATTAATCTCCCAGTTATTCATTACATACACAGATATAGTTTACTCCAATTCATTTACACTGAATTTAAGTGCAAAGTTCGCAAAAATTCCATAAAAGCTGTAAAAATTCATAAAATCCAGAAAAATAACCGAAAGAAAGGTTTGCAGGGCAAGTCACAAATACAGCTGGCAGAGTGCAACAGGCCTCGATGTACACGTACACATGTCACTTCTCGGCGAGTCGTATCTTTCAGCCCCGGCAAATTGGATGGACCAGATCGATGTACCCGGAATTTCAAATATGCAGAAGTGTGCCGGTATCAAACCTGGAGACTGAGCAGCGCGAGCAACCAGTAACCCCTGTTTAGGATTTTGAATTCCCCGAATGCTTGTATCAGAAATTTCCCTAATGTTTGTATCAGGAATTCCTAGACCGAAGTAGCAATGTGACTAGGTGCTTCATCTTACACAAATGGAACGGTAGAAACCACACTTCTTTCTCGCAAACATAGTACGACTTCTTCATCGAGAAGCATTTATAACGCAAAGCATACCCCACAGCCGTTTCCCACCCATTTACAGATACCTGCATTTCAAAGAAGAAGGGTCCTATGATGAACGAATCTGTGAAATCACACCACATTGTCGCTTTTGAAGAATGCAATGATTTCTGGAAGTAACTCACGTGGATTAAACCACGGCCATACTCGAGTTTGATCGGGATTAGACATCACCCAAATGCTATAGTTATTGGTATTAACGTCTTCATGAAGCAAAAAAATGAGCTTTTTCTGTTCAGAAAATGTTAAAGACTTAAGTGGGAATTTGTTCAATTTTGGAGAAAGCCAACCTCGCAAATGTGCCTCTCTGTATGGTATGAATTTGTTTGCCTAAGAGGGAGAGCTCAGACAAAGAAACCAGGTCTGTAGAGCGTTATGTCCCTCCCGGTCGCCTTTATTAAGGTCTTTAAAAAATTTTCAGCCAAAGCTGAAACCACCAGAATCGCGACAGTAGGCGGTAAAAATACAAAAATCCGTATCAGGGCCGCACATGTTGTTGGTGTGATTCCAACATTTTAAGGGGCTTTAAACGTAAAAGAATAATTGTATAATTGTATATAGATTCACTGCTGTTTTATTACATGTGTTTTTATTATTATTTTTATTATTTGAATATTTTTAATGTGTCTTTTAAATGTATAGTATGATTGTTAGTAGTTTGATTTTTTACAAGGGAAGTATTATGTATCTGTTTTTGTATTCAGGAAAGTTTAATTGCAGAGTACGAGGTATAGATATATGACCTATTGTCCTGCAAAGTCATAAAAGTCATACCCTGATAGGGGATACAAAAAAGAAGTAGGTCTTTTATGACCCTATGTTTTATAGCCGAGTCATGGCTACGTGTGAGGCCCAGCTGGTCACGTGGGAAATACGAGGGGTGTAGGGCCCCGGAGTATAAGGGGGGCTCTCTGACCCTTAATGCACGAGGGGCGTGGGCAGGAAGAGCCGATTGGCTGGTGAGTAGAATTATGATATGTATGTTAATTTTCTCTCACCAGTCAGGACTTTTTATGCAAATTTTGGACACAGTGAGTTTTCCTTGTTCTCTAGAAAAAAGAGAGAGACGACATAGAGGAAGAGAAGCGAGTGGCTGAGGATGTTCAGCTTTTAGGGTGCTGCTTTTAAGTCTAAAATTACCAGTGCCCACCATTAAGGCCTGCCCTTTTTGTAAGTGAAACGCATGGGATACTTCTAAAATGTGCCCCTGAATCAATATACACCGGCCAGGTACCGGTGGTGCTTCCTATGCTCAGTGGAGTATCAGGTACTGTTATTTTTGTCTATAATGTTCTTAAATTTGTATACATATACCAATGTACCATAATGCAATGTGAGTAATATCTAGCCCAGGAGACTTTGTCTGAGTGAGCGAATTGTCAAACTTAAGTATAAATTTTAGATTATTTTGGCTGTAAGTGTAACATTTTACTTAAAGAGTACGTTTCTCTAGTTGATCTTTTGTAATGATATTATTAATGTGCTTATATTTAATAAAGGAGTTATGTTTGTTAGAACACTTAGTTGTCATTTATGAGAGCTTTTTTTTAATGGCCTATTTTATATTTTTTTTCAGTAGTCAACCAATACTTGCATATCTAATTAAAATTCTATTTCTTTTTCTTGTGTCTAAGTTAATAGTGAGTAAATATATTTTGTAGGGTTCAGTAGCTAAGTACGGGGAAATTTAATTTTAATGTATTTTAAGTCTTATTTTGTCTCTTAGCTATTCAACAGGGTCATAGGTTGGGTAATCTACTAAACATTACACAACGCAATGACTATATTATTTTCTTTATCTTTTACCTGACTAGGCCGCACGATCATGAGGTTCTACTAAATTAGATGCCCCTACAAGATATCATTATTTGGGTTTTTATTATTGAATGAACCCGGGGTATAGGTGCACCCAACACCTATGTTAAATTTGTGCAGATCTTGCCAGCATAAGCGCCCCGGAGTTTAGGTGGTACCGTGACCTCTTTCTTTGAGAACGTCTGGTTATTAATTATATTTTGGGTAACTTTATTAAATTAGCAATATATATTTCTTTATTATTTAATCAATTTATACCTTTTTATATACTTTAAGTATGCTAATTTTAACGGAGAGTTAGGTCTAAATTACTATGCAGGTAGTGTTGGTTTTTTCATTTTATATATATATCTGGTGTGATTTTAATGACAAAGTTCTCCTGTGAGCACAAGAAAGATTGGCACATTTTTATAACAAGGTTCAGTCATGACAAATGATAAAAAGTGTTAAATAGTATTGATTATTATGTATGTGGTATCTTTATTTAACTCAAGTAGAATAATGTTAAATACTGAGTGGAATTGTAATGATAATGTTTCTGGTTGGTAATTGTGCATTATATATATGAAATACGAAATAATATTAGAGGGATACTATTATGATGAAAGGATAAAATATCTATATATGTAAATTAAAATATATATATATATATATTAATAATATTTTTCCTCGATTTATCAAGGTAGCTGAAAAAAAAGTAAGAGTGTTTTGATAAGAATTTTTTTAAGTACAATATACAGGAATAATAATAATAAAAAGAAAATTAATTAATTTAAAAAAAATGTTTGTTATTTATATATAGATAGGTGTAGGTGAGTGTGTTCAAGTGATGAACAATTTTATATATATATTAAGATAATTTTTCTTTTCTTGTATTTCTTAGAAGAAATATCTTTTGGGGGAAATTGAAACAGTTATGGGGATTATTTCTCTTTTTTCCTAAGTGCTTTGTTTTGTTTTCAATTCTGTGTTTCTATTTCTTTACATTTTATATTTGTTTTCCATGATATTTCATATTATTAACAATTATTTTTAAATTGGGCAATCCTACACTCAATTTATTTAAGATAACGGTAGCGCATGGGAAATAAACCCAGAAATAAAAGGCGTAAGAGTTCGGAATATAATAATTTCATTATTGAAACTCGTACAAGGCTTGCAGAAAGTAAGTTGAAGGATTCAACAAATACAAAAAACATGGCTAAAGAGAAGGCAAATACCGATAATTTATTGAATGTGATCGTACCATATGATGGGAAAAAAGAGTGTAATATAAACTATTTTATTCAGGAGTTTGATCGAGCTGCGGCCGAGACAAATTTTTCTAATGAGGTTAAATTAATAATTTTACGTTCAAAATTTGTCGGAACGGCACGGGAAAGGTTACAAACGGATGTAGAGTTGAATTCTGAAACCGATTATATTAAATTCAAAGAAAAAGTACTTCAGACGTTTGATACAAAAAAAACTTTTGCTGAATCACATGTTGCGAATTTCCCCTCGGACTAAAAGATTAGTCCGGTAGCGTATGAGAAGAAATTTGCCCACTGAATCAGTTTAAGGGATTAAATAATATTTATTTACACAAATTCTTATTTAAGTAATGAAATGATTCAGCATCGCATTTTTTTCAGGGTTGAGTCTTGAGTCTTGTGCGAGTGTTCCCGGAACACAGAAAATTATCACCTGAAGTCTTACAGTTTTTAGATTGTCCGATTCCCGTGTCATAAGGTCACCGTGGACCTCGACGAATCTAACTTCTTTCCCTCCTCCTTGTACGAGGAAAAACTTTCTCCAGAATCTCACTGGACTGCCTGTCTGATCCCAGGCTTATTCACCACACAAAAACCGAAGGTCTCTTCTATCGTCTCCTCACTTGAAAAGCAACCTCAATAGGGAGGGGCCCTCTAGAACCTATTAGAGCACCTCCACATGATGTCAGGCTTAACTTCTTCTATCGTTGGTCACCTGAAAATGCTGAGGTCACTCACGAACTATCGTGAGAAAAACTAACACCTGTTGGGTTTCAACATGAAAGCATTCGGCGGCACCTTTACACAAAATCTGAGAAAATATTTGCTGTCTAAACTAAAGTGCTCTTTTGTCAACGAAAAAAACTTCAACTTGTGCGGCCCAATATTTCTTTGAAACAGCACAATGACAAGCTCCCACATAGGCAATTCAATCTGTAAAGTTCAATTCTTTACACACATAATGATTTTTCAAAAATTCAACAAAAACCAGCGGAAAGTATGTCTGATTATATTGTACGTTTTAATCTGGTAGCAGCAAAATTCTTTGACATTTCGGGTCTTTCTAATAAGGCAGATGCGCGAAAATTATTCGATTTAATGAAATTACATCGATTTTTAGAATCTATTAAACCAGATATTGCTTTGGAAATAAGGAAAAGAGCTATCGATAAATATAAGGAAGCAACCGAAATTGCTTTAACAGTGGAAGAGGCGTTTGCGTTAGTTAAGTTTGAGGAGTTAAATGCGATAGGTACGAGTACAACGGAATATTGCGAGTCATTATTAAGACAAAATGAAAAACAAGAAAAGGAGTTAAGACAGTTGAGAGCAGAATTAAAAAAATTGAAAAATAAACCTACTGAAAAATGGCAAAGCAATTCGCGAAACACAAAGTATTGTAATATATGTAATTTACGAAACCACGAAACTGACGAATGCCGGTATAATGCAAATAATAAAAGACAGTATTGGAATAATGATATTCCATCGAATTTTTCAACGCATGCACAAAATATGCAGGGATTTACAAGCCCTAATAATGAGTCTGTTAATTTTCAAGGGTACGGAGGTGTGGGGAATTGGAGTTTCCCTCCACCACCGTTTCCTCCTCCATTGCCTATGGGTCAAAATTATCAGTATAATTATGTTCCTCACGTACAGCCTTCGGGTTATGGTAATTATAGTGGAGAAAATATACATTCTAATTATAATTACGGCCGGAATTATCCGAATGGTCAGGAATATCACCCACAAAATCAAGGGCAAATAAATTCACAGGGAAATTATAGAAATGCGAATCGAGATAATAATACAACAAATAAAACAGAGGGGCGGAAGATAACGGGAAATAAGCAACGTTCGGGAAACATATATGGGAGTCTGGGGATATTAGGAATGGGGAAAAGGAATCTATCCTCAGATCCCATAATACGAAGGTTATAGCGAGTGTTAGTGATAGAGAAGTAGAAAATGTACCAATTATCAGTTTTGATATTAAAGGAATAAATGTTGCAGCCTTGTTAGACACGGGCGGAGCAGTTTCGTTAATTTCAGCAGATTTATTTGGAAAAATAAAGGAAAATAACGTGAAATTTAAATATTTGGGACACGGAATTAGAATACAATCTTTTAGTGGTACAACTATTCCATTTACACATTGTATACAATTATCATTTAAATTACAGAATGCTTTCACTTCCGGGACATTTTATGTAACAGAAAATAATTTTAAGGCATCTTATAATACGTTGCTGGGATATGATTACTTAAAAACAAATCAAATGGTAATTGACATAGAAAAAAAATTGTTAAAATTTAAAAATGTGAAAATACCACTCAACCATAATAAAAAAAATTACCAGTACAGGATATAAATATTATAATTACGGAAGAAGTAGAAAGGGTAATGATGGAGATCCACCATCCCGTCTCTAGGCCCTGTCAGGCCCTTGCGGCAACATCCAGTGAGGGGCATCGACTGGGTCCGAGATTCGCAAACCGCATGCGGCTACTACTCCGGGCTCCCATCCGCACACCCCACCTTCACGTCACACACGGCTATAGTGACCAGCCCGTAGGCCGGCCACGTTCCCAGCTATTGATGAGAGAGGTCGAAAGCGACAGCTCTCCTGCCCATTGAGTAACCTCAATGGTGAACGGACACATGGGATTTGCACCCATTGACCCGCGACGAGCCCCAGGATGACGACGCCCACAAGAGCGCCGCAACCAGTGACCCATTGCCACGGGACGTCGGATGCAAATTTGCTGTACGGCAGGCCCCACAAGATGAAATCACTATAATAGGAAACACATTTATGTGGGTTAGCCGTGAATGAAGGTACCCCTAGCAGGACCCTAGGAGGACGGGGAAAGTCCCTCCTGCACGCATAGACGCGTACTCGCTCTAGGGTTTTGCGCCCCCAGACCCTGCACGTGACGACTTACGAACACCCCTTAGGGTGCACCTGCTGCATACGGACACAGGGCCGGAGACTAGGTACTCGTGACTGAAGCCTCGGGGGCCGAGAAAACCCCCCGCGGTAGCTGAAGAAGCCACCCAGTCTAGGCTTTGGTCGCCCAAAACTCTCCCCACTCTCCCGGCGAGCCAGGAGGGGTCCAGAGTCTCGGACTAGGTGCTGGTAGCGACCCCAGGCGGGCCCAGAAAGCTCCACCTTGACTGCATAGACACAGCCTCGCTAGAGGGTTGGCGCGAACGGAACCCCGCGCGCCTCGCTCCGCCCCCCCCGCCCTTCGGCCGGGGAGCCGAGCGGGGCCAAAACGAGGCCCCGCCACGCACTACCGTTACCTCGGAGCCCACGATGGTTCCTAGGCCCGAGGGCCTCTCCCCGTGCAATGTGGACTCCTACCAGAAGAGTGTAGGTACCTCTAGCCAAACCCTGGGGGACGAGGAAAGTCCCCCCACGTCATCCGAAGCGACGACCGGCTCAGGGGTTAGTAGCGGGAAGATTACGTTGAGGTACTGCTAAGTCTGTATCACTGGACGCAGAAAACCCCAGTCCCGCTTAGACACGTCAGACTTGAACGGACCAAAGAGTTCACCCGGGGAGATGTGCCACTGCTTAAACCAGTGAGCGTCCGGCCCAGGACTCTGTGGTGTTTGGATCCGGAGGCGAGCCTGCCGGCCAGCCTCCTCCCATGGGTGCCAGGCCGTGTGGGACAAACGCCGCCACGGCGCCCTTCCGACTCGACCTGTCCCTTGGTTCGAGCGGAGCACCCCCAGTCTCCTCCCACCTAGGAGCTGGCACACCACTACTTCCGCTACAGAGGTGATAGGTGGCTGAGTTTCCCGGCGGATAAAAGTCACACCGGGCACTGGCCCGAAGCCTCTCCCATTGCTAGCTCCAGGAGATGCTGCATGCCGATCCTGCGAGCTGCAATGACACTAGAGAGTCCCCACCACTTGTTCCGACAAAGTCCACACTCTCCTTCCAGGCTCCCTCTCAGTCAAGTTTTGTGGCCGAGGTCCCGATCACCTTGGTTTCCCGTTGCCCAGAGTCACCGCGCAGATCCTGGGAACCGACGCCTTGACCTTCACATGAGGATCGCTGACGAGCTCCCAAGACCCGCCACTGGGATAGGGCTATGAGTGTCCCTTGGTGGCTTCCCTCAAGAACCGAGGACCACGGGATTGCAACTACCCGGAGGTAGCTAACAGCGACAACCCCAGACGCTCGTTATCCGTGGCCACCGGGCTAGTCGAACTGCCTAGCCTCACTTGGAGGTGGTGATTCAGTCCTCGACCGGCCCCCGTCGAGCGTCGTGTACTACGAGCGTTGCCCGGCTCTCGGTCACCTCTCCCACTGAAGGGGTCGGGTCGAGACCACCGGGAGGGGCGGCCACAAGTAGAAAGGGTAAATACTGAAAAGGAGTGTACAAAAAGCAAGATTTGGGTAAAATTAGCAAAAAAAATTTATATTGCCTCAGGCCAAGAAAAAATTGTTCCTTTAATATGTCCTGATTTTATAGAGGAAAACAGTATGGTTCTTTTTGAACCTGATATTTATAATTTACGTATTGAATGTTATAATATAACTCGGTACACGAAATATCTCAGAATAGAGTTATTAATGTAATAATTAAGAATATTTCGGATAAGAAAATTATTTTACAGAAGGGTACAAAAGTTGGGAATTTAGTTTTAGACTTTGATTTCGAAACTGAGGAAATACCGGAAAATATTATAGATGGTAGTGTACACAAGATTAATAATTTAAGTATAGAGGAAGTTCATAAATTGAGGGAAGTAGTGATTTCTCCAGAGGTTTTTGATCTTGCGCATCTTCCGACAGACCTACAGGATAAGATGAAGAAACTTTTGATGCAACATTTACATGCATTTTCTAAATCTTACAAATCGTTAGGTCAGACTGACTTGGTTACTCCCCAAATCAAATTGGCGCATAATCATCCTATACAGTCTAAACCTTATAAAATTCCTCACACAGTGCGAGAATATGCACAAGCGGAGATAAGAAAGTTATTGGAGGCAAATATTATCGAAAAAAGTAAATCTTCGTACGCATTTCCGGTGTTATTTGTAAAGAAAAAGACTGCGGAGAATCAGGAGTTAAAATATCGTATGGCTTGTGATTACAGGTTATTAAATGCAATATTAGAAGGGTACGCTTATCCGATACCTGATATTCGTGAATTGTTACAGAAAATTAGTGGAAAAAAATTATACGGTTCTAGATCTACACAGCGCATTTTTTCAAATAAATTTACAACCTCAAGACAGGGAAAAGTTAGCGTTTATAACGGAATTTGGGAAGTTTCAACCAGTGAGAATGAATTTTGGCTTAAAAGTTAGCCCAACCACATTCGCAGAACTAATGGACTTAGTTTTAGTCGATTTCAATTAAGAGGAAGTCACGTACTTTATCGATGATGTCCTCATTGCGGCAAATTCAGTGGAAAGAATGTTAACTTTGATTGCAGAGGTATTACAAAAATTGATTGACACCAATTTAACAATAGAACCACGAAAGATGCAAAAATTCCAAAAAGAAATTGAATTCTTAGGTTTTAGAGTGCACGAACAGGGATATTCACATTCAGAAATTAGCAAGGCCTAAAAATAAGAAGGGCGTCAAGTCCCTTTTAGGAATGGCCAATTACTTTAGATCGCTGATACATAAATATTCAGAAATTGTCGATCCTTTAGTTCAAATGACTAAAGAAAAGGTAAAATTCAATTGGAATGAAGAAGCGGAAGAAGCATTTTTGGCGATACAAGAAGCCATCTTGCCTAATCCGACGTTAAAACCGCCAAATTTTAACAATGAATTTTTTTTAATTACGGATGCATCTAGGACCGCACTTTCAGCAATCTTAGCTCAGAAAGAGGGTGAGAATTTCGTACCGATTGAATTTTAAGGTCGAAAATTAAAGGACTCTGAGAAAAAATACCCTAGTATAAAGTATGAATTACTAGCAATTCACGATGCGTGTGTTTACTTTGAAAATTTTCTTTTGGGGAAAAAATTTACTATACTCACGGATTCTAAAGCTTTGACGGAGCACTTAAAGTTAGAAAAACAGAGTGATATTATTGCAAAGTGGATAATGAGATTAGGGAATTTTGATTTTGAGATAGGATTTATTCCAGGGGAAGAAAACCCTGCTGATTTCGTGTCTCGAAATATAAATAATATAAGACTTTGAATTAAATTCAAAATGAATTATTTAAAGTGAATTCTAATCTTTCAGAAGAAAGGATAAGAGAAGCACAAAAGGATGACTTAAAACTTAAATTGATTATTCAGAAAATTGAAAAGGGTAAACCAAATCGCCAGACTAAGAAATTTGAGTTAAATGGCAACAAAGTATTAATACTGAAACAACGATATAAGGATAAACCGTTGATGATAGCTCCAAATAAATTAATATTTGAAATAATTCAAGAAGCTCATAAGGCACATTTAGGTTTTCCAAAAACATACGAATTAGTGAAGACAAGATTTTACTGGTTTGAATGTACATGGATGTAAAAAATTATTGTGCAGCCTGCATACCTTGCAACAAAAATAAACAGCATAAAATGATTAAGGTGCCGTTACAAAGAGTGGAGAAGGATCATATAATTGGTTCTGTGGTTCATATCGATATTGTTGGTAAACTACCACAAACGTTGAAAAAACACGCTTTATTCTAACCATACTTGATGTCGCGTCAAGATTTTTACAGGCAATACCACTGCGTAATGTGGAAACACAAACGATACTAAACGTATTTACAAATTACATTAGTACTTTTGGTCTCTTTCGAGAAATAATAGTGGATAACGCTAAATATTTCCGGGGAAATTTATTTAAAGAATTTATGGCAGCATTGGGAGTGAACCCTCACTTTTGCTCTACTTATAAACCGACATATGGGATTATTGAAGTCACTCATAAAGAATTAAAGTCTTCGATTAGTGCATTGGCAAAAACAACAACAGAATGGGATATAAGGTTGCCATTCTTTATTTTGTCGCATAATACTTCGATTCACAGAGCTTTAGGATACCGACCGGATAAGTTGTTTTTTGCTAGAGAAACAGCCAACCATTTTACAGCACTAGAAGAACCCGATATGTTATGTACACAACAATTTGTTCAAAAACGCATTGCACACATGAAGGAAGTATATAAAACAGCGCTCGCAAATCAAGAGCGTATTGCGAAAGAATACGTGGGCAAGGATTTTGAAAAGGTGAGGAAATTGGAAATTGGGGATCAAGTTTACTTAAAAAATGTGTTACGTCCATTAGCGTTACATCCTAAGTTTAACGGTCCATTTGAGGTCATAAAGGTGGGTCGTAATAATAACTATGTCTTGAAACATATGCTTGAACCGTATAAAAAACATATCCAACGACATATTACTCACATGTGGAAGCCTAGTGCTAAAATTACAATACCTCAATCGAACGATAACGAGGAGGAAAGTACGCAAGAAGGGTAAAAATATTTTTATGTCTCTACAGTTTTTTTTTCCTTTTCTTTCATCGTTAGAGGTAGGTTTTCAGCTAACTAAGCTATTGAAAAAGGGGAGAATGGAATCGTTGGATATATCTACAAGGGGGTAGATTAATGTACACAGTTATTTTATAAACATAAGTGTAATATTTTTCTCTTTTATTTTGGTTGTGTAGGGTGATAAACATGTCACCAAATTGGCTCTTTTATCTACTAGTGTTTAATATATATACTTTTTTTTATTAACATAAGTTTAATGTTTTTTTTTCGACTTTCATTTTAGTTGTGTAGGGTGATAAACAGGTCACCAACTTGTCTTTTTGTATCTACTAGTGTTTATTATATATAGTTATGTTATTAACATAAGTTTAATATTTTTTGCCTTACATTTTGGTTGGGTAGGGTGATAAACATGTCACCAAATTGTCCTTTTGTATCTATTAGGGTTTATTATATATAGGTGTTTTATGAACATAAGTGGATTTTTTTTCTTTTATTTTGGTTGTGTATGGTGACAAACAGGTCACCAATGTATTTTTTTTTCTTTTCATCTACAAGTGTTTAATATAGATAGTTATTTTATTAACATAAGTGAAATATTTTTTTTTCTCTTTTATTTTTTGATTTTGTGTGGTGATAAACATGTCACCAAAGTATCTCGTTTATCTACTAGTGTTTAATACATATAGTTATTTTATTAATAGAATTGTAATACTTTTTTTCCTTTATTTCATGACGACATAGAGGAAGAGAAGCGAGTGGCTGAGGATGTTCAGCTTTTAGGGTGCTGCTTTTAAGTCTAAAATTACCAGTGCCCACCATTAAGGCCTGCCCTTTTTGTTAGTGAAACGCATGGGATACTTCTAAAATGTGCCCCTGAATCAATATACACCGGCCAGGTACCGGTGGTGCTTCCTATGCTCAGTGGAGTATCGGGTACTGTTATTTTTGTCTATAATGTTCTTAAATTTGTATACATATACCAATGTACCATAATGCAATGTGAGTAATATCTAGCCCAGGAGACTTTGCCTGAGTGAGCGAATTGTCAAACTTAAGTATAAATTTTAGATTATTTTGGCTGTAAGTGTAACATTTTACTTAAAGAGTACGTTTCTCTAGTTGATCTTTTGTAGTGATATTATTAATGTGCTTATATTTAATAAAGAAGTTATGTTTGTTAGAACACTTAGTTGTCATTTATGAGAGCTTTTTTTTTAATGGCCTATTTTATATTTTTTTCAGTAGTCAACCAATACTTGCATATCTAATTAAAATTCTATTTCTTTTTCTTGTGTCTAAGTTAATAGTGAGTAAATATATTTTGTAGGGTTCAGTAGCTAAGTACGGGGAAATTTAATTTTAATGTATTTTAAGTCTTATTTTGTCTCTTAGCTATTCAATAGGGCCATAGGTTGGGTAATCTACTAAATATTACACAACGCAATGACTATATTATTTTCTTTATCAATGACCGCCTGATAACTGTATTTTCCGGAGTTGTCAATTACCTGACTAGGGCGCACGATCATGAGGTTCTACTAAATTAGATGCCCCTACAAGATATCATTATTTGGGTTTTTATTATTGAATGAACCCGGGGTATAGGTGCACCCAACACCTATGTTAAATTTGTGCAGATCTTGCCAGCACCTGTCAGGTGCAAAAGAACCTAACGTGACAGAAGGCAGGCAAGATAAAATAGAAACAAACAGGAATCATATAACAAAAGAAAATAACAAACTGGGAATCTTTCTGCCGGAGAACAGATATCCTACGCGGCAATGTGTGGATGAATGTGTGACAAAGTAGCACTGAGATGGAGCAGCAGAAACTGTTGCATGCCCAGGCTACGTTGTTAGAATTGAGACTTCAAATAAGTGGTTATGAATGTGTTTTAGTTTGTATAGTAGGAGGGTTCGTGTAAGTATATTATGGAGCCAGCCTTCTGGTGAAATTGCCGGGCGTTTTAAGTGCCAGCGTCTCGTAAGATCACAATAGAAATAGACATGACTTGCCGTGCTCACCTCATCGCACTCACATAAATTGGAAGAGCCACCCTCAATTTTTTCTAAGTAGGCCATAAAAGGGCCATGGCCCGTCAGAAAGCTAGCTGTTTACGAAGTAAGGTTATAAAGTTGAAAGGAAACTTTTGGAATGAGTTCGTGTGCGTGCCTGTCCTTTATTGATGTGTCCCAGTACTCATGCCATGATGTCAAAATCCTGTATCTCAGGATCCTCTTGACCTATGATTGGGGCACTGGGAGATGCCTGTCTATAATAGGTTTTTGTGTCGCTTTTGTTTCGCTAGGTCATCAATCAGCTCATTGCCAAAGGTACATGTGCGAGCAGACACATGACCCAGGAAGATACGGCGAATGAATGATTTAAGTTTTAATTTAATTTGTAGTACAAGATAATCTTTTGTTCTGTGTGCATGTATTGTCTGCAGACCAGAGATACTGTCGCTGAAGATGGGAATACTTTTGCCTGAGTTTGATTCTATCCATTCTAAAGCGTTACGTATGCTCTACAGCTCCGTTTGATGCACGGAGTTATTATCATCCTGTCTGCAGACCCACTGATGTACCTTCGTCATGCATTCCGTAGCACAGAAAGCTGCGGCAACGTCACTTTCCAATTTAATTTCCGAAAATAGATGGACTACGAGAGATTATGTGATCTATAGACAATCGAGTAATTATTAAACGTGCGTGGCCAAATGCTAAAAACGTAATTTAAAAGCATTTTATCAATTTAATCGAAATTTGTTAGTGTGTTCTGTGGCTCTTCTTCTCTTTCTTTCTTTCTTTCTTTATTATTATTTTTTTACCATCATTATCGAATATTAACGACACATTCTTTTCTCGGATTCTATCGACACCGAAGCCCATAGCGTCCGTGTTGATTTTATGGGCCAGATTTGAACAAAAATCAATTATTTCAAATTAGCTTACGATTTTCTTGCAGTTTTTAGCTCCACTTTCCAGTGCAGGGGGGGCGTACTTATTTCGGGTTCTATGGACCCAATTTGAACTGTATTTTGTTTACTCAACTTGTTTTTCGTCTTACAGCTTTTATTTCTACCTTCCAGCCCCAAGGACATTTTTATCTGAGTTTTCATGGACCCGATTTCTGCGGAATTTGTTTTTTCCAATTCATCTTATGATCCTCTTGAGATCTTCTGGGACAGTATACGGGTACGTACGCAGCGGGGACCCATGCCGGAGATTTAGTTTGAAAGAGATAAATTAAGATGGAGGTTTTAGTGGTTAGAGATTCGTACATAGCACAGCCGGTCTACGTTGCCGAAGATAGTGTGGACTTATCCCACAAGTTCATTTTGAGAGATTCGATTTTTTTTTCTTATTTACGATTAATACAGAATGCAATAGAGGTTTCAATTAGTCGTGGTTCATTTGGAAAAATCGACCGGCGAGTCAGCTAGCATGCAATAGATTTTTTTTTCCGTTCGATGTTAGAAATGTGACTCCAATTCACAATCAGGCCTTTTAATTTATAAACTGGAGGCTAGACAGTTAGAAACCTGCATAAGCGATTGATAATCATGCATCTCTCCATTCTCCCCACATTCACCGAATTTCTTCAAAACATTCACACATACAAAAAGAAAATGGTCAACAATTCTTATTTACTATCAAAATATGTGAAATAATTTTGGTTTAAAGCTCCTTTATATAATGCCCCCCCCCCTATTTAATCATTTTGCGCCTCAATTCTTTACATAATTTTCTTAGATACTAAGTATGTAGAGTCATCCCTAGAAACATTTATGGAAGCTTTTTCTTTCTTCATTATTTGAATATAACAAAATATCTTACTAAAGAAAACATTCATATGCAGACACATAGAAAAAAGTAAAAAATCAAAACTTTTTATTTATTTCAAAATGTTCGAGATAATTTTTGTTTAAACCTCTCCCAATTTGGCGCCTCTTGGCTTCGGCGCCCGGGGCGGCCGCCCCCCTTGACCCCCCTCCCTTTAGCTACGCCACTGAAATAATAATAATTATAATATATTCTTTCTGTGACTACCCATAAGAGTTTCATTTTATGATATGACATCATAAGCTAGTGAAATCTAAAATAATTTTTTTCAAACGTTAAATTAATAAAAAATAAAAAGAAAGAGAGAGAAGGGAGGTGTATGTTTTAATACCAAATATTCAATTTATGTGCTTTAACACTGAAGTTCTGTTTTGTATCTTGACTTAGGACTAACCTCTGTTAATATTAGCATGTTTTATTTATTTGTTTTTGTTTGCTTTTTCTTTAAAAAAAATCAGATTACTATTTTATGATGTCATGCAACAAATTGAAAAATTTACGACTGATCACAGATAAATCCATATTTAATTTTTATTGTTACTTAATAATTCAAAGAAGAGCTTTATTTTATTCATCATTTTGAATCTCGTTAAGAAACAAGAAAATTTTATTTAAAAAACCTCTATAATTTTATTTCATAGTAATTATTTAAATATATATTTAATAAAAGAGAAATGAAGATAAATATGAAATGAAATATATTAACAAATAATTTCTAATAATTTTAGCTATCAATTACTTTCCAATACTTTTAGCCAAATCTTACTTAACTATGTAAATGGTTTTTTTTAATGTAAAAAATAACAACAAAGATGGACAATTTATTTAACTTATTTTTGATAAATAACAATTCAAGAGCAAGTTATATAAAAATACTCTTACATTTGGAATTAAAAATGTATTAAAAAGGTTTTTGCTAAATACCTTTAAAATTTAAATCCAAATTAATTTTACATTTTTTCTTCTTAGTAATTGATTAAAAACATTTTTCGTAATATTCTTAAAATTCTTTCAATTCTTTCTTTTCAATATTAAAATTCTTTCATTGACTATCTATAAAATTTTCAGTTTATGATATGACATCATAAGCTACTGAATGTGCATAAAAACTCAGTAAAGTTAAAAAAGGGAGAGAAAAAGAAATGTATTTTAATATCAACTATTTCATTTATATGCTTTAAATTGAAGTTATATTATAGTATAATTTGTTTACGTGTACTTCAGTATAATAAATGCATATATAGGTTTTCCTCTAAAAATCTAAAAATTTCCTCTAAAAATTTTATCTTGACTTAAGACTAACATCTGTTAATATTAGCATGTTTTATTTATTTGTTATTTCTTTCTTTTCTTTTCTTTCTTTTTCTTTTTTTTAAGAAAAAATATTTGAGATTTACTAATTTTTGATGTTATACAATAAATATAAAAATCACATTCAATTATTAATATTATGGACGATGTCAAATAAGATCTTTTTTTAATTTATTATTTTTGAATCTTGTTAATAAACAAAAAAAAAAAAAAAAAACAAAAAAAAAACAAAAAAAAAATCAATTTGGAGAACTCCCTACGATTTTATTTTTTGTAGTAATAATTTGAATTTGTTTTTAATAAAAGAGAAAGAAATAGAAAAAAAAATAATAATTCATTTCTAATAATTTTAGCTATCAAATACTTTCCAAGACTTTTAGCTAAATCCTATTTAATTTTTGTGTTATACTAAATTTGAATTTAAAAATTCTAAATATATTTAAAAACAAATCTTTATGCTATTTTTTAAGCCCAAATATGAGAGTTTATTCTGTGGCATAGCTAGATTTTTTGGCACCCGGGGTAGGAAGAAATTTATTGCCCCCACCGCCCCATAAAAAAGAGAAGAAGGAAAATAATCCCATTATTTTCCCTGGAAAGTAGAAAATACCTTTTTTGGCTGTATTTATGACGGCCAATTAACTACGCGAGGGAGGCGCCCTCCGTGGGGGGCTTTCTTTCAGTGTGTGTGTGTGTGGGGGGGGGATAATCCGTACTTACGCCAGAAGAAATCCAAGGTTCGAAGAAAACCACGGAAAACTCAGAACGATTAGGCCGACTGGCGCTTTTGGGTTTGAACCCAAAACCTCCTATCTACCAGCTTCGAGGGCAGAGCCTCTCGGCCATTGGTTGGGCAATTCGTAATTTCGATTTAAACCTCTCTCAATTTGGTGCCCCTTGACCTCGGCCCCCGGGGATGATCGCTCCCTTGCTCTTCTCCCTCTTTAGCTACGCCACTGAGTATATATTTTATACTCATATAAAATGGGGGGGGTGTAAAAAAGTTTTTATACTCTATTTTTTATATCCCCCTCTTTTTTATATAACATGCTTTTAAAAAGTTATCTATCAGAAATAAGTTAGATAAATTGTACATTTTGTTGCCATTTTTTACTTGAAAAATATTTTATTTTCTCTACTAACTTATTAAAAAGGACTAAGATAATTTTTTATAAATACTTTTATATAAATTTGTCTATTTAATTTATAAAAATCATTTGCAATTTTAAAGTATAGGAAAGTGATTAACAGTTAAAATTATAAGAAATTATTCGTTAATATATTTCATTTCATATTTATCTCCATTTCTCTTTTATTAAATATGAATTTAAAATATTACTATGGAAAATAAAATTATAAGGGTTTCTTTAAATAAACTTTTCTTGGTCTTTAACGAGATTCAAAAATAATGAATAAAATAAAGTTCTTCTTTGAATTCTTAAATAATAACAATAATAATTAAATATTGGCGATTCAAGCGCTCGAATACGCCATCTGGTGGAGAAAAGATGTAACTTCTCGTTTATTGATAATGCCGTGAAATAGCATTGTGTTAAATGTATTTTAAAATCGTTCAGAATAATTATTCTTTTGCACAATTTCAGATTTACTGTGACATTTGTTTTCTGTCTTATATTGCAAAGTATAAGTTATCCGAATTTGAATATTTAAAACTTTAAAATTCAATAAAGAATTATTTCAATGGCACTTTAACTTTAGTTAAAGGGAAATTAAAGGGACAGTTTTCCTGAATCGAAGGCTGCAAGCAGGCCTCTATAGGCCGTTTTAATTCTCAATGGATTTTTCCATGACCAGCCATAAATTTTTTAATTTAATGCACGACATCATAAACTAGTAAATCTGAAATCAACAAATAAATAAAGCATACTAATATAAAAAGAGGCTAGTCCTAAGTCAAGGTACAAAACGTTGGAGTCTAGGAACCGTAGGAAACGTAGTCTTCACCTAGTGAGGGAGGAGTCTTCAGTTTGTTTATTCTTAACCCCTTCGCGACGGGAGCCTTTTACGAAATTTTTAAAGTTTTGTCACCAGTTTTAAAAAAGAGAAATTTGTTATTTCTTAAATAGAGAAAATGCTCAGATTGAATAAGGCAAATTTTACCGTATAATTTTACCGGTGGGAATAAACATTGATTCTTAAGCCTTTTTGCGTCACGTATACGTGTCGCTCGTCCCCAAGGGGTTAAGCGTTGTGTTTGTGCGATTTAACGTCGACCGCTTTTCCATCGGCTGTGCGGAATCGGAATATCGTAGAGTGATTCCAAAGATGAGCGAGATCTACCTGTTCCTCACCCTGTTCGCACTAGAAAAATAATACCCTGTTCGCAATGGGATAGTAAGTCACTTAACTTTAAGTCCCTTAAATTTTTTGAAGCGGGATACCCGGAATTAGGCTTCACCTGTTCGCATTACTAAACATTGTAATACCCTGTTCACACCACAAACATAAGATATCTTAAGATCGCCGTATTTGCAGTGGACCCTTCCGGAATTGGATGCCTGTTCACACTGAAAAACTTACCTAAGATATCTCAGCGAATGTCACTGTATCTCTGAACTGAACAAATGTAACATATGCGCATGCGCTTGAAGTAAAGACGGGCGCAACAGCCAATCAGTAAAAGCGAAGCTTTATAGCCAATGAGAGTGAGTGGTTATTCCTGTATCTAACCCGAGAGAGTTGAAACTCTCTGAGAGAGTTTGTGGAACTCCCTGAGAGAGTTCCACGCCTGAGATATCTTAACTATCCATGGTGTGAACAGGGTATAAGTGCACTTAACTTGGCCAAACTGGCATCTGAGCATGCGCATAAGTTCTGAAATTTGTAACTGCAACTTTTAACTTTTTTATTTAAACAGTAATTTATCCTGCCATATTTCAATTAAAAAATTAATTTCTTTTGTAGGAGGAAATAACAGGTTCAACGTTTTCGATTTTCGGCCTTTGATTACAAAAACACCCCACAAACACACGTGTTTAGGAACTGGAGTAAACAAATAACAACTTGAAATAGTTTATATTATTTGCAGGACTCAAATTCATTAATTTAATAATCATAATTAAATATTCTAAAATTCAGAAATAATAATTAAATATTCAGAAGGCAGATTTCCACTCAACTCAGAGTTAAGAGAGCAAGCTCACTTGAGCAAGTTTCAGAAACTTGCTTAATACCCTGTTCACACCACAAACATAAGATATCTTAAGATCGCCGTGTTTGAAGTGGACCCTCCCGGAATTGGATGCCTGTCCACATTGAAAAACTTACCTAAGATATCTCAGCGATTGTCACTGTATCTCTGAAATGAACAATTGTAATGTATGTGCATGCACTTGAAATAAAGACGGCCACTAAAGCCAATCAATAAAAGCGAAGCTTTATAGCCAATGAGAGTGAGTGGTTGTTCCTGTATCTAGCCCGTGCGAGTTGAAACTCTCTGAGAGAGTTCCAGGCCTGAGATATCTTAATTATCCGTAGTGTGAACAGTGTATAAGTGAGAATCTTGATTCCGGGTACGACCGCTTCAAAAAACTTCAAGTTAAGTGACTTAACTTTCTCAGTGCGAACAGGGTATAAGCTATCTTAGATCGCCGTTTTTGAAGTGGTAACCTCCCGGAATGAACCGCAAATATTTCTGACGTCAAAGATAGATTATAGCTAATCAGCTTCTCTATTTATCCCGCAAGTGTTCACCAAAAGCCAATCAAATAGCGCAATGCTTGTGGGAAAAGTTGCGAACTCCGCCCCATGCTAGTGGTCAATTGGATGTTTGTTCACAGCGAAAAACTTACCTAAGATATCTCAGCGAATGTCACTGATCAGACCAAATGTAAATTATGCGCATGCGCTCAAAATAAAAGCGACCACAACAGCCAATCAGAAAGCCTACGTGAGTGTACAGCATTTCCTGTATTTAGCCGAAGAATGTCGAAACTCACTAATACCCTGTTCGCCTACAAACATATCTTAAGATCGCCGTGTTTGAAGTGGTACCCTCCCGGAATTGGATGCCTCTTCACATTGAAAAACTTACCTAAGATAGCTCAGCGAATGTCACTGTGCATCTGAACTGAACAAATGTAACGTACACACATGCGCTTGAAATAAAGACGGCCGCAACAGCCAATCGGTAAAAGCGAAGCTTTATAGCCAATGAGAATGAGTGATTGTTCCTGTATCTAGCCCGAGCAAGAGCAAGTTGAAGTTCCATGGTTGAAACTCTCCGAGAGAGTTTGTGGAACTCTCGGAGTAAGAAGCAGGAGGGGAAAGTAGTGTTAAAATTTTGCCATGCGGATTTTTTGACAATAGGGGGCGACACCGCTGCATCTGGGCTGTCGATCGATGCTTCAGCAATGCTTTTCAATGGAAAAAATGGTCATTAAAAAAATTTTTTTTTAACGAAAAATCTGAATTTTTAGAAAGTTGTAGAAATGAAAATCTGGTTAATTGAATTTTATTCACAACATACATATTTTTTTAAAGGTATTCGGCGCTTCATTTTCTTTTTTAAGCCATTTAAAATACGAGGTCATTCTGGTAAAAACCAAAGGGCAGGCCATTTAAAAACATTGAATATCGCGGATTAAAATGACTGTTGTGTTGTAAGTTGAATATCGCAAAGAAATAGACTTATGATTTTCAGAAATTAATATTAATCAAATATTTTGGAGTAAATTTTAATTTAGCGTATAGTTTTTATAACCTTTGAACAATTTAATAACTCATAACTTTGGATATTTATGCAATTAGTATATATGTAGAATTAAAGCAAATTTTTATTTTAATTATTTGGAGGGGGAAAAAATTGTAAATTATAGGATCTCCAGATTACACATTTAAAATAATTTAAACATAGTTTTTTTTTAACTTTGTTTCTATTTTTTATTTGTGATTGAGCAGTAAAAATAAATCTATTAATCAAAATTATTCTTAGCTCATTCAGGAAATTTTGCTTTTAAATCCCCATCTTCTCCATCCGGACATTTCAGGCCCATGTGAAATGGGGGGGGGGGGGGTCGCCCCGTCCGAGGAGATTCAGGGAGCACCTAATTTATTTTACCAGCACCAATTTATTTTTTTATTTCCTGCTATCTTTACAAGAAGAAAGTATTGGATTTGTATACATTTTCGAATTCCGGTTTTCAAAGGATTTTACACGTTTTAGGAGTCAAAGATTCCAAAAAAACATGTTCTTATAAAATATCTGTCTGTGAAATATATTTTGTGGGTGCTCCATGTGAAGAAAAAATACACGTAATTTAATAAAATTTGATATTTAGGTAGCCCCTAATATAAATTGTTGCTGATTAGTTTTTGGCGTAAATCGCTCAACAGGTGGCGCTGCTCTGCTGCATTTTTTACGATTTACGCAAGAGCTATATCTTAAGAGCTAATGCACGGATTGTAATAAAAATTTAAATAGTATAGTCTCACAGGTAGTCCCTGTTATAAACTAATGCTGATCAGTTTTTGGTGTAAATCGCTCAACAGGTGGCGCTGCTATGCTGCATTTTTTACGATTTATGCAACAGCTATATTTTAAGAACTAATGCACGGATTGTAATACATATGTATATAGTATAGTCTAATAGGTAGTCCCTGATATAAACTGATGCTGATCAGTTTTGGTGTAAATCGCTCAACAGGTTTCGCTGCTAGTCTTCATTTTTTACGATTTACGCAACAGCTGTATCTCAAGCGCACGGATTCCAATAAAAATTTATAGATTTAGGCAGCTCCTGATATAAATTGATGCTGATCAGTTTTTGGTGTAAATCGCTCAACAGATGGCGCTGTTATGCTGCATTTTTATGGTTTATGCAACACCTATATCTCAAGAACTACGCACGGATTTTAATAAAAAATTATATTTAGGTAGTCCCTTATTTAAACTGACGCTGATCAGTTTTTGGTGTAAATCGCTCAACAGGTGGCACTGTTATGCTGCATTTTTTACGGTTTACGCAACATCTGTATCTCAAGATATGTATTAAAGCTTGTGTAAAATTTCTAGAAAAAGGAATCGGAAACTTCAGTTGGCGAGATGAAATCGAAACAGTTTTATATTTTATGCAGTGTTAAATTAAGGGAGTGACCCAGGGGGACCCCCCCCCCTCGGAAAATTTTTAATTTTGTGTTTTCAATGGTCCAAAAGTAAATTTCCCCCCGGAACTCTATAATGTCTTCCCCCGGAGCCGCTGATGTCCCTCCCGGAGAAAAGTGCCTGAATTCAACACTGACTTTAAGGACTAATAAATTTGTATAATATTAGTTAATCCATAGACAGTGGATAAAGAAGTGATAAATACTGCTTACAAATGCTATAAAAAATCTTTGGCTAATTAAACTTTTGTAAAACGTACACGTCTATTTTCATATTAAATAAGTTTGTCTTTAGACACAAAACAAAGTCTATGCTTTATTATTCCACATAACATTTAAAAAACATATAAATTAAGATCTTTACGCAATAAAAAATTCTCAATTTAAATATAATTACAAGTAAATAGCTTTATATTAAAGCCTAAAAAACATCACTCACTTGTGGAGAATAAACTTAATTTTTTTACTTCGTCTTTTTTTTTTTTTTTTTTTTTTTTTTTTTTTTTTTTTTTTTTTTTTTTACTATTATCCTGTTTTACATCCGGGAACACAGCACTTAAATCCCATCTTAATTTATTTTATGATATAATTATATGATTATAATTTATGATATTTTATGATATGAAACATAAACGAATAAAATAAAATATCTTTTAATTCGAACATATGCATCTTAAGCATACAATCATATTGAAAGACTACTAAAAAACCAGCGTACATCGTATCGCAGCCCCCTCATTATTTACCAAAATTTCACTTTGTATTTTCGAAGAGTCATGCGCATTAAGTTTCCCCTCCTGTTTTTTATTCCGTGGTTCCAGGCCTGAGATATCTTAACTATCCATAGAGGCGACATTTCTGATCCTACTAATGTTCTGTTCTAGACGAGTTTTAGCGCCTCCCCCTAGACTTCAGAGCCGTTCTGATTGGCTAGCCAGATTCAGGTGAAGTGGTCAGACATCCGACGACTGTTTACACTTATCCGTTTTCAGTTATTTCGTTTCTCATGAAGCAGAAGTTAAATTTGAATAAATTACTTTTCATTTTCGGATGATTAAATTGCTATTTTCTACTTTAAAAAAAAAAAAATTCAAAAATACCTGCATAAAGAATTTCATCATTGTTATACTAAGCCCTTTTTTTTTTTTTTTTTTTTTTTTTTTTTTATCTTTTAAAGATTAAAACTGTTTTATAAATTTTAAAATGTTACTTAAATTAAAATTTACTAAAGGAAAAAAACGATATTTATGCTAAAACACATTGTTATTTATAAAACGTTGCATTATGTGTTTTAATAACATTAGTGAGCTGAAAAAAAAAAGGTTTGTATTTTGTATGAAATAAGATTTTCAAGATAATAATAATTGTTAATATAGAAATAGCAATTGATGATTATAGATAATATTAATTGATAATTATCTATTAATATCTATTACTCTTCATCATTATCCATTAATCATCTATTACTATTAATATTGAATATATTAATAGTAATAAAATATTAATATGAAAGAGCAATTAAAAACAGTGGTAATTTTGAATTTGAACTAGAATTTGGCTTTAAATCTCATCTTTATAAACACAAAATATTTCAGTTTTAAAATAACCTCCTACTTCTTAATTTAATCTACAGTATTTAATGCTTTTATTTTTACCAAAATGTGTGATGTCACATTTCCTTTTACCTCCTCCCACACCATTGTCACGATTTCCTGAATTCCCCTCCTCCTCCCTTCAAGCGTGACATCATTTATGGACGGCCGCTTAGTATTAATTTAGCATACATTTTTTATGGATATTTAAAGCCATAATTCTCATTCCCAATTCAGAAAGACAGTTGTACTATTATTATGTATAATACAAAAAGAAAAACTTTGGAATATCTGTAAACTGATACTTTTGTAATTTATTAGTGCTTTTCTTTATATTGTTTTTTATGCATTGTGACAAAAAGAGTATTTTGTTTTGTTTTATCAATGTTTATTGTCTCCACAGAGATTTAAATTACTTTTAACCCCCCCCCCCCATTCAATTATGTTTTGCTAAGGTGAAATATTACCTGTTTAAGACTTTAAATCGTAAATCTTTTTATCCACAACAGTAAATACGTAGTTTTAAAAGTTTAAAAATAAAATCCAGATAAAATTTTAAAATTAATTTTATTTATTTATTTATATATATTTTTTTTTTTTGGGGGGGGGGGAGGGAGATAAATTAATTTTTTTAATTACAAAACATGTGAAACCTTAAATGTATAATTGTTTGGAATGTATAAAAGAATAAATATAATCAATAATATTTATAAATTTTATTTAAATAAAGAATAATCTGATAATTATCAGAAACATTTATTATTATTTATTGAAAATAAACTAATATAATATAAATAAAAAGTTTGTACAGTTTATAATTAATAACAATTATAATTATTATCATAATTAATATTATAATCATAATAATGATTATTAAGAATATAAAAATAGTGACATATACACTCTATTGCCATTGATTATTGGACACTTGCGATTTTAGACATTTTGTTAAATATCTATAAAAATACAAGAGGGATCATCTCGAAACTCTTAGTGTATAAATATAACAGTATAAGTCATACATCTCCGTGAAGATTTTTTCCCGAAACCCCATAGGGGACCGTCAACAAATTAAAAAAGAATGAATATCTTTTGAATAACCCTGTCAAAACTAATGTAGCAAAAGCGCTCAAACTCTAGATTATGATTGAATGCTTTATTGTAATACACTGTGTTTATTTTTATGCAAATAGCATGCATACTCGCAGAGTAATTAAGGTTTTTGTAAAAATGGTCCCAAATTTTTTCCTTATAATTTTCAGAGTTTTTAATATAAAATAATATTTTTTTCAGAAAATATGACAAACAACATTGCACACAATACTCTGTAATCAGAATTAAAAAATAATGAAAATTGTATACAAAATGAGTTGGTTTACTAAATAATTTTTTACTGCGCATGCGTCAATGATATCAAAATTTCATTTGCATATTATGTTAGCTAAATGTATAGAGCAACTTTTGTGAAAGTCACAAAATCATAACTTGAAAATTCTGAAAATAATCGTCAATTTAATAAGTTGAAAATCCGTTATTCTCAAAATGAAGCAAAAACAAGAGGGGTTGTATCCATATATTCATTGATTAGTGTCAATATAGAATACACAATACGAAATGTACTACTACATTTAGATAAAATCCCTCATTTTTTTGTTTCATTTTGGAAACAACGGATTTTGTCCTTTTTCTATAGACGATTACTTTCAGAATTTTCAAGCTATGATTTTGAGACTTTTACAAAAGTTGCTCTATAGATTTAGCTAACATAATATGCAAATGAAATTTTGATATCTTTGACGCATGCGCAGTAAAAAATTATTTAGTAAACCTACTCATTTTTCATACAATTTTTATTATTTTTAAATTCTGATTACAGGATACTGTGTGCAATATTGTTTGTCATATTTTCTGAAAAAAATATTATTTTGTATTAAGAACTCTGAAAATTATAAGGGAAAAACTTGGAAAAATTTGGGACCATTTTTATAAAAACCAGTGGCGCAGCGAGGGGGGGGGGGTTTTGGGGGTTAAAACCCCCCCCAGAGCCATGACAAAAATACAAAAATTTCCACTTTTATGAACCGAATCATAAAAAAAACTAAAGTTAGAATTTTTTTTGTTTTGTTTTCGAAATCTGCCGCTTTATTGAATCAAATTTTATTTAAAAATTTGACTCGTTTAAGCGGCAGTAATGTATTTTCTTTGAAAAATAGGGAAAGCACATAGCAACAGTATCAGTATCGAAAACTAGTCACTCAATTTCGGAAAAGGCCGGCATTCATTTATACTATTGGAAATCAGCCGAAGGCTAAAAGGAATGGTCATTTCCTGTCGCTGCCAATGCCGTCTTGGGTTTTTCAATACTGCACCACTGGAGGGGGGGGGGTCTTAATTAGTTGCATCTGTTTCTTGCTCTTTTTTTGGAAACGGGACTGGACTCTCGAATTCCAGGAAAAACACAAAAACACATGCTCGCATGCTTTGAAGGATAGACTTAATTCCACAAACATTGTGTTGTTAGTTGCTGTAGTGCTAAGGTTTTTTTTTTATTGTGCGTTTCGCTATGGAGGATATTAAATCCTCTTCAGAGAAGAAAATTATGAAAAACATGGATATAAGAGATCATTTTTTTTAATCTTTCGAATTCCTTCAAGCATTCTAGAAATCCAGGTATGTTTGGAAAGTATATAATTCGTTTATATTTATGTTTCTGGAAAGATATTAACAGCGCTGTGCGAAAGGGGGAAGGGAGGGCGGTCGCCCAGGGAGCAGAGATTTAGGGGGCGCCAAATTTCTAACTATTTTTCTACTTACTACTACTTTAAAGGGGCTACTTTCAGACAATTTTTTTAATTAATATTAATTCTTATTTAAAAAACGCCCGAAATAGGCAAGTGGGTAAACGGAAAAAAAGTTACCTGAAAAACAGTTATTGGAAAAAAGGGACATGACTACAAAAGCGAAAAAAAATGTTACTGGGAAAAAAAGGGACATAGAATTGATTTAGGGAAATTATTATTAATTTTGGGAATTCATTATTGATTTTGAGGATTCATTGGTTAAGTATTTAGAAGGGATCAGGGGGAGGCTCTTAATTTAGGTAAATGGTTTTTTCGTGCTGAATTAACTGTTTTGGTTCGGTTTTTGGACATATGATAACCCCCCCCCCCCCATCCGTAACCTCTCAAATTAAATCAATAGTTTTTTACGCAGATTTATCCGATTCACTTGGAATTTTGGACATAGGTTCATTATGATAAGACGTATCTCTGATTAGTTATAGGGTTCTTTTGCTTATTATAAAGGGAGGATGGTCAATTAACTCCCTCCTCCCACAAATTAGATAGATCGGTTTTTATGCAAAATTATCCGATGTATTTCAAATTTTAGATAGAGATTCTTTCTGATAAGGTGAAACCCTGAATAGTTTTAAGAGTTTAATGAGTAAGTATAAAGGGGAGAGTGGACGGGGGATAATCCTTCTTAAATTAAATTAATGGCTTTTCACGCAGAATTATCCGATTTACTTCAAATTTTGGACATAGGTTCATTATGATAAAACGTATCTCTGATTAGTTACGGGGTTATTTTCCTTATTATAAAAGGGGGGCAAGCAATTATTTCCCCCTCAAATTAGATAAATCGGTTTTATGCAAATCGTTGTTTTAGCCGATGTATTTCAAATTTTAAATATAGGTTCTTTCTGATAAGGTGAATCCCTGAATAGTTTTAAGGGTTTAAAGGCAAAAACGAGGATAACTTCCCTTAAATTAAATAAATAGTTTTTATGCAGAATTATCCGATTTGCTTCAAATTTTGGATGTAGCTTTTTTATGATCAAGCGTATTCCAGATTAGTTATGAGGTTCTTTAGCTTATTATAAATAGGAAAACGGACGATTATCCCCCCCCTTAAATTAGATAAATTGTTTTTTATGCATAATTATCCGATGTATTTCAAATTTTTTATATAGATTTTTTCTCATAAAGTGGATTTCTAAATAGTTTTAAGGGCTTAATGGCTAATTATAGAGGGGGGAACTGGGGATAACCCCACTTAAATTACATAAATGGCTTTTTACGCAGAATTATCCGATTTGCTTCAAATTTTGGATGTAGTTTCCTTATGGTAAGGCGTATAAGCTAATGAATGTAGTTAAAATAGGGAGGGATGCAGCAGTCCCTTCAGGAAACTCTTTCGGGGAAAGAAGCTTGCTTTCCCCATTCGACGGAGGGGGATGTCTGGTAGATATCGCGGGCGGCTAGCCTCTTAGGAAATTTGTCAATCAGGGGATTTCCCGGTAAGGGTTTGACGCAAAAATATTCAAGTAACACAAAAAAGCGAGTTGAATGCAATTGAATGCAAATAACAAATAAAAACAAATTTTCTTTATTTTTTAATTTAATGATTGAAAACTATTATGTCAGAAAACATTATAACACATTTTACCTTTTTTCTTATAATGATTAATTTCCATTCATTTTGCATTTAAAACTGGTTTATTTATTTATTTTTTTTATTTGTGAAAAAAGTAATATACTAAATCATTTGTTGTAATTGTCATTTTAATTTATGCCAAATATTTATCATTTAAAACTGGATTTTTACTAATTAATGTCCTATATTACGCATCACAAAATATAATATAAAACATAAAAAAATATATGTTAGAAAACTTTAATGTACAAACTATATTGTATGTCACGAACGAATGAACTAGTGAATTCATTAATTTGTAGTAATAAAAATAGTTCTTTTTATTATTAGCTTATGTTAGTAATTAGAAAGTTAATTGTTAGTTCTTGATAGATCTTCAGGTTTGAACTCTTAAAAAAAATAAAAACAGATTTAAATTAAAAGGAAAAAAACGATTTTAAGAAAAACAGGATATTTTTTTTCTTTGTTATTTTATTTATAGAATACTGAAACTGCTATGCAGCAACATAAATCACAATTTTAAATGCAAACAGCTATTGAGGATATATAAACAAACACTTAAAACTATTCAGGGATTCACTTTATGAGAAAGAACCTATAGCCAAAATTTGAAATACATCGGATAATTGTGCATATAAAATAATTTATCTAATTTAAGGGGGGGAATAATCGTGCCCCCCCCCCCTTTTTAATTAGCAAAAGAACCCCATAACTAATCAGGGATACCCTTTATCTTAATGAACCAACCAGTGTTGCCAGTGGGCTACTTTTTTTAAATTGAGATTTCTTGATTGGCACCACTTTTTGAAACGGTAAAATTCCCTTTCTCTTGGTCTCAATTAATATGTCATTAAATAAGGGTTATTTTACCATTTCAAAAAAGTAGAGTCAATCAAGTATATAATTTTTTAAAAAGTAGCCCATCTGGCAACACTGGAACCAACATTCAAAATTTGAAGCAAATCGGATAATTCTGCGTAAAAAGCTATTTATTTAATTTAAGAGAGGTTATCCCCCATGCACCCTCTATACTTAACCATTAAACTCCCAAAATTATTCAGGCATTATATACTGTGATGACGTACTGACAACTTTAATCGTGGCAGAAGATAGATAGCGAAGTCTTATTCTGAAAAAGTATGCATAGTTGAAAGTATCTTCATTCAAAAGCTGTTAAGAACAGGTTCTATTGACCTCCAGGGATATGCCTAGAAAATAATTGCACTGGTCTAGTGGCAATGAGCTGAAGGGGACAATGGGATTATTGCGCATCGAGAGGGAAGGAAAGTAGTTGGAAGAGAGACATGTGCTGGTAATGTACAAGAAAATACATTCATGTAAGATGGCTTGGACGTGCTAAGCGAAATGTAATATTGGAGTGAGGCTCCTATGTAGTTGTAATGTCGTTTTATTTATTTTTTTAATAATTGGTCTATGGTTCTAATAAAGAATTTGAGGAATTAAAATTGTGTTATTGATGAACTTAACAAATAAACCAACTTAGTAAAGAGAAACTCAGGACGCGACACCACAATACTATATATAAGCCTCGTCAGAAAGAACCTATATCCAAAGTTGTTTGAAATAACACATTGGATAATTCTGCTTAAAAACCATTTATCTTATTTAGGGCGGAGGGGAGGGGGTAATCGTCCATTCCCAAAACTAATCAGGCAAGCATCTTTTCAGCATGAACGTATATCCAAAAATTGAATCAAAGCGGTTAATTCAGCATGAAAAAAACACTCACTTAAATTAAAAGCCGACCTCCCCCCCTTTCATACTTAGTCATTAAATCCCCAAAATCAATTCTTTGTCACTTTTTTTCCGGTAACATTTTTATCTTGTCCTTTTTTTCCGGTAACTTTTTTTCCGTGTCATTTTTTTTCGCTTTTGTAGTTTGCCGGGTTTTTCCGTTAACTCTTTTTCCTAGATTCAGGCAAGTAGATATCATGATTAAAAAACTATGTAACTGAGAAATGTTCTTCATTCTTTAATAAGATCTTTCAGAAGACGATTCTCACAGTTGCCAACTTGTACGGTTTAAAACAATCGCGGAAAAATGCAAATTTCATGAAAGGATCGCCCAAAAAGCACACATTTCGTTAATATTTTGTGAAAAAACGACAATTTCGTCAATGTTTTTGTCAACGAACTTTGTCAAAAGATCGCCGAAAAACGCGAATTTCCTGTGCGGATCGCGGAGAAAACGGCAATTTCACCAAATATCGCAGATAAAACGCTGATTTCGTCTGAAGACCGCGGGGAAAACGTAGATTTCGTCTAAAAATTTCTGATATAATAACGATTTCGTTAAAAAATCGGGGGAAAACCGCCGTTTTCGATAAAAGATTGCTTAAAAATATTTTGTCAAAAGATCATTGAAAAAAAGGCCGCTTTCAGCAAAAGATAACGGAAAAATTTCCGATTTCGTCGAAAGACTGCGGGGATAAAACGCCGTTTTCAAGAAAAGATCGCGTAAAATTGCAAATTTTGTCTAAAGATCGTCGAAAAAAACGCCGATTTCATATAAAAAACACACTGAAAAACACCGATTTCTTCAAAAGATCGCAGAAAAACCGCCGATTTCGACAAAAGATTGCAATAAATCGCCGATTTTGCTAAAATATCGCAAATGAATCGCTGATTTCGTCTAGAGGTCGCGGAAAACGCCGATTTCGTCAAAAAATCGCGGAAAACCGCCGATTTTGACGAAAGATCACAATAAATCGCCGATTTTGCTAAAATACCTCAAATAAATCGCTGATTTCGTCTGAAGGTCGCGGGAAAACGCCCATTTTGTCTGAAGATCGCGGATAAACCCTCTTAAAGGGGGGAACTCGCGGAATCCTCCCCCCCCCCCGCCAATTTCCAAAAAAATTTTTCTACCAGAATCACCCCTGAAGCAACTCTATCCCCCCCCCCAGAGCCGAATTCTGGCTGCGCCACTGTAAAAACCTTAATTACTCTGCGAGTATGCATGCTATTTGCATAAAAATGAACACAGTGTATTACAATAAGACATTCAATCATAATCTAGAGTTTGAGCGCTTTTGCTACATTAGTTTTCACAGGGTTATTCAAAAGATATTCATTCTTTTTTAATTTGTTGACGGTCCCCAACGAAGTTTCGGTAAAAAATCTTCACGGAAATGTATGACGTATACTATTATATTTATGCACTAAGAGTTTCGAGATGATTCCTCATGCATTTTTATAGATATTTAGTAAAATGTCTAAAATCGCAAGTGTCCAATAATCAATGGCAATATAGTGTATTTAGTTCACTACATAATCTGCATTTAAAAATACTGTATCAAATTCACATAAATAAATTTGTATTAGAAGAATTTATTTAATATATAGAAAGAAATATTCAGTATACTTAATAGAAAAAATATGGCATTTAAAAAAAGTAATTAAAAGCAATTGAAGGTTGATTACAGAAGAAAACCCATACGAAACTTTCGCATTACAATCTGAGGGTTATTATTACTATTATTATTAAATTAATCGCCATTATTTTTAATCAAACTACTTGTTTCATTGAATATAGATAGATTTCAAGCATGTGTCTTAAAAATGTATGAAATTCATTTAAACTGCAATCACTAAAACGAATTTTTAAAACTAATACTTTCTCCTACTAAAATACCAACTAGGAATCTACAAAAATGGAGAACAATGATACAACTATTAAACAGGGATGAGATTCTTCCGCGGACTCGCGGTTTTCAGCTTTTTTGTTATTTTCAAATTTTCTGATTTACCAAAAAAAATACAGGACGCGTAATTTCGTCAAAAAATCGCGAAAAAACGGCAAATTTCCTTAAAAGATCTCCAAAAAACGACTAATTCCCGGCCAATTTTGTCAAAAGATTCGCGAAAAGATGGTTAATTTCGTCACAAAATACCGAAAAAACGGCAGATTTTGTCAAAAATCGCGATAAAACGACAATTTTCGTCCAAAAAATCTAGATAAAACGGCGAATTTCGCCAAATGTTTTGCGAAAAATCACAACTTTTGTCAAAAAATCAGGATAAATCGGTAGATATCGTCAAACGATCGCAATAAACCGGTTGATTTCGTCAAACGATCGCGAAAAAACGGCAGATTTCGTCAAAATATGCGCAAAAAATGGCAAATTTTTGAACAAAAAAAAAAACCTTTAAATTTTGCCAAAAGATTCCAACATATGACAGATTTCATGAAGAGATAGTGATAAAACTAAAAATTTCATCAGAGTGACTCTAAAAAAACTAACCCAAAAATTAATTTTCAAAATTATTTTTTTGCCACTCCAAATACAGACTCCAAAATCCATTTTTGACACCTCTAAATCTTTTTGAATGAATGTGACTTCTGAAAGCACCCATTCATTGAACAAAAAATACCCTTATGTTCAACAAAAATATCCATTTTTTCAACAAAAATGTTTTTTTCAATAAATCCGTCTTGCCCTTTTTAAAAAGAAATGCAAACATAGTGATACATATTATCTTCTACACTCAAATAAGCATTAATTTATAATTATATATGTATCTTGCACATTTATTTTTTTAAAAATAAGTAAAATTTTTCTCAATAGCTTAAAAAATAATATTGATTTTAATTATGCATTAATTACTATTAAAACAAAAATTATTGCATTTCAGTCTTCTTTTCCAAATGAACAAGTTCAATTTTTGCATCTAAAAATGGCTTATCAGTTAGGACCCACTTTTGTAAAAAAAAGACCCAGAATTTAAGTTCTGGGTTCTGGAGACCCAGGATTTTTAAAGTCCGGCGGCATCACTAGATATCTTTAATGTGTAATATCCAAGAAAAAAGCAAGAGAAAGAAATTTACCTTGTGCAAGAGCAAAGCTAAAAAAACAAAGAAAATTTCTATTTTTTCCCCCTAATACTTAACCAAAAGTGTCTTATTGTTGGAAAATTTCAATAAAAAAAATATTCATGCCAATAACAGCGTTTTATTAATGTGCTGTATCTTGATAAACTAAATTTTCATTAGAGTAAGTATAAATAATTTCTACAATTCACATTAATAATTTCCTTTTAATTTAATTTACCAAAAGCTAAAATGTGTTCCATGATATAGTGGTTTCATCTTGTGGGGCCTGCCGTAAAGTAAATTTGCATCCGTCGTCCCATGGCAATGGGTCACTGGTCTCGACGTTCTTGTGGGCGTCGTCATCCTGGGGCTCGTCATGGTTCAATGGGTGCAAATCCCAGGTGTCCGACTCGCCTCTGAGGTTACTCAGTGGGTAGGAGAGCTGTCGCACTCGGCCGCTGTCACCAGACTTGGGAACGTGGCTGGCTTCCGGGCTGGCCACTAGACCGAAGGCATCGGACGGTGGGGTATGCGGATGGGGACCCGGAGAGCCGCATGCGGTTTGCGAATCCCGATCCCAGTCGATGCCCCTCATCGAATGAGCCGCAAGGGCCTGACAGGGCCTAGAGACGGAATGATACATCGTATCATTACCAAAAGCTAAATTGTATGTTATATATTAAAACAATTATATTTGTTGCGATTGACATTCTTGTCATTGCTCAAAAGTCGTTCGCGCAATTTTCAACTTTTTTGCTTTTTGGTCAATCTCATCCCTGATTAAACTAATTCACTCATCTGAAAACAACCGCTGCTAAGGCATTAAAAACCGGTATGGTCTTGATATCTAAATCAAGCGAGCCAATCAGAACGGCTCTGACGTTTAGGGGGCGTTGCTAGAACTCGTCTAGAACAGAACGTTAGTAGGATCAGAATTGTCGCTTTATAGAGATGGATAGTTAAGATATCTCAGGCCTGGAACTCTCTCAGAGAGTTCCACAAACTCTGTCATACCCTGTTCACACCACAAACTTAAGATATCTTAAGATCGCTGTGTTTGAAGTGGACCCTCCCGGAATTGGATGCCTGTTCACATTGAAAAGTTTACCTAAGATATCTCAGCGAATGTCACTGTATCTCTGAACTGAACAAATGTAGCGTATGCGCATGCGCTTGAAATAAAGACGGCCACAACAGCCAATCAGTAAAAGCAAAGCTTTGTAGCCAATGAGAGTAGGTGGTTGTTCCTGTATCTAGCTCGAGAGAGTTGAAACTCTCTGAGAGAGTTTGTAGAACTCTCTGAGATAGTTCCAGGCCTGAGATATCTTAAATATCCGTAGTGTGAACAGGGTATCAGAGAGTTTCAACCCGATCGGGCTAGGAACAACCACCTACTCTCATTGACTAAACAGCTTCGCTTTTACTGATTGGCTGTTGTGGCCGTCTGTATTTCAAGCGCATGCGCATACGCTACATTTGTTCAGTTCAGAGATACAGTGACATTCGCTGAGATATCTTAGGTAAATTTTTCAATGTGAACAGGCATCCAATTCCGGGAGGGTCCACTTCAAATACGGCGATCTTAAGATATCTTATGTTTGTGGTGTGAACAGGATATAATACCCTGTTCACTCAGAGAGTTTCAACTCTCTCGGGCTAGATACAGGAACAACCACCTAGTCTCATTGGCTAAAAAGTTTCGCTTTTACTGATTGGCTGTTGTGGCCGTCTGTATTTCAAGCGCATGCGCATACGCTTCATTTGTTCAGTTCAGAGATACAGTGACATTCGCTGAGATATCTTATACCCTGTTCGCACTAAGAAAGTTAAGTCACTTAACTTGAAGTTTTTTGAAGCGGTCGTACCCGGAATCAAGATTCTCACTTAAGCAAATTTCTGAAACTCACTTAACTTTTGAGATGCTCACTTAACTATGAGTTGAGTTGAAATGTGCCTTCTGAATATTTAATTATTATTTCTGAATTTTAGAATATTTAATTCTGATTGTTAAATAACTGGAGTTGAGTCCTACAAATAATTATAAATTGTTTCAAGTTGTTATTTGTTTGCCCCAGTTGCTTAACACGTGTGTTTGTGGGTTTTTTTGTAATCAAAGGTCAAAAATGGAAAATGTTTAACCTGTTATTTCCTCCTGCAAAATAAATTGGGAGGATGACAAAATTAATTTTTAATTGAAATATGGCACGATAATTGCTATGTAAACAAAAAACAGTTAGAAGTTGCAGTTACAAATTTCCGAACTTATGCGCATGCCCAGATGTCATTTTGGCCAAGTTAAGTCATTTAAAATATTTAGCAAGTGCGAACAGGTGAAGCCTAATTCCGGGTATCCCGCTTCAAAAAATTTAAGTGACTTAAAGTTAAGTGACTTAACTATCCCAGTGCGAACAGAGTTTTAGGTAAATTTTTCAATGTGAACAGGCATCCAATTCCGGGAGGGTCCACTTCAAACACGGCGATCTTGAGATATCTCATGTTTGTGGTGTGAACAGGGTATAATACTCTGTTTGCACTACAAACATAAGATATCTTACAAGGAAGGTCTCCATACTGGGCATACTCAGAATATTTTGAAAAAAAAATACGAATTAAACTACTCATGTAGGTAATAAAGAATAAAGGATCAGTCAAATTTAGCGGCGGAATTACAATAGGAGATATGTAAAAAAAATAAAATACTTTGGAATAGTTGGTGTGAAAAGCTGAAAGCGACGCGTGATTTGGCGAACAGCGCATTTCCGCTCCAAAACCAGACGATTTTAACGAATTGATTTTAATTGACTTGTAGAATGTGCAATATTTAATGAATTTAAACTTAAACATGGAAGAATTTATTATTATTTTTGTTATTATTTTGTATTATACATGTTGTTAGTTGCTTCAGCTATTTAATTTTATTATTGAAAAAATATTTGTGTGTATTATGTTTAGAAAATATCTATTTTAAGGTACAGGCAACCTGACATTTCTTTTCAATTATTCAATTTATTTCTTTTATATTTTGAAAGTTACAAAAATCTGCTTTCACTTTCAGTTAACTTTTAAGATTTTGTTTTAGTATCTGGAATATTAAATCGTTTTCGCTTTTGTTTAAAATAATGGTTTTTAGAATGAACACATATAATGTTGTTTGGATGCTATTTAAAGAATATATGGAAAGGAATATAAGGCTAACAAATGTTACAGAAGAGGATATTCAATTAAAACATCGCGTAGTCGAAATTTTAAAAGAATATGAATGTGAAAGTCATTAAAGTAAATCACGAATCTATTGTTAATGCATATCTCTCATCGAAAGAAGTATTTGAAAATTCCGATGATAGTGAACTCTCTAACGCAGCGATTCCCAAACTTTCTTTCTAAGCGACCCACCTTTCAGTGAAAAAAAATTTGGCGACCCATCCAAGAAAAAGTTACATATCAGTATAGCAATTTTCATAGTATCTGTATATGCTCGGCTATTCTATCTTACGAGAAATGCAGATTTTCGTACGGAAGATACATTATTAACAAAAGCAAGAATCGGTAATCTCAATGTGTGTAAGTGAATAGTAATTAAATCAATGAACGAACTACAAAGATAGTTAAAAATAGATTAATTATTATAAATGCATAACTTACACTCTAAATAAAAAAGAGTGACTATTCACTCCGGAGGAGTGAATACTCACGCTATCGCAGACTCAAAACATGCCCAACCTCTTTAGAGTGATTATTCACTCTGGGCAAAAGTGGAATTGTTGACTCTGTGAAAGAGTGAATACTCACTCCTGGGAAGTGAATAATCACTGTAAGCAGGAGTGAATACTGACTCTTTCGGAGGAGTGACTATTCACTCTTGCTAACGGAGTGCAATTTTTCACCCCGGATAGGAGTAAATTGTCACTCTTACATAGGAGTAAATGTTATTTTTTTATGCAGCAAATTCTTTTTTTTTATGTTGCTTTTATGAACATTTAAAAAAAATCACATCTTTAGAGCATGCAATGAAAATAAATACAAGAGTGATAAAGATTGAAAAAAAAATACTTTATTAACAATATTTATATAATTCATATTTTGTAACATTAATTGAACTTAAAAAAAAAAAAACTCGATTAAAGTTACATATGAATTAAATTAGATTACTGACAAAAAAAAAAAAAAAAAAAAAAAAAAAAAAAAAAAAAAAATTACAATCTTATCGTTTGTGTTTGTGTTCATTGCATGCGCCATAAATATATGATAGTTTTAAAATGTCCATAAGGACAAGTATAATTAACCGTAATCTTAATCAGATAATATTATTTTTTCCATTTAGATACCCATTAAATTTTATTTAGCATTTTTATAATTCCCGTGATGTACGTTATGAGCTTATTTTTTTCTCATACATAATTCAACTTTTAAATATTTAGATAATTGTATTCTTTGCTATTAAATTTGAATGTGTAAAGTTTTTATGTGTTATGATTTATCACTGTTTCATTAAAATGAACGTGGAGTCTAGAATTTTTTTTTGTTCTGTGGAATATGTATATATGTACATATATTTAAACATATTCCTTATGTTTAAACTTTCACTAGCTATTGCCTGAAAAGTGGATTTTAGTACTATGGTTACAACATATATCTGCAGGATATAAGTCATATTTAATTTCTTTATGCCAGTAAATTTTATATCTTATGAATAAGAGCTAGACAAATTTTACATAATTTAATAAAAAAAAAAAAAAAAAAAAAAAAGATTTAGAAAACAGAAAAAAGAAGAAAAAGAAAAGAAACTACATATCTATTGTTTTTAATTGCTTTAAAAATACTTTGAATATAAAAAAAAATAGTTATTAATCACAAAAAAATATATTCAAACTTGTATTACATAAGTAAATATGAACTTTTAAAAATATATACTAAGGCAATTTTATTTATAAACCTCACGTCAAGAATAAACAACTTTTTATTTATGCCTAATTTATCATATTTAATTTTTTACTGCTAATAATTACTTGTACCAGAAACGATTGCAATAAAAGGAAAATTAATAACTGTTTTCCGATATTACTCAATTTTCAAAATTTAAAGTCGTTATCAAAATATAGAAAACCAATGCTTTCGTATAAATTAAAATAATTAATACATCAATTTAAAAAACTCAAAATATATTAATCAATGCTTTTTAAATATACCGTTAAACAACCAAAATAAACTGCCATACATGAATAAAATGTTTCTGCGTCTGTTTAATTTTCAAAAATTTTACGGCAGTATAAAAGAAATTCCTATGATATTTTTAGAAATTTGGTAAATGTTAAATCTGAAGCGTTGGATATCATAATTTATGATTTTCAATAGTAAATTAAAATATCAATAAGAATAAATCTTTCACAAACTTCCTTTATGGTAACATCTAAAGAAAATTTTTACAGTATTAAATATATTTTTTCAATCTAAAAATTTTTCCAAAATCAAAATCATATATGAATATCATTTTTATCTCCGGAATAATACCAAATAAATAAAATAAAATAAAATAAATATTGATGCGTATAGCTGCAAGTGTTTAATAGTAAAAACATAAGAAATACAACATTAAATAAATACTGTGTCAAACGGTTTCAATTTTATGTTTTTATCTCTTTAACCATGAATCACTGAATCATGAGGTGGAAAAAAAAATCATTCAGGTTTTCCGAAGTATGTGTGTAAGCAAATTTTGTTTTTGAACGATGATGAATTCATTATTTCACAGTTTCGCAGAGGAAGATTAAACTAGTTATCACTCATTGGTTTATTCTTAAAAATCAAGCTAATTGAATTTAAAAAATGCAATTTAAATATTAAAACAGCTACAAGTTGCACCGGTTACATAAAGAAAGCATAACGAACAATAGCTTGACAATAAAAGTTTAACATTATACTACAAAAAGAGATCAATCTTTAAAGCTATCTACTCTTATTCATAGATAAAATCCACTGGAATAACACGTTAAAATAAAATATGACTCACCCTTTTATTCTAAAATTATCCGAAATAAGAGTATAATCTATTTTTTAACTGAACTAATGGCGTACATAGCTAGCTTCCCGCTCTTGTTCATTTCTCATAAATTACGTCATATCAGTACGTCATGCGCAGAAATCTGAATCTGGTTTGCAATTCACATAGTAGAAACGTTCAACGTCGTTATAAAATAAAACACTTCCTAGATAATTCTAACATATTTCTTGGTTCGTTTATACCATGATCATATTAAGACGATTATGTAACTAAAAATTAAGACATTCATTAAGCCTGAATTTTCAGGTTAAAAACATTAACTGACTGAAATTCTTTTTCAGCAATATTTAATTCAGGGGGTGGCTCGGGGGGGGGGACAACCCCCCGGGACAGTAAGATGCCCCCCCGAAAATTTTGATATTTTGTGTTTTTAATGGTCAAAAAGTGCAATCCCTCCCCGGACCTCCATAATGACCCCCCGCCCCCGGAGCCACAGAAATCCCTCCCAGAAAAAAGTGTCTGAATTCAACACTTCTTTACATTCACATATGCAGATAAAATTCTAGTGTTAAACAGTGTTGAATTCAGACACTTTTCTCCGGTAGCGACTTCTGTAATGAATTAAAGAGATTCGGGAGGGGGAAATTGCATTTTTGACCATTGAAAACACAAACCCCACATTTTCCGGGGGGGGGGGATTCATTGTTCAGTGCCTTGAATTCAACACTTGTGCGAAATCCACATTGTGTTAAATAATTAAATTAACGTAAAAAGTACAAATAAATGAACTGAAATTACTTTCAGGTACATACATATAATATAAATTTATTTAAAATAGATCTTAAAGTTCATTAAAAACATTAAAAAACTATGAAGGCCGTGTAATGGTTGAAAAAAATCTTAAGTTTTTTTAATGGTTTTAATGTATTTTAAGATGTTTTATATCTATTTTTAATAAATTTATGTTATATGCATGCCTGTGAAAGTAATTTCAGTACATTTATTCGTATTTTTTGCATGAATTTAAATGAGAAGTGACATACTTTAGTGTTTTTCATTCTTTTACTCCATATGTTAATTCAAAGTTGAACGGAAAATTTTAAAACTGTAAAATTGCAGGCTTTCACTCTCCTTAGCGGAGTGAGATGTTTCACTCCCGTCACGAGTGAGATGTTTTACTCTCGACAGCGGAGTGCCATGTCTCACTCTCGACAATGGAGTGAAACATTTCACTCTTTCCTAGGGAGTGAAAAATTCCACTATTTAAGGAGTGTATTTCTTTTAAATTCACTCCGAAAAGAGTCAGAAAGCCTGTCACTCTCTCAAAAAGTGAGCATTTCACTCCTTCCACTTTTAGAGTGTATGAGATTTCTGGTAGTGATGGTTACCAATGTGGGAACATATATTAATACGCAGTTTGTCTCAATACTGGTCTTTCAAAAACAGCAAAGTAAAAAAAAAAAATTCTCATAAGCACGAAGTTTTGAATTTCATGGACCTCCAAGTTGATTTAAATATTTCTGGATATCCTGTTCGTACATTAATCTTGAAGGAAATTAAGGATTTCCTCTTGAAATATTATTTCCTGTTGAAATTGTCATATCTCTTTAAACAGATGAAATAAAAGATATATTTTGATATCAAACCTCGATTTTTCCACGACCCATTAAAACAACTGCCACGGCCCACTAGTGGGTCGCGACCCATAGATTGGGAACCGCTGCACATAGGGGTATTTGCGTTATCTAGGCGGCCAAAATTATTTTATTGCATATATCTATTCTAAATGGTACGATTGAAAGAAAAAATACATTTATTAAATTTATAAAGACCATTTATTAAAATAATTTCATTTTTTTAATATTAATATTCATTTTCGCCACTCTCTGAAGAATCATCCCTAACATTGGGCTTCGCAGGTAAAAGAAAAGCAATTGTTTCTGGCAAAAAGGAGTTCATTTTTTAACCAGTGAATTTTCTCATGCTACTTATAAAAGGGTCTGATGTTAAAAGTAGCCGATTCAAAATATCTTTGTTGCAGCTTTCCCTCGAGAATTTTCGCGCGAAATCTTGGCGGTATAGCCTAAAATGCTTATGGCGCGTTTCTGCGGTCTCTTCTGAAAGCTGCCCAATGGGCAATAATGCATTTTTAATGATAGTTGAACCATGAATTAATATTTTATGCATAGTTGGAGACATTGGATGCCACTGGTACAAATCTACATATAAGCGAGTAGTGTTTAACGCATATTTCTCGTATTTTTCTGGATCAATTATATGTCCGCTTGAAATTGCCTCGAGTATGACTTTTAAGCGATATATTAAATCATAACTAATGCCTGTTATGTCAGAAGTCAATTTGGGATCTTCAAAAAACCTCCTACTTGTATTACCGTCATTGTTGTTGCCAATATTTGCCTTTGGCATGTCTACCAGTCAACCTGTTTCTTCGCGAAATCTTTTCTGAATTTCGAGTTTTTTTTCCATCTCAATTATTTTCTCAGCTTCAGTTTTCCGCTCTCTGTATTTTTTTACTGGCAATTTATAAGCTAAATGAAGAATGCTTTCAAAAGTCTAATTCGAGCATGTAAAATTGAAAGACCAAACTCTATAGCTTCAGGATTAATATCTTTCTGAAAATCAATTTTGTTAAAGTCCTTAGAAGTTGCACCGCATATCTAGCATAGACTTGTGGATTTTGTGCCAGTCGCAGCGTTGCAGATCTTGCCATCTACCATTGTCATGATGAAGACATGACTGACTGAAAACCTGTTCCCATTTAAATTAACCACTGTGGCGTTTAGTGACATCGCAGAATTTTTTATAAAGTTACCGTAATTTCGGGTGTATAAGCCGCGGATCAAACAATTCTTTTTGGACCCAGAAATCTTATTTAGTGATTGAAAACAAATATTTACGGCGATCTAATAAGCTACATTTCGTTTAAAAAAGTTTCTGGGTCGAAAAAAAATTGTTTTATCTGCGGCTTATACACCCGAAATTACGGTAATTTCTTCCTCCGTAACATCAGTATTTTCTTTTACAAAACGAAATTTTATAGGACGGCAAAATTGAGGGGATGAAGGTGTTGGGTTTTCCCATAATAGATTTTCGTTTTTACTACCAGAAACTAATCGTAAAGGGACTGTAGCGGTTAACTACAACCGAACTGTTATATAAACTTTATACAGGAACTCTATTTTCTAATTTAATCTGAAATCTACAACTCAACTCTATGTTATGTTTTCTACAACTCAACTTTATGTTATGTATTTCTACAACTCAACTCTGTTATGCTTTTCCTACAACTCAACCCTGTGTAACCAAGATACTTTTTGCCTGTAACCGTAATGATACTCACTCTGTCCTTCCCGCTTGCCTGATGTCGCTTGGAGCTTGGAGCTCTTGTCAACTTATTTTTGTGAATTAATATAATGTTTTAAGTTTAGTTTTGTCCTGATTTTATTTTATGTGCACCTACAGCAGCTAATCTATCTCTTCATCTACCAGCATTTCAAACAAAATATGTGGCTATCTTACCTAGCCACCAAAGTGGTGACTCTGAAAATGAAACGCGCCTGCTGATTGGATCCGCTCGTAATCTTACTCCATCATTGAGCGGAGGCCTAGGAACTACGGAAATGACACATTGTTAGTTCCTCAAGATATCGTTTTGGCCATCTGTGGTCATATTATCGCCAAATAAATAATTTTACTGCACGTGTGTACGTAATGTGCAGGATCGTGCGTCAAGGTGTCGGTGCACCGTAATTCTATCGTGATGATCGGTAAGTCCCATTATTCATAATATCTTGTAACCATGTTAATTTTCTATAGTAGCAAAAAAAATTTTTATGTCAATCATGCTAATTTCTGAATTAAATTCTTTCGCTCTGTCACTGGTGCTCTAATTCGGCTCAATCCTATAGCGTGTAGTAGCAATTTTTCTCCTCTCAATGCATTGTATATAATTTATTTTGTGTTTCTATTTTGTGTATTTATATATATTCTCAATCATGCCAGACGATACTTTGAACGAAAGTGCTGGTCAGGTATCTCATGTAGGCGTTAAACCACCTCCTTTCTGGAAGACGAATCCATCATTATGGTTTTTTCGCCTCGAAGTCCAATTTGCATTGGCTAAAATCACTTGCGAAGTTACAAAATTTAACCACGTGGTCGCGGCTGTTGACGCCGATATTTTGATCTCCGTGAGTGATATTATTACTAACCCTCCGGGCGATCGACCTTACGAGGCGTTAAAAAAACGATTGATCGATTCGCATTCCGAGAGTGAGGAATCGCGGATCCGCACATTGTTGCAGGGGGTAGAGATCGGCGACTTACGCCCATCTCAGTTGCTGGCTCGCATGAGGACCCTGGCTGGCACTACCGTAGGAGAAGCACTCTTAAAATCACTGTGGCTTTCACGTTTGCCCACGACTACACGCAGTATTGTGGGTGCGCTGAATGAGGATTTAGCAAAACTGGCTCCGGTTGCTGATAAAATTCATGACTTAGCTATATTTCCCCAAATAAACTCAGCCTCTAATGTTCCAAACACCTCAAATGCTCATACTTCGTCCCTTGAGTTACAAATTGCACAGTTAACTCAACAAGTTAGTGAGTTAACAACCAAAATTAATCAGCGAGGCCGCCCAAGAGAGAATTTTCAATCACGTGATAGGAATTTTCGGCGCAGCCGATCCAGAAGTCGTTACAAAGAACCTGCCAATAATCATTGTTTTTATCATACAAATTTTGGCTCTAAAGCTATTAAATGCTCAGCTCCCTGTTCTTTTCGCACGGAAAACTAGACCGGCGATCGCATCAGGGCCATAATCGCGACCGCCATGTTAATCGCATTCTTTTGGCCGACCCTACCTCAAAATTAAATTTCCTCGTCGACACTGGGGCTGATATTTCAGTTTTGCCAGCAAATTTTTTTAAGCATAGTACTATTGACGAGGGTTTAGTACTTTATGCTGCAAACGGAACAAAAATTCAAACATTTGGCACAAAACGTTTGACCCTGGATTTAAATTTGCGAAGAAATTTTACTTGGTCTTTCGTCATTGCAAAAGTGAATCAACCAATCATTGGTGTTGATTTCCTGAAAAATTTCAATTTACTTGTTGATGCAAAGAACAATTGCATAATTGATGCAGAAACTCTGTTGTCATCACATGGGAAAATTGCCAAAGTTTTACCTGGGAGTAGTACCTTAAGCGTACTTCTCGGCCCTACCAAATTTGATAAAATTTTATCTGAATACCCTGATTTGACTAATCCCTCACGTGCAAGCAAGGAAAATAAAGCTCCGCATATTTATCATCATATAGAGACTAAAGGTGCCCCTGTCTTTTCTAAACCGCGTCGATTATCGCCGGAACTCTTCAAAGCAGCTCGTCAAGAGTTTGAGTTTCTAATGGCACAGGGCATTGTACGACCATCAAATAGCCCGTGGGCAAGCCCCCTACATATGGTTTCCAAAGCTGATGGTAGCTGGCGCCCATGTGGAGATTACCGTCGTCTGAACGCTTCCACTATCCCTGATAGATACCCATTACCCCACATTCAGGACTGTACGCAGCTATTTCATGGGAAGCAAATTTTTAGCACATTAGATTTGGCTCGTGCTTACCATCAAATTCCCGTTTATCCCGAGGATATCCCAAAAACTGCCGTAACAACCCCCTTCGGCCTTTTTGAATTTGTATATACCCCTTTTGGTTTAAGAAATGCTGGCCAGACTTGCCAACGTTATATCCACGAAGTTTTAAAAGGATTGGATTTTTGCATCCCGTACTTAGATGACATCCTCATTGCATCCAACAATGAGGAGGAACATGAATGCCATCTCCGACAGGTCCTTGATCGCTTGAGTCAACATGGGCTAAAATTAAATCCGGCAAAGTGCATTTTAGGAAAAACTTCAGTTTCTTTCCTTGGTTGTCTCATAACACCTTCTGGTGTTCAACCACTCCCCCAGAAAACTCAAGCTATAGTAGACTTCCCTAAGCCTCAAACAATTGTTGATTTAAGGCGATTTTTAGCTATGATAAATTTTTATAGACGTTTCATCCCTCATGCTGCCCGTACCCAAGCCCCTTTACACGAACTGTTAAAAGATTCTAAAAGGAATGACAAACGTCCTGTGCCGTGGAATGATATTTTGACGCAGGCTTTTGACACTTGTAAAAAAGACCTGATAAACTGTGCAACTCTTGCGTACTATGCCCCGCATCAACAGCTGACCTTAAGTGCTGACGCTTCGGATATTGCTATTGGTGCGGTGTTAAATGTTGTAGATGATAACAAGTTATTACCTCTCGCCTTCTTTTCACGTAAATTGAGCCCAACCGAGCAAAATTACAGCACCTATGACAGAGAGCTCCTTGCAATTTATTCGGCTGTTAACCATTTTAGGCATACATTGCAAGGAAGGCATTTTATAATTTACACCGATCATCGTCCATTAACATTTGCATTTTCTAAAATGTCTGACTCGAGTTCCCCTCGTCAGCTCAGACACCTAGATTACATTTCTCAATTCACAACTGACATTCGGCATATCTCCGGATCCCAAAATATCGTGGCCGACACCTTATCCCGCATAAGTGAGATAAAATTGTCCTCAGCAGACTTTGCATCCATGGCTGAAGAACAGGCCAATGACACTGAATTGACAGAATTATTGTCCAATCTTGACACATCTCTTAAGTTTGAAAAGCTGCATGTTTCTCCAGAAACTACTTTATACTGTGATATCAGTACTGGAAAGATACGTCCATACGTACCACAGAAATTTCGCCGCATAGTATTTCAAAGTCTCCATGATTTATCGCATCCTGGCATCAAAGCCTCCCAAAAACTTATTCAGCAAAAATTTGTTTGGCAAGGTATGGCCAAAGATATTGCTAATTGGGCACGCTCTTGCATGAGCTGTCAGAAATCAAAAGTCCAACGGCACACACATAGTCCACTTCAACAATTTCCTGCAACATCTGAGAGGTTTGCACATGTCCATCTTGACATTGTGGGACCGTTGCCACCTTCAGAAGGGAACAGCTATTTGGTCACATTTGTTGACCGTTTTTCCCGCTGGCCAGAGGCTATACCTGTGCAAGACATTACCGCTGATACCATTGCCAGAACCTTCGTAAACCATTGGATTGCAAGGTTTGGTGTTCCAAAGATCCTGACCACTGATCAGGGACGTCAATTTGAGTCCCTCCTGTTTTCGTCTCTTAGAAAAATCTTGGGCATTCATCGTATCAGGACGTCCCCATACCATCCAGCGAGTAATGGCCTTGTCGAGCGCTTCCATCGCAGCTTGAAGCAAGCTTTGAAATGCCATAACCAAGCCCGATGGACAGAATCCCTACCAATTGTGCTTCTAGGTATCCGCACCTCATTCAAGGAAGACCTTAAAGGTACCTGTGCCGAAATGGTGTATGGATCTACACTATCTCTACCTGGTGAATTTTTGCAGCCTTCAAATCCCTCAGAACTGTCTAGCGTTGATCCTGCAACTTTTCTCCAGACTCTGTGTGACACCATGCACCAGTTAACTCCAGTTCCCACATCTGCACATACCAGAAAAACTCCTTTTGTACACCCTTCTCTGGAAACTTGCACACATGTCTTGGTGCGCAATGATTCTGTAAAACCTCCATTAACACAGCCATATAATGGACCTTTTCGAATAACCAATCGCACTGCTAACCATTTTACTGTGCTTATTAATGGTAGAGACGCCGTAATTAGTGTGGATCGCCTCAAACCGGCATTCCTTCTTCAAGAGGATGTCACACCTGCATCTCCAGTGACCATTCGTAAGGACCCGCCAGCTCAGAGTGTGACACATGACGACCCTGTTGCAGTGCCACCAATTGCGCCATCAACAACTACAACTCGTTCCGGTAGAACTGTGCGGTTTAATCCCCGCTACCTGTGAAAGTGTCAGTACCTGTGGTACTTGGGGGGGAATAATGTAGCGGTTAACTACAACCGAACTGTTATATAAACTTTATACAGGAACTCTATTTTCTAATTTAATCTGAAATCTACAACTCAACTCTATGTTATGTTTTCTACAACTCAACTTTATGTTATGTATTTCTACAACTCAACTCTGTTATGCTTTTCCTACAACTCAACCCTGTGTAACCAAGATACTTTTTGCCTGTAACCGTAATGATACTCACTCTGTCCTTCCCGCTTGCCTGATGTCGCTTGGAGCTTGGAGCTCTTGTCAACTTATTTTTGTGAATTAATATAATGTTTTAAGTTTAGTTTTGTCCTGATTTTATTTTATGTGCACCTACAGCAGCTAATCTATCTCTTCATCTACCAGCATTTCAAACAAAATATGTGGCTATCTTACCTAGCCACCAAAGGACGAAATACTTTGGAATATGTTCGCATCAGTGTCAGCATCATTTACAAAAATCTGTTTAAATTGTGCTTCTTGTGAACCATCACATCCCCATTTTGAAATTAACTTTAAACTCTCTCGTTCTTGCTCTTTCACTATTGTTAAAATCTCTTCCAGGAACATGGATAAACGCTTAATTGTATGGTCAACCAAAGACTGTAAGTCGGTTTCGGCATAAGTACTTGTTACTCGACATGACTCTGGGAGCGGATAGCATTCTTGTTTCGCTTTTTGCAGCAAGGTATAACAAAGAAAGAATTTCTTGTTGGTATTCCTTTATATTTCGTATTGTCGACGAGTTAAATTGGCTTCTACGAACATGGACAATGCTTGAATTGGCGTGACTGAGTCAGTTTTTTCGATCTCTGATTTAGAAAACACCTTTTTATATTTTGTTGCACGTTTCGGACTACTTATGATTTCTTTAAGTATTTCAGAAGCATCTCGTTTTCCAGATTTCTGCAACTCAACCTGAGCTGAATGAATTATTACTTCCTTTTCTTGAGAAGATCGTACTTCTTCTGTTTTTCTCCTCCTAGTTCTCTCACTTGATTCAATAAATAATTTAGATGGTCGCCCAGGCCGAGGGTGTAGTATGACAGGTATATCAAACGTTCCTTCTAGCCAAGATTGATTGTTTTTGATAAATATGTCTTCTTTCTTATGTGCTTTTATCCATATCTTTTTAATTTGGGATTTAAATCGTGAAAAATTGCGTTTTAATCTCTCAGTTTGGTCGTCTGTGTAATCTTCATTCGATATCAGCTGATCTTTTAAGAAATTTATCTTCAAAATTTGACAAATCAAAACTCTGCATTCAATTAAACAAACATCTACGGGTCACAACTGTTACTCTCGAGGTATCTTGTGAACATACAATAAAAATATTTTCTAATAGAATGCTATATGCGATAGTCCATTTTTTAAAAATATTTCATAAAAAATGTTCAAAGTACCAGAAAATACACATCCGCGCTTTTCCGCGGCAGTTTCTTTAATTTTGCATTACTCAAAACTTTTAACTTTCGATTTAGTTAAAAATTATAACAGGATATAGCTGGGCAATACAACAAAAACTCGATTAAATAAGTTATTTTAGAAATAATTTTACTCTAAAATGAGGGTATATTAAAAGTGCATCAATTAAACTTTTTAACGATAAAACAATAAAAAATATAATAAACTTTTGCATTATTACCTGCTGTATCAGGACCCATCACAAGCACTTTCAAAATAAACGTAATATATATATATATTTCACTTCAAAGGTAACGTCTGTATACGAACGCCAAGAACTGACACAAACGACAACTTGAATGATTGCATTCCGACTAAAGTTTTAACGAGATGCATTGGCCAGAGAAAGGTTGAATGCTTGGTTGATGTTCACAAAACTGTCCTCTAACTCAGGTTGTCATTCGTTTAACACTTTTAGTACTTTGAAAATTTGACTTTTGGCCGCCCAGATCGGTCAAATACCCGTATGTGCGCTGCTCTAACGTATTATCAGCGTTGAATTCAGGGGGTGGTCCGGGGGACACACTCTGACCCCCCCGGAGCAGTGAAGTGCCCCCCCCCCGGAAAATTCGAGATTTGGGTTTTTAATGGTCAAAAAAGGGCAATCCCCCCGGAACTCTATAATGTTCCCCCACAAAGCTACAAAAGTCCCTCCCGGAAAAAAGTGGTTGAATTCAACACTGCGTATTATCTTATGATGAATCAAAGCATACAAATTTAAAACCTGTATCGTTGGATTATAAAAGAGAGGCCGTAAATTTCTGGCGTAATGAGTATTTGGGAAAATAAAATCGAAGTTTCAAAAGTGTACAAACGAAGTTTAAATATGTAAAAAAATTACGTGAATTATACAAATGGGAAAAGCAAATTAAAAATGGGAAAAGCAAGTCTAGTAAGAAAAATTGGAAGGAAATAAAAAAATATGTATTTCAAAAGTTTCAGGAAGCAAGAAAACGTAAAATAAAGTACACGACAGCGACCTGCAGCACTGGGCTCGTATTAAAGCTACTCAATTTAATATACGGTTTCATGCTTCTAAAAGGTGGTTAGCGAAATTCAAAAATGATTTTCATTGCTATTAGTTATAACTCCTCTTATCCAAAATAATTTCCATTTTTTTGTACAACGTTTTATTACTTTCTGAACATTTGCAGTAATATTAATTTCAAATGTTCTGTAGAGAAGGTTAAATAAATATTTAATCTTCTTTTTTCTTTTTATTACTGATTTGAATGAAATTTCGCCATTGTTTTATTCTCCAATTCACACTTTTTTTTTTTAATTTAACCCTCTTAACCGGTTATAAAAGTAACTTTTAAGGAAACTGTCGTCGTACATATCCGATCCGAGAAAGAGGTTTCCATAGAAACAATGTATATGTTATGTATAATCGTGTGTGTCATATTTTTAGGTTTGGAACAATTTTAATCAATTTAAATTGTGTTTTAAATCGTAAAAGGTAATAGTTAAATTTTGTTATAAGTACATATAAATGTATATGACAAGACTATGCTTAAAGCAAACTAAAAATGCAAAACTCAAATTACTTAAACTAAACTTATTTAAACAAATTGAACGTAAAAAGTTTTTTCTTTGAAAAGCATTCGAAGATAAAAGCGTATTTTTCAAAATTTCGTCTTTTCGCCAATCGGAGTTAAATCACCAAATAAACAAAATTTTCATTTTTTTAACGGACGTTGTATGCAGGTTCCGCCGGAATTTTTTTGTAAACATATATACCCATATGAGAAGAACATTCTGTAATTTATTCAGATTTTTCCGAGTATGCTTCTATGGAGACCTTCCTTGTCAGATCGCCGTATTTGAAGTGGTACTGCAGTGTCCTCTACTGAACGCACCAACACTGCTAACTCCATGGTGCAGGAACGAACACTTGTGAACTGCTATTTTAACGCTATTTTAACCGCCACGGCATTGCCTGAACTGAACTGAACTCATTCGTATTTTCTTCGATTTACGAGCTCGTGCTGGTTTGACGCACGCTAACTGCTCATTTTCCCTGTAATCAATTTTAATATGTAACTTCATTTTTGTTTTTTTTAAATGTAATAAGGTATATAATCTTAGTAGTTATTCTGGCTCCAAATCAAACAGCCTTATGCTACTTTATTTATGGATCAGCTTACTGTGATGAACTCAGCGGTATGTCACACTCTAAGCTGAAGTGGTGACCCTCGTGCGAACTTTAGACTGCAGCGATGCAATCTTGTGCAATCCTTCGGAGATTTTAAAGTGACGATCAGCATCATATAGTATACTATTTACGGCTATGATTCAAGCAGAAGAAGCATCGTATTTTTGTGTTTATGGTGATATTCGCGATCGTCGCAGACTGTTTTCGCCGTGCTAAGCCTGCCTACGAAATGTGCTACTGAGAGGATGCGGTAACCGACGATCCTGTAGTTTTCAAGGTAAGACCTCATATTATTTCTGTTTACATCGGTTATTTGAGTTTTTCTTAAAAAATTTGATATATATTTTTTATCATTTTGCCATGCCAGACGACGCAAGTCAGCCCGAACTTCAGGTTTATAAAGTAGGCCTAAAGCTTCCACCTTTTTGGGATAAACACCCCATATTGTGGAATCTGCCAGGCGTTGCAAATCCCCATGCAAATTCAAACTTCAGGAAAAAAACTAGAGCAGAAATCGCATGTGGCGCAATGCGATTTCCAGCCGAATAACAAAAGTCGCCTTTTTGTTTATGACCCATTATCAAACTTTCATATCTAGTGGATAGTGGTAGCGATGTTTGTGTGTTACCATACCACAAACCAATTCCCAAATCAGACAATGTAATTAATTTATATTCAGCAAATGGATCTACCTTCAAAACATATGGCATTAAAGTAATAAATTTAAGTTTAAATTTACGTCGTAAATTTCAGTGGCCGTTTGTCCTAGCAGACATTAGCAAGCCTATAATAGGCGCTGATTTTTTACGCCACTATGGCCTGTTAATTGATCTTAAACAGGGGTGTCTCAGAGATCCACTCACTAAATTGAAAAGCAGCGGGACAAAATCAACAGACAATATTCCACAAGTTACATTAATCGCAAACAATTTAGCATACAAAAATAGTTTAGAAAAATACTGTGATGTTGTACGCCTATACCCAAAATTGAAAGAGGTAAAATATAATACGGTGCACAGAATTATAACTAAGGGGCAACCTGCTTTTGCACGCCCGTGTACCCTTCACGGAGCAAAATTAGCTGCATCTAAACGTGAATTTGAGTACATGTTAGAGCAAGGAATATGCAGACCAAGCACATCTAACTGGTCTAGCCCATTGCACTTTGTCCCGAAAGACTCTGGTAACGATTTTCGCCCTACTAGTGACTACAGAGCTCTAAATAGAATAACAATACCAGATTGCTACCCTATTCCGCACGTGCAGGATTTTTCAAACCAATTATATTGGAAAATTATTTTTTCTAAAGTAGACTTAGGGCATATCACCAAATCCCAGTTCACCCAGATGATATCCCAAAAACCGCAATTACTACACCATTCGGTTTATTTGAGTTTTTATATATGCCTTTCGGCTTGTCCAATGCAGCCCAAACTTTTCAAAGATTTATAAATGAAATGTTGCACGGTTTTGATTTTGTTTTTGATTATCTCGATGACATTTTAATTGCAAGCAGTTCTGAGGAAGAACACCAAGCACACCTCGAATGTGTTTTTAAAATACTTTGTGCTTATGGTATTAGAATTAATTTAAAAAAATGCGTCTTTGGTGTTCCCGAATTATCTTTTTTGGGTTATTTGGTTAACAAAAACGGTATTAAGCCTCAGCCTGAACGCGTTGAGCCAATTTTAAAGTATGAGTTACCAAAAACTGTAAAAGAACTCCAACGTTTCCTTGGTTTACTAAATTATTATCGAAGGAATGTACCCCATGCTGCACATATTCAGGCCCCACTCAATGACATGCTAAAAGGCACCAAAAAGGGGAAACCAAATATTACTATTGACTGGACTGAAGCTCAAAAAGCAGCATTCGAAGCTTGCAAAAAACAGCTTGTCGATGCTGCAATCTTGGCTCACCCAGATCCAGAAGCACACTTAACTCTTTTCACAGATGTTAGTGATTCAGTGGTAGGAGCTTCGCTAAACCAATTTAAAAAAATTGACAATGATAGAAGTTTCGAACCTTTGGCATTTTTCTCAGCCAAGTTGTCTCCTGCACAGCAGAGATGGGATACATATGATCGCGAATTGTATGCAATTTATGCCGCCATTAAACACTTTAAACACATGCTTGAAGGCCGTCAATTTACAATTTTTACTGATCATACGCACTCACATATGCATTCTTACAAAAAGCTGATAAATGTTCTCCCAGACGACTGGGTCATTTGGATTTTATTGGTCAACTCAGTACCGATATCCAATTTGTAAAAGGTTCAGATAATATACCTGAGGATATGCTATCGAGAATTGAGGCTTTAGAACTCCCAAATATCTTGGACTATACCGCAGTAGCTCAAGCTCAAAATGCTGATACTGAGTTGCAAAATATAATTAAGTCTGACACAACCTTAAAATTTCAACATATGATTTTACCGGGAACTGAAATTAAACTTTTGTGTGATACCTCTACACAAAACGTTCGCCCGTATCTTCCTCATGAATTTCGAAAAACCGCATTCAAAATTCTTCACGATTTAGCTCATCCAGGTGTCAAAGCTACGGTAAAACTTCTAACGTCTCGTTTTGTGTGGCCGGGAATAAAAGAAAGATATTACTAACTGGACACGGACATGTATTCCATGTCAAAGATCCAAAATATATCGCCATACAAACAGCCCAGTACAAAACATTAAAATACCAGATAAGAGATTTGAACATATTCATATCGATATCGTTGAGCCCCTCCCCCTTTCCCAGGGATATGCGTATTGCTTAACTATGATTGACCGTTTCACACGTTGGGTTGAAGCTTGTCCAATTTCAGATATATCTGCTGAAACTGTAGCTAGAGCGTTTTATGAAAATTAGATAGTTCGCTTCGGTGTTCCTAGGCTGGTCATATCAGACCAGGGCAGGCCATTTGAGTCTCTTTTACTTACAACATTAATGAAATTATTAGGGATTAAACACATACACACCACATTATATCACCCAATGTCTAATGGTTTAATTTAAAATTGGCATCGCACAATGAAAGCCGCTTTAAAAGCTCATTTAACTGATCGTCGGACAGAGGTCTTACCCACAGTATTGCTTGGAATGCGTTCCGCATTCAGAGACACCATTAAAGCGACCACAGCCGAACTGGTGTATGGTACAGCCTTGAGATTGCCTGAGGAATTTTTTGCACCAACTCCTGCAGACGTCAATGCAGCCAGATTCGACACACGTTTAAAAGAGGTCATGTAGCAGGTGTCCCCAGCTCCTATTAACAACCATGACACCAAGAACCGCTCCTTTGTATCGAAAGATCTCAGGAGCTGCAGCCAAGTTTTCGTGAGACATGATGCAGTTCAGCCACCTCTGAAACCACCATACGATGGACCTTTTGTTGTTCTCCAGCGGTCCGATAAAGTCTACAAAATGCAGATTGGTGATAAAGCCAAGTTTGTGTCCATTGACCGTCTTAAGCCTGCATTCATCCTCAACTGCCCAGACTCGACATCGGTATCCGCCACCAGAACTCTACAGCCCGCTCAGAAGTCCAACAGCCGGAAATCGAGGAAGTACCAGAACCTCCAAAGGTTAAGTGTACTCGCTCTGGACGGCAAGTCCATTTTCCAGCACGCTTCAGCTAACGTTTCACTAGGAAGGGGTACTGCAGTGTCCTCTACTGAACGCACCAACACTGCTAATTCCATGGTGCAGGAACGAACACTTGCGAACTGCTATTTTAACTCTAACGGCAACCGCCACGGCATTGCCTGAACTGAACTGAACTCATTCGTATTTACTTCGATTTACGAGCTCGTGTTGATTTGACGCACGCTAACTGCTCATTTTCCCTGTAATCAATTTTAATATGTAACTTCATTTTTGTTTTATTAAATGTAATAAGGTATATAATCTTAGTAGTTATTCTGGCTCCAAATCAAACAGCCTTATGCTACTTTATTTATAGATCAGCTTACTGTGATGAACTCAGCGGTATGTCACACTCTAAGCTGAAGTACCTTCTCGGAATTGGATACCTGTTCACACTGAAAAGTTTGTACCCTGTTCACACTATGGCTAGTTAAGATATCTCAGGCCTGGAACTCTCTCAGAGAGTTCCACAAACTTTCTCAGAGAGTTTCAACTTGCATCGGCTAGATACAGGAACAACCACCCACTCTCGTTGGCTATAAAGCTTCGCTTCTTCTGATTGGCTGTTGCGGCCGTCGTTATACCCTGTTCACACTATGGATAGTAAAGATATCTCAGGCCTGGAACCAAGGGCGGATCCAGCCCAACCTCCAGGGGGGGGTCACAAATTTTGAGAGATGATTTAATGAAGCAACTTTAAAATACAGTAAATCTTGTGAAAACGGAATTACGATAAAAAATAGCAAATTTCGCCGATCGGGCATGAAAAAGTCGCGAATTTTGTCGATTATGCACGGAAAATGACGAATTTTGTCGATCGGACGCGAAAAATCTCAGATTTCGTTTATCGGGCAAGGAAAAAAAGTCTAAATTTTTTATAATACTTGAAAAAATTGCAAATTTTGTTCATAGGTTGCAGAAAAGTCGCCTGTTTTGTCTGTTTACCACGCGAAAAAAACGCGAATTTCGTTGACCGAGCGCGAAAAAATCGAATATCGTCAACTGTACATTGGAAAATCGCGAGTTTTGTCTATCGGGCTTCGAAAAATCTCGAATTTTGTCTGTATGTCTCAGAAAAATCGCGAATTTTGTCGATCTGGAACGAAAAAATCGCAAATTTCTTTAATAAGGCACGAAAAAAATCCCAATTTTGTCGATCGGCTTCGTAAAAAGCGCGAATTTATTCGATCGGGAACGGAAAAATCACAAATTTTGTTGATTGCGAATAAAAAATCGCGAATTTCGAGTTGATATGGAACGCAAAAGTTGCCGATTTCGTGAATCGGGAAAGAAATTATCGCGAATGTAGTCGATTGTTTTCGTAAAAAGAACGATACGGGCGATTGGGTACGAAAAACTCGCGAATTTTGTCGAATCGGTACAAAAAAAATCGCTAATTTCGTTGATAGGGCAAGGAAAAATCGAAGATTTTGTCGATGATGCGCAGAAAAATCGAAATTTTTTTTGAGCAGCTGCAGAACAATAGCGAGTTTTATCAGTTTATCGCGAGAAAAAAATTACAGATTTCATCAATTTACGGCGAGGAAAAAATGCAGATTTTATCAGTCAGTTAAGAATTTTATTGTTCGGTGCGGTATTTCAGGGACCAAAAACGGATAAAGGCGCGAATCTCGTCGATTGGGCACGGAAAAATCCCGAATATGGTCGATGGCTTTCGTAAAAAGCCCGATTTTATTCAATCAGGAACAACAAAATCGCTTTTGGTAGGGCACGGAAAAATTGCGAATTTTGTCGATCGGGAACGAAAAAATCGCAAATATGGTCGATCAGTTTCGTAAAAAGCGCAAATACAGTCGATCGGGAATGAAAAAAATCGAGAATTACATTGATATGGCGAACAAAAAATGACAATTCCATCGATCGGGAAAGAAATTATCGCGAATATGGTCGATCGGCTTCGTAAAAAGCACAGATTCGGGCGATCGAGTACAAAAAACTCGCGAACTTTGTCGATTCGGGACGAAAAATCGCTACTTTTGTCGATGATGCGCGGAAAAATTAAAAAAATCTTTGAGCGGTTGAAGAAATTTCATCGAACAAGAACGGAAAAATGTTCTAGTTTCGTGGATTGGGCACGGAAAAATCGTGAATTTTGTCAATCAAGTAAAGAAAAATCGCAAATTTCGCAGACCATTCGTGGAAAATTTTCAAATTTCGTCGATCACACCCAAAAAATCGTGAATTTTGTCGATTAGGCATGGAAAAATTGTGAATTTCGTGGATCGGCTTCGCAAAAATCGCGAATTTCACCGATCGAGTGCGAAAAAATCGTGAATTTTGCTAATGAAGTGAAGAAAAATCGCAAATTTCGCAGACCATTCGTGGAAAATTTTCAAATTTCGTCGATCAAAACCAAAAAACTTTGCGTTCCTGTTTTAGCACTTTTTACTTACACTGTACATCCCTCTTTGAAGAGCTCCAGGGGGGGGGTCATGACCCCCATGACCCCCCCCTTGGATCCGCCACTGCCTGGAACTCTCTCAGAGAGTTCCACAAACTCCGTCAGAGAGTTTCGACTCTCTCGGGCTAGATACGGGAACAACCATTCCCTCTCATTAGCTATAAAGCTTCGCTTTTACTGATTGGCTGTTGCGGCCGTCTTTATTTCAAGCGCATGCGCATGCGTTACATTTGTTCAGTTCAGAGATATAGTGACATTTGCTGAGATATCTTAGGTGAGTTTTTCAATGTGAACAGGCATCCAATTCCGGGAGGTTCCAATTCAAATACGGCGATCTTAACCCCTTGGGGACGAGCGACCACTATAGATGCCGGCACCGATTGTACTCAGATCCCTCGAGACTACCATTGATTAAGGCTCCTACAATACGGGCTGAATCATGCCTCCATTAAGTTTCCAAAATGGTTGCCTGACTTGGCGTCTTATCGCGTAGATAGCGAGGCGAGTTTTAGTTACTCAATCTTTTTCACGGGAAAATATGAGAGTAGAACATTCGAAGAACCGGTTTGTTGTGTACAAGCGATTAGGTTGGCGGGATATTTGGCGAAGTTCTCCGATCCAGATTTATTCTTTTAAACATTTATAGACAAATTATTCCATTTTTCTTCATTTATATGGAATTTAAATACTCCAAAGCCATTCCTGAACATGTCAGAATAATTTTCTGCTCAACAACCGTCCATTTTTAATGATTTTGTAGCTTTAAAAACATTCAAACGTTTCTCGCCTCATAGGAATCAGTAGGAAACAAACGGTAACTGGGAAACAAGATGCTTGATGATTCAGCCTGAGTTATAGGAGTCCTACCATTGATGCCGGCGCTGTTTGTACTCACATCCCGCGAGACTACCATTCATGCCGATCAAACGGAACGTTTTGTTTTTCACAGTTTAGCATATAAAAATTTATCCTAATTCTATTTGAATGTATATTAAGGAAGAAGACTTCTCCTTCAAACTACGAAAGCTAATGAAAACATTTTTTTTTAATCCACGCGAATTTAATTTTTTATGGAAATACTACAATGGGAAAAAGATTTTTTTTCATCACGTCTTTGTGTTTCATAAATCTTTTTACGCGTCTAGTAAAACTTTATTTTTCTTTATTAGAAATAATGCTACTGAACTTCAGAAGGAAAAATTTGCGGTTTAAGAACAGGATCATAAAATAGCATATAATTTACTTAAGTAAGCACATTTACGATTGCGAATGATAACATGAACATCTGATTCATTGCCTTTTCCCCCGCTCTTTAATCTCAATCAGAATGTCATTAATATTTCGTGTTTTCTTTGGTGTAGAAAGAAAAATATATCTTCTTTATATTTTTATTTTAGTTCAGGAGTGCTTCGCAGTTAAAAAATAAATAATAATAAGAAAGAAAGAAAAGTGTTACATACTGACTGTGCGAGCTGATACGCTGATAACATTCTTTCTCAGTGCAGCTAAATTAAGAATATTTTTCTGCGTACTGACCAGTTTTTTTTCTATAATTCTATATATTTATCTAATATGTTTTATATTACATGCTTGCATATATATACATTTCATTTTAAAAATTACTAGTAACATGAACAAAAGTTTTTAAAGAGTGTTTTAAGTTTTAAAGAGTATTTTAAAGTATTATTGTGCTTTATTCATTATTATTCAAGATTTTTTTCTTACTTATATATTAGATTCTATGTTAACATAGATTTTAAAAGATAATTTTAACATCAACGAAAGTTTTGAAAGTTTCAAATCATTATTAAATTTTATTCATAATTATCCAATAATTTTTATTTGATATACCTTATTATACGATATACCATATGGAAATATATTTTCTATTTCTGAAATAATTTTAACATAAACATATTTTGGAAAGGTACATTTTTAATTTTTACTCTGATTTGCACATCATTACTGATTATTATTCAAGACTGTTTGTTTGTTTTTAATTATGTGTTATATATATTTTTTTTATTTCAAAAATATTATAAAATTAAACTAAGTTTTTTTTAAAATCCAATCTTACACACACACAGACACACACACATATATATATATAAGTGTTACAAAGCAACAGTAGCAGCCCACACAACACATACGTTCAGATTACATCCAGTTTTCCTCTGTTAATTCCAAAATACGTCTATAGATGTATTTTGGACCTAGCCAGTGAGTTTAAATACGTCCAGAATTTGTTGAATGTTTGACATAGACGTATCTACCAAATATCTACAAAATAAGAACGTCAGTTCAAAAACGTTAATTGTATGAAAATTCGACTAATCCAATTTTGGCTAATTCCGAAACTAAATCTGAACTTATTTGTCCCATTTCTTGACATAAAGTAGATGAAAACGGAACCAATCCAATTTTTGTCATTTTTGGAACAAAATCTTAACGTCCTCGTCTCCATTTTCTATATTTGGAACGTAATTTGGAGGAAAACGGAACGTCATTTGTGTAAGTACCTTCACAAAATCTGGACGAAAATTGAACCTAACAACCGCCATTTTAAACTAGCGGTATTTGTAAAATTCTAAGTGCTTATTTATATTGCATCTCTATTTTGATTTAAAAAATATAATGCAACCAGAATGCGCCTTTATTTACATTTTTTAATTAATAAAATCACTTCGATCTGGATGTATATTAAGATTAAGCTTGTGCTGTGAAGTTTTCTACAGCTAGGCCTAACAGACTTAAACCTAATTTTTACATAGTCGCTCGCAATTTTCAGGACCTGAAGGATTATTATTATTATTATTTTTTTTTATAAATTAATTATGTAAAATATTAATTATTTTCATCATCGATTAGAAGCGATGCAGCGGAGTATTATGCTCCACATCTGTTAATCCATCCACAGAGACTCTGTGGCCGTGTTCAGCTGTTACGCGCGCTGCACGCGCACGCTAGGAGCCACGGACATGGAGTGGATACTTATACTTGGTGGGATGTGCGTTCAGTCCTCGCTACTGTGCCACCAGTTACTGTAACTGTTCGGCCAGTAACAGATGGAGAACAGATCAAGGATGTAATTACTTGTAGTGCCAATTATAAAGATAATCTCTTACAAATGAAAGTGAGCTGGCTGGCCGAATGGTCAGAATGCTGAGCTTGAACCCAGACGATACGGGTTCGAAACCTGCGCGGGCCAAAAGTTGGTTGGTGTGTTTTTTTTTTTTTTTTTTGGTTGCTTTTTATTAATAAATAAGACATTTTTATTAAAGGTAAATTTTATATTAATAATACAGAAGCACATGTATTTCTATTATAATAATAAAATACTTATTTAAATATGAGAAAATGAGATTTTTGCGGAGAAAGTTTTAATATTCCAAATTTAGAATATTAAAAGGATAATTAGAACGATATTAATATTGTTCCAAAGTGATTTATATATATATTAAGAAAATGAAAAAAAAAAAGTTTTCTGCGAAAATATCCGTATACGCATAAAATAATTATCAATGTTCTTTTTTTTTTTTGAAAATTTTAGAAGTAATTTTTTATTGAGATTAGGATGCAAATATAATGCATGCGTGGATATTTTACGGTGTTAAAATCAAAATGGAAAATATTATAAAAGCAAAATGTAAAAGATATACATTTTTTTAAATTAAGAATATCTGCATACATATATTTTAAAGAAGTGAAATATTTGGAGTTTGCCTTCTAGTTTTATAATGAATAAAGTATGATTAGAATGTTTATAATTTTTCTATTAAAAGTATAAATAAGTGTTTTGCTTATACTAACATAATTTCGGATGTCGTTTGTTTTTCATATTTTATGACATATTTTGGCCTGTTATCCACACGGTATTAAAATATAGAATCATTAAATAAGAAATATATACATACTAAAACTTCTTCTGAAAAATTATCTAACTAACAATGCAAATTCCATTGAAATCAATCCAGTATTGTAGATTACAAATCAATCTTGTAATATGTGGATACAGGGCCATCGCTAAGACTTTTTATTGGTGGGGGAGAAAACCTTAATATTGTCAAGTCAAATTTTTATATTCGCCAACTCGTTTTATAATTTTGCCAAGTTAACGCACTTTGAAAATGTAATACAATTCTTATTTGTAAAAAAATTAATAATATTCCCAATTAGAGTTGTAACTTTTGCAAATTCTATCAAAAATAGAAAATGTATTGCAGTTTTTATTAAAATTTTAATTAAATTTGACATAAAAGTTTTAAATTTGCAAAGTGTAACAACATTTGTCAATGTTTTGGGAGGGTAGCCCCCCCCTTAGCTAGTCCCCCGTGTGGATATCTCAACCTTGGTTTATCAACAGTATTCTATTAATTACAACAATAGAATCAACAGTATTCTATTATTTAATACGAAAAGTATAAAGCAACTGATAAATGATTTTTAAATAAATAAAAATAAAATTATTAAAAAAATTAAATCACCAATTGTTAAATTGTATCAGTCAACCTACCAACTTTGACAACAAACAACGTGCAACCAATAACAGATAAGCACAAAACGCACAATCACGTGATCAAATCGCTCATCATTTTTTTTGCGTCGCGCGCGTCAAAGTTTGAGCAGGGTTGATTGTCATTTTTTAAATGCTAATCGGGCTTAATTACATGAAATAGGTCACGTGATACTTTTCCGGAATACTTTTAATTTTATTTGAGTGGTCACAGGTATGTATTTCTGTTACGAAAATCATATTTTGAAAGGATAAAGAGATATGGTATTTGTATTTACCAATTCTGAACCATAAAAATAATACAATAATTGAATAAGTTTAAAATTCTCTTCTTCGATAGCACCTACTCCAAGCAGAATCTTCTGAGCGCGCGCGCACAAAAAAAGCCGTTTTTGAACACGGCCTGTGAATCCATCAACCGTATGGAAGACGCGTATCTGGTGGTTTGTTTTGATCGAGGTTTTGATTGTTTTTATGATGGAAATTAGTGAAAATAGGTAAGTACATTTAAGATTTTGTTTTCTACATTTACTGTATTTTATGTATGCTTTACATAAAATATTTCTGTAATGATTTTTTATTTTGTTATTGATTTTATTTATCAATTTTTGATAGGTCGACACTGCATTTGATTATGTAAATAAGAAAGTTTGCAATGATTTTTCTTGATCATATTTCAGTTTTATAAACAGCAAACAAACGATTATTAGGTGGAAATAAATTTTAAATTAATTTTGGTGCAAGTGCAAATAAAAATAAAACTATTTGTAAATTATTTTATTACTTGTTGCTAGTAACGCAATTTCTTTAAGAAACTTGATTGCAATTTTTTATTTTATCTGATTTATCTTTATACAATATCCACCTCTTATTTGGACCTCATATTTTTTTTACATTTTAAAAATTACTAATGTTTACTCTAATAAAAATTCTTTATCCAAATGTTATTCATCATACCAACTATTATGTAAACTAATTTACTTAACACTAATAATTTTAAAAGAAAATCTCAATTTTTTTTTCTAAACAAACAAGAATTATTATATTATTGTGTGCATGTCATGTTTTTAAACTATAAATGCCATAATAATTCATACGATTTTTGCAAATTATATATACACAAACACAGATATATGTATGTATATATAATTAGTGTTTACTTTAGAATGAAGGGAACGCTGCTAGCTACTAATTAAGGCATTAAATAAAGCAGTAAACAGACGCTAGCTCAGTAAAAAAGTCTTTATTTCGAGGGGTAAGGAGATGTGTTATTGTGCTAAGTTACCAAAAAAAAAAAAAAAAAAAATGTATATATATATACATCAATGTGATTACCTATGATTTTTGTTAAGAAAACAGGAAAGTATGTTTGTGTGCTAGTCAGGTCCAACAAAAATCATGAATGTTGTCAATCAGGTGCAGGAAAATCACAAATTCTGTTGATCAGGCATGGAGAATTTCATTGATCAGATACCAAAAAATCATGAATTTCTTTAATTTGTCACTTGAAAAAATTGCGAGTTTTGTTTATTTGGTTCTGAAAAATCACAATTTTCATTAGTAAGGACACAAAAAATTCATTAATTTTGTAGATTAATATTGAAAAAACTCAGTTTGTTGATTGATTATGAAAAACAGCATGTTTCATCGCAAATTTCATCAGTTTGTCTTAGTAAGAAATTGCGAATTTTGTTGTTCAGGCATGGAAAAATTGCAAACATTGATCGGATGTGAAGAAATTGCTTATTTATTTGATTGAGCATCAAAAAACATGTTTTTTGTTGATTGGGCAATGAAAAATTGTGATTTTTATCGATCAGGCTGAAAAAAAATCATGAATTTCATTGACTCAACATGTAAAAATTGCAAATTTCATCAGTCGGCTGACGAAAAATCACAAACTTTATCAATCAGGTGCAGAAAAATTACAAATTACAGGCATGAAAAAATCACAAACATTGATCAGACATAGAAAAATTGCAAATTTTGTTGATTGAGCAAGGAAAAAACATAAGTCTTGTTGATTGGACACCGAAAAATCTCGATTTCTGTCAACCAAGCTAATAAAAATCATAAATTTCGTTGATTTAGCATGAAAAAATTGCAAATTTCATTACTCGGACACTAAAACTTTATGAATTTTGTCAATCAACTGCAGAAAAATCACAAGTTTTATCAATCAGATGCAAAAGAATCACGATTTTCATGGATCAGGCAAAGAAAAATTGCAAATTTCGTTGATTGGCTTCAGGAAACTTGCAAATTTTTGTCCGTCATTTTCATGTAGTCCTTGAAAACTTGGACACTTTTATAAAAGGCCCTTTTAATAAAGTTGGGCACACCTAACACAATACCATATTTAATGTCATATGTCAGTGCTTGAATTTCATGGCGGATTTGTGCCCAAAATTTTGAAATCCCGTCCAAAAGAGTAAATACAAGGAGTAAGTGTAAATTTTATATTTTCGTGCGGCTGATTGACACATTTTGAGAGTTTTTTACAGCGAAAGATTATTGAATTTCATGATTTTTTCCACAAATGATTGACAAATTTTGCAAATTGTTTTCCTGCAATCGATTGACAAGTTTCGTTCTATTCTTCCTGACGAGAAAAAGGTGATTCTGTTCTAAATTTTCAAAAAAAAAAAAAAAAAAAAAGCACATTTAACTTAAAAAATTAAAAAAAAAATCAGTTATCATACCAAAAATTCGGACATAGAAGTATCACGAATTTTGAGAGATGGTGTCAAAAAAAGCATTTTCGCCAATCGTTCCCAGAAAATGGCCAGTTTCATCAAAAATTCTGGGGAGGGGGGGGGGGGGGAATTTTATCAAAGGAATGTGAAAAAGCACAAATTTGGTCGAAGGATCGAGAATAAAACACAAACTTCTTTAAGTTATCGTAGGAAAAATGCTTAATTTGTCAAAGGGTCGCTTTAGGGCTGATTCTGAAGGAGAAAAAAAAATCTAAAATTCACAGGTATTTTCTGAAAGGTTTCAGCATAGTGTGTGTGTGCAGGGAAATCCAGTTTAGACACTGTGTTTTTTCTGCGACCCTTCAGTGTAGACTTTAGAAAATCTTTTGTCAATTTGTAGATTTTTTTGAAATTTTTAAAATTTTTTTCGTGTTTTTTTTTTGACAAAATTTTGCATTTTTTCATGATTAGTTGAAGATTTTTGCATTTTTTTCTCGATCCTTTACAAAATTTTTTATTTATATTTTTTTTTCACTATTCTTTGATGGAATTTGTGTATTTTCCTCGATTTTCTGGCAAATTTGCATTTTTTCACGATCTTCTGACACAATTTGCGTTATTTTTTCACTATTTTATGACAAAATTTTTTCAAAGTTTTTCCAGTGATCCTCTGACGAAATTCGTGATTTACGAAAAAGATTTTTTTCAACAACTATTTGTGTGAAATTTGCATTTTTTTTTTTTTTTTTTTTTTTTGTCTAAATATTTAGATTAACAGATTCTTCGTTAAAACTGTTGTTAGCTTTTGTTTTTTCAAAAACTAAAACAAAATCATTTCACCTTTTTCATTCACGTTTCACTTTTTCATTTACGTAACAGATTCTTTTTTTTTTTCTGAAAATTTTAAATTTTGAGTTTTTTATAAAATTTGTTTTTTTTATGTACTATTTAAAGAAATACCACTAAAGCATTTTTTATCAACAACTCAGAATAACCATGGAAAATGTGTTTTTTATTTTAAAAAACTCAATCTTTTATATAGTCTATTTATTTTTCAAAGGGATAAATTCCCTTCCTGTGCTAATTACTTTTGTTTCAGGTCTAATAAACTCTGTTTTTGTTCAAGTAGATTTTAGGTTGAATATAGATTGCTGCAAGTTGGGTTCGGGTTAATCTAATTTTTTAAAAGTTAGTTGAGTATATATTATTTCCAGTTAAAAATTATACCTGATAACAATAAACAGATATGTTTGTGTGTGTGTTGTTTTCCAGACGGCTGCATTTTCTGATGAAATTGACATCTTTTTTTGTAATTCAGTGATGAAATTTGCATTTTTTAGCAGCCTTTTGACTAGATTTGCATTTATTCTGCAGCCTTCTGACAAAATTCGCATCTTTTTTGCGATTCTTCAATGAAATTTGCATTTTTTAGCAGCTTTTTGGCTAAATTAGTGTTTATTAACGACACGTTGACGAAAATCATGTTTTTTTCTGCATTGCATTGTTGAAATTTTCATGCTTTACACGACTCTGTGACAATTTGTATTTATTATGCATTCCTTTGACGAATTTTGCATCCATTAAACGATCCAAAGGCAATTTGGTTCTGTATTTTTCAATATCATAGGTTTTCGGCTAAAAAAAAAGTCATAAATCCAGAAATTTAGAAAAAAACATACCACGAATTTCGACAATTGTCAACCCCCCCCCCCAAAAAAAAAAAAAAAATCAATTTTGCAAATCGTTCACAGAAAAATTGTAAATATCATAAGAGGTTTGAGGGGAAAACATGAATTTTGTTAGATAATTGTGAAAAATCTCAAATTTCGTCTGAAGATCGTGAAAAAAAACCCATGAAATTTGTGAAACAGTAGTGAAAGAAAAACACAAATTTTGGGTAGGGATCACAGAAAAAACAAAAATATCTTCAAAAAACCTGTGGGAAAAATTCACAAAAAACCCCGCAAATTTCAGCAAAAAATCCACGAATTTTGTCTAAAAAATCTACAGACATGCTACTTTTCCACGAAAATGTGGAATTCCGCTTTTTCAGCGACAAATTTTATTATCCCTGGGATCAATGCAAATATGCATTAAAATTTGATGACATTTATATGTAGGGGGGGGGGGGGAACGATGTGTTACAACAAAAACGCGAGTCAAAGGGTGCTAAATTAAGAAAATTTCTTCAAAGGATTGCAAAAAAAAAAAGGCAAATTTCTCCAAAGGATCGAAAAAAAACTATAAAATCTTCAAACAATCGCGGAAAAAATACTATTTTCTTCAAAGGATCGCAAGAAAAAACACAATTTTTGTTAAATGATCACAAACAAGACGCGATTTTCGTCAAAAAATTGCTCTGAAAACATGACTTTGGTGAACAGGTTGCGGAAAAATACTCTAATATTGTCAAATAATAGTGATAATTAATCGTATTTTATTGAAAGATCGCTGAAAATGCTGCAATTTTGTAGAAAGATCACAGAAAATACCCAAATTTTGACGAAAGATCACGGAAATTATGGAAATTTTAACGAAAGATCGTAGAAAATACATATATGCCGACAGAAGATTGTGGAAACCACACAAATTTTGACGAAAGATCACGGAAAATAAGCACATTTTTACAAAAAATCGCAGAAAAAACGCATATTTTGATGAAAAATCGCGGAAAATATGCAAATTTCGACGTAAGATCACGGAAAATATGCATATGTTGACGAAAGATCGCGGAAAATGATCAAATTTTGACAAAAGATCACGGAAAATATACAAATTTTGTCATAAGATCGCAGAAAATACGCAAATTTTGACGAAAGATCGCGGAAAATACACACATTTTTACAAAATGCTGCTGCCAGGCACTGTGCCTTACCAGTTTGGTGTAGGTTAACACTATTTGCTATAGATTTTATTAAATAGCTTATATATGTTTTTTTATATTGCAATCTACATGAAACATTGGTTGTAGAATGCCCATTTATTGAGTGCTAATTTGTTTTGTAAACGAGGCAATCAATCAATGCTTGTTTCTGAATCAGAGAAGAGAAAATAGTGAATAAAACAACTTAATTTAATATTATTTATTTATTTTGTAGATACACGAGTTAAAGTATTCCTAAGCATTTTAAAATTGCTTTAGAATAAGGTTACTGGATCCACCATATATATAATTTTTTTCCTTTTCTTTTTCAACTAATAGTTACAAGCTCCCTGGTAAATATACTGTCTTGTGGATGAAGATCTTAGATGAGTATAGATTTGTTGAAATGATCTGAAAAAATGATTACCACCCCTCCATAGAAAAATCGTGGTTTAAGAGCAGTATAAATCATGGATTCCAATTTTTCAAAAAGGATCTGACTTTGAATAAGGTAAACTTTTCATTAAAATCTATAAATGATACAAAATAAAATTTTGTCTTATATATGTCTGTTTGATTTTGCAATTATGAGTTGATAATATGGTACTTTTATGTTATACCGGTGCTAATTATATTAACAGTGTATTTTTTTGATGAATCCATTTTAAGTTATTCAAGTTTTACTCATTATTATCAAATTACTATGTGTTGTTCTTTTATTTTCAGAAATATTTTTAACATTTAATAACTTTTTAGAAATGCTTATTATAAAGTATAATTCTAATTTATTTATTATTATTAAATACTTTTTATTTAAAAGATATTTTATGATTAATCATATATTTAAGTATTATTTTTGAATTTTCAAAAATTGAAATAAAATTAAGCATTTTTTTAACTATTTTTCAAGTATGTCTGCATCATTAAGACTGAAAAATAGCATGCACAAGTTGTTTTGAAAGTTTTATTTGATTATTTTTATTTGTGAATCAATCAGCTTTTGTAAAAACCCTTATTTTGTTTAAGAATGTGTTAAAAATCATTTAGAAACAAACCTATTATTACTATTATTATTTTTTTTAACAAATTTATTCTTCCCTTGAGTAAAATGTTTCATATGTTGCTATATCATAGCTGCCAACATCTTCCACTTTTTTGGAACGGAAAAATTTTATAGAAAATTTTTTATGATTAGAAATCGCCATAATCTGTCGATTAAATAAGACGAAAATTTCTATTACATTTTTCCGGGCCGAAAAATCAGAAGAGTTGGTAGCTATGCTATAGTAGAAGCACATAAGTGTTTTGTAATTATATTATAGTACGGAACCATTTATCCATAAACCAGTTATCCGGAATGATACTTCTAATAGACTGATGTTAGAATCTTTTTAGAAAAAAGTGACATACACAATCAGTTTGACATATACATTGCTTGAAACAATTGTATAGTTTGATAACAGCCTCTAGTATTTGAAATAGAAGCATATAATCATACTATAGATTAATAAATAATATTATAGTATTACAGATGTTTTCATGCTTATGCAGAGAAAACAGAAAAATTTTTGTTTCCAAGGAGTTCCCATAAGTTATCTTCTTTCAAACTTTAACAATTGATCTTACTTGCATCAGATTCTTGGTTCAAGTAATCTCATAATCAATTCAAAATTAGAAGTAATACGACAACTACATATGTTTCACAAAACTTATCAAATCGATGCTGCTTTGATGCCCAACCAGTTAACTGGAAAAACCAGTTATCCGGAATACATCTGACCCCAACCATTCCGTATAAATGGTTCTGTACTGTATGTATTCTTTTTAAACCTGAAAAGTGGCTAAAATATAAATTTTATATATTTAAAAAGTCATTTTTATGCTAAAATATCAGAGGAAATACTCCAATTCTTTGCATCAATATATGTAATAACAAGTTATTTCATGCATGTGTATTTCAAAAGATTACATGGAAAAATGATTTTTTTAATAATTTTTTAAAGAGCACTTTGTAAAATCCTTCAGCCCAGAACATGAAATCAAATTTCCCCGCTCCGTCCTCAGATGCACGTTCTGTCGGGAACGGATTAAAACACCATCAATTAGAAGATTTTAGCTTTAAAAGCATACATTTGGCTTGTTGATACCTTTTAAGTTATGCCTTAGAAGTGCATTGCCATAATGGACCAAATGTTTTACAGAAAAACGACCCCTTTTTGAAAATCTATACTAATAAAATAACAAATCGCTCTGTGTGTGTGTGGCTGCGATGACTAGCAAAAATTACGGTACGTACGAGGCTCAAATTTTTTGTGAAGATTGTTCAAAGACTCTGCTAATGTACCTGACCATCAGAATTTTAAAATTCTAATAATTGAGAAATGAATTAAAATTCTTAAATTAGAAGAATGGAAAAGTACTCCTAATTTAATGGAAAAATAGATTTTTATCAAACCTCAAAATATTTCTTCGAAAGCTGGAAGAGAGGGAAAAGGGTTAATGTAAATGGAGGGCTAACATGACGATAAATGTACTCGGGGTTTTTTTATATTTTTTTATAGAGGATTGTGTTTTAAAATCTACCGAGCCTAAAAACTCAAAAATTAGACAGCTAGATCAGAAAAAATTCACCTTTCAGAAATTCTAAAAATTATTTTCCTACTCCTATAAATAGTTGAAAAATTCATTAAAAATCTATTTATAAAATCTCATTTTATTTCCGTTTAAAGAAACAGATTTTTAAGAAATCTAATATAACAAGAGCAGTTGTTCATCGATGACAACTGGGTGCTGGTGGGTACTCGCATTTATAGATGACTTGTAATTTTTTTCAAAAATTAAATTCATAAATTTAATATTTATATATCCAGATGACAAATTTTTTGCTGATTTCAAATATGTAAATTTTTCACAGTCACCCAGTTACAACCTTAGATATTAATTTTTAATCCGTTACTTAGAGGACTTGCTCTATTTAAAAGCGAGTTTTTTGAAACCATAAACAATTTTTATATAAGGATTCTTTGGCACCGTGTCAAATTTTTAAAAATACATTATTTGGATATTTTAAAGCTATGCATTGAGTAACATCTTTAAACGCTGTTTAATAATATCTAAATTTATAAAAATCCAATTTTTTTTTCTTTTTTTTAATCAAAAAACTTTTTTTTAAAAAGGAAAAGAAATGTGGAAACGCTAATTAAAATTCTAAAAAAAAAAAAAAAAAAAGAAAGAAAGAAAAAAAGATCAAATAAATTATAATTTATAACACATAGTACGTATTTTAAAGAGTAATGAGCATCAAATAAGGGGTGGGGGGATCTTTTAGGGGCAGCGATCAAATACTTAAAATTGTACTTTTTTCTACAATCTCAAATGTGGACTTTTCACTAAGCTCTGGGATAAATGTTACTTATTTAATATAAAATGTTTAGATAGTTTATAACATATAATATAGATTTTAAAGAGTAGGGGACTTGAAATTATGGGTAGGGACAGGCAATAATTATTTTAGGGAGGGCTTGATCAAATATTTAAATCTGTATCGTTTTAGATGCGGATTTTTCAGAACCCTGGGATAAATAATACTTATTTAATACAAAATTTTAAAAGTGTACCTACCCCTATTTTCAAATAATGATTTCATCAAATATCTTCAGAAACAATTTTGTTAAGAAAAAAGTTTGCACCATGGTGGTGGAATATGAAATTAAAAGATTCGAGTCTCCCCACCCCTTTTTTTGTGTGTGTATGCAGAGCTTCTGCTAAACAGTAACATAGGCAGCGAGAATTCGGTTAGAGATTGGATCTTTTAATGAGATTTTGCAGTGTCAATTTCAGTTCATTTAAGAATATCATTACGGGCACGGGCAATGTCAGGCGGCTCAGCTAGTATTTGAATAAACAATTTCATATTACTTGAGAGGTGTAAAAAAAAAAAAAAATTAAAACATTGACATGAGTCCTATTCTAATAAAAACCATCATAATAAAAATAAAAGCACAAATCTTTTCACAGTCAATACAAACAGCATGCAACAATGAGATGTAAACAAAAAACCATGCACTTTTGAAGAAAGAAAAAAGGTGACTTAAATTATTACATAGGCATGAATAGGAGAAAACTTGGAATTAGAAAAGGTGAACATTAATCTGATTTTAAATTTGGTCATACTAACACTGCTTTATCTGCACTATATTTAGATGGGGAGATAAAAACTCTGTTTAATGTAAGCAAATTATGTTTTGTATCAAATTGTTATTGTAAATCTATTATAAGGGAGTCCATTAAAATTTAACTGTGTAAAAATTTTGTTAGCAATGATAATTTTTCTTTTATTACTCCTAAATTATGGTTACAGTTTATAAATAAATTCCTCTTGAAAGCTTGAATAGTATGAACCAAGTTGCAAGTTAATTTTAGATCATGTTCTATTTTTAATTTATTGTTTTTATAATAGAGCATGTGGTTTTTGTTTACATCTCATTGTCGCATGCCATTTGTATTGACCATGAAACAATTTGCATTTTTATTATGACTATGGTTTTTATTTGAATTTGGACTGAAACATGTCAATAATACTATTTGTTTTAATTTTTTGTTACACCTCTCTCAAGTAATATGAAATTGTTTATTCAAATATTTATATTAAAGGTAAAGTTCTTAAAATCTTGTGAGTTAAAAATCTAATAGATTTAATAAACTTTTTATGATACTTTTTGAAAATATTAAATCCAAACTATGAAAAACAAAGAATTTAATATATGAAAAAATAGGAAAATTTCTGCTCTTCTTTCAATGCTGCCAAGCAGAAATAATAAATTTCTTATATTAATACTTTTTTTGACATAAAGTCTTTTATTTAAATTTATATATTATTAATTATGTGTTTTATAGTTACTTTTATTTTTTTCTCCTAGCTGCTGTTAAGAATCATGTTTTGCAGAGTGGAACATCAGATTGCCGATTGGAAAATTTATAGCAAATGTGTTGCGACATACAAGATTATTATTGTAAATAAAAATTGTAATAAAAGTATTGTAATTGTAAATAAAAATAAATAAAACTTTTTTCCCCACATTTTTATTGTGTGTTTCTCTTTAAAATTGAATGATCTTATACAGTAACTCTTTAAACATTCCTTGACATTTATAATATTGATAATCATTATAAGAAATTTATGAAATATATTTTATAATAAATTAGATCTATCCCCATTTTGTACATAATCTAGATTTTTAACTAATTATATTGCTCACAATTTGACCATGGCATTGTATTTTTTCAAAATTAATCTAAAATAATTTAAATAGTTTTTTATGTAATAATACCATTTTTACATTTTTTTTATTTAACTGAAATGTGTGACTATAAATAAGAAACTTAATTTTATAATACCTAAATAATTCACAAGATTTTTTTTCATTCAATTTTGTTGGAAAAAAAAAAAAAAAAGAACTGATGTTAATTAATATGTTGAGTGACACACCAGACACCTGTGTCTAACACTGAATTTTCCCATTTAGGCAGCTTCACTGTAAAATGAGATATAAAGCTACTGATTTTATTTAGAATTTAAAAGAAAAGTCTATTATTCACCAAATGTGAAACCTTTCAGTTGATGATAATGGATAATATAATAAATTTTCTAAATACAATTGCAAAATTATGCGAGTTTTAGTCATCTCTAATTTCTTTTTAAAATCTTCACCTTTTTTAATTGCAGATATCTTTTATTAACCCGTTAGAGACGAACGATCAGTATACATGCCCCTTAAATTGCTCAAAATCTTAGCTTATTCTCACCAGTTACTTTTTTATTATAAAATTTACCTTCTATAATCAGAGCATTTTCAAGATTCAATTATAGAAAATTTTCTGCATTGAAATACTGGTGGTAAAATATTAAAAATTAAAAGGCTCTTGTCGGGAAAGGATTGCATAAAGCGAAAATTTCTATTAAAAATTAGTGCTAGCTAAAAATCATAGCTGTTGTCTGCTATGTAAATTCGACCTTTTTAGATGAATTATCACCATCAATAATAATATAAATGAAAACTTTTTTTTTTTTTTTTTCAGGAGAAATAGTACAGTTAATCAGAGTAACTTTGGCCAAGAGAAAAAGAAAAATGTTCTATATCACTTGAGTTAATGGCAAAGTTTTGGTCTCAAAATATAGCTACTTGCACTAGTTTGAATTTGGCATCTCATTGGAAATAATTTGTCAAGATTCCATCATGGCAGAATGATCAAAGTTTTGTAAAGGTGGAGCAATGTTACTCTGATTGATTGTATATAAAATAAAAATGTGAAGAAGAGCAAAAATGCATAGGTATCTAGAAATGCACAAAGCAAAAACTGGTACGCTGGTAGGTATCTGGCATTTTTTATTTCCTATTTTGTGTAGAGATGAAGGGCAGTAACTAAAGTAGTTTCTTTAAAGATCTTTCAGAATTGAAAGTTTTAAAATGCTAAAAGTAAGTTTTATTAGCAATATTATCTTTAAATATATATACTTTTAAAAGTCACAAGAAAATTTACTATCCTTTAAATAATTTGTTATTATTTAACAACAACAACAACAACAATTTTTTTTTATATATTATTGAATTAAAAAATTATTTTATTTATCTAAAATTAATGGATGTGAATATATATACATTGGCATTGGCAAGAGAAAAATTTTAACATTTTAGTTAACTATTTTTTTTTTTCGAATATGAAATGGAAAAAATATTTTTTTTTTTTTTTAAATTCTAGATATTTTAAATAGTTAAAATGTTTGACTTACTTTATTTGCTTTTCAATATGTCATCTTTTTTTTTATGTTTTTTTTTTTTTTTTTTTTTTTTTAAATCTATAAGCACTCATATTACGACTAAAAGGTGTCTATATTTCGTCTGGATGTCGAAGTTTTTGGGTGTAATATGAATAAATTTTGAACGTAATACGGACAAATTTTTTGGTATATTATATAGACAAATTTTGTACATAGTACGGACGTAATTTTCGACGTAATGAGAACAAATTTTGGACGTCCAATTTACGTAAATTTTATGTTCATTCTATGATCATTTTGCGGCCCAAAAGACGTAGTTTTTACGTAAAGAGAGGTGACATTTGGACGTAATAAGAATAAATTCTAGATGTAATATGGACAAAGTTTGTACGTAGTATGAACGTAATTTTAGACGTAATAAGAACAAATTTTGGACGTTCAATTTACGTTAATTTTATGTTCATATTATGCTCAATTTGCGGCCCAAAAGACGTACTTTTTACGTAAAGGGAGGTGACATTTGGACGTAATTTTGACTAAATATTGACGAAGTTCGGAGAACTTTTAGACTTAAATTGGACACGTCCATTGATCCAAATTACGTACTTTACACGTAAATTGGACGAATCTGTGTTGTGTGGGAGGTTGTTTGTATGTTTTATTTAATATTTTTCATTTCTAAATAAATCGTTTTTTGTAAAACATTTATTTTATTTACTGAAAGTGTTAAAAATTATTAAGTATCAAGATGGTTAGGCTTGTTTTTCTATTATAGCAAAATGTTTCATAGGTTGATATTTAACAGCCTGGTAAGTATTTTTCTGTCATGTTATATTATTTTAAAAGCTAAAAACCGGATATTAACTATTCATTATTTACATTTAAACATTTTTTTCCCAATTAAAATATCACACAATATACATCATTTTTTGAATAAATATGTAAAATAACATCAAATTCCATGTATGTGATTTTCAAAAAGTTGCATGCGAAAGTTATTTTTTTATTAATTTTTAAAGAATTTTTGACAAGCGTTAGGCTTAACTGCGCGAAATCCTCCGGCCCAGAAGGTGAAATCGAATTTCCGCGCTCCGTCCTCAGATGCGCACTTCAAAATGCGCGCGCCGTCGCGAACGGGTTAAGATATCTTATGTTTGTAGTGCGAACAGGGTATAATACCCTGTTCACACTATGGATAGTTAAGATATCTCAGGCCTGGAACTCTCTCAGAGAGTTTCAACTCTCTCGGGCTAGATACAGGAACAACCACTCTCTCTCATTGGCTATAAAGCTTCGCTTTTACTGATTGGCTGTTGTGGGCGTCTTTATTTCAAGCGCATGCGCATACGTTACCTTTGTTCAGTTCAGAGATACAGTGACATTCGCTGAGATATCTTAGGTAAATTTTTCAATGTGAACAGGCATCCAATTCCGGGAGGGTCCACTTCAAACACGGTGACCTTAAGATATCTTAAGTTTGTGGTGTGAACGGGGTATTAGCTATCTCAACGAATGTTACTGTATATCTGGACTGAACAAATGTAACGTATGCGCATGCGCTTGAAATGAAGACGGCTGCAACAGCCAATCAGTAAAAGCGAAGCTTTATAGCCAATGAGAGTGACTGGTTGTTCCTGTATGTAGCCCGATCGAGTTGGGATCTCTCTGATACCCTGTTAGCACTAAAAACATAAGATATCTTAAGATTGCTGTTTTTGAAGTGGTACTCTTCCGGAATTGGATGCCTGTTCACATTGAAAAATTACCTAAGATATCTCAGCGATTGTCACTGTATCTCTGAAATGAACAATTGTAATGTATGTGCATGCACTTGAAATAAAGACGGCCGCAATAGCCAATCAGTAAAAGCGAAGCTTTATAGCTAATGAGAGAGAGTGGTTATTCCTGTATCTAGCCCGAGCAAGTTGAAACTCTCTGAGAGAGTTCCAGGCCTGAGATATCTTAACTATCCATATTCCACGTAAAATAAGTAAAGATGTAAAAAAAAGTCGTGGCCCCATGGTGACCGATTTTAATAAAATTTGATACACAGGTTCCATTCATATTCAAATAGAGCTCGGCAAAATATTTTGACAAAAATAAATTATTTTAGCAGTTTTGGATATTCAAAAAACTTGTGATATAAAATGGCATGTCTGCAATTATCCAAAGTTGCAAGTTTGGAGTTTTATATCTTGAAAATTATTTATCAGATATAAATTTTGCTTATAATATTATAATCACTGAAAAAATATTTTTTTATTTATTTAATAATAATAATCTGGTAACGTCAAGATTAATTTTAAATCAGTCGGAAAAATTGAAAGTGTGTGAATTTTGAGAAAATTAGAAACGTTATAAAAATTAAAGGAATTAAAAACATGTGTGAAATTTATACCTGAGGTAATATTACACACATAAAGATCGATTTACCCAAGTTTGAAAGTTACCATATATTTCCTTCAACGTCAATAAAACTTTGAAACTTTAAAAAAAGTTTCAAAATCATAATTTTTCCTCTTGTGTATGCACAAAAAATAAACAAAGGAACGACGCGACAATAGAAATATTCCACAGATATAAAGATTAATAATTCCATAATATGCTAGAAAATTTTCAATACTGCCTTTTTTTCTAACAATTAAAAAAAAGTGTTAAAAAAGGTAATTTTGTTACATTCCACGCAAAACTTCTCTTTAAATTTGCGCGCTTTTCTACAACATTGCACGATTTCAAGGAAAAAAATAGTGCTGCCATCTACATTATTTTGATATTACTAGATGATTAATTCTTCAAGTCTCATCACTTTTAATATAAGCCTAAAGCAAAAAAAAAAAAAAAAAAAAAAAAAAAAGGGGGGGGGTGAGAAGTAATGTTTGAATATTTAAAATAGACACTCTTATCTATAATATCAAATAATTTTTAAAGATATAAAATTTTCTTTCTTGTGTAAAAATGCATAGAAATATTGCATTTTCTCGTCAAGTTTTTCTTTTTTTTCTTTTTTTTTTAAGCATTAAGGATTCAAAAAGGCATACATGAATTTTTTTTGCATTTAAAATAAGTACTTTTACCTACAACGTCAAATAATTTGACACTTATAACAGGTGTCCTTAATTTTTTATTAATAATAGAAATATTGAATTTTTTCCTTTTTTATTTTCCTTTTTTATTAAGGAATAAAAAATCGAATCCTAAATTACGCCAATCTCTTTCTTATTATCCATTCTTACCTTAAAATAATTTATGATATAGTCTTTTCATTCCTAAGGCATCAAGACTGATCAAGAAGCAATCAAGATTGAAATTTCAAGCATGTAGACAAAAACTCGACTTTGTATCAACTTTTAACGTGAGTATACATACTGAAATAAACTGTCCTGAAATCTATTATTTCGCATTTACTCATAAATAAACATGTTGTACTTATATGCCAATTTTCATTCAAATCTGTGACATGGCTGCCACAGCTAATTTGCTCATTTTGTATGGAATGACCCTATAGTGTGAACAGGGTATGACAGAGTTTGGGGAACTCTCTGAGAGAGTTTCAGGCCTGAGATAGCTTAACTATCCATAGTGTGAACAGGGTATGGGAGAGTTCGGCGGCTTAAAATATATTAAGTACTCTAGTGCGAACAGGGCATTGACTTACTAATATACGTAGACGGCACATCCCATTGTTCTCTCGACATGGTTTCGAATCCAACATCTTTGGCGAAAAGATACAGTTTTTTGGCGGTGATCGCTTTATTGTGTCCGACTACTCGATTAAATTGCCGTTGATCGTTTAAGAAAATTAACATTAATGCCTACAATTTCCCAGGGTTAGTCGGTACGGAATGAAAAGGAAACACAAACATTGAATTAATTGCAGAGAACACATTATTAAGAAATCAAGTAAACATTTATTTAGCTAAGCACAAACTGAGCATAGAGTATTCTAAGACATAGAGTGTTATTAATTATAAAAGGAAGCTAAGTCATGAAGAAAATTCAGAATCTAAGTCATGTTCATTTCAAAACAATTTCGTACGTGACATTTGATAACAAAACAGAAAGGAAATAAGGGGATGCCTCGGAAAACCTAATAATTATAAGCCCACTTACCGAAGATCATTTGCCGGACCGCTGGGAAGCCTTTTATCCCCATGATCAGTAACTATGATCAGTAACTCCAGAAAAAACTCCAACTCGCACCGTTACTCACACTTCCAAAATCAGAACTGCAACTCCCCATCTCCTTCTCATCTTACCCTTTTTCTTTCTCTCTCCCCCTTTTGCTCATTTTCATTATCCCTCCTTTGAAATCCTTCAAATCCAATCCTCTGCGAATAGCAATATTATTGGGTACATTAATACTATATGTTATCCTCCATTCGCTCGATTTCTGCTTTCTTGACCACCCCTTTTCTTTCTTTCAGAGCTCCAAAAGAAAGGGTATAACAGCTGACTCTAACTGACGTTTCCCGCTCGAATTCCAGGCGCAAGCCCTTCGGCGCACCTCAAAATTCCTACTATTCATGCTCACCTGAAATCATCTCAGGCCCCTTCTTTTTAATACTTTTCTCATACTTACCAAGGGGGGGGCTTTGCTTTTATTATATAAATCGACATTTCTTTTCGTTAAAAATGTTTTATAACATTCGCCTTTTTCCATCTGCATAGCATTGCATTTTTACCTTAGCTATTTAACTTTTACTGATCAGGTGCACGAACACCTGAGATGCACACCTGAGATTCTTCTAATTCAGCCACTTGAAATTCCGGCGATTTATTTCTTTTTTTAAGGGTTAGAACCCCTTTATGAGTGGGTCTGCATTCTATCTCCCTTTCTGCATTGTATGAATCAAGTAGTCAGCTCCCCGACAATTGGCAACTTTCAGATTTCACGTTCTCTCTTTAGAGAAACAGAAGTGCGGTCAACTCATTGACTTTCTAATATACGTAGACGGCACATCCTATTGTTCTCTCGTCATGGTTTCGAATCCAACATCTTTGGCGAAAAGATGCTGTTTTTTGGCGGTGATCGCTGTATTGGCAACTTTCAGATTTCACGTTCTCTCTTTAGAGAAACAGAAGTGCGGTCAACTCAAAACATAACAATATGAGTTTCGGCGGGAGAAAAACAGGTTTGACGCTCTAAATCTGCCCTCCGTCACGTGACGGAAGGCAAAGATGTCGGCGTAAGAAAAGGTTGCCATTGTGGTGTCTAGGTATCTTAGGTCATTGGGTCAACTCGACATAACAATATGAGTTTCGGCGGGAGAAAAACCCGGTTTGGCGCGCTAAATCTGCCCTCCGTCACGTGACGGAAGGCAAAGATGTCGGCCTACGAAAAGGTTGCCATTGTGGTGTCTAGGTATCTTAGGTCATTGGAACAGGGTATCCTAAAGATTCTTGTATTCAGTTTGTCCGGAATGCACCGGTAGATGGCATGGAAGAGCAAAACAACAATTCTGGTTTCCCCTTTAATTACTTTAATAATAGGGCAGTTGCAATTGACGTCATACTGGAGGTCACACACTAGAAATAGACAGTTCTGATTGTTTGAACTACCCTGATCTCCACTTGAAATATAATGGCTATCAGCTGATTGCAAGTTCCCTATATTTTCTGTATTTCTGTTTATTACTATTGGAATAATTTTGCGTATATTTATATCCAGGAAAGATGAAATTAGCTAAAAGAACATATTTAAAGTCGAGAATTGGAGTTTCAGTGCAAACAAAATTTCATTTATTAATAAATTTTTACGCATTGTGTAAAACAAATTCCATAGTTAGTAAATTATTAAATATAATTTTAGGACTCGATGAGTTTTAAACATTTCAATGACATTTCGGATTTTATTTTCGAGACAAACACTATTTAAGAATACGTACGCCGTACAATCTTAAAAAGAAAGAAAGAAACTCGCTAAACTTTCATTTGTTTTAAAAATTCCAACCTCTGGCTAAAATGTAAATGAATTTTTACTGATGTTGAGTAATTTATAACAACATTAGGATAATTTAAAATATACAGCTGAAAACTAAAGAAGATAAATTGAGAATGAGTTATGCTTTTATAGATATATAAATAGGGAGAAACATAGGCGCCGGCAAAAAAAAAAAAAAAAAAAAAAAAAAATTATGGAGGGGCAATTTGGCTTATAAACATAAAATAAGCTAAATTAAGAATTTTTTGTCAAAATATCTCATATAAGATTATTTTTAAACATATCAACATAAAAAAGAAACACACAAATTTAACAATTAAGAAATAGAAAATATTCAAAAACAAATTTCTATCACCATTTTCAAAATAGAAAATTGAAGCAGTTCATTCTTTTAGGTACACTGTAAAAAAAAAATCAAGAGGTTACTAAAAATTTTTTAGTAAATTTGTATTCAACAGAATTTTTTAGTAACCATTACAAACTTTTTTTTTTTTTTGCAAGTGAAACAAACATTTTTTTTGTAAACTGAACAAAAGAATATTTTGTATAACTAACTTAAAACTTTTTAGTATGAGCCACCAAGCAAATTTTAGTAATAGCTCCAAAATCATTTTTAGTAACCTTTACGTGTGCCCGAATGGCAGTAGCTTCTTTCGAGCTGCATCCAGTGGGTAAAAAGACAGACTTCTGAAGCGCAAGATTTTCGGCAAAGCCGCAATAGAAGCACCAAACATTGCTACCTGCTCTATTTTGACATGCTTCTAAAGTGGAGGGAAAGTCCAGAGATAATTACCCATGGTAACTACTACGACAGGATTTTCATAATCCCTTTATTTAACGAGCACTTGCATTGCATGCATTCGGTGCAAATTTGATGGCGTCCAGCATCGAACCCGGGTACTTTCAGCCTGGAGTTCGGTGCTATGACCACTAGGCGATCACGGCCACGCCAAGTAAGTTTTAGTAAGAGGTGTTAAAAATGTAAAATTATTAACTCTATTCGTTGCTAGCTTTTTTCTAGTAATTCTTATAGATTCCTTGTAACCGAGTAAGATTACTAGAAATTTTTTGTTAATTACAAGGATCACTAAAATTTTTTTTAGTAGATCGACCTTTTTTTATTTTACAGTGTAGCTTTTATTACAAAAAGTAAAAAGCTACCTACTGCAGTCGTCCGGAGGAAAGCACTTCCGGAAAATTTTGGTATATTTTCACCAATCATGACCTCTAGACCCCAAAACCATCCTCCGTTCAAATGTTGACATACATATATATATAACCATATATATATATATCTGATTTTTGTCATGCTGTAACTATCGTATTTATGAACCGATTTGAATGAAACTTGGTATGTACATAGTACATACAAATGTTTTGACCGAGTTCGTTTGCCAGCATCATCCGCCATCTTGTTTCAAAATAGCGGCCATTTAAATTTCTTTTAAAAATTTAAAATTTAAAATTAAATGCGAAAAATTTAAAAGTTGAAAAATATTTTCCATTTATGTGTTTGAAATTAAAACAACGTTTCCAGAAAACTTTTTATTCTGTCTATATCTTAAAAAATGATTGAGTTATAGCACTTTGAATTTCTGTTATGGCTGACATTTTGAAACGATCGGATTTCTGTCATGTGATAACACGCGTGTTTATTAATCGATTTGGATGTAACTTAGTGTGTACATAGTACATAATGAGGCCTAGACCGAGTTCGCAAGTCAGTTCCATCCGCCATCTTGTTTCAAAATGGCAGCCATTTAATTTAAAAAAAATTTAAAATTTAAAATTAGGTACAAAACATTCAGAAATTGAAAGAGATTTTTCTTTTATGCATTTTACCTTGATACAAAGATTCCAAAGCATTTTTTGTTTCGTCTGTATCTTAAAAAATGGCTCAGTTATAGCACTTTTAATTTCTAGTGTTGCTCACATTTTGAAATGATTTGATCTTCGTCACGTGATAAACCAATTTGGATGACACTTGGTGCGTACATAGTACATACCGATGTTTGAAAAGAGTTCGTTGGCCAGATTCATCCACCATCTTGTTTCAAAACGCTGGAATATTAAATTTTTAAAAAAATTTTAAATTTTTAAATAAGTTGCAAAAAAGTGAGAAATTGAAAAATATTTTTCTTTTGTATGTTTGACCTTGATACAAAGATTACAGAGCATTTTTCGTTTCATCTATATCTTGAAAAATAGCTGAGTTATAGTACTTTCAATTTCCAGTGTGGTTGACATTTTGAAACGGTGTGAAATTTGTCACGCGATAATACGCATATTTATAAACTGATTTGGATATAACTCCAGGTGTACATAGTACATGCTAATGTCTTGACCGAGTTCACTGCCTAACTTTATCCGCCATCTTGTTTCATAATGGTAGCCATTTATGTTTGTCAAAAATCTTTTAAATGCATAATGATGTATAATCAAAAAATAAGAAATTAAATAAAAAGGTTCTTTCTGAAATGTTTGATCTTAATACATGAATTCCGGAGTATTTTGTGTTTTTCCTTTACTTTAAAAAACGCTAGAGATATAGCATTTTGAATTGCTAATGTGGGTGACATTTTTTAAAAAATCAATTTGCCCACGACAGTACTCGTATATATTAATCGATTTCGATGTGAGCGTGCATGTGCACTAGGGTGGAACGAAAAAAAATATTTTTTAATTTCAATATGTAATAGCGATAAAAAGTTGTCTAATGTCTTTGTTAAGTCAGTTTTAAAATATTTTAACAAACATAATATATTTAGAGGTGCCGCAAAAGACTTGAATATATGATTTTTAAGCAGATTTTACGAATTTTGATAAATTCGGTTTAGTAAAAAAAAAAAATATTTTAAATATCAAATGCCCTGTTTCAATTTTTAAATAATACACATAAACTACTTTACTGTAGATATTTATAGTTTTATACTGCATGCCTTTATTATTTATGCTACTAAATCTTGCATTTTTTAACTTCCATTTCTTTAGATTTTAACAGTATTTCGTAATAGAAAAGATTAACCTTATTTTTAACTTAAAAACGCGGCAAAACATTTAGTTCTGAAAATTAATAGTCAAAAGGAGAATAGTACATGGTTTGAAGTGACCCTGATTCAGGTGGCATAATATTGGCTGGTGTAGGGTGGCAAAGGAGTAAGGGATGCATGTAGTTGTAGCATTGGTCTGGTCATATGTTTCTGTCATTAGTCCGTGCAAGCAAATAAATCGTTTGAGTAACAAATGTTTTTATGCGGTTGTCTGCTGGATTTTATTTTGTTTATGAATATGTTAGCTTGAATATTAATGTGACAGTTTATTAGTTAACACTTTAACTTTTGTGTGATGGCAGTGTCAGTTCAGACGAGACAAAAGTTAGAATGCCCAATTTTTGGGTACCCTAAAGAATTAAGCAATTTAAATCTTCTAACTTATTATAACATTATGAAATATTATCTTTATATTTGACATGAGCTGGATCCAGAAAAAACATCAAAAGAGCCAACAGTGAATGAAATACTTGCTATTCGTATTAAGAAAGTTGAATATATTTGATCGAAAGCTGCAGTATCTCGCACCTGCATGTTACAAATGGGAAAAAACCTATCACATTAAATACAGAAGTATTTTAAGATCAGAAGGTTTAAAAGGTACAGTAAAATATGATTTAATTGCAACAAAGTTTTTAAATGAAAGCAAACGTCTTTTTGATGTATCAGGCTGTAAGTGCAAAGAATTTTCTGTCTGTAAGTGCAAAAAAAGAAAAAAAGTACCTAAACTTGAACAAGATTTTTTAACTAGCCAAAGGACAGTGAGAAAAATGTGTATAAGAGGAGTCGATAAAGAGTTTTCCAAGATTTTAATACAGAGAGAAGAGAGGAAGTAACAGGTAATACAGAAACAATTAACGTACAAGTACAATCAGAAATTAGTAGTTAAGGCAACTAGAAAAGCTCAAAATGATGCCCTTCAATCAGATTTGTTCAAACATCTAAAGAAAACTTAACATACACAATCCCAAAAATTACTCTACTTCTTTTTTGGATACAACTACAAACGAGAAAATGCGAACAAAACTTCCAACAGTAGCAAATGTCTGTGACCGAACTAGGGTTTCAGACAGAGTCGCTGCAAGTATCGCAAGTGCTGTTCATAAAGATGTTGGAATGATTACAGATGAGAACAAAAATAAGTTAATTGATAGTTTGAAAATTCAAAGAGAGAACCAAGAATCGGACAAAACAGATAGTAAGAAGCCTTAACCAAGTTGGAGGAAATATAGGTTTGTTTTTCGATGGAAGAAAAGATAAAGCAATTGTAAAAGATAAAAAAGGGAAATTTTTTTACAAAAAGACGGTCATAGAAGAACGTATTTCTTTAGTAAAAGAGCCCAATTCATCCTTTCTAGGGCATGTAACCCCTGCATTTTTGAACAGGCGAAGCTATAAAAAATAACATAATAGACTACTTTAATGGTAACAATCATTTGAACATATCAACTGTAACTCTTTTGGGATGCGATGGGACACCCACAAACATTGGAGTTAATAACGGTATGATTTCTTTAATGGAAAAAGATCTGAACAGGCCACTGCAGTGGCTGATTTGTTTGTTTCACTTAAATGAATTGCCTTTGCGCCACCTGTTTCGTGAATTGGACAGAAAAACAAAGGGCCCTAATGAGTTTGGCAAGGTTTTTAAAAAGTTTCACATATTATTAAAAAACTGTGTTTGAACAACAAGCAAAAATGCAATTACAATTGTTAAAATTCGAACTGATATTACATCTTGATTCTTTTTGAAAAAAGCTAATTTATTTAATTTTTGCAAATACTTAATGCATAAATTTACCTCAATTGAAATTAATATTATTCTTGTTATAGTAAAGAAGCATCTATAGATTGCTATTAAAAAGAATATTTGATTTTTAAAATGTAAAAATAAAACAGTAAAATAAAATTATAATATTATGTTAAATTTGGATTTTTTTTTTTAAATCCTTATTTTTAAGGCTCTTGCGGCACCTCAAGATATAAATTTAGAACGAAAACACTTCGTAGTTTTATTATTAACACACAAAGGCAACTTTTAATTGCTATTACAAAACTATTTTCAGAAGAAAATATTTTTCCCTATACTTTCGTTCCACCCTAATGTGCACATGAATTAAGATTTCGACTAAGCTCTTTGGTTTGTTTTATCCATCACGTTGTTTTAAAATGGCATACACTTCATGATATCGTGGAATTTGATGACTTTATAAATCGCTTAAAATAAAACCAGCTTGAATAAAAGATAACTGATTTCTAAAATTTCCCATTAATATTCAGCATTGATAAAAACTAGTATTCAATCTTATATAATCGGGTTTTACTAATTTGAGCTTCGTATGTTTGAATAATATAACTTAATTTAAAATAAATAAATAAATAAATAAGATATAGAAAGCTACCTCTTCCTCCCGGTACTGCCGGAAGGACTTTTTTCTTTTTTTCCCTCAGGAGAACTCGTGTATCCTATATCCCTGACCTCCCTCATCTTTTCCTTTAGAATGCACTGGCGTCCAAAAGTTAAGGTATAACATGTTTTTCGAAGCTCACCAGAAAAAAAATGGCAGTCAGATTAAACTTCATAGTTTACATGAATGACAATAATAAGCTTTAAAAAAACTTACGTAAAAATTACAGTTACCACTTTTATTTTATAGAAAATAATAAGTACTTGTGAATGAGAAAAAATATGCAATTACGAAGCTTTCATAATTTCGCGTTTAAGTTTTGTTGTATTTGAACTATTGTTGTCAGTTTTGTTCACAACAACCAGCAGATTCTAGAAGAAGTCGTTTGCCCCATTCATTGAGGTGGAGAGCGGTAAGATGGATGGAAATGGGGTTATCACAGGCCGATACTGCTAGACGGCTCAATGTGTCTCGCAGTGTAATCCAACGACTCTGGGATCAGTATGAATCCAAAGATTCTGTGTCCAGAAGACATGTTCCAGGCCGCCTACTTGTTACAACACCTGCAGAAGACCGGTTTCTAGGTCTTTCGGCCCGAAGGAGAAGACTCCCTACTGTGCCGCAACTCATTGCAGACCACTTTGCGGCACCAGGGAGAAGAATCTCTGCTACTACGGTACGAAGACGTCTTCACAATCCAGGTCCCTATGCAAGGCGACCAGTTGTGCGTGTTTCTCCCTCAACAGATGACAGAGAAGGGCCTGCTTATGTTGGGCAAAATAATATGTTTCGTGGACCAGACAACCTTGGGCTTCTGTACTCTTCACAGAAAATTCCAGATTCACTCTGGAGAGCGATTCAGGATGTCTTCTGATCTGGAGAGAACAATGCACTCGATACCATTAATCAAACACTGTCGAAACACACATGTACAGAAACGGTGGAAACATGGTTTGGGAAGAGATCTCACTCGGAGGCCACACTGACCTGCATGTGTTCCATGGAGGAACTCTGACTGGTGCGAGATATCGGGATGAGATCCTTGATTCATATGTTCGCTCATATGCCGGTGAAATTAGAAATAGTTTCATACTAATGGATGATAATGCAAGTCCACAACGAGCTGTGGTTTTTGAGGATTATCTTCAGGATCAGTAGCGTAGCTATGTTTTTTGGCGCCCGGGGCCAGCAAGAAATTTTGCGCCCCCACCCCAATATAGATATATAACAATTTCTCTCAATTTGGCGCCCCTAGGCCTCGGCGCCCGGGGCGGACGCCCCCCTTGCCCCCCCCCCCCCTTAGCTACGCCACTGTTCAGGATCATGATTTGGAGAGAATGAAATGGCCAGCTCATTCTCCAGACTTGAATCCGATAGAACATGTTTGATACTATCTTGGAAGACAGGTTGTGGCTTTAAGTCCTCCTCCAAGGTCATTAAATGTGCTGGAACAAGGCTTACTCCATGTCTGGTCAGCGCTACTATTTCGGTGTCCGACAATTTAATTGAGAGCATGAAAAGCCGATGCCGCCAATACATTCTAGTCCGGGGTGGACATATTCCGTATTAGAACAAGTTTTTTTTAATGTTTCTGTCACATTAATATTGCGATGTACTGATTTCTCCAAGAATGGAATTTTCCACCATGTGCTTTTTTGTTGTAATTTCATTTATACGTTTAATTAAACTAAATTTCTATATCGCATTCATTAAATAACAGCTTAGCGCAGATTTTCTCCAAATTTGTTTCTATATTCATTCATTTGCAAATTAGACGCAAAAAACCTGTTGTACCTTAACTTTTTGCGGCCAGTGCAAATTAAATCCACGAATGTCCCTTTTATGAAAAATTCTTAGTATCTCCTTTTATTAGTGTTAAATTAACCTAAAGCTTTGATAAGATTCTCTTCACATAAATGATTGTAATTTTACTTTAAAAATCCTGAAATCATATGAAGGAAAGATGGGAATTCAGAATATGATCAAATTTTAACATTAAACTTTACAATAACTATTAAAATATGTCAAAATGTATTACAAATATTAGAAACACTATTAAATTATTAAAAGCATTTTCTAAAATTCCATTATATATATATTTTTTTAATTACTGAAAAGCAATATAAAAAATTTTAAAATCAACTAATACCAAAAAAAAAAAAAAAAAAAAAAAAAAAAATTCTAGAATCACAATTTTCAATTATTGAAGCCTTCTATTGATATGAACGTCTCAGTTTTTGTGTCAGAGGTAAGAAATCAATACAGGGTGTCCACTCTCAACGGTGGCCAATGGCTAATTTCTAAACCGTTAGTTATAGATATATAGTTCCAATTGCAAAAATGCTTTAAAAGGTAAAGAATTGTTTTTTTTAAAGTGATTTAGGTCAAAAAACATTTTAATAAAAAAATACGAAAATTAAATTTTTATACGCTCTCCCGGTCTTATAAGTGATATTTAGTAAAATTTTCCCGCAACTCTAACAAGTTAGACAAAAAAAGTCCCATTCCTCTGCGATTAAAACTGACCGAGTAATAGCTGCTTAAAGTTGAAGTATATTTTTTACTGCAAAATAGGGGTCAGTCACAAATTTACTGGAAATAAAAATAAACGTCAGATGTAAAATTTAACATTAACATTGGGAGTAAAATAATTTTTACAATATTATTTTTAAATTTATGTTGATATTTACATATCAAAGATAAATATATAACTTTTACTATAATTTAAAATAAATATAATTTAAAAAATAACAGAAATTTTGTTAAATTACATAATGAAAAGCACAATTTGTTACAAAATGATACGTATTTAAAATTCCATTAGCTTACTCAACCTAATAGAATGTGGTGTACTCCTATAAAATAAATAAATGGTACTCACCTAAAATAATATTACGCTGTCTTTGGATATAAATAAGTATGGGAATTGAACCTCGATCAGATATTTGGAAGTGAATTAAAATTTGAATACAAATTTCAAAATAGGAAAACATACATATGAAAGTCATAAGTAAAACAAAAACTTATCAAAAGAAAACACCTTTTTAAAATAAAATCATGAAAAGAAACAGCTTCATGTCCTTACAAAATAAGCCCCACCACGAGAGAGGTTCTAACCTCTCAACTGGTAGACGGCAGGTGCTGGGTTCGAACCAAATCGCGATCGTCGGCCTAACCGTTCGGAGTTTTCGTGGTTTTCTTCGAACCTTGCGTAAATACAGGTTAGGTTTCCTTAGAAAGACCCCCACGAAGGACACTCCCCCTCTAGGCCTATATCCCCCGATTAGATAATCGGCCGACACAAAATAAACCAAAACCAAATCTTACAAAATAAAACATATATAAAAATACAATTGAGGATGTTAGTTTCAAAACTCATCTTATCGCTTTTGTTTTCTCTATCAGTCTATATCAATCTGCACTAATGTAACACTATAATCTCCAAATTTATAATGTAAACCAATGGACGCATTTAAAGGTTTTTCGCGATTTCCTAAAATTTGATTTTCTGGATAAAGAGAATTTTGATACTCAGTTCTTTAAATATTTTAACCGATCTAGAAGTTAATTAATTAAAATTAACGCTACCGTAAAACTTATATGGTGGCTGCAACTTTAGTTAAATCGCTTCAAAATAATTCTTAACCTCATTTAAAACATTTTTGTAATTGGAACTATATGTCTGTGACATACGGTTTAGGAATTAGCCATTAGAGAGGGTGGAAATGGACGATCTTCATAATACTTTAAGCACTTAGCATACATTCCCTTAAAGCTTAGCGCAGCTCATTCGTTTCCAGTTACAAAAAAGTGGTTTAAGTCATGAAATTCAAAGTTTCATAAATCGGTCAATTTTAGTGTTATATGAATGGGATCTTTTTGTGTTGCTTGTTAGAGGGATGGGAAATTTTTACTACATATCACTTATAGGATCGGGGGACCATATAAAAAAAATTTAATTTTCGAATTTTTTTAGTAAAAATATTTTTTGACGTAAATAGCTTAAAAACAATTCTTTACCTTTTTAAAGCATTTTTGCAGTTGGAACTATATGTCTATGACTAACGGTTTAGAAATTAGCCATTGGCCACCGTTGAGAGTGGGCACCTTGTATAATGTAAAGCTCCGTGTGTAAAAATGCGTTAGCTTAAATTTGACATCATTTTCTCTTCAAAAAAATTTTAAATAGTTATTTTTAATTGTAAAACAGTTATGGCATTCGTAATGATATTTTGATATCTCATTTTTTCATTTACCTCTTAAACAATCAAAGTAACTCTGTTGCCATCTATGTGAGAAAATTTCATCGAATAACTTTGAAAATTAAAATATAAAAATGGGATTATTTTAAAAAATAGCGAGTGCGGACACATCTTCAAATAATATGCTTTCATTTTAAAGTATAATTATCCAAAACGATTTTGTAGAAAACTCAGGCCAGATGGCGAAAGAAAAATAAAGGCCTATACTTTTAAATACATAGATTGTTTGCAAGGTTATTGTTTGGATATTTTAAAAATGAAGTATTTTTTTTTCATTTTAAGCTCTTACGCATTTTAATTAATTCATCATTTTACAATTTTCTTTCTCATTTAATATTCACATATAAATGTAGTTACATGACGTAATTTTCCATATTTTTTTACCTTTAACTTTTAATTATTTAATTCTCATTCGAAAGTTATTTTTTTTCTGTTTGTGATAGTCGCTTGTAAATATATATATTTTTTAATTTGAAAGAAATATTATTCTTTGACTATTTGGCAACAATTTAAATTAATAACCTTTTCTAAAGTATGCAAAAAAGTCTCTCAAAATGCTGGAAATTCGAATTTAACATGGAAATAAACCCTCATAAAACGAGTCAAATTAAAAGAATAACGAATGTAATCTGTACACCCGGAACTTCGAATGTATAAAATGACCTAAAAATGTTTAAATTGATATGTATAGTTTTTGCTACTATAAAACTTATAAACCGATTTTGACCAACTTTAACATTAAATATCTCTTTAAATAGTTATTCGATCTAGAAACTGCCTGCATCAGCGTGTTTATCAAATATTTCTCTATAATACCACCAATTTTCAAGTTTTTGTGTACACTAGTTTCTTATTATTAGAGAAGAAATAACCTAAGTCACAAAGAATCCATTGTCAACGGCAGTGACAGCGCTAGTTACTGTTAAAAAAAAAAAAAAAAAAAAAAAAAAAAAACATTAAACAGTTTACACTAAATAACGGTCACTGGTACCATGTAAAATAACTCCATTAAAATATGATTGAGGTTAAAGAAAGCACACTTTAAAATGGACTTTTAATTAAAAGGAAATAGCTAATAAGAGAAAATATTCAAGTGGGTACACAAGAAACCTTTAAAAGGCGCTATCAAATACCATAGGATCCACGGAAGACGTGTTGACGGCTCTGAATAGAGAAGCAGTCTAAAAACAGAATTTGTACGAGTATGAGGTGTGATATACGCTCTTCCTATTTTCTTCATAAATTTTTTTACGAAACACCTGTGTGCTTTAAAGTAATCCAAAATAATCCAAGGAATCAAGCTTTGATGAAATAAAAGTTTAATTAAACACACGGAACACAAATGGCAGGGACGAATACAGCAGGACTTGAACACAAACACACAAACAATTAAATATATATATGTAAATATCCGGATTTCGTATTTCTTACAAGAACTTCTAACTATTCTTCTTTCACAACAGATCAATCTCGTGCCCGAAGCACATACATATCCCAATTTTTTGGATAATATTTTTATTCTGTTTACCTGCATCAGACATTCGCAGGTCTACCTCTTACCTCCGCACACACACCTCTCTCTCTCCGCGTTCGTAACCCCTTCCTCTCCCACACTCTCCTCCGCTGGTCACGTGACCCAAGAGCGGGCGCCGATAAATAAAACAAAAAAACACATCATCAGTCATTACACCCCCCACGCAAGATTGAAAATATGGTACACACTTATTTTAAATCTGAAATTCGACTGATGATGTTACACTATTTAACAATGATTCCCCAAATTATAATATGTATATAAAAAAAAAATAACACCACAAATACAACCGTATCCGGAGAAGGCACGTCTTCCGGAATTCTTCCTATCTGCTAATATAAAATAGAATTAAATTAATACTTCATATACACAATATAACATACAATTAACAAAAGGCAATACACAAAACTTAGTAAACATTAAACAGGACACTAAGAGCTGCTGAAAAAAAAAATGTATATTGTTCCACACTCTTCAAGGAATGTTCAAACACTGGGTGCTTCAAAAGTTGTTGAATGTCTTACATAGTGTCCAAGCGTGATAAGGCATCAGCATTAATTAGTTTGGCACCCGGGCGGTGCGAAATCTTAATATCATACTTTTGTAAGGCTAATGCCCATCGCTGCAGTTTTGAAGATTGAGGGGCATTTTTGGTGATAAAAGTTAATGGATTATGGTCCGTAATAAGTTCCACAGGTGAACCGAAAATCCACGTTTCAAATTTTTTCAAACTCCAGATCACTGCATAGGCCTCCCTTTCAATTGTTGGCCATGCCTGTTGAGTTTTGGTGAGTTTTTGACTGGCGTAACTTACCGGATACACTACTCCATCTCTTCTCTGCGATAAACAGGCTCCGATGCCGATTGCAGATGCATCACACTCTATGATGAAAGGTAACCCGATAATAGGAGTATGCAGACTGGGCGCTTCGATGAGACCTCTTTTTAACGCGTTGAACGCCTGGTCATGCTCTACTGACCAGCACAAATTCTCTGGACTGTCCTTTTTTGTCAGTTCAGTGAGGGGATATGCTGTTTCAGCATATTTTGGTATATAATCTCTATAGTAATTGCACAATCCTAAGACACTTTTTAGTTGCTTCTTGGTTTGAGGCACAGCTAACTTACGGATGGCCTCCACTTTTTCCGGATCGGTCCGATGGCTGCCGGACCCAATGATATGGCCTAAGTACTTTATTCGGGGTTTTGCAAATTCATATTTTTTCAAATTGACGGAGAATTGTAACTGTGATAGTTTGGAAAATATCTTCTCTAAATGCACCAGGTGTTCCGCGAACGTTTCGGAAAAAACTGCTATATCGTCTATATATGCTCTAGCAAAGTCCTGGTATTCAGAAAGCGCTCTGTTGATTTCTCGTTGAAACGTCGCAGCAGCATTCCTCAACCCAAAAGCCATGACCTTGAAGCGATATTGAGCTCTATGAGTCTTAAAACACGCTAATTTTTGACTCTCTTCTTCTAGTGGTATGGCCCAGTAGCCTTTGAGTAAGTCCAAAGTGGAAATGACGTTGGCCCTGCCAATATTAAATAATAGATCAGTAGAGTTTTCCATAGGAAAATCATCAACCTTGGTGATTGCGTTCAGTGCCCGAAAATCTACGCAAAGTCGCAGCGTTCCGTCTTTTTTCATCACGCACACTACCGGATGCGGTGCTTCTTCATCACTTTCTTCAATCAAACCTAATTCTAGTAATTCTAGAATTTGTTTGTCTACTTGAGGTTTTAGGGCCTCTGGAATTCGATAAACATAAGGTTTCTTCTTCTCATTATCATTTAGTCTTATTTTGTGTGCACCAACTTTTGCTATTTGTATTTTCTTTGAAAATAATTCTTTATATCTAAGCAATAAATCTAACATCTTTTCTCTTTCTACGTTTCTCAAATGATTTAAATTTACTTCTTCGATTTTAAAATAGTTCGAGTTATCCTTTGTACTAGGGGTGGGATGGACTTCCCCTAATTCTTCTTCATTCTCAAAAATTACCCCCACTGCTTGTACCCTAGGAGTAAATTTCCTTATCTTATTCACGTGAACATTTTTAATGTTTCCGTTCGTTAACCTGACTTTGTAAGAGTCGGGATTACACCGTGCCACTATTTCGGCTGGCCCTGTCCATCTAGCGTAAAGTTTATTACTATAGTCTGGGATTAATAAATATACCTGCTCCCCCGGTATAAATTCCTTATAAATTGCCCTTCGATTCGCATACTTCGCATACGCGCCCTGTTTAACCTCCGCTACTAGTGAAGCTTGTTCCGCCGCCTTTTCTAAGTTAATTTTTAAATCCTGAAGGTATTCGGTTGCACTTTTCCCGAGATTTATAGGTAGTGGAATTTCGCCCGACCATGTAGATTTTAATACCGCCAATGGTCCCCTGGCCTCCCTTCCATACATCAACTTAAATGGCGACACCCCCGTCGTACAATTAGGAATCTCTCTATATGCAAATAATAAATAAGGGATGTGTTTATCCCAATTTTTAGGATCGCTCCGAATGATATGGTGCAACATGCGTTTCAATACCTGATTATACCGTTCAACCAATCCCGAACTTTGTGGATGTCCCGGTGTTGCAAATCTAGGAGCCGCCCCTAGCCTAGCATGAAATTCCTGCATTAAACCTGATACAAAATTTCCCCCCTGATCACTTGCTATTACGCGGGGTATCCCTGTCCGCATAAATATTTCTAACAGCGCATCACAAGTAGCCTTAGCCGAAATTGTTCTTAACGGAACCGCTTCGGGCCACCTACTGTGTTGGTCAACCAAAGTAAGTACATATTGATGTCTACGCGCCGAAGGTGGTTCAATTTTCCCAATTATATCAATATTTACAACGTCAAATGGGAGCTCCGGTCTTTCAATCGGAAGAATCGGTATCTGATCACTGGCTCTCTCCCGGCTTCGCAACTGGCAGTCCTTGCACGATTTACAATACTCCTCTACATCCCGCGACACGCCTGGCCAAAAAAATGAATATCGAATTCTTTCTTTCGTTTTCCTTATACCGAGATGGTTCGCAAAAATTGATTCATTTGCAATCCTTAAAATTTCCTCCCTCCTAATTTTAGGCACTACTAATTGCATGACTTGATCTCCCGAAACCTTTTCCCTATGATAAAGTAAATTATCCACCATAACAAACCCATTTTTCCCTTGTTTTGCATCTTTAAATGCCCCCTGTAAAGATTCGCAATTCTTTTGTTGCTCCCTGTAAATGGTCGTTTCCGAACGCTGATTCGAATTTAAATCCTCGCAATCATTTTTCGTTCCAATACAATTAATAATCAAATTCTCTTCAAAAGATTCATTTTCAACCTGCAAACATAAATATTTATCACTCGTATTTTGTTCTTTTTTCTTTTCCAACGATAAATTTTCATCCCCCCTTTTCGATTTCGTCTCACTTGTTGGTGCCAGACTGTCGGCTATTCTTTTCCCTTCTCCAATTTGCAATGATTGTAATAACTCATAAACCTTCGGAGTAATAATACATGAACTACATAATTTATCTGTCACTGCAAATAATACATCCACACTGTTAAATAAACAATTTGATTCACTCATGTTTAGAGAAACCGGTAATGTTAAAAGATCAGCAGTAATTTGCTCGCCAAAAGCTGAAATCAACTGAATTGATGAATTTTCATTATTTTTAAATGATTCTGGTATTTCATTCGAATTTATAACGGGAATCTCAGCAGCGCTGTCAATTAATGTTTTTATTTTTTGTTTCCCCACCCAAATTTCATCGTATTGCAATGGTTGAGTACTTATTGCGTCATTTTCAAAGCATAAAGCTGTCACTTTCGCTATCAACCTTTCGTCTTTATTTTTTCCGGTAGAATCTTTTTTCATTTGATAATGAGAATTTCCCGACCTCTCTTTTTCTTTATTATTAGGACAAAACCGTAAATGAACGATTTTCCGGCACAATTTACACACAGACTTTTTCCTATCATTACGCGAATTAAAATTATTTCTTAGATGCGGTGGAATATATTTGCCAGATCCGAAATCATCAGAACCGCGACAATTTGTCGATTTATCATATAACTCAGAAAAGGTTCTACCTTTTGATGTAAACCAATTATCGCATAATTCCGCAATTTCCCGCGCTTTTAACCAATTATCTAATTGTTTTATTTTGACATAGCTTCGCGCCTCTGAGTCTAACGCATCCATTAATCTATCACTAACTATTAATTCATTAAGTGCATCAAAATCATTTACCTTTCTAAGTTCGCAATAAAAATCCCAATTCGCCTTTAACCTAGATGCGAATTGCATATGATTTTCATTTTTCGCCCTCTTTGCCGAAAGAAAATTTTGAAGACAAGCTTCAGGAGTGGGTTGAAATTCTTTTAAAATTAAAGCTTTAACCTTTTGATAATCCTTCATTTCATCTGAATTTGCATATACTAATAAATGCGCAGCTTTTTCCCCTACTAAATTAAACAGTATTTCAACTTTCAAATCTTCCGCGACATTCTTTAATTCAAACGCCCTTTCGAGCGAAGAAAAAAATAAATTCCACGATTCAGGTTTGGTAGGAATCGCAATCGTTAAAGTTTTAACGCTTTTAATTAGAGCTTCTAACGAATTAGTTTTGGGATTTTGTCCATCCCCCCCACCATCAGAATTTCTGTTCTCAGACTGCAGTTTAGCCATTTCTAATTGGTGTTTGATAACTTCTAATTTCGTTTTTTCTAATTCTAACGCTGTTTTCTGCTCAGAATTAACATATTCTTTTTCATTTTTAAGGGCCTCTGCCTCTTGTTTCTCTTTTGAAATGCCGTCTGATACCGTTGTAACAAGGAATTCTTTTACAAAATCGAAATCCTTATCGTATTGTTCGCTTCCTTCGATTAATGCCTTTAAATCCACTATTCTATGATCTGGCTCTACTTTTAAGCCTAATTCTGTGGCTATAATGACCAGGTCTTCTTTTTTTAACCCTTTAATGCTGAACATATTCTTTTTTTTTTTAAACTATTACTATCTTTATCAATATTTATAATCACTAAATAATATAATCATTCATTATAATCATACACTAGAATATACTCAGAACAATACTTGTTTTCAATTCTAATACGATTATCTCTTTAGAATCATTGCAAACATATTCATTAATCTAATATTCATGAATCTTCAGTTAATAAACAAAAGTTATAACTTTCAACTTTATTTCCAAAACTATAAAAAGTGGTTTCACTTACCACTGGTTCTTGCGAAGAGAGCGTGTGATATACGCTCTTCCTATTTTCTTCATAAATTTTTTTACGAAACACCTGTGTGCTTTAAAGTAATCCAAAATAATCCAAGGAATCAAGCTTTGATGAAATAAAAGTTTAATTAAACACACGGAACACAAATGGCAGGGACGAATACAGCAGGACTTGAACACAAACACACAAACAATTAAATATATATATGTAAATATCCGGATTTCGTATTTCTTACAAGAACTTCTAACTACTCTTCTTTCACAACAGATCAATCTCGTGCCCGAAGCACATACATATCCCAATTTTTTGGATAATATTTTTATTCTGTTTACCTGCATCAGACATTCGCAGGTCTACCTCTTACCTCCGCACACACACCTCTCTCTCTCCGCGTTCGTAACCCCTTCCTCTCCCACACTCTCCTCCGCTAGTCACGTGACCCAACAGCGGGCGCCGATAAATAAAACAAAAAAACACATCATCAGTCATTACATGAGGTATGAGATACAATGCAGCGATTTTAAATTGGTGAGCGTCAGCTATGGCATAAATTTTAATTGGAAAAATAAAGCATCAGCTGTTAGTGAAGGGTTTTTTTTCCCTGCCGTGACGTAAGTTTAACACTGCCCCGCTCCGATACCAGGTATCTAACCCGTTAAGCTGAGATAACTCGGCAGGTAGGGACCTGGTCATAGGTTAGAAAAAAAAGTTTAACACTGTGAATTTTAAGTTCTGAGAGTAAAGTCCACGTTATAGTCTAAGAGCCGATAGCACAAAAACCTCAGGTATCAAAAACAGAAGGAAAAAAAAAAAAAAAAAAAAACAATTTTTGATGGTAGAGTAGAAATAAGGGGAATCTAATGATTTATATCTCCCAGAAGTGAAGCGGTATTTAAGGCAAAAATTAATAACACCAGTGGTTGACTTGTAGATTTATCACTGTGTTTGTCTTACAATCAAAGGTAAGTAAACATGGAGGACTGGGGGCAAGGAAACATACTGATAAACCCACGAGTCAACCACTAGTGGTATTAAATTTTGCCTTATTCACCACATCACTCTCGACAGACATGGATCGTTAGATTCCTCTATTTCTACTCTTCTGTAAAATAAAGTTTTTTTTTCCTTGTGCTTGTTACTTTAAGTTTTTCTGCTGTCGGTTCTTGGACTATTAGGTGGTCGAAAAAATATCTTTTCTTAGCGTTTCTACAAATGATCACTTCTTTAAAAACTTACATATTGGACAAAAATGTGTTTTCGAGCCATAGATCACAAATCAAGTATTTTTATGTATAACGAGAATGTTTGTTGAAGGCCAGAAATATTCCATAATTTTTGCCTTTTCTAAGATTGAGATGTGCAGCCTGTTCCTTCACCTTCTGCGTACACTCATGTCTAATCACGTACTGGATAAGTAACTTAAATTATTGTAAGATTGTTCATTTTAATTCAGAACATAAAATTGTAAGTATTGAAATATGAAAACTTATAATCTGAAACGCTACAGACACTAAAATGAAAAAAAAAAAAAAAAGTTTAGACATAAATAAGTTATGAGTTACAATGACCGGTGTAATATGAACGAAAAAAGTATAGATTTATTAAAAAAAGAGTTCTAAATTGTCGTGCAATTTAAGATTACAAAGTAGTGTTCATGTTTATCTACCTTCTATTATATATATATTTTTTAAATTAATGCAAAATTTTACACCGTAAAATTAAATGCATTAATAAAAGGATCCAAAAACAAATATTAGTTAAGTGTACAGTTAAAGAACAAAACAAAACTAAAAGTAACTAACATTTAAGTGTATGTCCGAATACAACATTTAAGTGTATGTCCGTATTAACAGATTCTGTCATAGCCAGTTTTATTATCACTGGTCTTATTGTATTTTGATTCTTTTACCTTTAAATTTACTATTCTTTAAAAAAATAAAGTTGTTTTTTTTTTTTTTTTTTTCAAAATAAAGGCGAATTAGAAATCTATGCGTTTTTCGTAATAATTTTTGAACTGAGCCAAAATTTACTTATTTTATTATTATTAGGTCAGTCAGAGATAATGATTTTAATACGGGTTGTGTCGACACCAGTACTAAAAATTTCGTAACGTGTAGACCTATAGAGAAAAAACCCAGTTCCGGTACAGTATGAAAAAATACGTTAGCCCGGCATGGCCGAGTCTACAGGAAAAAGTAACATCCGGGTCCGGGCCTGGCCTGGGCCCAGAATACAAAACTTATTTTTAACAATCTCGTCGGAACGATTATAAAAAGAAAAAAAAACTGAAGTTGTGGGAGCTAAAATTATGGAAAAGCTTTTAATCCGCATGTTTGAAATAAGCATTGTTTTAAATAACTGACGGACATTTAAACAGCGCAGAAAATAGGTGAAAACAGCAAACGTTAAACTGAATCGGAAGTATAAGTTACAGAAGAATTCCTTTTCATTTGCAATTTAAGAAAAAGCATTTAAACATTTCATTAGGAGCCAAACTTTGTTTAAAACTTTAAATGCGTTTTTCTGCATGATGGGTTCTCCCTTCTCCCCACACACCATCATTTCTCTTCTTTAAATTATTATAAGTCAAAAATAGTTAAAGCAAAAAAGTGCAAACTTGGAACATGTCTTTTTAGATTATTTTAATTTAATTTTGTTTCGGCAAATTTGAAAAAAAGATTTACTTTTGAAAAAAGGATTTTTGTCTAAAAATATGTTTTACCGTTTTTTAAATAGATATTTTTAATATTTTTAAAATGAATATTGGAAAAAAATCCTGAAACAAAACTAAAATTATACTTTCCTCTTTAATTAAATGAAAAAAAAATGAAATCCAATGGATAATGTTTCGAGTTATAACGATTTTAAATAATCCCACTTAAAACAATACTAATCATTTAAAATTATTATAAACTTTACGAGAATCTTTAGGATGTGATTTTGTTTGCAAATTTTATGGCTAACCATTTAGACAAAAAAATCAGAATTTTAACTTAATAGATATATTTTTTTACATGTTTTCCTAAAACTGTTAAAGTAACATTGTTTTTTGAATTGAAAGCATTTCAATTTGTGCCTAATTCCTTAAAACCTGATGGATTGTTTAAACACCTATAAATCTGCGAATTTTGCAGATATGAAGATGATATTTTTGTGTTTAATTCCAGAATGGGTAAGGAAAGTTTTCCTAATTGAAATTTTTACTCTTCAAGGGCTGTAATAAAATTTAATTTTTGTATTTTTTCAAATAGACCCTCCATGGAGTTGCAACTTATGCCATCATATTTTGCACCCTTTTTTTTTTAGGAAACTTTGCAATTGGAAGTATGTGCCTAGGGGCAATGTTTAGATAACCTATTATTTCTATAAGGATATAAGGAAATAGCCTATTATTTCTATAATTATGACTCACCCTGCAATATCTTTCACACTATTCCGAATTACTTGACAATAACGAGAGTACACTAGCTTTAATAAAATTCAAGCTACAAAATTTACTTGAAACTTTTAAATAAGTTTATTTTTGATATATTGCCTTTTAAGAAAATTCAAAAGATTATTAAGTTTACGTTTTAAATAAAATTGTATTATAAATTTAATAAACATTTAAATTTCTTTAATGTGTAACACATAAATATAAACGTATAAGTATGCATTATATTTAAAATATGCGTGAAGATAACAAATAAAAATAATTAGATTTTTTATCATTTTATTATTATTTTTTTAAATCTAGTACTTTTAATATTAATTAGTGTTATAGTTGTTTAAAAAATTGAATGTGCTTGTTATGTTTTGATAAAATATTTGTCATTCATAATTATTTTTTAACGAATTGCTACTTCATTTATAATAACTAAATATCTGAAATAAGCTATAAAATGTATGGAGTGATTTTCACAACGATAATTATTTAAACTATAATTAAAGCAGATCTCCATATGTTTAATGCATTTTAAGTTATTCAAATCTGAATAGCGTAAATATTATTTATTTATTGAACTCATTTGTTAAGAATATATTTAGGCATCTAGAATGGTTTTAAATATTATTATTATTATTATTAAATATTCATCAGGTTTGATTTTTTAAAGCATCTTTCATGAATACTCTGATTTAAAAAAAGCATTTTTAAAATTTAAAAACATTTAAAAACACTTATTAAAAAAACGCATTATAATATTTTTATTTTTATGTAATGTTTTTATTCTTACACTGTTAAAAATCTTGTTCTAGTTTGAACCAAAAAAGTTTGTTTTTTGGTGCTCAATAGCTGCCACCATAAGATGGTGAAAACTCGTACCAACATTTGGAGTTTCCTAGTTCAACCTCGTTCCAAGTATTGGAACTATGCTTCAATGGGAGCTCCAAAGTTTGGTTCAAGATTTCACCATCTTAAGGTGGTAGGTATTGAGCACCAAAAAACAAACTTTTTTGGTTCAAACTAGAACAAGATTTTTAACAGTGTAGATAAATTAAGCTTACATTTTAATTTAAAATTAAACACAATTGTATACTTTTTATTTTTATATTACCATACAATGATTTTTTTCTCTTTTTATAGAAAAATGGCTTTTAAATGTTGTATACCAAACTACAAAGGAAATTATAATGCAGAGAATAAAGTATCGGTCTTTGCATTTTCCAAAGATTTACAATTAAGAATGGCTTGGCTTCATTCTATTCCCAGAAAAGTTTTAATTTGGACAAAAATTTGTGAGTATATATATTAAACATACATACTATTTATAATGAGCAATTACTGGATTATTATTGTCTAATTTATTTTATTATTGCTACAGAAATCGACAAATTAGTGCAGATTAAAATGCATTTTTAATATTGTATATAACATTTTTTTAAATAAGTTTTACAGCAAAAGTTTTTTTTTTAATTTTCAATTTAAAGTTTTGAGAAGCAATATTTTTTCTTTTAAATATTCAGTAATTTACCCTTTTTTTAATTTAATAAACAGAAATGACAAATAGAACTTACTATTCCCCCAACGTCTATTTTCCATTATCTGCTCTAACACATTAACAACAATAGTTCTTTAAAATGATCTGTTGTAAATTGTGCTCAGAAAACTTTAACTATGCTAAGCATGCATGCAAGCTACAGAAGTGATTATTTATTGAACATATTTATTACTATTATTATTATTGCGTATAAAATGACTTTTTCCCACCTCTCAGAATCTTTTATCAAATAAACAGAAATGGCAAACAGAATCTAAAATTTCATTTCATGCAGATTTCAGGTGTTCAGTGATTTATTTTTTGATTTTATAAACCGAAATGACTGATAGAACCTATTATTCCTCCATTCCCTCCTTTCCATTTTCTACTCTCACACATTAATAAAAATAGTTCCTAAAAAAGATCAGTTGTAAATTTTGCTCAGAAAAACTTTAACTATACTAAACATACATGTAAGCTAAAAAGTGATTATTTAGTGTACATATTAATTATTATTATTATTATTGTGTATAAAATGACTTTTCCCTCCCCTCTTCAATAATCTTAAAAAAAAAAAAAAAAAAAATCAAACAAACAGAAATGGCAAATAGAACCTAAAATTTCATTTCATGCAGATTTCTGTTCAGTAATTTTATTTTTTGGTTTTATAAACAGAAATGACTAATAGAAACTACTACTCCCCTACCCCCCTCTTTTCCATTTTATACTTTCTTATACCTATAAAGAAAGTTTTTAAAAATGATCAATTGTAAATTTCGCTCAAGAAACCTTTTACCTATACTGGGCAAACATGCAAGCTATAGGAGTGATTATTTAACGTACATATTTATTATTACTATTATTATTATTGTGTGTAAAATGACTTTTATCCCTTACATTCTTTTTTTAATCAAATAAACAGAAATGGCAAATAGAATCTAAAATTTCATCTCATGCATTTTTCTGTTATCTTTCTTTCTCCCCCCCCCCCCTCTTTCCATTTTGTACTCTGAAAACTTGATAAAAATGGGTGTTAAAAATGATACTACAGTCGACTCTCGTTAATTCGAACTCGTCGGGACCACAAGAAATGTTCGAATTATGGAAAGCATTAAATGAAAACATGCTTAATATGATACTATTACAAAAAAATTAATGTTATAGTGTTTTTTAAATTTATTTCGTCTGTTATCTTTTGAAAATGACTTAATATTAAATTAGAATGCATAAGTATATCAACTAATTAAAAGATTTGAAACAAGCACAATGAAAGAAAAATTTAAAGCGTCACTGATGCACAGACGGGGCATTAAGAAAGTGGATATCAAATGAATTGGATTATATGCATACTTGTTCGGAACAATTTTCTCAAAAATCAAAAAAAGAAAATTATTCAAATGATCTGAAATCCATTAGAAAGAAGAGAAAAATGAAAAATCGGAATTCTCGTTAGTTCAAATTAAACGAAATTAAGAGAAAATGAGTTCGAATTAATGAAAAATTTTAACGTTATTCAGCCATTGAAAATTTCGGGACTTCATATTTAGTTCAAATTAAACGAAGATTCGAATTATCCGATTTCGAATTATCCGATTTCGAATTAACGAGAGTCGACTGTAGTTATAAATTTTGCTGAGAAAAATTTCATCTAAACTGAATATACATGCAAGTTATATGAGTGATTATTTAATTAATTTTAATATTTTTAATTCATATTTATTAGGTTGCAAATTGTACAGATTATTAAACAAAAATATTGATGATATTTTTTTCTAAAGGTACCTGAAAAACATTTCAGAAATGGGGATATAAAAAGAGAAATTAAAATTTTTGCCATAATTTGCTGGATCTTTTCTATAGTTATATATCACACTAACAAATCTTTTAATTTTTCTACTAATTTCTGGGACAGACTTTCCACATTCTAAATATGCGTCAATTTTACTTCTTTCTTTTTCAGACAAAATCTTTCGTTTACCCATTGAAAAAATTGTAATTGAAATGTATTGCTTTCACTGTGAAACGCTTTTCATGTCTACTTTGCAGCTCACGTTAACTTGTTTTATGCAAATTTTTGCCACACTGCTTCGGAATGACCAATGAAATGTGATATTTCACAAATCAGTTTCCATGTTCGCATATTACGAAAATTTAATTTTTGGCGTTTTGTTTATGTTTAATATTATGTGTGAAAATTTATTTTTGTAACAGATTTTTCATATGTACTATGTATATACCATGAAATTTCATTCATTTTTAATGAATATTATAGACGTTTTTGTCAAAAAAAGTGTTTTAATAAAACAATTTGCACCAGTGTATTTGTTATAATGCGTCTCAGAAAAATATACAGGGTGGTCATAAAAAAACTTTGCCGGTATATGGAGCTCTAGCGGCCAGTCCGTTCAACCGATCGAGGTGAAATTTCAGATATAGCTATTCAGAGGTATGAGCTCGAGATTCTCTGAACGGCAACAAAATGCCGCTCACGGTTACGGTTATAGTTACAGAAACTCGGAATTTTCCAATGGCAACACCCATTTTTTTCATCGCAAAATGCTCAGCGCATGCGAAAACCTTAACGAGCGTTGGAACCGTACGTGTATAGTAAGAAACGGACACGTTATGCACGCACAAAAAACTGTTCCGTGAACCCCCCCCCCCCATAAAAAACGCGATTGGAGTAAATTTACATATGACAAGAGTCAGTACACTAATCTCTGATTACAACACAGATCGGAGAAAACTTTTGATTACACATTTCCCACATGGGTTCAATCACAGGCAATTACACATTGCATGTTGGCGACTGTGGACAACACAGCCGAACGTTATATCGCATGAGGGATGTCTGCAATCTCACGCTTGATATAATCTTTCAAATCCGGCAAAGTTTGCGGATTGCACATGTACACGCTAGATTTTAGATATCCCCAGAATCTGAAGTACATAGGAGTGAGGTCGTGGGATGGCGGAAGTCATTGACGTTACCAGTTAAGGTGAAATGTGCCTCGTCCGTTCATAATATGCGAAGAGGTCGATCGTTATCTCCATCATATTGGATAAGAAAATCATTAAAAAAGTCTATATGTTGTTGATAGTCTCTCACTTCCAACATCTGGGCGCGCTGGTACCGGTAAAGAAATATGCGGATTACAAAGCGCAGTAACTTTAAGACCATTGATTTTGGTATATCAAATACGAGGTGTACCTTTTGTAGTTCGCATGCGTCCTCTGGTCACTATGTGATGCACTCCCATAACAGTATTCTCAGGAACAGTTGGTCGTCCAGATCGCAGACTATCAGAGGTGCAGTCAATTTCTTCGAATTTTATTACTAAATCACGAAGAGCTTCTGAAATGCATAGGCCACGTATTTGGCGATGATTTCGATGGTAAACGCGCCAGGTTTTTGCAGCATTCATCTCATTTTGATAATTGTTTTACCAACTCACCACTAACGAAGTAATTTTGTTGGCATCTGCGAGCTCCGACTGAAGAACTAACATTCCACCCTACTTATTATCCGTTCTCTACGCTGACTATCTGGCAAACGATGTTCCGTGATTGGTATTTTGTCTCTGTCATATTCAAATTTTCTTCGTGCGCCTTGCTCGTGTTTTTTCGGGCCGTTCGTAGAGCTGATTTTGAGTGATCATAACGTGTCCGTTTATTGCAATAACCATACCGTTCCAGAGCTCTTTTGGATTTTTGCATGCGCTGAACACTTTGCGATGAAAAAAATGGATGTTGCCATTGGAAAATTTCGAGTTTCTGTAACGATAACCGTAACCGTGAGCGCCATTTTGCTGCCGTTCACAGAATCTCGAGCTCATATCTCTGAAAAGCTATATCAGAAATTTCACCTCGATCGGTTGAACGGACTGGCCGCTTGAACTCCATATATCTGCAAGTATTTTTATGACCACCCTGTAGATATTTTTCGTCAAAGTTTATTTTTTCTACTATGTTTTACTTGCTCAGTCCTTGTGGCTACAAATACGCAAAAAATGTAGGAATTTTAATATTACCCACATTTCAGTACGATCCATAAAGTTACAAGAAATTTTCACAGTGATTTATGTGAATCAAATGATGCATTTTTTTTAAATCATACATTAAAGAGAAAACGAACATAATAAAAAAAATAGAGTTTGACAGTTTCTGTCATATTGGGTGAAATCTATAAAACAAACCATACCTTGATTATAAGGAAGGAAATGTTTCAGGTGTAGCCCATGATGTTAACAAATTAGCAACAAATGCTTTTACATTTATTTTCCAAAGTATTTTTTTATCAACCAAAGATGTACATATTCTGCCGACTAAACAAATGGATGCAGAAATATTATATAAAGTACTGGGAAACATTATAATCGCATTAGAAAAATTCGGTTTTAAAGTTATTGATAATGTGACTGATATTAATAAAATAAACAGAAAATGCATGTCCATTTTAACAACCCATACGCAGACTATGTGTATCCCCATCCTGTAGATCCTTTGAGACCTTTGTTTTATACTGTAGATACTGGTCATTTAATTAAATGTGTTAGGAATAATTGAATCAATCAATCAATCAAAAAAAAAAAAAAAAAAAAAAAAAAAAAAAAAAAAAAAAAAAGAGGAACAAGCTTTATATTTTCGGATCTTAATTAAAAATTTTGATAAAGTTTGCACAGCTTCCATTGTGTATCTTAAAAAATGTATGAAATGAAAAATGACAATCTTTTAAAATTTGGCTACAAATAAACAAGAAAACCCTATGATCTAATAATTTAGAGAGGCAAAATGTTAAATTAGCTCTTTAAATATTTGATATTAAAACTATTAAAGCTCTTTCAGAAATGGGCGAAAAAGAAACGTTAGTTAATTTTAAAGATACCGCATCTTTTATAGAAATAATGAGAACCTGGTTTACCATTGTAAACGTAAAAATCCCAAACAAAGGAATTCATTCTCTAAATGTCACGTGTGAGCTTTTAACATATGATATAAATGACTCAAAATTAATTTTTTCAACAAATTTTTCACAGTGGCGAAATAAATAGTCCAATATGAATTCCGACACAGGAAAAATAACTAAAAAAACTCTGTCTATCCTCATTTTAACAAAAGCAAACAACCCCCCCCCCAAACATTAATCAATTAAATTAACTAAATATTGCGCCAATGAAATTAATATGCCTTATTTGTTACCTAGGAAAATACAAACAAACGATAAGAAGGGGGGAGGATTGTACTTTGTGCTTATATATAAATAAATAAATAAACAACGTTAAAGAGCACAAATATTATAAAATAATAGATCTTAAAAAGCATACAGCTGTTTCGGGACTTCTAAAATCCCATCATCAGTGCTAAAAAAGTGTAAAATGTAAAAGACAAGTCACATCGTTAAATAAAAATAAAACCGTGTATCACAGCTCGCCGCTAAGGCGAACTGACCATGAAACGTCGCAAAGCAACAGTAAAAATAAACTTACACGCGCACACAGAAGGAGACCAATCAGATGTCTCTTCCCACTAGAAGAGTCCAAATCAAGGAGAAAAGGAGGGGGGAGGGGGAGTGATATTACAGGAATCTGACCACCAAGATTTTCTGAAGTCTGGTTTTCATTTCTGTAATATCACTCCCCCTCCCCCTCCTTTTCTCCTTGATTTGGACTCTGAAAGTCTGGTTTCCATTCCTGTAATATCCCCCCCCCCTTTTTCGCCTTGATTTGGATTCTTCTAGTGGGAAGAGACATCTGATTGGTCTCCTTCTGTGTGCGCGTGTCGGTTTACTTTTACTGTTGCTTTGCAACGTTTCATGGTCAGCTCGCCTTAACGGCGAGCTGTGATACACGGTTTTATTTTAATTTAACGATGTGACTTGTCTTTTACATTTTACACTGTTTTAGCACTGATGATGGGACTTTAGAAGTCCCGAAACAGCTGTATGCTCTTTAACATCTATTATTTTATAATATTTGTGCTCTTTAACGTTGTTTATTTATTTATTTATACAAACAAACGAGTTAGAATATCATTTTAGCTTATACAGAAGACTTGCAGACTCAAATTATAACATTTCTATTCGTCAGGCATTTGAAAAAAAAAACCCTCAGATCATGTTTTTTGTTAAAATTTTATGTGAAATCACACAGTAAAGATGAAATATTAATATGGGATTTGTATGTCGAATACAAATTTGAGAATTTTGAGAATATGTCTATTTTTTTTAGAATTTAATAATATAGATGTGTTCGATAGCAATATGGAAAATCTGGGAAATTCAGTTGTTTTAATAGAAAAATAATCTGGTAAATGACACCCATGTGCTCTGCTCAGAAGGGTTTTGAGTTATATAAATTGCAAAAAACAGCTTCAAGTTAATTTGTTTCATTTTTAGGTTTTATTGTTTTTACAAGCAACTAAAATTAACGCTTGATCTAAAATTTGCGAGATACGTTTTGTGATGTGAAGACTATTTTTTTTATCCGGAAATACTTTGTTAATTACATAAATTTGTAGTACATTTCATAATGTTGTTGAAGATTTTGGATATCTTCCCGAGATAATTTGTAATTTAAAATGTACAGCGCAATAACTATAACGGGGTAATAACGCCAATCCTTGGCATTAATACCCCGGTTGATTCCCTACAGTGGCCGAGCTACATCCTAAATACTGATTCAAATAAACACAGTTAAAACTGTGCAATGTTTCTAATAATTCACCTCATCCTCCCCCCCCCCCCCCACACCACACCTTTATTTTTCTTACACTTTCACAAAAAATTGAACATTTTCAATAGCTTAGAATGCAATTTATCAATTTCTAAGTTTGTAGAGTTTGTATTTTTGGAATTGGGCAATCTATATGCAATTATTCCATCTTTTTTCATAGTTTTGTTTGCATGGCGTTATTACCCATATAGGTGGGTAATAACGCCAAATAGCATTGGTCAAGAAATCACGCCATTACATTTTATGAATACATATCTGTTAAATTATTTTTTTATATAGATAGTCAATGAGTTGCTGTATCAAATCTTATATTTGTGTGAAAAATACAATCTAAAACTGAGCCGGTAAAATTGGCAGAACCTTAACGTGGCGTTATTACATTAGGGTACCTTATTTTAAAATGAACAATTTAGTTTTTTGTTTTCTTTTGTTCCCCTGATGTGTTATTTATAATAATTAAATATTGCCCTATACAAAATAAAAATATTTTTATTTGAAAGAGTTTTTATTAATCGGAATTTCAATAAAGCACAGCAAATTTAAAATAAAAAAGATAAACGCGTTTCTACAATTTAATAATGAAATTGACGTTATCAACATGATATATATGTAACGAAAATAGTACGCAAAATTAATTTTTTATTTTATAATTAGGTAACATTTAAACAATTTTTGAAAATTTAAACTGAATCTGCAAGAAAAAAATTAAGAGGCAGAAAAGAAAAACAAAAAATCTATTTTTCAGAGTATTGCAAAAATTGATTTTAAAACGAACAAGCTTGTTTATAATAATTTACACACCTTATTTATAATAATTTATGAATAACATTTCTTCAAAGATTTTTCGGCCTTTTCAAATAAGAGAAAGAAAAGAATCCCTTTTCCCCAGAAAAATCGATTTTAAATAGCACAATCTAGTTCTTTCTTTCTTTTTCTTCAAAAACTTTGCTGCACTTTCAAAAAAAAAAAAAAAAAAAAAAAAAAGAGTGAGAAAGAAAGAAAGAAAAAATCCTGTTTTTCTAAAATGAACAATATAATCTTTTAAATAAAAAGATTTTTATTTAAAAGATTTTTTGTTGTTGAAAATAATAGTATTTATCATGATATCAAGAAAATTCAGCAAACATAAAATTGATAATAAATTTGTTTAATTATAAAGTTTAATTTATTTATCAATAGCAATTAAATGATGTACAATCAAGCTTAAAATTCTATTATTAGATCATTTTTAACGCTTACTGGCTTTTACAGTAAAACACCGAAATTTTACACTTTACTTTATCATTGTGATAAGCAAGAAACAGATTGTTCGTTGTATAAAACAATTAATAAAATGTTAATCATCAAACAGAAAAAAATCTCTGTCGGCTTGGCCTATAAGCGGAGGTATTTTTTGAAAAGTGCTCATTAAAACAACAAAAAAATAAAATTTGATTACAGATAAACCCAGTTTAACAACTTTATTTGGTCTCTTTTGAAAAAAATTTAATTTCATTTTTCTGTAAAAACTGGTTTTATCAGAATCATCTTAAGCTAAACTCGGCTCAAATGCCCATTTTGACAACATATTTTGAAATATATTCTGACTTTATTAAAAAATCGACTAATACGGCACATTATATGTTTCCTAAATAACAAAAAACTGTTAATTGAATACGTTTGAGAGCAAATTTGAATTTAAAATGAGTTATAAAATAGTCAATTTGTTATTTGAATACAACCTCAATTCTTAATCATGATCGCTTCGGGAAATTTTGTGCGAAGTACCCACTTTGACAGCATTTAAAAAAATATATTCAGCCTTTATCAAAAAACTGACCAATACGGCACATTATACAGCTCCTAAATAAGAGAACCTGTCAATTGGATGCGTTTGAGAGCAAAACTGAATTTAAAAATGAGTCAGAGAAAAAACTAAATTTGTTATTGTTTTGATTATCTCAATTTTTCAATCACGATCGCTTCGGGAAATTCTGTTCAAAATACCCATTTCGACAGCCTTTTTTGAAATATAGTCTGCCTTTATCAAAAAACTGACCAATGCGTCACATTATATTGTTCCTAAATAAGAGAACCTTTCAATTAGATGCGTTTGAAAGCAAAAGTGGATTTAAAAATGAGTCATAAAAAACGCAATTTGTTATTTGAATACTTCTTCAAAATTTCAATCATGATCACTTTGGGAAATTCTGTTCAATATATCCTTTTCGGCAGCCTTTTTTGAAATATATTCTGTCTTTATCAAAAAAACTGACCAATGCGTCTTATTATATAGTTCCTAAATAAGAGGATCTTCCATTTGGATGCGTTTATCAAAATTGACTTTAAAAATGAGTCAGAATATAAGCAGTTTTTTTCTCCAACCCCTATTTTTGTTTAATTTATTTTTGCTATACGAATTGGTCATATGGAAAACTTGTCAGTATAAAAGTTCTAGATATTATTGAGAAGATGTAAAATAAATTTAATTAGATTTGATAGTTTAAAAATTGTCGAAGTTATGGATTTTTGTCTTTTTTTCGCCCCCTTTTTGTTTTCGTTTTTAATTTTTTTATCGATAAGAAATAGTCCTATCAAAAACTTGTAGATACAAAAATTTTAGATAATGTTGAGAACATTTGTACAAAATTTAGTTGGATTTGATATAATGAAAATTGACGAAGTTATGAGTTTTTTTCTCCCAAAAAACCTTTTTCTTTTACCCCTTGAGCCCATTTCTAACTTTATCAAAAATCTGCGATGCATAAACTTTTGGCCCATTTTTGAGAAGTAATATGAACTTCAAACCGATTCGATATCTATTTTAATTAAGAAGCTATGGCTTTTTTTCGGTTTTCACAAAAACTCTCCCTATTACCACCCCCTTGGGCCGTTTTTGCCCATTAACGAACTTAGCCGAGATTTTATATCCTTTGATTTTATGTATCAGTTTGTAAGAGATTGGAGCAGAACTATAAAAGTTATCGTGTCTAGAAGAAAGTTATGCATATTTATGTATATATATATATATATATATATATATCTAAAACCATTAATGCTATTACAATATATTAACCATTGAATTTAATAACTTATAGCACATTGAACATGGGAGGAAAAAATAAAAAAATAATATGCATACAAATGGAATTTGTAGAACCAAACCATTGGATGGTCGAACCTACCATCAAATATCTTGTCCCTTTCCAGTTATTTGTTAGTGTGGCGTGTCACAAGAATTGCAAATTTCGCAAATTGAAAACTTCTTAAAAATAAATAAATTTTTATTTTTGTATTACTCTTATCATAGCGGTATTTCCTAATGTATTCTTAATATTTTAACTGAATGTGAATTCAATGTATTCATTTGAAATATTAAAGTTTGATTGTTTTAAATTTAGATTTTAAAAATTGTTCGAGTACTTTTATTCATTTGTTTTTCTGTCTATTTTATTCTGTTCTAGAAATTCCAAAATAAGAATAAAATTTGCCTAGAGTTACAATTTAACTTGCAATTTCGAATTACAACGGAACAAAATTTTTCAAATCTCCACCCACGCACTTTTATATAGGGGAGACTGAGGCACATGGGAACATCGAATTTTTTTACTAGTTATTATACGTTTCTTTATTTGAAAAAAGGATACGATAACATCACCTGCAGACATATGGTAAAATTTTTTTAAAGCTCTTTGACATTTTGGGTTTTTGACCTCAGGAGCCAAACACTGTTCTGCAAAATCTCAGTTCCAACTTGCTAAGAGAATAACTTTATTTATTTATTCATTTATTTGAATTTTAATGTTTTAACATATACTTTAACATATAAATAAATGTTTTTGATAAAAAAAAATTTTCTTCTAAAATTGAGTAATGTTCTTGATTTTCCAATTTAAATCTAATGTAGGACACTTGTGAACAGACTAGTTGGGCCAGATATGAACAGTTCATGTGTGCTACAATAATCATTCTATGATTTTGTTCCTTACAGTTAAATTCATGAGAAAAAATGTCCAGCTCCAACATCTGCAACTTTCTTGAAATAAGAGATTTTTCGTCATACAACATATTTGATTTTGCATTGACACAAGTCAACAAGTATATAAAGATGCAAAAAGCTCGTTTACGTTCAATTGTAATTTAAATAAATTTAATATTTTCTAAAATGCAATAATGTTATGCAATATTTTACTAACAGACTTTAAGCAATGTCTTTTATGCATTGTTATATAAAAAAAAACATTACATTAAACGACTTTGCAATTTTAGGTAGCTTTCATTACAAAAAGTAAAAAGCTACCTATTGCAGCCGTCCGGAGGAAAGCACTTCCGGAAAATTTTGGTATATTTTCACCGATCATGACCCACAGACCCCAAAACCACCCTCTGTTCAAATATTGACGCATATGTATATATATAATTTTTGTCATGCTATAACTATCGTATTTATGAATCGATTTGAATGAAACTTGGTATGTGCATAGTACATACAAATGTCTCGACCGAGTTCGTTGGCCAGCATCATCCGCCATCTTTTTTCAAAATGGCGGCCATTTAAAATTAAAGAAAATTAAAATTTAAAAAAAAATTAATTTCGAAATTAATTTCGAAAAAATTAAAAGTTGAAAAATATTTTCCTTTTATGTGTTAGAACTTTAAAAAAAACGATTTCAAAACACTTTTTATTTTGTCTATATCTTAAAAAATGACTGAATAATAGAACTTTGAATTCCCAGTATAGCTGACATTTTGAAACGATCCGATTTTTGTCACGTGATAACACGCGTATTTAGAATTCGATTTCGACGTAACTTGGTGTGTACATAATACATAATGAGTCCAAGACAGAGTTCGTTAGTCAGTTCCATCCGCCATCTTGTTTCAAAATGGCGGCCATTTAAATTTTTTTAAATTTTTTTAAATTAAGTACAAAAATGTAAGAAACTAAAAAAGATTTTTCTTTTATGCATTTGACCTTGATACAAAGATTCCAGATCATTTTTTGTTTCGTCTGTATCTTAAAAAATGGCTGAGTTATAGCTTTTTCAATTTTCAGTGTGGTTGACATTTTGAAACGATCTGAAATTTGCCACGCGATATTACGCATATTTATAAACTGGTCTTGACCGAGTCCATTAGCCAACTTTATCCGCCATCTTGTTTCAAAATGGCGGCTATTTAAGTTTGTCAAGAATCTTTTAAATGCATAATGATGTACAAGAAAAATGTTAGAAATTGAAAAAAAGGTCTCTTTAAAGTGTTTGATCTTAATGATGAATTCCAAAGTATTTTTGGCCTTGTTTTTACCTTAAAAAACGCCTGGGATATAGCAGTTTGAATTGCTAATGTGGGTGACATTTTTTTAAAGCCAATTTTCCCGCGACAGCACTCGTATATATTAATCGATTTCGATGTGAGTGTGCATATGCACAAGAATTAAGATATCGACCAGCTCATTAGTTTGTTTTATCCATCATGTTGTTTTAAAATGGCATACACTTCATGATATCGTGGAATTTGGTGACCCTATAAATCGCTTAAAATAAAACCAGCTTGAATAAAAGATGACTAATTTCTAAAAATTTCCACTAATATTCAGTATTGACAAAAACTAGTATTCAATCTTATATAATCGGATTCCACTAATTTTAACTTCGTATGTTTGAATAACATAACTCAATTTAAAATATATAAATAAATAAATAAGGTATATGAAAGCTACCTCTTCCTCTCGGTACTGCCGAAAGGACTTTTTTTATTTCATATCTTCCAAACATGCAATGATGGCTTACTTTTATCTGTGAAATAACCCTGTATATGATGCATTGCATGGAGACAGATATCAGCAATGCCTAAAGAAAGTACAATTTTTAAACTGGTAACCACTATAAAACCCCAATTGAAATTGTAAGCCCCCCCCCCTTCTCTTTCAAAAGCAAAATAAGTTAAATTTGGGGGGGGGGTTAAATTCGAGTTTTTTTTAATTATTAAAAAACCCCTTTTTATCATTAATTTAGAAGTAAATAAGACAAAAATAGGGGTTAAAGCATTTCGTATTTCGGCAGATTTTCGATAAATACTATCTAAATGCCCCCTCCCTAAAATCTCCCCTAAAGAAGAACCTCTAAGAAAAATTTAAAAGATTTTTCTTTTTCAAATTTACTTCTTTATTTTTTATTTTATTGAGCAATAATTAATCATCTAAACCTCCTATTCCAAACTATTTATTTCTATTTTATAATTTTCTGCTTAAACATATCACCCAGAAATTAGAGAAATTTATACATATTTTTTTCTTTATATTGAATTTAACACATAATATAACTGATAATTATGACAAAAAAAAAAAAAAAAAAAAAAAAAAAAAAAAAAAAAAAAAAAAAAAAAACAGAACAAAAACATGTCAAAGGATATTTTTCTATGTGTTCACTACTATCCCGCTCATGTGGAATGCGTGAATATTTTTTTAATTTATAAAAAAAAGTAATTAAAAAAAAAAAAAAAAAAAACTTATAATTTTTAAGTAATAGTAAAAAACGTAATAAAAATTATAAAGATGATTCTAAAAAAATACCATGTGTAAAAAAAAAAGTTCTATTTACTACATTCACTAGTTTTTGTTTCTACAAATAAATCCAGTTATGAGTAAAAGCTATATTTATGTGAACTGATCTCATGTGCCCCAGTCTCCCCTACGCTCTTTCCGATAGTGCGCGACTGAAGCGCTACCCCCATGTAAACAAGAGCTCGTTGAAGCTTTCCTTCGATTTTAGTTCCACGCAAGCGCTCAATTGATAGAGAAGATGGCGAGCAAGGTGTATGTCCCGTCTGCAGATGTATCGGCGAACGCGAAAATTTCCAGTCTTCAACAATACAAAGAAATGTATGAAAAATCCATCAATGATCCGGATGCTTTTTGGGGTGATCTAGCGAAAGAGCTCTTCTGGAAAGTTGAACCGAGTCAAAAGAATTTATGCAAATTTAATTTTCATCCTGAGAAAGGAGCGGTTTTTGTGAAATGGTTCGACGGATCAAAGACGAATATTTGCTACAATGCTTTAGACAAAAATGTGGAAAAAGGTTTGGGGAAAAAAACTGCTTACTTTTGGTAAGAATTTTCGAATGTCTGCTTTGTTTAGTCCTTAGTGAATAATAATAAAAAAATGTTAATATTTTACTCATGGGCATTTGAGCATTTTTTTTTTCGAGGTTTTAGATGTCAGAGGTTATGCATTATTAAAATGAGCACGAGTAAGAATATATCTAACCTAAGGCTATTTTTCAAAATAAATAAATACAAAACTAAGAAAGAAGATATATTTCCCAAAGATTTATCGTATTTTCCTCGCTTTCTTCTTTTCTTCCTTTCTTCTTTCTTTTCTTTTATATATTTGTTCCCTGTACTCCACAGAAAAAAAAAAAAGAAAGAATTTTTAAGTAGTAATTAAAAATAATAATAATAATAAATTTATCGATGTTGTTTTGCATTTGTTTTTCTTTTAAAATAATTCATTTTGTTTCAACAGTTTTATGTACTTGGAATTTTTTTGGTTAAATTTTACCATTGTTACTTAAAATCAAATTTCGTATGGGTATTTCCATGAGCATTTGTCGTGTAAGTCACATTTCTAGTAACTACTAAATTGCTGGCCACCGTTATTTTTCAAAGATTTGCATGGACTTATTCAATTAGTGAAATAGCTCTGATAAAATAAGTCACATTTTCCCGCTCTAAAATACTGGTATCCAAAATAGTAGTATGTGACTTACACGACATTTGCTCATGGAATTGCCCTTATACAGAAATTTTATCAAAAGTTTTTTAATAACTAATTCAAAAACTTAAATACAAAATGTATATTTATTCAAATGTATTTGGAATAGACTCATCAGGAACATACTCAAATAACTTTTATTTGGACACAAGATCTTTAAATAATAATTAAAAAAATAGTTCTTGCTTTTTGATTTGTTCACAATTTTTAAACATTTCTAAACAATATGCAACTAGGAAAAAATAGTTGCATTATTTCTTGAGCTCTGATCATCTACAGACGGTTTTACATGGAGATTTTAAGCGGATATTGAAACTTTAAGATGTGGTTCCTCATGTCAGTAAATTTTGAGATTTCGCGCACTTTTATTAAGGCACAATTTAAAAAAAAAATTAACATGTGCGTTTCTTCATGGACTACTTGATAGCAAAAAAAAAAAATCTTTTTTTAAATTTATTTTATTTAAAAATTTTGAAAATTTTATTATTTTATTTTAAAATTAAATCTTAAACATTACTTTTTGTATATTTTTTTTATTTAATTCTAAAATAAGCTTGTTATACTATTTGGTCAAAAATTGTTTCCTGTATGCATAATCTTCAGTTTTATTATGCGCGCATTAATGATTTTCATTCACATATTAGTAATATGAATTTGTTTTCATAAAAATTAAAGTTTTTTTTTGTATACAAAATTTGTTTTTCTATATAATATACTTAATAATACATGCTTTAAATAAAAAGAAAAGAACCCCCCATTAATTGATATTATTTTAGTTTTTTTAAAATGTTTTTGTGCTTTTCAACAAACTCAAAGCTTCTGTGGCCTCTCAATTGACTTTGGTGCAGCTTACCCCTGTTATGTATTTTTACTTTCTTAAGAGGCTACTTCATTCAAATGAAAAGACCCGTTCACTAATGCTAATGCTATGGAACAAATTTATAATGATATCTCGGATGAATTTCGAATTATTTTTTTTTATATTATTATTTGCATTAGACAGCTGAGATGGATCTGTATGTAGGCTGTTTTTTACTTTTTCAATTTTGATTGCAGACATTTTGTATGAAGTTGCTTTTACTTTACGAACAGGTTCCGAAAAGAAAAATGATCGCATTAAAAATATTTGTAATAAATAAATAAATAAATAAATAAATAAATAAATAAATAATAAAAAAATAAAATAAAAACGGTCTTTGTACAGATCAATCTCGCCTATTCAATGCAAAATAATAATAATAATAATAATAGTAATAATAATAATAATAATAATAATAATAAATAATAAAAAAAATACTTAAATACGTTAAAATTTAAACGAGATATCTTTATAAATTTCTTCCATAAGATTAGCATTAGCGAACGATTCTTTTCATTTAACTGAAATAGCCCTTAACAGATATAGCTATACAGATAGACAGATGTCTGTAACAGAAGAAAGTAAGGGTCAGAGATCCCGAAAAGCACGTTTTAACGAAATGTTTATCAGTCCATGTGTCCTCTTTCTATCATTGAAAAGTGTTGAATTTATGCATAGAACTGAACCAAACTTCATATATTTATATGCATAAAATTTTGGAGAAATCCGGCCTAAAGGTAGGACTTTTAGAGAATTTTGTTCGATTTCCGAGAGGGGCGCGGTAGCTGTTGAAAATAATGATATTCAATCACTTAATTGTCCAATTTATGTTTAATTTACATATATGTAATAAGCAACAATTTTCACTTTTTCTGATACATTAACCGTTTATTAGATTTCATTGCTAACCCCTCCCCCCCCCCCCCCCAACGACGCTTAAAAATATTGACAAAAAACTGGAAGTGTAATGAAAAAAAAAAAAAAACACATATTATCTAGTCTTTTCTTTTTTCTAAAATTCATAATAAAAAGAGTAAGCTTCTTGAAACATTAACAAGTATAAGAGAGAAGAACGTTTTAGGATTGGCATGTTTGATTAGTTGTTTCTTTATTACAATCAATACTACCATAAAATATGTTTAAAGTATCATTGAAACGCTTTTGGATTTTTTTTTCCCTTATGGAAAACTTAAAACGTATAGAAATGTATGTTGTATAATTGAGCATGGGACTAATTATGAAATATATATTTTTCAGTCATACGATAAAAGATAAAATAACAGAAAAAAAATCATTTTTTTAATGAAATAATTTAACTTCTACAGACCTAATGTATCCTATAGGATACATATCTTTGAAATTGTTTTCAAGTAAATAAATAATGTTAAAAATAAAGAAATTGCTGTGAACAGATAGCAAAACTAAATAAGATAGCAATATGTTTCTTATGGTGCTTTTTTTTATAGCGAAATACGTGTTATATTAAAATGGCTTGCAACAAAAATGTACGAAATGTGCAAAAGTAAAAATGTAAATAATTTTTTCTCGATGTTAAAATATCATTTGTAGAGTCCTTCTTAATAAAAAACTATTAAATGCATAATTATTTTATTTTTTCCTTGTTTTTTGTAATGCAGGAAGAATAAAATGAAAAATTCTAGCAAATTGTCAAAAAATGTATTTATTGAGTCCTCATGTATTATTAAATTTTATGTGCAAAAAATGAATTTTTAACTTGTTTCGTTTTTTAATCTTCCTTAGTTATCACTTTGTTAAAATAAATTAACAATTTAAGATAAAATATATATATAAAAATAAACCCTGGGGTCTGAAGATGTTAAAAAAATTCTCAAAATTACATAATTTGAAAATATATTGAACATTATTCAACCAAATTGTAGTTTTTCTATACTCCAAAAAATAAATGGATAAATTAGCACTTTAAGAGACGTATATGTGTAAATTTGTAAAATGACACCTTTGTCATAAAATTTACATACTTGTCGTTAAATTTCTGTACCTGAGTTTGAGCTTGGTGAGTTATTAATCGATTATAAGATATATTCCACCAATATAGTCAAAATATACGGTAAAACAAATTGTAGAAACACTTATTTAAAATCAGAAAACTATGTAACAGTTTAAAGAGTTCAAATGGCATTCCATATTGCATAGAATTTATATAATTTGAAATTTTTCAAATATTTATTTTTTTACACAAGTTAACTGAAACACTATTTCCTATGGTAAAAAAAGTTGTATAAAACATGATTTTTGAAAATAATGCAAATATTTTCAGCAGTCATGTTTTATTTGAACTGATATATATATATATTTTCAACTCAGGGGAACAAAAACAAAAATCAGACCAGGAGTTGAATCCAAAGGCTATGGTTTTAATTATCCTATTGAGCTACATGAACCGACAACCGTCTATCAAAATTTACCCAGGCAATTTTTTGAAAGTATTATCTGGTCTATTATCTGAAATAGTTGAACGGAATAAGCCATAGGTAAAATAATGCCATTAAACGATGGATACGTATATACACATTAATAATTTAAAGTCGGTCATACTGAATGATATAGATTGGCAATTCAAATATGCCATTTGTTGGAGAAAAAAAAAATCTAATTTCTCGCTTCAGGAAAATGCCGTGCAAGCACATTGGATCACGTGTATTTTTAATTTGTTCAGAATGATTATTCTTTTGCGCAATTTTAGAATTCATTTGGCATTTGTGTTCTGTCTAATGTGGCAAAGTAAAATGATCCGAATTTGAATATCTTAAACTTTGAAATACATTTACAATAAAGAGTTATTTCAATTAGCATTTAGCATTAGTTAAAAGGAAATTAAAGGGATAATTTTCCTGTACCGAAAGCTGCGAACGATGCCTCTATAGGTCGTTTTAATTCCCAATGACCTTTTCCATCCGAGTGAAAAAGTATCCAGGCCTAGATTCGAACCCAAAACCAATGGTTTAATTGCCAATGCTTCACACTGACACCGATTTCGTCAAGTTTTGATGGATATTTTCAAAGCTATTCTTCCATAATTTCTCCATATTTATTATGTATAATTGAGCATGGGACTAATTATGAAATATATATATTTTTCAGTCATACGATAAAAGATAAAATAACAGAAAAAAAAACATTCATTTCTCCATATTTTCCAGAAAATATGGAAAATTTTAGTACATAATAAAATGTCAGAAAAGATATTGCTACAATTTGTCGGTGAAGAATGTGCCCCTGTGTGTATATAACATTAAGAAACAATTACAGTTTTTATTACAACACTGTGTTTTCAGTGATTAATTTAACGAATTGGCTAGATACACATGAACTTGTTTCAGCAGTCACTATTATGAGATATAAAATTCGAACGCATTTATGAAGCGTTCTTAATTATTAATAAAAGATAGTGGGTCTAAGTTTCATACTGTACAATTCCCTGTATGATACAAAATCGATATTTCAATATCTTGAATGAATTTTTCCTTATTCAGCTATTATTACTTAAAAGTAATATATTTTATTGAACTTTTAACGTATTTTATATATTAACATCTTTAACTTCCTTGTTCTTAAAAGGAGTAGTATTACCTATTACGATTCCAATTAATGCAAGAGCATGCTTAATATATATCCTGCTTTACAGAATATTTTTTAAAACAAAATGGCTATTTTTATAAGCATATATGAGTGTATTAGAGGTTGTATTTTCGATTGAAGAGTAAAGTTTTAGCTAACATATTATGAAATATAATTTAACATGCTGCTACAGGTGAATCAGGTGTGTTTTTATTACGAGTAAGTTTTAATTATAAGAAAACGGATACATCACAAGACTAAGTACGACAAGAACATGAGAGATTTATTTTATTACTAAAAAGATAATGTTTATTTTTATCATTTTTCAATTAATATAATGGAAATCGTTCTGGGGCAAAATTTCACTTCACTCAGTTCAATTAAAATTTGCGACACATTTGCATTTCATTTTATTAAAGGCATATTTAAATGTATAATTTTTTTCTAATTTTATTTATTTAAATACCCTATAATATAATCATAATATTAACTCAATGCAGCAGTTTTTAATTTTCTCTTAGTTCATAAATTTAATGAATAAAGTTTCAAACAGATATTTTTTCTTGATTCTTACTTCCTTTCCTTTTATCTTTTATTTCCTAATGTTATTACTTAAAAATATTCTACATATAATAAGCCATTTTTTAAAATGTAATTTAATTATATGTTCAGTTAAAACCATTTAGCGTTACTAATATAATATTTCGTGTTATGTTAGTGTACTGAGGTGTACTTATTGAGAATTACCGAGACAAAATTATGTTAGAATTCGTTGAAATTATCTAGCATTTTTAATAATTAAAATGGAATAGCTTATTTATTAACCTCACATCTAAGATATTTTAAGAAAATGAAATAATTTATTTATTAATGTGGTATCTAAAATATTTTAAGATGATTTTATAAAATCTATTTAAAATTGATTAATAATAGGATCCTTAAATGAAATCTCTCATAAAAACAATAAAAGATTGATTTGTAGTACATATATTTGGATTTATTTTTAAACAAGAAAAAAGTTCTTTTAATGTTTTCAGCAGCAATGTTCTCACGAAACGAGCCCTTAAGTTGAATTCCAAATTGCAAATTTGGAATTTTTTACTACAATTTTTTCTGTCATAATATACGTAAAGAAAAGCTTTTATTATTATTTTTTTAATATTCCTTGGCATTAAATTATTTCACCATTTTATCAAAAGTACTTTGCTCCTAAAAGATTTATTTATTTATTGTAATTGTTTGTTTAAAACTGAAAAACATTTAACGCAGATACCAGTTTTTCAAAAATGCCTGAGGAATGATAAATTAAGCCTGTTTCGTTAGAGGAAACTGTCTATAATTTATTGTAGCTTTTCTTTGTGCAGTATTTATGTCAACAGTTGGAAATTTAGTTAATTTTCTCCAGATGTGACATGGAATCGACATCCTAATAAGGAACTCGATTTCTGGATCCTTAATTCGAAATTTCGGGATCTCAATTGATTTTCTTCTCACGAAATCTCGGGGGTTTTCCCAATGAATTCTGACATTTTCGAGGTCAAACAAAATATGAAATACAGCTCATATTCAAAATATTAGAATAATTGAGAAAAAGTAATAGGAAAAAATTATTTGTCATTTATTTATTTTTTATACTAAGTAAATGCAATTAAATTTCTTATAAATTAAATCTGGAATGTTTAGATAAGATTTTAACATTTATAAAATATAAAATACAGCACAATAAATTAGGTATACAGCTTCCTTAAACACACCAGAATATTAGAATAAAATTTAGATTGGTTCAAAATATTAGAATATTTTATTTTACGCAACAATATTACCTTATGAATATGGAGTAAATGGTAGTTAATATTTTGTAGCATCCCCTTTAGCTTTCATAACAGCGTACAATCGATCTTGCATCCTATATACAAGGTGTTTACAAACATTTCTATCAATATTAGCCCAAATAGACTTTATACGTGCCACTAACTCAGTTTTACTTGAAGGAGGATTTTCTTGAAGTTTTTTCTTCACTATACACCATAAGTTTTCGATGGGATTAAGATCTGGTGAATTTGGTGGCCAAGGAAGTACCTTAATGTTGCGTTGGCGGAACCAATTCTTAGTTGACACCGAGGTATGCGGGGACGCTAAATCTTGTTGAAAGATGAAATCATCTTCAAATAAATCTTCTGATGATGGAATCATGTAATATTCTAAAATTTCTTGATATATCAGAGAGTTAACCTTTTCGTAGACGATGCATAACTTTCCAGGTCCTTCTGCACTCATACAACCCCAAACCATGACACTAGCAGCAAATTTTACGGAACGTTTAAGGCATTCTTTATCAAATGCTTCTTGCTTCATTCTCCAAACTCGAATACCTTGATTACCATATGAAACACAAAACATACTTTCATCACTAAATAATATATTTTTCCAATCTTCATTGCTCCATAAACGTCTTGATTTACACCAATTCAATCTTATACGCTTTTGTTTTGCAGTCATGAGAGGTTTTGTTTTCGGTACACGAGATTCAAATTTAAATTTATGGAGACGTCTTAATGTTGTCGATGTAGAAACTTCAACTCCTTCTTCTTTCCATTTTCGGTGCAAGAATCGCACACTTTTAAAACGGTTTTTCTTAACTATACGCTTCAGTTTCCTGTCATCTCTAGCAGATGTTTTTGGTTTTCGGCCACCATTTCGGCGATTATTTTGAAATTTTCCAATTTTTGAATATTGTGTTAGTATTTTACTAACGCTCGATTGCGAACAATGTAAATAATTCGCTATAAAACATTGATTTTTACCGTGCCGATATAAATCAACCATACGAAGTTTAGTAGATTCAGGAATATCACTCACACGGCCCATTTTAAGACGAAAAAGAAACAAACTGCAAAAAAGAATACTGATTTTAAATAAAATAGTCTGAATTTAATCAATGATGCCACCAGTTAAGAATTGGTAATAATTAAAGGAGAATTAATGTGAAATATTCTAATATTTTGAACCACTTGAATAAATATTCTAATATTTTGATTTTTCAAAATAATTTTTTTTGCAATTAATCTTTTCAAAAATGATATTAAATTTAAGATAACAAGTAAGTTTAATCAACAATAAGTTCTTAATAAAAATATCGTTTGCATATTTTCATTAAAAGACATTAAATTACCAAACGATATTTTCAATTTCTAAAAAAAAGGTAATTATTCTAATATTTTGAATATGAGCTGTACGATGCACAAAAAGTTTTTAAAGCGCTGTAGCATGTACAATCTATCGCTTTTTTGAAAAATAAGCATTCTGTTTCCAGATATTGGGCTTTAAATCTGTATATAAGGTGGAAAATTTGAAATAAATCTGATTTTTGATATGTATTAAAAACGATTGTTATGCTTTATAGAATGGAGTAATACACAGAAATAATTTAAAATGGTATGAGAATATTTATTAATTATACTTTATGTTATTGTTGAAATAATCTTTTGGGGAATTTTATTTATTGGAATGAAAATTAGATATTTACTTCGAGTCGAAACATGAATGGTTTTAACTAATTGTTCACAGATATTAATTCCAGCAATATTTTCTTCTTCGTGTAAACAAAAATAATATTCCAGAAATTTCAAATCCATTGCTATATAAAAGCCATTTATGTAAGATTATATCATTTCGTCAACTGAGAATAATAAGGTTCTAACTGCCATTTTTTTTTTAAATTGAATTTTTGGCATAAGAATTTTTTATTTGTATCTATGAATGCATTTATGCATTAAAATTTCGTTATACATAATTTACTTCCGCTTATGATAGAGATTAATATAGCTCTATCAGAAATTATCGAAAGCAGTCAGAATAACACAGTTCTATGTGCAAAGCAATCGCAGACAGCATATCATATAATATATTACTATTTTATTATTATTTTATTTTATAGTAAATTATGGAAACCTACAATCTTGTGTGAAAGAATAAATTATTTTAGTAAATAAATCTTCTTTCGACAAAATATCGAAGAATTTTTTATCAGTAAAAATCCTTATAAGTTTTTTAATACTTCGATAAGCAAAATGAATTGTATTTAATTACACTTGATTAATGGATGTGATCCATGCAAGGAGGAAGTACTATTCATAACTAATTCAGATTTAGAAAATCCTGTGGGGAGAATGGATGACAGTTTAGATGAAGTACCAGCTTTAGATATTTTCTGTACTAAATCAATTCAAAGAAAACCGATACAGAAAATTCCTACAAATCAAATTGGTAGGAAAATCTCTGAGTTTTTCGTAAGTTAAAAATATCAAAAGTATCGTTACGTAGTTACATACATCCTCTTGCCAATACCTCGTCTTGAGCTCCGAAGAAAATCGAAAGTGTATGTTAATCCAAAGGAAAGGTTGTTACAGCATACAAGTTAAAATATTTAAAAATTGCTTAAGTCCTTGGAAATTTAACTGCTCAAAACACGCCTCGGAAGAATACGGACAACATGTATTCAATTCCTATTATGGCTTTCACAAAATGAGAAATATTACTTGATTGGAAAAACGACTGATTGCCTGAATAAGCAAAAGAGATTAAGCACAAACACAAATTCCTACGAACAGAACTCTTTTTATTATTACTTGTTTATAGGAAGTGACAAATTTAAAATGTACAAACAATTCTACTTGGGAACATTATCAGAAACCATTCTATACAGAATATGAAAATAATAGCTAATTTTTGTCTTAATTTTCATACTCTCCCTTTCTCTTTTCCCTCCTACTCTACTGAAATAGCACACTAAAAAGGGAAAGCTTTCCGGGTTCATAATTAGCATAATTAAATATTTAAGATAGTTTGTGTTCAATTAAATAATATATTTAGCTTATGTAAATTCATAAATTTTATGAAGATGCTATTAATTAGTCTGAATAATTGAAAGTAGCAATTTTCTGTTATTGTATTAAAATATAGTTAGTAATAAATATTTTACCATCCAGTGATATTTATTTGAATTAATAAACGAAATTTCACTTTGTTAAGCTATAAAAATTTTTACAAAAATTAAGAATAACATGGGTTTTTTTATGATAGGACCTTGTTATTCTAAGCACGACACGAAGTTTGGGAATATTATGGTTTCATCATTTTTCCCAAAAATTTGTCTGAGAAATTTCAAAATTAAGAAATCCGAAATTGCACTCAAGACTGTATTTTTTAGCTGGGAAGAAAGTACTCTCAGAGAATAAATTCAAGCTATTTCCCTCAAGTATTTAACACTTTCCGGCGCGGACAAATTCTCTTCGTAAAACGAGAAATTGCTGACTGACACCGGAATTTACAAAAGACTTTGTTAGAAATTAAGAACTCTATGATTTAAGCTGTCATTCTAAAAGTAAAATTTTACTAAAATAATATTGGTGCCGTTTGTAAGTTAGGCATTAAAATTAGGTGTTGCCGGGGAGTGGACACACTGCGCCGGAAAAGGTTAAGCGAAATTCAGTACTTAATTGTAGAGATATAAAATGTACTCCATAAGCCCATTTACTTTTCAAAAATTAATACAAGGAAAAAAGTGTTATTGGATATGCAGTTTGTCAATATTTGTCAAAAAATCGTATGTATTGTGGAAAAGGAATGAAAAAAGCTTGAAAACATCTAGAGGTAACTCCATGAAAAATTAGCAGATTACCGTATCGGTTTGCAAGATAAGAATTTTCAAATAGTCGGAGTATTTGTGGCAAAAGAAATGAAATACTTCAAAGAGGGTAATAAGTGCGTTCACAGTTAAAGAATATTCACAAATTAAAAAAAACAAAAAAATGTCGTATAGAGTGCCGCTTTCACACAAAGACTTTTTAAATAATCGGAAGTTTTATGGCAAAAAATATTTCAAAGAAAGTTTACAAGTCTTACTGTGAAACCGGATTCTAATAGAATTATTTGCTGTTTTTGAAATTTTTTGAAATGTGAACGGACTTCTGAAATACGTTGAAAAGAGTATTATTTTGCTAATTCATAAAATTCTAAAGGAATATTAAATTTAACATTTACGTATTCTACTGAATAAAATTTAAGAAATCGAAATGTATTTCAGGTATTAATTAGTCTGTGATAAGGAAAAATATTGTGCAAGAAATTTCTTGAATGAAAGTAGGTTTTCAACTCTTTTATGTCTAGTAATTTAAACAAAGGTCTAGACTGCTTTCATCAAAACAAACGCTGTCTTTAAGAACACCTCTCTTTTGTTTAAATTTTTTGTTTTAGTTTTCTCTTCAAATCTCTCTTTTTTTCTCAACAGTCGCTTTTTGAATGAATAAATAAATAAATAAGATTCAATCAAAAGTCTTGATGTATAGTTAAAAATATTTTCTATCTACAAATAATAATAATTTTGTAAAAAAAAAAAAAAAAAAAAAAAGGTAATTCATTTCTTCTAGAATTAAAAACAAGATTTACAGGTATAGGATTTTAACTTCATCTATGAAAGTTGTTGATCTACAATGAAAACAATTATGAAACATTTTGGTAAATCAAAATTTCTTACAGGATAGATGTGCCAGTAATGGTCACCATCCAGGAATTTCTTTTTAAATTATTTTTTTATCGATAGTTATAATTGTTATATTCCAGTTTTTTGATATTATATTAATCAATCAACAATATTTAATCATTCCTATAGCCACCTTTCTCTATATGAATCAAAATTTAATTTTAAATAACAGTAATATATCAAAACGCCCAAAAGCCCAGTAATGGACACCCCATAAAAATAATAAATATAATGGTTTTATTGGCTTTATTTAGAACTAGAATGTAATGAAAACATACTAAAGAAACAAAATAGTTATTTTCAAATAAATTTAACAATTAGGATACCAACAATTAGTAAAATATTTGTGATATTCATTAACTGTTTGCATCAATTATTGTAATTATGCGAAGATTCGATATTTTAATTATTTTAGATGGATAGCGTAAAATACTAAATATCAGGCAATTATAGCTATGAAATTATTGAAACAGTGGGGGATTTAAAAGGTGTATAGTTTTGCTTCACTATTTTTAACAATATTTCAGAGACCACTTGATGTATCATTTATAATAATTAATGTTACAAATATAAAAGAAATGATATTGTGAGTTGACTATTTTAAATACTAAATAAAATACTTTCAAGATAAAACTGTTGAACTGATGTTTGAGGTCATTGATATGTCGATTTACTAATTTCATGATTACTAGAATTTTCATTAATTTTACGATTTTTTTTGTGTGTGTGAATAAAGAAACATTTAAGACAGAAAATAGATTTTTAATAGTTTTGTAACTTAATAGTTTTTATTTCAACGGGGAGGGATTAAGCCCTATAAGCCCCTCTTGGACCATGTCCTTAAACAACATTTTCTGCTTCCTGACTTGTTTGGTTGTCATATTATAAAATATGTAAAACAGAATTTATATCCATTTAAAAAAATTAAGAAAAAATGAATAAAATATTGAAATTTAATTAACTACATTAAATAATTTAAAAACATCTATTTATAAAAAAATTGGTGTAGTAACATTTTTGCAAGTGTGACTTTTAAAAATTAAATTAGATTATTAAGGTTTTCAGTTAAGTCAAAATATTTTATACATTATAAACATAACTGAAATTGCATTTTTAGCAATGTCTACATGGGGTGTTTATTACTGGAAAATGACTAATTTACGATTCCAGTAATGAACACCCCATCTTAAAACATTAAAAATCAAAAAAAATTTCTAAATCGCCGTAAGTATATAAAATTCAAAGTTTTCTATTACTACTCAAACAAAAACATTTAAATTTTGCAAGAAAATAAAGAATATATAAATTTAATAAATGAAGCCACTCTTACCATCTTCATTAAAATTTTAACTGGAAAAAAAAAAAAAAAAAAAAAAAAAAAAACAGCAGAATTTTGAAATATTATTTTCTACTTTCTGATCGGTTTGACTAAAGATGTCATCAATAATCTAGATTTATAAAACATGCAATGGAAAATTATAAAAAGAGTACTTAAAGCTAAATATTTATTAGTTATATTTTTATGAACCAAAAACATCAAGGGGTGTCCATTATTAAAACTAGAAGGGTGTATATTTCTGGCACACCCACCCTATATTGATTTATTTTGTAAGTTTTCAGTAAGTTTTAAATATGCATAAATGATTTGATTCGTAAAAATATATTATTTAAATAAACAATTTTTTAATTTGTATTACGTTGAAAATAAACGAAAAATGATATTCAAATGTTCAAGTTGAAGAATGATTCTCGAGTATATAGAATTTGGCATCTTAAATATTTAGCATAGTAAACAGGATGAAAGGAAAAAGTGTTATTAGACTTCTAGAGGTTCTTGGAATAAGGCAAATATGTAATTTTTAACAAAAATTTCTTATCACTAAATACCTCATAACTTTAAGAGGTACTTGGAAAAGGCAAATAAATAATTTGTAACAAATAATAAATAAATAAATAAATAAATAAAATCAACTTTAAGGGATTTTTTTTTACTTTCGTCTTTCTGGCAAGCCTTTATTGTTATACACAATACACTTCAATCCAAAAACCCTAAATGAAAGGAAATTAATGCATATTTTAATGCAACTGTGAAAAAACACTCTATAGTTACAGCTCTAATATGGATCACGCAGAAAAATTAACAGGTATATATACAGGATGAACTCAAGTAATGGCGTTCAGAATTAATTACAATCATGAAATAGTGTCCAATTTTACTAAAAGTAACAGGCATAATTTGTCGAAGTGTCCCGAAGCGTCCCTTAGTGGAAAATTGTTCACTTAGCATTCCAATCTCGAAAACACTGTCAAGTAAGGGTTAAAAGTTAATTAAAAAGTTGTAGCAATGTCGATTTGGTGTGAAATAACACCTTATGTGTAAACATAACTTTTATAGAAGACTTGAGATGTAATATTTTTATATCCATTCGCTAGCATAAGTACACCAATACATGTAGAGGTGTGGCATTTACTGATAAAATTAAAACAAGCATGCAAAATATTAATTATTTTATAGGGATGAGATTTCCGCTTTTTTTGGCCACCAGTATAATTTAAGAGAAAATGTCGTTCTCTTAAATCACAAAAATATTCCGATTACATAATATAGCATTTTCTCTAAAATTTTACTGATGTGCAAAAAAGCGGAAATCTCATCCATGATTTTAATAAGAAACTCCAGTTAAGTATGCTCACTATGACAACTATCAGTATCATATTATCTGTATTACTTAGTTCTCAATAAAAGTGTGGTATCGCATGAGAAATCACACAAAAAATCTATTTGTCTTAAATTTGACTAACCTATTTCCTCCCAGTAGTCGCTGTGAATTTTAACTTAGTGTTTCGCAAATGAATATTTGGTTGGCTCAGTTTAAATTTTTTTTTAATTTTTTGTTTTAAAAACTAGCATAAAATTAATTTAAAAAAATGCTATTATCTTAAAGTAATAAAATATAAATACACTTTATGAATTCTATTACAAATACAGGGTATTTCGCTACCAGACCGACAAACTTTGAGGGATGATAGTACACATGAAGACAAACATTATTAAATAGGAAACCATGGGGCGCAAACATCTTCTGAAGGATCTAGGGGCCATTAAAGTTTAGGGTCCAAAACTTCAAACGATGATAGAAAACGGAAAAAAGGGTCGATTCGTTTGCGGTTTTCACTAAAATCATTCTTTATATTACGATTTCTTTAGAAAAAATTTTTAAAGGTTACTTTCAAAAATTATCGATAGAGGGAGCTTTAGACTTTAGAGTAACGAACAACTACTTTTTACCATTATTTTCTGCATGGGATTGAAATTATTCTAAAGTTTAGAATTTAACTTAAATTTTAAGTTCAAAATCGGAAACATTCGGATCGGGTAACTAGCAAAAATGGAACTGTGAACAGAGGGGGAGATTTTAAATGGTCATAAACATTCGACAAACTAATCGATTTTATTGCGGTTTGCGTGTAGGTCATTCCCTTGGTAATTATTTTATTCAAAACGACGCACAGCTTTGGTGTCCTGATTTTTTGATAGAGGGCGCTTCCGACACATCTCCAATATTTCAATGGCATTACTCCTGGGTGTTTTACTACCAGACCAACATACTTCCAGGAAGTGTTAGGGGTGCAAAGACGATTCGGAATTACACAGGAATGTAACGTTGAAAATGCCTTTCTTGCGAGTTATGGTTAAAGGAAGCAGAGAAAAAAGGCAACCGAAACAGCCGAGAAAGAGCAACACGTTAATGTGACAGAAAGCAGTTTATTTAAATGTTTTACAACAGAAGGTGTCCGAAATTACGACCAGAAGTAGTTCGGCTTGCTTGACAGTGGCGTCGCATGGAATTCCTCATGCTTTAAAAAATTCCTGGCATCTCTGATAGCTTTCTGTCAAGCTACAGAAATATTAGATGCAAGGTCTTTAACTGATGGTACGGGAGTCTCATACACCCAAAATTTCATTTGACCCTAGCAGAAGAAGTCGATACATGATAGGTCCGGCGATCTGGCAGGCTACCACGATCCGTTGCCTAGATGTTACTTTGTAGTGTCGGCAAACGTCATTTGTAAAATGTGAAGGAGTCCCATCGGGCTGTTCATCTTTCAAATACTTCATTCTGCTACCTTTGGAGCCGGTTCGCGAATGATCACTTCAACGGGATCGCTGTTTACACGCATTACCGTTGAGCATCATCTACCGCAAGGAAACCGCAGCGCCATGTACCGTCGCTGTCAAACTTGCTGGACTACTTCTGGTCGTAATTTCAAACACCTTTTGTAGTAAAACCTTTAAATAAACTGTTTTCTGTCCACATTAACGTGTTGCTCTTTTTCTGCTGTTTCTGTTGCTGAATTCTTTGCTTCCTTTAACCATAACTGGCAAAAAAGGCATTTTCAACGTTACATTCCTTTATGATTCTGAGTCATCTTTGTGTCCCTAACACTTCCTGGAAGTAAGTTGGTCTGGTAGTAAAACATCCATGAGTAATGCCATTGAAAAGTCGGATATGTGTCGGAAGCGCCCTCTATCAAAAAATGAGGACCTAAAAGCTGTACATCATTTTGAATAAAGTAATTACCAAGGAAATGATTTTCACGCATACCGCAACAAAATCGATTAGTTTGTCCAATATTTATGAGCGCTTAAAATCTCCCCCCTCTGTTCACAGTTCAATTCTCGCTAGTTACCTGACCCCAATGTTTTTGATTTTGGGCTTAAAATTTAAGTTAAAGTCTAAACTTTAGAATAATTTCAACCCCATGCAGTAAATAACGGTAAAAAGTAGTTGTTCGTTACTCTAAAGTCTAAAGCGCCCTCTATCGATAATTTTTGAAAGTAGCCTTTAAAATTTTTTCCTAAAAAAGTCGTAATATAAAGAATGATTTTAGTGAAAACCGCAAACGAATCGACCCTTTTTTCCGTTTTCTATCATCGGTTGAAGTTTTGGACCCTAAACTTTAATGGCCCCTAGCTCCTACAGAAGACATTTGTGCCCCATGGTTTCCTATTTAATAATGTTTGTCTTCATGTGTACTATCATCCCTCAAAGTTTGTCGGTCTGGTAGCGAAACACCCTGTATAGTAACGTTATACAGCAACGAAACTACTTCTATAACAATAACATGAATATTTTAAAAGTTATAGTTATAAAAATGCAAACAGCGCTAAAAATTCCTGAAAACAGTAATATCTTTTAAATTAAAATTATGCAACTCGTAAAAATTTAAATAAATTAGGATAAAACTAATCAACTTTCTCTGAATATATATTTAAAACATAATTCAAATTTTTACGGCAACTGAACTATAATTTATTAAGTTATGACAACTTTTCCAACACAATAACAAGAAAAGAGGAAAAAAACCTCCTTTGAGGAAAATCAAAAAACAAATTTCAACTTAATTTTTAAAAGTTTGTAAGGAATATAAAGACGAAAATCAACATAAAAAATTTCAACGAAAATCGAAAGAAAAATATCGAAATTTTATACTTAATTTTATATTAGTTTCGATTGAAATTGATGTTTTAAGGGATATAAATAGTTTGAAATGCATCTGAATATTTGTTGAAGACACAGTTATACGTATAGCGATACACGAAGTATCATTTGTTAAATAACTGCTACAGAAAATAGTTCTTCCAAGAGTAATCGCTGATAAAATGTAATGCATATGGATTTTTCTTTTCTGCTGTCTTGTAAAAGAATGATAAATGTTATTCACCATATTTTCTAACGAAGGTATGCCGAAATAGGTTTTAATAATATATGAAAATTTCGTAAACTTTCAAGTAAGTTCTAATGGCATTAAATTGTATTTTATGTAATTACCGCCTCCAGACGATAGTCCAATCAAATTCCTTTGTGCGGCCCCGTACAATAACTGTAAATGCTAATATGTATGTTTTTAAGGAAAAAAAAAAAAAAAAAAAAAAAAAAAACATAGTGTAGGGGACTATAACAATATGCTAAAATTACGTTACCTCGAGCATTCTACAAATCCCGTATTTAAATTACTTAAAATAAAGTTTCATAAATTCGTTTCATAAAACTGCTAACACAAATTCGTTTAATAAAATCTTTACGTCTTTATATTTGTGTTGTATTTATCTTATATGGTTTCCTAAATTTATTTATTGATGAAGTTTTAATTTCGTTCTGAAATATCAAGGAGAAACAAAAGCAAAATTCAAATACAAATACAAATGGATTTATTTTTCGTAATCGGGCTGTACGCAGTAGAGATAGATTAAAAACTATTTCGTACTTGAAAATTATTTAAAAAAAAACCATAAACAATAATTTAAAAAAAAATCGTTTCTTTGTATATTGTGTCAGACATCATGTAAATGCTTTGGTAACTTTGAATTCAAAATTACATTTTTTTTTTAATTTTAGGTATTATAACTTCAGGGATATAATCGAAAATGTAGTTCAAAAATATGTCCCCCCCCCCACCTAATTCCTAATCTACTGAAAATAACAATTAAGAAAAAATTAGAGATAGTAGACAATAATTTAAACCTTGTAGAAAAACTATAGTGATTTTCCTGGATCACATACTTTTTGAGAAAAGCGCATTCTTCCCGTTACTCAAAAATTTCGATTTGCAAAACGATTTGCAAAACGTTCAGTAAAAGAGTTGAAGAAAAATGGTGGTGCCTATCGTAGCAGAAGTATGAAAGCAATGTTGATAATGATTTTCGAAAAAATCATTGGTAATTAGCCGAGATATTAACATTTAAATACACGGACGGTTTTGACATAAATAATGACAGAGTCGACGTACTGTGTGTACAATCGACTTTTAATGCCTTTATAACAACGTTTAGTGATATATTTCTGTAATGCAATGCCCAGTAACAGTATAAAAGCAATAAACATATAATTATTAAAAACAGATTAAATTAATTAGGATTAATCGCATAAATACTATGAATGGGATTCGCGACTAGTTTGCATTGAGTGAATTTTTTATTACGCCTCCCGTGTCTTTAAAAGTTAATTAAAACTTATCTGGAAAAACGTGGGACGGATTAAAGTGGCGTTACAGCTTTGCGACCTTCTTTCGAAGCGCGCTTAGCATAAAGCCAAGTTTAAAAATTTAACACGGGTTTTGTTTTAGCTACATTGTTAAATGTGAAGATTATAACTACGTTCAATTTAGTTTATGAAATTCTAAATGAGTTTAAATATGAACTTCTTTTATTGTCAGTACCGAATTAGGTATACATTAACAAGATTGGATAAGATTAAACTAGTCGGAAGTGGCAATCCTAAAACTTTCTTCTATCGCATTCATGTTAATATTTCAAAATTCGTTATCACAGAGCTAACATTAAATGACAATCTATACCCATTATGAGAATTCTAATGATGCGAAATTCTGTGCATTTGTACTTGCGATATGATTATTGTTAAAATAACGAAAATGATGCAAAATACAGGATAGCAACGCCACTTGTTAGGTGATTTACACCTAAATCTAATTTTCAACAACTTATATCAATATCTAACTGAATATGAAGTTTGATGGAAGTCCATGTGTTAATTCTTGAAATAGACCTAGGGCGGAACTTGTGAAAAATGCAACATAATAGGGCGATCTGCTGGGCGATTTACATCAAAATACTATAAACAACAGCAAGTCATTTTAAGGAATAGCTGAATCTGAAATTTTATGAAAATCCGTGCATTATTTCCAGAGATAGAGTTATCGCTGAAATCACGAAAACTGCAGCATAGCAGTGCCATCTGTAGACCAATTTACACTGAAATATGAAAACGTCAATCCATGTCAAGGAATAGCTGAATCTGAAGTTTGATGAAAATCCGTGTATTAGTTCTCGAGATTCAGCAATTGCGGTAATCGTGAAAATTTTTGCATAGCAGCGCCACCTATTGAGCTATTTATACTAAGATGTAGAAAATGTCAACTCATGTTATGTGCTGACTGAATCTGTTGTTTGATAAAAATCCGTGCATTAGATCTTGAGATAGATCTATTGCGGAAATCATGAAAAAAGCTGCATAGCAGTGCCACCTGTTGGGCAATTTTCACCACAAACTAATCAGCACCAACTCATATCAGGGACTAACTGAGTATAATATTTTTTTTTAATTCCGTGTATTTGTTTTTCAGATAGAGTGTCCACAAAATTTTTGTCACATACAGACAGACAGAGTTACAGAGTCACAGATTCACAAACCAACTCTACGTTGTATAGTTTTCTTACAAATTCTTATTATTCTTTTAGCAACGTTTTTTCTAATAATACAGTTAATAATTCAAATATTTATTGTGTGGAGCCTTCTGAGCACGAGTAATACTCGCCTTTGACTGTTTATTCCTATTTGGCGGTGGGAAAAATTGACATTGTTCGATTCTTATTTTATTCCATTGGTTCTGCAAATATGGCCAATAACATCTGTAAAACCGCCAGAGTCAACTATTATATTTCGAGTGTGTAAATCAGGAACAATTCTTCCATGTTGAAATGAAATGTTTTGATTTATATATTCTTTCTGTTTTTAGTATTTTAAATGCAATTAATGAAATGATTTATTACCTGCGATTAGCTAACATGAAAACACTATTTTATTTTATTTATTTATGTAATTATAATTTAGCTATAGAAAATTAATCAAGACAAATGCTAAACTATTTTATTTAAAAAATGAAAATGGGTTACATTACGGAAGAATACTTTCGTAATGGGACCACACGCGTTCGAGATAATTTAAAAAAATCCATGTATGAAAATTACTTTAAAAGCCGCAGTAAATGAGTAAATTTAGAAACAATTTTCAAATTAATTGCATTTGAAAGTACATTCCCTCCCCTTCAGCCTATATGGAGCTGTAAAACACGAAAATGTGCAATGTTTAAAAATTAACACTAGAACCGCGGGAAAATTCACTCAAGTTTTATAAAAATATTTCTCACCGGAATTTTCATTTAAAACTGTTTATGTTATTTATTTAAAATGTTTTTGCTCAGCATATATTTAACTTACTTTATTAAGAGTTTTCTGGTTCGAATCGGTATCTTTCCATAAGATACGAGTCAAAATGACCCGTCGCCGCGGTTCTAGTGTTAAAAAAATTGCAATAGTGAAAATTGTAAAACCGAAATTTCATCATCAAGCGTTGTCATTCACAAAAAGCCAGTGTTACAGACCGGCATGTTTGTCCTTTATAATATAGATAGGTCAGATATATATATATATGGAAACAGCTACCAAGAAGCACTCTGCATTAAAAAAATGCATACATACAGGGTACAGCTTATTATCGTTCACCGACAGATAATTTCCAAATCATTAATTTTACAGGTACAGTTTAAATTGAAGAAATGTTCAAATGTTGTTCTCCATGATAAAAAACTCATTTATGAGAATATAATTATTTCTTTATGTCTTGAAATTTAATTTTTAAACTGTGTCTTGCTCTATCAGTTATATTAATCGATTAAGCATGTAATTATTTTTTCTTTAAAATTAAAAAATTGCATTTCATACCAATTTTCAGAAAGCAAGCATTTTATCGAAGAATTTTTTCCATGCAATAAGTCTAACATTAAAACTAAACGAAAACTTAAGAAAATAAAAAGTAACATTTCTCTTCAGAAATATGGGTATTCAGGAACCAAAAATCCCTGTCGGCTGGGCCTATAGGCGGAGGTAGATTTCGAAGAGTGCTCATTTCAACAAAAAAAAAAAAAAAGATTAGAGATAAACCCAGTTTAATAACTTCATTTGGCCGTTTATGAAAAATGTTTAATTTCATTTTTCTGCAAAAACTGGTTTTATCAGAATCATCTTAAGAAAAATTCAGCTCAAATGCCCATTTTGACAACATATTTTGAAAAAAATTCTGAATTTATTAAAAAATCGATTAAAACAGCACATTATACAGTTCCTAAATAACAAAAAACTGTCAGTTGAATGCATTTGAGAAAAGAATTGAATTTAAAAATGAGTCATAAAATAACCGATTTGTTGTTTGAATGCATCCTTAATTCTTTAATCATGATTGCTTCGGAAAATTTTGTGCGAAATACTCACTTTGACAGCATTTTTAAAAATATATTCTATCTTTATCAAAAAACTGGCCAATGCGTCACAGTATATAGTTCCTAAATAAGAGGATATGTAAATTGGATGCGTTTGAGAGCGAAAATGGATTTTAAAACGAGTCATAAAAAACGCAATTTGCTATGTGAAAACTTCCTTAAATTTTCAAATCACGAAGACTTCGGGATATTCTGTTCAAAATACCCTTTTTGGTAGCCTTTTTCGAAATATATTCTGTCTTTATCAAAAAACCGATCAATGCATCACATTATATAGTTCCTAAATAAGAGGATCTGTAAATTGGATGCGCTTGAGAACAAAAATGGATTTAAAAACGAGTCAGAAAAAAACGCAATTTCTTATTTGAATACTTCCTTAAATTTTCAGTCCCGATGACTTTGGGAAATTCTGTTCAAAATACCCTTTTTGGTAGCCTTTTTAAAAATATATTCTGTCTTTATCAGAAAATTGACCAATGCGTCACTTTATGCAGTTTCTAAATAAGAGGATATTCCATTTGGATGCGTTTAAAATCAAAAGTGAACTTAAAAATGAGTCTGAATATAAGCAGTTTGGATTTGAGGTTTTTTTCTCCAACTCCTATTTTTGTTTAATTTCTTTTTGCTATACGAATTGGTGCTATGAAAAACTTGTCAATATAAAAGTTATAGATATTTTTGAGAAGATATAAAATAAATTTAATCAGATTTGATATCTTAAAAATTGACGGAGTTATGGGTTTTTCTCTTTTTTTACCGCCCTTTTTCTTTTCGTTTTTAATTTTTTTCATCGGTAAAAGTTGGTCCTATCAAAAACTTGTAAATACAAAAGTTTTAGATAATTTTAAGAACATTTACAAAAAATTTAGTTGGACTTGATATCTTGAACATTGAGAAGTTACGAATTTTTTTCTCTCAAAACCCCTGTTTTTTTCGCCCCTTGAGCCCACTTCTAAATTTATCAAAAATCGGTCATGCATAAACTTTTGGCCCATTTTTAAGAAGTAATATAAACTTTAAACCGATTCGATATCTAATTCAATTAAGAAGTTATGGCGTTTTTTCGGTTTTCACAAAAACGCCCCGTATTCCGAGCCCCTTGGTCCGATTTTGCCCATTAACAAACTTAGCCGAGATTTCATCCCCTTTGATTTTATGTACCAGTTTGGTGGAGATTGGTGAAGAATTATAGAAGTTATCGTGTCCATAAAAAAGTGATATATATATATATATATATATAAACTGGTGCGATTGCAATAGGTAGTATTTCATACGAAATCTACCTAAAAATCTTGGCAGCTATTCTGCATTGTAAAAAAAAAAATCTGTGAAGGTACTAAACATTTTCTAGGAAACTGGGATTCCAAGAACTTTTCATGTAGCAATAACAGGAAAAATTCATGTAATCGATTCTGAAACTTGAATTTTTGCTGTTACCGTTACAGGAAAAGTTCTTGGAATCCCTGTTTCCAAGAAAAAGTTTAGTACCTTTACAGATTTTTTTTTTACAATGTGAGACCATACATGTAGTACTTAATGGATTAAGATTAAGAAATGTACTCTTCATATTCTAACTCATTCATAACTCTCTCCAAGTATTAGCAATAAAAATCGTATTACTGACACTTTACAAGCTAAGATAATTTGGAATAATTTTCATATATTTACACCACCACACTGTAAAAAAAAAATCTGCAAAGGTACTAAACCTTTTCTAGGAAACTGGGATTCCAAGAACTTTTCCTGTAACGGTAACAGCAAAAATTCAAGTTTCAGAATCGATTACATGAATTTTTCCTGTTATCGTTACATGAAAAGTTCTTGGAATCCCAGTTTCCTAGAAAATGTTTAGTACCTTCACAGATTTTTTTTTACAGTGCAGAAATGCGTTTTCCCGTTTTTAAGATAAAGCAAATTATTACATCACTTTTTAAAAGCAGATTTATTTTTTAGCTTTGTATTAATTATTTTTGCTATTAGTATTATTTAGTACATTTTTTTTAAGTATTATTTTAATAATATTGTAACAAATTATTACCTTTTTAAAAATCCAAACATCCACTGAACCAAATTTCAAAAAGACGGAATGAAACAATGTATTAACTTGAATGAATTCTCATTAAGATCCAGATAGATTTTTTCACTAATAATTTTACTTTTTTCGGAATTAACTAAAAATTATTTTCTGCGAATCCCTTTTGCAAAATGTGTGTTTACCTTTTATCAATCTCTGTGCACTGTAAAAAAAAATCAAGATGTTACTAAAAATTTCTTAGTAAATTTGTATTCCACAGAATTTTTTAGTAACCATTACAAACTTTTTTTTGCAAGTGAAACAAGCATTTCTTTTGTAAACTGAACAAAAGAATTTTTTGTATAACTAACTTAAAAATTTTTAGTATGAGCCACCAAGCAAATTTTAGTAACAGCTCCAAAGTTATTTTTAATAACCATTACGTGCGCCCGAAGGGCAGGAGCTTCCTTCGAGCTGCAACCAGGCTTCTGAAGCGGAAGATTTTCGGCAAAACCGCAACAGATGGCTGCACCAAACATTCCTACCTGCTCCGACAGGATTTTCATAATCCCTTTATTAACGAGACACTACATACATTCCGGGACGTATTTTTGGGGGTACCGAGTTTCGAACCCGGGACCTTTTAACCTGGAGTCCGTTACTATAACCACTATGCTATCAAGGCCACACCAACTGAGTTTTAGTAAGAGCTATTAAAAATATAAAACTATTAACTCTATTTGTTGCTAACTTTTTTCTAGTAATCCTTACAGATATTTTTTGTAACCGACTAAGATTACTAAAAATTTTTTAGTAATTACAAGCATCACTAAGGTTTTTTTAGTAGATCGACCCTTTTTTTTTACAGTGTGCCTCGTTTAAATCAGCCAATAGAACAGGAGTATTTTCAATGTAAAACGAAAAATTTTCGAGGATTTGTACCTAAATAAAGAGCTCTGAGACAGAATTGTTTTTTAATTTTAATTTTAAACATTTATAATTGGAAATTTTTGCTGTACAAAGCACTTTGATAAGTACCAGATAAAAAATAAAAAGCTTTTCTGGAGCTAAAATTTTAACTATATTTAATTTTCAAACATAACATTCAAACAATTTTTGCGATACATGTACAGTACATCTGAGCATCTACAATTCGTCACCTGAGAATACTAAGGTGTGGTTTTGACTTATCGATATAGAAAGGTTCTATTTGTATCCATGAAGGCATTTTCGTATCAGAATGATGTTATATATAATTTACATATGATCTTACACTTATCTTATGACATTATTTTAATCCAGAAATGCCTTCTTAGATACAAATAGAGCATTTCTATATCGATAAGTCAATTTTTTTTTTCAAAAACGCAGATAGAACCTTATTACTCTCAGGTGACGAATTGTGAAATACAAAAGAGATATATGATTTAACTCTCGACTTGATAACGAATAGACTGCACGACGATCACTTAGACCAGCCATACTCAACCTGCGGCCTGACGGTATTTTACATGTGATTCAAGACACATAATCATTAATTCATAATTATAAAATTAATTAAGTGGTGCATAAAAATACTTATGACCTTCACCATTGTTTACATATTTTCAAAGATAACGTTTATCGCAATATTTATAATTCATTTAAAATTATGTTAAAACATTTTAAAAGCCATTTTCTTAATCTAAAAGTTTTTTCTACATGTACTCTCATTTGTGCTACAATGTTGCATGCATTTTTTAACCCTCTAAACAAACCTCATTTCAAATTAATTTGATTTGCACTGTATATACTTGTTACACAGTTCAAATAAAATGAATTTTTTGCTTTGGGCAAAAGATTTATTTATTAGAGAAAATCTGATAACTTTTTTTTTTTTTTTTTTTTTTTTTTTTTTAATCGGCAGACCTTTGAAATTCAACATTGTCACAATATAAAATTTTATGCGTATTATATAGTTAAGAGCCCACAATAGTCACAGAAAAAGTACACAAAAAGACCCGGATGATTATGTAAAGTCTATGGGAGCGTTCTTTTCGAATATCTCACTCAAATTTTAATATTTTTGCATGTTTTTTTGCACAAGATAGCTGAGGGAAATCCACAACCGGGCTAGTTTTTACTTTTTCAATTTTTGTTTCAGATTTTCTTTAAAAAATTACTTTAACTTTCGAAACCGGTTTAAACCGGTTCTGAAACTGAAACTATCGTAATATAAAAAATATATAATCAAAATCGAAAAAGTAAAAACTAGCCCGGTTGTGGATTGCCCTCAGCTATCTTGTGCAAAAAAATCATGCAAAAATATTAAAATTTGAGCGAGATATTAGAAAAGAACGCTCCCATAGACTTTACATGGTCATCCGGGTCTTTTTGAGTAATTTTTCTGTGACTATTGTGGGCTCTTAATACTGATTTTTCAGGTTGAACGTTTATCACGATAAACAAATGCCGCAAACACATTTTTACCCATTTTTTACATTTCCAAACAACAAACTTCATGGTCTGTTTTTACAATAACAATCTACAACGAAGTTTAATGTTCGTAAATATTGGTGTTTTACATATTTTCGCGATGAAAATTTAATCCTACCGATAATATTAACTTTATTGTATTGCTCTGTGCGGCCCGTTAAACGTCTCAAACATATGTTTGCGGCCCACGAGTAAAAAAAAAAAAAAAAAAAAAAAAAAAAAAAAAAAAAAAAATGGTTGATATAAACTATGCGAACAATATTAACGACGAGTATCAAGAGAAATAGACACACTTGCTGCGGTAGTTTTACATGAAAAATAAATTGGTTCTTAAACCATTAATGAATTAAAATTAATGTTTCACAAATTATTCAGTTATGAAATTGTCCGAATAAATCATGTACGTACACTGTAAAAAAAAATTGGGAAAGTTACAAAAATTTTTCTAGTAGAATTGTATTCCAAGAACTTTTTATGTAACGGCAACAATAAAAATTCATGTAACAGATACAGATTTGCACTTTGAATCAAACAAATTTTAAGGTTACTAAGAATTTTTTTGGGAAATCGTATTCCAAGAACTTTTTAAGTGACGATAACGAGCATTATAGATAAAATTTTAGTAAAGTTACCAAAATTTTAGTAAATTCTTTTGTAAAGTTACAGATGGTTTTAGTTTTGCTTACAAGTTTTGTAGATTGACATCATTTTCTTGTACAGTGTACACATAAAATTTTAGTAAGCATAAGAGATTTCGGTTAATTTAGATTACTAAGGTTACAGATTTTTTTTACAGTGTACTGTATAATCACCGTGTTGCAACAGTTTAAAAATATATTACTAACAATTTAATTTAATGTTATTATTTAAAGAACAAAAACGCTTGCGCTTTGGTAGAATAAAGTATAGGTTGTGTTACTCTTTTCAAATATAATTTTAAGAGAAGATTGTATGCCTCTTTATACATTTTTCCATCATTATATTAGTATGAAAGATTGTGAATATCATATTTGCTCTTGATATGCTGATTTACTTTCAATAATTATTTTTATTTGAAAGAAAAATGTGTATATCTATGATGTTATATCTGTCAAATTAGCTCTGCATTCTATAAAATTGTGAAACTGACAAGATTTGGGTGTATTCCAATGGAAAGTATTCGAAATTTAAGTACCGTTTCCTCAGAAACTATTAAACTGATTTTAATGAAATTTGAAATCCATATTCACTGGATTATGCTCAAGACTTATGGCAGACAAATATTTTCTGCGACTGAAACTCTTTATTTTAGAGCAATGACAATTTCTCAAAATTTTTCCATTTTCCAGATTTTTTTTTCTGAAACTAATTATTGTTACTTTTAAACTGTTTGCCACAAAAGATCTTATATTTATACTCTATTACTTAAAAAAAAAGAAAAAAAAAGCAGTTATCGAAATCGTTGTAGTACTTTTAGAGTTATATTTCTTTTAAGCTGAAAAGCACCAGTTTTCGGAAAGTTGAAACACTTCTAACTTGTGTGAAGTTCTTGGACGGGTTGTTCAGACATATGAATTAATGTATGTATAAACACTTGGATATAATTTAGTTATATATGATAACTGAGTATAAAATTTTAGAGTAAAATTAATGTGAGTGGGCGTGGCTTCGCAGTCAATATCTTCCCTTAAATTTTCGCAGATCACAATTTGTGTACTATTTGCCGGAAAATATGAGCTAACGTTTAAATTATCAAGTGACTATTATATCACTCGATTGTCCAATTTAGCATGGAAGGTTTAAGAGGCTACCTTATTCATAAACACCCGTTCGCTAATGTTAATCCTACGGGAGATTTAAAAAATATATATTGTTTGCATTTCATCTCTATAAAGAAAAATACTTCGAAAGTGAAGGTACCTTAAAAAAAGATCATTCAAGAAAAATCGAAAAATAGACCTTTCAAGAGATAGTCTTTAGCTATCCAGTCTAAAACAAATAATTTAAATAGAATTGAAATTCAAAAAAGATATTTAAAAACATTTATCCCACAGTATTAGCATTAGTGAACAGGTGTTTTCGCGTCAGAGAAATAGTCCTTTAAGTTAAATTAATTTTAAATTAATTTTTAATGTTTCCGTTTATTTTCCATTGGTGTTTTCGTGTGACGATTTCTTACATATCATGTTGGCACTATTAAAGTACCGCGTTGACTTGACTTGAGTGGTAGAACAAGGTTTAAGTCCATTATGAAATTCTGAATTGCTAGATTAATGTCTTTTGGTTTTAAAAACGAAGATTCTACAATACCTTGTGTGAAGACATTCTCGCTAAACTGTTGCTGCATCTGCGCTAATAAAAGATAGCATTTTAGTGTTAGAATGTGATTCAAATAAAAACAAAATGATCTAGTTTCAAATCCCACAAACCCATTATCTGCAACAGAAAAGAAATTGGTTTAAAATTGTACCGTTTGTCATGAATAATGAGACGATTTCTTAAATAATTAATAATGATGATAATAAAGTTTGGAATATCCTTATTTGCTCAGTTTCAGAACCATAGAAAATGACCGTATTTTTTCAATTACAGTCCATAAATAAAAAAAAATACATCAATGGAAATTCCTATATTAGATCAAACGCTTTTATTTGTTCTGCAAAATTTATTTCATGGCAGCTTGATAGACGTGGAGGATATTAGAGCTGAAGAACGCAGACTATTTAATGCTTTCCATTCTTTTTCCTCCTCTGCCACTACACTGACAACGGATATTAGCATCGCAGATCTTTATTTGCTGTTTGATATTTAGAGTAGCCATACTTAAAGTGAAGGTATTTAAAGCCATATTACTACAAAACTGACCCGAACTCAGGCTACACACGTTTCAGTTCAGGGAAATTCGATTGTGACAATAAATATCTATACTGCGAAAATTGTGACATAAAACGAAATTATTTATTATTCAAGAATTAAATGTAAAATACAATACATTACAGAAAATATTGTTCGAGCAACGCCCTTCAAATTTAATAAACTACTGATGTATTCTTGCTCTAGAATATTAATTTAATAACTCATATTGCTTATCACAAAACCATGAAAGTTACAATAAATAAGATACACAGTAGAATAGACAGATGTCTTTTAAACTAAGAAATTTACTATAATCACAAAGGAAAATATTTGGTAACTGCTTCCAAGCCATTCAATATTCAAAAAGTGTTCATTGGTCAGTAGAACCGCTAAAAACAATCTACAGTCACAGAAAAAAAAATCTTGAGTCACAGAAAAAAAAAAAATCTTGAGTCACAGCAAAAAAAAAAAAAAAAAATCTTGACACTTGCTATTTTAGACGTTTTGTTAAATATCTAAAAATATACATGGGGAATAACTCCGAAACTCCAAATATAAAAACAAAACAGTACAAGTCATATATTTTCGCGAAAGATTTTTTTTTTTTTTTTTTTTTTTTCTGAAATCCCATAGGGGACCGTCAACAAATTGAAAAAGAACGAAGATTTTTTGGATAACCCTGTCAAAACTAATGTAGCAAAAGCATTCAAACTGCAGCTTAAGATTAAGTGGCTCATGGTAATAAACTGTGTTCATTTTCTTGCGGACAGCATGGATACTCGTAGAGAAATTAAGGTTTTTATAAAAACGGTCCCAAATTTTGCAAAGTTTTTTGCTTATAATTTGCAGAGTTCTTGATAAAAAACGATTATATATTCACAAAATATGAGAAATGACATTATACATAATACCCTGTAATCAAAATTAAAAAATATTAATAATTGTATGAAAAATGAGCAGGTTTACTAAATACATTTTCACTGCGCATGCGTCAACTCTATAAAAATTGCATTTGCATATTGTGTTAGCTAAATGTATAGAACAACTTTTGTTAAAGTTTCAAAATCATAGCTTGAAAATTCTGAAAATTATCGTCGAAAGAATGAGATCAAAATCCGATATTCCCAAAATGAAACAAAAAAATGAGGGGCTGTATCCATATTTCATTGATTAGTGTCTACACAATATTGCACTACTACTATATTTGGATACAACTCCTCATTTTTTTTACTTCATTTTCGGAATATCGGATTTTGATCTTATTCTTTCGACAATAATTTTCAGAATTTTCAAGCTATAATTTTGAAACCTTAACAAAAGTTGCTCTATACATTTAACTAACAAAATGCAAATGATATTTTTTTTTATAGAGTTGACGCATGCGCAGTGGAAATTTATTTAGTAAACCTGCTCATTTTTTATATAATTATTAATATTTTCAAATTTTGATTACAGGATATTATGTACAATGTCATTTTTCATATTTTCTGAAAAGAACATTTTTTTTTTTTTTTTTTTTTTTTTTTTAAGAACTCTGCAAATTATATGCAAAAAACTTGGCAAAATTTGGGACCGTTTTTATAAAAACCTTAAATTCTCTACAAGTATACATGCTATTCGCATAAAAATGGACACAGTTGATTACCATAAGCCACTTAATCATAATCTGCAATTTGAACGCTTTTGCTGCATTAATTTTGACAGGATTATTCAAAAGATTTTCGTTCTTTTTCAAATTTTTTACGGTCCCCTATGGGATTTCAGAAAAAATCTTCACAAAAATATATGACTTGTACTATTTTGTTTATATAAGGTACCCTGGGGTAATAACGCCAGGCGGGGTAATAACGCCAAGTGCTTATATTTTGCATAATTATGAAATAATCAGGTAAATGACACCCATGTGCTCTGCGCAGAAGGGTTTTGAGTCATATAAATCGCAAAAAACAGCTTCAAGTTAATTTGTTTCATTTTTAGGCCTTATTGTTTTTACAAACAACTAAAATTAACGCTTGATCTAAAATTTGCGAGATACGTTTTGTGATGTGAAGACGATCTTTTTATCCGGAAACACTTTGTTAATTACATAAATTTATAGTGCATTTCATGTACTTTTAAAATGTTGTTGAAGATTTTGGATATCTTCTCGAGATAATTTGTAATTTAAAATGTACTGCGCAATAACTATACCCGGGTAATAACGCCAATCCTTGACATTAATACCCCCGTTGATTCCCTACAGTGGCAGAGATACATCCTAAATACTGATTCAAATAAACACAGTTAAAACTGTGCAATGTTTCTCATATTTCTATTTAAGCGATCTTTTTTAAGCAAAAAGAAGCTCACGGTCTGATATTCTTTTGTCTCATCCCCCCCTCCCACACCACACCTTTATTTTTCTTACACTTTCACAAAAAATTGAGCATTTTCAATAGCTTAGAATGCAATTTGTCAATTTCTAAGTTTGTAGAGTTTGTATTTTTAGAATTGGGCTATCTACATGCAATTATTCCATCTTATTTCATAGTTTTATTTGCATGGCGTTATTACCCATATAGGTGGGTATTAACGCCAAATAGCATTGGTCAAGAAAAAACGCCATTACATTTTATGAATACATATCTGTTAAATAATTTTATTTTATATAGATAGTCAATGAGTTGCTGTATCAGATCCTATATTTGTTTGAAAAATACAATCTAAAACTAAGCCGTGAAAATTGGTAGAACCTTAACATGGCGTTATTACCCCAGGGTACCTTATCTGGAGTTTCGGAGTTTTTTCTTATGTACATTTTTAGATATTTAACAAAAAGTCGAAAGTCGAAAGTGTCAAGATTTTCTTTGCTGTGACTGTATTTTCGAAATTTAAAGAAGAATTTATAAAAATAAATATTTATTTTCCACCACTTAATTTTCGAAATCGTTTTTGAGTAAATTTTACAATGCAGTAGTCAGTTCTATTTACCCGGATAATCATTTTTCCAGATTCTATCCGACCTCAACTGAATATTTTCAGCTGGACAAGTGAAATTGTGCAACTGAAATTCTACAACTGTAACAGAATTTTTTTTTATTTTTATGTTAATGCTGTTAATTCTATATGTTTTTCAGTTAAACATAATTGCTGAACATGAAAATATTTACCCGAGACTTCACTGCATCCAAAAAACCGGTTTTCTGGGTGGATAACTGATTAATGCACTGCAAAAGTAATTCGGAAACGTTTTCGAAAATTATGGGCAGATCATAAAAATTTATTTTTATAAATTCGTCCTTAAATTTTAAAGAAAAATTGTTTTGTGAGTTTTCTCAACACAAAGGAAAGATTTTTTGGAATCATGGATGGCTCGGAAGAGATTATTGTATATTTTCATTCGTGATTACAGTACAATGTCATAAATTACGAAGCATCTATCTTTTATTGCAGTGTACTTAAGTTTATCTTTTATTACAGTGTACTTAGTTTATTTTTTATTACAGTGTTAAGTTTGGGTTTTTAAATAATAATAAATATTTATTATTTACAAAATAAATTCAAAAACATTTAGGAAAATATTTTTTGAGTTGAGCCCTTAAACTATACAGGCATTCTTGCATTCTTGCATAATTCATATTTCGCATAGCAAAATTATGATGATTACAAAATGTGAGATACTTATGCTTAGGTTTTCAAATTAACATGTTCACACACACACACACACAAAAAAAAAAAAAAAAAAAAAAAAGAGGAACACGATATGATTAAATTTTCAGAAAATTCTGGAAAAAGTGATTTAACATCAAGGGATCAAAAATCTGAATTGCAATTACGAATATTTTGTTCTAAACGACTTCATGGCTGCAAACTACCCAGCTTTATTTATTACAACTATTTTGAATATGAAATCATTAGCTTAATTATTTTCATAGTTCTGTAGTTAAATAAGGCAAAGATTACAATTTGAAAATAGCGCTAACATAAAATTGGAATAGTTGACAGTCATATGTGATTTAAAATTTGACATGAAGGCATGGATTTCACCGGATATAGAAAATATTTTGTCACACACTGTAAAAAAAAAAAAAAAAAAAAAAAAAAAAAAAAAAAAGAAAAAAAAAGAAGAAAAGAATTCTTGTCGGCTTGGCCTATAGGCGGAGGTAGATTTCGAAGAGTGCTCATTTCAACAGCAAAAAATAAAATATGATTAGAGATAAACCCAGTTTTGGGCTGCTTTTGAAAAATTTTTAATTTCATTTTTCTGTAAGAACTGGTTTTACCAGACCTGGAATCATCTTAAGTGAAATTCGGCTCAAATGCCTATTTTGACAAATTATTTTGAAATATATTCTGACTTTTTTTAAAAAAATCGATTAATAAGGCACATTATATAGTTCCTAAGTAAGATGATTAGTTCCTAAATAATGAAAAAAAAAACCTGTCAATTGAATGCATTTGAGAGCAAAATTGAATTTAAAAATGAGTCATAAAATGACCAATTTGTTATTTGTATACATCCTCACTTCTTTAAGCATGACCGCTTCGGGAAATTTTGAGCGAAGGGCCCACTTTGACGGCTTTTTTTCAAATACATTCAACCATTATTTAAAAAAAAAAAAAAAAAAAAAAAAAAAAAAAAAAAAACCTGCCAATAAGGCACATTATTCAGTTCCTGAATAAGATAACCTGTCAATTGGATGCGTTTGAGAGCAAAACTGAAGAAAAAACTCAATTTGTTACTTGAATACTTCCTCGATTTCAAATACGATCACTTCGGGAAATTCTGTTCAAAATGTTCTTTTTGCCAGCCTTTTTTGAAATATATTCCGCCTTTATCAAAAAACTGGCCAATACGTCACATTTTATAGTTCTTAAATAAGAAGATCTGCTATTTGGATGCATTTTAAATTCTAAGTGAATTTAAAAATGAGTCAGAATATAAGCAGTTTGGATTTGAGATTGTTTTTTCCAAGTCCTATTTTTGTTTAATTTATTTTTGCTAAAAGAATTGGTCTTATGAAAACCTTGTCAGTATAAAAGTTGTAGATATTATTGAGAAAATGTAAAATAAATTTAATTAGATTTGATAGTTTAAGAATTGACGAAGTTATGGATTTTTGTCTTTTTCAACCCCCTTTTTTGTTTTCGTTTTTAATTTTTTTCATAGGTAAGAAATTGTCCTATCAAAAACTTGTAAATGCAAAAGTTTTAGATACTTTTGAGAACATATATAAAAAATTTAGTTGCATTTAATATCTGGAGAATTGACGAGGTTATGAATTTTTGACTTTCAAAAACCCTATTTCTTTCGCCCCTTTTAACTTAATCAAAAATCTGTCATGCATAAACTTTTGGCCCAATTTCTAGAAGTAATATAAACTTTAAACTGATTCGATATCTATTTTAATTAAAAAGTCATGGCGTTTTTTCGGTTTTCACAAAAACCTCCCTATGTCCACCCCCTTAGTCCGAGTTTGCCCATTAACGAACTCGACCGAGATTTTATACTCTTTAATTTTATGTATCTGTTTGGAGGAGATTGGAGCAGAATTATAGAAGTTATCGTGTCCAGAAGAAAGTGATATATACATATAGATAGATATATAAACTTTTTTACTGATGGAAGTTTTGTGGTCTAGAGGTCATGATTGGCGCAGATCTGCAAAAATTTTTTAAAAATTCCAACATAGGAGCGATAGCAATAGGTAGTATTTCATACGAAATTTACCTAAAATCCGTTAAATTTAGGGTCGTAAATTTAATGGATATTTTTAACAGTGCTATGGATTTTGCTATTGAAAATTTAAAAGTTAGGACAGAGTTTTATACTCTCCCCCCAAAATTATAATTCCTGCAAGCCAGTTAATATTATTGTATTATGCTCTAACGGTCGGTATCTTTCTTTTGCCAAAAAAGCAGTAGTTATAAGACAGTTCAACGGCAGTAGGCTGAAGCGCTTAGCGCAACTGCGCGCAACTTCTGACTTACCTTATTCTTGATTGCGAGTGCGACAGTTATTAATCCCATGTTGTTGTTCTGTTTAACAGTTTGCTAAAAAGACATATTGTCTAGAATTAAGATGTCAAAAGGATTTCATTTAAAAACAGTTGTTTATTTGATCCCATTTTATTCTGTTCTCTGATGCTTTCTTAGAAAAAGCGCCTATCGCTCTCAGTACCATCTATGAGCAATATTTTAAACTAAATTTTCTGATTTATGTATGAGATTCTTACGATTTTTTAAAATAAACACACCACTGGTTTCATGTTTCTATCTATCACTGTTTCCGAGTCATAGATTTTTAAAGTTAATGGTCCTTTGTGAAACACCCTGTATATTTATATATTAAATTTATGTAATAAAAATTCTCAGAATTCTTCTTTTTTTTAATGTTTTTCTCTTCTGCAAAACTACCTTCTTCACATTAATGTAAATGGTCGCGGAAACGATGAATTCTGTGCGTTTTTAAACGAACTTATGATTGATAAAATAAAAATAAATAAACAAATTATTTAAAACATTTAAATGCTAAAAATAACATGTGATAATCTTGCGACATTTAAAAGTGATATTAGAGAAAATTGATAAACAAAATATGTGTTCCATAAGTCATGCCATTTCTTAAAAAATGGTTCATTTTTCTGCTGGAGACAAAGAAAATGACATAAATGATACTCTCATGCTTTGGAATAATTAAATATGTATTATAATAACTTTCATTAACTGGTAGATTAAATAAATTTGCATTATATTTTATTTCCCTGCAACATGTATTAGACGGAAATAAAAGTACCTTAAAGAAAATAAAAATCAGCCCTTGACTGGACATTCAGTCAATTTACTTTTTAGGTTACTGATTTAAACTACTTTCTTAATGACACGCAGATATATTGATTTGCAAATAATCTATATTTATCCATCAAGGATCCGATTTTAGAATAAAAGTAAACGAGTCTATTTTATTTCTCCCTTATAAAGGATATTCGATTTTTAATCTGAAGAGATGGGAATTCTAAAGCGCTGCTTGTGAAAAAATACTTAATTATTTTTAAAATAGCATAACAATTTTAGCGATGGTGTAGTCGTGAGTGGACATAGACGGATGGACCTTTATTATTATTATTTATTTATTTATTTATTTCAAGCGCTCCTTTACTTTTTATTTTCAAGGGGTCGCGGAAAGACCCAGACCTTCTTAACTTATTAAAATGTTTTTAAGAACAAACGCATTAATGAATTAACAATTTTATGGACTAAGACACTGATTTTATAAAACTATTGCAGGATTCATTAAATGCTTTAAAAAAACAAACTGAAAGGAATTGGAAAAGAAGTGATGTTTACTATCTACTTTAACTTAATCTCCAGTCGGGAGATACTATGCTAACATAGTTTGTTGAAACTCCTACATTAGTTATACTTAGAATTATCTGCTCAAAAGCTGTTATCCGTTCTTAGTACAGGCAAATCGAAACACAATTAATAGCAATCTAGAACCGGCCAACACAATAGTAAAAGTGCTAAATATCTCCTTAAGACCTACTGTCTCTAATATTGGCACTGTTATTTATCCTCTTGCCAAATGTTTAATATCCACTTTTTCTCATTTATGCATTTCTTATTCTCATACAATAAAAAATTCTTATAAATTTTTTTAGTAAATTAAAAAGGATTAAACCATCTAATTGTTCTATGCTTTATTTTGCTGTCAAATCTTTATTTATTAATGTCCCTATTGAAGGTATCCTTATTACTTGGAAACAAGATTATGTCAATTTCGTTTCTCTGATATTGAAGTCCAAGATTTTGTTAATTTAACTAAAACTTGCATTACTCAAACTATTTTTCAATTTGATAATAACTTTTTTAAAAAATCAGACGGCTTAAGTATGGTTTAATCCTTTATCTTCAATACTTTGTTATATTTATATGCATAATTTTGAAGAAAAATCATTAAATCTGATTCATTTTAAATGTTGGATGCGTTATGTCGACGATACTTTTGTTTTAATCAATAATCCTTTTGATATTTCTACTATTCTTCAAACAGTCAATTCTATTGACCTAATATATTCAGTTTACTTTTGAGTGAGAAAACTGTAATAAACTCCCGTTTTTTGATGTTTTAGTTACCAAATGTGATTCTTCTTTCAAAACTTGTATTTGTAGAAACTTTTTTCTGTCTCTAATCCATCCCATGCTCACTCAAATCATCATGTAAACCAAAAAACTGTTATTTTTATACGTATGTAATGTAAATCGTGCTCTCAAAATTTATTCCGACTCTGCATCCCATCCCTTAAGGAAGAACTGAATTACTTAAAAGCTGTTTCTATCAAAAGAGGTTTCTATCTTTCTATCATTAAGACCCCTGTCCTTGCTCGAAGAAACGCTCGCGTGCTAATGCTATTCCTATGGGGAAGCATTTTTCTAATAAATCTTTCGCATTTTGACATTTTTGAATAATTTTAAGCTATTGCATAGCTTTTATCGCGGGCTTTGAGCGCAGCGACCGAATCTAGAAATTCCGTAACGAGAAAACCTAACACTTCGGCTAGCGTCGTTTCAGTTCGGTAAACTTCGGCACGGTATCCTTCGGTAGTCTTCGGCAGACATTGACGCGGTATTTTTCAGATATTAGGATATCAAGTTTCAAACTTATGTTTCTTATGATCTAATTTTCATAGCACGGCCAAATTTTGTTTGGTATTTTATTATGAGACAGTATTAATTTTTGGTGACAGGAGACCCCCCACAGTGAGGGTCGAAAAATTTAAAATGCTTATAACTCGCAATCTAACTTTCGTAGCGCGGCCAAATTTTGTTTGGTAATTTTTTATGAGACATTGTTCATTTTTGGTGACAGGAGACCTCCCACGGTGAGGGTCGAAAAATTTAAAATGCTTATAACTCGCGATCTAATTTTCGTAGCGCGGCCAAATTTTGTTTGGTAATTTATTATGAGGCAGTGTTAATTTTTGGTGACAGGAAACCCCCACGGTGAGGATCGAAAAATTTAAAATGCTCATAACTCGCGATCTAATTTTCGTAGCACGGCCAAATTTGTTTGGTAATTTATTATGAGACATTGTTAATTTTTGGTGACAGGAGACCACCACGGTGAGGGTCGAAAAATTTAAAATGCTTATAACTCGCGATCTTATTTTCGTAGTGCGACCAAATTTCGTTTGGTAATTTATTATGAGACAGTGTTAATTTGTGCATATTATTTCACCAAGTATTTAAAATTCGAAAAAAAGATGGTCCAGACTGTTGGAGGAGAAACTAGCTTCCTTGTCTAAATTTTTTTTAATGTGCTAATTTTTTATAGTTTAAAAAAAAAAAAAAAAAAAAAAAAAACTAGTTAAATTTATGTAATTTAACATTTTTCATAGTTTTATTTAAACTTATAAAAAGTAGTATTAATTTCAGGCACTGAATAACATGAAATAGCATTTGTTGGAATTCAATTTAAATTTGTAAAATTATTTTATTTCGAGGAAGCACTGAAGAAGAAAAATTCATCGCCAAATAATAATAATAAAATATTATGTAACTTTTTAGATTTACATAACGCAGCAAGTCAAAACAAAAAAATAAAAAATAATAAAAGGCATTTATTTCTGTCTGTAAAAAACTATATTTTCCCCATTTTTAAAAGAATTCACATTTTTTTAAAATTTATTTTATAATTTTGAACATTTTATACGAATATATATTTTTTCTTTTTTATTGTTGTTTCTGTCTGAATATTTTTAAAATAATGTTTAAGTACATTGCATAAAATCATTGCATGAAGTTTATGTCAAGGAAAACTTTCAATTTTTCTAAGGCTTATATTCTTTTTCTTTTTACCACGCTTTTATTAACTTCACCTGTATGTTTGTGAGTTTGTGAGTTTGTAACTCTCCTTATTTTATGTATGTTCACCGATTACTCCGAAACCATGCAACCGATTAACTTGGTTTTGGTGTTAAATGAAAGACGATGCTCTCGAATTGGTATCATTTCAGTTTCATCGAAATTGGTTCAGTACTTTTTCAGTAATTAGGCAAAAACTAATAAAATTAGTGATTTTTCGCTAATTAAAAGTGTTGAATACGTTCACTGAATGGAGTGTAGACAGCATGGCCGAGCGGTCTAAGGCGCCGGATTGAAGCCCTGTTTTTCGAAAGAGATTCTGGGTTCGAACCCCACTCCTGACATTATTTACATCTATGTAAAATTAAAAAAAAATTATTGTATTACAGTTTTTATTTTTAACTGGTTTCAGAAAAGGAAGAGGAAGTTATCAATTCGACGCGTATGTATTTTTTTTCTATGTATGTTCACCAGTTACTCTGAAACTATCCAACCGATTAATTTGGTTTTTGTATTAAATATAAATATAGTTTAAAAAAAAAACTAAAAACCACGCTTTTAAAGTAATCAAACTAAAAAGTGAAAAATAAATATAGTTAAAAAAACTAAAAAACACGCTTTTTAAGTATATCAAACTAAAAAGTAAAAAATAATTCATACTATAAGCTGAAAACGAAAATAGATGAAAAATACTATATTACTATAAAATCATTGTTATTATAGAAATCAATTAATAAGCAATAAATAAAATTATCGTGGAAAAAAAAAAGCGTGGGGTGCTTCTTAAGAACTGATAGATGGAGCACCCCACGCTTTTTTTCCACGATAATTTTATTTATTGCTTAGTAATTGATTTCTATAATAACAATGATTTTATAGTAATATAGTATTTTTCATCTATTTTCGTTTCCAGTTTATAGTACGAATTATTTTTCACTTTTTACACTGGTTTCCAAAAATTAAGGAAAAATCACAAAAATAGCGATAACCCGTTCAAAAAGAAAGCAACCCATATGAAATTTGTATACATTGTTAAATAGAAGATGCTGAATAAAAATACCAAATGCAAATTAGTGGCGCTGCAATCGCATTGTGTCATCCGTGAGGCACATAAAAATGCACGTTAGAGAATAAAGCTGCAGTGTTCGCTGTGATAGTGATATTATAAATCTAGGATGGCCAATTCATTACAATGACCTCGAGGCATCATTTGCTGACAGAACTGCGAATTTAGTACTATTGGGAGATTGGAGGCAGGACAAAGTCAGGCAGAGGTGGCTAGATGGCTAAATGTGAGTCTTTCGGTGGTTCATAGGCTTTGGCAACAATTTCAAACCACTGGTTCCGGTTCAAGAAGTTTCAGCCAAGGACGGCCAAGGGTTTCGACAAGCACCGATGACCGATATTTGCGGTTATGTGTACGAAGGAATAGAACGGCAACCTCATTTCACCTTAGATCCTGCCTTGCTTCAGCCACTGGAAGGTTGGTGTCAATGTCTACTGTGCGTAGAAGGCTTCACGAAGGTGCACTTTACGCGAGGTGACCAGCAATTTGTGTGCCACTCACCTCACGTCACCGGAGGGAGCGTTTGATGTGAGCACGTCAACATGTCCACTGGACAGTTGATCAATGGAGGCGTGTTCTCTTCACGAATGAGTCCCGGTTTAGCCTCCAAAGCAATAGTAGGCGTTGTTTGATTTGGAGAGAACAGGGAACACGCTATCATCCATCAAACATTCGTGAGATTCATACGGAGGAGGCAGTATCTTCGTTTGAGGTGGTATCTCTTTGGGTGGACGCACAGACCTCCATGTCTTTCCACATGGAACCGTGAATGCTCACGTATAAAGCGATGACATCCTTGATGCTTATGTGCGACCTTATGCCGGTGCAGTAGGTAATGATTTCCTGTTACAGGACGACAACGCTAGACCGCACAGGGCTCGCATCGTGGAAGATTATCTTCAGCAACAGACAATTCAGCGCATGGAATGGCCAGCTCGATCACCGGACTTGAATCCCATCGAGCATGTTTGGGATGCTTTAAGGAGACGTGTCGCTGCTCTCAATCCCCCTCCTCTGACTCTTGGCACGCTTACAACTGCTTTGGAAGAGCAATGGATCTTACTTCCCAGAGAACACATCGACCGCATAATTGACAGTATGACACATCACTGTATGTGCTGCATTGCTACTAGGGGTGATCATACGGCATATTAAAGGTACTTTTCCCATACCGAACTGGCAAACTGATTTTGTTAATTTTATAATTATGCTATTTTTTGAAACACCATAATTGTCTGGTAATTTCTTTTCATGTTATTTTATACCTTACTATGCGTTGTATATTGTGGCTGAGTTTCATTAAAATCTACATGTAATATTTTGAATTATTGCTATTTTTGTGATTTTTCCTTAATTTTTGGAAACCAGTGTAGTTTGATATACTTAAAAAGCGTGTTTTTTAGTTTTTTTAAACTATATTTATTTTTTTTATTTTGTTTTTTAAAACTATTCCCATAAAAAGATTAATCATGTCTTTTTAATCACTTTAAACTTTTCTCACAAAATATTTGATGATATACTGCTCTTTAAATAGTCAAGATCCTTTACAGTGGTTCGCCTATTATATGAGAGGAAAACTCGGAGTACAAATTAAGACTCATTCTTACCGGTGAAAGAATTTCATTAATAAATTCCAAAGGGAGAAAGTAAAAGCGGAGCTTGTTCATGAAATCGACCTGAAATGACAATTATAGTTTTTTGGCGCCACCTACGATATCTGGTTCCGTACAAAAGCAGGAAAGGACATTTCGTCCTTGCAGATCAAAAATCGATGCCACTCTAAATCTGTTTTAGTGGGTTCTTTACTCTCAAGATTGTTAAAAAGTACTACACTTAACCCTTTACGGCGCGCTGGTTTCATAGATATACCACTTAATTTTAATTCCCAAACGCCACATTGGCACCAGAATTTTGTTAAACAAAATTACGGTTTATTGAATGCACGAAACATAGCGTTTTCTTATTTACAAATAAAGTTGTTTTCAAATTCCGGTGTCAGTCATTTATTTCAATACTTAAGCAATGAATTTGCCCTGCCCCGCAAAGGGTTAAATACTAAATTACTCACATTTACATATATATATGAATATATATATATATATATATATATATGTGTGTGTAAATTTCTAAAATTACACACTTGTCATGGAAAATACACACTTTTTGCAAAATTTTCTTTGATTTTATGCGTATTTTAGCTTATAAAACTTAAGTGTGCAATTTGTTATCATTTGAAAGACACAAATAAATGTGCCAATGGTGAAAAATGCCTGAATTTACACGAATTAGTGCATTATTGTAATTTACACATAATGATATATATACAGGTAAGTGTGAAAATTTCTAAAACCACCCACTTGGCGTAAAAATTACACATTTCGTTCAAAAAATTACCTCTTTTTAAGTGTATTAACTTATGGCATTAAGTCTGTAAATCGTTATCAGTTCATAAACTCGCACAAATGTGTAAATGTAGATAATATCTGGAATTACACGAAATGATGTTTTACAAATATTGTAAGTTGTGACTAGTATAATAACCCCGTCAAAAATGACGGAATTTTCATTTTCATTTTATTTTCATAATAATACAAAAAGAATGAAGATTTTAGTATTGAAGAGTTTGTATTGTAGAAAAGCACATTTTAAAAATAACAATAGATTTCTACAAATACAAATGATAAAGTTTTTTTTTTACTTGATATTTAGTTTTTGAACAAATTTTAATTTCAAAACAAAGAGCAGTATTTATTACAATAACGATAATAATAATTAGCAAAATGAAACTCAATTTCTGAAGATTTCACAAGGCATTAAAATTAAATATTGAAGTTTTTTAAATTTTAAAATACATTATTTTTTATCAAAAGTATGATTCGGCAGTGTCTTTAATCATGGGCATATGATAAACTTTTAGTTCGATGCTTTTAGGCATGAATTAAGAAGCTTTGTGTTTTGTTTTTAAATTTGGATTTGGCGCTATCTATACGCAGTTAATAAAAACAAAACAACTTTTTTTAAAAAATAGCAGTTTTATTTTGAAAATAGCAAGTTTTTCAAGAAAATTCGCGTATTTTCGACTATCTTTCGAGAAAATTCGTTTATTTCCCTTGATTTTTCGAGAAAATTTGTTTATTTCCCTTGATTTTTCGAAAAAATTCGCATATTTTTCGCGATTTTTTGACAAAATTTGCGTATTTTCCGCGATTTTTCGACAAATTTCGCATATTTTCCCCGATTTTTCGACAAAATTCTCGTATTTCTCACGATCTTTCGTTAAGATTCGCCTATTTCCCGCTATTTTTTGACAAAATGTACGTATTTTCACCGATTTTTCAACAAAATTTTGATATTTTTCCGGATCTTTCTTCAAAATTCGCGTATTTTCGGACGATTTTTCTGCAAAATTTGAGTATTTTACACGATTTTTCGATAAAATTCGAGTGTTTTTCACGTTCCTTTGATGAAATTCGAGTATTTTTCCGCAGCCTGTTCACGGAAATCGCGTTTTCCCTGCAATCTTTTGACGAAAATCGCGCCTTGTTCGTGATTCTTTAACAATAATCCTGTCTTTTCCTGCAATCCTTTAACGGAAATTTCTTTTTCTTTTTTTTCTGCAATCCTTTGATGGAAATCGCATTATCTCCCGCGATTCTCCGAAGAAAATAATATTTTTTTCAACATTTTTTTCTTTGTGTGATCATTTGCAGAAACTTGCTTAATTTAGTGCAGTTCGTACTGGCTTTTTTTGTTCTATTTCATCCGTCATGTCCCGCCCCCTTAAAATATCAATATAGTTTAATGTATCTTTGCATCGATCCCAGGGGTAGTAAAATTCGTCGCCGAAAAAGCGGAGTTTCGTGTTTCCGCGGAAAAGTAGAAGGTCTCTTCAAAAACAGGTTTGCGAGTCCTTTGTTAGTTCATAGATGACAGCATTGAAATGTGTTAGATGAGAGGAAGACATCGGTAGCCTTCACTCCATAAAATGAAATCGTACTAACGATAAAAAACTTATCAGTTCAAACTTCCGCTGATATCTTTATGTATTATAATTGGGTATCATAAACATGTTTTATATGAAAATATGCTGAACAAACATTATTTCAAGTGGAAGAAATTTTAAAAGCATCATTTTAGCACCAATTTTCAGCTAAGCCTAATGTAGCGTTGATCTTCAGTGGATTCCCGAGTGGTACGACCTGGAACCGTTCTTACACTTCCTAAAGACGCAAATTATTATAAGTAGATGGGTGGTAACGAGATGTTTTTATAGATTTTCTCGATTGTATGGGCATCTCGATAACTTTCGATTGTATAAAAATTTTCTCGTTGACTCCAGTTGACAATTGCTTTTATACCATACCCGCAGGGGCTCGTAAAGAGAAACTGCGTCCGGGGTAAAATTTCAGCTTGGCTCCCCCGCCCTCAATTTTTTTTTCTTGTGACAGGTTAAAAAATGACGCTAGTTAGTATAAATTTGGCACCCCCTAAATTTCCGCGCTCAGGGCGATCGCCCCTTTTGCACGGAGCAGTATACCTGATTCGATTTTATCAAGAGTAATATCAAGAGTCATCTGTAGGTGAATTGGAATGAGGGGGCGTTTATAAGGACACGCCCACAAAAAAATCTGTAGAAAATCTGTCGGTATTTGGCCCTAAAATCTAAAGGAAGTCTGTCGGTATTTGGCCTATTATGCAGATATTTTTAAGACTATGTTAAAAAATTCTGCCGATATTTTTAAAATAAGGCTAAATCTGCAAATTTTCTCCAGATTTATGTAAAATTTCTGAAAATAGTGGAGATTTATTCAGATAATCTTAAGATTGTTTTAGTGGGGACGGCCGATTCGCTCGTTAGCGGGCCCTGCTTCTCATCGGGGTTTCTAATTTACACGCAAACTTGTAATATGAAATCTTGAACTGGGTCCCCATTGTATATGGCATCGTATAGCAAACGCATTGTGCACGAACAGCGAAATCTTGTACACCAAAAAAAAACTCGAACCGAAGGAACCTCTGACCGGAACATTAGGGGCGGGGGAGTAAAATTGGGAAAAGGGGCATAGGAATTGCTTAATATGAATAAATGGACTTAGGGCTTTCCAAAGATATATCACACGAGAGGTATTGGCAAATAAAAAACGGTTTTTCGGTTTTTCTATTTTGGTATTTCTTCTCCAATCGCGCTAACTAGAACACAATATTAATAGAATCCTCCCCTAAATGTTGCCTTGATCACATAGATTTGTTGATTTCTCTATCAGAATCTGCAGATTTTGTGAAGGTACGCAAGTAAATAAAATTATGAATAACAGTAAAGTATTGCAAAGCTTAGCATGAATGTAAGAAAAACCAAACTGTTGACCAGAGGCGGCTCTTAATTTAAATGAATAATAATTTAATAAATATAAAAAATATTTCATTTCGCGTGTCAAAATAGATGATAAATATGATTCAATGAAATTAAAACAAATAAGCACGTTTCTACATGATCTATTTAATCATTATTTTACGTTACATACAAAATAATTTTATTTAAACTTGCGTGCAACAAACAGAAGAAACGAAATTTCAATTTTGAAATTTACGCTACTGCAAATTTTTAAGCTTCTAAATATCGCACACTTTCAATTTTTACATCATCGTATAGGGAAAAGAATATACTTTTAAGTGTATTTTGTTTAAAAGCTGTATCTCAATTTATTTTTGAGATGTTAATTTTTTTGTAGTTTGTAATACCAATTTTGTAACTGTGGCAACAGGAGTACGCCACCTCTTTTAAAAGTAAAGGGTAAAAAATGAAATAATTTTATATCTATTCAAATTTGCATGGCAACAATAGAGTTCATCGGTGGTGATGTCACAACTCCAGAAATTGGGTCAAACAAACCACAGAGTTCAGAAAAGATAGAGATGAAATGTGTTGTTTTATTGTGAAGCTAAAAATTCAACCCGGAAACTGATTTAAACAAGCTACAGTTTGGCCCAAACACTTCCGGATCGCTTTTAAAACTTCACCCAGCTCAATGAATTCAGCCTTTGAACAATATCTGATTTCATATTGAAAGCCTTTTTGATGGTATTAGTGCATCGTCAGAAGAACAAAACCCTAAAAAGAAGTACTTTTAAATTTCTGAGTTGAGGGTGAGCAAAGGGAAGATATATACATATATATATATACAATATATTGGGGGGGAGGAGGATATGGTAATTTAATAGGTGGCTGAATATTTTCTTTATTAAAGATTTACAAATAGGGGGGAAATGTAAATTAAAAAAATGAGACTTTAAATGATAAGAATGGAGGAGAGAGGGAAAATGTCAATTTTATATGGGGGTGAGTGAACTTTTATAATAGATTGTTAGTTGTTACCATAAAATATAGATAAAGCTGAAAATTTCTTTTGGAAAGAGTTTCAAAAGTTTTAAATTTAATGAGATATGGGGGAGGAAAGGTGGAGAAGCAAAAAATTTTGGGGAATGCAATGAGTTTGTTAGATGATTCACCTTATTTACCTTACTGAAAACTAACAAATGGAACAAAAAATTAGCGATTTAAAAGCTATTTATTATTATTATTATTTATTTGCTTATTCTTTTCGTGGGGAGGGGGGTTACATGGCTTATTATTTATTTACCTTACAAAATATTTACAAATGGGTTAAAAATAATAAACGGAAACGTTTCAAATTAATGACTTCAAATTTTATACGCTTAGTAATGCTGATATTCACCATTTACGTCAACATAGAAAACCTAGGTGAACGATAAAATTGGATTCATCTTTAATCTCATTGGCCTTTCTCCTTTATCTAGTCCAATCAAGTTAATCAGGAATATTATTTGAACGCTCAACCCAGGTTTTTCTAGATTGAGGTAGATGGTGAATACGAAACTACCAGGGAGGAAGGCGGCGAGTGAAATCCAAATTTCAGTTAGGAGGGACTATTTTTTTTTTCCGATTTCTTTTTATTATTACAATTAAGTGACAATTTGTGCAGGAAAAATTTAAAAGTTTTTATTTTAAAGTATGTTAAGTAAGTTTATTTTAAAGTATGTAAAGTATATTAAGCGTTTTTATTTTAAAGTATGAGTACCATGAAGAAGGGAACAAAAGGGCGAAGTAACATTTTCGGAAGAAGCAATTTAAAAGAAACTTTATGAGAATGAATGCGATTGAATAAATTGTTTATGAAACTTACTATTGATTATTTATTGCTAATATAAAGTAACAAATAAAGCAGAAAGTTATAGAAAAAATAAAGAGTTTTAAAGGTTTTAAACTTTGATACATTGATGGGAGCAAAATTTTGAAATAATGGGAGGCAAAGAGTTATTTAGATTGATAAAAATGACATAATAATAAATGACATAATTTGACTTAAAGCTTTTTTTTTTTTTTTTTAATCAGAAGGGAAGCATACTAAAAATTTTACATTGTTGACAAAACTCATAATTATTATAATTATGTAAAAACTTTCTTTGTTTTTGCAGGGAAGGAAATGAACCACATGACACGAAAAGAATTACTTACGCTGCACTTTTGGAGGAAGTATGCAAATTTGCGAACGTTTTAAAGAAAAAAGGTTTGTATGTGTGTTACCTCAAGATTGATTTCAGACAACTTCTCCAGCTGTTCTTTTAAAGTATTTAACCCTTTCCGGCGCAGACCAATTCTGTTAGTAAAATAAGAAATTAAATTATCGACTGACATAGGAATTTACAAACGACTTTTTAAGAAATCAAGAACTCCTTAGTTTAAGCTTTTATGGTAAAAGCAAGAATTTATTAAAATATTATTGGTGCCAATTGCAAGTTTGAAAATAAAATTAGCTGTGTCCAGACCGGACACACTGCGCCGGAAAGGGTTAATCTCAAGTCTCCTGTATAGTCTAAACTGTGCTCTATATACACTCTAAAAAAAAAAATGTGTAAATTTACACTCAAAAATGTGTAAATCGATGATACAAAAACGACATGTCTATATGTGTAATTTGGTGTGTAAAATACGCCAAATGTGTAAATTTCAAAATACACATTCTAATGTGTAATTTGATGATAAGTCTAAATGTGTAAAACTTATCTGATAACTCCAAAAATACACGCTTCAATGAGTAAATTGCTGGGAAATACACATTTTCTGTGTAATATTTTTACACATATTTCTGTGTAATAGTCAGTTTTTGCACATATTTCTGTGTGATACTTTTACACTTATATTTGTGTAATATTCAGTTTTTGCACATATTTTTGTGTATTAGGGAAATACACATAATGTTGTGTAACATGCAAAATACACAGATTTGTGTGTAACATTCTGTTCTGACACGTATGTCTGCGTAACAAGCAAAATACATAATTTTGTGCAGTATTTAAAATACACAGATTTTTGTGTACATAGTTTTATCCTATACTTTGGAGTGTAAAATGTGAATTAAGTGTTTTCATTACCGAAAAAAAAGAAAAAAAATGCATGAAAGACAAACTGGTATGTTTGTTGTGTTCTTTCCTTTTAACAGATTTGTAGTCTAAGTAATCGAAAACAAGATCAAAAATCACTGTACGTTCAATCTGAAAAAAGTTATAATTGCTTCTGTGTCTGTAATTGGATTTGGTGTAAACATTTGAATTTTTCGGACTAGGTTAAAAAAAACTATTTCTTCTGATATCAAATGACATTTTTTTTTAGAGTTTTTATTTATTTTTCTTGTAGTTTTTGAATGCAATACGCTTATAAAAAGTCTTCAATTTAAAAATCACAAACGAAAAACCATGAATTGAAATCTATGAAAAGCTGTCTTTTGTCATCGGTAGAAAATGAAATAAGAAATGTATAGCATGTAAAATAATGAAAACTCGAAGTTTTATAGCAAAATATGTTATAAATATGCTGAAATAGATAGTATTTAAACCGAATAATTATTTTAAATGCTATATAATGTTAAAACTGCAAATATTTACTCTTATGTTACAATATGTGATTTTAAACATGAAGAAATGATTTAAAACACAAGAATAATAAATTATTTTTTCCAAATTTGTAATAAGCAGAAAATAACACACTTCTCATCCATATTATAATTTTCAAGTGTTAAATTGTAAAATAAATGAACTTACCTTTGAAAAAAAATCTGTTCTGGGGTATCTCTAGCAGTTTTAATTTTACAAAATTTATTTTAGCAATAATGATCTAAAACTGCTCAAGTGATCAAACTCAGTATCGTCGTATGTTGAGAATTCTAAGAACATATGTGGCAAAAATGCTATGATGGATGATAGCAGTAATAAATAAGACCCCCGATTAAGGGTGTATTTCAATACAAATTGCCTTTTTTTCTGATTTATTTTTAAATTTGTTTTTGCTCTCAAGCGCATCAAACTGGCAAATTCTCTTATTTAGAAAGTATATTAGGTCCCGTGCTTTTCAATTTTTTGATAAATGCAGAAAATATTGCAAAAAAATGCTGTTAAAGTCAACGTTTTAAACCGAATTTTCCGAAGCGGGAGATCTGGGAACGAAAAAAAGAGTCATACTGTGGAAATAATAGTTTATAAATCTAATTCTAATGAATTTAATAAAAAATAAAATCACACCACATCTTATAGATCTTTTTAAAAGTCACATCAGCAAGTTTCGTGTTTTTACTTCTAAAAGTGAGTCTGAAATTGTATCAGAAAATTTCGAACTGTTGAAGATGAAAAAAATGTTTTCGAATGCACCCTTAATGCTCGCTGGTCATTTTGACTTTAGTGTACATCGTAGTTATGTAACACGGAGATGCAAAGGTGTAATTCACTTTACATTTTGATCTGACTGAAGCAAAATTCAAACTTTAAAAAATTTAGTTATTAAAAAATAATTTTAATAATTCATTGCGAAAATTACATTTTTATTTATAAAATTGTACATTTAAAAATAATAACTCTTGCTATCTATGATTATTATTTTTGAAAACAAAGCTCATTTTTCAGGTCTTATATGAAATTTTTTGCACAATTTTCCAAGAATCTATGTTGCCAGGGCCAATATCACTCTGATATCGTCATAAAATAATACAAGCGGATTTATAAGAATTTACTATAGTGGCTTTAAATGAAATGTGATAATTTTTTTTCCATATAATTGTCTGTTAGAAATCCATATAACCGTACTTATTTTTACCAGACACAGCTAAAAACAAAGTAGGAATACACAGTTAATCACTTTTTTTTATGTGAATGAAGTATAAAATTGCAGACCATACATAAAATAAAATCACACTTTGGTATATTATCATTATTTTTTTATTTACAAGATTGGAGGATAGTTATAAATAACAAAACTTATTTTAACACTCCACCTACCAGACAATTCCCCCGTCGGATCGGCCAATAAAAATTAGTTTAAAATTCCGTAAAAATAGGGTGTCAAAAAATCATGATTTAAAAAGCAATAATAATAAAGATCGAATTTTTGTATTTAAATCATATTTCTTTTTATTTGAATCGGATTTTTTTTTTCTCCAGCATTGAAATATTGAATAGATGTAGGTTTAGCCTATATGTTTCTAAGATTAATAGATTCTAGGTTTCTAAAAAATTAGACCTTTATTTACTAACATAATCTATGTTTTTACACTTTAATCAATAAAATTTAATTATTAGTTAGTAACTACAAAAATTATAAAAACTGTAAATTAGTAATTTCATTAATTAATATAATACTATAAAGTTATGTACATTAATATTTTGCAATAATTATGTATAACTATATTAAAAAATAATGATTTTACATTTATTAAAATTATCAGTTGCTGCATTTAATTTTAAATTGATTACAATCTTTAATTAGGTATATAATGCATATTGTAATGCTTAAATTAGTAAACGATAATTCAGTATTTAATATTTATTCTAAAAAGAAAAAGGGCAGTATGCTTGTTCTAAAAAAAAGGCACTATTACATAAGAAAATATATTACTAATGTGTTTAGCAGCAATAAAAATAAGTACATAATTTTTTAGTATGATAAATATAAAAATCATTAATTTTCAATATTTCTATAAATCGCGAATTGAAAAATACAATTAAATGACATGTTTTAATAATATCCTGCTTTTTTCCAAGAAATAAAGTTCTATCATTTTTGTTAAGTCTTGGGTGCACATATTTAGAAGTACTGCGGTATGGAGGGATTTATTTCAAAAAAGATCTGGCAACAATTACAAGTATATTTCACTATTTTTTAAAAGGTAGGGTGCATTTTGTTAATTTCAAAAGGGGCAAAGTTTGCAGTCTTAACAAATAGCCAAAATGAAACAGTAATCAACAGAATTAATAAAAACAGCAAATAAGTAATTTCAATATGGCATAACCAACATAACTAACAAATATTATTGGTAGCTCGTTTTGCATTTGTATTTAATGTTTCACAGGACTCAGAAATTAAGATTAGAAACAATTGTTTAAAGCTTTTTTATCAGATTTTGGTGTACTGTATACAGTATTCCAAATTACATTAATTTTAATACACTTTCCAAATTGCATTAATCTTAGATTTTAATACGTTTGTGTCATTTAGAACAATTAGATTTAAATCAATTTTGATTTAAATAACTGATTTTTTTTCAAATTGTTGATTAAAATAATGATTTAATCGCTAGCTTAAATCCACTTTTTAAAATAGTTAACACCCTAAGTAAAATCCAAATGAATGCGATAAAATTTAAAAATTGGTTTGTAAACTTGTTTTATTAGATCTAAATTCGTAAAAATCTCGAAACATTTAAAAAATATATCGAATAAAAGCTAATGAATTTTAACTGTGGTTGTATGCATTATTGTAATTTTTGTGCACTGTTTATCTTTTATTTCTTTTTTCGTGGGTTAATCATATATTTTCTGATAGTGTGTATCGTATAGATATTTTGAAATTCCTTTCATTAAAATCATTCACAAAATAAAATAATAAAAGCTTCTAGAATTAAAAAAAAATAAATAGACAATATAATTATGGCATTTCAGCCTCATTCCTTCAAACATATGGATTATTCATAGATTTTTATTTATTTCAACAAAATCATTGTAATTTAAAGAAAAGCAAACAGAAAAAATATTTTTCATACCTATTTTCCATCGACATATTTCTTCATTTTTTGATGGTAATCCATAGAATCATTTGTAGAAAACAAATAGTCCAATATTAATTACAAAAGCAGTGGCATGAATCTATTTTACACATACCAACAGCATTTGTAAACTTTCTTGGACGTATTTTATATAAAACACAGAATTTTACGATACTCTGGTAACATTTTTTGCTTAAATTTTTAAGCTTTGACGGACTATACGTACATAAACGGCTATTTTTACAAACAAAATGTTCTCGTTCTCTGTGTATTCCAAAGATCAACAAATAAACTATACTGTCTTTAATTAAAAAATCGTCTGCGAGTTTTCCCTATTGCACATGGCATATGCGCATGCAAAAATTATAAAGCAAACAATACTTGCATTACTAAACTTTGAAGTTTATCACCTGTTCGTTCAAAACAGCAGGCTTAATATTTTTTTTTCCTTTTTGAAACCACAGAAGTATAAGTGTCGCAGAAGTGTGTTTTGCTAACGACAGCTGATCGTTAACAAAAAATCACCGTAAAAGATATACTGACATATATACCTGAACCTGAAACATTTTTACACTCTTCTATTTTTGCAAGAAAAAAATACTAGATTCGTGAAAATTTTCGAATTCTTATTTTTAATGGATTTTACACATTTTATTAGGTTAAAAATGTTTTTACAAAATGTTTGTTTGTATGTCTGTTACTCTGTCTGTCTCTATGTGATATAAATTTTGTTGGCACTCTATCTCAAGAACTAATACATGGAATACGTTTTCATTTTATTTGAACCTTATACATACACATGCATATATATATATATATTTGTGTATTAGAAATGTGATTCTATATGTCAATAATTAATTTATAACAAGCTGGAAATTGCATTTTAAACGTAGCAAATGAGATGCGTTCGTGCTATGGCAAAGTTCTAAAAATATTCAGTTTTTGGTGTAATGGATACAGTATTTCGGATACAGCATAGTGGCCGAAATCTTCGGTGTGTCCCTGTAAATACTATCTGCTTTCTGTCAGCGGTGTAGTCGTAAAAAAAGCAAAGGGTATATGCATAAAACAGAAGGTATACCCTAGAGTGTATACACTGTAGCTTTTGAGACACACTGTAGCTTTTTGTATGTCTTTTGAGAAACAGAGGGTATACCGAGTTCCTTAAAAAAATCCAAAGGGTATACGGCGTGTACCCACGTATACCCTCCACTACATCCCTGCTTTGTATTATACAGGAAGTAACTTGTAATAAACCTCAACAACGTACATAAAATGTGAAATAGTTTAATAGTATTATAACGCGCCCCGAACGGTATCTCCCCTATAATATTATGTAATGGAATACTTGTGTGTGGCCCTGTAAATTAATAATAAATATTCTTTGCACCACCGATTGTGCAGAACGTATATTTTATCATACACTTCCTAGATACATATAGATTGTATTATATTCGAAAGCGTGTAGCATCATTAATAAATTAGAAATTGCGCGTCAAACGTGGCAAATGAGCTGCGTTCGTACTACAATTAATTTTATAAATATTCTGAGCTTAATACATTAGCTGTTAAATTCTTATGCTAAAATGCATGAATATAAAATTTGATACGATTATATATCTCCAATTCAGTAACACGAAAATAATAGGACCTCTTCTTAAATAGGACGCAATCAAGATCGCAAACCTAGAATCATTACTTATCATGGGATACCGTGAAAATGCGTAACTGATTCGAAAACCACTGCTATTTTCATTTTTACTCTGTAACTCTTACAGATTCTTTTGTGTTACCCTGTATATGATTTACAGCATTTATATACACAAAGTAATATGCAAAAATATGGTTACACTTAAAAACTCATATCACAACTAAAAGTGCACTTCTAGCAAAAATCTGTAACGTAGAGTAGTTCTGGTGCAGTATAGTATCCGAAATCTTTTGTGAGTGCCTGTAAATACTGTTAGCGCTTTCTATTATTAGAGAAGTAACTTGCAATAAAACTGAGCAACGTATATCAACTTAATTATATACGAAATAATTTAACATGATTGAAATACGCAGAAAACAATGTTTTCCTATATATCATTATAGGACGGAATTCTTTTGTGTAGCTCTGTAAATGAATAATAAACGTTTTTTCACCATATATTGCACCGAATGTATATTTTAATACGCTTCGGTAAATGTATATAAATTTTTTCCTGTTTGGAATGCTGTAACACCATTAAAATGAACCTGAAATATTTTTTTTCTCATTGACGGTAATATAACGTAATACTTTTGATTATCCCTGTAATCAAACTATACATCCGATTTTCATAAAATTTGAAAAACTAGACAAAATTATAGAACAATTTTATATTTTAAATTTCAAACGATTCGGTTGGATAGTTTTTGCTCTATTATATGCGGGCAGACGGACAGACAGACGAACGAATGGACTGAACAACGTCAATCGGTCTTACATACATACATAATTACGAACGGACCTAATTATGTATCATTTTGTATGTATTAATCACTTAAAATTTTTTTTATCGTTTTCGTTTTCGGCCGAAAATAGGATGAGTACCAAAATTCGGTTTCAGTTTCTGTTTTGATCTTAAAAATCGTTGATTCAGTTGATCCTTAATTATGATTAACACTTTCATTCGTGTAAATGCAAGTACTTTTCTACATTTACACATCTGTATGAGTTAATCAAGCGATAACAAATTGCACATTTGATTTCACATGCTAGGTACACATAAAAAAAGGTAATTTTTTGTTCAAAATGTGTAAATTTTATATCAAGTATGCATTTGTAAAAAATTACTCACTTATGTGTGTACTTATAATTAAGTTTAAATTAGACTAACACATAAATAAGTGTAAATCCAAGCATTTCTAGACATTTACACACTTGTTTGAGTTTTTCAAGTGATAAAAAATTACACACTTACTTTCACATCCTAAATACACATATAAACAGGTAAATTTCAGAAAAAAATGTGTAAATTTTACGACAGGTGTGTAATTTTAGAAATTTACACATATGTTCGAGTAAAATTAGCTAATTTACACATTTATTTTTTAGAGTGTACTCCTTTTCAGATATTAAATAACAGCTTAGTTCCACAAAACAGACTTTTTATCGACTCAAAATCCTGTAACGTTGTATACTTAGTATATATTACATGTAATATTATAATAATGAAATGTATTTTCAACACGTACTAAATATCCCTCAAACAGTGGCAGTAATAATAATAATACGGATATTTAATTTTTAAATAATATAATAACTACCGCCCATAGACAGGTAGCTATACAAAACTAATTTATAAAACTTTAAAACTATGTTATTGTGTATGTTTTTATCTTATTTTTATTTTTATTTCATAAAAATAAATATTTTGTTCTTTTTTGCGAACGCGTTTCAAGAGTAAACAAGAAATGATTTATCAATAATTTTTCTTAATAATTAGATATGAATCATGAGTATTATTAAAAGAAATTTTATGTGTTTCATATTTGGTAAATTTTTGTTATATTTCACTGTAGAAGAGAAAAGAGAGTCCAAAAGGTAGATTTTGGATTAAGGATCAAGAGCAGAGCAGGTGGATTGTGGATAAAAGTAGCAGCAGGGAGTAATCCACCTATGGGTTGAAATGAGAATTGTTTATCGGACGAAAAGAGTGTTTTGATCATGCTCTAGTATGAATAATATACTTTTTTTTTTTTTAGGAATGTTTAATTTTTAAAAATTTCAAATCGTCTTCTAGTACGAATGGAAATTAGACGATAATACCATTCTGTAACATAGGGGTATCTTTTTGAGAGGAAGTACGTTACAGATCTAAACTTTGTGAGGGGGACTTAATTTTTGAAGGGAGTTACCTCATTTTTTAAAAAAATGATTTAGGATAGGAACGGAAATTAGACGTTAATATCATACTACAGTAAAGCATCGTTTATACGACGATCACTTATAAGACGTTTACATTTATACGACGTTTTAATGTGGTCCCGATTCATTCCTATTCATTTTAATGTAAAAATATATCTTTTATATGACGCCCAAAATCGTTTATACGTCGATTTTTCAATTTTGTATAGGTTTATTTTTGTTTATTTTTCTTGTGTATTTTACGAACGACCGGGAGTTGGCAGCTATGAATGACACCAAAGAACGTGTTTAAGTGCACTCCACATTATAAAAATGTGGGCTGGTGTTCGATTAGTCTGAAAAATCAGCTTACGTGTAACAGATTACACTGGGAGGGATCATTCTTTTTTCGGGGATGGTCAGCTTTCCCGACCTGTTTTAAGTTGCAAATAGACTATCCTCCTAACTGTTATTAGTATTGTCGACTTTTAGTTGGCTACGCGAGGCTTTTTATATTTAACTTTAAATGAAAAGGAAATGATGTACTGCAAATGAGGAGCCTTCCGGTGAAACATAAGTAAAGGTACGCATATTTAAATTGCTTACTAATCCCCCCCCCCCCGTTTTTAAGAATATTTGTTTATTTTGGTTTGTTTAATTTAAAAATTTATGCAAATCATCTCGTTAAACATTAAAATTAAGTGAAAACAAAATTAATTCTAGTTTTGGAAGTGAAAATCGATTATACGTCGTTATCGTTTATACGATGTTTTTCGGTAGTCCCTTCGGCGTCGTATAAACGATGCTCCACTGTATAACATGAGAGTGTCTTCTTGAGAGGAAGTATGTTATACATCTAAAGTTTTAGAAAGAGGGTCTTTGTTTTAATTTTTCAAATAATTTTTTTCGAATTCGAATATATTTCTTAAATTTTTCGATAAAAATAGTTAAAATTTCAGTAAAGTCGTTAGGAGTTCATGAGATAGTCATTAAAAATAACAAATTGTTTAAACATAAATAAAAAACAAGTGATATTTCACGTACACGTTATTTATTAATCATTTTCAATAGTTAAAATAGTGAAAGATGAGTATACATATTTCAAAAAGGTAAAAACAAATCAAAGCATGCCAAGTTTAACTGTAGATAGATCTAAATTAAATATTTTACCGAATGTGCAATTATAACCACATTCAGTGAACTTCTCGAGGAAATTAGTAATTTTTGTAAAGGCATCCAAAATATGCACAGATGAGTTTTGATTCGTCAATTCAAGTACAGTATTTGAAAGAAAACAAGGAATGGCAGTCTCTAAGTCATCCTCTTGTGTTACAAGATAAAGGCCAACTTATGCAGTTGCATTACATTTCATTGACATTTAACTTGAATCTGATATTTTAATTCATTTAAAGCGTCCAATTGAACACTATTGAAAATGTGTGAAGTTCTCTATCATTGTCCTCATTAAAGTTGATAACAGTTTTAGTAAATATATTTTTTATCCTTCAAAATGCTCCACTTTTTCATAAAAGACACATTTTATTGATAGTGAATTATGAATTTTGAATAAAACTCTGTGAGAAGTTTTCAAATGAAACTAAAAATTGGAGTTTCGATTGAATATTTTACTATGCTGAAGATATTTATCCCGTTTGAGGAGTTGTAAATTTTCTTGTGTCTTAATATTTCATACTTTCTTGAGAATGTTTTGCCGCATACATTACATTTATGTTGCAAAGGTGTCTTAAAATGAGATAATTATGACGAATCAGATTAACATTTGTAGAGAATGCTTTTTTGACAGACGTTACACACAAATAGTCTTTTTCCTGAGTGAATCATCGCATCTTTTAAATTGCCTTTTCATTTAAAAGATTTGCTGTATGTGATACACATAATAGTCGAGGCAGTTGGTGCTCAAAAAGGACAAATAAATGCAAGTTTTGGTGTAGTTTTGATATTTAGGGCCTTTATGATTTTTGGGTCGCTGAACACGAATCTGAAATTATCCAACAAAATTTATCCCAGGAAACACGTTAAAAGAAAAAAAAAAAAGAGTGACTTGTCTATGTTTTTTCTAAATAACTTCAAAATTATGCATTTTACATAAGTCCTCTGTACATAAATTAAAGAGAACAAAATTTCCTAGATTTTATGTAATAAAAGGTTTTTTCTCTGATCAATAGTTTAGCCATGAAAGTGCTGAAAAAAATGTGCGTGAAAATCAAAAGATTCTGAAAAACGGGAATTACGGCACTGTACGTCGATGAAACGTGAAAAACAACTATTCCAGTACTTTTGAACAGCCCTGTATTTGATCTGTCGGTTGATTTTTTTTTCTAAGAAAGATAATTTGCTAACCATATTAAAAATATTTTAAAATTTTTTATCATCTTCTTACAATAGTATGTTGAATAATTATGTATCCTGCACATGAAAACTCCCTTGAAATATTTAAAATCTCGACTTACAGACATTGTTTTTGGCTTAAGTCTTCAACATATTACGAGCCAAATGACTATTTTGTAAATTCAAACTCCACTCGGAAACGTTTGAAAAAAAAAAAAAAATAATAAATAAGTACCGTAATTTCCGACGTATAATCCGCGGATCAAACACTCATTTTTTGACTCAGAAATTTTTAAAAATAAAATGTAACATTTTAGATCGCAGGAAATATTTGGCTAAAATTACTAAGTAATATTTCTAGGTCAAAAAAGAATTGTTTGATTCGCGGATTATATGCCGGAAACTACGGTATACAGTCACAGAAAAAAAAAAAAAAATCTTGACATTTGCGATTTCAGATGTTTTGTTAAATATCTAGAAATATATACATGAGGAATGACTCTGAAACTCCAGATAGATAAACAAAATAGTATAGGTCATATATTTTCGAGTAGATTTTTTTCCAAAATCCAATAGGGGACCGTCAACAAATTGAAAAAGATCGAATATCTTTTGAATAACCCTGTCAAAACTAATGTAGCAAAAGCATTCAAACTGCAGATTATGATTAAGTGGCTTATGGTAATAAACCGCGATCATTTTTATGCGGATAGCATGTATACTCGTAGAGAAATTAAGCTTTTTATAAAATCGGTCCCAAATTTTGCCAAGTTTTTTGCTTATAATTTGCAAAGTTCTTAATGAAAAACAAAGTTCTTTTTAGAAAATATGAGAAACAATATTGTGCATAATACTTTGTAAACAAAATTTTAAAATATTAACAACTGTATGAAAAATGAGCAGGTTTACTAAATAAATTTTCACTGTGCATGCGTCAACTCTATTGAAATTTCATTTGCATATTGTGTTAGCTAAATATATAGAGCAACTTTTGTTAAAGTTTCAAAATCATAGCTTGAAAATTCTGAAAGTTATCGTCGATAGAAGAAAATCAAAATCCATTATTCTGAAAATTAAGCAGAAAGATGAGCAGCTGTATCCAAATATAGAACGTACGTGCAATGTTGTGTACACTGTAAAAAAAAAGGGTGGATCTACTAAAAAATTTTTAGTGATCCTTGAAATTACTAAAAAAATTTTGTAATCTTACTCAGTTACAAGAAAATATGTAAGAGTTACTAGAAAAAAGCTGGCAACGAATAGAGTTAATAGTTTTATATTTTTAATAGCTAATATTAAATCTCACCTGGTGTGGCCGTGATAGCCTAGTGATCATAGCACAGAACTCCAGACTGAAAGGGGGGTCGATGCTCGACACCACTAAAGACGCACCGAGTGTATGCAGTGTAAATATTCGTTAAGTAAAGGGGTTATGAAAATCCTGTCGTAGCAGTTACCATGGGTAATGATCTAAGGACTTTCCCTCCCTTTCAGAAGCATATCAAAATTGAGCAGGTGGAAATGTTTGATGCTGCCATCTATTGAGGCGTTGCCGAAAATCTACCGCTGCAAGTCTGTCTTCTTACCCACTGGATGCAGTTCAAAGGAAACTCCTGTCCTTCGGGCACACGTCAACAACAGAACTCGTTTGTCGGTTCTCGCTAAAACGTTTTAAGTTTTTATACGAAAAATTCATTTATACAGTTTACAAAATAAATGTTTGTTTCACTTGCTAAAATTGCGTTTGGAATAGCTACTAAGAATTTGTGAGTAATGGTTACTAAAAATAATTTTGGAGTTGTTACTAAAATTTGTTTGGTGGCTCATACTAAAAAGTTTTAAGTTAGTTATACAAAAAATTCTTTTGTTGTTCAGTTTACAAAAGAAAGCTTTGTTTCACTTGAAAAAAAAAGTTTGGAATGGTTACTAAAAAATTCTGTGGAATACAAATTTACTAAAAAATTTTTAGTAACCTCATGAATTTTTTTTTTACAGTGTACAAACCACCTTATGGGGTTGAACCCTCTTTTCTCCTCTGCTTTTCTTAAGTCTTGGTCATTTTTCTGGCCACTCTTATTTCCAAACAATAATCGTCATGGTATATTTTTACAATATTTTCAAGAGAAATAAACTTTTTGGTAGATTTAAAATCTATCACAGGCATTATTGTTTGGAAACAGTGGTGGGCAAAAAAGTGATCACGTTGACTCCTGGTATAATCTATGATGCACATTTTGTAAAAGCAAACAAGATATTACCTTGTAGTTATAATGTTAATAAAGACATCCTAATAATTAAATTTTCCGTCTAAAGCACACGGTTTTTTTAATCACTAATATGAAAATTTCTCCATTTTTCAGGTTTAAAAAAAGGTGAACGCATGGCTATTTATATGCCTATGATTTTAGAGCTTCTCGTGGCTATGCTTGCCTGCGCCCGTTTAGGATTAGTTCATTCTATTGTGGTAAGTTGATGTGTATTCCATTGTTTATTATTTTGGGAAATTTTTAAATTAATGCTACATCATTTTATTTAATTATTATCATTATTGTATGTAATTATGAATCAAATGTTTTACACTTAAATGTAAACATTATTATCACATGTTTTCTCTGATCCAGTCATTAATGATATTAACCTTAAAGCATGCTCGGAAAAAATAAATGAAGTCGTATTTTAAAAAAAAGTTTAATGAAAAATATAAAAAATAATTTTTAATGCTAATAATTCTAAAAAAAATATTTTCTGACTTTTTTATAATGTGCTCAATAAAAGTAATTGGTATTCAAGCAATGGGTGATCTTTCATCTAAGATTTTCGCAAAATGCATTACTTTGATGTCCTTGAGCTTTACAGTTAAAAATTGTGCTTCTTTATATTGAAGCGAAATTAAATTAATAAAAATTACATTACGTAAAACACATTCTATTGTCAGGATGCTTCGAACTTGATAACTAGAATATGAATAAAAACCAGAATAAGCTTGGTAGCTGTTGAGTTTCATTCTCATATACGCTATTAAAACAATTAAAAAAAAACTGTGACATCACAGTAAAAATATATAGATATATCTGTGAAGTTACTAAACTTTTTCTAGAAACTCGGATTTCTAGTACTTTTATGTAACGGTAACAGCAAAAATTCATGTAACAGAATCGGTTACATAAATTTTTGTTGTTACTGTTACACAAAACGTCCTGAGAATCCCATACTCTAAAACTGGCAGGAGTGAGAAGTTCACTCTTTGAGAGAGTGACATGCACTTACACTCTTTTTAGAATAAACTTCATAAAAATACACTCCTTAAATAGTAAAATTTTCACTCCAAACAAAGGAGTGAAATTTGTCACTCCATTGTCAAGAGTGAAAATCTCACTCCGTTGACGAGCGTAAAGCCTGATATTATACACTTAAAAAAAAACCCAAATAAAACCAATTTAAACCAAAATATGGAGTAAAATAATGAAATCATCAAATTATATAATTTCTTAATTTTTAAAATCTTTATTTCATAATGTAACTTGGAAAATGCGCTTGTTTGGTATAAAAACGCACTCTTTTTCAAGAGTGAGTAGTAGGGTGGTCACATGATATATGAGAAATATATTTTTCTCATATATCTTGTGAACACCTGCGTCAACTGCAATACAAATCGAGGATCTCGTTCTTTCCAAGCTAGATAACTAGTAATAACTATAATTCATGTAATATTTTCAAATTACAAAAAAATTTCAATTTATTTTGCCTTTTAATTCAAATAATACAAAAGGAAATATTAAAAGTAAAAATTATTCATTGGTCATTTTTCACTTATTTTCAAAAATGTAAAGTTTGAAAGTATGTTTTATTTTATGTAGAGTTTATTTTTATATCTTCGTTGGACCCCCCCCCCCCACTTAAAAGTTGCCAAATAGTTAAAAAATGAGATTGGCAAAGCTTCGGCTCCAGTTAACCCGTACCTCATTGTGGTTAAATTCTTGAAATGTTCGACTTTTAGCAAAAAATATTGTTTTTCTTCCATTAAGTTAAACTATTTGTCTTAGAAACCTGGTTCTTGTTTTATTAAATTAAGGGATTCTTAATTACTAAAATAGTCGTTTGTGAATTCCGGTGACATTCGATAATTTCGCATTTTACTAACAAAATTTGCCCGTGCCGGAAAGGGTTAAAACTTCAGTTAATTTACTAACTATGAATTAAGTAAATATTTTCAATAAAGTATTTTATTCCAATATTTACCATGCTTTTATTTATTTTCCTTGCATGCTCTAAAAAATAGGATTTTTAATGCATATAAAATGCCCATAAACTAAAATAAAAATCTTCACTGCATAAAAAATTAACTTTCACTTCTGAAAGAATGACTATTCACTCCTAAGGAAGAGTAATTATTCACTCATACCAGGAGTGAAAAAACGCGCTCTTTTAGCAAGTGTTAATAGTCACTCCTCCTAAAGAGTGATTATTCACCCTTGTTTAGAGTGAATATTCACTTCGGAGGAGTGACTATTCACTCTTTCAAAGAGTCAATAATTTCACTTTTGCTCAGAGTGAATAGCACTCTTAAGAGGTTGGGCATATTTTGACTCTGCGATATAGTGATCATGCACTCCTCCGGAGTGAATAGTCACTCCTTTTTATTTAGAATTCAGTTTCATAGATAAAGTTTAGTAACTTTATAGATTTTTTTTTTACATTGTATGACTAAATATCACCACATCGGTAAAAAAAAAAAAAGTCTAAAAAGAGTGATTCTCTCAGACACAGAATTTTGTGAAATCTAATTACTGTTCATAGATTTCATGCCAATATCATATGAAAAATGATATTCGCTTTCGAAACATTATAATTTTACAATGGGGCAAGAGATGAAAATGCAATCAAGTGAAAAAGTGGAATATATTCCAACAGCCATAAGGGGATAGAAGAATCATTCAGACAGTTTGCTGAGCACGTCACAATCAACTGTATGAACAATATGGAGAGAATGAAATTCCATTGATTATCCTAGAGAACCTCGACCTTGTTTACGGAAGGTTGTGGGTTCACTAGATTATCCCAGTCCATCAAATGCATAGGGAAGTATTTGTACTTTTGTTATAACATTCTAATTTAGATAGAAATGAATAAAAAGAGTAAAATTTTTCGAAGCAATGAAGCTCACTTTAAAATAGATGGCACTGTCAATATTTATAATTATCGAATTTGGATTATTGAAAATCTTCCTATACATATACGTCGATGATCATTTCAGAATCTGAAATTTAAGACGACATTGTTGAACATACAACTTAACATGTATTTAACTAGTATTTTTGCAAAGATATTTTTATATTTCATAAGGATGTGTTTGACTTCTATGGACATGAATTAAAAGGGCTTATTATATGAACCCCATGCCTAAATATTTTCATTAGAAATCTCTTTTGGGGAGAGTAATTATGACATCGAGTTCTCAGCACAAGATAGCTAAGGGAATTAAAAAAATATTTCAAAGAAAGGGAAAATCTTTTTATTGAAATGTTTGTAAGGTTAAATAACATAGTTATGTGTGTCTTGAAGAGTGTACTACAAAGAAAAAATTTGACACCTTTTAGAGAAAGTGGTTAATTGAACAATGCTCGAGAATTCAGGAATCGCATAGCAGAGAAAGAAAAAAAGGGTAGCAGAGTATACTAGCTTGTAAGACTGGACAGAAAAGATTTAGATCTTGTGTGAGAGATTATATTGTAAGAAAGCTAGGTATGAAGGACAATAGCGTTCTTGTCTCTTCACAGTTTTGGTTATAAAAATGTGAGAATGCCTCATAATTCGTCCTAATGATATTTTTATTTTTTATCTTAATTTAATAGTTCTAACAGAGAGCTAAAAAATTATGTGTTATTTTTTAACTTAATGTATATACACTGGTGCGCAAAAATTAAGACGAGAGGGTTGTTCGAATGTAATGTCGCCCAGAAGTTTTCCACATCGACCAAAATCATAACATAAGATCTTCAAGATGTGAAAATATAGGACAAGTGTTAAAAAACACCTAAACTAAGAATCAAAAGGATACATAAGCACATTATTGTAAGCATTATTCTTGCAGCAGAAATACAGAGAAGACAAAAGCGTCCTTCTTACAGGCATTTGGCAGGAAAAATTTAGTCTCTAATAGGGGATATGGTTACCCTGGACTGCTATGAAGGATTAACAACGTCTGTTCATGCTGAGGACGACGTTGTTTAGGAGCTGTTGAAGCATCGAGTATTATTCCTCTTGTAACGCCAATTTCAGCCCCGAAATCGTTGCTGGTGTCTTGTCACGTGATGCCAAGCGTATCCAGAGAAGGTCCCACTTGTGTTCTATGGAATTGGAACCCGGATATATTGCAGGCCAATCCATGCTTTGAATATCTCCACTCTCCAAGAGTTCTTGAATAACCGCTTTACTATGACGGAGAGCGTTGTCGTCCGTAAAGAGGAAGCCTGGAACCGCGACACCTCTAAAAAGATATATGTGAGGCAAGAGAATCTCGGCGCAATAGCGGGTACCAGATACTGAACGTCTTTGGAAGACGTCTAGGTTCATACGGCTACCAAGCATGACACCGGCCCAAACAAGAACTCCAGCACTCCCAAAATGGAAACTTTCGATGACATTGGAGCGGGGGTTAGGTGGTCCTTGCTCTCTCGAGATGTGTAAACGTCCAGAACCGCTCGTCATACTAAATAGGCTCTCATCCGTAAAGAGTACTCGAGCCCACTCCTGTTGTGTCCATTTTTTGTGTTTCTGGCATCACGAAAACTGGCGTCTCCGATGAGCAGGGGTCAACGGTACACACCGTACTGGACGTTATGCATATAGATATTCTTTGTGCAACCTTTTAGCCATGGTAAAACGTGATATCCGACGTCCAGTAGTCTGTTCAATCTGCCTTGCGATTTCTACAGCTGTCTGTCGCTTGTTTATTTTCACCTGTAGGACAACATAACGGTCGTCTGCTGTTGCTGTTGCTCGTGGGCGACCACTGCTGAATTCTCGGACAGTTGATCCCCTCATTTGAAATGCGTTCCATGCTTGCAAAACGATGTTGTGAACGATAATGAACTCTTGCACCACACTTGTCACACTTCGATATTCTTAGAACTTCCAAATGATTCGAGCTCGTGTAAAGTCATCCAGATGACATCTCCTTGATTACTTCTTGTCTATATCACACAATAGTAGTAAAACGTCGTTGAAATCACTTTATACAGTGCAGTAGATTCCACCAAATTTCTGAACAGTCACCGCCTTTGTGCTTTATCCTCCTTAACATCTCCCCCTTTTACGCTATAAGCCATATAAGGGCATACCCTACTGCAGTTGTTTCAGATCTGTCTCCTGGTTGGCCTTTCATTTCGTTCGGTTACTTTTTTCGGCTTTTATGCTAATTTATCTGCTCCGTCCGTAATTTTTACACACCAGTGTACATGCTGAGTAGAATGAAGCTCCTGTCGACTACACAACAATGCACTTGAAAATATCATTTTAATAATTTTTTATTACAAAATACCCTATACATTTTTAGTCATGACTTATAAGAAATTTTTGTGTGATTTGTCTAAAATAGAAAATATTGGTCTGTCATACTTTTTTCAAAAAATCGATTTTTTTTTCAACATTTAACAGTCGATGTCCCCAAAATGCGTCCCATAAAGTTCTTTCCCACGATAGATGTTTTTTTAAGAAAAAGAAAAAAGTAAATAAAGAATTACTCAAAATTTAAATAAATGTTCGATTTTTCACCTTTATTACGATATTGGCGTCACATTAAGTTTTGTTCTAGATGAGAGATATCTTTTTAAGAAGAAGAAAAAGGAAATCAAGAATTACTCAAAATGTTAATAAACGTTCGAATCTTCACATTTATTAAGATAACTGCTATTAAATACTAGAAGTAAAATGCACAGTTATAATTAAGTTGTTATATATTAATTATTTTTAAAAATGTGAATAAGTTAAAATATATACTTATAAATATTTAAACACGTTTTATAGTGACAAATATTGACATTATTTTCAGTTTGGTGGTTACTCAGCTGAATCGCTTTCAGAAAGGATTCTAGATGCAAAAGCAAGTGTCTTGATAACGGCAGGTAAAGCCACATAATTTTAATTAATCAATATGAAGAATTGTGCCAGAATATTTTGTAATATTTTTTATTATATATATTTTATAAAGTTAGTTATAAGATACTGTCAGACCTCTATTTAACGAAGTCGCTAAATCACGAAAAAAAAGTTCGCTATATGGAAAATTCGTTAAATAAAGATTCATTTAAAAAAATATTTTAAACAACATAAAAGAGATATTAAATTCATAAACACTACATATTATTAGAAAAAGGTATTTACTCTTTGTGTGTGTGTGTGTGTGTGTAAATAACTTTTATTTGCTTTATACATAATATATATACAGGGTGATTCTAAATTGTTTTTACAATAAAAGAGGGGTGATATTACACATCAAGACAAACAATATTAAATAGGAAACCAAGGGTCCAAAACGTTTTCCAAAGGAGATAGCCGCCAAGGGTCAAAATTTTCAAATAAACATAAAAAACGGACAAATTGGTCGATTGATTTGCGGTTTTCACTAAAACTATTCTTTATGTTGGTATTTTCTTGGAAAAAAAAATTATAAAGATAAATTTCGAAAAATCCCGATAGAGGGCGCTTTAAACTTTGGAGTAACGAACAACTAATTTTTGCCGTTATTTTTTGCATCTCATTAAATGTTTTCGTAAGCTTACACTTAAACTTAAATTTTGAGCTCAAAATCTAAATAGTTGGGGGTGGTTAAGTAGCACAAACTGAATCGTGTTCAGAGAGTTCAAATTTCAAATGATTATAAAAAACGGAAAAATTGGTTGATTCTTTTGCGGTTTAAAACATAAGTATTGTTTAAGTCAGTATCTTCTTGAAAATAAATTTTCAAGATAAATTTCAAAAAATTCCGTTAGAGGGCGCCTTAAACTTCAGAGTAACCAACAACTAATTTTAACCGTTTTTTTTTTTTTTGTATCTAATTAAATGCTTTCCAAAACTCATTAAATGTTTTCGAAATCTTAGATTTAAAGTTAAATTTTGAACTCAAATTCTGTTTCGATGGGAAGGGTTAAGAAGCCCAAACTGAAGTGTGTTCAGGAGTTGAAATTTAACCCCCCCCCCCCTTGAACATAGTTCAATTTTGCATTACTGAAACACTCCCAATGATTCAGAATTTGAGCTCAAAATTTAAGTCTAAACATTTTAAAGCATTTAATGAGATTTAAATAAATAACGGTTAAAAGTAGTTGTACGCTACTCCAAATTCTAAGGCGCCTTCTATCGGCATTTTGTGAAATTTATCTTTAAACTTTATTTTCAAGAAAACACTGATTTGAAGAGTAGTTTTAGCGAAAACCGCAAACGAATCGACCAATTTTTCGGTTTTTTATAATCATTTGAAATTAGAACCCTCTGAACACAGTTTAGTTTGTGCTACTTAACCACTCCCAACTATTCAGATTTTGAGCTCAAAATTTAAGTCTAAGCTTACGAAAACATTTAATCAGATGCAAAAAATAGTTGTTCTTCGTTACTCCAAAGTCTAAAGCACCCTCTATCGGCATTTTTGAAATTTATCTTTATAATTTATTTTTAATAAAATACCAACATAAAGAATAGTGAAAACCGCAAATCAATAGACCAATTTTCCCGTTTTTTATAATCATTTGAAATTTGAACCCTCCGGACACAGTTCAGTTTGTGCTACTTAACCACTCTTAACTACTCAGATTTTGAGCTGAAAATTTAAGTTTAAGTCTAAACTTAGAAATCCATTTAATGAGATGCAAAAAATAGTTGACCGTTACTTCAAAGTCTATAAAGCGCCTTCTATCAGCATTTTTTGAAATTTATCTTTATAATTTATTTTCAAGAAATTACCGACATAAAGAACAGTTTTAGCGAAAACCGCAAATCAACAAACCAAATTTTCCGTTTTTTTTTTTTTTTTTTTTTTTTTTTTTTTTTTTTTTTTTTAGTTTATTTGAAATTTTGGACCCTAAATTTTAATGGCGGCTATCTCCTTTGGGAAATGTTTGGGACCCTTGGTTTCCTATTTAATGTTTTTGTATTTATGTGTACTATCACCCCTCTTTTATTGTAAAAACAATTTAGAATCACCCTGTATATATATACATATATATATGCAGGGAAAACACAAATAAAACAAAACATTCTACAGGAATAAACTCTGTTTTGAATTCTAAGAAAATAGATTTCAATTAAAACGAATGAATCATTGTCGTATTTATTATAACAAGAAATTTTAAACATACTTTACCTCATACGCTCTTAAATTTAACTACCGAAAAAGTCTGTTAATTTTGGTATGAGTTTTTTGTTTGAAAAAGTTTGTTAATTTTGTGTGAGTTTTTGTTTAAAAAGTTTTTTTTTCTCTCATAATACGTTTCACATCTCTACGATGCACCAAAAATGCCTTCATGCGTAATTTCTTCAAACTGTAATCCAAATCGGATTGTTTGAAATGATTTTATCATTTCATCATACGAAGGTTTGTTGATTACTGCATCATTATCGTTTCTATCTTTATTTTCTTCGTAATTTGTTGCTGGATTGCTTTTATTTTTTACACTATTTAAAATATCCAATTCAGTTAGCTTTCTGAGGTCTCAACTTCGGAATCAAGTGAAAGAAAATCCTCAATCAGCACATCATTAATTTCAACTTTTTTCTCTCAGCTCTATCCACATTTAAAAAAAATTCTTTTAACGGAATATCGTAGTATTTGTCTTCCGTACTTGCAAGATTTTCATTGTTATATAAAGAATCCAGCTTTGGCAAAACTGTTGCGCATAGTGCGATATGGGGCGCATAGTTCCATGCTTTGGAAATTTCTGATATGCTTTCCCGTAAGTTGATCTTTGGTATAGATAGAATGTTCTTAAGTGCTGTGATAACTTTCCACTTTATTCTCTTGCGATAATGTACTTTGAAGCTTTTGATCACTCCTTGATTTATTGGCAGTATATGGCTCACAAGCAAATTTATTTGATAATTTGCATAAAGAATATTCATCCGTGTTTAAAATAACTTTTATAGACAGTTTTACTTTCAAACAGACAGTATACAACAAAACTGAAGTAGCTTATGATCTAGTTTAGATACTTCTTTTCACTTTATTAAACACCAATTCACTTCACTGCCTCTAACAAAAACGTATTAAAATATTTATTGTTATAGATAAATAATACAATTGTTGTTAGGATAAAATATATATATATATATATATGCACTTATTTTCACTTCATTAAAGATCAATTCACTTTTCTCTTCGCTTCGCTTCACTGCCTATAGCAAAAACATTTTAAAAATATTCTTTATAATAAAATAAGTAACACAAATGATGTTAGAATAATAAAATATATGCATTTGTAGAAATAGTTGTGAAGTGTTTTTATTCTTGGCAGTGAATGAATGCTATGGCTGTAGGGAGTATATTTCCTAAATGCGATCCATTGCCCTATGAAAACAGCTTTAGTGCCCATGATTATGTTTGGTGCTTTTGAAAGATGAATAGTCATTTTATATTTCTATTATCATTTTGCAGGCTTCTGATTTTAATGCATGTCTGGTACACCTCCCTTAAAATAGACTTTTTTTTTTTAAATTTGACATAAAAATTTGGAATACATTTAAGTTTACCGATGTAAAGGGCCTACTTTTCTGTGTTTCATTTCACCATAGGGAAGCATACAGCAGTTAAAAATGATAGTGTGATTTTAATGCAAAGAGCTACATGTGTCAAAACTTTAGTGAAATTTCGAAAAAAAAATGCAATTTTTGATGACCCTAGCTCTTACATTACACATATCCTATAATTTTTATTCTTGTATAGCAAAGAGCGAACCTTATATAATACGACAATGTAATTTGTTTTGTGGGATAACTTCAATGCATACTATGAGAAATAGTATGCAAAACATAAAATTTCAATTTTTCAAGCGGGGCACTATCATTTGCCCCCCCCCCCCCACCAAATTAGAACCAATGGTCCCACAGCATTAATATTTTGGATTTCTGTCTTTCTAACGGTCATCTCACTGAGAAAAAAAAATCACAGAAATATGTTTACTATTTAATCACAGCCTGGATGATTCTTATATGAAATGACTCTTAAGCACTTTATGCGTTTTTTTTAGAAACACGGGATTAGCCGTGTGTAATGACGTTGTATGACATCATAGTGCACTTTTATAAAAGTACTAGCTGTCCTGCCCGGCGTTGCCCGTTCCCGTAATGTTATTCAGTTTTTAAATGTGTTATTTGCTTTCTAAATTACCCTTAAATTAAACTCAAATTTCTATGATTTTATATCTTTAAGTCCATTTTGTCAAAATTTATATTTTTAAACGGAAAAATCGCTAAAAGATATTAAATTGAAAGCACATGCTGTTTGGTATTTTGTTTTCTACGTAATTTTATTTTTTGGAAACTATGCGAACCGAAAGCGAACGAAACCGCGACGGAACACTCAGGTTTTTACTGAATCCTTAAAAATTTTCACACATTTTATTTTGTAAAAAAAGAATTCTATCCATACGAAAGTTCGAAAGTTTTTTAAAGTAATGTAAATCTGGTTTATTGAAAGGCTCTAAAATGGTTGTGCTAAAATACGGACATCTAATTACTTTTCCTGGGATGTAATTCGTGTTTGTCGGTGTATTTGAACGGGTTAAATCTCATATTTTTTTAACAAATTGCAACATAAATTATGAGAATGTTTTAGCTTTAAGAAAATATTTTCGGTTTGTCAGGACGTATATAGAATTGCGCCCTGCAAAGGCAAAACTACAATGAAACGATCTGGTTTTTATTGATTTCCTCAAATTTTTCGCACTTTTTATTTTGTAAAAATTATTTCTATTCGTCCGAACGTTTCAAAAATTTTTAAGAAGGTGTAAATTTGATCTATTGAGATTCTTTTAAAAGTTTGGGCTGAAATATGTAGGCTTAGATACTTTTAGCGTAGAAAAAATATTCTATACGTGAGTCGCAAAGTGCCTCCTTTTGCCGATGTATTTGAAAGGGTTAAATCTTATATTTTAAAAACCAATTGCATCATAGATTATAAAAATGTTTTTAAGCTTAAAGAATATGTTTTTTGTTTACCGGTACCTATAGGATTGCGTTTTGCTAAGTCAAAACCACAATGAAAACGATCTGTTTTTTACTGATTTCATAAAATTTTTCGCACATTTTATTTTGTAAAAAATATTTCTATCCGTCCGAACGTGTCGAATTTTTCGTAGAGAGTATAAATTTGGTCTATTGAGAAGATTTTAAAACATTGAGTTGAAATATGACGTTAAGATAATTTTAGCATCGAAAAAATATCCTCTCTGCGAGTCGCTAAATGACCTTCTTTTGCCAGTGTATTTGAAAAGGTTAAAATAAAAATATTTTAAAACCAATAACACCATCGATTAGAAGAAAGTTTCATCATTAAAATCTTTTTTTTTTTTTTTTTGGTTTGTTTATATTTTAAAAATTACACCCTGGAGGAGCATTGACAAAAGGGAGAAAAATAGTTTTGGAAAAAATGACCATTTTTGAATATTTGTTTTCAAAGGGTTAACTGCAACATTTTTTCGAATTGATTATTGCATTTGAGACCTAAAAATATGATCTTTCGAAATATGTCTCTTAAGTTTAACTGCGTTTAGCAGTTTGGTTTATTTGGATTTAAACAAAATGATCCATAAACGGGGAAAAAAGTTTCTTCTTCCGTTTAGGTGCGTAATTGAGTTTCTGCGCATGTGCAAACGCGTTCTTTCCCCGAAAATTAAAAAGATGATTTTTTGAAGAGAGTGAGTTCCGCTTCATAATTAATATCTATGAAACTAATAAAAAAATTAAAATTCTGAGCTTCAGGTGCATCACGAGAGATATTGGGCTACTCTCAAAAAAATTTTTGAGCTTCGTACGTGACGTAGATTTTGCTAGCCATCGCACACACACACACACACACACACAGACACACGCACAGACAGAGCGTTTTGTTCTTTTATTAGTATAGATAAAAGGTATAGTAATTATTTCCTGTCATTTTAAAAATGCCGAAGTGTAATAAATGTGAGATTTTGAAAGTTTTTTAATTGAAATTATAAAAAAACTGATTCTGAAATTGCAGAAGTTTTAAACCGATCAAAGAGAGTTATATATCAAGTACTCTCTATAAATGATAATATTAAGCGGAAAGCAAGATGTGGACGACTACATACGATGACTGTGCTGACTGATCGGAGAAAAAAGAGATTGGTATCTAGACAAAATATGTCCATACGGCAAATTAAAAAGAATCTCGGTGTACAGGTGTGCAAAGACACTCCCATAGATGTGTTAAAAGAGTTAGTATAATTACATATACTAAAGAAAATGGCTCGCAAACCGTCTCTCAAATTACATCATAAACAGGCAAGAATAAACTGGGTTAAAAAACACATGTCCTCCGGGGACAAACGGCGTATTGTATTATTCAGCGAGGAGAAAAAGTGGAATTTAGAAGGCACTGATGGTTGGAACGCATATTGGACTGATTTACAAAAGGTACCAAGGGCATTTTTCAGCAGGCAGCAGGGCGGTAAATCTGTTATGGTTTGGGGGGAGGGGGGCAATTTGAATTCAATGGCCAGACCTTTCTGGCTTCTCTAAAAGGAAGACAGAATTCAAAAAAATATCAAGAGACGCTAAAGCAACATTTTCTTCCATTCGGTGACATTTTGGGGGATTTTGGATGAACTTTTCAACAAGATAATGCTTCAATCCACGTATCACATTCTACAAATTTTTGGCTTTCTCAGAAAAATGTTTACGTTCTTAAGTGGCCAGCTTTAGGTCCAGACTTAAGCCCGATTGAGAATGTCTGGAGTATTTTAACCTGCCAAGTTTAAGGCAATGGAAAGCAGTAATATTCTATTGAAGAACTCCAAGAGGCCATTGTGAAAGCATGGTTCTCTTTGCTACCAGAAACCCTACAAAGACTAATTAGATGGACGCACGTTTATTTGAACTAATACAAAATCACGTAAAATTAATTTGTAAGTAAAATTTCTGTAAAAATTATAAATCTGGTTATTTTTGACATTGTACATAAACTTTGGAGACAGTATTTTTCAACTTTTTTTATTATATTTTTTACAATTATGTATTTTTTTTTTTACTTTTGATACAATTTATTTAAATAATCTTGAGAAATCTGCAAATAAAGAAATGTTATTAATTCTAACTTTTTATAATTCTTTGAAAATCGACATTTAATGCCTGTGCTCAAACTTTTGAGACAAACCTTACATCCATTGATATATTTTTAATATATACAGCTATACCATATGCTAAACACTACGTTGTATAGTATTTTACAAAGTCTTATTATTCTTTTAACAACGATTTTTTTAAATAGTGCAATTAATAATTCATATTTTCATTGAACAGAGACCCCTCTAAGCACGAGTAATACTCGCAATTGGCAGGGTTTTTTTTTTTGCACTTTTTAGCAAAATTGAAAAGTGCTTATGCATTCGGTTTCTCTGTCCACAGTATTAGGTCCGTCTGTCGGCGCTCTAACTCTCGTAAATATACTCCGATTTTCATGCAATTGATAGAGCTTATTTAGGGTCACCGATAGATGTTTGGTATTGCATATGAAGTACATACGATTAATTGTTCATTTATAGGGATACCTAAAAGAATTCGACTACATCATGGTATAGGTGGGGGGGGGGGGGATCGTTTGGAGAGAATTTTAATGACATTACGCTATTTCACATGTTTTGAAACTCATATAAATCACTGAATTTCACTATAGTGTAAGAGCTAGCAACGTTTTCGTCACCTGATTTTATCAAGGCTTATTTTTGAATATGTTTTTCCCTTTTATGGTAGAATACGTTTGCTAGCGGTCTGACAGTCGGGAGACGTTGCGTTTACCTGTGGCAGAAGGGGTTATGTAGGTCAAAAAGCTTCAAAATCACGTCATTTTATTAAGGCTCATTTTTGAATATATTTTTCCCTTTTATGGTAGAATACGTTTGCTAGCGGTCTGGCAGTCGGGAGACGTTGCGTTTACTTGTAGCAGAAGGGGTTATGTAGGTCAAAAAGCTTCAAAATCACGTCATTTTATCAAGGCTCATTTTTTAATATGTTTTTCCCTTTTATGGTAGAATACGTTTGCTAGCGGTCTGACAGTCGGGAGACGTTGCGTTTACCCGTGGCAATGCAGGTCAAAAAGCTTCAAAATCACGTCATTTTATCAAGGCTCATTTTTTAATATGTTTTGCCCTTTTATGGTAGAATACGTTTGCAAGCGGTCTGGCAGTCGGGAGACGTTACGTTTACCTTTTGCAGAAGGGGTTATGCAGGTCAAAAAGCTTCAAAATCACGTCATTTTATCAAAGCTCATTTTTAATGTTTTTCCCTTTTATGGTAGAATACGTTTGCAAGCGGTCTGGCAGTCGGGAGACGTTGCGTTTACCTGTGGCAAAAGGGGTTATGCAGGTCAAAAATCTTAAAAATTACGTCACTTTATCAATGCTCATTTTTTAAAATGTTTTTCCCTTTTATGGTAGAATACGTTTGTAAGTGGCCTGGCAGTCGGGAGACGTTGCGTTTACTTGTGGCAGAAGAGGTTATGCAGGTCATAAAAAACTTCAAAATCACGTCATTTTATCAAGGCTCATTTTTTAATATGTTTTTCCCTTTTATGGTAGAATACGTTTGCTAGCGGTCTGACAGTCGGGAGACGTTGCGTTTACCCGTGGCAATGCAGGTCAAAAAGCTTCAAAATCACGTCATTTTATCAAGGCTCATTTTTTAATATGTTTTGCCCTTTTATGGTAGAATACGTTTGCAAGCGGTCTGGCAGTCGGGAGACGTTACGTTTACCTTTTGCAGAAGGGGCTATGCAGGTCAAAAAGCTCCAAAATCACGTCATTTTATCAAGGCTCATTTTTTAATATGTTTTTTCCTTTTATGGTAGAAACGTTTGTTAGCGGTCTGGCAGTCGGGAGGCGTTGCGTTTACCTGTGGCAAAAGGGGTTATACAGGTCAAAAATCTTAAAAATTACGTCACTTTATCAATGCTCATTTTTAAAAATGTTTTTCCCTTTTATGGTAGAATACGTTTGCAAGTGGCCTGGCAGTCGGGAGACGTTGCGTTTACTTGTGGCAGAAGAGGTTATGCAGGTCATAAAAAACTTCAAAATCACGTCATTTTATCAAGGCTCATTTTATTATATCTTTTTCCCTTTTATGGTATTATACGTTTGCGGGCGGTCTGGCAGTCAAGAGACATTGCATTTATATGTGGCAGAAGGGGTTATGCAGGTCAAAAAACTTTAATTACGCCATTTTAGCAGATTTTTGTTTGTAAAATTGGTTTATACTATTTATTTGTGATATTAATCCATTATTGATAAACGGTACCAGTGTCACTAAGACTCTTTCAGATCAATATTTATAGATAACACATTACTCATTTTATAGCAGACAACCTATATCTAATTTGCCAGACACAAAGTCGATTGCAAAGTTAATGCCAGACGGCTTTAAATATGGCAACGAAAGTGCCTGTTCCAAGAGTGGTTTATAATTTAAAAATTATAAGACCTCTATACGTCATTTTATCAAGCTTAAATATTACAAGATATTACTCTTTGGTGAGTAGACAACCTATAATTAATTTGCCAGACACAAATTCGGTTACAATGTTAATGCCAGATAGCTTTAAATATGGCAACAAAAGTGCGTGTTCCAAGAGTGGATTTTAGTTAGAAAATTATAAGACCTTTTAACGTCATTTTATCAGGCTTAAAAATTACTCTTTGGATAGCAGACAACGTATAATTAATTTGCCAGACACAAATTCTGTTGCAATATTAATGCCAGACGGCTTTAAATATGCAACAAAACAAGCAGTTTTGTTGCCATATTTAAAGCTGCCTGGCATTAATATTTCAACAGAATTTGTGTCTGACAAATTAATTATAGGTTGTCTGCTCACCAAAGAGTAATATCTTGTAATTTTTTAGCTTGATAAAATGACGCAAAGAGGTCTTATAATTTTTTAACTAAAATCCACTCTTGGAACAGGCACTTTCGTTGCCATATTGAAAGCCGTCTGGCATTAACTTTGCGACCGAATTTGTGTCTGAAAAATTAATTATAGGTTGTCTGCTATCCAAAGAGTAATATCTTGTAATTTTTAAGCTTGATAAAATGACGTAAAGGGGTCTTATAATTTTTAAATTGTAAACTACTCTTATAACAGGCACTTTCGTTGCCATATTTAAAGCCGTCTGGCATTAACTCTGCAACCGAATTTGTGTCTGGATAATTAATTATAGGTTGTCTGCTATCCAAAGAGTAATATCTTGTAATTTTTAAGCTTGATAATATGACATAAAGAGGTTTTATAATTTTTAAATGATAAACCACTCTTGGAACAGGCACTTTCGTTGCCATATTTAAAGCCGTCTGGCATTAACTCTGCAACCGAATTTGTGTCTGGATAATTAATTATAGGTTGTCTGTTATCCAAAGAGTAATAGCTTGTAATTTTTAAGCTTGATAAAATGACGTAAAGATGACTTACAATTTTTAAATATAAACCACTTTTAAAACAGGCATTTTTGTTGCCATGTTTAATGCCGTCTGGCATTAACTTTGCAACCGAAATTATGTCTTGCAAATTAACTATAGATTATCCGATATATCCTAAGAGTAATATGTTATCTATAAATGTAGATCTGGCAGGGTCTTAGCGACATTGGTAACGTCTAGCAATAATGGATTAATATCACAAATTGTTAGTATAAACAAATGATACAAACAAAAATCCTGCTAAAATGGCGTATTTTTTAAGGTTTTGGCCTGCATAACGCCTTCTGCCACAGGTAAATGCAACGTCTCCCGACTGCCAGATCGCTTGCAAACGTATTGTACCACAAAAGGGAAAAACATATTAAAAAATGAGCCTTGATAAAATGACGTGATTTTTAAGCTTTTTGACCTGCATAACCCCTTCTGCCACAGGTAAACGTAACGCCTCCCGACTGCCAGACCGCTTGCAAACGTTTCTATCATAAAAGGGAAAAACATTAAAAAATGAGCCTTGATAAAATGATGTGATTTTTAAGCTTTTTGACCTGCATAACCCCTTCTGCCACAGGTAAACGCAACGTCTCCCGACTGCCAGACCGCTTGCAACGTATTCTACCATAAAAAGGAAAAACATATTAAAAAATGAGCCTTGATAAAATGACGTGATTTTGAAGCCTTTTGACCTGCATAACTCCTTCTGCCACAGGTAAACGCAACGTCTCCCGACTGCCAGACCGCTTGCAAACCGCTACCATAAAAGGGAAAAACATACTAAAAAATGATCCCTGATAAAATGACTTGATTTTTGACGTTGCTAGCTCTTAGACTACTATAATCACTTCAAATCAGAGCATTCATAGCATTTTTTATTAATTTACAGGTACGCAAAAAATGAATCAATTACAATACTGTGTTTGCGTAGTAATTAGTGGAGAGTACGTTTTAAAATTCGGCATGCTCTTTTAAATTTCATTAGTTTTTTTGCATATTACTCTTTATATATAAATTCTATAACTCATATACAGGGCTGCACTAAAGTATTCACATACCACTCTCCTTATTTGATTAAGCCCCACCAGTGGCCAAGAGGCTCTGGCTGTAAACTAGTAGACAGGAAGTGCTGGGTTCGAAGCCGGGTAGTGCCTATCGGACTAATCGTTCGAAGTTTTCCTTCTTCGAACCTTGGATTTCCTTGTGTAAAGAAGGGTTACGTTCTCTTAGAAAGAACCCACGGAGGGCACCCCAACTCTTAGGACCTATATCCTTCGTGTAGATAATTGACCGACATAAACACAACCAACTAACCAGCCAACCTTATTAGGGAAAATTGCTGAAGGGGAATTTTCAACTGAAATATATGTATGTTTTAGAGGAAATAAATAGATACACACCTCTATATCGTATACAGGACTGTAAAAAAATTCAGATAATTTTCCGATTGTAAATGGGAACAGCTAAAATTCAGTTTTGAAATTCGTTTCCATATGGTGAAATGAGACACAATATTTTAATTTTTTAAACAGTCCAGTTTTGTTACATTATTCTAACCGTGTTGGAAAGTGCTTCATAATCTATGCTAGACGCATGATTTTTTTTAATCTCGTGAAAGGAAGGTAAAAATTTCCCAATTGAAATTCAGTACTTGAAAATGTTAGAAATACAAAATATATAGATTTGTCTAAATATAAATCAGCATTAAAGATAAAAATAATCAAAAAGAAAAAGGTATTTCAAGTCTATTTACAGATAAAACAATAAGAAAATCCATGCGTTAATCATAGATTATGAAACACTTTCTAACACCAAACATGTATATATGTATTCCATATTTTTTTAACAGACTTGTATTTGATCTATCAGTTGATAGAGAAATTTAATTTAGCAAGAAAACGCCTAACAGGTTGAAATTTCTCTTTCAGCAATTTATACTAATAGATGAAGACATGCTTGAATACTTTTGTTCAGCCCTGTAACTTACCTAGTATCTTTATTACACCCAATATTTAGCGAAAACTTAATTTAGACAAAAACATTCTTAAATCTACTGAAATCACATTTCCAGAAATTAACATCCATAAACGACCATGTATCCAGTTCTTTGCGTGGCCATGTATATCACTTCATTTATATTTCACAAACATTTCTTAGTAAATTTTATGCAATTCAGCGTAAAAATGCATAATCCATTTAAAAGCTGTTGATAATAAAATATCAAATGTTCCTTTGTAACGCTCTGCCGTCACACAAGGATGAGTATAATAGAATAATGGCCTTTTTTAAACAGTTAATTAAATGTTATTCATTAATCATGAAATAGACAAATCAATAATTAGACAAGATGAATCTTACCTTTTATGCATCTTTGTCTTCGGGACTTTCATCAACCACATCCACCATTTGAAGATTATCTGGATGATTCTTTAGATCAGCTTTTATTAGCTAATTTATTAATAAATTTTGTTATCTAGAATAATAAATGACATATTAATATTTAACTCATTAAAATAACAAACTCCACTGAAGTTAAACAAAAACTTGATTATTGTGTTTCATAGTAATACAATGCTGCTTGAAGCAGCTTCAAAACAAACGTTACATATTTCTTTTCACAATCAAAACACACAACTAACTAACTAAAAAACAGTCAAAAGTTCTTTTTGACAAAAAAGAGTTCTTTTACCTTTTTTCATTTATTTTGTTTCTGATCACGTGACTTAGACGCAGTAATAAATTTATTCGGGTAAATAGTCCTTGGAAGAATCACTTCATTCCATTTTTTAGTTTCATTACGAAATCGTTGAAAAATAATTACTTTCTTTTGATGATACATAAAAAAGTTTACATCGTAAATAAATCAATTTCTATTTTAAGTAGATTGTTCAGTTCAGCTGAAGGGTGATTATTAGTTTATTTCAACACCCTTCCTTAATCACCTCAGATGAATAACACTGTAGTTTAATAGATTCTCGATGTTTCACCAGTTGAGACTTGGGTAAGGGTTTTGTCAGTGCATCGGTTATCATGTCTTCGGTTGGACAATATTTTAAATCTATTATTTTATCTTTCTTTAGTTGTTTTATGGCGTAGAATCTTATATCTATATGTTTTGTATATTTTGAAAACTTCGCATTCTCTACCATTTTTGTTGCACTCTGATTATCTTCGAAAATCATTATTGGTTCTTGTTGTTTTAAATTTAAATCACTTAATAGTTTTACAAGCCAAGTAATTTCTTGACCTGCTGTGCCCGCTGAAATAAATTCAGCTTCTGCCGAAGAATATGCTATGCAATTATGTTTCTTCGTATACCAATTAATTAGATTTTTTTCCTAAAAAGAAAATGTTCCCAGTTGTAGGTTTTCTTGTTCTGGTGTCACCTCCCCAATAGGAGTTAGCATAAGCTACCGATAGTGGTTAGTCATCTGTGTTGATAGTTAACTTTAACTGTTTGGTGCAACGAAACGAGTGGTCAACTATCTAGTTGACCACTCGTTTCGCTGCTCACGTGGCGTTTCACATCTTCTACTGGGGATATTAATCACAGCTGATATGTCAGGACGCGTGTTCGTTGCTTTGTATAACAGTGATCCTATAACTCTTCTGAAATTTGTGTTATTTGGTAGCAGATTTTGTTCGTCTTCTATTTTATAAAAACCGGGGTCCATTGGAGTTCCTACTGGTTTAGCATTTTGTAGTCCGAATTTATTTACTAACTCTCCTATTTTTAACTTCTGGCTCAGAGTATATCCCTTTTCCATCCTCTTTATTTCAGTTCCGAGAAAATGCGCTATATGACCGAGATTTTTGAGTTCGTGTTCTTCATTAAGTTGTTTTACTATAATCTCAACTGTTTTCTCATCATCGGGTATTAATATGTCGTCGACGTAGATAATTATATAAGTGAAATTTTCATTTTCTTTTCTGGTGAATAAACAGGAATCAACAATACTTTGATTGAATTTAATTTTTTTAATGATTGTTCAACTCTTTTATGCCAAGTTCTGGCTGCCTGTTTTAGGCCGTATATTGGAGTTTTTTAGTCTGCAGACTTTGTTTTCGGAATTCTTTTCTATGTAGCCTCCCGGCTGTTTCATGTACACTACTTCCTCAAGCTCACCATATAGAGAAGTGTCTAAAGAAAGAAAGGTGTATATGTGTCTAAAGTTTTGTTTGTGATATGCGGCTGCTGCTAAAAATGCGCGAACTGTTGTTTGTGAGACGACAGGGGAAAAAGTCTCATCATAATTTTCATCGTAATTTTTACTATAGCCCTTGGCTACTAGGCGCGCTTTATGTTTTTGAACGCTTCCGTAATTATTTAATTTCCTTTTAATTGTCCATTTTGATCCTATAATTTTTTTGTTTGGTGGAGGATCCACTAATTCCCATGTGTTATGTTTTTTTAGCGAATTGATTTCCGCTTGTGTGGCTTTGAGCCAATTTTCTTTTTCACAGGGATTATCAATTTCCTGTATTTCATTCCAACTAGTGGGCTCATTCATTTAGTTATTGTTTACATAACTGACGTATCTGTCTGGTGGTAACTCTCCCCCCCCCCCCCCAGTTTCATCTTTGCGATCTTCTAGGTTCAGTGATGGGTTGTTTGGACGCGGTTGGTTCCTCGATCGTGTTGTTTATTTCTGTTTCAATGTAATTTTTATCATCATATGACTTTTCTATATCTTTACTTTCTTTTAAGTTAATTTTGCTGTTCTCTAGGAATTTTACGGTTCTTGCTATTACTATTTTGTTATCTTTAGCGTATACGCGGTACCCTTTTTAATTGTTATCATATCCTACGAATGTCTCTTCCTGAGATCTATCCTCTAATTTTCCTCGATATTGTTTGTTTATATATACATATGCTTTGCAGCCGAATGTACGTAAATAGTGCAAATTTGGTTTGCGTTTAAACCAAAGCTCGTATGGGGTTTTATTCGTTGATCTTGTTGGTAAGCGATTTTGTAAATGATTCGCGTTATTAATTGCTTCTCCCCAAAATCTTTGCTGTAAATTCGGCCCCACCAGTGACCGCGAGGTTCTGACCTCGAAACTGGTAGACGGTAGATGCTGGGCTCGAACCCAATCGCGACCGTCGGCCTAACCGTTCGAAGTTTTCAGTGGTTTTCTTCGAACCTTGGATTTCCTTGCATTAATACGGGTTAGGTCCCTTAGAAAGTCCCCCACGGAGGGCATCCCACCCATTAGGGCCTATATCCGAAGCGTAGGTAATTGGCCGGCATAAACAAAAAAACTTTGCGGTAAATTGGCTTCGCGTAATAGACTTCTAGTCATGTCTAATAATGAACTGTTTTTCCTCCCAGCTACGCCATTCTGGCTCGGACAATATGGCTCAGATAGTTGATGTTTTATACCTCTTTTTCTTAGGTAACCGTTTGTTTCTCTACTCATGTATTCTTCTCCGTTATCGGATCTTATTACTTTCGGATATGATCCGAATTGGTTTCGTACCATAGCTATATAGTCGATTAATTTATCAGCACTTCAATTTTATGACATAATAAGTATATTACTGTAAACCTAGAGTAATCGTCTATGAAAGTTATAAACATTCTTTTTCTGCCAATTGTGGGGGATCCTATTGATGTGCATACGTCTGTGTGCACTAGATCGAGTACTCTGCGTGTTTTGTTTTTATGTATTGTGTTTGGATAAAGTGCATCGCTTATTTTTGTTTGTATGTATGTTTCGCATATTGTTTCATGACTACAATTATTTCGTTCTATTCCATAGGTTAAATTTTCTTTAATCATTTCCTTTATGGAATTGTAGTTTCTGTGACCTAGGCGTTTGTGCCACAGTTCTATGCAATTTTTATTTTTGCATTCATGCGCAATGTTTACTGTGTTAGACTCTATATTCTCTAGCAATTCAACCTCGTATACAGGGTGAGTCATAAATATCGAAACAATAGGCTATGTCCTTAAATATTGCCCCTAGACCCATACTTCCAATTGCAAAGTTTCACCAAAAAAGGTAAATTTTTTGATATGATAAGTTGCAACCCCATGGGGGGTCTATTTTAAAAAATACAAAAATTAAATTTTTATACGGCCCCCAGAGGATAAATCTTCCAATTAGAAAAATTTTCCTTATGCATTCCTGAATTGAACAAAAAAAATTCCATCTTGATATCTCCAAAACTCAGAGAGTTATGACAATTTTAATAAATCGTGAGGTTTCAAGGGATCAGAATCAAATTGAAATGCGTGTAATTGAAGAAACAATGTTGCTGTATGTTGTCCAGGAAAACTTTATTTTATTTATTTATTTATAGAGTTTGAATTTTGAATGTTTTGTGATGGTTAACCACATAATTTGTAAGCACTATCACATCATAAGCTTTCGTAATAATTTTTTTTCAAAAAATTTAGAGTAAATTGAAATTGTCATAACTCAAAATATTATTTGTCGCGTTGAATTTTTTTCTTTTAATTAAATGAAAATGTTTAATTTTCAATTTGATTCAGCATTTTAAATAATATTTCTAAAAAGTAAAAGTATTTAAAATAGCAATTTAAAAAAAGATGCAATTTTTTGTGAACAAATCATATTTTTAAAAGTAAATTTTCTAAAGTGAAAACATCTTTCGGCATTTTTTTTTTTTTTTTTTTTGAGGTGTTAAAAAACTATTGAATTGTTACCGTAACCAACGGTTACTGACTTATGATGTAAGTTTAAAAATGAGAAATACTGAAATAAAAAAAATCTGATGAAGAAAAGTGCATTTAGTTTTAAACAAAGATTGGCTCCTAACGTTTAAATGCTTTTTTAAAAGTGTCTAGGTGATTAACTACTTCTTGTGTAGTTTCGATTTCAGATTTTGTTTAAGTTTTGCCATTTTCGCCTTCTTTAATTACTATTTAAATGAGTCAGCTTATTTAAACATAATTTTTTTATCACGACGACTTCAATTTTTTTCATTGTTTTATCCCTGTCAACTTTATATTTTTCTTGTTAAAATTGCCACTACACGATGCGTAAAAGATGCCTCTAATTACGGGCCTCCAAACTGGTAGACGGTAGGTACTGGGTTCGAATCCAATCGCAACCATCGGCCTAACCGTTCGAAGTTTTCCGTGGTTTTTTTCGAACCCTGTATTTCCTATTGCAGATAATTGGCCGAAATAATAAAAAGAAAAAAAACAATCCCCAACGTGTTAACCGCTGTAAGCGGACTCAAAGGCCGCTGCGCCTTTTTTTTTTTTTTTTTTTTTTTTTTTTTTTTAAAGCTATTGCATAGCTTTTATCGCGGGCTTTGAGCGCGGTGACCGAATCCAAAAATTCCGTAACGCGAAAAATCCTAACACATCGGTAACGAAAAAACCTAACACTCGGCTAACGTCGTTTCCTTTCGGAAAACTTCGGAACGGTATCCTTCGGTAGACTTCGGCAGACATTGACGCGGTATTTTTCAGATATTAGAATATCAAGTCTCAAACTTATGTTTCTTATGATCTAATTTTCATAGCGCGGCCAAATTTTGTTTGGTAATTTATTATGAGACAGTGTTTATTTTGGTGGTCTTATTTATTTTGGTGACAAGAGACCCCCCCACCATGAGGGTCGAAAAATTTAAAATGCTTATAACTCGCGATCTAACCTTCGTAGCGCGGCCAAACTTTGTTTGGTAATTTATTATGAGACATTGTTAATTTATGGTGACAGGAGACCCCAAACGGTGAGGATCGAAAAATTTAAAATGCTCATAACTCGCGATCTAATTTTCGTAGCGCGGCCAAATTTTGTTTGGTAATTTATTATGAGACATTGTTAATTGTTAGTGACAGAAGACACCCCACGGCGAGGGTCGAAAAATTAAAAATGCTTATAACTCGCGATCTAATTTTGGTAGCTTGGCAAAATATTGTTTGGTAATTTATTATAAGACAGTGTTAATTTTTGGTGACAGGAGACCCCCACCACGGTGAGAGTCGAAAAATTTAAAATGCTTATAACTCGCGATCTAATTTTCGTAGCGCGGCCAAATTCTGTTTGGTAATTTTTTATGAGACAGTGTTAATTTTTGGTGACAGGAGACCCCCCCACCGTGAGGGTCGAAAAATTTAAAATGCTTATAACTCGCGATCTAATTTTCGTAGCGCGACCAAATTTTGTTTGGTAATTTATTAAGCTATTGCATAGCTTTTATCGCGGGCTTTGAGCGCGGCGACCGAATTTAAGAATTCCGCAACGAGAAAAATTCCTAACAATCCGGCTAACGAAGTTTCAGTTTGGCAGACTTCGGGAAGGTATCCTTCGATAGACTTCAGCAGACATTGACGCGGTATTTTTGCATAAGTTGATAAAAAATGCTATGCAATAGCTTTACCGCGGCAGTCCCCGAGTGGCACACATATTTTTTTTTTTTTTTTTTTTTTCATTTTTTAGAGTTTAACATACAGTTTGCAGTTCAAATACAAATACATTTTAAATTTTGTTTAACTTGCGAATCAGTTATTTTTTTAAAACAAGAACAGGTGTTAAATGAATCTTCGGCATATTTCATTTAAACGTTTTAAGTTGAAATTATTCAATTGAATTTCTTAAATGATGTTTGGTTCGAACGCATTAAACCTTGATCAGTTAAATACACTTAGAATGAAATATTAGTGGGAGTTTAGCATAAAAAAATACGCAACAGAAACGTTATACTCTTCGACTTTAACATTCGAATAAATATTTTTTAAATGCCGTTTTGAATAAATAAACTACTCGGATGTAGCAATCGGAGGACTCTAAAGATACGAAATTCCGTGGATTAGTACAAGATATCACTGAAATCGTGTAAACTATACAAAATTCATTATGAAAACGCCATCCGAAAGATGATTGATACAAAAACGTAAACAAAACCAATTCATGTCAAGAAGTAACTGCATCTGACTTTTTATGGAAATTCCTGCATTAATTCTTAAAGTAGAGCTATTGCATAAATCGTAACAAATTCAGTGTTGCAGCGCCTCTCGTGGAGTAATATACAACAAAATATAAATAATATCAATTCATGTCAAGGAATAACTGAATCTGAAGATTGATGATATTCCTTGCATTCTGGAGATAGAGCGATCGCGGAAATCGCACAAAAGCCTTTACGGTAGGGTCACCTGTTAAGCGATTCACACCAAAAACTAATCAGCATCAATGTATATCAAGAACTAAGTAAATATAATTTTTTATTAAATTTTGTGTATTAGTTCTTGAGATAGCGCGCTCACAATATGTATATCATGTCACAGAAGCAGTGACTCACAGACAGACATTTTGTAAAAACATGTTTTTCGGTATCTCTGAGGGTATCTCGAAAACCGGAATTCAAAATTTCGGTATCTCGAAAACCGGAATTCAAAATTTTCATGAATCCAATACTTTTCTCTTGTAAAGATAGAAAAAAGTAAAAATATGTTTAAAACCACATAAATTTTGAAGCTGAATAGTACAAACTAGATTTTTGAAAAAAATTCTAAGTAATTTATTAAAATATATTTCCATTAACATTAAAATATATTCCATATGACCCAGTTAATATAAGGGTCATTATCGCTATTACTATTTTTACTAAACTTATTGCCTGCGGCAATAAGTTTTAAAGACACGGTTAATGAGAGTTTAATTAATATCACTTAATTTAATAACACTTTTAATAAGTGTTTAATAAGACGGTGCGGCCAATGGGTCGTGCCAATTACGAGCCTGGCGCCAAGCTCGAGATATTGCAGACATCTACCATATGTCAAGGAAGTTTAAAGCAAAAAGCTATACGCTTTTATTTTATATTTAAAAGTTAAAGTATTGTCTTGGGTCTACATTTAACAATGCGTAAATTAATGGTCGATCCCTAAATTGTATTTCAAATGAACTGATATCGCTGCACTCAGATGTATGCTAAAGTGGTGTAAGTCACGAATTTTGAAAATTTTTGGATTTTAATATCATCCAGGGATTTGCAGATATCGAGATGAATTTTTTTTTTTTTGTTCGATTCAGAAGAGGATAAGGAAAATTTTTCTAATTGGAAGTTTTATTCTCTGGGAGTCGTATAAAAACTTAATTTTCGTATTTCTTAAAATAGACCCCCCATGGAGTTGCAACTTATCTTATCAAAAAATTTACCTTTTTTGATGAAACTTTGCAATTGGAAGTATGGGTCTAGGGGCAATATTTAAGGAGATAGCCTACTGTTTCGATATTTATGACTCACCCTGTATATTGTTTTTCATTTTTGCTTCCAAGTATACAGGGTGATTCTAATTTTTTTTTTTTTTTTACAATAAAAGAGGGGTGATAGTACACATCAAGACAAACAATATTAAATAGGAGACCAAGGGTCCCAAACGTTTTCCAAAGGAGATAGCCGCCATTAAAGTGATTTGCGGTTTTCACTAAAATTATTCTTTATGTCGCCATTTTTTAAAAATTAAATTATAAAGATAAATTTCAAAAAATGCCGATAGAGGGCGCTTTAGACTTTGGAATAAAGAACAACTATTTTTTGCTGGTATTTTTTGCATCTCGTTAAATGTTTTCGTAAGCTTAGACTCAAACTTAAATTTTGAGCTGAAAATCTGAATAGTTGGGAGTGGTTAAGTAGCACAAACTGAACCGTGTTCAGAGGGTTCAAATTTCAAATGATTATAAAAAACGGAAAAACTGGTCGATTGATTTGCGGTTTTCACTAAAACTATTCTTTATGTAGGTATTTTGTTGAAAATAAATTGTAAAGCTAAATTTCAAAAAATGCCGATAGAGGGCGCTTTAGACTTTGGAGTAACGAACATCTCTTTTTTGGGGTATTTTTTGCATCTTATTAAATGCTTTCGTAAGCTTAGACTTAAATTTTGAGCTCAAAATCTGAATAGTTGGGAGTGGTTAAGTAGCACAAACTGAACTGTGTTCAGAGGGTTCTAATTTCAAATGATTATGAAAAACCGAAAAATTGGTCGATTCTTTTGCGGTTTTCGATAAACCTAATTTTTAAATCAGCATTTTCTTGAAAATGAATTTTAAAGATAAATTTCAAAAAATGCCGATAGAGGGCGCTTTAGACTTTGGAGTAACGAATAACTATTTTTTACGTTATTTTTTGCATCTGATTAAATGTTTTCGTAAACTTAGACTTAAATTTTGAGCTCAAAATCTGAATAGTTGCGAGTAGTTATGTAGACAAACTGAACTGCTCGTTCGGAGGGTTCAAATATCAAATGATTATGAAAAACCGAAAAATTGGTCGATTCTTTTGCGGTTTTCGATAAACCTAATTTTTAAATCAGCATTTTCTTGAAAATAAATTTTAAAGATAAATTTCACAAAATGCCGATTGAGGGTGCCTTAGACTTTGGAGTAGCGTACAACTATTTTTAACGTTATTTTTTTAATCTCATTAAATGCTTTGAAATGCATAGACTTAAATTTTGGTCTCACCTTCTTTTGCCAATCTGTGGTAAATTGGTCGATTCTTTTGCGGTTTTCGATAAACCTAATTTTTAAATCAGCATTTTCTTGAAAATAAATTTTAAAGATAAATTTCACAAAATGCCGATTGAGGGTGCCTTAGACTTTGGAGTAGCGTACAACTATTTTTAACGTTATTTTTTTAATCTCATTAAATGCTTTGAAATGCATAGACTTAAATTTTGGGCTCACCTTCTTTTGCCAATCTGTGGTAATCGGATTTGGTATTTCATCGGTAATTACCTCGAAAATTTCTTCTTTTATTAATAGCATTTCTGTTTTAAATTTCCAAATGGAGTAGCTGTTTTGATTTAATTTCTCTACTAACTGAAAATCTCTCGAGGCGGCCATTTTTACTTATTAACTTATAAATACTTAATCTTATAACTCAATGACAAATTGTTTTTATTTTTGTTTATATCATCTAAGAGATTTTTCTCTATTTATTTTTATTCATTCAATTATAACATATCACTTATTATCTTTATTCATCCAATTTCAACAAATATATCATATATTTTCAATAACGTTGAGAAAAAAAAGAACAAATGTTTTTCGCAATAATTATATGCACTAATTAATGATACAATTTATTTTTATGGGGCCATTTTTTATTTGTTTATTTATATTATGATACCACCTTGTGTGATAATTTCAGTCTCTTGTTCAATTTGTTGATAATAAAATATCAAATGTTCCTTTGTAACGCTACGCCATCACACAAGGATGAGTATAATAGAATAATGGCCTTTTTTAAACAGTTAATTAAATGTTATTAATTAATCATGAAATAGACAAATCAATAATTAGGCAAGATGAATCTTACCTTTTATGCATCTCTTTCAGCAATTTATACTAATAGATGAAGACATGCTTGAATACTTTTGTTCAGCCCTGTAACTTACCTAGTATCTTTATTACACCCAATATTTAGCGAAAATTTAATTTAGACAAAAACATTCTTAAATCTACTGAAATCACATTTCCAGAAATTAGCATCCATAAACGACCATGTATCCAGTTCTTTGCGTGGCCATGTATATCACTTCATTTATATTTTACAAACATTTCTTAGTAAATTTTATGCAATTCAGCGTAAAAATGCATAATCCATTTAAAAGCTGTTGATAATAAAATATCAAATGTTCCTTTGTAACGCTCTGCCGTCACACAAGGATGAGTATAATAGAATAATGGCCTTTTTTAAACAGTTAATTAAATGTTATTCATTAATCATGAAATAGACAAATCAATAATTAGACAAGATGAATCTTACCTTTTATGCATCTTTGTCTTCGGGACTTTCATCAGCTACATCCACCATTTGAAGATTATCTGGATGATTCTTTAGATCAGCTTTTATTAGCTAATTTATTAATAAATTTTGTTATCTAGAATAATAAAGGACTTATTAATATTTAACTCATTAAAATAACAATCTCCACTGAAGTTAAACAAAAACTTAATTATTATGCTTCATATTAATACAATGCTGCTTGAAGCAGCTTCGAAACAAACGTTACATATTTCTTTTCACAATCAAAACACACAACTAACTAACTAAAAAACAGTCAAAAGTTCTTTTTTACAAAATAAGAGTTCTTTTCCCTTTTTTCATTTATTTTGTTTCTGATCACGTGACTTTGACGCAGTAATAAATTTATTCGGGTAAATCGTCCTTGGAAGAATCACTTCATTCCATTTTTCAGTTTCATTACGAAATAATTGAAAAATAATTACTTTCTTTTGATGATACGTAAAAAAGTTTACATCGTAAATAAATCAATTTCTATTTTAAGTAGATTGTTCAGTTCGGCTGAAGGGTGTTTATTAGTTTATTTCAACAAAAACCACTTTAAGTAATCTACTCTCATAGTCAGTAAACTTTACGAACTCTTTTGTGTAGCCCTGTATATTAACTTTAGCATTTATACACACGATATAATATGCATAAATTTAATGGTACTTAAAAGCGCATTTCATGATTTTAAAAATGCATGCCATCCATCCATTAGCTAACATCATTAATATACAACAATTAGGATAGAATATACAATTTGTAATTTTGTGTGAGTGTTCCCGTAAATATTTCGTATTATGCTTTAAATAACTTATACTAAATCTTAGCGACGCATATCAATTTTGAAATAGTTTAATATAATTAAAATATGTCGCAAACAGTCCCCCCTTTTACCGTTATGTAATGGAATTCTTTTGTATAGTACTGTAAATGAATAATAACAATTCCTTTCACCGGATTTTTTGCAGGATGCGTATTTTAGTGAATTTCTTAAATGCATATCAGTTTTATTATGTTTAATAGGTTTAAAGGTGTATCATCTTTAAAATTAATTTAAAACGATTTTTCCCAAAGGCCATGATGTAACAGAATACTTTTGATTGTCCCTATAAATTAATTAATCATGTTAGAAAATTCATTTGAAATAGGATTCGGCCTAGGGTAAACATCAATATATACTTAAGCTAGGGCACGGCCAGACAAACCGAAGTCATAAACACTTTTCAACTTACACAAATTTCAGTTTGCGAACACTCAGCAAAGGAAAGAGGGGCGCTGTAGGTGCCAATGAAGTACAAAAGCGTTGTTGATAATGATTTCTGAAAAAAAAGGGTAATTAGTCGAGATATTAATCTTTAATGACACGGAAGTTTTAAACATACATAAAGATACGGATGGCATGCTCCATGCGCTATCAGCTTTTTAAGACTAGATACATATTTTTTAATGATATATTTTCAAAATGCAGTGCTTAATAGTAGTATAAAAGCAATGAACGTCAAATTGTTAAAAACAGACCAATTTAATTTGAATTAACCACGTAATTACTTTGGGATTCGACATTAGTTTGCATTGAGGGGCGCTCTCAATATACCTTCCTGTCAAAGGGTTATTTAAAAGTCTATCTGGAAAAAAACGACTCGGACAGAGGCGACGTTCCATCTTTGCCACTTCCTTTTGAAGCACGCTTAGTAAACTGCCAAGTTTAAACTAAGGTCTTTGTTTTAGATGCACTGTAAAAGGAAAAGAGTATTCCTTCTCTAAATTTGGGTTTATTTAGTCATCATAAACATACTTGAATAATATTTTTTAAAAATTATACAGAATAACAATGTTTAATATTATTTAACCTTCATATCTCACTGAAGTTTCACGGTATATCTACCTATACTTTTCTAATATGTATAGCTGTAACCAACCTCATGTTGCATTGTTACGAAGTTTTATTATTCTTTTAGCAACAATTTTTGTAATATTAAATTTGCTAATTAACATATTTATTCTATGGAAGCCTCTGTGCGCTAGCAATACTCGCACTTGACAGATTATTTTAGATTAAACGGTATTGCAGGCTCACTTAAAATTTGATACTTATAGATTACGAAGTTAAGTTTAGAAAAGTCATCTGCATGAGGAAATTTCTTTAAAATTTCTCTGTCTTATAAAGTGAATCAAACTAAGCACATTTACTAAATTTCAGACTTTAATTCAATATATTTTAACTTAAGGAAGTTGATTTCTCAGAAGCTCCAGAGTCAAATTGTCAAATCATGGACCAATTGCTCCACGAAACCTTACTTAAGAAATTTAAATTTATACTAGTGTTTTAATCACTGGCTTTGGAAAGTTGGAATTTATTTCCAAAATTTTAAAAAATAAAACACCACACCTTTTAGTTAATTTCTTGTAAATAACCAAGTTTATGTTATATTCTATTCATTTATTTGCTACATAAAAAAGAATATATGCATTTATCTTTGATTTTTTAAAAAGTACATTTCATTTCAGACGGTGGATTCCGTGGTCAAAAGCTCGTTAATTTAAAGACGATTGCAGAAGCTGCCGTCGAAAACTGCACTAAAAAGTACGTATAAACGAAGTTAAAGATTTTCCAATGTCTGTAATATCATGATTATAGCTGCCTTTATGCTTACAGTGGGCACAAATTGAAATCCGTAATTGTGGTGCAGCATTTGGGATCAATAAAGAACAGCAAAGAAAAACATCCTGAACAGGTATTAGGAAAAACTTACGTATTTTTGTAGAATTCCATAGATATTTTTATGTATAAATTCACACTTTCATTTTAATATTTATAGGATTCATGGAAAATAAAAGAAATCATATCATTTTGGCACGAAGAAATGTTGAATATGCCTAATAAATGTGAACCAGAATGGATGGATGCTGAAGATCCGTTATTTATACTTTACACAAGGTATGAAATTATCTTAAAATAATGATATTTATAACGATGGAACAATTTCACATGAATGACTAAATAATTCTATCGTATTATCTTCGCTAAATAATTCAACTTAAATTCAAATTATTTTAAGTATTAACCTATATATTTAATCTTAGCTAATGAATGGGAGAATATTTCTTAAATTAAAATCTTTTTTATATAAATTTTTTATTTTTTATTTTTGAAACATTATTATGAATAATAAGTTGATTGTGTTAGGATTTTTATTTTCATTTCTGTGTGATTTTCGAATTTACACATTATTTAACGAATAAGAAAATAAACCACCTACAGATCACTTTATCAAAGAAATGTTCAGTCTGGGGGGGGAGGGGGGAGTAAACACCCCCCTACTAACTCTGCAAAACGTAGTCATAAAAGAAAGTTACTTGATCAAACGTTTGGAAATAAAGTCTACTTTTAAGTTATGTATATAAAATTTGCTTATGGGAGCATCTACTCTATATGGCCAAAGGTCACCGACTATTTCGAATTGTTGAAGTTTTGTTAAATATCTAGAAAAATACATGATGAATTATCCTGAAACTCCAGGCGCTTGAAGAATACAGGTCATGTTTTTCCGCGAAGATTTTTTTCCCCCGAAACTCCACAGGGAACCGTCAACAAATTGAAAATGAACGAATGTCTTTAGGATAATCCTACCAAAACTAATGTAGCAAAAGCGTTCGAGCTGTATATTATGATAAATAGCTTATTGTAATAAACTGTGTTAATTTCTGTAATGATAACATGAATACTCGTAGAAAAAATAAGATAAAAAGAACAATCCCAAATTTTGCCAAGTGTTTTGCTTATGTTTGCAGAATTCTTAATATAAAAAAATGTTTTCAGAAAACAAAACAAACAACAATGTACACAATATCCTGTAATCAGAGTTAAAAAATAATAAAAATTGTATGAATAATGAGCAAATATGATAAATAATTTTTCATTGCGCATGCATAAAAGCAATCAAAATATAATTTGCATAATGAGTTAGATATATGTATAAGGTAACTTTTTTGAAAGTCTTAAAAACATAGCTTGAAAATTCTGAAACGTCGACAGAATAAGTTCAAAACTCTTTGTTCCCAAATAAGATGCAAAAAGATGAGGAGTTGTATCAAAATATAGTGTGAATCAAAATCAAAATAAATATTAAGTATTATGCAATATTATGTATATGGATACAGCTCCTCATCTTTTTCTTTCTTCTTGAGAACAACGGATTTTCATCTCCCCAAATTCTGGTACCCCCCCCCCCCAAAAAAAAAGAATATAAAATATTTGGCTTTTGTAATTTTTTGTGAATAAAATACCTAGACATTCCAAAAATAGATAAAAATTGCAGCAAAAAAGCTATGTGAGATTTTCACGTAGGATGTACTCAGAATATAGGTAAATATTTTTACATACAACTTATGTGAAATAAATTTGTAGGTTTTAATTTGCAGCATTACATTATAAATGACATTGCTACTTTTGTATGCATTTTTAATAAAAATGTTTAATTAAAATATCTGCACTTTTTCTATAGTGGCTCAACTGGAAAACCGAAGGGAATATTGCACACCACAGCTGGTTACATGGTTTACGCTTATACTACATTTAAATACATTTTTGATTATTGGGAGCATGATATTTATTTTTGCACTGCTGATATTGGATGGATCACTGGACATACGTATGTGGCTTATGGACCTTTGCTGAATGGTGCTACATCTGTTATGGTGAGCTTTTAGTATAAAAATTAATTTTGGTTACTGTAACAAAAAATACAAGTAAAAGAGAAAACAAAACGTATAATAAGTTAATAAATTTTATTGATAAAAATAATTAAAATATCACAGATAATTTAATTTTTCTTCTTCTTTTTAACTATTTTCTTCATTGAAATTTTTATTTAAATGTCTTTAGGGGCTATGCATGTATAACGTTATCACTTAAAGGATGAGGTTGGGGGAGGGGTCTGGCATATGATATCGAAAAAATAACTCTAGGCGATGGGGGCGTGCCTTTCAATATCGTTATCATTTTTTATCCAACCATTTTTGTACTGTATATTCTTTACATTAAAAAATTTTCCTTTTATTTATAATTTGGTCTTTCAATTAAAATAATTTACTATATATTTTTATTCCTTTACCTGTTTTTATGAAAAAGCAAAGTTGTTCTTAAAATCATTAAGTGATTATAAAATTATTTAATTCCAAAATATAGAATGAAAAAGCAAAGTTAAAGTTGTTCTTAAAATCATTAAGTGATTCTGAAATTATTTAATTCCAAAATATAAAATACCTCAATTTTTGGCATTCCTATTCTTCTGTCTTATGGGCATGCATATTTAATCCGCTATTCGAGCAAAATATGTTTCAAATGATATTTGTGTTAACCAGTAAAGAAAAGAGAATATTTTCCAGCTGTTTTGTTGAGAAAAAGTTTTTCTTACTTCCCTTTCCCCATTCCGTTCAAAAAGACATAACTACTGTTGAATGCATTATGTAAGAAAAATCCGTTATTAAATACAGGGTGTCTAGCAAATAACACCCTGATTTCAAAATTAAATTTCTCAAAAACAAAGATCAATAGAATTATGCAGTAAACGGTTTGTTTATCAGGTAAGCAGTAAAAATCTTATACAAAAATTTCGAACGGTAAATATTTTGAAAAGATTGTGTTCTGATTGCAAAGAATGCTTTGATTTGACATTTTTCTTGCTTTAGATTGCTGCCAGAGAATGTGTTTTTTGGCTTAAAGTGCCATATTTTATAGTTTTTTTTTAAATTAAATTTTTGAAATTTCGAAATTCTAAAAATTTACTTCGAAAAATCTTTAAAATATTTCACTGTAAGCTGAAAAATTATTTCTCTGCAGGCAATCTTAAACAAGAAAAATGTCAAATAAAAGCATTCTATGCAATCAGAACGCAATTTTTTCAAAATAGTCACTGTTTGAAATTTCTGCATAAGATTTTTACAATGAATGAAATACCTAATGAAAAAACCGTTTACCGCAGATTGCTATCGATCTTTGTTTTGAGAAATTTAATTTTGAAATCAGGGTGTTATTTGCTGGACACACTGTACTTTTAAATAGCAACTATTTCTTTAAAACTAGAACCGCGGGAAAATTCACTCAAGTTTTATAAAAATATTTCTCACCGGAATTTTCATTTAAAACTGTTTATGTTATTTATTTAAAATGTTTTTGCTCAGCATATAGTTAGCTTATTTTATTAAGAGTTTTCTGGTTCGAATCGGTATCTTTCCATAAGATACGTGTCAAAATGACCCGTCGCCGCGGTTCTAGTGTTAAATTTTCTTTCATATAAAATCATTGCACATATAAAAGTGATATTTTAATGACTTCGCTTTATTGGAATCAATAAAGTATGCAAATAATAAATGTATAAGCATGTCTGTAAATAGCAGGAAACAAAAGAATAAAATTGCAAAAATAAAAAGATTTTTTTTGACATTCATAACGATATCAATGGGGCAGGGGCGGGGGGGGGGGCGTGGAATGATAACATATATTTTAAGGGGGAGGCGGGTTCAAAATAACCAAAAATTTGATAACTTTAGATCTCTATAGCCCTTATTTCTTTTGTTGCTGAATACTAACAAGGGCACCACCAAACATGGTGCACACAGATTTTGATGATTTCAAAGTATGTTGTATGGGTCATACCACTAATTATTCTGCTGAAAGGATTCTTTCAAATGGGCCTTAATTTTTGAGAAATTGGGGGTCAAAGTTCAGCGTATATTTCAAATACTTATTAGTACGAACGCCGCGTGTGAATCAGTGGCGTCGTGGTAACGCACGAGCCTGCAAGTTGAAAGGTTGCGGGTTCCAATCAGTCCTCGGCCTTTTATTTATTTTTATGTTTTTTTACACTTCGCAAATTATAAGCAGAATTGAAAATTCTACAGCTTTGAACCTTTTGATATTTTCTGAAGAGGACAGTTTACTTTGTCAACATTTTTTTATTATTATTTTTTCAAAATATGGTGAACTGACTGCACTTCAGGGTTCAACTAAAAGTACATTTTGCAACAAATAAATAAAAATTTGTATTTAATTAAAATTTTGAAAAAGTATAAGAAAATTTCAATATTTAAAAATCTCCACTACTTTAAATATTAATATTTTTAGATTAATCAGTCACTTTTTTTTCTTTTCAAATGTGTATTACACAATATTGTGCTTCGATTTTTAGATAATTTAATACTGCATTTAATATAATTTATATTACTAAAATACTCAATTCGTGATAAATATGTTTAAAAATATATTAAAAGTAAAAAAAAAAAAAAAAGGTTTAATCATCATTTGTAAAAGTGAAAAAATAAGACCAATAAAAAGAAATCTTCATTTATTCTGATAATTACGGAGGAAAGCAGACGATTAAAAAAAGTATTTTTATATGTATTATAAATTTTATCTCATTAAACAGAATATAAAAAATTACACGCTTCTGCTAGGAAAAAAATTTTTTATATGGAAATTTGAATATTCTGGGAAAATCTAATATTTATACATTTTGCATAACACAGACACACGTTTGACATCCTATCTGTTTCTAAGCAATTATATTATTTTTTATAATTTCTCGTTTCAAAATCTACAAAGGATTTAAACCCATATGAATGTAAATAAAATATGCTTATTTAGCTCAGAATTAATATCTTTTTAGACACAATATAAAATAAAAAGGCATGTATTGTGATTTATAAGTTGTTTTGTTGTATTTTTGTTTCTTTTTAATGGATTTTGGTGGCGCCATCTAGTGCCGATTCTAAAAATGGCTGCAAAGTGGTTAAAAGATATAGTTTCGAGTATATTTCTGTATTTTATAGTAATGTGCAAGTTTCAATGTGGGAACATTGCTATTTTCGATAAAATATGGATGTTAAAATATTTTAACAACAAATTTACGTAGTCCTATGAGATGGCAAACGGAATCTCATTTTTAAGCATATTTTGAGGCTTCGTCCCATCGTCTATTTCGTATTTCAGTTGAATTACGGGTTTTGATTTGGAACGAGTGTTTTGATTTGATAAAAAAATAGATGTAATCTGTCATTTCTTATTTGTGCAAACGATAACTTATGTTCATGTTGAACTTTGGAGATAAATGTATTTACAGAAAATTGGAAAATTGAAAACTTGAATAATTGGTAACAACTTGCATTTTAACATTACTGCATTAATATTTTATTACTTTTTCGAAGATACGCATTACTTGAATAATCTAATCCTAAAGACGTTTAAAAAATTGCACCCGAAAATTATTTTGTATTATTTATACATATACAAAAAAAGGCAAGTTTTCATTTAGAATGCTATAAAATAAAAAAGCGAGAGGGGAAAAAAAATCATTATTTCAGGATTGTGCTTAAAATAAAAAACGCGAATAATATTTAATAAAAAAAAGTTCTAGGCGTAAACTAGTTTTGTAGTTTTGTCAATAGAAATATTCGTTTAAAAATTGCAGAAAAAAAAATAAATTTTCATGAAAAAATTTAAAAATGTAAATGTAATTTATTAAGAAAATATCAAAAGCTGTAGCAATTTTGTAATAAAAATAACGTGTAAAAATACAAAAATAAATAAATAAACGCTGATGACCGATTCGAACCCGCAACCTTTCGACTTGCAGGTTTGTACGTTACCACAACGCCACTGATTCACATACGGCGCCTGTACTAATAAGTATTTGAAATATACGCTGAACTTTGACCCCCAATTTCTCAAAAACCAAGGTCCATTTGAAAGAATCCTTTCTGCTGAATAATTAGTAGTATGACCTCTACAACATACTTTGAAATCATCAAAATCTGTGCGCACCATGTTTGGTGGTGCCCTTGTAAGTCCTTTATCTTTTAAGAGTTTTGGAATTTTTTAGCGTTAGTAAGAATTTTCTGTAAAAATTTTCTAATTTTCATGAATATTTATTAATTTGCATAACACAACGGATCTTACAGAAAATAAAATGATTTGGTATTTTTAACTAATTTTTAAAGGAAGTTCAGTTAAAAGTGCTAATTAAAAGTTGAGTTGTTTCCTTACTGTCATTTTTTACAAACTGTAATAACTTTAAAACGCCATTCATGATTGTGTACAATTAAACATTTACATCAGACTTTTGTTCTTAATATACATTAAAAATATGGAGTTTTTAAATCTATTTCATCAAGGATATGTAATCTGTGTAATTTATTCAAATAAAATAACTGTTAAAAAGTAAAAATACAATAAAAAATCCAAGCTTAAATGGAAAAACACAGGTTGAATGTTGTATATTCAAAATGGTGCGATATCAATTTCCCAAATGTGTATCCTGGTACTTATTTAATGTTTTCTATTTGTAGAACCGGGCCTGAATTTGACTTAATTGTTCTAAAGATGTGTAGGGCAGACAACATAATTTGTAAAATTATTAATATGATAAAGAAATTATATTAAAGTAATCTTTAGATATAAATACCATTTTTTAGATTTTTATGTCTCCATTACATGGAATATGGAATAATAATGCTAATGATAATTGAAACATTTACATATAATAAACAAAGGTTCATTAAAAGTATAAATAACGCAGCCTGCGGCACTTCTGCATAAATGGAGAATATAAACATGCAAAAAAAGAATAAGATAAGTTTTTTTGGTCAGAATTCTTCTGTAAGAATAAAGAGCAATGTCCTGTAGAAGTTCACTCGAGCCGGGCCGAAATTTTAACTTTTTTTCCGGATCGGGCCGAGCTTCGGTCTTCTTTTTAGCTATTATATCGGGCCGGGTCAGGCCTGGAAATTTCGGATCGTGCAGACCTCTAGTTGGAAGTACCTATCGTAGCAGAAATATGAAAACATTGTTGATAATGATTTTCAAAATATATTGCTGTTAATTAGACGATATATTAATCCTTAAAGACATGGACAGTTCGAACATACATAGTTACAGAAGCGGCGTTTATTTTTTTTTTTTTTTTTTTTTTTTATGTACGGTCGGCTTTTAAAAGCTAGATAGCAACTTTTAATGGTATATTTGTGTAATATAATGGTCAATAGCAGTATGAAAGCAATACACTTCAAATTGCTAAAAACGAACCAATTTAATTATAATTAATCATATAAATACTATGGATTTGCGACTAGTTTGCATTGAATGGATCTCTCAATACGGTTCCCGTGTCTTCAAAAGTTAATTAAAACCTACCTGGAAATACGCTGCCGAACCAAAAAGGCGTTGGAAATTTCTGACCTCCTGATGCACTTAGCACAATGCCAAGTTTAAGTTTTGAACAAGGGTTTTGTTCTAGCTACACTGTAAAAAGGAAAGACTATTACTAAACTGGATTTAGTTTTATGAAATGAAAAATAAAATTTAAATATGCTCTTCTTCTATTATCAGGGCCGAATTAAATTCATAAAAAAAAACAGCTTAGGATAAGCTTAAAAAAAATAAGTTATACAAAATAACAATATTTTATATAAGTTAGACTTCATATCGTTTGGAATTTTTATGGTATACCCATTCATACTTTTCTAAACAAGGTTTTTTTTTTTTTTTTTTTTAAGGTTTTGTTATTTTTTTAGCAACGATAATTTTTAATAATAGTTACTAATTCAAATATTTATTATACGGAGCCCTCTGAGAGCGAGCAATACTCGCAGTGACCGTTTATTTTATTTTAATTTATTTAACTACTTTTTTTAAGCTATTGCATAGCTTTTATCGCGGGCTTTGAGCGAAGCGACCAAATCTAGAAATTCCGAAACGAGAAAACCTAACATTTCCGTAACGAAAAAAACCTAACACTTCGGCGAACGCCGTTTCAGTTCGGCAAACTTCGGCACGGTATCCTTCGATAGACTTCGGTAGACATTAACGCGGTATTTTTCAGATATTAGGCTATCAAATTTCAAACTTATGTTTCTTATAATCTAATTTTCATAGCGCGGCCAAATTTTTTTTTTAATTTACTATGAGACAGTGTTAATTTTTGGTGACAGGAGACCCCCCACGGTGAGGGTCGAAAAATTTAAAATACTTATAACTCGCGATCTAATTTTCGTAGCGCGGCCAAATTTTGTTTTGTATTTTATTATGAGACATTGTTACTTTTTGGTGACAGGAAACACCCCACGGCGAGGGTCGATAAATTTAAAATGCTTATAACTCGCGATCTAATGTTCGTAGCGCGGCCAAATTTTGTTTGGTAATTTATTATGAGACGGTGTTAATTTTTGGTGACAGGAGACCCCCCAAGGTGAGGGTCGAAAAATTTAAAATGCTTATAACTCGCGATCTAATTTTCGCAGCGCGGCCGAATTTTGTTTGGTAATTTATTATGAGGCAGTGTTAATTTTTGGTGACAGGAGACCCTCCACGGTGAGGTTCGAAAAATTTAAAATTCTCATGACTCGCGATCTAATTTTCGTAGCGCGGCCAAATATTGTTTGGTAATTTATTATGAGACATTGTTAATTTTTGAGGACAGGAGACACCACGGTGAGGGTCGAAAAATTAAAAATGCTTATAACTCGCGATTTAATGTTCGTAGCGCGGCCAAATTTTGTTTGGTAATTTATTATGAGACAGTGTTAATTTTTGGTGACAGGAGAATGATGACGGTGAGGGATGAAAAATTTAAAATGCTCATAACTCGCGACCTAATTTTCGTAGCGCGGCCAAATTTTGTTTGGTAATTTATTATGAGATATTGTTAATTTTTGGTGACAGGAGACCCCCACGGTGAGGGTCGAAAAATTTAAAATGCTTATAACTCGCGATCTAATTTTTGTAGCGCGGCCAAATTTTGTTTCGTAATTTATTATGAGACAGTGTTAATTTTTGGTGACAGGAGACCCCCACGGTGAGGGTCGAAAAATTTAAAATGCTTATAACTCGCGATCTAATTTTCGTAGCGCGGCCAAATTTTGTTTGGTGATTTATGATGAGACATTGTTAATTTTTGGTGACAGGAAACTTCCCACGGTGAGGGTCGAAAAATTTAAAATGCTTATAACTCGCGATCTAATTTTCGTAGCGCGGCCAAATTTTGTTTTGTAATTTATTATGAGACATTGTTACTTTTTGGTGACAGGAAACACCCCACGTCGAGGGTCGAAAAATTTAAAATGCTTATAACTCGCGATCTAATGTTCGTAGCGCGGCCAAATTTTGTTTGGTAATTTATTATGAGGCAGTGTTAATTTTTGGTGACAGGAGACCCTCCACTGTGAGGTTCGAAAAATTTAAAATTCTCATAACTCGCGATCTAATTTTCGTAGCGCGGCCAAATATTTTTTGGTAATTTATTATGAGACATTGTTAATTTTTGGTGACAGGAAACCTCCCACGGTGAGGGTCGAAAAATTTAAAATGCTTATAACTCGTGATCTAATTTTCGTAGCGCGGCCAAATTTTGTTTGATAATTTATTATGAGGCAGTGTTAATTTTTGATGACAAGAGACCCTCCACGGTGAGGATCGAAAAATTTAAAATTCTCATAACTCGCGATCTAATTTTCGTAGCGCGGCCAAATTTTGTTTGGTAATTTATTATGAGACAGTATTAATTTGACAGTAATGTTGACAGGTTATCAGGACCGAATTAAATTCATAAAAAAAGACAGATTAGGATAAGCTTAAAAAAATAAGTTATACAAAATAACAATATTTTATATTAATTAAGCTTCATATCGTTTGGAACTTTTATGGTACACCCATTCATATTTTTCTAGAATATACAGCTATACCCAACTGTACGTTAAACAGTTTTTTTTTTTTTTTTTTTTTTTTTTTTTTTTTAAGGTTTTGTTATTTTCTTAGCAACGATAATTTTCAATAATACAGTTACTAATTCAAATATTTATTATACGGAGCCCTCTGAGCGCGAGCAATACTCGCACGTGACCGTTTATTTTATTTTAATTTATTTAACTACTTTATTAAGCTATTGCATAGCTTTTATCGCGGGCTTTAAACGAAGCGACCTAATCTAGAAATTCCGAAAAGAGAAAACCTAACACTTCCGTAATGAAAAAAAACCAAAATATTTTTCGGTAATTTATTATGAGACAGTGTTAATTTTTGGTGACAGGAGATCCCCCACGGTGAGGGTCGAAAAATTTTAAATGCTTATAACTCGCGATCTAATTTTCGTAGCGCGGCCAAATTTTGTTTGGTGATTTATTATGAGACATGTTTAATTTTTGGTGACAGGAGACCTCCCATGGTGAAGGTCGAAAAATTTTAAATGCTTATAACTCTCGATCTAATTTTCGTAGCGCGGCCAAATTTTGTTTGGTAATTTATTATGAGACAGTATTAATTTTTGTTGACAGGAGACCCCCCAAGGTGACGGTCGAAAAATCTAAAATGTTTATAACTCGCGATCTAATTTTTGTAGCGCAGCCAAATTTTGTTTCATAATTTATTATGAGGCAGTGTTAATTTTTGGGGACAGGAGCCCCTCCCCCCAAGGTAAGGGTAGAAAAATTTAAAATGCTTATAACTCGAGATAAAATTTTTGTAGCGCGGCCAAATTTTGTTTGGTAATTTATTATGAGACTGTTAATTTTTTGGTGACAGGAGGCCCCCCACGGGGAGGGTCGAAAAATTAAAAATGCTTATAACTCGCGATCTAATTTTTTTTAGCGCGGCGAAATTTTCTTTGGTAATTTAATATGAGGCAGTGTTAATTTTTGGGGACAGGATACCCGCCACGGTGAGGATCGAAAAATTAAAAATGCTTATAACTCACGATCTAATTTTCGTAGTGCGGCCAAATTTTGTTTGGTAATTTATTATGAGACTGTTAATTTTTGGTTACAGAAGACCCCCCACGGTGAGGGTCGAAAAATTTAAAATGCTTATAACTCGCGTTCTAATTTTCGTAGCGCGGCCAAATTTTGTTTAGTAATTTATTATGAGACGGTGTTAATTTTTGGTGACAGGAGACCCCACGGCGAGGATCGAAAATATTAAAATGCTCATAAATCGGCACGGTATCATTAGGTACACTTCGGCAGACATTGATGCGGTATTTTTCAGATATTAGGCTATCAAATCTCAAACTAATGTTTCTTATGATCTAATTTTCATAGCGCGGCCAGATTTTGTTTGGTAATTTATTATGAGACGGTATTAAATTTTGGTGACAGGAGACCCCCCAAGGTGTGGGTCGAAAAATTTAAAATGCTTATAACTCGCGATCTAATTTTTCCAATCAAAACATTGATCTAATTTTTCCAATCATAATTTTTGATTTGGAAAAAATTAAAATGCTCATAACTCGCGACCTAATTTTTGTAGCGCGGCCAAATTTTGTTTGGTAATTTATTATGAGACATTGTTAATTTTTGGTGACAGGAGACCCCCACGGTGAGGGTCGAAAAATTTAAAATGCTTATAACTCGCGTTCTAATTTTCGTAGCGCGGCCAAATTTTGTTTAGTAATTTATTATGAGACAGTGTTAATTTTTGGTGAAAGGAGACCCCACGGCGAGGGTCGAAAAATTTAAAATGCTTATAATGCGGCACGGTATCCTTCGGTAGACTTCGGCAGACATTGATGCGGTATATTTCAGATATTAGGCTATCAAATCTCAAACTTATGTTTCTTATGATCTAATTTTCATAGCGCGGCGAAATTTTTTTTATAATTTATTATGAGACAGTGTTACTTTTTGGTGACGGGAGACCCCCTACGGTGAGGGTCGAAAAATTTCAAATGCTTATAACTCACGATCTAATTTTCGTAGCGCGGCCAAATTTTGTTTGGTAAATTATTATGAGACAGTGTTAATTTTTGGTGACAGGAGACCCCCCACGGTGAGGGTCGAAAAATTTAAAATTCTTTTAACTCGCGATCTACTTTTCTTAGCGCGGCCAAATTTTGTTTGGTAATTTATTTTGAGACAGTGTTAATTTTTGGTGACAGGAGACCCTCCACGGTGAGGTTCGAAAAATTTAAAATTCTCATAACTCGCGACCAAATTTTCGTAGCGCGGCCAAATATTGTTTAGTAATTTATTATGAGACATTGTTAATTTTTGAGGACAGGAGACACCACGGTGAGGGTCGAAAAATTAAAAATGCTTATAACTCGCGATTTAATGTTCGTAGCGCGGCCAAATTTTGTTTAGTAATTTATTATGAGACAGTGTTAATTTTTGGTGACAGGAGAATCCTCACGGTGAGGGATGAAAAATTTAAAATGCTTATAACTCGCGATCTAATTTTCGTAGCGCGGCCAAATTTTGTTTGGTAATTTATTATGAGACAGTGTTAATTTTTGGTGACAGGAGACCCCCACGATGAGGGTCGAAAAATTTAAAATGCTTATAACTCGCGATCTAATTTTCGTAGCGCGGCCAAATTTTGTTTGGTGTTTTATTATGAGACATTGTTAATTTTTGGTGACAGGAGACCTCCCACGGTGAGGTTCGAAAAATTAAAAATGCTTATACACTGTAAAATATTTGTGGAAACGTTACTCCATACAATTGGTGTAAAAATGGTGGCAAATGATGCCTCCAGTTTCATGGAGTAATTATTTTCACATACGCAATGGAGTAATTTAAACATATGTTACTGGTGTAACATGACAATATTACACCGGTTTTAACGGTTAAAATACTCCATAAAACTGGAGGCAGCAATGCTGCCACCAATTTTACGGAGTAATGTTTCCACAAATGTTTCTCAGTGTAACTCGCAATCCAGTTTTGGTAGCTTGGCAAAATATTGTTTGGTAATTTATTATGAGACAGTGTTAATTTTTGGTGACAGGAGACCCCCACGATGAGGGTCGAAAAATTTAAAATGCTTATAACTCGCGATCTAATTTTCGTAGCGCGGCCAAATTTTGTTTGGTGTTTTATTATGAGACATTGTTAATTTTTGGTGACAGGAGACCTCCCACGGTGAGGGTCGAAAAATTTAAAATGCTTATAACTCGCGATCTAATTTTCGTAGCGCGGCCAAATTTTGTTTGATAATTTATTATGAGGCAGTGTTAATTTTTGCTGAGAGGAGATCCTCCACGGTGAGGATCGAAAAATTTAAAATTCTCATAACTCGCGATCTAATTTTCGTAGCGCGGACAACTTTTGTTTCGTAATTTATTATGAGACATTGTTAATTTTTGGTGACAGGAGACACCCCACGGTGAGGGTCGAAAAATTAAAAATGCTTATACACTGTAAAACATTTGTGGAAACGTTAGTCCATGCAATTGGTGTAAAAATGGTGGCAAATTATGCCTCCAGTTTCATGGAGTAATTATTTTCACATATGCAATGGTGTAATTTAAACATATATTACTGGTGTAACATGACAATATTACACCGGTTTTAACGGTTAAAATACTCCATAAAATTTTACGGACTAACGTTTCCACAAATGTTTCTCAGTGTAACTCGGGATCCAATTTTGGCAGCTTGGCAAAATATTGTTTGGTAATTTGTTATGAGACAGTGTTAATTTTTGGTGATAGGAGACCCCCCACGGTGAGGGTCGAAAAATTTTAAATGCTTATAACTTGCGATCTAATTTTCGTAGCGCGGCCAAATTTTGTTTGGTAATTTATTATGAGACATTATTAATTTGACAGTAATGTTGACAGGTTATCAGGACCGAATTAAATTCATAAAAAAAGACAGATTAGGATAAGCTTAAAAAAAATAAGTAATACAAAATAACATTATTTTATATTAGTTAGACTTCATATCATTTGGAACTTTTATGGTATACCCATTCATACTTTTCTAGAATATACAGCTATACCCAACTGTGCATTAAACAGGGTTTTTTTTATTTTTTTTTTATTTTTTTTTATTATTATTCTTTTAAGGTTTTGTTATTCTTTTAGCAACGATAATTTTCAATAATACAGTTACTAAATCAAATATTTATTATACGGAGCCCTTTGAGTGCGAGCAATACTCGCACGTGACCGTTTATTTTATTTTATTTAACTACTTTTTTTAAGCTATTGCATAGCTTTTATCGCGGGCTTTGAACGAAGCGACCTAATCTAGAAATTCCGAAAGGAGAAAACTTAACACTTCCGTAAAGAAAAAAACCAAAATATTTTTTGGTAATTTAACCCCCACGGTGAGGGTCGAAAAATTTAAAATGCTTATAACTCGCGATCTAATTTTCGTAGTGCGGCCAAATTTTATTTGGTGATTTATTATGAGACATTGTTAATTTTTGGTGACAGCAGACCTCCCACGGTGAGGGTCGAAAAATTTAAAATGCTTATAAATCGCGATCTAATTTTATGCGCTTATAACTCGCGATTTAATGTATGTAGCGCGGCCAAATTTTGTTTGGTAATTTATTATGAGACAGTGTTAATTTTTGGTGACAGGAGACCCCACGGCGAGGGTCGAAAAATTTAAAATGCTTATAATGCGGCACGGTATCCTTCGGTAGACTTCGGCAGACATTGATGCGGTATATTTCAGATATTAGGCTATCAAATCTCAAACTTATGTTTCTTATGATCTAATTTTCATAGCGCGGCGAAATTTTTTTTATAATTTATTATGAGACAGTGTTACTTTTTGGTGATGGGAGACCCCCTACGGTGAGGGTCGAAAAATTTCAAATGCTTATAACTCACGATCTAATTTTCGTAGCGCGGCCAAATTTTGTTTGGTAAATTATTATGAGACAGTGTTAATTTTTGGTGACAGGAGACCCCCCCACGGTGAGGGTCGAAAAATTTAAAATTCTTTTAACTCGCGATCTACTTTTCTTAGCGCGGCCAAATTTTGTTTGGTAATTTATTTTGAGACAGTGTTAATTTTTGGTGACAGGAGACCCTCCACGGTGAGGTTCGAAAAATTTAAAATTCTCATAACTCGCGATCTAATTTTCGTAGCGCGGCCAAATATTGTTTGGTAATTTATTATGAGACATTGTTAATTTTTGAGGACAGGAGACACCACGGTGAGGGTCGAAAAATTAAAAATGCCTATAACTCGCGATTTAATGTTCGTAGCGCGGCCAAATTTTGTTTGGTAATTTATTATGAGACAGTGTTAATTTTTGGTGACAGGAGAATCCTCACGGTGAGGGATGAAAAATTTAAAATGCTTATAACTCGCGATCTAATTTTCGTAGCGCGGCCAAATTTTGTTTGGTGATTTATTATGAGACATTGTTAATTTTTGGTGACAGCAGACCTCCCACGGTGAGGGTCGAAAAATTTAAAATGCTTATAACTCGCGATCTAATTTTCGTAGCGCGGCCAAATTTTGTTTGATAATTTATTATGAGGCAGTGTTAATTTTTGGTGACAGGAGACCCCCCACGGTGAGGGTCGAAAAATTTAAAATTCTTTTAACTCGCGATCTACTTTTCTTAGCGCGGCCAAATTTTGTTTGGTAATTTATTTTGAGACAGTGTTAATTTTTGGTGACAGGAGACCCTCCACGGTGAGGTTCGAAAAATTTAAAATTCTCATAACTCGCGATCTAATTTTCGTAGCGCGGCCAAATATTGTTTGGTAATTTATTATGAGACATTGTTAATTTTTGAGGACAGGAGACACCACGGTGAGGGTCGAAAAATTAAAAATGCCTATAACTCGCGATTTAATGTTCGTAGCGCGGCCAAATTTTGTTTGGTAATTTATTATGAGACAGTGTAAATTTTTGGTGACAGGAGAATCCTCACGGTGAGGGATGAAAAATTTAAAATGCTTATAACTCGCGATCTAATTTTCGTAGCGCGGCCAAATTTTGTTTGGTGATTTATTATGAGACATTGTTAATTTTTGGTGACAGCAGACCTCCCACGGTGAGGGTCGAAAAATTTAAAATGCTTATAACTCGCGATCTAATTTTCGTAGCGCGGCCAAATTTTGTTTGATAATTTATTATGAGGCAGTGTTAATTTTTGCTGACAGGAGACCCTCCACGGTGAGGATCGAAAAATTTAAAATTCTCATAACTCGCGATCTAATTTTCGTAGCGCGGACAACTTTTGTTTCGTAATTTATTATGAGACATTGTTAATTTTTGGTGACAGGAGACACCCCACGGTGAGGGTCGAAAAATTAAAAATGCTTATACACTGTAAAACATTTGTGGAAACGTTAGTCCATGCAATTGGTGTAAAAATGGTGGCAAATTATGCCTCCAGTTTCATGGAGTAATTATTTTCACATATGCAATGGTGTAATTTAAACATATATTACTGGTGTAACATGACAATATTACACCGGTTTTAACGGTTAAAATACTCCATAAAATTTTACGGACTAACGTTTCCACAAATGTTTCTCAGTGTAACTCGGGATCCAATTTTGGTAGCTTGGCAAAATATTGTTTGGTAATTTATTATGAGACAGTGTTAATTTTTGGTGACAGGAGACCCCCACGATGAGGGTCGAAAAATTTAAAATGCTTATAACTCGCGATCTAATTTTCGTAGCGCGGCAAAATTTTGTTTGGTAATTTATTATGAGGCAGTGTTAATTTTTGGTGACAGGAGACCCTCCATGGTGAGGGTCGAAAAATTAAAAATGCTTATACACTGTAAAACATTTGTGGAAACGTTATTCCATACAATTGGTGTAAAAATGGTGGCAAATTATGCCTCCAGTTTCATGGAGTAATTATTTTCACATATGCAATGGTGTAATTTAAACATATAATCCTGGTGTAACATGACAATATTACACCGGTTTTAACGGTTAAAATACTCCATAAAACTGGTGGCAGCAATGCTGCCACCAATATTACGGAGTAACGTTTCCACAAATGTTTCTCAGTGTAACTCGCGATCCAGTTTTGGCATCTTGGCAAAATATTGTTTGGTAATTTGTTATGAGACAGTGTTAATTTTTGGTGATAGGAGACCCCCCACGGTGAGGGTCGAAAAATTTTAAATGCTTATAACTTGCGATCTAATTTTCGTAGCGCGGCCAAATTTTGTTTGGTAATTTATTATGAGACAGTATTAATTTGACAGTAACGTTGACAGGTTATCAGGACCGAATTAAATTCATAAAAAAAGACAGATTAGGATAAGCTTAAAAAAAATAAGTTATACAAAATAACATTATTTTATATTAGTTAGGCTTCATATCGTTTGGAACTTTTATGGTATACCCATTCATACTTTTCTAGAATATACAGCTATACCCAACTGTACATTAAACAGGGTTTTTTTATTTTTTATTATTATTATTTTTTTAAGGTTTTGTTATTCTTTTAGCAACGATAATTTTCAATAATACAGTTACTAAATCAAATATTTATTATACGGAGCCCTCTGAGCGCGAGCAATACTCGCACGTGACCAATTATTTTATTTTAATTTATTTAACTACTTTTTTTAAGCTAATGCATAGCTTTTATCGCGGGCTTTCAACGAAGCGACCTAATCTAGAAATTCCGAAACGAGAAAACCTAACACTTCCGTAAAGAAAAAAAACCAAAATATTTTTTGGTAATTTATTATGAGACAGTGTTAATTTTTGGTGACAGGAGACCCCCCACGGTGAGGGTCGAAAAATTTTAAATGCTTATAACTCGCGATCAAATTTTCATAGCGCGGCCAAATTTTGTTTGGTGATTTATTATGAGACATTGTTAATTTTTGGTGACAGGAGACCTCCCACGGTGAAGGTCGAAAATTTTAAACGCTTATAATTCTTGATCTAATTTTCCTAGCGCGGCGAAATTTTGTTTAGTAATTTATTATGAGGCAGTGTTAATTTTTGGTTACAGGAGCCCCTCCCCCCAAGGTGAGGGTCGAAAAATTTAAAATGCTTATAACTCGAGATCTAATTTTTGTAGCACGGCCAAATTTTGTTTGGTAATTTATTATGAGACTGTTAATTTTTGGTTACAGAAGACCCCCCACGGTGAGGGTCGAAAAATTTAAAATGCTTATAACTCGCGTTCTAATTTTCGTAGTGCGGACAAATTTTGTTTAGTAATTTATTATGAGACAGTGTTAATTTTTGGTGACAGGAGACCCCACGGCGAGGGTCGAAAAATTTAAAATGGTTATAATGCGGCACGGTATCCTTCGGTAGACTTCGGCAGACATTGATGCGGTATTTTTCAGATATTAGGCTCTCAAATCTCAAACTTATGTTTCTTATGATCTAATTTTCATAGCGCGGCCAATTTTTTTTTTATAATTTATTATGAGACAGTGTTAATTTTTGGTGACAGGAGACCCCCCCACGGCGAGGGTCGTAAAATTTTAAACGCTTATAACTCGCGATCTAATTTTCGTAGCGCGGCCAAATTTTGTTTGGTAATTTATTATGAGACATTGTTAATTTTTGAGGACAGGAGACACCACGGTGAGGGTCGAAAAATTAAAAATGCTTATAACTCGCGATTTAATGTTCGTAGCGCGGCCAAATTTTGTTTGGTAATTTATTATGAGACAGTGTTAATTTTTGGTGACAGGAGACCCCCACGGTGAGGGTCGAAAAATTTTAAATGCTTATAACTCGCGATCTAATTTTCGTAGCGCGGACAACTTTTGTTTGGTAATTTATTATGAGACACTGTTAATTTTTGGTGACAGGAGACACCCACGGTGAGGGTCGAAAAATTAAAAATGCTTATACACTGTAAAACATTTGTGGAAACGTTACTCCATACAATTGGTGTAAAAATGGTGGCAAATAATGCCTCCAGTTTCATGAAGTAATTATTTTCACATATGCAATGGAGTAATTTAAACATATATTACTGGTGTAACATGACAATATTACACCTGTTTTAACGGTTAAAATACTCCATAAAACTGGTGGCAGCAATGCTGCCACCAATTTTACGGAGTAACGTTTCCACAAATGTTTCTCAGTGTAACTCGCGATCCAGTTTTGGCAGCTTGGCAAAATATTGTTTGGTAATTTATTATGAGACATTTTTAATTTTTGTGACAGGAGACACCCCACGGCGAGGGTCGAAAAATTTAAAATGCTTATAACTCGCGATCTAATTTTCGTAGCGCGGCGAAATTTTGTTTGGTGATTTATTATGAGACATTGTTAATTTTTGGTGACAGGAGACCTCCCATGGTGAAGGTCGAAAAATTTTAAACGCTTATAACTCGCGATCTAATTTTCGTAGCGCGGCCAAATTTTGTTTGGTAATTTATTATGAGACAGTATTAATTTTTGTTGACAGGAGACCCCCCAAGGTGACGGTCGAAAAATCTAAAATGTTTATAACTGGCGATCTAGTTTTTGAAGCGCAGCCAAATTTAGTTTGGTAATTTATTATGAGGCAGTGTTAATTTTTGGGGACAGGAGCCCCTCCCCCCCAAGGTGAGGCTCGAAAAATTTAAAATGCTTATAACTCGAGATCTAATTTTTGTAGCGCGGCCAAATTTTGTTTGGTAATTTACTATGAGACTGTTAATTTATTGGTGACAGGAGGCCCCCCACGGGGAGGGTCGAAAAATTAAAAATGCTTATAACTCGCGATCTAATTTTCGTAGCGCGGCCAAATTTTGTTTGGTAATTTATTATGAGACGGTGTTAATTTTTGGTTACAGAAGACCCCAAACGGTGAGGGTCAAAAAATTAAAAATGCTTATAACTCGCGATCTAATTTTCGTAGCGCGGCCAAATTTTGTTTCGCAATTTATTATGACACAGTATTAATTTGACAGTAATGTTGACAGGTTATCGGGACCGAATTAAATTCATAAAAAAAGACAGATTAGGATAAGTTTAAAAAGAATAAGTTATACAAAATAACAATATTTTATATTAGTTAGGCTTCATATCGTTTGGAACTTTAATGGTATACCCGTTCATACTTTTCTAGAATATACAGCTATACCGAACTGTACGTTAAACAGTTTTTTTTTTTTTTTTTTTTTTTTTTTTTTTTTTTTTTTTTTTTTTAAGGTTTTGTTATTTTTTAGCAACGATAATTTTCAATGATACAGTTATTAATTCAAATATTTATTATACGGAGCCCTCTGAGCGCGAGCAATACTCGCACGTGACCGTTTATTTTATTTTATTTTATTTAACTACTTTTTTTAAGCTATTGCATAGCTTTTATCGCGGGGTTTGAACGAAGCGACGTAATCTGGAAATTCCGAAACAAGAAAACGTAACACTTCCGTAAGGAAAAAAACCAAAATATTTTTTGGTAATTTATTATGAGACAGTGTTAATTTTTGGTGACAGGAGACCCCCCCACGGTGAAGGTCGAAAAATTTTAAACGCTTATAACTCGCGATCTAATTTTTATAGCGCGGCCAGATTTTGTTTCGCAATTTATTATGAGACAGTATTAATTTGACAGTAATGTTGACAGGTTATCAGGACAGAATTAAATTCATAAAAAAAAGACAGATTAGGATAAGCTTAAAAAAAATAAGTTATACAAAATAACAATATTTTATATTAGTTAGGCTTCATATCGTTTGGAACTTTTATGGTATACCCATACACACTTTTCTAGAATACACAGCTATACCCAACTGCACGTTAAACAGGTTTTTTTTTTTTTTTTTTTTTTTTTTTTTTTTTTTTTTTTTTAAAGGTTTTGTTATTCTTTTAGCAACGATAATTTTCAATAATACAGTTACTAATTCAAATATTTATTATACGGAGCCCTCTGAGCGCGAGCAATACTCGCACGTGACTGTTTATTTTATTTCAATTTATGTAACTACTTTTTTTAAGCTATTGCATAGCTTTTATCGCGGGCTTTGAACGAAGCGACCGAATCTGGTAATTCCGAAACGAGTAAACCTAACACTTCCGTAACGAAAAAACCAAAATATTTTTTGGTAATTTATTATGAGACAGTGTTAATTTTTGGTGACAGGAGACTCCCCCCCCCCACGGTGAGGGTCGAAAAATTTTAAATGCTTATAACTCGCGATCTAATTTTCGTAGCGCGGCCAAATTTTGTTTGGTGATATATTATGAGACAATGTTAATTTTTGGTGACAGGAGACCTCCCACGGTCAAGGTCGAAAAATTTTAAACGCTTATAACTCGCGATCTAATTTTTGTAGCGCGGCCAAATTTTGTTTGGTAATTTATTATGAGGCAGTGTTAATTTTTGGTGACAGGAGACCCTCCACGGTGAGGTTCGAAAAATTTAAAATTCTCATAACTCGCGATCTAATTTTCGTAGCGCAGCCAAATATTGTTTGGTAATTTATTATGAGACATTGTTAATTTTTGAGGACAGGAGACACCACGGTGAGGGTCGAAAAATTAAAAATGCTTATAACTCGCGATTTAATGTTCGTAGCGCGGCCAAATTTTGTTTGGTAATTTATTATGAGACAGTGTTAATTTTTGGTGACAGGAGAATCCTCACAGTGAGGGATGAAAAATTTAAAATGCTCATAACTCGCGACCTAATTTTCGTAGCGCGGCCAACTTTTGTTTGGTAATTTATTATGAGACATTGTTAATTTTTGGTGACAGGAGGCACCCCACGGTGAGGGTCGAAAATTTAAAAATGCTTATAACTCGCGATCCAGTTTTGGTAGCTTGGCAAAATATTGTTTGGTAATTTATTATGAGACAGTGTTAATTTTTGGTGACAGGAGACCCCCCCCCCCACGGTGAGGGTCGAAAAATTTTAAATGCTTATAACTCGCGATCTAATTTTCGTAGCGCGGACAAATTTTGTTTGGTAATTTATTATGACACAGTATTAATTTGACAGTAATGTTGACAGGTTATCAGGACCGAATTAAATTCATAAAAAAAGACAGTATACTATAAGCTTAAAAAGAATAAGTTATACAAAATAACAATATTTTATATTAGTTAGGCTTCATAACGTTTGGAACTTTAATGGTATACCCGTTCATACTTTTCTAGAATATACAGCTATACCCAACTGCACGTTAAACAAGTTTTTTTTTTTTTAAGGTTTTGTTATTCTTTTAGCAACGATAATTTTCAATAATACAGTTACTAATTCAAATATTTATTATACGGAGCCCTCTGAGCGCGAGCAATACTCGCACGTGACTGTTTATTTTATTTTAATTAATGTAACTACATTTTTTAAGCTATTGCATAGCTTTTATCGCGGGCTTTGAACGAAGCGACCGAATCTGGTAATTCCGAAACGAGAAAACCTAACACTTCCGTAACGAAAAAAAACCAAAATATTTTTTGGTAATTTATTATGAGACAGTGTTAATTTTTGGTGACAGGAGACCCTCCCCCCACGGTGAGGGTCGAAAAATTTTAAATGCTTATAACTCGCGATCTAATTTTTGTAGCGCGGCCAAATTTTGTTTGGTGATTTATTATGAGACATTGTTAATTTTTGGTGACAGGAGACCTCCCACGGTCAAGGTCGAAAAATTTTAAACGCTTATAACTCGCGATCTAATTTTCATAGCGCGGCCAAATTTTGTTTGGTAATTTATTATGAGGCAGTGTTAATTTTTGGTGACAGGAGACGCTCCACGGTGAGGGTCGAAAAATTAAAAATGCTTATAACTCGCGATTTAATGTTCGTAGCGCGTCCAAATTTTGTTTGGTAATTTATTATGAGACAGTGTTAATTTATGGTGACAGGAGACCACCCACGGCGAGGGTCGAAAAATTTAAAATGCTTATAACTCGCGATCTAATTTTCGTAGCGCGCCCAAATTTTGTTTTGTAATTTATTATGAGACATTGTTAATTTTTGTGACAGGAGACACCCCACGGCGAGGGTCGAAAAATTTAAAATGCTTATAACTCGCGATCTAATTTTCGTAGCGCGGCGAAATTTTGTTTGGTGATTTATTATGAGACATTGTTAATTTTTCGTGACAGGAGACCTCCCATGGTGAAGGTCGAAAAATTTTAAACGCTCATAACTCGCGATCTAATTTGCGTAGCGCGGCCAAATTTTGTTTGGTAATTTATTATGAGACAGTATTAATTTTTGTTGACAGGAGACCCCCCCAAGGTGAAGGTCGAAAAATCTAAAATGTTTATAACTCGCGATCTAATTTTTGTAGCGCAGCCAAATTTAGTTTTGTAATTTATTATGAGGCAGTGTTAATTTTTGGGGACAGGAGCCCCTCCCCCCAAGGTGTGGGTCGAAAAATTTAAAATGCTTATAACTCGAGATCTAATTTTTGTAGCTCGGCCAAATTTTGTTTGGTAATTTACTATGAGACTGTTAATTTTTTGGTGACAGGAGGCCCCCCACGGGGAGGGTCGAAAAATTAAAAATGCTTATAACTCGCGATCTAATTTTATTTTAGCGCGGCGAAATTTTGTTTGGTAATTTAATATGAGGCAGTGTTAATTTTTGGGGACAGGAAACCCGCCACGGTGAGGGTCGAAAAATTAAAAATGCTTATAACTCACGATCTAATTTTCGTCGTGCGGCCAAATTTTGTTTGGTAATTTATTATGAGACTGTTAATTTTTGGTTACAGAAGACCCCAAACGGTGAGGGTCAAAAAATTTAAAATGCTTATAACTCGCGTTCTAATTTTCGTTGCGCGGCCAAATTTTGTTTGGTAATTTATTATGAGACAGTATTAATTTGACAGTAATGTTGACAGGTTATCAGGACCGAATTAAATTCATAAAAAAGACAGATTAGGATAAGCTTAAAAAAAATAAGTTATACAAAATAACAATATTTTATATTAGTTAGGCTTCATATCGTTTGGAACTTTTATGGTATACCCATTCACACTTTTCTAGAATATACAGCTATACCCAACTGCACGTTAAACAGGTTTTTTTTTTTTAAGGTTTTGTTATTCTTTTAGCAACGATAATTTTCAATAATACAGTTACTAATTCAAAAATTTATTATACGGAGCCCTCTGAGCGCGAGCAATACTCGCACGTGACTGTTTATTTTATTTCAATTTATGTAACTACTTTTTTTAAGCTATTGCATAGCTTTTATCGCGGGCTTTGAGCGAAGCGACCGAATCTGGTAATTCCGAAACGAGAAAACCTAACAATTCCATAACGAAAAAACCAAAATATTTTTTGGTAATTTTTTATGAGACAGTGTTAATTTTTGGTGACAGGAGACGCCCCCCCCCCTCCCCCCACGGTGAGGGTCGAAAAATTTTAAATGCTTATAACTCGCGATCTAATTTTCGTAGCGCGGCCAAATTTTGTTTGGTGATTTATTATGAGACATTGTTAATTTTTGGTGACAGGAGACCTCCCACGGTCAATTTCGAAAAATTTTAAACGCTTATAACTCGCGATCTAATTTTCGTAGCGCGGCCAAATTTTGTTTGGTAATTTATTATGAGACATTGTTAATTTTTGAGGACAGGAGACACCACGGTGAGGGTCGAAAAATTAAAATTGCTTATAACTCGCGATTTAATGTTCGTAGCGCGGCCAAATTTTGTTTGGTAATTTATTATGAGACAGTGTTAATTTTTGGTGACAGGAGAATCCTCACAGTGACGGATGAAAAATTTAAAATGCTCATAACTCGCGACCTAATTTTCGTAGCGTGGCCAACTTTTGTTTGGTAATTTATTATGAGACATTGTTAATTTTTGGTGACAGGAGACACCCCACGGTGAGGGTCGAAAAATTAAAAATATTTATAACTCGCGATCCAGTTTTGGTAGCTTGGCAAAATATTGTTTGGTAATTTTTTATGAGACAGTGTTAATTTTTGGTGACAGGAGACCCCCCACGGTGAGGGTCGAAAAATTTTAAATGCTTATAACTCGCGATATAATTTTCGTAGCGCGGACAAATTTTGTTTGGTAATTTATTATGACACAGTATTAATTTGACAGTAATGTTGACAGGTTATCAGGACCGAATTAAATTCATAAAAAAAGACAGTTTAGGATAAGCTTAAAAATAATAAGTTATACAAAATAACAATATTTTATATTAGTTAGGCTTCATATCGTTTGGAACTTTAATGGAATACCCGTTCATACTTTTCTAGAATATACAGCTATACCCAACTGTGCTGTTAAACAGTTTTTTTTTTAAGGTTTAGTTATTTTTTTAGCAACGATAATTTTCAATGATACAGTTACTAATTCAAATATTTATTATACGGAGCCCTCTGAGCGCGAGCAATACTCGCACGTGACCGTTTATTTTATTTTAATTTATTTAACTACTTTTTTTAAGCTATTGCATAGCTTTTATGGCGGGCTTTGAACGAAGCGACCTAATCTAGAAATTCCGAAACGAGAAAACATAACACTTCCGTAAGGAAAAAAACCAAAATATTTTTTGGTAATTTATTATGAGACAGTGTTAATTTTTGGTGACAGGAGACCCTCCACGGTGAGGTTCGAAAAATTCAAAATTCTCATAACTCGCGATCTAATTTTCGTAGCGCGGCCAAATATTGTTTGGTAATTTATTATGAGACAGTATTAATTTGACAGTAATGTTGACAGGTTATCAGGACCGAATTAAATTCATAAAAAAAGACAGATTAGGATAAGCTTACAAAAAATAAGTTATACAAAATAACAATATTTTATATTAGTTAGGCTTCATATCGTTTGGAACTTTTATGGTATACCCATTCACACTTTTCTAGAATATACAGCTATACCCAACTGCACGTTAAACAGGTTTTTTATTTATTTATTTATTTATTTATTTATTTTTTTTAAGGTTTTGTTATTCTTTTAGCAACGATAATTTTCAATAATACAGTTACTAATTCAAATATCTATTATTATACGGAGCCCTCTGAGCGCGAGCAATACTCGCACGTGACCGTTTATTTTATTTTAATTTATTTAACTACTTTTTTTAAACTATTGCATAGATTTTATCGCGGGCTTTGAACGAAGCGACCGAATCTGGTAATTCCGAAACGAGAAAACCTAACGCTTCCGTAACGAAAAATACCAAAATAATTTTTGGTAATTTATTATGAGACAGTGTTAATTTTTGGTGACAGGAGACCCCCCACGGTGAGGGTCGAAAAATTTTAAATGCTTATAACTCGCGATCTAATTTTCGTAACGCCGCCAAATTTTGTTTGGTGATTTATTATGAGACATTGTTAATTTTTGGTGACAGGAGACCTCCCACGGTGAGGGTCGAAAAATTTAAAATGCTTATAACTCGCGATCTAGTTTTCGTAGCGCGGACAAATTTTGTTTGGTAATTTATTATGAGACAGTATTAATTTGACAGTAATGCTGACAGGTTATCAGGACCGAATTAATTTCATAAAAAAAGACAGATTAGGATAAGCTTAAAAAAATAAGTTATACAAAATAACAATATTTTATATTAGTTAGGCTACATATCGTTTGGAACTTTTATGTTATACCCATTCACACTTTTCTAGAATATACAGCTGTATCCAACTGCACGTTAAACAGTTTTTTTTTTAAAGGTTTTCTTATTCTTTTAGCAACGATAATTTTCAATAATACAGTTACTAATTCAAATATTTATTATACGGAGCCCTCTGAGCGCGAGCAATACTCGCACGTGACTGTTTATTTTATTTCAATTTATGTAACTACTTTTTTTAAGCTATTGCTTTTATCGCGGGCTTTGAACGAAGAGACCGAATCTGGTAATTCCGAAACGAGAAAACCTAACACTTCCGTAACAAAAAAAACCAAAATATTTTTTGGTAATTTATTATGAGACAGTGTTAATTTTTGGTGACAGGAGACCCCCCCCACGGTGAGGGTCGAAAAATTTTAAATGCTTATAACTCGCGATCTAATTTTCGTAGCGCGGCCAAATTTTGTTTGGTGATTTATTATGAGGCATTGTTAATTTTTAGTGACAGGAGACCTCCCACGGTCAAGGTCGAAAAATTTTAAACGCTTATAACTCGCGATCTAATTTTCGTAGCGCGGCCAAATTTTGTTTGGTAATTTATTATGAGGCAGTGTTAATTTTTGGTGACAGGAGACCCTCCACGGTGAGGTTCGAAAAATTAAAAATGCTCATAACTCGCGACCTAATTTTCGTAGCGCGGCCAACTTTTGTTTGGTAATTTATTATGGGACATTGTTAATTTTTGGTGACAGGAGACACCCCACGGTGAGGGTCGAAAAATTTTAAATCTTATAACTCGCGATCTAATTTTCGTAGCGCGGCCAAATATTGTTTGGTAATTTATTATGAGACAGTATTAATTTGACAGTAATGTTGACAGGTTATCAGGACCGAATTAAATTCATAAAAAAAGACAGATTAGGATAAGCTTAAAAAAAATAAGTTATACAAAATAACAATATTTTATATTAATTAGGCTTCATATCGTTTGGAACTTTTATGGTATACCCGATCATACTTTTCTAGAATATACAGCTATACCCAACTGTACGTTAAACAGTTTTTTTTTTAAGGTTTTGTTATTTTTTTAGCAACGATAATTTTCAATGATACAGTTACTAATTCAAATATTTATTATACGGAGCCCTCTGAGCGCGAGCAATACTCGCATGTGACCGTTTATTTTATTTTAATTTATTTAACTACTTTTTTTAAGCTATTGCATAGCTTTTATGGCGGGCTTTGAACGAAGCGACCTAATCTAGAAATTCCGAAACGAGAAAACGTAACACTTCCGTAACGAAAAAACCAAAATATTTTTTGGTAATTTATTATGAGACAGTGTTAATTTTTGGTGACAGGAGACCCTTATCCCACGGTGAGGGTCGAAAAATTTTAAATGCTTATAACTCGCGATCTAATTTTCGTAGCGCGGCCAAATTTTGTTTGGTGATTTTTTATGAGACATTGTTAATTTTTGGTGACAGGAGACCTCCCACGGTCAAGGTCGAAAAATTTTAAACGCTTATAACTCGCGATCTAATTTTCGTAGCGCGGCCAAATTTTGTTTGATAATTTATTATGAGACAGTGTTAATTTTTGGTGACAAGAGACCCCCCCCCCCCCCACGGTGAGGGTCGAAAAATTTTAAATGCTTATAACTCGCGATCTAATTTTCGTAGCGCGGCCAAATTTTGTTTGGTGATTTATTATGAGACATTGTTAATTTTTGGTGACAGGAGACCTTCCACGGTGAAGGTCGAAAAATTTTAAACGCTTATAACTCGCGATCTAATTTTCATAGCGCGGCCAAATTTTGTTTGGTAATTTATTATGAGGCAGTGTTGATTTTTGATGACAGGAGACCCTCCACGGTGAGGTTCGAAAAATTTAAAATTCTCATAAGTCGCGATCTAATTTTCGTAGCGCGGCCAAATTTTGTTTGGTAATTTATTATGAGACAGTATTAATTTGACAGTAATGTTGACAGGCTATCAGGACCGAATTAAATTCATAAAAAAAGACAGATTAGGAAAAGCTTAAAAAAATAAGTTATACAAAATAACAATATTTTATATTAGTTAGGCTTCATATCGTTTGGAACTTTTATGGTATACCCATTCACACTTTTCTAGAATATACAGCTATACCCAACTGCACGTTAAACAGGTTTTTTTTTTTTTAAGGTTTTGTTATTCTTTTAGCAACGATAATTTTCAATAATACAGTTACTAATTCAAATATTTATTATACGGAGCCCTCTGAGCGCGAGCAATACTCGCACGTGACTGTTTATTTTATTTTAATTTATGTAACTACATTTTGAAACTATTGCATAGCTTTTATCGAGGGCTTAGAACGAAGCGACCGAATCTGGTAATTCCGAAACGAGAAAACCTAACACTTCCGTAACGAAAAAAACCAAAATATTTTTTGGTAATTTATTATGAGACAGTGTTAATTTTTGGTGACAGGAGACCCCCCCCACGGTGAAGGTCGAAAAATTTTAAACGCTTATAACTCGCGATCGATTTTCGTAGCGCGGCCAAATTTTGTTTTATGATTTATTATAAGACAGTGTTAATTTTTGGTGACAGGAGAATCCTCACAGTGAGGGATGAAAAATTTAAAATGCTCATAACTCGCGACCTAATTTTCGTAGCGCGGCCAACTTTTGTTTGGTAATTTATTATGAGACATTGTTAATTTTTGGTGAAAGGAGACACCCCACGGTGAGGGTCGAAAAATTAAAAATGCTTATAACTCGCGATCCAGTTTTGGTAGCTTGGCAAAATATTGTTTGGTAATTTATTATGAGACAGTGTTAATTTTTGGTGACAGGAGACCCCCCACGGTGAGGGTCGAAAAATTTTAAATGCTTATAACTCGCGATCTAATTTTCGTAGCGCGGACCTATTTTGTTTGGTAATTTATTATGACACAGTATTAATTTGACAGTAATGTTGACAGGTTATCAGGACCGAATTAAATTCATAAAAAAAGACAGATTAGGATAAGCTTAAAAAAATAAGTTATACAAAATAAAAATATTTTATATTAGTTAGGCTTCATATCGTTTTGAACTTTTATGGTATACCCGTTCATACTTTTCTAGAATATACAGCTATACCCAACTGTACGTTAAAAAGTTTTTTTTTTTACGGTTTTGTTATTTTTTTAGCAACGATAACTTTCAATGATACAGTTACTAATTCAAATATTTATTATACAGAGAAGTCTGAGCGCGAGCAATACTCGCACGTTACCGTTTATTTTATTTTAATTTATTTAACTACTTTTTTTAATCTACTGCATAGCTTTTATCGCGGGCTTTGATCGAAGCGACCTAATCTAGAAATTCCGAAACGAGAAAACCTAACACTTCCTTAAGGAAAAAACAAAAATATTTTTTGGTAATTTATTATGAGACAGTGTTAATTTTTGGTGACAGGAGACCCTTATCCCACGGTGAGGGTCGAAAAATTTTAAATGCTTATAACTCGCGATCTAATTTTCGTAGCGCGGCCAAATTTTGTTTGGTGATTTTTTATGAGACATTGTTAATTTTTGGTGACAGGAGACCTCCCACGGTCAAGGTCGAAAAATTTTAAACGCTTATAACTCGCGATCTAATTTTCGTAGCGCGGCCAAATTTTGTTTGATAATTTATTATGAGACAGTGTTAATTTTTGGTGACAAGAGCCCCCCCCCCCACGGTGAGGGTCGAAAAATTTTAAATGCTTATAACTCGCGATCTAATTTTCGTAGCGCGGCCAAATTTTGTTTGGTGATTTATTATGAGACATTGTTAATTTTTGGTGACAGGAGACCTCCCAAGGTGAAGGTCGAAAAATTTTAAACGCTTATAACTTGCGATCTAATTTTCATAGCGCGGCCAAATTTTGTTTGGTAATTTATTATGAGGCAGTGTTAATTTTTGGTGACAGGAGACCCTCCGCGGTGAGGTTCGAAAAATTTAAAATTCACATAACTCGCGATCTAATTTTCGTAGCGCAGCCAAATATTGTTTGGTAATTTATTATGAGACATTGATAATTTTTGAGGACAGGAGACACAACGGTGAGGGTCGAAAAATTAAAAATGCTTATAACTCGCGATTTAATGTTCGTAGCGCGGCCAAATTTTGTTTGGTAATTTATTATGAGACAGTGTTAATTTTTGGTGACAGGAGAATCCTCACGGTGAGGGATGAAAAATTTAAAATGCTCATAACTCGCGACCTAATTTTCGTAGCGCGGCCAACTTTTGTTTGGTAATTTATTATGAGACATTGTTAATTTTTGGTGAAAGGAGACACCCTACGGTGAGGGTCGAAAAATTTTAAACGCTTATAACTCGCGATCTAATTTTCATAGCGCGGCCAAATTTTGTTTGGTAATTTATTATGAGGCAGTGTTGATTTTTGATGACAGGAGACCCTCCACGGTGAGGTTCGAAAAATTTAAAATTCTCATAAGTCGCGATCTAATTTTCGTAGCGCGGCCAAATTTTGTTTGGTAATTTATTATGAGACAGTATTAATTTGACAGTAATGTTGACAGGCTATCAGGACCGAATTAAATTCATAAAAAAAGACTGATTAGGAAAAGCTTAAAAAAATAAGTTATACAAAATAACAATATTTTATATTAGTTAGGCTTCATATCGTTTGGAACTTTTATGGTATACCCATTCACACTTTTCTAGAATATACAGCTATACCCAACTGCACGTTAAACAGGTTTTTTTTTTTTTTAAGGTTTTGTTATTCTTTTAGCAACGATAATTTTCAATAATACAGTTACTAATTCAAATATTTATTATACGGAGCCCTCTGAGCGCGAGCAATACTCGCACGTGACTGTTTATTTTATTTTAATTTATGTAACTACATTTTTAAACTATTGCATAGCTTTTATCGCGGGCTTAGAACGAAGCGACCGAATCTGGTAATTCCGAAACGAGAAAACCTAACACTTCCGTAACGAAAAAAACCAAAATATTTTTTGGTAATTTATTATGAGACAGTGTTAATTTTTGGTGACAGGAGACCCCCCCCCACGGTGAGGGTCGAAAAATTTTAAATGCTTATAACTCGCGATCTAATTTTCGTAGCGCGGCCAAATTTTGTTTGGTGATTTATTATGAGACATTGTTAATTTTTGGTGACAGGAGACCTCCCACGGTGAAGGTCGAAAAATTTTAAACGCTTATAACTCGCGATCGATTTTCGTAGCGCGGCCAAATTTTGTTTTATGATTTATTATAAGACAGTGTTAATTTTTGGTGACAGGAGAATCCTCACAGTGAGGGATGAAAAATTTAAAATGCTCATAACTCGCGACCTAATTTTCGTAGCGCGGCCAACTTTTGTTTGGTAATTTATTATGAGACATTGTTAATTTTTGGTGAAAGGAGACACCCCACGGTGAGGGTCGAAAAATTAAAAATGCTTATAACTCGCGATCCAGTTTTGGTAGCTTGGCAAAATATTGTTTGGTAATTTATTATGAGACAGTGTTAATTTTTGGTGACAGGAGACCCCCCACGGTGAGGGTCGAAAAATTTTAAATGCTTATAACTCGCGATCTAATTTTCGTAGCGCGGACCTATTTTGTTTGGTAATTTATTATGACACAGTATTAATTTGACAGTAATGTTGACAGGTTATCAGGACCGAATTAAATTCATAAAAAAAGACAGATTAGGATAAGCTTAAAAAAATAAGTTATACAAAATAAAAATATTTTATATTAGTTAGGCTTCATATCGTTTTGAACTTTTATGGTATACCCGTTCATACTTTTCTAGAATATACAGCTATACCCAACTGTACGTTAAAAAGTTTTTTTTTTTACGGTTTTGTTATTTTTTTAGCAACGATAATTTTCAATGATACAGTTACTAATTCAAATATTTATTATACAGAGAAGTCTGAGCGCGAGCAATACTCGCACGTGACCGTTTATTTTATTTTAATTTATTTAACTACTTTTTTTAATCTACTGCATAGCTTTTATCGCGGGCTTTGATCGAAGCGACCTAATCTAGAAATTCCGAAACGAGAAAACCTAACACTTCCTTAAGGAAAAAACCAAAATATTTTTTGGTAATTTATTATGAGACAGTGTTAATTTTTGGTGACAGGAGACCCTTATCCCACGGTGAGGGTCGAAAAATTTTAAATGCTTATAACTCGCGATCTAATTTTCGTAGCGCGGACAAATTTTGTTTGGTGATTTTTTATGAGACATTGTTAATTTTTGGTGACAGGAGACCTCCCACGGTCAAGGTCGAAAAATTTTAAACGCTTATAACTCGCGATCTAATTTTCGTAGCGCGGCCAAATTTTGTTTGATAATTTATTATGAGACAGTGTTAATTTTTGGTGACAAGAGACCCCCCCCCCCCACGGTGAGGGTCGAAAAATTTTAAATGCTTATAACTCGCGATCTAATTTTCGTAGCGCGGCCAAATTTTGTTTGGTGATTTATTATGAGACATTGTTAATTTTTGGTGACAGGAGACCTCCCAAGGTGAAGGTCGAAAAATTTTAAACGCTTATAACTTGCGATCTAATTTTCATAGCGCGGCCAAATTTTGTTTGGTAATTTATTATGAGACAGTGTTAATTTTTGGTGACAGGAGACCCTCCGCGGTGAGGTTCGAAAAATTTAAAATTCACATAACTCGCGATCTAATTTTCGTAGCGCAGCCAAATATTGTTTGGTAATTTATTATGAGACATTGATAATTTTTGAGGACAGGAGACACAACGGTGAGGGTCGAAAAATTAAAAATGCTTATAACTCGCGATTTAATGTTCGTAGCGCGGCCAAATTTTGTTTGGTAATTTATTATGAGACAGTGTTAATTTTTGGTGACAGGAGAATCCTCACGGTGAGGGATGAAAAATTTAAAATGCTCATAACTCGCGACCTAATTTTCGTAGCGCGGCCAACTTTTGTTTGGTAATTTATTATGAGACATTGTTAATTTTTGGTGAAAGGAGACACCCCACGGTGAGGGTCGAAAAATTAAAAATGCTTATAACTCGCGATCCAGTTTTGGTAGCTTGGCAAAATATTGTTTGGTAATTTATTATGAGACAGTGTTAATTTTTGGTGACAGGAGACCCCCCACGGTGAGGGTCGAAAAATTTTAAATGCTTATAACTCGCGATCTAATTTTCGTAGCGCGGACCTATTTTGTTTGGTAATTTATTATGACACAGTATTAATTTGACAGTAATGTTGACAGGTTATCAGGACCGAATTAAATTCATAAAAAAAGACAGATTAGGATAAGCTTAAAAAGAATAAGTTATACAAAATAAAAATATTTTATATTAGTTAGGCTTCATATCGTTTGGAACTTTTATGGTATACCCGTTCATACTTTTCTAGAATATACAGCTATACCCAACTGTACGTTAAAAGGTTTTTTTTTTTACGGTTTTGTTATTTTTTTAGCAACGATAATTTTCAATGATACAGTTACTAATTCAAATATTTATTATACAGAGAAGTCTGAGCGCGAGCAATACTCGCACGTGACCGTTTATTTTATTTTAATTTATTTAACTACTTTTTTTAATCTACTGCATAGCTTTTATCGCGGGCTTTGAACGAAGCGACCTAATCTAGAAATTCCGAAACGAGAAAACCTAACACTTCCTTAAGGAAAAAAACCAAAATATTTTTTGGTAATTTATTATGAGACAGTGTTAATTTTTGATGACAGGAGACCCCCCACGGTGAGGGTCGAAAAATTTTAAATGCTTATAACTCGCGATCTAATTTTCGTAGCGCGGCCAAATTTTGTTTGGTGATTTATTATGAGACATTGTTAATTTTTGGTGACAGGAGACCTCCCACGGTGAAGGTCGAAAAATTTTAAATGCTTATAACTCGCGATCTAATTTTCATAGCGCGGCCAAATTTTGTTTGGTAATTTATTATGAGGCAGTTTTAATTTTTGGTGACAGGAGACCCTCCACGGTGAGGTTCGAAAAATTTAAAATTCTCATAACTCGCGATCTACTTTTCGTAGCGCGGCCAAATATATTTTGGTAATTTATTATGAGATAGTATTAATTTGACAGTAATGTTGACAGGTTATTAGGACCGAATTAAATTCATAAAAAAAGACAGATTAGGATAAGCTTAAAAAAAATAACTTATACAAAATAACAATATTTTATATTAGTTAGGCTTCATATCTTTTGGAACTTTTATGGTATACCCATTCACACTTTTCTAGAATATACAGCTATACCCAACTGCACGTTAAACAGGTTTTTTTTTTTTTTTTTTTTTTTTTTTTTTAAGGTTTTGTTATTCTTTTAGCAACGATAATTTTGAATAATACAGTTACTAATTCAAATATCTATTATTATACGGAGCCCTCTGAGCGCGAGCAATACTCGCACGTCACCGTTTATTTTATTTTAATTTATTTAACTACTTTTTTTAAGCTATTGCATAGATTTTATCGCGGGCTTTGAACGAAGCGACCGAATCTGGTAATTCCGAAACGAGAAAACCTAACACTTCCGTAACGAAAAATACCAAAATATTTTTTGGTAATTTATTATGAGAAAGTGTTAATTTTTGGTCACAGGAGACCCCCCACGGTGAGGGTCGAAAAATTATTAATGCTTATAACTCGCGATCTAATTTTCGTAACGCCGCCAAATTTTGTTTGGTGATTTATTATGAGACATTGTTTATTTTTGGTGACAGGAGACCTCCCACGGTGAGGGTCGAAAAATTTAAAATGCTTATAACTCACGATCTAATTTTCGTAGCGCGGCCTAATTTTGTTTGGTAATTTATTATGAGGCAGTGTAAATTTTTGGTGACAGGAGACCCTCCACGGTGAGGTTCGAAAAATTTAAAATTCTCATAACTCGCGATCTAATTTTCGTAGCGCAGCCAAATATTGTTTGGTAATTTATTATGAGACATTGATAATTTTTGAGGACAGGAGACACCACGGTGAGGGTCGAAAAATTAAAAATGCTTATAACTCGCGATTTAATGTTCGTAGCGGGGCCAAATTTTGTTTGGTAATTTATTATGAGACAGTGTTAATTTTTGGTGACAGGAGAATCCTCACGGTGAGGGATGAAAAATTTAAAATGCTCATAACTCGCGACCTAATTTTCGTAGCGCGGCCAACTTTTGTTTGGTAATTTATTATGAGACATTTTTAATTTTTGGTGACAGGAGACACCCCACGGTGAGGGTCGAAAAATTAAAAATGCTTATAACTCGCGATCCAATTTTGGTAGCTTGGCAAAATATTGTTTGGTAATTTATTATGAGACAGTGTTAATTTTTGGTGACAAGAGACCCCCCACGGTGAGGGATGAAAATTTTAAAATTCTTATAACTCGCGATCTAATTTTCGTAGCGCGGACAAATTTTGTTTGGTAATTTATTATGAGACAGTATTAATTTGACAGTAATGCTGACAGGTTATCAGGACCGAATTAAATTCATAAAAAAAGACAGATTAGGATAAGCTTAAAAAAATAAGTTATACAAAATAACAATATTTTATATTAGTTAGGCTTCATATCGTTTGGAACTTTTATGGTATACCCGATCATACTTTTCTAGAATATACAGCTATACCCAACTGTACGTTAAACAGTTTTTTTTTTTTTTAAGGTTTTGTTATTTTTTTAGCAACGATAATTTTCAATGATACAGTTACTAATTCAAATATTTATTATACGGAGCCCTCTGAGCGCGAGCAATACTCGCACGTGACTGTTTATTTTATTTTAATTTATGTAACTACATTTTTAAACTATTGCATAGCTTTTATCGCGGGCTTTGAACGAAGCGACCGAATCTGGTAATTCCGAAACGAGAAAACCTAACACTTCCGTAACGAAAAAAACCAAAATATTTTTTGGTAATTTATTATGAGACAGTGTTAATTTTTGGTGACAGGAGACCCCCCCCACGGTGAGGGTCGAAAAATTTTAAATGCTTATAACTCGCGATCGATTTTCGTAGCGCGGCCAAATTTTGTTTGGTGATTTATTATAAGACAGTGTTAATTTTTGGTGACAGGAGAATCCTAACAGTGAGGGATGAAAAATTTAAAATGCTCATAACTCGCGACCTAATTTTCGTAGCGCGGCCAACTTTTGTTTGGTAATTTATTATGAGACATTGTTAATTTTTGGTGACAGGAGACACCCCACGGTGAGGGTCGAAAAATTAAAAATGCTTATAACTCGCGATCCAGTTTTGGTAGCTTGGCAAAATATTGTTTGGTAATTTATTATGAGACAGTGTTAATTTTTGGTGACAGGAGACCCCCCACGGTGAGGGTCGAAAAATTTTAAATGCTTATAACTCGCGATCTAATTTTCGTAGCGCGGACCTATTTTGTTTGGTAATTTATTATGACACAGTATTAATTTGACAGTAATGTTGACAGGTTATCAGGACCGAATTAAATTCATAAAAAAAGACAGATTAGGATAAGCTTAAAAAGAATAAGTTATACAAAATAACAATATTTTATATTAGTTAGGCTTCATATCGTTTGGAACTTTTATGGTATACCCATTCACACTTTTCTAGAATATACAGCTATACCCAACTGCACGTTAAACAGGGTTTTTTTTTTTAAGGTTTTGTTATTCTTTTAGCAACGATAATTTTCAATAATACAGTTACTAATTCAAATATTTATTATACAGAGCCCTCTGAGCGCGAGCAATACTCGCACGTGACCGTTTATTTTATTTTAATTTATTTAACTACTTTTTTTAAGCTATTGCATAGCTTTTATCGCGGGCTTTGAACGAAGCGACCTAATCTAGAAATTCCGAAACGAGAAAACGTAACACTACCGTAAGGAAAAAAACCAAAATATTTTTTGGTAATTTATTATGAGACAGTGTTAATTTTTGGTGACAGGAGACCCCCCACGGTGAGGGTCGAAAAATTTTAAATGCTTATAACTCGCGATCTAATTTTCGTAGCGCGGCCAAATTTTGTTTGGTGATTTATGATGAGACATTGTTAATTTTTGGTGACAGGAGACCTCCCAAGGTGAAGGTCGAAAAATTTTAAACGCTTATAACTCGCGATTTAATGTTCGTAGCGCGGCCAAATTTTGTTTGATAATTTATTATGAGACAGTGTTAATTTTTGGTGACAAGAGACCCCCCCCCACGGTGAGGGTCGAAAAATTTTAAATGCTTATAACTCGCGATCTAATTTTCGTAGCGCGGCCAAATTTTGTTTGGTGATTTATTATGAGACATTGTTAATTTTTGGTGACAGGAGACCTCCCAAGGTGAAGGTCGAAAAATTTTAAACGCTTATAACTTGCGATCTAATTTTCATAGCGCGGCCAAATTTTGTTTGGTAATTTATTATGAGGCAGTGTTAATTTTTGGTGACAGGAGACCCTCCGCGGTGAGGTTCGAAAAATTTAAAATTCACATAACTCGCGATCTAATTTTCGTAGCGCAGCCAAATATTGTTTGGTAATTTATTATGAGACATTGATAATTTTTGAGGACAGGAGACACAACGGTGAGGGTCGAAAAATTAAAAATGCTTATAACTCGCGATTTAATGTTCGTAGCGCGGCCAAATTTTGTTTGGTAATTTATTATGAGACAGTGTTAATTTTTGGTGACAGGAGAATCCTCACGGTGAGGGATGAAAAATTTAAAATGCTCATAACTCGCGACCTAATTTTCGTAGCGCGGCCAACTTTTGTTTGGTAATTTATTATGAGACATTGTTAATTTTTGGTGAAAGGAGACACCCCACGGTGAGGGTCGAAAAATTAAAAATGCTTATAACTCGCGATCCAGTTTTGGTAGCTTGGCAAAATATTGTTTGGTAATTTATTATGAGACAGTGTTAATTTTTGGTGACAGGAGACCCCCCACGGTGAGGGTCGAAAAATTTTAAATGCTTATAACTCGCGATCTAATTTTCGTAGCGCGGACCTATTTTGTTTGGTAATTTATTATGACACAGTATTAATTTGACAGTAATGTTGACAGGTTATCAGGACCGAATTAAATTCATAAAAAAAGACAGATTAGGATAAGCTTAAAAAGAATAAGTTATACAAAATAAAAATATTTTATATTAGTTAGGCTTCATATCGTTTGGAACTTTTATGGTATACCCGTTCATACTTTTCTAGAATATACAGCTATACCCAACTGTACGTTAAAAGGTTTTTTTTTTTACGGTTTTGTTATTTTTTTAGCAACGATAATTTTCAATGATACAGTTACTAATTCAAATATTTATTATACAGAGAAGTCTGGAGCGCGAGCAATACTCGCACGTGACCGTTTATTTTATTTAAGTTATTTAACTACTTTTTTTAATCTACTGCATAGCTTTTATCGCGGGCTTGAACGAAGCGACCTAATCTAGAAATTCCGAAACGAGAAAACCTAACACTTCCTTAGGAAAAAAAAACCAAAATATTTTTTGTAATTTATTATGAGACAGTGTTAATTTTTGATGACAGGAGACCCCACGGTGAGGGTCGAAAAATTTTAAATGCTTATAACTCGCGATCTAATTTTCGTGTAGCGCGGCCAAATTTGTTTGTTGATTTATTATGAGACATTGTTAATTTTGGTGACAGGCAGACCTCCCACGGTGAAGGTCGAAAAATTTTAAATGCTTATAACTCGCGATCTAATTTTCAAGCGCGCCAAATTTTGTTTGGTAATTTATTATGAGGCAGTTTTAATTTTTGGTGACAGGAGACCCTCCACGGTGGGGTTCGAAAAATTTAAACTTCTCATAACTCGCGATCTAGCTTTTCGTAGCGCGGCCAAATATATTTGGTAATTTATTATGAGATAGTATTAATTTGACAGTAATGTTGACAGGTTATTAGGACCGAATTAAATTCATAAAAAAAGACAGATTAGGATAAGCTTAAAAAAAATTACTATACAAAATAACAATATTTTATATTAGTTAGCTTCATATCTTTTGGACTTTTATGGTATACCCATTCACACTTTTCTAGAATATACAGCTATACCCAACTGCACGTTAAACAGGTTTTTTTTTTTTTTTTTTTTTTTTTTTTTTTTTTTTAAGGTTTTGTTATTCTTTTAGCAACGATAATTTTGAATAATACAGTTACTAATTCAAATATCTATTATTATACGGAGCCCTCTGAGCGCGAGCAATACTCGCACGTCACCGTTTATTTTATTTTAATTTATTTAACTACTTTTTTTAAGCTATTGCATAGATTTTATCGCGGGCTTTGAACGAAGCGACCGAATCTGGTAATTCCGAAACGAGAAAACCTAACACTTCCGTAACGAAAAATACCAAAATATTTTTTGGTAATTTATTATGAGAAAGTGTTAATTTTTGGTCACAGGAGACCCCCCACGGTGAGGGTCGAAAAATTATTAATGCTTATAACTCGCGATCTAATTTTCGTAACGCCGCCAAATTTTGTTTGGTGATTTATTATGAGACATTGTTTATTTTTGGTGACAGGAGACCTCCCACGGTGAGGGTCGAAAAATTTAAAATGCTTATAACTCACGATCTAATTTTCGTAGCGCGGCCTAATTTTGTTTGGTAATTTATTATGAGGCAGTGTAAATTTTTGGTGACAGGAGACCCTCCACGGTGAGGTTCGAAAAATTTAAAATTCTCATAACTCGCGATCTAATTTTCGTAGCGCAGCCAAATATTGTTTGGTAATTTATTATGAGACATTGATAATTTTTGAGGACAGGAGACACCACGGTGAGGGTCGAAAAATTAAAAATGCTTATAACTCGCGATTTAATGTTCGTAGCGGGGCCAAATTTTGTTTGGTAATTTATTATGAGACAGTGTTAATTTTTGGTGACAGGAGAATCCTCACGGTGAGGGATGAAAAATTTAAAATGCTCATAACTCGTGACCTAATTTTCGTAGCGCGGCCAACTTTTGTTTGGTAATTTATTATGAGACATTGTTAATTTTTGGTGACAGGAGACACCCCACGGTGAGGGTCGAAAAATTAAAAATGCTTATAACTCGCGATCCAATTTTGGTAGCTTGGCAAAATATTGTTTGGTAATTTATTATGAGACAGTGTTAATTTTTGGTGACAAGAGACCCCCCACGGTGAGGGATGAAAATTTTAAAATTCTTATAACTCGCGATCTAATTTTCGTAGCGCGGACAAATTTTGTTTGGTAATTTATTATGAGACAGTATTAATTTGACAGTAATGCTGACAGGTTATCAGGACCGAATTAAATTCATAAAAAAAGACAGATTAGGATAAGCTTAAAAAGAATAAGTTATACAAAATAACAATATTTTATATTAGTTAGGCTTCATATCGTTTGGAACTTTTATGGTATACCCATTCACACTTTTCTAGAATATACAGCTATACCCAACTGCACGTTAAACAGGGTTTTTTTTTTTAAGGTTTTGTTATTCTTTTAGCAACGATAATTTTCAATAATACAGTTACTAATTCAAATATTTATTATACGGAGCCCTCTGAGCGCGAGCAATACTCGCACGTGACTGTTTATTTTATTTTAATTTATGTAACTACATTTTTAAACTATTGCATAGCTTTTATCGCGGGCTTTGAACGAAGCGACCGAATCTGGTAATTCCGAAACGAGAAAACCTAACACTTCCGTAACGAAAAAAACCAAAATATTTTTTGGTAATTTATTATGAGACAGTGTTAATTTTTGGTGACAGGAGACCCCCCCCACGGTGAGGGTCGAAAAATTTTAAATGCTTATAACTCGCGATCGATTTTCGTAGCGCGGCCAAATTTTGTTTGGTGATTTATTATAAGACAGTGTTAATTTTTGGTGACAGGAGAATCCTAACAGTGAGGGATGAAAAATTTAAAATGCTCATAACTCGCGACCTAATTTTCGTAGCGCGGCCAACTTTTGTTTGGTAATTTATTATGAGACATTGTTAATTTTTGGTGACAGGAGACACCCCACGGTGAGGGTCGAAAAATTAAAAATGCTTATAACTCGCGATCCAGTTTTGGTAGCTTGGCAAAATATTGTTTGGTAATTTATTATGAGACAGTGTTAATTTTTGGTGACAGGAGACCCCCCACGGTGAGGGTCGAAAAATTTTAAATGCTTATAACTCGCGATCTAATTTTCGTAGCGCGGACCTATTTTGTTTGGTAATTTATTATGACACAGTATTAATTTGACAGTAATGTTGACAGGTTATCAGGACCGAATTAAATTCATAAAAAAAGACAGATTAGGATAAGCTTAAAAAGAATAAGTTATACAAAATAACAATATTTTATATTAGTTAGGCTTCATATCGTTTGGAACTTTTATGGTATACCCATTCACACTTTTCTAGAATATACAGCTATACCCAACTGCACGTTAAACAGGGTTTTTTTTTTTAAGGTTTTGTTATTCTTTTAGCAACGATAATTTTCAATAATACAGTTACTAATTCAAATATTTATTATACAGAGCCCTCTGAGCGCGAGCAATACTCGCACGTGACCGTTTATTTTATTTTAATTTATTTAACTACTTTTTTTAAGCTATTGCATAGCTTTTATCGCGGGCTTTGAACGAAGCGACCTAATCTAGAAATTCCGAAACGAGAAAACGTAACACTACCGTAAGGAAAAAAACCAAAATATTTTTTGGTAATTTATTATGAGACAGTGTTAATTTTTGGTGACAGGAGACCCCCCACGGTGAGGGTCGAAAAATTTTAAATGCTTATAACTCGCGATCTAATTTTCGTAGCGCGGCCAAATTTTGTTTGGTGATTTATGATGAGACATTGTTAATTTTTGGTGACAGGAGACCTCCCAAGGTGAAGGTCGAAAAATTTTAAACGCTTATAACTCGCGATTTAATGTTCGTAGCGCGGCCAAATTTTGTTTGGTAATTTATTATGAGACAGTGTTAATTTTTGGTGACAGGAGAATCCTCACGGTGAGGGATGAAAAATTTAAAATGCTCATAACTCGCGACCTAATTTTCGTAGCGCGGCCAACTTTTGTTTGGTAATTTATTATGAGACATTGTTAATTTTTGGTGACAGGAGACACCCCACGGTGAGGGTTGAAAAATTAAAAATGCTTATAACTGGCGATCCAATTTTGGTAGCTTGGCAAAATATTGTTTGGTAATTTATTATGAGACAGTGTTAATTTTTGGTGACAAGAGACCCCCCCCCACGGTGAGGGATGAAAAATTTAAAATTCTCATAACTCGCGATCTAATTTTCGTAGCGCGGACAAATTTTGTTTGGTAATTTATTATGAGACAGTATTAATTTGACAGTAATGCTGACAGGTTATCAGGACCGAATTAAATTCATAAAAAAAGACAGATTAGGATAAGCTTAAAAAAAATAAGTTATACAAAACAACAATATTTTATATTAGTTAGGCTTCATATCGTTTGGAACTTTTATGGTATACCCATTCACACTTTTCTAGATTATACAGCTATACCCAACTGCACGTTAAACAGGTTTTTTTTTTTTTAAGGTTTTGTTATTCTTTTAGCAACGATAATTTTCAATAATACAGTTACTAATTCAAATATTTATTATACGGAGCCCTCTGAGCGCGAGCAATACTCGCACGTGACTGTTTATTTTATTTCAATTTATGTAACTACTTTTTTTAAGCTATTGCTTTTATCGCGGGCTTTGAACGAAGCGACCGAATCTGGTAATTCCGAAACTAGAAAACCTAACACTTCCGTAACAAAAAAAAAAACCAAAATATTTTTTGGTAATTTATTATGAGACAGTGTTAATTTTTGGTGACAAGAGACCCCCCCCCCCCACGGTGAGGGTCGAAAAATTTTAAATGCTTATAACTCGCGATCTAATTTTCGTAGCGCGGCCAAATTTTTTTGGTGATTTATTATGAGACATTGTTAATTTTTGGTGACAGGAGACCTTCCACGGTGAAGGTCGAAAAATTTTAAACGCTTATAACTCGCGATCTAATTTTCATAGCGCGGCCAAATTTTGTTTGGTAATTTATTATGAGGCAGTGTTGATTTTTGATGACAGGAGACCCTCCACGGTGAGGTTCGAAAAATTTAAAATTCTCATAAGTCGCGATCTAATTTTCGTAGCGCGGCCAAATTTTGTTTGGTAATTTATTATGAGACAGTATTAATTTGACAGTAATGTTGACAGGCTATCAGGACCGAATTAAATTCATAAAAAAAGACAGATTAGGAAAAGCTTAAAAAAATAAGTTATACAAAATAACAATATTTTATATTAGTTAGGCTTCATATCGTTTGGAACTTTTATGGTATACCCATTCACACTTTTCTAGAATATACAGCTATACCCAACTGCACGTTAAACAGGTTTTTTTTTTTAAGGTTTTGTTATTCTTTTAGCAACGATAATTTTCAATAATACAGTTACTAATTCAAATATTTATTATACGGAGCCCTCTGAGCGCGAGCAATACTCGCACGTGACTGTTTATTTTATTTTAATTTATGTAACTACATTTTTAAACTATTGCATAGCTTTTATCGCGGGCTTTGAACGAAGCGACCGAATCTGGTAATTCCGAAACGAGAAAACCTAACACTTCCGTAACGAAAAAAACCAAAATATTTTTTGGTAATTTATTATGAGACAGTGTTAATTTTTGGTGACAGGAGACCCCCCCCCACGGTGAGGGTCGAAAAATTTTAAATGCTTATAACTCGCGATCGATTTTCGTAGCGCGGCCAAATTTTGTTTGGTGATTTATTATAAGACAGTGTTAATTTTTGGTGACAGGAGAATCCTCACAGTGAGGGATGAAAAATTTAATATGCTCATAACTCGCGACCTAATTTTCGTAGCGCGGCCAAATATTGTTTGGTAATTTATTATGAGACATTGATAATTTTTGAGGACAGGAGACAGAACGGTGAGGGTCGAAAAATTAAAAATGCTTATAACTCGCGATTTAATGTTCTTAGCGCGGCCAAATTTTGTTTGGTAATTTATTATGAGACAGTGTTAATTTTTGGTGACAGGAGAATCCTCACGGTGAGGGATGAAAAATTTAAAATGCTCATAACTCGCGACCTAATTTTCGTAGCGCGGCCAACTTTTGTTTGGTAATTTATTATGAGACATTGTTAATTTTTGGTGAAAGGAGACACCCCACGGTGAGGGTCGAAAAATTAAAAATGCTTATAACTCGCGATCCAGTTTTGGTAGCTTGGCAAAATATTGTTTGGTAATTTATTATGAGACAGTGTTAATTTTTGGTGACAGGAGACCCCCCACGGTGAGGGTCGAAAAATTTTAAATGCTTATAACTCGCGATCTAATTTTCGTAGCGCGGACCTATTTTGTTTGGTAATTTATTATGACACAGTATTAATTTGACAGTAATGTTGACAGGTTATCAGGACCGAATTAAATTCATAAAAAAAGACAGATTAGGATAAGCTTAAAAAGAATAAGTTATACAAAATAAAAATATTTTATATTAGTTAGGCTTCATAACGTTTGGAACTTTTATGGTATACCCGTTCATACTTTTCTAGAATATACAGCTATACCCAACTGTACGTTAAAAAGTTTTTTTTTTTTACGGTTTTGTTATTTTTTTAGCAACGATAATTTTCAATGATACAGTTACTAATTCAAATATTTATTATACAGAGAAGTCTGAGAGCGAGCAATACTCGCACGTGACCGTTTATTTTATTTTAATTTATTTAACTACTTTTTTTAAGCTACTGCATAGCTTTTATCGCGGGCTTTGAACGAAGCGACCTAATCTAGAAATTCCGAAACGAGAAAACCTAACACTTCCTTAAGGAAAAAAACCAAAATATTTTTTGGTAATTTATTATGAGACAGTGTTAATTTTTGGTGACAGGAGACCCCCCACGGTGAGGGTCGAAAAATTTTAAATGCTTATAACTCGCGATCTAATTTTCGTAGCGCGGCCAAATGTTGTTTGGTGATTTATTATGAGACATTGTTAATTTTTGGTGACAGGAGACCTCCCACGGTGAAGGTCGAAAAATTTTAAACGCTTATAACTCGCGATCTAATTTTCATAGCGCGGCCAAATTTTGTTTGGTAATTTATTATGAGGCAGTTTTAATTTTTGGTGACAGGAGACCCTCCACGGTGAGGTTCGAAAAATTTAAAATTCTCATAACTCGCGATCTACTTTTCGTAGCGCGGCCAAATATATTTTGGTAATTTATTATGAGATAGTATTAATTTGACAGTAATGTTGACAGGTTATTAGGACCGAATTAAATTCATAAAAAAAGACAGATTAGGATAAGCTTAAAAAAAATAACTTATACAAAATAACAATATTTTATATTAGTTAGGCTTCATATCTTTTGGAACTTTTATGGTATACCCATTCACACTTTTCTAGAATATACAGCTATACCCAACTGCACGTTAAACAGGTTTTTTTTTTTTTTTTTTTTTTTTTTTTTTTTTTTTTTTTTTTAAGGTTTTGTTATTATTTTAGCAACGATAATTTTGAATAATACAGTTACTAATTCAAATATCTATTATTATACGGAGCCCTCTGAGCGCGAGCAATACTCGCACGTCACCGTTTATTTTATTTTAATTTATTTAACTACTTTTTTTAAGCTATTGCATAGATTTTATCGCGGGCTTTGAACGAAGCGACCGAATCTGGTAATTCCGAAACGAGAAAACCTAACACTTCCGTAACGAAAAATACAAAATAATTTTTGGTAATTTATTATGAGAAAGTGTTAATTTTTGGTCACAGGAGACTCCCCACGGTGAGGGTCGAAAAATTATTAATGCTTATAACTCGCGATCTAATTTTCGTAACGCCGCCAAATTTTGTTTGGTGATTTATTATGAGACATTGTTTATTTTTGGTGACAGGAGACCTCCCACGGTGAGGGTCGAAAAATTTAAAATGCTTATAACTCACGATCTAATTTTCGTAGCGCGGCCTAATTTTGTTTGGTAATTTATTATGAGGCAGTGTAAATTTTTGGTGACAGGAGACCCTCCACGGTGAGGTTCGAAAAATTTAAAATTCTCATAACTCGCGATCTAATTTTCGTAGCGCAGCCAAATATTGTTTGGTAATTTATTATGAGACATTGATAATTTTTGAGGACAGGAGACACCACGGTGAGGGTCGAAAAATTAAAAATGCTTATAACTCGCGATTTAATGTTCGTAGCGGGGCCAAATTTTGTTTGGTAATTTATTATGAGACAGTGTTAATTTTTGGTGACAGGAGAATCCTCACGGTGAGGGATGAAAAATTTAAAATGCTCATAACTCGCGACCTAATTTTCGTAGCGCGGCCAACTTTTGTTTGGTAATTTATTATGAGACATTGTTAATTTTTGGTGACAGGAGACACCCCACGGTGAGGGTCGAAAAATTAAAAATGCTTATAACTCGCGATCCAATTTTGGTAGCTTGGCAAAATATTGTTTGGTAATTTATTATGAAACAGTGTTAATTTTTGGTGACAAGAGACCCCCCACGGTGAGGGATGAAAATTTTAAAATTCTTATAACTCGCGATCTAATTTTCGTAGCGCGGACAAATTTTGTTTGGTAATTTATTATGAGACAGTATTAATTTGACAGTAATGCTGACAGGTTATCAGGACCGAATTAAATTCATAAAAAAAGACAGATTAGGATAAGCTTAAAAAAATAAGTTATACAAAATAACAATATTTTATATTAGTTAGGCTTCATATCGTTTGGAACTTTTATGGTATACCCGATCATACTTTTCTAGAATATACAGCTATACCCAACTGTACGTTAAACAGTTTTTTTTTTTAAGGTTTTGTTATTTTTTTAGCAACGATAATTTTCAATGATACAGTTACTAATTCAAATATTTATTATACGGAGCCCTCTGAGCGCGAGCAATACTCGCACGTGACTGTTTATTTTATTTTAATTTATGTAACTACATTTTTAAACTATTGCATAGCTTTTATCGCGGGCTTTGAACGAAGCGACCGAATCTGGTAATTCCGAAACGAGAAAACCTAACACTTCCGTAACGAAAAAAACCAAAATATTTTTTGGTAATTTATTATGAGACAGTGTTAATTTTTGGTGACAGGAGACCCCCCCCCACGGTGAGGGTCGAAAAATTTTAAATGCTTATAACTCGCGATCGATTTTCGTAGCGCGGCCAAATTTTGTTTGGTGATTTATTATAAGACAGTGTTAATTTTTGGTGACAGGAGAATCCTAACAGTGAGGGATGAAAAATTTAAAATGCTCATAACTCGCGACCTAATTTTCGTAGCGCGGCCAACTTTTGTTTGGTAATTTATTATGAGACATTGTTAATTTTTGGTGACAGGAGACACCCCACGGTGAGGGTCGAAAAATTAAAAATGCTTATAACTCGCGATCCAGTTTTGGTAGCTTGGCAAAATATTGTTTGGTAATTTATTATGAGACAGTGTTAATTTTTGGTGACAGGAGACCCCCCACGGTGAGGGTCGAAAAATTTTAAATGCTTATAACTCGCGATCTAATTTTCGTAGCGCGGACCTATTTTGTTTGGTAATTTATTATGACACAGTATTAATTTGACAGTAATGTTGACAGGTTATCAGGACCGAATTAAATTCATAAAAAAAGACAGATTAGGATAAGCTTAAAAAGAATAAGTTATACAAAATAACAATATTTTATATTAGTTAGGCTTCATATCGTTTGGAACTTTTATGGTATACCCATTCACACTTTTCTAGAATATACAGCTATACCCAACTGCACGTTAAACAGGTTTTTTTTTTTAAGGTTTTGTTATTCTTTTAGCAACGATAATTTTCAATAATACAGTTACTAATTCAAATATTTATTATACAGAGCCCTCTGAGCGCGAGCAATACTCGCACGTGACCGTTTATTTTATTTTAATTTATTTAACTACTTTTTTTAAGCTATTGCATAGCTTTTATCGCGGGCTTTGAACGAAGCGACCTAATCTAGAAATTCCGAAACGAGAAAACGTAACACTACCGTAAGGAAAAAAACCAAAATATTTTTTGGTAATTTATTATGAGACAGTGTTAATTTTTGGTGACAGGAGACCCCCCACGGTGAGGGTCGAAAAATTTTAAATGCTTATAACTCGCGATCTAATTTTCGTAGCGCGGCCAAATTTTGTTTGGTGATTTATGATGAGACATTGTTAATTTTTGGTGACAGGAGACCTCCCAAGGTGAAGGTCGAAAAATTTTAAACGCTTATAACTCGCGATCTAATTTTCATAGCGCGGCCAAATTTTGTTTGGTAATTTATTATGAGGCAGTGTTAATTTTTGGTGACAGGAGACCCTCCGCGGTGAGGTTCGAAAAATTTAAAATTCACATAACTCGCGATCTAATTTTCGTAGCGCAGCCAAATATTGTTTGGTAATTTATTATGAGACATTGATAATTTTTGAGGACAGGAGACACAACGGTGAGGGTCGAAAAATTAAAAATGCTTATAACTCGCGATTTAATGTTCGTAGCGCGGCCAAATTTTGTTTGGTAATTTATTATGAGACAGTGTTAATTTTTGGTGACAGGAGAATCCTCACGGTGAGGGATGAAAAATTTAAAATGCTCATAACTCGCGACATAATTTTCGTAGCGCGGCCAACTTTTGTTTGGTAATTTATTATGAGACATTGTTAATTTTTGGTGACAGGAGACACCCCACGGTGAGGGTTGAAAAATTAAAAATGCTTATAACTCGCGATCCAATTTTGGTAGCTTGGCAAAATATTGTTTGGTAATTTATTATGAGACAGTGTTAATTTTTGGTGACAAGAGACCCCCCCCCCACGGTGAGGGATGAAAAATTTAAAATTCTCATAACTCGCGATCTAATTTTCGTAGCGCGGACAAATTTTGTTTGGTAATTTATTATGAGACAGTATTAATTTGACAGTAATGCTGACAGGTTATCAGGACCGAATTAAATTCATAAAAAAGGACAGATTAGGATAAGCTTAAAAAAAATAAGTTATACAAAACAACAATATTTTATATTAGTTAGGCTTCATATCGTTTGGAACTTTTATGGTATACCCATTCACACTTTTCTAGATTATACAGCTATACCCAACTGCACGTTAAACAGGTTTTTTTTTTAAGGTTTTGTTATTCTTTTAGCAACGATAATTTTCAATAATACAGTTACTAATTCAAATATTTATTATACGGAGCCCTCTGAGCGCGAGCAATACTCGCACGTGACTGTTTATTTTATTTCAATTTATGTAACTACTTTTTTTAAGCTATTGCTTTTATCGCGGGCTTTGAACGAAGCGACCGAATCTGGTAATTCCGAAACTAGAAAACCTAACACTTCCGTAACAAAAAAAAAAACCAAAATATTTTTTGGTAATTTATTATGAGACAGTGTTAATTTTTGGTGACAAGAGACCCCCCCCCCCCCACGGTGAGGGTCGAAAAATTTTAAATGCTTATAACTCGCGATCGATTTTCGTAGCGCGGCCAAATTTTGTTTGGTGATTTATTATAAGACAGTGTTAATTTTTGGTGACAGGAGAATCCTCACAGTGAGGGATGAAAAATTTAAAATGCTCATAACTCGCGACCTAATTTTCGTAGCGCGGCCAAATATTGTTTGGTAATTTATTATGAGACATTGATAATTTTTGAGGACAGGAGACCTTCCACGGTGAAGGTCGAAAAATTTTAAACGCTTATAACTCGCGATCTAATTTTCATAGCGCGGCCAAATTTTGTTTGGTAATTTATTATGAGGCAGTGTTGATTTTTGATGACAGGAGACCCTCCACGGTGAGGTTCGAAAAATTTAAAATTCTCATAAGTCGCGATCTAATTTTCGTAGCGCGGCCAAATTTTGTTTGGTAATTTATTATGAGACAGTATTAATTTGACAGTAATGTTGACAGGCTATCAGGACCGAATTAAATTCATAAAAAAAGACAGATTAGGAAAAGCTTAAAAAAATAAGTTATACAAAATAACAATATTTTATATTAGTTAGGCTTCATATCGTTTGGAACTTTTATGGTATACCCATTCACACTTTTCTAGAATATACAGCTATACCCAACTGCACGTTAAACAGGTTTTTTTTTTTAAGGTTTTGTTATTCTTTTAGCAACGATAATTTTCAATAATACAGTTACTAATTCAAATATTTATTATACGGAGCCCTCTGAGCGCGAGCAATACTCGCACGTGACTGTTTATTTTATTTTAATTTATGTAACTACATTTTTAAACTATTGCATAGCTTTTATCGCGGGCTTTGAACGAAGCGACCGAATCTGGTAATTCCGAAACGAGAAAACCTAACACTTCCGTAACGAAAAAAACCAAAATATTTTTTGGTAATTTATTATGAGACAGTGTTAATTTTTGGTGACAGGAGACCCCCCCCCCACGGTGAGGGTCGAAAAATTTTAAATGCTTATAACTCGCGATCGATTTTCGTAGCGCGGCCAAATTTTGTTTGGTGATTTATTATAAGACAGTGTTAATTTTTGGTGACAGGAGAATCCTCACAGTGAGGGATGAAAAATTTAAAATGCTCATAACTCGCGACCTAATTTTCGTAGCGCGGCCAAATATTGTTTGGTAATTTATTATGAGACATTGATAATTTTTGAGGACAGGAGACAGAACGGTGAGGGTCGAAAAATTAAAAATGCTTATAACTCGCGATTTAATGTTCTTAGCGCGGCCAAATTTTGTTTGGTAATTTATTATGAGACAGTGTTAATTTTTGGTGACAGGAGAATCCTCACGGTGAGGGATGAAAAATTTAAAATGCTCATAACTCGCGACCTAATTTTCGTAGCGCGGCCAACTTTTGTTTGGTAATTTATTATGAGACATTGTTAATTTTTGGTGAAAGGAGACACCCCACGGTGAGGGTCGAAAAATTAAAAATGCTTATAACTCGCGATCCAGTTTTGGTAGCTTGGCAAAATATTGTTTGGTAATTTATTATGAGACAGTGTTAATTTTTGGTGACAGGAGACCCCCCACGGTGAGGGTCGAAAAATTTTAAATGCTTATAACTCGCGATCTAATTTTCGTAGCGCGGACCTATTTTGTTTGGTAATTTATTATGACACAGTATTAATTTGACAGTAATGTTGACAGGTTATCAGGACCGAATTAAATTCATAAAAAAAGACAGATTAGGATAAGCTTAAAAAGAATAAGTTATACAAAATAAAAATATTTTATATTAGTTAGGCTTCATATCGTTTGGAACTTTTATGGTATACCCGTTCATACTTTTCTAGAATATACAGCTATACCCAACTGTACGTTAAAAAGTTTTTTTTTACGGTTTTGTTATTTTTTTAGCAACGATAATTTTCAATGATACAGTTACTAATTCAAATATTTATTATACAGAGAAGTCTGAGAGCGAGCAATACTCGCACGTGACCGTTTATTTTATTTTAATTTATTTAACTACTTTTTTTAAGCTACTGCATAGCTTTTATCGCGGGCTTTGAACGAAGCGACCTAATCTAGAAATTCCGAAACGAGAAAACCTAACACTTCCTTAAGGAAAAAAACCAAAATATTTTTTGGTAATTTATTATGAGACAGTGTTAATTTTTGGTGACAGGAGACCCCCCACGGTGAGGGTCGAAAAATTTTAAATGCTTATAACTCGCGATCTAATTTTCGTAGCGCGGCCAAATGTTGTTTGGTGATTTATTATGAGACATTGTTAATTTTTGGTGACAGGAGACCTCCCACGGTGAAGGTCGAAAAATTTTAAACGCTTATAACTCGCGATCTAATTTTCATAGCGCGGCCAAATTTTGTTTGGTAATTTATTATGAGGCAGTTTTAATTTTTGGTGACAGGAGACCCTCCACGGTGAGGTTCGAAAAATTTAAAATTCTCATAACTCGCGATCTACTTTTCGTAGCGCGGCCAAATATATTTTGGTAATTTATTATGAGATAGTATTAATTTGACAGTAATGTTGACAGGTTATTAGGACCGAATTAAATTCATAAAAAAAGACAGATTAGGATAAGCTTAAAAAAAATAACTTATACAAAATAACAATATTTTATATTAGTTAGGCTTCATATCTTTTGGAACTTTTATGGTATACCCATTCACACTTTTCTAGAATATACAGCTATACCCAACTGCACGTTAAACAGGTTTTTTTTTTTTTTTTTTTTTTTTTTTTTTTTTTTTTTTTTTAAGGTTTTGTTATTATTTTAGCAACGATAATTTTGAATAATACAGTTACTAATTCAAATATCTATTATTATACGGAGGCCTCTGAGCGCGAGCAATACTCGCACGTCACCGTTTATTTTATTTTAATTTATTTAACTACTTTTTTTAAGCTATTGCATAGATTTTATCGCGGGCTTTGAACGAAGCGACCGAATCTGGTAATTCCGAAACGAGAAAACCTAACACTTCCGTAACGAAAAATACCAAAATATTTTTTGGTAATTTATTATGAGAAAGTGTTAATTTTTGGTCACAGGAGACTCCCCACGGTGAGGGTCGAAAAATTATTAATGCTTATAACTCGCGATCTAATTTTCGTAACGCCGCCAAATTTTGTTTGGTGATTTATTATGAGACATTGTTTATTTTTGGTGACAGGAGACCTCCCACGGTGAGGGTCGAAAAATTTAAAATGCTTATAACTCACGATCTAATTTTCGTAGCGCGGCCTAAATTTGTTTGGTAATTTATTATGAGGCAGTGTAAATTTTTGGTGACAGGAGACCCTCCACGGTGAGGTTCGAAAAATTTAAAATTCTCATAACTCGCGATCTAATTTTCGTAGCGCAGCCAAATATTGTTTGGTAATTTATTATGAGACATTGATAATTTTTGAGGACAGGAGACACCACGGTGAGGGTCGAAAAATTAAAAATGCTTATAACTCGCGATTTAATGTTCGTAGCGGGGCCAAATTTTGTTTGGTAATTTATTATGAGACAGTGTTAATTTTTGGTGACAGGAGAATCCTCACGGTGAGGGATGAAAAATTTAAAATGCTCATAACTCGCGACCTAATTTTCGTAGCGCGGCCAACTTTTGTTTGGTAATTTATTATGAGACATTGTTAATTTTTGGTGACAGGAGACACCCCACGGTGAGGGTCGAAAAATTAAAAATGCTTATAACTCGCGATCCAATTTTGGTAGCTTGGCAAAATATTGTTTGGTAATTTATTATGAAACAGTGTTAATTTTTGGTGACAAGAGACCCCCCACGGTGAGGGATGAAAATTTTAAAATTCTTATAACTCGCGATCTAATTTTCGTAGCGCGGACAAATTTTGTTTGGTAATTTATTATGAGACAGTATTAATTTGACAGTAATGCTGACAGGTTATCAGGACCGAATTAAATTCATAAAAAAAGACAGATTAGGATAAGCTTAAAAAAATAAGTTATACAAAATAACAATATTTTATATTAGTTAGGCTTCATATCGTTTGGAACTTTTATGGTATACCCGATCATACTTTTCTAGAATATACAGCTATACCCAACTGTACGTTAAACAGTTTTTTTTTTTAAGGTTTTGTTATTTTTTTAGCAACGATAATTTTCAATGATACAGTTACTAATTCAAATATTTATTATACGGAGCCCTCTGAGCGCGAGCAATACTCGCACGTGACTGTTTATTTTATTTTAATTTATGTAACTACATTTTTAAACTATTGCATAGCTTTTATCGCGGGCTTTGAACGAAGCGACCGAATCTGGTAATTCCGAAACGAGAAAACCTAACACTTCCGTAACGAAAAAAACCAAAATATTTTTTGGTAATTTATTATGAGACAGTGTTAATTTTTGGTGACAGGAGACCCCCCCCCCACGGTGAGGGTCGAAAAATTTTAAATGCTTATAACTCGCGATCGATTTTCGTAGCGCGGCCAAATTTTGTTTGGTGATTTATTATAAGACAGTGTTAATTTTTGGTGACAGGAGAATCCTAACAGTGAGGGATGAAAAATTTAAAATGCTCATAACTCGCGACCTAATTTTCGTAGCGCGGCCAACTTTTGTTTGGTAATTTATTATGAGACATTGTTAATTTTTGGTGACAGGAGACACCCCACGGTGAGGGTCGAAAAATTAAAAATGCTTATAACTCGCGATCCAGTTTTGGTAGCTTGGCAAAATATTGTTTGGTAATTTATTATGAGACAGTGTTAATTTTTGGTGACAGGAGACCCCCCACGGTGAGGGTCGAAAAATTTTAAATGCTTATAACTCGCGATCTAATTTTCGTAGCGCGGACCTATTTTGTTTGGTAATTTATTATGACACAGTATTAATTTGACAGTAATGTTGACAGGTTATCAGGACCGAATTAAATTCATAAAAAAAGACAGATTAGGATAAGCTTAAAAAGAATAAGTTATACAAAATAACAATATTTTATATTAGTTAGGCTTCATATCGTTTGGAACTTTTATGGTATACCCATTCACACTTTTCTAGAATATACAGCTATACCCAACTGCACGTTAAACAGGTTTTTTTTTTTAAGGTTTTGTTATTCTTTTAGCAACGATAATTTTCAATAATACAGTTACTAATTCAAATATTTATTATACAGAGCCCTCTGAGCGCGAGCAATACTCGCACGTGACCGTTTATTTTATTTTAATTTATTTAACTACTTTTTTTAAGCTATTGCATAGCTTTTATCGCGGGCTTTGAACGAAGCGACCTAATCTAGAAATTCCGAAACGAGAAAACGTAACACTACCGTAAGGAAAAAAACCAAAATATTTTTTGGTAATTTATTATGAGACAGTGTTAATTTTTGGTGACAGGAGACCCCCCACGGTGAGGGTCGAAAAATTTTAAATGCTTATAACTCGCGATCTAATTTTCGTAGCGCGGCCAAATTTTGTTTGGTGATTTATGATGAGACATTGTTAATTTTTGGTGACAGGAGACCTCCCAAGGTGAAGGTCGAAAAATTTTAAACGCTTATAACTCGCGATCTAATTTTCATAGCGCGGCCAAATTTTGTTTGGTAATTTATTATGAGGCAGTGTTAATTTTTGGTGACAGGAGACCCTCCGCGGTGAGGTTCGAAAAATTTAAAATTCACATAACTCGCGATCTAATTTTCGTAGCGCAGCCAAATATTGTTTGGTAATTTATTATGAGACATTGATAATTTTTGAGGACAGGAGACACAACGGTGAGGGTCGAAAAATTAAAAATGCTTATAACTCGCGATTTAATGTTCGTAGCGCGGCCAAATTTTGTTTGGTAATTTATTATGAGACAGTGTTAATTTTTGGTGACAGGAGAATCCTCACGGTGAGGGATGAAAAATTTAAAATGCTCATAACTCGCGACCTAATTTTCGTAGCGCGGCCAACTTTTGTTTGGTAATTTATTATGAGACATTGTTAATTTTTGGTGACAGGAGACACCCCACGGTGAGTGTTGAAAAATTAAAAATGCTTATAACTCGCGATCCAATTTTGGTAGCTTGGCAAAATATTGTTTGGTAATTTATTATGAGACAGTGTTAATTTTTGGTGACAAGAGACCCCCCCCCCCACGGTGAGGGATGAAAAATTTAAAATTCTCATAACTCGCGATCTAATTTTCGTAGCGCAGACAAATTTTGTTTGGTAATTTATTATGAGACAGTATTAATTTGACAGTAATGCTGACAGGTTATCAGGACCGAATTAAATTCATAAAAAAAGACAGATTAGGATAAGCTTAAAAAAAATAAGTTATACAAAACAACAATATTTTATATTAGTTAGGCTTCATATCGTTTGGAACTTTTATGGTATACCCATTCACACTTTTCTAGATTATACAGCTATACCCAACTGCACGTTAAACAGGTTTTTTTTTTAAGGTTTTGTTATTCTTTTAGCAACGATAATTTTCAATAATACAGTTACTAATTCAAATATTTATTATACGGAGCCCTCTGAGCGCGAGCAATACTCGCACGTGACTGTTTATTTTATTTCAATTTATGTAACTACTTTTTTTAAGCTATTGCTTTTATCGCGGGCTTTGAACGAAGCGACCGAATCTGGTAATTCCGAAACTAGAAAACCTAACACTTCCGTAACAAAAAAAAAAAACCAAAATATTTTTTGGTAATTTATTATGAGACAGTGTTAATTTTTGGTGACAAGAGACCCCCCCCCCACGGTGAGGGTCGAAAAATTTTAAATGCTTATAACTCGCGATCGATTTTCGTAGCGCGGCCAAATTTTGTTTGGTGATTTATTATAAGACAGTGTTAATTTTTGGTGACAGGAGAATCCTCACAGTGAGGGATGAAAAATTTAAAATGCTCATAACTCGCGACCTAATTTTCGTAGCGCGGCCAAATATTGTTTGGTAATTTATTATGAGACATTGATAATTTTTGAGGACAGGAGACAGAACGGTGAGGGTCGAAAAATTAAAAATGCTTATAACTCGCGATTTAATGTTCGTAGCGCGGCCAAATTTTGTTTGGTAATTTATTATGAGACAGTGTTAATTTTTGGTGACAGGAGAATCCTCACGGTGAGGGATGAAAAATTTAAAATGCTCATAACTCGCGACCTAATTTTCGTAGCGCGGCCAACTTTTGTTTGGTAATTTATTATGAGACATTGTTAATTTTTGGTGAAAGGAGACACCCCACGGTGAGGGTCGAAAAATTAAAAATGCTTATAACTCGCGATCCAGTTTTGGTAGCTTGGCAAAATATTGTTTGGTAATTTATTATGAGACAGTGTTAATTTTTGGTGACAGGAGACCCCCCACGGTGAGGGTCGAAAATTTTTAAATGCTTATAACTCGCGATCTAATTTTCGTAGCGCGGACCTATTTTGTTTGGTAATTTATTATGACACAGTATTAATTTGACAGTAATGTTGACAGGTTATCAGGACCGAATTAAATTCATAAAAAAAGACAGATTAGGATAAGCTTAAAAAGAATAAGTTATACAAAATAAAAATATTTTATATTAGTTAGGCTTCATATCGTTTGGAACTTTTATGGTATACCCGTTCATACTTTTCTAGAATATACAGCTATACCCAACTGTACGTTAAAAAGTTTTTTTTTTTACGGTTTTGTTATTTTTTTAGCAACGATAATTTTCAATGATACAGTTACTAATTCAAATATTTATTATACAGAGAAGTCTGAGCGCGAGCAATACTCGCACGTGACCGTTTATTTTATTTTAATTTATTTAACTACTTTTTTTAATCTACTGCATAGCTTTTATCGCGGGCTTTGAACGAAGCGACCTAATCTAGAAATTCCGAAACGAGAAAACCTAACACTTCCTTAAGGAAAAAAAACAAAATATTTTTTGGTAATTTATTATGAGACAGTGTTAATTTTTGATGACAGGAGACCCCCCACGGTGAGGGTCGAAAAATTTTAAATGCTTATAACTCGCGATCTAATTTTCGTAGCGCGGCCAAATTTTGTTTGGTGATTTATTATGAGACATTGTTAATTTTTGGTGACAGGAGACCTCCCACGGTGAAGGTCGAAAAATTTTAAATGCTTATAACTCGCGATCTAATTTTCATAGCGCGGCCAAATTTTGTTTGGTAATTTATTATGAGGCAGTTTTAATTTTTGGTGACAGGAGACCCTCCACGGTGAGGTTCGAAAAATTTAAAATTCTCATAACTCGCGATCTACTTTTCGTAGCGCGGCCAAATATATTTTGGTAATTTATTATGAGATAGTATTAATTTGACAGTAATGTTGACAGGTTATTAGGACCGAATTAAATTCATAAAAAAAGACAGATTAGGATAAGCTTAAAAAAAATAACTTATACAAAATAACAATATTTTATATTAGTTAGGCTTCATATCTTTTGGAACTTTTATGGTATACCCATTCACACTTTTCTAGAATATACAGCTATACCCAACTGCACGTTAAACAGGTTTTTTTTTTTTTTTTTTTTTTTTTTTAAGGTTTTGTTATTATTTTAGCAACGATAATTTTGAATAATACAGTTACTAATTCAAATATCTATTATTATACGGAGCCCTCTGAGCGCGAGCAATACTCGCACGTCACCGTTTATTTTATTTTAATTTATTTAACTACTTTTTTTAAGCTATTGCATAGATTTTATCGCGGGCTTTGAACGAAGCGACCGAATCTGGTAATTCCGAAACGAGAAAACCTAACACTTCCGTAACGAAAAAAACCAAAATATTTTTTGGTAATTTATTATGAGAAAGTGTTAATTTTTGGTCACAGGAGACCCCCCACGGTGAGGGTCGAAAAATTATTAATGCTTATAACTCGCGATCTAATTTTCGTAACGCCGCCAAATTTTGTTTGGTGATTTATTATGAGACATTGTTTATTTTTGGTGACAGGAGACCTCCCACGGTGAGGGTCGAAAAATTTAAAATGCTTATAACTCACGATCTAATTTTCGTAGCGCGGCCTAATTTTGTTTGGTAATTTATTATGAGGCAGTGTAAATTTTTGGTGACAGGAGACCCTCCACGGTGAGGTTCGAAAAATTTAAAATTCTCATAACTCGCGATCTAATTTTCGTAGCGCAGCCAAATATTGTTTGGTAATTTTTTATGAGACATTGATAATTTTTGAGGACAGGAGACACCACGGTGAGGGTCGAAAAATTAAAAATGCTTATAACTCGCGATTTAATGTTCGTAGCGGGGCCAAATTTTGTTTGGTAATTTATTATGAGACAGTGTTAATTTTTGGTGACAGGAGAATCCTCACGGTGAGGGATGAAAAATTTAAAATGCTCATAACTCGCGACCTAATTTTCGTAGCGCGGCCAACTTTTGTTTGGTAATTTATTATGAGACATTGTTAATTTTTGGTGACAGGAGACACCCCACGGTGAGGGTCGAAAAATTAAAAATGCTTATAACTCGCGATCCAATTTTGGTAGCTTGGCAAAATATTGTTTGGTAATTTATTATGAGACAGTGTTAATTTTTGGTGACAAGAGACCCCCCACGGTGAGGGATGAAAATTTTAAAATTCTTATAACTCGCGATCTAATTTTCGTAGCGCGGACAAATTTTGTTTGGTAATTTATTATGAGACAGTATTAATTTGACAGTAATGCTGACAGGTTATCAGGACCGAATTAAATTCATAAAAAAAGACAGATTAGGATAAGCTTAAAAAAATAAGTTATACAAAATAACAATATTTTATATTAGTTAGGCTTCAAATCGTTTGGAACTTTTATGGTATACCCGATCATACTTTTCTAGAATATACAGCTATACCCAACTGTACGTTAAACAGTTTTTTTTTTTAAGGTTTTGTTATTTTTTTAGCAACGATAATTTTCAATGATACAGTTACTAATTCAAATATTTATTATACGGAGCCCTCTGAGCGCGAGCAATACTCGCACGTGACTGTTTATTTTATTTTAATTTATGTAACTACATTTTTAAACTATTGCATAGCTTTTATCGCGGACTTTGAACGAAGCGACCGAATCTGGTAATTCCGAAACGAGAAAACCTAACACTTCCGTAACGAAAAAAACCAAAATATTTTTTGGTAATTTATTATGAGACAGTGTTAATTTTTGGTGACAGGAGACCCCCCCACGGTGAGGGTCGAAAAATTTTAAATGCTTATAACTCGCGGTCGATTTTCGTAGCGCGGCCAAATTTTGTTTGGTGATTTATTATAAGACAGTGTTAATTTTTGGTGACAGGAGAATCCTCACAGTGAGGGATGAAAAATTTAAAATGCTCATAACTCGCGACCTAATTTTCGTAGCGCGGCCAACTTTTTTTTGGTAATTTATTATGAGACATTGTTAATTTTTGGTGACAGGAGACACCCCACGGTGAGGGTCGAAAAATTAAAAATGCTTATAACTCGCGATCCAGTTTTGGTAGCTTGGCAAAATATTGTTTGGTAATTTATTATGAGACAGTGTTAATTTTCGGTGACAGGAGACCCCCCACGGTGAGGGTCGAAAAATTTTAAATGCTTATAACTCGCGATCTAATTTTCGTAGCGCGGACCTATTTTGTTTGGTAATTTATTATGACACAGTATTAATTTGACAGTAATGTTGACAGGTTATCAGGACCGAATTAAATTCATAAAAAAAGACAGATTAGGATAAGCTTAAAAAGAATAAGTTATACAAAATAAAAATATTTTATATTAGTTAGGCTTCATATCGTTTGGAACTTTTATGGTATACCCGTTCATACTTTTCTAGAATATACAGCTATACCCAACTGTACGTTAAAAAGTTTTTTTTTTACGGTTTTGTTATTTTTTTAGCAACGATAATTTTCAATGATACAGTTACTAATTCAAATATTTATTATACAGAGAAGTCTGAGCGCGAGCAATACTCGCACGTGACCGTTTATTTTATTTTAATTTATTTAACTACTTTTTTTAAGCTACTGCATAGCTTTTATCGCGGGCTTTGAACGAAGCGACCTAATCTAGAAATTCCGAAACGAGAAAACCTAACACTTCCTTAAGGAAAAAAACCAAAATATTTTTTGGTAATTTATTATGAGACAGTGTTAATTTTTGGTGACAGGAGACCCCCCACGGTGAGGGTCGAAAAATTTTAAATGCTTATAACTCGCGATCTAATTTTCGTAGCGCGGCCAAATTTTGTTTGGTGATTTATTATGAGACATTGTTAATTTTTGGTGACAGGAGACCTCCCACGGTGAAGGTCGAAAAATTTTAAACGCTTATAACTCGCGATCTAATTTTCATAGCGCGGCCAAATTTTGTTTGGTAATTTATTATGAGGCAGTTTTAATTTTTGGTGACAGGAGACCCTCCACGGTGAGGTTCGAAAAATTTAAAATTCTCATAACTCGCGATCTACTTTTCGTAGCGCGGCCAAATATATTTTGGTAATTTATTATGAGATAGTATTAATTTGACAGTAATGTTGACAGGTTATTAGGACCGAATTAAATTCATAAAAAAAGACAGATTAGGATAAGCTTAAAAAAAATAACTTATACAAAATAACAATATTTTATATTAGTTAGGCTTCATATCTTTTGGAACTTTTATGGTATACCCATTCACACTTTTCTAGAATATACAGCTATACCCAACTGCACGTTAAACAGGTTTTTTTTTTTTTTTTTTTTTTTTTTTTAAGGTTTTGTTATTATTTTAGCAACGATAATTTTGAATAATACAGTTACTAATTCAAATATCTATTATTATACGGAGCCCTCTGAGCGCGAGCAATACTCGCACGTGACCGTTTATTTTATTTTAATTTATTTAACTACTTTTTTTAAGCTATTGCATAGATTTTATCGCGGGCTTTGAACGAAGCGACCGAATCTGGTAATTCCGAATCGAGAAAACCTAACACTTCCGTAACGAAAAAAACCAAAATATTTTTTGGTAATTTATTATGAGAAAGTGTTAATTTTTGGTCATAGGAGACCCCCCACGGTGAGGGTCGAAAAATTTTAAATGCTTATAACTCGCGATCTAATTTTCGTAACGCCGCCAAATTTTGTTTGGCGATTTATTATGAGACATTGTTAATTTTTGGTGACAGGAGACCTCCCACGGTGAGGGTCGAAAAATTTAAAATGCTTATAACTCACGATCTAATTTTCGTAGCGCGGCCAAATTTTGTTTGGTAATTTATTATGAGGCAGTGTAAATTTTTGAGGACAGGAGACACCACGGTGAGGGTCGAAAAATTAAAAATGCTTATAACTCACGATTTAATGTTCGTAGCGGGGCCAAATTTTGTTTGGTAATTTATTATGAGACAGTGTTAATTTTTGGTGAAAGGAGAATCTCACGGTGAGGGATGAAAAATTTAAAATGCTCATAACTCGCGACCTAATTTTCGTAGCGCGGCCAACTTTTGTTTGGTAATTTATTATGAGACATTGTTAATTTTTGGTGACAGGAGACACCCCACGGTGAGGGTCGAAAAATTAAAAATGCTTATAACTCGCGATCCAATTTTGGTAGCTTGGCAAAATATTGTTTGGTAATTTATTATGAGACAGTGTTAATTTTTGGTGACAAGAGACCCCCCACGGTGAGGGATGAAAAATTTAAAATTCTCATAACTCGCGATCTAATTTTCGTAGCGCGGACAAATTTTGTTTGGTAATTTATTATGAGACAGTATTAATTTGACAGTAATGCTGACAGGTTATCAGGACCGAATTAAATTCATAAAAAAAGACAGATTAGGATAAGCTTAAAAAAATAAGTTATACAAAATAACAATATTTTATATTAGTTAGGCTTCATATCGTTTGGAACTTTTATGGTATACCCGATCATACTTTTCTAGAATATACAGCTATACCCAACTGTACGTTAAACAGTTTTTTTTTTAAGGTTTTGTTATTTTTTTAGCAACGATAATTTTCAATGATACAGTTACTAATTCAAATATTTATTATACGGAGCCCTCTGAGCGCGAGCAATACTCGCACGTGACTGTTTATTTTATTTTAATTTATGTAACTACATTTTTAAACTATTGCATAGCTTTTATCGCGGGCTTTGAACGAAGCGACCGAATCTGGTAATTCCGAAACGAGAAAACCTAACACTTCCGTAACGAAAAAAACCAAAATATTTTTTGGTAATTTATTATGAGACAGTGTTAATTTTTGGTGACAGGAGACCCCCCCCCACGGTGAGGGTCGAAAAATTTTAAATGCTTATAACTCGCGATCGATTTTCGTAGCGCGGCCAAATTTTGTTTGGTGATTTATTATAAGACAGTGTTAATTTTTGGTGACAGGAGAATCCTCACAGTGAGGGATGAAAAATTTAAAATGCTCATAACTCGCGACCTAATTTTCGTAGCGCGGCCAACTTTTGTTTGGTAATTTATTATGAGACATTGTTAATTTTTGGTGACAGGAGACACCCCACGGTGAGGGTCGAAAAATTAAAAATGCTTATAACTCGCGATCCAGGTTTGGTAGCTTGGCAAAATATTGTTTGGTAATTTATTATGAGACAGTGTTAATTTTTGGTGACAGGAGACCCCCCACGGTGACTGTCGAAAAATTTTAAATGCTTATAACTCGCGATCTAATTTTCGTAGCGCGGACCTATTTTGTTTGGTAATTTATTATGACACAGTATTAATTTGACAGTAATGTTGACAGGTTATCAGGACCGAATTAAATTCATAAAAAAGACAGAATAGGATAAGCTTAAAAAGAATAAGTTATACAAAATAAAAATATTTTATATTAGTTAGGCTTCATATCGTTTGGAACTTTTATGGTATACCCGTTCATACTTTTCTAGAATATACAGCTATACCCAACTGTACGTTAAAAAGTTTTTTTTTTTACGGTTTTGTTATTTTTTTAGCAACGATAATTTTCAATGATACAGTTACTAATTCAAATATTTATTATACAGAGAAGTCTGAGCGCGAGCAATACTCGCACGTGACCGTTTATTTTATTTTAATTTATTTAACTACTTTTTTTAAGCTACTGCATAGCTTTTATCGCAGGCTTTGAACGAAGCGACCTAATCTAGAAATTCCGAAACGAGAAAACCTAACACTTCCTTAAGGAAAAAAACCAAAATATTTTTTGGTAATTTATTATGAGACAGTGTTAATTTTTGGTGACAGGAGACCCCCCACGGTGAGGGTCGAAAAATTTTAAATGCTTATAACTTGCGATCTAATTTTCGTAGCGCGGCCAAATTTTGTTTGGTGATTTATTATGAGACATTGTTAATTTTTGGTGACAGGAGACCTCCCACGGTGAAGGTCGAAAAATTTTAAACGCTTATAACTCGCGATCTAATTTTCATAGCGCGGCCAAATTTTGTTTGGTAATTTATTATGAGGCAGTTTTAATTTTTGGTGACAGGAGACCCTCCACGGTGAGGTTCGAAAAATTTAAAATTTTCATAACTCGCGATCTACTTTTCGTAGCGCGGCCAAATATATTTTGGTAATTTATTATGAGATAGTATTAATTTGACAGTAATGTTGACAGGTTATTAGGACCGAATTAAATTCATAAAAAAAGACAGATTAGGATAAGCTTAAAAAAATAACTTATACAAAATAACAATATTTTATATTAGTTAGGCTTCATATCTTTTGGAACTTTTATGGTATACCCATTCACACTTTTCTAGAATATACAGCTATACCCAACTGCACGTTAAACAGGTTTTTTTTTTTTTTTTTTTTTTTTTTTTTTTTTTTTTTTTTTTTTTTTTTTAAGGTTTTGTTATTATTTTAGCAACGATAAATTTGAATAATACAGTTACTAATTCAAATATCTATTATTATACGGAGCCCTCTGAGCGCGAGCAATACTCGCACGTGACCGTTTATTTTATTTTAATTTATTTAACTACTTTTTTTAAGCTATTGCATAGATTTTATCGCGGGCTTTGAACGAAGCGACCGAATCTGGTAATTCCGAAACGAGAAAACCTAACACTTCCGTAACGAAAAAAACCAAAATATTTTTTGGTAATTTATTATGAGAAAGTGTTAATTTTTGGTCACAGGAGACCCCCCACGGTGAGGGTCGAAAAATTTTAAATGCTTATAACTCGCGATCTAATTTTCGTAACGCCGCCAAATTTTGTTTGGTGATTTATTATGAGACATTGTTAATTTTTGGTGACAGGAGACCTCCCACGGTGAGGGTCGAAAAATTTAAAATGCTTATAACTCACGATCTAATTTTCGTAGCGCGGCCAAATTTTGTTTGGTAATTTATTATGAGGCAGTGTAAATTTTTGGTGACAGGAGACCCTCCACGGTGAGGTTCGAAAAATTTAAAATTCTCATAACTCGCGATCTAATTTTCGTAGCGCAGCCAAATATTGTTTGGTAATTTATTATGAGACATTGATAATTTTTGAGGACAGGAGACACCACGGTGAGGGTCGAAAAATTAAAAATGCTTATAACTCGCGATTTAATGTTCGTAGCGGGGCCAAATTTTGTTTGGTAATTTATTATGAGACATTGTTAATTTTTGGTGACAGGAGACCCTCCACGGTGAGGTTCGAAAAATTTAAAATTCTCATAACTCGCGATCTAATTTTCGTAGCGCGGCCAAATATTGTTTGGTAATTTATTATGAGACAGTATTAATTTGACAGTAATGTTGACAGGTTATCAGGACCGAATTAAATTCATAAAAAAAGACAGATTAGGATAAGCTTAAAAAGAATAAGTTATACAAAATAACAATATTTTATATTAGTTAGGTTTCATATCGTTTGGAACTTTTATGGTATACCCGTTCATACTTTTCTAGAATATACAGCTATACCCAACTGTACGTTAAACAGTTTTTTTTTTTTTTTTTTTAAGGTTTTTTTTTTTTTTAGCAACGATAATTTTCAATGATACAGTTACTAATTCAAATATTTATTATACAGAGCCCTCTGAGCGCGAGCAATACTCGCACGTCACCGTTTATTTTATTTTAATTTATTTAACTACTTTTTTTAAGCTATTGCATAGCTTTTATCGCGGGCTTTGAACGAAGCGACCTAATCTAGAAATTCCGAAACGAGAAAACGTAACACTACCGTAAGGAAAAAAACCAAAATATTTTTTGGTAATTTATTATGAGACAGTGTTAATTTTTGGTGACAGGAGACCCCCCACGGTGAGGTTCGAAAAATTTAAAATTCTCATAACTCGCGATCTAATTTTCGTAGCGCGGCCAAATATTGTTTGGTAATTTATTATGAGACAGTATTAATTTGACAGTAATTTTGACAGGTTATCAGGACCGAATTAAATTCATAAAAAAAGACAGATTAGGATAAGCTTAAAAAAATAAGTTATACAAAATAACAATATTTTATATTAGTTAGGCTTCATATTGTTTAAACTTTTATGGTATACCCATTCACACTTTTCTAGAATATACAGCTATACCCAACTGCACGTTAAACAGGTTTTTTTTTTTTTAAGGTTTTGTTATTCTTTTAGCAACGATAATTTTCAATAATACAGTTACTAATTCAAATATTTATTATACGGAGCCCTCTGAGCGCGAGCAATACTCGCACGTGACTGTTTATTTTATTTTAATTTATGTAGCTACTTTTTTTAAGCTATTGCATAGCTTTTATCGCGGGCTTTGAACGAAGCGACCGAATCTGGTAATTCCGAAACGAGAAAACCTAACACTTCCGTAACGAAAAAAACCAAAATATTTTTTGGTAATTTATTATGAGACAGTGTTAATTTTTGGTGACAGGAGACCTCCCACGGTGAGGGTCGAAAAATTTAAAATTCTTATAACTCACGATCTAATTTTCGTAGCGCGGCCAAATTTTGTTTGGTAATTTATTATGAGACAGTGTTAATTTTTGGTGACAAGAGACCCCCCACGGTGAGGGATGAAAAATTTAAAATTCTCATAACTCGCGATCTAATTTTCGTAGCGCGGACAAATTTTGTTTGGTAATTTATTATGAGACAGTATTAATTTGTCAGTAATTCTGACAGGTTATCAGGACCGAATTAAATTCATAAAAAAAGACAGATTAGGATAAGCTTAAAAAGAATAAGTTATACAAAATAACAATATTTTATATTAGTTAGGTTTCATATCGTTTGGAACTTTTATGGTATACCCGTTCATACTTTTCTAGAATATACAGCTATACCCAACTGTACGTTAAACAGTTTTTTTTTTTTTTTTTTTTTTTTTTAAGGTTTTTTTTTTTTTTAGCAACGATAATTTTCAGTGATACAGTTACTAATTCAAATATTTATTATACAGAGCCCTCTGAGCGCGAGCAATACTCGCACGTCACCGTTTATTTTATTTTAATTTATTTAACTACTTTTTTAACCGACTTCAAGGAGGAGGTTATGATTTCGACCTGTATGTATTTGTTGTTCACTCATAACTTCCGTAAATATGAACCGATTTTAATAATTCTTTTTTTGTTTGAAAGCATAAGATGCCCACATGGTCCCATTTCAATTTTATCAAAAACTTGCGATTAGAACTTTTTAAAAATAAAAACTTGAAAATTCCAACTCTTTTTGAAGCAGTCATCCAATTAGAAGCGTTCATTTTTCAGGTAATCGCAGGCTTTCATGTCGAGCACACAAGTCAGATGTGTGTGTACAATAAACAAATAAAATTTCAGGCTATAACTCTTACACCGATACTACATCTTTTAATTTCATTAAACTCTAGTGACTAGAATGCTTTTTAAATAACAAAATGTGGATTTGATAAAAAAAAAAAAAATAATGATTTGTCGCAAATCATCTTTCATTGTCGCAACGTTTTCAAGCCATAACCATATTAAAACTATGCATTCATATACGTTAGTGCCAAATTTTCGCCAAGCTTGTTTTTTTTTTTTTTTTTTTTTTTTTTTGAAGTCGGTTAGTATTTTTTTTAAAAAACATATTTTATTATTTAAGCTATTGCATAGCTTTTATCGCGGGCTTTGAACGAAGCGACCTAATCTAGAAATTCCGAAACGAGAAAACGTAACACTACCGTAAGGAAAAAAAACCAAAATATTTTTTGGTAATTTATTATGAGACAGTGTTAATTTTTGGTGACAGGAGACCCCCCACGGTGAGGTTCGAAAAATTTAAAATTCTCATAACTCGCGATCTAATTTTCGTAGCGCGGCCAAATATTGTTTGGTAATTTATTATGAGACAGTATTAATTTGACAGTAATTTTGACAGGTTATCAGGACCGAATTAAATTCATAAAAAAAGACAGATTAGGATAAGCTTAAAAAAATAAGTTATACAAAATAACAATATTTTATATTAGTTAGGCTTCATATTGTTTAAACTTTTATGGTATACCCATTCACACTTTTCTAGAATATACAGCTATACCCAACTGCACGTTAAACAGGTTTTTTTTTTTTTTAAGGTTTTGTTATTCTTTTAGCAACGATAATTTTCAATAATACAGTTACTAATTCAAATATTTATTATACGGAGCCCTCTGAGCGCGAGCAATACTCGCACGTGACTGTTTATTTTATTTTAATTTATGTAACTACTTTTTTTAAGCTATTGCATAGCTTTTATCGCGGGCTTTGAACGAAGCGACCGAATCTGGTAATTCCGAAACGAGAAAACCTAACACTTCCGTAACGAAAAAAACCAAAATATTTTTTGGTAATTTATTATGAGACAGTGTTAATTTTTGGTGACAGGAGACCCCCCACGGTGAGGGTCGAAAAATTTTAAATGCTTATAACTCGCGATCTAATTTTCGTAACGCCGCCAAATTTTGTTTGGTGATTTATTATGAGACATTGTTAATTTTTGGTGACAGGAGACCTCCCACGGTGAGGGTCAAAAAATTTAAAATGCTTATAACTCACGATCTAATTTTCGTAGCGCGGCCAAATTTTGTTTGGTAATTTATTATGAGACAGTGTTAATTTTTGGTGACAAGAGACCCCCCACGGTGAGGGATGAAAAATTTAAAATTCTCATAACTCGCGATCTAATTTTCGTAGCGCGGACAAATTTTGTTTGGTAATTTATTATGAGACAGTATTAATTTGACAGTAATGTTGACAGGTTATTAGGACCGAATTAAATTCATAAAAAAAGACAGATTAGGATAAGCTTAAAAAAAATAACTTATACAAAATAACAATATTTTATATTAGTTAGGCTTCATATCTTTTGGAACTTTTATGGTATACCCATTCACACTTTTCTAGAATATACAGCTATACCCAACTGCACGTTAAACAGGTTTTTTTTTTTTTTTTTTTTTTTTTTTTTTTTTTTTTTTTTTAAGGTTTTGTTATTATTTTAGCAACGATAATTTTGAATAATACAGTTACTAATTCAAATATCTATTATTATACGGAGCCCTCTGAGCGCGAGCAATACTCGCACGTGACCGTTTATTTTATTTTAATTTATTTAACTACTTTTTTTAAGCTATTGCATAGATTTTATCGCGGGCTTTGAACGAAGCGACCGAATCTGGTAATTCCGAATCGAGAAAACCTAACACTTCCGTAACGAAAAAAAACAAAATATTTTTTGGTAATTTATTATGAGAAAGTGTTAATTTTTGGTCACAGGAGACCCCCCACGGTGAGGGTCGAAAAATTTTAAATGCTTATAACTCGCGATCTAATTTTCGTAACGCCGCCAAATTTTGTTTGGTGATTTATTATGAGACATTGTTAATTTTTGGTGACAGGAGACCTCCCACGGTGAGGGTCGAAAAATTTAAAATCCTCATAACTCGCGATCTAATTTTCGTACCGCAGCCAAATATTGTTTGGTAATTTATTATGAGACAGTGTTAATTTTTGGTGACAAGAGACCCCCCCACGGTGAGGGATGAAAAATTTAAAATTCTCATAACTCGCGATCTAATTTTCGTAGCGCGGACAAATTTTGTTTGGTAATTTATTATGAGACAGTATTAATTTCACAGTAATGCTGACAGGTTATCAGGACCGAATTAAATTCATAAAAAAAGACAGATTAGGATAAGCTTAAAAAAATAAGTTATACAAAATAACAATATTTTATATTAGTTAGGCTTCATATCGTTTGGAACTTTTATGGTATACCCGATCATACTTTTCTAGAATATACAGCTATACCCAACTGTACGTTAAACAGTTTTTTTTTTTTTAAGGTTTTGTTATTTTTTTAGCAACGATAGTTTTCAATGATACAGTTACTAATTCAAATATTTATTATACGGAGCCCTCTGAGCGCGAGCAATACTCGCACGTGACTGTTTATTTTATTTTAATTTATGTAACTACATTTTTAAACTATTGCATAGCTTTTATCGCGGGCTTTGAACGAAGCGACCGAATCTGGTAATTCCGAAACGAGAAAACCTAACACTTCCGTAACGAAAAAAACCAAAATATTTTTTGGTAATTTATTATGAGACAGTGTTAATTTTTGGTGACAGGAGACCCCCCCACGGTGAGGGTCGAAAAATTTTAAATGCTTATAACTCGCGATCGATTTTCGTAGCGCGGCCAAATTTTGTTTGGTGATTTATTATAAGACAGTGTTAATTTTTGGTGACAGGAGAATCCTCACAGTGAGGGTCGAAAAATTTTAAATGCTTATAACTCGCGATCTAATTTTCGTAGCGCGGACCTATTTTGTTTGGTAATTTATTATGACACAGTATTAATTTGACAGTAATGTTGACAGGTTATCAGGACCGAATTAAATTCATAAAAAAAGACAGATTAGGATAAGCTTAAAAAGAATAAGTTATACAAAATAAAAATATTTTATATTAGTTAGGCTTCATATCGTTTGGAACTTTTATGGTATACCCGTTCATACTTTTCTAGAATATACAGCTATACCCAACTGTACGTTAAAAAGTTTTTTTTTTTACGGTTTTGTTATTTTTTTAGCAACGATAATTTTCAATGATACAGTTACTAATTCAAATATTTATTATACAGAGAAGTCTGAGCGCGAGCAATACTCGCACGTGACCGTTTATTTTATTTTAATTTATTTAACTACTTTTTTTAAGCTACTGCATAGCTTTTATCGCGGGCTTTGAACGAAGCGACCTAATCTAGAAATTCCGAAACGAGAAAACCTAACACTTCCTTAAGGAAAAAAACCAAAATATTTTTTGGTAATTTATTATGAGACAGTGTTAATTTTTGGTGACAGGAGACCCCCCACGGTGAGGGTCGAAAAATTTTAAATGCTTATAACTCGCGATCTAATTTTCGTAGCGCGGCCAAATGTTGTTTGGTGATTTATTATGAGACATTGTTAATTTTTGGTGACAGGAGACCTCCCACGGTGAAGGTCGAAAAATTTTAAACGCTTATAACTCGCGATCTAATTTTCATAGCGCGGCCAAATTTTGTTTGGTAATTTATTATGAGGCAGTTTTAATTTTTGGTGACAGGAGACCCTCCACGGTGAGGTTCGAAAAATTTAAAATTCTCATAACTCGCGATCTACTTTTCGTAGCGCGGCCAAATATATTTTGGTAATTTATTATGAGATAGTATTAATTTGACAGTAATGTTGACAGGTTATTAGGACCGAATTAAATTCATAAAAAAAGACAGATTAGGATAAGCTTAAAAAAATAACTTATACAAAATAACAATATTTTATATTAGTTAGGCTTCATATCTTTTGGAACTTTTATGGTATACCCATTCACACTTTTCTAGAATATACAGCTATACCCAACTGCACGTTAAACAGGTTTTTTTTTTTTTTTTTTTTTTTTTTTTTTTTTTTTTTTTTAAGGTTTTGTTATTATTTTAGCAACGATAATTTTGAATAATACAGTTACTAATTCAAATATCTATTATTATACGGAGCCCTCTGAGCGCGAGCAATACTCGCACGTGACCGTTTATTTTATTTTAATTTATTTAACTACTTTTTTTAAGCTATTGCATAGATTTTATCGCGGGCTTTGAACGAAGCGACCGAATCTGGTAATTCCGAATCGAGAAAACCTAACACTTCCGTAACGAAAAAAACCAAAATATTTTTTGGTAATTTATTATGAGAAAGTGTTAATTTTTGGTCATAGGAGACCCCCCACGGTGAGGGTCGAAAAATTTTAAATGCTTATAACTCGCGATCTAATTTTCGTAACGCCGCCAAATTTTGTTTGGCGATTTATTATGAGACATTGTTAATTTTTGGTGACAGGAGACCTCCCACGGTGAGGGTCGAAAAATTTAAAATGCTTATAACTCACGATCTAATTTTCGTAGCGCGGCCAAATTTTGTTTGGTAATTTATTATGAGGCAGTGTAAATTTTTGAGGACAGGAGACACCACGGTGAGGGTCGAAAAATTAAAAATGCTTATAACTCGCGATTTAATGTTCGTAGCGGGGCCAAATTTTGTTTGGTAATTTATTATGAGACAGTGTTAATTTTTGGTGAAAGGAGAATCCTCACGGTGAGGGATGAAAAATTTAAAATGCTCATAACTCGCGACCTAATTTTCGTAGCGCGGCCAACTTTTGTTTGGTAATTTATTATGAGACATTGTTAATTTTTGGTGACAGGAGACACCCCACGGTGAGGGTCGAAAAATTAAAAATGCTTATAACTCGCGATCCAATTTTGGTAGCTTGGCAAAATATTGTTTGGTAATTTATTATGAGACAGTGTTAATTTTTGGTGACAAGAGACCCCCCACGGTGAGGGATGAAAAATTTAAAATTCTCATAACTCGCGATCTAATTTTCGTAGCGCGGACAAATTTTGTTTGGTAATTTATTATGAGACAGTATTAATTTGACAGTAATGCTGACAGGTTATCAGGACCGAATTAAATTCATAAAAAAAGACAGATTAGGATAAGCTTAAAAAAATAAGTTATACAAAATAACAATATTTTATATTAGTTAGGCTTCATATCGTTTGGAACTTTTATGGTATACCCGATCATACTTTTCTAGAATATACAGCTATACCCAACTGTACGTTAAACAGTTTTTTTTTTTTTAAGGTTTTGTTATTTTTTTAGCAACGATAATTTTCAATGATACAGTTACTAATTCAAATATTTATTATACGGAGCCCTCTGAGCGCGAGCAATACTCGCACGTGACTGTTTATTTTATTTTAATTTATGTAACTACATTTTTAAACTATTGCATAGCTTTTACCGCGGGCTTTGAACGAAGCGACCGAATCTGGTAATTCCGAAACGAGAAAACCTAACACTTCCGTAACGAAAAAAACCAAAATATTTTTTGGTAATTTATTATGAGACAGTGTTAATTTTTGGTGACAGGAGACCCCCCCCACGGTGAGGGTCGAAAAATTTTAAATGCTTATAACTCGCGATCGATTTTCGTAGCGCGGCCAAATTTTGTTTGGTGATTTATTATAAGACAGTGTTAATTTTTGGTGACAGGAGAATCCTCACAGTGAGGGATGAAAAATTTAAAATGCTCATAACTCGCGACCTAATTTTCGTAGCGCGGCCAACTTTTGTTTGGTAATTTATTATGAGACATTGTTAATTTTTGGTGACAGGAGACACCCCACGGTGAGGGTCGAAAAATTAAAAATGCTTATAACTCGCGATCCAGGTTTGGTAGCTTGGCAAAATATTGTTTGGTAATTTATTATGAGACAGTGTTAATTTTTGGTGACAGGAGACCCCCCACGGTGAGGGTCGAAAAATTTTAAATGCTTATAACTCGCGATCTAATTTTCGTAGCGCGGACCTATTTTGTTTGGTAATTTATTATGACACAGTATTAAATTGACAGTACTGTTGACAGGTTATCAGGACCGAATTAAATTCAAAAAAAAAGACAGAATAGGATAAGCTTAAAAAGAATAAGTTATACAAAATAACAATATTTTATATTAGTTAGGCTTCATATCGTTTGGAACTTTTATGGTATACCCGTTCATACTTTTCTAGAATATACAGCTATACCCAACTGTACGTTAAAAAGTTTTTTTTTTTACGGTTTTGTTATTTTTTTAGCAACGATAATTTTCAATGATACAGTTACTAATTCAAATATTTATTATACAGAGAAGTCTGAGCGCGAGCAATACTCGCACGTGACCGTTTATTTTATTTTAATTTATTTAACTACTTTTTTTAAGCTACTGCATAGCTTTTATCGCAGGATTTGAACGAAGCGACCTAATCTAGAAATTCCGAAACGAGAAAACCTAACACTTCCTTAAGGAAAAAAACCAAAATATTTTTTGGTAATTTATTATGAGACAGTGTTAATTTTTGGTGACAGGAGACCCCCCACGGTGAGGGTCGAAAAATTTTAAATGCTTATAACTCGCGATCTAATTTTCGTAGCGCGGCCAAATTTTGTTTGGTGATTTATTATGAGACATTGTTAATTTTTGGTGACAGGAGACCTCCTACGGTGAAGGTCGAAAAATTTTAAAAGCTTATAACTCGCCATCTAATTTTCATAGCGCGGCCAAATTTTGTTTGTTAATTTATTATGAGGCAGTTTTAATTTTTGGTGACAGGAGACCCTCCACGGTGAGGTTCGAAAAATTTAAAATTCTCATAACTCGCGATCTACTTTTCGTAGCGCGGCCAAATATATTTTGGTAATTTATTATGAGATAGTATTAATTTGACAGTAATGTTGACAGGTTATTAGGACCGAATTAAATTCATAAAAAAAGACAGATTAGGATAAGCTTAAAAAAAATAACTTATACAAAATAACAATATTTTATATTAGTTAGGCTTCATATCTTTTGGAACTTTTATGGTATACCCATTCACACTTTTCTAGAATATACAGCTATACCCAACTGCACGTTAAACAGGTTTTTTTTTTTTTTTTTTTTTTTTTTTTTTTTTTTTTTTTTTTAAGGTTTTGTTATTATTTTAGCAACGATAATTTTGAATAATACAGTTACTAATTCAAATATCTATTATTATACGGAGCCCTCTGAGCGCGAGCAATACTCGCACGTGACCGTTTATTTTATTTTAATTTATTTAACTACTTTTTTTAAGCTATTGCATAGATTTTATCGCGGGCTTTGAACGAAGCGACCGAATCTGGTAATTCCGAAACGAGAAAACCTAACACTTCCGTAACGAAAAAAACCAAAATATTTTTTGGTAATTTATTATGAGAAAGTGTTAATTTTTGGTCACAGGAGACCCCCCACGGTGAGGGTCGAAAAATCTTAAATGCTTATAACTCGCGATCTAATTTTCGTAACGCCGCCAAATTTTGTTTGGTGATTTATTATGAGACATTGTTAATTTTTGGTGACAGGAGACCTCCCACGGTGAGGGTCGAAAAATTTAAAATGCTTATAACTCACGATCTAATTTTCGTAGCGCGGCCAAATTTTGTTTGGTAATTTATTATGAGGCAGTGTAAATTTTTGGTGACAGGAGACCCTCCACGGTGAGGTTCGAAAAATTTAAAATTCTCATAACTCGCGATCTAATTTTCGTAGCGCAGCCAAATATTGTTTGGTAATTTATTATGAGACATTGATAATTTTTGAGGACAGGAGACACCACGGTGAGGGTCGAAAAATTAAAAATGCTTATAACTCGCGATTTAATGTTCGTAGCGGGGCCAAATTTTGTTTGGTAATTTATTATGAGACAGTGTTAATTTTTGGTGACAGGAGAATCCTCACGGTGAGGGATGAAAAATTTAAAATGCTCATAACTCGCGACCTAATTTTCGTAGCGCGGACAAATTATGTTTGGTAATTTATTATGAGACAGTATTAATTTGACAGTAATGCTGACAGGTTATCAGGACCGAATTAAATTCATAAAAAAAGACAGATTAGGATAAGCTTAAAAAAATAAGTTATACAAAATAACAATATTTTATATTAGTTAGGCTTCATATCGTTTGGAACTTTTATGGTATACCCGATCATACTTTTCTAGAATATACAGCTATACCCAACTGTACGTTAAACAGTTTTTTTTTTTTTAAGGTTTTGTTATTTTTTTAGCAACGACAATTTTCAATGATACAGTTACTAATTCAAATATTTATTATACGGAGCCCTCTGAGCGCGAGCAATACTCGCACGTGACCGTTTATTTTATTTTAATTTATTTAACTACTTTTTTTAAGCTATTGCATAGCTTTTATGGCGGGCTTTGAACGAAGCGACCTAATCTAGAAATTCCGAAACGAGAAAACGTATCACTTCCGTAACGAAAAAAACCAAAATATTTTTTGGTAATTTATTATGAGACAGTGTTAATTTTTGGTGACAGGAGACCCCCCCCCCACGGTGAGGGTCGAAAAATTTTAAATGCTTATAACTCGCGATCTAATTTTCGTAGCGCGGCCAAATTTTGTTTGGTAATTTATTATGAGGCAGTGTTAATTTTTGGTGACAGGAGACCCTCCACGGTGAGGTTCGAAAAATTTAAAATCCTCATAACTCGCGATCTAATTTTCGTACCGCAGCCAAATATTGTTTGGTAATTTATTATGAGACATTGTTAATTTTTGAGGACTGGAGAAACCACGGTGAGGGTCGAAAAATTAAAAATGCTTATAACTCGCGATTTAATGTTCGTAGCGCGGCCAAATTTTGTTTGGTAATTTATTATGAGACAGTGTTAATTTTTGGTGACAGGAGAATCCTCACAGTGAGGGATGAAAAATTTAAAATGCTCATAACTCGCGACCTAATTTTCGTAGCGCGGCCAACTTTTGTTTGGTAATTTATTATGAGACATTGTTAATTTTTGGTGACAGGAGACCCTCCACGGTGAGGTTCGAAAAATTTAAAATTCTCATAACTCGCGATCTTATTTTCGTAGCGCGGCCAAATATTGTTTGGTAATTTATTATGAGACAGTATTAATTTGACAGTAATGTTGACAGGTTATCAGGACCGAATTAAATTCATAAAAAAAAGACAGATTAGGATAAGCTTAAAAAGAATAAGTTATACAAAATAACAATATTTTATATTAGTTAGGTTTCATATCGTTTGGAACTTTTATGGTATACCCGTTCATACTTCTAGAATATACAGCTATACCCAACTGTACGTTAAACAGTTTTTTTTTTTTTTTTTTTTTTTAAGGTTTTTTTTTTTTTTTAGCAACGATAATTTTCAATGATACAGTTACTAATTCAAATATTTATTATACAGAGCCCTCTGAGCGCGAGCAATACTCGCACGTCACCGTTTATTTTATTTTAATTTATTTAACTACTTTTTTTAAGCTATTGCATAGCTTTTATCGCGGGCTTTGAACGAAGCGACCTAATCTAGAAATTCCGAAACGAGAAAACGTAACACTACCGTAAGGAAAAAAACCAAAATATTTTTTGGTAATTTATTATGAGACAGTGTTAATTTTTGGTGACAGGAGACCCCCCACGGTGAGGGTCGAAAAATTTTAAATGCTTATAACTCGCGATCTAATTTTCGTAGCGCGGCCAAATTTTGTTTGGTAATTTATTATGAGACATTGTTAATTTTTGGTGACAGGAGACCCTCCACGGTGAGGTTCGAAAAATTTAAAATTCTCATAACTCGCGATCTAATTTTCGTAGCGCGGCCAAATATTGTTTGGTAATTTATTATGAGACAGTATTAATTTGACAGTAATGTTGACAGGTTATCAGGACCGAATTAAATTCATAAAAAAAGACAGATTAGGATAAGCTTAAAAAGAATAAGTTATACAAAATAACAATATTTTATATTAGTTAGGTTTCATATCGTTTGGAACTTTTATGGTATACCCATTCACACTTTTCTAGAATATACAGCTATACCCAACTGCACGTTAAACAGGTTTTTTTTTTTTTTTTAAGGTTTTGTTATTCTTTTAGCAACGATAATTTTCAATAATACAGTTACTAATTCAAATATTTATTATACGGAGCCCTCTGAGCGCGAGCAATACTCGCACGTGACTGTTTATTTTATTTTAATTTATGTAACTACTTTTTTTAAGCTATTGCATAGCTTTTATCGCGGGCTTTGAACGAAGCGACCGAATCTGGTAATTCCGAAACGAGAAAACCTAACACTTCCGTAACGAAAAAAACCAAAATATTTTTTGGTAATTTATTATGAGACAGTGTTAATTTTTGGTGACAGGAGACCCCCCACGGTGAGGGTCGAAAAATTTTAAATGCTTATAACTCGCGATCTAATTTTCGTAACGCCGCCAAATTTTGTTTGGTGATTTATTATGAGACATTGTTAATTTTTGGTGACAGGAGACCTCCCACGGTGAGGGTCGAAAAATTTAAAATGCTTATAACTCACGATCTAATTTTCGTAGCGCGGCCAAATTTTGTTTGGTAATTTATTATGAGACAGTGTTAATTTTTGGTGACAAGAGACCCCCCACGGTGAGGGATGAAAAATTTAAAATTCTCATAACTCGCGATCTAATTTTCGTAGCGCGGACAAATTTTGTTTGGTAATTTATTATGAGACAGTATTAATTTGACAGTAATGCTGACAGGTTATCAGGACCGAATTAAATTCATAAAAAAAGACAGATTAGGATAAGCTTAAAAAAATAAGTTATACAAAATAACAATATTTTATATTAGTTAGGCTTCATATCGTTTGGAACTTTTATGGTATACCCGATCATACTTTTCTAGAATATACAGCTATACCCAACTGTACGTTAAACAGTTTTTTTTTTAAGGTTTTGTTATTTTTTTAGCAACGATAATTTTCAATAATACAGTTACTAATTCAAATATTTATTATATGGAGCCCTCTGAGCGCGAGCAATACTCGCACGTGACCGTTTATTTTATTTTAATTTATTTAACTACTTTTTTTAAGCTATTGCATAGCTTTTATGACGGGCTTTGAACGAAGCGACCTAATCTAGAAATTCCGAAACGAGAAAACGTAACACTATCGTAAGGAAAAAAAACCAAAATATTTTTTGGTAATTTATTATGAGACAGTGTTAATTTTTGGTGACAGGAGACCTCCCACGGTGAAGGTCGAAAAATTTTAAACGCTTATAACTCGCGATCTAATTTTCATAGCGCGGCCAAATTTTGTTTGGTAATTTATTATGACGCAGTGTTAATTTTTGGTGACAGGAGACCCTCCACGGTGAGGTTCGAAAAATTTAAAATTCTCATAACTCGCGATCTAATTTTCGTAGCGCAGCCAAATATTGTTTGGTAATTTATTATGAGACATTGTTAATTTTTGAGGACAGGAGACACCACGGTGAGGGTCGAAAAATTAAAAATGCTTATAACTCGCGATTTAATGTTCGTAGCGCTGCCAAATTTTGTTTGGTAATTTATTATGAGACAGTGTTAATTTTTGGTGACAGGAGAATCCTCACAGTGAGGGATGAAAAATTTAAAATGCTCATAACTCGCAACCTAATTTTCGTAGCGCGGCCAACTTTTGTTTGGTAATTTATTATGAGACATTGTTAATTTTTGGTGACAGGAGACACCCCACGGTGAGGGTCGAAAAATTAAAAATGCTTATAACTCGCGATCCAATTTTGGTAGCTTGGCAAAATATTGTTTGGTAATTTATTATGAGACAGTGTTAATTTTTGGTGACAAGAGACCCCCCACGGTGAGGGATGAAAAATTTAAAATTCTCATAACTCGCGATCTAATTTTTGTAGCGCAGACAAATTTTGTTTGGTAATTTATTATGAGACAGTATTAATTTGACAGTAATGCTGACAGGTTATCAGGACCGAATTAAATTCATAAAAAAAGACAGATTAGGATAAGCTTAAAAAAATAAGTTATACAAAATAACAATATTTTATATTAGTTAGGCTTCATATCGTTTGGAACTTTTATGGTATACCCGATCATACTTTTCTAGAATATACAGCTATACCCAACTGTACGTTAAACAGTTTTTTTTTTTTTTTAAAGGTTTTGCTATCTTTTTAGCAACGATAATTTTCAATGATACAGTTACTAATTCAAATATTTATTATACGGAGCCCTCTGAGCGCGAGCAATACTCGCACGTGACCGTTTATTTTATTTTAATTTATTTAACTACTTTTTTTAAGCTATTGCATAGCTTTTATGGCGGGCTTTGAACGATGCGACCTAATCTAGAAATTCCGAAACGAGAAAACGTAACACTTCCGTAATGAAAAAAACCAAAATATTTTTTGGTAATTTATTATGAGACAGTGTTAATTTTTGGTGACAGGAGACCCTCCACGGTGAGGGTCGAAAAATTTTAAACGCTTATAACTCGCGATCTAATTTTCGTAGCGCGGCCAAATTTTGTTTGGTAATTTATTATGAGGCAGTGTTAATTTTTGGTGACAGGAGACCCTCCACGGTGAGGTTCGAAAAATTTAAAATTCTCATAACTCGCGATCTAATTTTCGTAGCGCAGCCAAATATTGTTTGGTAATTTATTATGAGACATTGTTAAATTTGAGGACAGCAGACACCACGGTGAGGGTCGAAAAATTAAAAATGCTTATAACTCGCGATTTAATGTTCGTAGCGCGGCCAAATTTTGTTTGGTAATTTATTATGAGACAGTGTTAATTTTTGGTGACAGGAGAATCCTCACAGTGAGGGATGAAAAATTTAAAATGCTCATAACTCGCGACCTAATTTTCGTAGCGCGGCCAACTTTTGTTCGGTAATTTATTATGAGACATTGTTAATTTTTGGTGACAGGAGACACCCCACGGTGAGGGTCGAAAAATTAAAAATGCTTATAACTCGCGATCCACTTTTGGTAGCTTGGCAAAATATTGTTTGGTAATTTATTATGAGACAGTGTTAATTTTTGGTGACAGGAGACCAGCCACGGTGAGGGTCGAAAAATTTTAAATGCTTATAACTCGCGATCTAATTTTCGTAGCGCGGACAAATTTTGTTTGGTAATTTATTATGACACAGTATTAATTTGACAGTAATGTTGACAGGTTATCAGGACCGAATTAAATTCATAAAAAAGACAGATTAGGATAAGCTTAAAAAGAATAAGTTATACAAAATAACAATATTTTATATTAGTTAGGCTTCATATCGTTTGGAACTTTAATGGTATACCCGTTCATACTTTTCTAGAATATACAGCTATACCCAACTGTACGTTAAACAGTGTTTTTTTTTTTTTTTTTTTTTTTTTTTTTTTTAAGGTTTTGTTATTTTTTTAGCAACGATAATTTTCAATGATACAGTTACTAATTGAAATATTTATTATTCAGAGCCCTCTGAGCGCGAGCAATACTCGCACGTGACAGTTTATTTTATTTTAATTTATTTAACTACTTTTTTTAAGCTATTGCATAGCTTTTATCGCGGGGTTTGAACGAAGCGACCTAATCTAAAAATTCCGAAACGAGAAAATGTAACACTTCCGTAAGGTAAAAAACCAAAATATTTTTTGGTAATTTATTATGAGACTGTTAATTTTTGGTGAAAGGAGACCCCCCCATGGTGAGGGTCGAAAAATTTTAAACGCTTATAACTCGCGATCTAATTTTCATAGCGCGGCCAAATTTTGTTTGGTAATTTATTATGAGGCAGTGTTAATTTTTGATGACAGGAGACCCTCCACGGTGAGGTTCGAAAAATTTAAAATTCTCATAACTCGCGATCTAATTTTCGTAGCGCGGCCAAATTTTGTTTGGTGATTTATTATGAGACATTGTTAATTTTTGGTGACAGGAGACCCCCCACGGTGAGGGTCGAAAAATTTTAAATGCTTATAACTCGCGATCTAATTTTCGTAGCGCCGCCAAATTTTGTTTGGCGATTTATTATGAGACATTGTTAATTTTTGGTGACAGGAGACCTCCCACGGTGAGGGTCGAAAAATTTAAAATGCTTATAACTCGCGATCTAATTTTCGTAGCGCGGCCAAATTTTGTTTGGTAATTTATTATGAGGCAGTGTAAATTTTTGGTGACAGGAGACCCTCCACGGTGAGGTTCGAAAAATTTAAAATTCTCATAACTCGCGATCTAATTTTCGTAGCGCAGCCAAACATTGTTTGGTAATTTATTATGAGACATTGATAATTTTTGAGGACAGGAGACACAACGGTGAGGGTCGAAAAATTGAAAATGCTTATAACTCGCGATTTAATGTTCGTAGCGCGGCCAAATTTTGTTTGGTAATTTATTATGAGACAGTGTTAATTTTTGGTGACAGGAGAATCCTCACGGTGAGGGATGAAAAATTTAAAATGCTCATAACTCGCGACCTAATTTTCGTAGCGCGGATAACTTTTGTTTGGTAATTTATTATGAGACATTGTTAATTTTTGGTGACAGGAGACACCCCACGGTGAGGGTCGAAAAATTAAAAATGCTTATAACTCGCGATCCAATTTTGGTAGCTTGGCAAAATATTGTTTGGTAATTTATTATGAGACAGTGTTAATTTTTGGTGACAAGAGACCCCCCCCCCACGGTGAGGGATGAAAAATTTAAAATTATCATAACTCGCGATCTAATTTTCGTAGCGCAGCCAAACATTGTTTGGTAATTTATTATGAGACATTGATAATTTTTGAGGACAGGAGACACAACGGTGAGGGTCGAAAAATTAAAAATGCTTATAACTCGCGATTTAATGTTCGTAGCGCGGCCAAATTTTGTTTGGTAATTTATTATGAGACAGTGTTAATTTTTGGTGACAGGAGAATCCTCACGGTGAGGGATGAAAAATTTAAAATTCTCATAACTCGCGATCTAATTTTCGTAGCGCAGCCAAACATTGTTTGGTAATTTATTACGAGACATTGTTAATTTTTGGTGACAGGAGACACCCCACGGTGAGGGTCGAAAAATTAAAAATGCTTATAACTCGCGATCCAATTTTGGTAGCTTGGCAAAATATTGTTTGGTAATTTATTATGAGACAGTGTTAATTTTTGGTGACAAGAGACCCCCCCCCCCCCCACAGTGAGGGATGAAAAATTTAAAATTCTCATAACTCGCGATCTAATTTTCGTAGCGCGGACAAATTTTGTTTGATAATTTATTATGAGACAGTATTAATTTGACAGTAATGTTGACAGGTTATCAGGACCGAATTAAATTCATAAAAAAAGACAGATTAGGATAAGCTTAAAAAAATAAGTTATACAAAATAACAATATTTTATATTAGTTAGGCTTCATATCGTTTGGAACTTTTATGGTATACCCGTTCTACTTTTCTAGAATATACAGCTATACCCAACTGTACGTTAAACAGTTTTTTTTTTTTTTTTTTTTTTTTTTTAAGGTTTTGTTATTTTTTTAGCAACGATAATTTTCAATGATACAGTTACTAATTCAAATATTTATTATACGGAGCCCTCTGAGCGCGAGGAATACTCGCACGTGACCGTTTATTTTATTTTAATTTATTTAACTACTTTTTTTAAGCTATTGCATAGCTTTTATGGCGGGCTTTGAACGAAGCGACCTAATCTAGAAATTCCGAAACGAGAAAACGTAACACTTCCGTAAGGAAAAAAACCAAAATATTTTTTGGTAATTTATTTTGAGACAGTGTTAATTTTTGGTGAGAGGAGACCCCCCCCCCCCACGGTGAGGGTCGAAAAATTTTAAATGCTTATAACTCGCGATCTAATTTTCGTAGCGCGGCCAAATTTTGTTTGGTGATTTATTATAAGACATTGTTAATTTTTGGTGACAGGAGACCCCCACGGTGAGGGTCGAAAAATTTAAAATGCTTATATCTCGCGATCTAATTTTCGTAGCGCGGCCAAATTTTGTTTGGTAATTTATTATGAGACAGTGTTAATTTTTGGTGACAGGAGACCCCCCACGGTGAGGGTCGAAAAATTTAAAATGCTGATAACTCGCGATCTAATTTTCATAGCGCGGCCAAATTTTGTTTGGTGATTTATTATGAGACATTGTTAATTTTCGGTGACAGCAGACCTCCCACGGTGAGGGTCGAAAAATTTAAAATTCTCATAACTCGCGATCTAATTTTCGTAGCGCGGCCACGTTTTGTTTGGTAATTTATTATGAGACATTGTTAATTTTTGGTGACAGGAGACCTCCCATGGTGAAGGTCGAAAAATTTTAAACGCTTATAACTCGCGATCTAATTTTCGTAGCGCGGCCAAATTTTGTTTGGTAATTTATTATGAGACAGTATTAATTTTTGTTGACTGGAGACCCCCCCAAGGTGACGGTCGAAAAATGTAAAATAATTACAACTCGCGATCTAATTTTTGTAACGCGGCCAAATTTTGTTTGGTAATTTATTATGAGACTGTTAATGTTTTGGTGACAGGAGGCCCCCCACGGGGAGGGTCGAAAAATTAAAAATGCTTATAACTCGCGATCTAATTTTCTTTTTAGCGCGGCCAAATTTTGTTTGGTAATTTAATAAGAGGCAGTGTTACTTTTTGGGGACAGGAAACCCGCCACGGTGAAGGTCGAAAAATTAAAAATGCTTATAACTCACGATCTAATTTTCGTAATGCGGCCAAATTTTGTTTGGTAATTTATTATGAGACTGTTAATTTTTGGTTACAGAAGACCCCCCACGGTGAGGGTCGAAAAATTTAAAATGCTTATAACTCGCGTTCTAATTTTCGTAGCGCGGCCAAATTTTGTTTAGTAATTTATTATGAGACAGTTTTAATTTTTGGTGACAGGAGACCCCACGGCGAGGGTCGAAAAATTTAAAATGCTCATAATGCGGCACGGTATCCTTCGGTACACTTCGGCAGACATTGATGCGGTATTTTTCAGATATTAGGCTATCAAATCTAAACTTATGTTTCTTATGATCTAATTTTCATAGCGCGGCCAAATTTTATTTGGTAATTTATTATGAGACATTGTTATTTTTTTGTGACAGGAGACCCCCCAAGGTGTGGGTCGAAAAATTTAAAATGCTTATAACTCGCGATCTAATTATTGTAGCGCGGCCAAATTTTGTTTGGTAATTTATAATGAGGAAGTGTTACTTTTTGGTGACGGGAGACCCCTCCCCCCACGGTGAGGGTCGAAAAATTTAAAATTCTCATAACTCGCGATCTAATTTTCGTAGCGCGTCCAACTTTTCTTTAGTAATTTATTATGAGACATTGTTAATTTTTGGTGACAGGAGACACCCCACGGTGAGGGTCGAAAAATTAAAAATGCTTATAACTCGCGATCCAATTTTGGTAGCTTGGCAAAATATTGTTTGGTAATTTATTATGAGACAGTTTTAATTTTTGGTGACAGGAGACCCCACGGCGAGGGTCGAAAAATTTAAAATGCTCATAATGCGGCACGGTATCCTTCGGTACACTTCGGCAGACATTGATGCGGTATTTTTCAGATATTAGGCTATCAAATCTAAACTTATGTTTCTTATGATCTAATTTTCATAGCGCGGCCAAATTTTATTTGGTAATTTATTATGAGACATTGTTATTTTTTTGTGACAGGAGACCCCCCAAGGTGTGGGTCGAAAAATTTAAAATGCTTATAACTCGCGATCCAATTTTGGTAGCTTGGCAAAATATTGTTTGGTAATTTATTATGAGACAGTTTTAATTTTTGGTGACAGGAGACCCCACGGCGAGGGTCGAAAAATTTAAAATGCTCATAATGCGGCACGGTATCCTTCGGTACACTTCGGCAGACATTGATGCGGTATTTTTCAGATATTAGGCTATCAAATCTAAACTTATGTTTCTTATGATCTAATTTTCATAGCGCGGCCAAATTTTATTTGGTAATTTATTATGAGACATTGTTTTTTTTTGTGACAGGAGACCCCCCCAAGGTGTGGGTCGAAAAATTTAAAATGCTTATAACTCGCGATCTAATTTTTGTAGCGCGGCCAAATTTTGTTTGGTGATTTATTATGAGACATTGTTAATTTTTGGTGACAGGAGACCTCCCACGGTGAAGGTCGAAAAATTTTAAACGCTTATAACTCTTGATCTAATTTTCGTAGCGCGGCGAAATTTTGTTTGGTAATTTATTATGAGGCAGTGTTAATTTTTGGGGACAGGAGCCCCTCCCCCCAAGGTGAGGGTCGAAAAATTTAAAATGCTTATAACTCGAGATCTAATTTTTGTAGCACGGCCAAATTTTGTTTGGTAATTTATTATGAGACTGTTAATTTTTAGTGACAGGAGACCTCCCACGGTGAGGGTCGAAAAATTTAAAATGCTTATAACTCGCGTTCTAATTTTCGTAGCGCGGCGAAATTTTTTAGTAATTTATTATGAGACAGTTTTAATTTTTGGTGACAGGAGACCCCACGGCGAGGGTCGAAAAATTTAAAATGCTTATAATGCGGAACGGTATCCTTCGGTAGACTTCGGCAGACATTGATGCGGTATTTTTCAGATATTAGGCTCTCAAATCTCAAACTTATGTTTCTTATGATCTAATTTTCATAGCGCGGCCAATTTTTTTTTTATAATTTATTATGAGACAGTGTTATTTTTGGTGACAGGAGACCCCCACGGTGAGGGTCGAAAAATTTAAAATGCTTATAACTCGCGGTCTAATTTTCGTAGCGCGGCCAAATTTTGTTTTGTAATTGATTATGAGACATTGTTAATTTTTGTGACAGGAGACACCCCACGGCGAGGGTCGAAAAATTTAAAATGCTTATAACTCGCGATCTAATTTTCGTAGCGCGGCGAAATTTTGTTTGGTGATTTATTATGAGACGTTGTTAATTTTTGGTGACAGGAGACCTCCCATGGTGAAGGTCGAAAAATTTTAAACGCTTATAACTCGCGATCTAATTTTCGTAGCGCGGCCAAATTTTGTTTGGTAATTTATTATGAGACAGTATTAATTTTTGTTGACTGGAGACCCCCCAAGGTGACGGTCGAAAAATTTAAAATGCTTATAACTCGAGATCTAATTTTTGTAACGCGGCCAAATTTTGTTTGGTAATTTATTATGAGACTGTTAATTTTTTGGTGACAGGAGGCCCCCCACGGGGAGGGTCGAAAAATTAAAAATGCTTATAACTCGCGATCTAATTTTTTTTTTTAGCGCGGCCAAATTTTGTTTGGTAATTTAATATGAGGCAGTGTTACTTTTTGGGGACAGGAAACCCGCCACGGTGAGGGTCGAAAAATTAAAAATGCTTATAACTCACGATCTAATTTTCGTAATGCGGCCAAATTTTGTTTGGTAATTTATTATGAGACTGTTAATTTTTGATTACAGAAGACCCCCCACGGTGACGGTCGAAAAATTTAAAATGCTTATAACTCGCGTTCTAATTTTCGTAGCGCGGCCAAATTTTGTTTAGTAATTTATTATGAGACAGTGTTAATTTTTGATGACAGGAGACCCCACGGCGAGGGTCGAAAAATTTAAAATGCTCATAATGCGGCACGGTATCCTTCGGTACACTTCGGCAGACATTGATGCGGTGTTTTTCAGATATTAGGCTATCAAATCTAAACTTATGTTTCTTATGATCTAATTTTCATAGCGCGGCCAAATATTATTTGGTAATTTATTATGAGACATTGTTATTTTTTTGTGACAGGAGACCCCCCAAGGTGTGGGTCGAAAAATTTAAAATGCTTATAACTCGCGATCTAATTTTTGTAGCGCGGCCAAATTTTTTTTGGTAATTTATAATGAGGAAGTGTTACTTTTTGGTGACGGGACACCCCCCCCCCACGGTGAGGGTCGAAAAATTTAAAATGCTTATAACTCACGCTCTAATTTTCGTAGCGCGGCCAAATTTTGTTTGATAATTTATTATGAGGCAGTGTTAATTTTTGCTGACAGGAGAACCTCCACGTTGAGGATCGAAAAATTTAAAATTCTCATAACTCGCGATCTAATTTTCGTAGCGCGTCCAACTTTTCTTTGGTAATTTATTATGAGACATTGTTAATTTTTGGTGACAGGAGACACCCCAAGGTGAGGGTCGAAAAATTATAAATGCTTATAACTCGCGATCCAATTTTGGTAGCTTGGCAAAATATTGTTTGGTAATTTATTATGAGACAGTGTTAATTTTTGGTGACAAGAGACCCCCCACGTTGAGGGTCGAAAAATTGTAAATGCTTATAACTCGCGATCTAATTTTCGTAGCGCGGCCAAATTTTGTTTGGTGATTTATTATGAGACATTGTTAATTTTTGGTGACAGGAGACCTCCCACGGTGAAGGTCGAAAAATTTTAAACGCTTATAACTCTTATCTAATTTTCGTAGCGCGGCGAAATTTTGTTTGGTAATTTATTATGAGGCAGTGTTAATTTTTGGGGACAGGAGCCCCTTCCCCCAAGGTGAGGGTCGAAAAATTTAAAATGCTTATAACTCGAGATCTAATTTTTGTAGCACGGCCAAATTTTGTTTGGTAATTTATTATGAGACTGTTAATTTTTAGTGACAGGAGACCTCCCACGGTGAGGGTCGAGAAATTTAAAATGCTTATAACTCGCGTTCTAATTTTCGTAGCGCGGCGAAATTTTGTTTAGTAATTTATTATGAGACAGTTTTAATTTTTGGTGACAGGAGACCCCAAGGCGAGGGTCGAAAAATTTAAAATGCTTATAATGCGGAACGGTATCCTTCAGTAGACTTCGGCAGACATTGATGCGGTATTTTTCAGATATTAGGCTCTCAAATCTCAAACTTATGTTTCTTATGATCTAATTTTCATACCGCGGCCAATTTTTTTTTTATAATTTATTATGAGACAGTGTTATTTTTGATGACAGGAGACCCCCCACGGTGAGGGTCGAAAAATTTAAAATGCTTATAACTCGCGATCTAATTTTCGTAGCGCGGCGAAATTTTGTTTGGTGATTTATTATGAGACATTGTTAATTTTTGGTGACAGGAGACCTCCCATGGTGAAGGTCGAAAAATTTTAAACGCTTATAACTCGCGATCTAATTTTCGTAGCGCGGCCAAATTTTGTTTGGTAATTTATTATGAGACAGTATTAATTTTTGTTGACTGGAGACCCCCCCAAGGTGACGGTCGAAAAATGTAAAATATTTATAACTCGCGATCTAATTTTTGTATCGCAGCCAAATTTTGTTTGGTAATTTATTTTGAGTCAGTGTTAATTTTTGGGGACATCAGCCCCTCCCCCCAAGGTGAAGGTCGAAAAATTTAAAATGCTTATAACTCGAGATCTAATTTTTGTAACGCGGCCAAATTTTGTTTGGTAATTTATTATGAGACTGTTAATTTTTGGTGACAGGAGGCCCCCCACGGGGAGGGTCGAAAAATTAAAAATGCTTATAACTCGCGATCTAATTTTTTTTTTTAGCGCGGCCAAATTTTGTTTGGTAATTTAATATGAGGCAGTGTTACTTTTTGGGGACAGGAAACCCGCCACGGTGAGGGTCGAAAAATTAAAAATGATTATAACTCACGATCTAATTTTCGTAATGCGGCCAAATTTGTTTGGTAATTTATTATGAGACTGTTAATTTTTGGTTACAGAAGACCCCCCACGGTGAGGGTCGAAAAATTTAAAATGCTTATAACTCGCGTTCTAATTTTCGTAGCGCGGCCAAATTTTGTTTAGTAATTTATTATGAGACAGTGTTAATTTTTGGTGACAGGAGACCCCACGGCGAGGGTCGAAAAATTTAAAATGCTCATAATGCGGCACGGTATCCTTCGGTACACTTCGGCAGACATTGATGCGGTATTTTTCAGATATTAGGCTATCAAATCTAAACTTATGTTTCTTATGATCTAATTTTCATAGCGCGGCCAAATTTTATTTGGTAATTTATTATGAGACATTGTTATTATTTTGTGACAGGAGACCCCCCAAGGTGTGGGTCGAAAAATTTAAAATGCTTATAACTCGCGATCTTATTTTTGTAGCGCGGCCAAATTTTGTTTGGTAATTTATAATGAGGAAGTGTTACTTTTTGGTGACGGGAGACCCCCCCCCCACGGTGAGGGTCGAAAAACTTAAAATGCTTATAACTCACGCTCTAATTTTCGTAGCGCGGCCAAATTTTGTTTGATAATTTATTATGAGGCAGTGTTAATTTTTGCTGACAGGAGACCCTCCACGGTGAGGATCGAAAAATTTAAAATTCTCATAACTCGCGATCTAATTTTCGTAGCGCGTCCAACTTTTCTTTTGTAATTTATTATGAGACATTGTTAAATTTTGGTGACAGGAGACACCCCACGGTGAGGGTCGAAAAATTAAAAATGCTTATAACTCGCGATCCAATTTTCGTAGCGCGGCGAAATTTTGTTTGGTGATTTATTATGAGACATTGTTAATTTTTGGTGACAGGAGACCTCCCATGGTGAAGGTCGAAAAATTTTAAACGCTTATAACTCGCGATCTAATTTTCGTAGCGCGGCCAAATTTTGTTTGGTAATTTATTATGAGACAGTATTAATTTTTGTTGACTGGAGACCCCCCCAAGGTGACGGTCGAAAAATGTAAAATGTTTATAACTCGCGATCTAATTTTTGTAGCGCAGCCAAATTTTGTTTGGTAATTTATTATGAGGCAGTGTTAATTTTTGGGGACATCAGCCCCTCCCCCCAAGGTGAAGGTCGAAAAATTTAAAATGCTTATAACTCGAGATCTAATTTTTGTAACGCGGCCAAATTTTGTTTGGTAATTTATTATGAGACTGTTAATTTTTTGGTGACAGGAGGCCCCCCACGGGGAGGGTCGAAAAATTAAAAATGCTTATAACTCGCGATCTAATTTTTTTTTAGCGCGGCCAAATTTTGTTTGGTAATTTAATATGAGGCAGTGTTACTTTTTGGGGACAGGAAACCCGCCACGGTGAGGGTCGAAAAATTAAAAATGATTATAACTAGCGATCTAATTTTCGTAATGCGGCCAAATTTTGTTTGGTAATTTATTATGAGACTGTTAATTTTTGGTTACAGAAGACCCCCCACGGTGAGGGTCGAAAAATTTAAAATGCTTATAACTCGCGTTCTAATTTTCGTAGCGCGGCCAAATTTTGTTTAGTAATTTATTATGAGACAATGTTAATTTTTGGTGACAGGAGACCCCACGGCGAGGGTCGAAAAATTTAAAATGCTCATAATGCGGCACGGTATCCTTCGGTACACTTCGGCAGACATTGATGCGGTATTTTTCAGATATTAGGCTATCAAATCTAAACTTATGTTTCTTATGATCTAATTTTCATAGCGCGGCCAAATTTTATTTGGTAATTTATTATGAGACATTGTTATTTTTTTGTGACAGGAGACCCCCCAAGGTGTGGGTCGAAAAATTTAAAATGCTTATAACTCGCGATCTAATTTTTGTAGCGCGGCCAAATTTTGTTTGGTAATTTATAATGAGGAAGTGTTACTTTTTGGTGACGGGAGACCCCCCCCACGGTGAGGGTCGAAAAATTTAAAATGCTTATAACTCACGCTCTAATTTTCGTAGCGCGGCCAAATTTTGTTTGATAATTTATTATGAGACAGTGTTAATTTTTGCTGACAGGAGACCCTCCACGGTGAGGATCGAAAAATTTAAAATTCTCATAACTCGCGATCTAATTTTCGTAGCGCGTCCAACTTTTCTTTGGTAATTTATTATGAGACATTGTTAAATTTTGGTGACAGGAGACACCCCACGGTGAGGGTCGAAAAATTAAAAATGCTTATAACTCGCGATCTAATTTTCGTAGCGCGGCCAAATTTTGTTTGGTGATTTATTATGAGACATTGTTAATTTTTGGTGACAGAGACCTCAAACGGTGAAGGTCGAAAAATTTTAAACGCTTATAACTCTTGATCTAATTTTCGTAGCGCGGCGAAATTTTGTTTGGTAATTTATTATAAGGCAGTGTTAATTTTTGTGGACAGGAGCCCCTCCCCACAAGGTGAGGGTCGAAAAATTTAAAATGCTTATAACTCGAGATCTAATTTTTGTAGCACGGCCAAATTTTGTTTGGTAATTTATTATGAGACTGTTAATTTTTAGTGACAGGAGACCTCCCACGGTGAGGGTCAAAAATTTAAAATGCTTATAACTCGCGTTCTAATTTTCGTAGCGCGGCCAAATTTTGTTTGGTAATTTAATATGAGGCAGTGTTACTTTTTGGGGACAGGAAACCCGCCACGGTGAGGGTCGAAAAATTAAAAATGATTATAACTAGCGATCTAATTTTCGTAATGCGGCCAAATTTTGTTTGGTAATTTATTATGAGACTGTTAATTTTTGGTTACAGAAGACCCCCCACGGTGAGGGTCGAAAAATTTAAAATGCTTATAACTCGCGTTCTAATTTTCGTAGCGCGGCCAAATTTTGTTTAGTAATTTATTATGAGACAATGTTAATTTTTGGTGACAGGAGACCCCACGGCGAGGGTCGAAAAATTTAAAATGCTCATAATGCGGCACGGTATCCTTCGGTACACTTCGGCAGACATTGATGCGGTATTTTTCAGATATTAGGCTATCAAATCTAAACTTATGTTTCTTATGATCTAATTTTCATAGCGCGGCCAAATTTTATTTGGTAATTTATTATGAGACATTGTTATTTTTTTGTGACAGGAGACCCCCCAAGGTGTGGGTCGAAAAATTTAAAATGCTTATAACTCGCGATCTAATTTTTGTAGCGCGGCCAAATTTTGTTTGGTAATTTATAATGAGGAAGTGTTACTTTTTGGTGACGGGAGACCCCCCCCACCGTGAGGGTCGAAAAATTTAAAATGCTTATAACTCACGCTCTAATTTTCGTAGCGCGGCCAAATTTTGTTTGATAATTTATTATGAGACAGTGTTAATTTTTGCTGAGAGGAGACCCTCCACGGTGAGGATCGAAAAATTTAAAATTCTCATAACTCGCGATCTAATTTTCGTAGCGCGTCCAACTTTTCTTTGGTAATTTATTATGAGACATTGTTAAATTTTGGTGACAGGAGACACCCCACGGTGAGGGTCGAAAAATTAAAAATGCTTATAACTCGCGATCTAATTTTCGTAGCGCGGCCAAATTTTGTTTGGTGATTTATTATGAGACATTGTTAATTTTTGGTGACAGAGACCTCCCACGGTGAAGGTCGAAAAATTTTAAACGCTTATAACTCTTGATCTAATTTTCGTAGCGCGGCGAAATTTTGTTTGGTAATTTATTATAAGGCAGTGTTAATTTTTGTGGACAGGAGCCCCTCCCCACAAGGTGAGGGTCGAAAAATTTAAAATGCTTATAACTCGAGATCTAATTTTTGTAGCACGGCCAAATTTTGTTTGGTAATTTATTATGAGACTGTTAATTTTTAGAGACAGGAGACCTCCCACGGTGAGGGTCAAAAATTTAAAATGCTTATAACTCGCGTTCTAATTTTCGTAGCGCGGCGAAATTTTGTTTAGTAATTTATTATGAGACAGTTTTAATTTTTGGTGACAGGAGACCCCACGGCGAGGGTCGAAAAATTTAAAATGCTTATAATGCGGCACGGTATCCTTCGGTAGACTTCGGCAGACATTGATGCGGTATTTTTCAGATATTAGGCTCTCAAATCTCAAACTTATGTTTCTTATGATCTAATTTTCATAGCGCGGCCAATTTTTTTTTTATAATTTATTATGAGACAGTGTTATTTTTGATGACAGGAGACCCCCACGGTGAGGGTCGAAAAATTTAAAATGCTTATAACTCGCGATCTAATTTTCGTAGCGCGGCGAAATTTTGTTTGGTGATTTATTATGAGACATTGTTAATTTTTGGTGACAGGAGACCTCCCATTGTGAAGGTCGAAAAATTTTAAACGCTTATAACTCGCGATCTAATTTTCGTAGCGCGGCCAAATTTTGTTTGGTAATTTATTATGAGACAGTATTAATTTTTGTTGACTGGAGACCCCCCCAAGGTGACGGTCGAAAAATGTAAAATGTTTATAAGTCGCGATCTAATTTTTGTAGCGCAGCCAAATTTTGTTTGGTAATTTATTATGAGGCAGTGTTAATTTTTGGGGACATCAGCCCCTCCCCCCAAGGTGAAGGTCGAAAAATTTAAAATGCTTATAACTCGAGATCTAATTTTTGTAACGCGGCCAAATTTTGTTTGGTAATTTATTATGAGACTGTTAATTTTTTGGTGACAGGAGGCCCCCCACGGGGAGGGTCGAAAAATTTAAAATGCTCATAATGCGGCGCGGTATCCTTCGGTACACTTCGGCAGACATTGATGCGGTATTTTTCAGATATTAGGCTAGCAAATCTAAACTTATGTTTCTTATGATCTAATTTTCATAGCGCGGCCAAATTTTATTTGGTAATTTATTATGAGACATTGTTATTTTTTTGTGACAGGAGACCCCCCAAGTTGTGGGTCGAAAAATTTAAAATGCTTATAACTCGCGATCTAATTTTTGTAGCGCGGCCAAATTTTGTTTGGTAATTTATAATGAGGAAGTGTTACTTTTTGGTGACGGGAGACCCCCCCCCACGGTGAGGGTCGAAAAATTTAAAATGCTTATAACTCACGCTCTAATTTTCGTAGCGCGGCCAAATTTTGTTTGATAATTTATTATGAGGCAGTGTTAATTTTTGCTGGCAGGAGACCCTCCACGGTGAGGATCGAAAAATTTAAAATTCTCATAACTCCTGATCTAATTTTCGTAGCGCGTCCAACTTTTCTTTGGTAATTTATTATGAGACATTGTTAAATTTTGGTGACAGGAGACACCCCACGGTGAGGGTCGAAAAATTAAAAATGCTTATAACTCGCGATCCAATTTTGGTAGCTTGGCAAAATATTGTTTGGTAATTTATTATGAGACAGTGTTAATTTTTGGTGACAAGAGACCCCCCACGCTGAGGGTCGAAAAATTTTAAATGCTTATAACTGGCGATCTAATTTTCGTAGCGCGGCCAAATTTTGTTTGGTGATTTATTATGAGACATTGTTAATTTTTGGTGACAGGAGACCTCCCACGGTGAAGGTCGAAAAATTTTAAACGCTTATAACTCTTGATCTAATTTTCGTAGCGCGGCGAAATTTTGTTTGGTAATTTATTATGAGGCAGTGTTAATTTTTGTGGACAGGAGCCCCTCCCCCCAAAGTGAGGGTCGAAAAATTTAAAATGCTTATAACTCGAGATCTAATTTTTGTAGCACGGCCAAATTTTGTTTGGTAATTTATTATGAGACTGTTAATTTTTAGTGACAGGAGACCCCACGGCGAGGGTCGAAAAATTTAAAATGCTTATAATGCGGCACGGTATCCTTCGGTAGACTTCGGCAGACATTGATGCGGTATTTTTCAGATATTAGGCTCTCAAATCTCAAACTTATGTTTCTTATGATCTAATTTTCATAGCGCGGCCAATTTTTTTTTTTTATAATTTATTATGAGACAGTGTTATTTTTGGTGACAGGAGACCCCCCACGGTGAGGGTCGAAAAATTTAAAATGCTTATAACTCTCGATCTAATTTTCGTAGCGCGGCCAAATTTTGTTTTGTAATTTATTATGAGACATTGTTAATTTTTGTGACAGGAGACACCCCACGGCGAGGGTCGAAAAATTTAAAATGCTTATAACTCGCGATCTAATTTTCGTAGCGCGGCGAAATTTTGTTTGGTTATTTATTATGAGACATTGTTAATTTTTGGTGACAGGAGACCTCCCATGGTGAAGGTCGAAAAATTTTAAACTCTTATAACTCGCGATCTAATTTTCGTAGCGCGGCCAAATTTTGTTTAGTAATTTATTATGAGACAGTGTTAATTTTTGGTGACAGGAGACCCCACGGCGAGGGTCGAAAAATTTAAAATGCTCATAATGCGGCACGGTATCCTTCGGTACACATCGGCAGACATTGATGAGGTATTTTTCAGATATTAGGCTATCAAATCTAAACTTATGTTTCTTATGATCTAATTTCCATAGCGCGGCCAAATATTATTTGGTAATTTATTATGAGACATTGTTATTTTTTTGTGACAGGAGACCCCCCAAGGTGTGGGTCGAAAAATTTAAAATGCTTATAACTCGCGATCTAATTTTTGTAGCGCGGCCAAATTTTGTTTGGTAATTTATAATGAGGAAGTGTTACTTTTTGGTGACGGGAGACCCCCCCCCCCCACGGTGAGGGTCGAAAAATTTAAAATGCTTATAACTCACGATCTAATTTTCGTAGCGCGGCCAAATTTTGTTTGATAATTTATTATGAGGCAGTGTTAATTTTTGCTGACAGGAGACCCTCCACGGTGAGGATCGAAAAATTTAAAATTCTCATAACTCGCGATCTAATTTTCGTAGCGCGTCCAACTTTTCTTTGGTAATTTATTATGAGACATTGTTAATTTTTGGTGACAGGAGACACCCCACGGTGAGGGTCGAAAAATTAAAAATGCTTATAACTCGCGATCCAATTTTGGTAACTTGGCAAAATATTGTTTGGTAATTTATTATGAGACAATGTTAATTTTTGGTGACAAGAGACCCCCCACGGTGAGGGTCGAAAAATTTTAAATGCTTATAACTTGCGATCTAATTTTCGTAGCGCGGCCAAATTTTGTTTGGTAATTTATTATGAGGCAATGTTAATTTTTGGTGACAGGAGACCCTCCACGGTGAGGTTCGAAAAATTTAAAATTCTCATAACTCGCGATCTAATTTTCGTAGCGCGGCCAAATATTTTTGGTAATTTATTATGAGACATTGTTAATTTTTGAGGACAGGAGACACCACGGTGAGGGTCGAAAAATTAAAAATGCTTATAACTCGCGATTTAATGTTCGTAGCGCGGCCAAATTTTGTTTGGTAATTTATTATGAGACTGTTAATTTTTGGTTACAGAAGACCCCCCACGGTGAGGCTCGAAAAATTTAAAATGTTTATAATTCGCGTTCTAATTTTCGTAGCGCGGCACAATTTTGTTTAGTAATTTATTATGAGACAGTGTTAATTTTTGGTGACAGGAGACCCCACGGCGAGGGTCGAAAATTTTAAAATGTTCATAATGCGGCACGGTATCCTTCGGTACACTTCGGCAGACATTGATGCGGTATTTTTCAGATATTAGGCTATCAAATCTCAAACTTATGTTTCTTATGATCTAATTTTCATAGCGCGGCCAAATTTTGTTTGGTAATTTATTATGAAACATTGTTAATTTTTTGTGACAGGAGACCCCCCAAGGTGTGGGTCGAAAAATTTAAAATGCTTATAACTCGCGATCTAATTTTTGTAGCGCGGCCAAATTTTGTTTGGTAATTTATAATGAGGAAGTGTTACTTTTTGGTGACGGGAGACCCTGTGAGGGAGTGACCTTTGTTCATAAAGGCACTCTAGTGTTTCTGAGATCGTGACGTCAATAATTTAACAAGTGTAAGCGTAAAAGCGACATCTATCCTCTCTTTTACTTTAACTTTCTAGAGTGTGTGTGCTCTTTCGGATTTTACAGTTAGCTTGCGGTTATTAGTAATATGTTAATGTGAAGTATCTCAGTTTGCAGCATATAAAAGCTTGGGTTTGAGTGAATGGAGTGTGTCTCTGGCGTGTCTCTGGCATTAGCCAGCAGCCAACGAGTGAGGATCTCTAGTATTAGACAAGCGAAGTGAATTATTGTTCAGCGAAGGGCTAGCGAATAGGAAGTAGCGACGGCCTCCAGCGAAGCGGAAAGGAGTTTGGATAATTGATTTGAGATTCGGCCGTGGTAAGAGAGTTTATATTAGTTCCATTTTTGATTATTTGGTGAAATAAAGAATTACCCACAGCCACGGGCTGTTTAATCAAGCTTTGTTTAGCAGCTCAGCCAGAAGATAGTGAGAAGTGTTAGGCGGTGCCCCGACTGAGCTAGGCCGAAGCCTGTGAGTATGATTTAGCTGCTCTTAGTGTTTTCAGTTGTGTAAATTTGAAGACTTGCTCCACTTCCCTTCAGCCATTATCACTTTAATAAACTTTGTTATTTTGTCCTAAATCACTGAGTATGTCTACATTTAACCTCCACCACGACCAACCTAACGTTACAAATGACGCTCACCGTGGATTTACCGTTACAAATGGCGCCCAACGAAACATCGGACATTATGAGATTGTGCCACGTGTGTATTTTACCGGTGCAGGTGATATTAGTGAATTTTTAGTTAAATTAGATGATTATATTTTGTTCAATAATTTACCTGAAAAAAGTTTATACGTAGTGCTTAAATGCTCGTTGAAGGGCGAAGCACTTTTGTGGTTAGAGAATATAGGAAAGTTTTTGATTACTGATGAACCGAAAAGATTTGAACAAACTGTGATTGAGTTAAAGAAGGCATTTCCTCCCGTTAAAGATAAAAGTATTTTGAGAAAAGAGTTCTATTGTAATAAGCAGAATATTTATGAGTCGGCGTCAAAATTTTATCTTCGTAAGCTGGAACTAAAAAATAAATTAGATTTAGATATCACATTTGAGGAATTGTTGGACATTGTTTTTCCTCTTTTTAATCCAAATATACAGGACTTTATTGAAGTTAGAGCACCGAAGAATTTTGCAGAAATGCATCAGATATTATCGAAGTATGAGACTCGGCATATCTCGGATCAACGGGATTTGCGTAACCCTCGTCAGAGACCGGTCACGGATAGTAATTTGAGAAATGAGGGGGAACGTAATTTTGTGAGAGGGGGCAGCGATTTCCGGATAGTAATTTGCGTAATAGAAATGATGGATTTGGTCGTAATATGTCGAATACGAATAATGGTAATAGGAATTGTGATGGTGCTAATAATTTTAGAAGTGGTGAGAGAAGTATGTATGGAAATAGACAGAATAGTGGTTATAATCGTAGTGGGGGAGGACGGGACAGGAATGTTTCTTCGCAAGTAAGGAGATTGACTTCGGATGAGAATGTTGAAAATAGGTCAATGCAAAAGAGATGTGTTCAGAGGTCGGGTCAGTTAAACTGGTAGGTGACTGTATTTCGGAAGGTATGCAGTCACAGATTAAATCGGAAAAGCCTTCTGTGAGTTTGAATAAAATTATTATTAATCCGGTTGAGTTATCTGAAGTGTTAATTGTGTTAGATGGTATTGTCGTTAAAAGTGTCTTCGATACAGGGGCAGATAAGTCGTTCATTTCTTTTGATTGTTATCGGAAATATTTTTCGTATAAGAAGTTGAAGAGGTTAAGTCTGGTGGTTCAGTCGGCACAGGGAGTAGCTTGCGATAATAAAGGTTCAGTAGAATTGGAAGTTGAAATTCGTTCGGTTAAGACATGTTGGGAGTTTTGTGTGTTAGATGGATTAACAGTGCATTGTATAGTTGGTGTGGATTATATGAAGGATAGAGGAATTAGTTTGGATTTCTTTAAAAAGTCGTTAATCGTGAATAATCATGAGAATGTGAGTAAGAAAGAGCATGTTGCAGTGTCAGTTAATTTGGAGGAGTCGGGGTTAAGTGAAATCGAGAAGGAGGAATTTAATAAGTTTTTGAATGAATTTGGAGAGGTTTTTTCTGATAAACCGGGTTTAACGCATATTGCGTGGTATGAGATTGATACTGGTTTGAAAGCACCTGTTGCTAGTAAACCATATCGTTATGATAAAGTTAAACAAGGTATAATTGATTATCATATTCAAAAAATGCTAGCGGACGATATTATAATGCCAATTGAGTCTCCTTTTGCATCGCCAGTAGTGTTATGTCGTAAAAATAATGGGAAAAGTTTAGATAATCCAGAGGCATATAGGTTTGCAGTAGATTATAGAAAGTTAAATGCGATAACGCAATACCCTCAGTCTCCTATTCCAGTTATTGATGACATTTTGGCTAATATAACGAGTACGAATTATATGTCAACGTTAGATCTTACGTCAGGTTATTTTCAGATTGCAATGAAGCCGGAGGACATACCTAAGACTGCGTTTATTACTCGGGACGGTTGTTTTGCTTTTAAGAGAATGAGTTTTGGTTTATCGGGAGCGCCGGCAACGTTCCAGAAGGCCATGAATAATATCCTTAAACCTTTGCTTGGTAAGGGTGTCTTGGTCTACCTGCACGACATAATTATAATGGCAGCTACTTTTGAAGAGCATTTAAGATTGTTGAGGGAAGTATTTACGTTGTTAAGAGATGCTGGGTTAACAGTTAAGTTAGAAAAAGGTAAATTTTTGAGAAAAGAGATAAAGTATTTAGGAGTTAAAATTACGCGTGATGGTATTAATATAGATAATGAGAAAATTGAGGCAATTACGTCAATGAGCCCCCCAAAAATAGTAAGGAAGTGGCGACATTTTTAGGGATGGTGGCTTGGTTTGCCAAGTTCATTCCACGTTTTTCGGAGTTATGTGAACCGTTGTATAATTTAAAAAGGAAAAGGGTGAAGTTTGTATGGTCATCAGCGGCTCAGAGGTCGTTTGGATTATTAAAAGAGGCAGTAGTTTCCCCTCCTGTTTTGGCTCACCCCGATTATTCGTCTTAGTTTGAAGTGTATTGCGATGCGAGTGCAGTGGGGGTTGGAGCGATGTTAGCACAGAAAGGTCGACCTATAGCTTTTGCGTCGAGAATTTTAAATGCAGCCGAAAGGAACTATTCGATTACGGAAAGGGAGTGTCTTGCAGTAATTTGGGCTTTGAATAAATTTCGTTGTTTTTTCACTAATATACCGGTTAAAGTCATTACGGATCATTCAGCTTTGACAAAGTTAACTAATGGAAAGGGTTTGTCGTCTCGTATGGTCAGATGGTGTTTGAAGTTAGCAGAGTATAATGTGGTTATAGAACATAGGGCTGGCAAGGAGAATGCGGTAGCGGACGCTCTGTCACGAAACCCGCATGGTGGTTTAGAGGTCACGGAGGAAGTTAAGTGTTGTGCATTGTCTTCATTGGTGTTAAGGTCGCGAGAGCTGTTGATAAGAGAACAGAAGCAAGATGAAGAGTTTGGTAGTTTGTATCGTTACTTGGAAAATCCTGATGATGTCCCGAGCGCAGATGTGCCTATGTTTGAGAAATGGTCCCAATCTTTTAAGCTTATCGATGGTCTTCTTTTTTATTCTAAAATTGTAAATTCACGTGGAGAATTAAGAGTTTTTATTCCGGCTAGTCTTCGTAAGGCCATCTTGAAAGAATTTCATGATAATCCATTAGCAGATCACTTAGGAATCAGGAAAACTTATGCTCGAATTTGTGAATCCTGCTACTTCCCTAAAATGCGGAAAGCAGTGCGCGCTTATGTCTCCAGCTGTAGCACATGCCAACGTTATAATTATAAAAATGTAAGTCCAGCTGGCAAATTAATTCCTATTAAAGTAAATTTTCCTAATGAATGTGTAGGTGTAGATTTAATCGGTCCTTATCCATTGTCTAATCCTAAAAGATATAGATTTGTGCTAGTTATAGTTGATTATTTTAGTAAATGGGTAGAGTTAGTCCCCCTCAGAAAGGCTTCTGCACCTGTAGTTGCCGATGCATTTTTCGATAATTATATTTCTAAATATGGTGCACCAATTAGGGTAGTGAGCGATCATGGCCCTTGTTTTATTTCTGATATATTTAAGGCCCTGTGTGAGAAGCTGGAGATCGATCATTCTTTTACTGTTCCGTATCGACCTCAGTCTAATATGGCTGAACGTGTAAATCGTACATTAATTCAAATGATTTCTTCATATGTTGGTTCTCATCATGCAAATTGGGACCAGTTTCTTCATCATTTTGCGTATGCACTTCGTACAGCAGTTCACGAGTCAACGGGGAAAACGCCTGCTGAATTGTTTTTGGGTAGAAAAGTCATTACTCCATTCCAAAGGCTAGTTATGGTGTCAGATGCGGAAAGTCAGTACATGTGTCAGGATATTGAGAGGTTGGTTAAGGAAGCTCAAGTTCAGATGAGAAAAGCGCAAGAAAAGCAGGCTCAGTATTATAATATGCGTAGGAGGGAGTTAGAAGTGAAAGTTGGAGATTTTGTGTTAGTAGAAAAGCATTGGTTAAGTTCAAGTCGTCAAAAGAGAGTAGCTAAGTTTGGTCCGAAGTTTGTAGGTCCGTTCGAGGTTCGAGTATGATTTAGCTGTTTTTAGTGTTTTCAGTTGTGTAAATTTGAAAACTTGCTCCACTTCCCTTCAGCCATTATCACTTTAATAAACTTTGTTATTTTGTCCTAAATCACTGAGTATGTCTACATTTAACCTCCACCACGACCAACCTAACGTTACAAATGACGCTCACCGTGGATTTACCGTTACAACCCCACCACGGTGAGGGTCGAAAAATTTAAAATGCTTATAACTCACGATCTAATTTTCGTAGCGCGGCCAAATTTTGTTTGATTATTTATTATGAGGCAGTGTTAATTTTTGCTGGCAGGAGACCCTCCACAGTGAGGATCGAAAAATTTAAAATTCTCATAACTCACGATCTAATTTTCGTAGCGCGGCCGAATATTTTTGGTAATTTATTATGAGACATTGTTAATTTTTGAGGACAGGAGACACCACGGTGAGGGTCGAAAAATTTAAAATGCTTATAACTCGCGATCTAATTTTCGTAGCGCGGACAAATTTTGTTTGGTGATTTATTATGAGACATTGTTAATTTTTGGTGACAGCAGACCTCCCACGGTGAGGGTCGAAAAATTTAAAATGCTTATAACTCGCGATATAATTTTCGTAGCGCGGCCAAATTTTGTTTGATAATTTATTATGAGGCAGTGTTAATTTTTGCTGACAGGAGACCCTCCACGGTAAGGATCGAAAAATTTAAAATTCTCATAACTCGCGATCTAATTTTCGTAGCGCGGCCAACTTTTGTTTGGTAATTTATTATGAGACATTGTTAATTTTTGGTGACAGGAGACCCCCACGGTGAGGGTCGAAAAATTAAAAATGCTTATACACTGTAAAACATTTGTGGAAACGTTACTCCATACAATTGATGTAAAAATGGTGGCAAATGATGCCTCCAGTTTCATGGAGTAATTATTTTCACATATGCAATGGTGTAATTTAAACATATGTTACTGGTGTAACATGACAATATTACACAGGTTTTAACGGTTAAAATACTCCATAAAACTGGAGGCAGCAATGCTGCCACCAATTTTACGGAGTAACGTTTCCACAAATGTTTCTCAGTGTAACTCGCGATCCAATTTTGGTAGCTTGGCAAAATATTGTTTGGTAATTTGTTATGAGACAGTGTTAATTTTTGGTGACAGGAGACCCCCCACGGTGAGGGTCGAAAAATTTTAAATGCTTATAATTTGCGATCTAATTTTCGTAGCGCGGCCAAATTTTGTTTGTTAATTTATTATGAGACAGTATTAATTTGACAGTAATGTTGACAGGTTATCAGGACCGAATTAAATTCATAAAAAAAGACAGATTAGGATAAGCTTAAAAAAATAAGTTATACAAAATAACAATATTTTATATTAGTTAGTCTTCATATCGTTTGGAACTTTTATGGTATACCCATTCATACTTTTCTAGAATATACAGCTATACCCAACTGTACGTTAAACAGTTTTTTTTTTTTTTTCACGTGACCCTTTATTTTATTTTAATTATTTAACTACTTTTTTTAAGCTATTGCATAGCTTTTATCGCGGGCTTTGAACGAAGCGACCTAATCTAGAAATTCCGAAACGAGAAAACCTAACACTTCCGTAAAGAAAAAACCAAAATATTTTTTGGTAATTTATTATGAGACAGTGTTAATTTTTGGTGACAGGAGACCCCCCACGGTGAGAGTCGAAATATTTTAAATGCTTATAACTCGCGATCTAATTTTCGTAGCGCGGCCAAATTTTGTTTGGTGATTTATTATGAGACATTGTTAATTTTTGGTGACAGGAGACCTGCCACGGTGAAGGTCGAAAAATTTTAAACGCTTATAACTCTTGATCTAATTTTCGTAGCGCGGCGAAATTTTGTTTGGTAATTTCTTATGAGGCAGTGTTAATTTTTGGGGACAGGAGCCCCTCCCCCCAAGGTGAGGGTCGAAAAATTTAAAATGCTTATAACTCGCGATCTAATTTTCGTAGCGCGGCCAAATTTTGTTTGGTAATTTATAATGAGGAAGTGTTACTTTTTGGTGACGGGAGACCCCCCCCACGGTCAGGTTCGAAAAATTTAAAATTCTCATAACTCGCGATCTAATTTTCATAGCGCGGCCAAATATTGTTTGGTAATTTATTATGAGACATTGTTAATTTTTGAGGACTGCAGACACCACGGTGAGGGTCGAAAAATTAAAAACGCTTATAACTCGCGATTTAATGTTCGTAGCGCGGCCAAATTTTGTTTGGTAATATATTATGAGACAGTGTTCATTTTTGGTGACAGGAGAATCCTCACGGTGAGGGATGAAAAATTTAAAATGCTCATAACTCGCGACCTAATTTTCGTAGCGCGGCCAAATTTTGTTTGGTAATTTATTATGAGACAGTATTAATTTGACAGTAATGTTGACAGGTTATCAGGACCGAATTAAATTCATAAAAAAAGACAGATTAGGATAAGCTTAAAAAAATAAGTTATACAAAATAACAATATTTTATATTAGTTAGTCTTCATATCGTTTGGAACTTTTATGGTATACCCATTCATACTTTTCTAGAATATACAGCTATACCCAACTGTACGTTAAACAGTTTTTTTTTTTTTTTTTTTTTTCACGTGACCCTTTATTTTATTTTAATTATTTAACTACTTTTTTTAAGCTATTGCATAGCTTTTATCGCGGGCTTTGAACGAAGCGACCTAATCTAGAAATTCCGAAACGAGAAAACCTAACACTTCCGTAAAGAAAAAACCAAAATATTTTTTGGTAATTTATTATGAGACAGTGTTAATTTTTGGTGACAGGAGACCCCCCACGGTGAGAGTCGAAATATTTTAAATGCTTATAACTCGCGATCTAATTTTCGTAGCGCGGCCAAATTTTGTTTGGTGATTTATTATGAGACATTGTTAATTTTTGGTGACAGGAGACCTGCCACGGTGAAGGTCGAAAAATTTTAAACGCTTATAACTCTTGATCTAATTTTCGTAGCGCGGCGAAATTTTGTTTGGTAATTTCTTATGAGGCAGTGTTAATTTTTGGGGACAGGAGCCCCTCCCCCCAAGGTGAGGGTCGAAAAATTTAAAATGCTTATAACTCGCGATCTAATTTTCGTAGCGCGGCCAAATTTTGTTTGGTAATTTATAATGAGGAAGTGTTACTTTTTGGTGACGGGAGACCCCCCCCACGGTCAGGTTCGAAAAATTTAAAATTCTCATAACTCGCGATCTAATTTTCGTAGCGCGGCCAAATATTGTTTGGTAATTTATTATGAGACATTGTTAATTTTTGAGGACTGCAGACACCACGGTGAGGGTCGAAAAATTAAAAACGCTTATAACTCGCGATTTAATGTTCGTAGCGCGGCCAAATTTTGTTTGGTAATATATTATGAGACAGTGTTCATTTTTGGTGACAGGAGAATCCTCACGGTGAGGGATGAAAAATTTAAAATGCTCATAACTCGCGACCTAATTTTCGTAGCGCGGCCAAATTTTGTTTGGTAATTTATTATGAGACATTGTTAATTTTTGGTGAGAGGAGACCCCCACAGTGAGGGTCGAAAAATTAAAAATGCTTATAACTCGCGATCCAATTTTGGTAGCTTGGCAAAATATTGTTTGGTAATTTATTATGAGACAGTGTTAATTTTTGGTGACAAGAGACCCCCCACGGTGAGGGTCGAAAAATTTTAAATGCTTATAACTCGCGATCTAATTTTCGTAACGCGGCCAAATTTTGTTTGGTAATTTATTATGAGACTGTTAATTTTTTGGTGACAGGAGGCCCCCCACGGGGAGGGTCGAAAAATTTAAAATGCTCATAATGCGGCGCGGTATCCTTCGGTACACTTCGGCAGACATTGATGCGGTATTTTTCAGATATTAGGCTATCAAATCTAAACTTATGTTTCTTATGATCTAATTTTCATAGCGCGGCCAAATTTTATTTGGTAATTTATTATGAGACATTGTTATTTTTTTGTGACAGGAGACCCCCCAAGGTGTGGGTCGAAAAATTTAAAATGCTTATAACTCGCGATCTAATTTTTGTAGCGCGGCCAAATTTTGTTTGGTAATTTATAATGAGGAAGTGTTACTTTTTGGTGACGGGAGACCCCCCCCCCCCCCACGGTGAGGGTCGAAAAATTTAAAATGCTTATAACTCACGCTCTAATTTTAGTAGCGCGGCCAAATTTTGTTTGATAATTTATTATGAGGCAGTGTTAATTTTTGCTGGCAGGAGACCCTCCACGGTGAGGATCAAAAAATTTAAAATTCTCATAACTCGCGATCTAATTTTCGTAGCGCGTCCAACTTTTCTTATGTAATTTATTATGAGACATTGTTAAATTTTGGTGACAGGAGACACCCCACGGTGAGGGTCGAAAAATTAAAAATGCTTATAACTCGCGATCCAATTTTGGTAGCTTGGCAAAATATAGTTTGGTAATTTATTATGAGACAGTGTTAATTTTTGGTGACAAGAGACCCCCCACGCTGAGGGTCGAAAAAATTTAAATGCTTATAACTCGCGATCTAATTTTCGTATCGCGGCCAAATTTTGTTTGGTGATTTATTATGAGACATTGTTAATTTTTGGTGACAGGAGACCTCCCACGGTGAAGGTCGAAAAATTTTAAACGCTTATAACTCTTGATCTAATTTTCGTAGCGCGGCGAAATTTTGTTTGGTAATTTATTATGAGGCAGTGTTAATTTTTGTGGACAGGAGCCCCTCCCCCCAAGGTGAGGGTCGAAAAATTTAAAATGCTTATAACTCGAGATCTAATTTTTGTAGCACGGCCAAATTTTGTTTGGTAATTTATTATGAGACTGTTAATTTTTAGTGACAGGAGACCTCCCACGGTGAGGGTCAAAAATTTAAAATGCTTATAACTCGCGTTCTAATTTTCGTAGCGCGGCGAAATTTTGTTTAGTAATTTATTATGAGACAGTTTTAATTTTTGGTGACAGGAGACCCCACGGCGAGGGTCGAAAAATTTAAAATGCTTATAATGCGGCACGGTATCCTTCGGTAGACTTCGGCAGACATTGATGCGGTATTTTTCAGATATTAGGCTCTCAAATCTCAAACTTATGTTTCTTATGATCTAATTTTCATAGCGCGGCCAATTTTTTTTTTTATAATTTATTATGAGACAGTGTTATTTTTGGTGACAGGAGACCCCCCACGGTGAGGGTCGAAAAATTTAAAATGCTTATAACTCTCGATCTAATTTTCGTAGCGCGGCCAAATTTTGTTTTGTAATTTATTATGAGACATTGTTAATTTTTGTGACAGGAGACACCCCACGGTGAGGGTCGAAAAATTTAAAATGCTTATAACTCGCGATCTAATTTTCGTAGCGCGGCGAAATTTTGTTTGGTGATTTATTATGAGACATTGTTAATTTTTGGTGACAGGAGACCTCCCATGGTGAAGGTCGAAAAATTTTAAACGCTTATAACTCGCGATCTAATTTTCGTAGCGCGGCCAAATTTTGTTTGGTAATTTATTATGAGACAGTATTAATTTTTGTTGACTGGAGACCCCCCAAGGTGACGGTCGAAAAATGTAAAATGTTTATAACTCGCGATCTAATTTTTGTAGCTCAGCCAAATTTTGTTTGGTAATTTATTATGAGACAGTGTTAATTTTTGGTGACAGGAGACCCCACGGCGAGGGTCGAAAAATTTAAAATGCTCATAATGCGGCACGGTATCCTTCGGTACACTTCGGCAGACATTGATGCGGTATTTTTCAGATATTAGGCTATCAAATCTAAACTTATGTTTCTTATGATCTAATTTTCTTGGCGCGGCCAAATTTTATTTGGTAATTTATTATGAGACATTGTTATTTTTTTGTGACAGGAGACCCCCCAAGGTGTGGGTCGAAAAATTTAAAATGCTTATAACTCGCGATCTAATTTTGTAGCGCGGCCAAATTTTGTTTGGTAATTTATAATGAGGAAGTGTTACTTTTTGGTGACGGGAGACCCCCCCCCCACGGTGAGGGTCGAAAAATTTAAAATGCTTATAACTCACGCTCTAATTTTCGTAGCGCGTCCAACTTTTCTTTGGTAATTTATTATGAGACATTGTTAAATTTTGGTGACAGGAGACACCCCACGGTGAGGGTCGAAAAATTAAAAATGCTTATAACTCGCGATCCAATTTTGGTAGCTTGGCAAAATATTGTTTGGTAATTTATTATGAGACAGTGTTAATTTTTGGTGACAAGAGACCCCCCACGGTGAGGGTCGAAAAATTTTAAATGCTTATAACTCGCGATCTAATTTTCGTAGCGCGGCCAAATTTTGTTTGGTGATTTATTATGAGACATTGTTAATTTTTGTTGACAGGAGACCTCCCACGGTGAAGGTCGAAAAATTTTAAACGCTTATAACTCTTGATCTAATTTTCGTAGCGCGGCGAAATTTTGTTTGGTAATTTATTATGAGGCAGTGTTAATTTTTGTGGACAGGAGTCCCTCCCCCCAAGGTGAGGGTCGAAAAATTTAAAATGCTTATAACTCGAGATCTAATTTTTGTAGCACGGCCAAATTTTGTTTGGTAATTTATTATGAGACTGTTAATTTTTAGTGACAGGAGACCTCCCACGGTGAGGGTCAAAAATTTAAAATGCTTATAACTCGCGTTCTAATTTTCGTAGCGCGGCGAAATTTTGTTTAGTAATTTATTATGAGACAGTTTTAATTTTTGGTGACAGGAGACCCCACGGCGAGGGTCGAAAAATTTAAAATGCTTATAATGCGGCACGGTATCCTTCGGTAGACTTCGGCAGACATTGATGCGGTATTTTTCAGATATTAGGCTCTCAAATCTCAAACTTATGTTTCTTATGATCTAATTTTCATAGCGCGGCCAATTTTTTTTTTTATAATTTATTATGAGACAGTGTTATTTTTGGTGACAGGAGACCCCCCACGGTGAGGGTCGAAAAATTTAAAATGCTTATAACTCTCGATCTAATTTTCGTAGCGCGGCCAAATTTTGTTTTGTAATTTATTATGAGACATTGTTAATTTTTGTGACAGGAGACACCCCACGGCGAGGGTCGAAAAATTTAAAATGCTTATAACTCGCGATCTAATTTTCGTAGCGCGGCGAAATTTTGTTTGGTGATTTATTATGAGACATTGTTAATTTTTGGTGACAGGAGACCTCCCATGGTGAAGGTCGAAAAATTTTAAACGCTTATAACTCGCGATCTAATTTTCGTAGCGCGGCCAAATTTTGTTTGGTAATTTATTATGAGACAGTATTAATTTTTGTTGACTGGAGACCCCCCCAAGGTGACGGTCGAAAAATGTAAAATGTTTATAACTCGCGATCTAATTTTTGTAGCGCAGCCAAATTTTGTTTGGTAATTTATTATGAGGCAGTGTTAATTTTTGGGGACAGGAGCCCCTCCCCCCAAGGTGAGGGTCGAAAAATTTAAAATGCTTATAACTCACGATCTAATTTTCGTAATGCGGCCAAATTTTGTTTGGTAATTTATTATGAGACTGTTAATTTTTGGTTACAGAAGACCCCCCACGGTGAGGGTCGAAAAATTAAAAATGCTTATAACTCTCGATCTAATTTTCGTAGCTCGGCCAAATTTTGTTTAGTAATTTATTATGAGACAGTGTTAATTTTTGGTGACAGGAGACCCCACGGCGAGGGTCGAAAAATTTAAAATGCTCATAATGCGGCACGGTATCCTTCGGTACACATCGGCAGACATTGATGAGGTATTTTTCAGATATTAGGCTATCAAATCTGAACTTATGTTTCTTATGATCTAATTTTCATAGCGCGGCCAAATATTATTTGGTAATTTATTATGAGACATTGTTATTTTTTTGTGACAGGAGACCCCCCAAGGTGTGGGTCGAAAAATTTAAAATGCTTATAACTCGCGATCTAATTTTTGTAGCGCGGCCAAATTTTGTTTGGTAATTTATAATGAGGAAGTGTTACTTTTTGGTGACGGGAGACCCCCCCCCCCACGGTGAGGGTCGAAAAATTTAAAATGCTTATAACTCACGATCTAATTTTCGTAGCGCGGCCAAATTTTGTTTGATAATTTATTATGAGGCAGTGTTAATTTTTGCTGACAGGAGACCCTCCACGGTGAGGATCGAAAAATTTAAAATTCTCATAACTCGCGATCTAATTTTCGTAGCGCGTCCAACTTTTGTTTGGTAATTTATTATGAGACATTGTTAATTTTTGGTGACAGGAGACACCCCACGGTGAGGGTCGAAAAATTAAAAATGCTTATAACTCGCGATCCAATTTTGGTAGCTTGGCAAAATATTGTTTGGTAATTTATTATGAGACAATGTTAATTTTTGGTGACAAGAGACCCCCCACGGTGAGGGTCGAAAAATTTTAAATGCTTATAACTTGCGATCTAATTTTCGTAGCGCGGCCAAATTTTGTTTGGTAATTTATTATGAGGCAATGTTAATTTTTGGTGACAGGAGACCCTCCACGGTGAGGTTCGAAAAATTTAAAATTCTCATAACTCGCGATCTAATTTTCGTAGCGCGGCCAAATATTTTTGGTAATTTATTATGAGACATTGTTAATTTTTGAGGACAGGAGACACCACGGTGAGGGTCGAAAAATTAAAAATGCTTATAACTCGCGATTTAATGTTCGTAGCGCGGCCAAATTTTGTTTGGTAATTTATTATGAGACTGTTAATTTTTGGTTACAGAAGACCCCCCACGGTGAGACTCGAAAAATTTAAAATGTTTATAATTCGCGTTCTAATTTTCGTAGCGCGGCACAATTTTGTTTAGTAATTTATTATGAGACAGTGTTAATTTTTGGTGACAGGAGATCCCACGGCGAGGGTCGAAAAATTTAAAATGCTCATAATGCGGCACGGTATCCTTCGGTACACTTCGGCAGACATTGATGCGGTATTTTTCAGATATTAGGCTATCAAATCTCAAACTTATGTTTCTTATGATCTAATTTTCATAGCTCGGCCAAATTTTGTTTGGTAATTTATTATGAAACATTGTTAATTTTTTGTGACAGGAGACCCCCCAAGGTGTGGGTCGAAAAATTTAAAATGCTTATAACTCGCGATCTAATTTTTGTTGCGCGGCCAAATTTTGTTTGGTAATTTATAATGAGGAAGTGTTACTTTTTGGTGACGGGTGACCCTGTGATTGAGTGACCTTTGTTCATAAAGGCACTCTAGTGTTTCTGAGATCGTGACGTCAATAATTTAACAAGTGTAAGCGTAAAAGCGACATCTATCCTATCTTTTACTTTAACTTTCTAGAGTGTGTGTGCTCTTTCGGATTTTACAGTTAGCTTGCGGTTATTAGTAATATGTTAATGTGAAGTATCTCAGTTTGCAGCATATAAAAGCTTGGGTTTGAGTGAATGGAGTGTGTCTCTGGCGTGTCTCTGGCATTAGCCAGCAGCCAGCGAGTGAGGATCTCTAGTATTAGACAAGCGAAGTGAATTATTGTTCAGCGAAGGGCTAGCGAATAGGAAGTAGCGACGGCCTCCAGCGAAGCGGAAAGGAGTTTGGATAATTGATTTGAGATTCGGCCGTGGTAAGAGAGTTTATATTAGTTCCATTTTTGATTATTTGGTGAAATAAAGAATTACCCACAGCCACGGGCTGTTTAATCAAGCTTTGTTTAGCAGCTCAGCCAGAAGATAGTGAGAAGTGTTAGGCGGTGCCCCGACTGAGCTAGGCCGAAGCCTGTGAGTATGATTTAGCTGTTCTTAGTGTTTTCAGTTGTGTAAATTTGAAGACTTGCTCCACTTCCCTTCAGCCATTATCACTTTAATAAACTTTGTTATTTTGTCCTAAATCACTGAGTATGTCTACATTTAACCTCCACCACGACCAACCTAACGTTACAAATGACGCTCACCGTGGATTTACCGTTACAAATGGCGCCCAACGAAACATCGGACATTATGAGATTGTGCCACGTGTGTATTTTACCGGTGCAGGTGATATTAGTGAATTTTTAGTTAAATTAGATGATTATATTTTGTTCAATAATTTACCTGAAAAAAGTTTATACGTAGTGCTTAAATGCTCGTTGAAGGGCGAAGCACTTTTGTGGTTAGAGAATATAGGAAAGTTTTTGATTACTGATGAACCGAAAAGATTTGAACAAACTGTGATTGAGTTAAAGAAGGCATTTCCTCCCGTTAAAGATAAAAGTATTTTGAGAAAAGAGTTCTATTGTAATAAGCAGAATATTTATGAGTCGGCGTCAAAATTTTATCTTCGTAAGCTGGAACTAAAAAATAAATTAGATTTAGATATCACATTTGAGGAATTGTTGGACATTGTTTTTCCTCTTTTTAATCCAAATATACAGGACTTTATTGAAGTTAGAGCACCGAAGAATTTTGCAGAAATGCATCAGATATTATCGAAGTATGAGACTCGGTATATCTCGGATCAACGGGATTTGCGTAACCCTCGTCAGAGACCGGTCACGGATAGTAATTTGAGAAATGAGGGGGAACGTAATTTTGTGAGAGGGGGCAGCGATTTCCGGATAGTAATTTGCGTAATAGAAATGATGGATTTGGTCGTAATATGTCGAATACGAATAATGGTAATAGGAATTGTGATGGTGCTAATAATTTTAGAAGTGGTGAGAGAAGTATGTATGGAAATAGACAGAATAGTGGTTATAATCGTAGTGGGGGAGGACGGGACAGGAATGTTTCTTCGCAAGTAAGGAGATTGACTTCGGATGAGAATGTTGAAAATAGGTCAATGCAAAAGAGATGTGTTCAGAGGTCGGGTCAGTTAAACTGGTAGGTGACTGTATTTCGGAAGGTATGCAGTCACAGATTAAATCGGAAAAGCCTTCTGTGAGTTTGAATAAAATTATTATTAATCCGGTTGAGTTATCTGAAGTGTTAATTGTGTTAGATGGTATTGTCGTTAAAAGTGTCTTCGATACAGGGGCAGATAAGTCGTTCATTTCTTTTGATTGTTATCGGAAATATTTTTCGTATAAGAAGTTGAAGAGGTTAAGTCTGGTGGTTCAGTCGGCACAGGGAGTAGCTTGCGATAATAAAGGTTCAGTAGAATTGGAAGTTGAAATTCGTTCGGTTAAGACATGTTGGGAGTTTTGTGTGTTAGATGGATTAACAGTGCATTGTATAGTTGGTGTGGATTATATGAAGGATAGAGGAATTAGTTTGGATTTCTTTAAAAAGTCGTTAATCGTGAATAATCATGAGAATGTGAGTAAGAAAGAGCATGTTGCAGTGTCAGTTAATTTGGAGGAGTCGGGGTTAAGTGAAATCGAGAAGGAGGAATTTAATAAGTTTTTGAATGAATTTGGAGAGGTTTTTTCTGATAAACCGGGTTTAACGCATATTGCGTGGTATGAGATTGATACTGGTTTGAAAGCACCTGTTGCTAGTAAACCATATCGTTATGATAAAGTTAAACAAGGTATAATTGATTATCATATTCAAAAAATGCTAGCGGACGATATTATAATGCCAATTGAGTCTCCTTTTGCATCGCCAGTAGTGTTATGTCGTAAAAATAATGGGAAAAGTTTAGATAATCCAGAGGCATATAGGTTTGCAGTAGATTATAGAAAGTTAAATGCGATAACGCAATACCCTCAGTCTCCTATTCCAGTTATTGATGACATTTTGGCTAATATAACGAGTACGAATTATATGTCAACGTTAGATCTTACGTCAGGTTATTTTCAGATTGCAATGAAGCCGGAGGACATACCTAAGACTGCGTTTATTACTCGGGACGGTTGTTTTGCTTTTAAGAGAATGAGTTTTGGTGTATCGGGAGCGCCGGCAACGTTCCAGAAGGCCATGAATAATATCCTTAAACCTTTGCTTGGTAAGGGTGTCTTGGTCTACTTGGACGACATAATTATAATGGCAGCTACTTTTGAAGAGCATTTAAGATTGTTGAGGGAAGTATTTACGTTGTTAAGAGATGCTGGGTTAACAGTTAAGTTAGAAAAAGGTAAATTTTTGAGAAAAGAGATAAAGTATTTAGGAGTTAAAATTACGCGTGATGGTATTAATATAGATAATGAGAAAATTGAGGCAATTACGTCAATGAGTCCCCCCAAAAATAGTAAGGAAGTGGCGACATTTTTAGGGATGGTGGCTTGGTTTGCCAAGTTCATTCCACGTTTTTCGGAGTTATGTGAACCGTTGTATAATTTAAAAAGGAAAAGGGTGAAGTTTGTATGGTCATCAGCGGCTCAGAGGTCGTTTGGATTATTAAAAGAGGCAGTAGTTTCCCCTCCTGTTTTGGCTCACCCCGATTATTCGTCTTAGTTTGAAGTGTATTGCGATGCGAGTGCAGTGGGGGTTGGAGCGATGTTAGCACAGAAAGGTCGACCTATAGCTTTTGCGTCGAGAATTTTAAATGCAGCCGAAAGGAACTATTCGATTACGGAAAGGGAGTGTCTTGCAGTAATTTGGGCTTTGAATAAATTTCGTTGTTTTTTCACTAATATACCGGTTAAAGTCATTACGGATCATTCAGCTTTGACAAAGTTAACTAATGGAAAGGGTTTGTCGTCTCGTATGGTCAGATGGTGTTTGAAGTTAGCAGAGTATAATGTGGTTATAGAACATAGGGCTGGCAAGGAGAATGCGGTAGCGGACGCTCTGTCACGAAACCCGCATGGTGGTTTAGAGGTCACGGAGGAAGTTAAGTGTTGTGCATTGTCTTCATTGGTGTTAAGGTCGCGAGAGCTGTTGATAAGAGAACAGAAGCAAGATGAAGAGTTTGGTAGTTTGTATCGTTACTTGGAAAATCCTGATGATGTTCCGAGCGCAGATGTGCCTATGTTTGAGAAATGGTCCCAATCTTTTAAGCTTATCGATGGTCTTCTTTTTTATTCTAAAATTGTAAATTCACGTGGAGAATTAAGAGTTTTTATTCCGGCTAGTCTTCGTAAGGCCATCTTGAAAGAATTTCATGATAATCCATTAGCAGGTCACTTAGGAATCAGGAAAACTTATGCTCGAATTTGTGAATCCTGCTACTTCCCTAAAATGCGGAAAGCAGTGCGCGCTTATGTCTCCAGCTGTAGCACATGCCAACGTTATAATTATAAAAATGTAAGTCCAGCTGGCAAATTAATTCCTATTAAAGTAAATTTTCCTAATGAATGTGTAGGTGTAGATTTAATCGGTCCTTATCCATTGTCTAATCCTAAAAGATATAGATTTGTGCTAGTTATAGTTGATTATTTTAGTAAATGGGTAGAGTTAGTCCCCCTCAGAAAGGCTTCTGCACCTGCAGTTGCCGATGCATTTTTCGATAATTATATTTCTAAATATGGTGCACCAATTAGGGTAGTGAGCGATCATGGCCCTTGTTTTATTTCTGATATATTTAAGGCCCTGTGTGAGAAGCTGGAGATCGATCATTCTTTTACTGTTCCGTATCGACCTCAGTCTAATATGGCTGAACGTGTAAATCGTACATTAATTCAAATGATTTCTTCATATGTTGGTTCTCATCATGCAAATTGGGACCAGTTTCTTCAGCATTTTGCGTATGCACTTCGTACAGCAGTTCACGAGTCAACGGGGAAAACGCCTGCTGAATTGTTTTTGGGTAGAAAAGTCATTACTCCATTCCAAAGGCTAGTTATGGTGTCAGATGCGGAAAGTCAGTACATGTGTCAGGATATTGAGAGGTTGGTTAAGGAAGCTCAAGTTCAGATGAGAAAAGCGCAAGAAAAGCAGGCTCAGTATTATAATATGCGTAGGAGGGAGTTAGAAGTGAAAGTTGGAGATTTTGTGTTAGTAGAAAAGCATTGGTTAAGTTCAAGTCGTCAAAAGAGAGTAGCTAAGTTTGGTCCGAAGTTTGTAGGTCCGTTCGAGGTTCGAGTATGATTTAGCTGTTCTTAGTGTTTTCAGTTGTGTAAATTTGAAGACTTGCTCCACTTCCCTTCAGCCATTATCACTTTAATAAACTTTGTTATTTTGTCCTAAATCACTGAGTATGTCTACATTTAACCTCCACCACGACCAACCTAACGTTACAAATGACGCTCACCGTGGATTTACCGTTACAACCCCACCACGGTGAGGGTCGAAAAATTTAAAATGCTTATAACTCACGATCTAATTTTCGTAGCGCGGCCAAATTTTGTTTGATTATTTATTATGAGGCAGTGTTAATTTTTGCTGGCAGGAGACCCTCCACAGTGAGGATCGAAAAATTTAAAATTCTCATAACTCGCGATCTAATTTTCGTAGCGCGGCCGAATATTTTTGGTAATTTATTATGAGACATTGTTAATTTTTGAGGACAGGAGACACCACGGTGAGGGTCGAAAAATTAAAAATGCTTATAACTCGCGATTTAATGTTCGTAGCGCGGCCAAATTTTGTTTGGTAATTTATTATGAGACAGTGTTAATTTTTGGTGACAGGATAATCCTCACGGTGAGGGATGAAAAATTTAAAATGCTCATAACTCGCGATCTAATTTTCGTAGCGCGGCCAAATTTTGTTTGGTAATTTGTTATGAGACATTGTTAATTTTTGGTGACAGGAGACCCCCACGGTGAGGGTCGAAAAATTTAAAATGCTTATAACTCGCGATCTAATTTTCGTAGCGCGGACAAATTTTGTTTGGTGATTTATTATGAGACATTGTTAATTTTTGGTGACAGCAGACCTCCCACGGTGAGGGTCGAAAAATTTAAAATGCTTATAACTCGCGATATAATTTTCGTAGCGCGGCCAAATTTTGTTTGATAATTTATTATGAGGCAGTGTTAATTTTTGCAGACAGGAGACCCTCCACGGTAAGGATCGAAAAATTTAAAATTCTCATAACTCGCGATCTAATTTTCGTAGCGCGGCCAACTTTTGTTTGGTAATTTATTATGAGACATTGTTAATTTTTGGTGACAGGAGACCCCCACGGTGAGGGTCGAAAAATTAAAAATGCTTATACACTGTAAAACATTTGTGGAAACGTTACTCCATACAATTGATGTAAAAATGGTGGCAAATGATGCCTCCAGTTTCATGGAGTAATTATTTTCACATATGCAATGGTGTAATTTAAACATATGTTACTGGTGTAACATGACAATATTACACAGGTTTTAACGGTTAAAATACTCCATAAAACTGGAGGCAGCAATGCTGCCACCAATTTTACGGAGTAACGTTTCCACAAATGTTTCTCAGTGTAACTCGCGATCCAATTTTGGTAGCTTGGCAAAATATTGTTTGGTAATTTGTTATGAGACAGTGTTAATTTTTGGTGACAGGAGACCCCCCACGGTGAGGGTCGAAAAATTTTAAATGCTTATAACTTGCGATCTAATTTTCGTAGCGCGGCCAAATTTTGTTTGTTAATTTATTATGAGACAGTATTAATTTGACAGTAATGTTGACAGGTTATCAGGACCGAATTAAATTCATAAAAAAAGACAGATTAGGATAAGCTTAAAAAAATAAGTTATACAAAATAACAATATTTTATATTAGTTAGTCTTCATATCGTTTGGAACTTTTATGGTATACCCATTCATACTTTTCTAGAATATACAGCTATACCCAACTGTACGTTAAACAGTTTTTTTTTTTTTCACGTGACCCTTTATTTTATTTTAATTATTTAACTACTTTTTTTAAGCTATTGCATAGCTTTTATCGCGGGCTTTGAACGAAGCGACCTAATCTAGAAATTCCGAAACGAGAAAACCTAACACTTCCGTAAAGAAAAAACCAAAATATTTTTTGGTAATTTATTATGAGACAGTGTTAATTTTTGGTGACAGGAGACCCCCCACGGTGAGAGTCGAAAAATTTTAAATGCTTATAACTCGCGATCTAATTTTCGTAGCGCGGCCAAATTTTGTTTGGTGATTTATTATGAGACATTGTTAATTTTTGGTGACAGGAGACCTCCCACGGTGAAGGTCGAAAAATTTTAAACGCTTATAACTCTTGATCTAATTTTCGTAGCGCGGCGAAATTTTGTTTGGTAATTTCTTATGAGGCAGTGTTAATTTTTGGGGACAGGAGCCCCTCCCCCCAAGGTGAGGGTCGAAAAATTTAAAATGCTTATAACTCGCGATCTAATTTTCGTAGCGCGGCCAAATTTTGTTTGGTAATTTATAATGAGGAAATGTTACTTTTTGGTGACGGGAGACCCCCCCACGGTCAGGTTCGAAAAATTTAAAATTCTCATAACTCGCGATCTAATTTTCGTAGCGCGGCCAAATATTGTTTGGTAATTTATTATGAGACATTGTTAATTTTTGAGGACTGCAGACACCACGGTGAGGGTCGAAAAATTATAAACGCTTATAACTCGCGATTTAATGTTCGTAGCGCGGCCAAATTTTGTTTGGTAATATATTATGAGACAGTGTTCATTTTTGGTGACAGGAGAATCCTCACGGTGAGGGATGAAAAATTTAAAATGCTCATAACTCGCGACCTAATTTTCGTAGCGCGGCCAAATTTTGTTTGGTAATTTATTATGATACATTGTTAATTTTTGGTGAGAGGAGACCCCCACAGTGAGGGTCGAAAAATTAAAAATGCTTATAACTCGCGATCCAATTTTGGTAGCTTGGCAAAATATTGTTTGGTAATTTATTATGAGACAGTGTTAATTTTTGGTGACAAGAGACCCCCCACGGTGAGGGTCGAAAAATTTTAAATGCTTATAACTCGCGATCTAATTTTCGTAGCGCGGCCAAATTATGTTTGGTGATTTATTATGAGACATTGTTACTTTTTGGTGACAGGAGACCTCCCACGGTGAGGGTCGAAAAATTAAAAATGCTTATAACTCGCGATCCAATTTTGGTAGCTTGCAAAATATTGTTTGGTAATTTATTATGAGACAGTGTTAATTTTTGGTGACAAGAGACCCCCCACGGTGAGGGTTGAAAAATTAAAAATGCTTATAACTCGCGATCTAATTTTCGTAGCGCGGCCAAATTTTGTTTAGTAATTTATTATGAGACAGTGTTAATTTTTGGTGACAGGAGACCCCACGGCGAGGGTCGAAAAATTTAAAATGCTTATAATGCGGCACGGTATACTTCGTTAGACTTCGGCAGACCTTGATGCGGTATTTTTCAGATATTAGGCTATCAAATCTCAAACTTATGTTTCTTATGATCCAATTTTCATAGCGGGGCCAAATTTTTTTTATAATTTATTATGAGACAGTGTTAATTTTTGGGGACATCAGCCCCTCCCCCCAAGGTGAAGGTCGAAAAATTTTAAATGCTTATAACTCGCGATCAAATTTTCGTAGCGCGGCCAAATTTTGTTTGGTAATTTATTATGAGGCAGTGTTAATTTTTAGTGACAGGAGACACCCCACGGTGAGGGTCGAAAAATTAAAAATGCTTATAACTCGCGATCTAATTTTCGTAGCGCGGACAAATTTTGTCTGGTAATTTATTATGAGACAGTATTAATTTGACAGTAATGTTGACAGGTTATCAGGACCGAATTAAATTCATAAAAAAAGACAGATTAGGATAAGCTTAAAAAAAAATAAGTTATACAAAATATCAATATTTTATATTAGTTAGGCTTCATATCGTTTGGAGCTTTTATGGTATACCCATTCATACTTTTCTAGAATATACAGCTATACCCAACTGTACGTTAAACAGGTTTTTTTTTTCTTTTTTTTTTTAAGGTTTTGTTATTTTTTAGCAACGATAATTTTCAATAATACAGTTACTAATTCAAATATTTATTATACGGAGCCCTCTGAGCGCGAGCAATACTCGCACGTGACCGTTTATTTTATTTTAATTTATTTAATTACTTTTTTTAAGCTATTGCATAGCTTTTATCGCGGGCTTTGAACGAAACGACCGAATCTAGAAATTCGAGAAAACCTAACACTTCCGTAACGAAAAAACCAAAATATTTTTTGGTAATTTATTATGAGACAGTGTTAATTTTTGATGTCAGGAGACACCACGGTGAGGGTCGAAAAATTAAAAATGCTTATAACTCGCGATTTAATGTTCGTAGCGCGGCGAAATTTTGTTTGGTAATTTATTATGAGACATTGTTAATTTTTGGTGACAGGAGACCCCCACGGTGAGGGTCGAAAAATTTAAAATGCTTATAACTCGCGTTCTAATTTTCGTAGCGCGGCCAAATTTTGTTTATTAATTTATTATGAGACAGTATTAATTTTTGGTGACAGGAGACCCCAAGGCGAGGGTCGAAAAATTTTAAATGCTTATAATGCGGCACGGTATCCTTCGGTAGACTTCGGCAGACCTTGATGCGGAATTTTCAGATATTAGGCTATGAAACCTCAAACTTATGTTTCTTATGATCCAATTTTCATAGCGCGGCCAAATTTTTTTTTATAATTTATTATGAGACAGTGTTAATTTTTGGTGACAGGACACCTCCCACAGTGAAGGTCGAAAAATTTTAAACGCTTATAACTCGCGATCTAATTTTCGTGGCACGGCCAAATTTGGTATGGTAATTTATTATGAGGCAGTGTTAATTTTTGTTGACAGGAGACCCTCCACGGTGAGGTTCGAAAAATTTAAAATTCTCATAACTCGCGATCTAATTTTCGTAAAGCGGCCAAATATTGTTTGGTAATTTATTATGAGACATTGTTAATTTTTAAGGACAGGAGACACCACGGTGAGGGTCGAAAAATTAAAAATGCTTATACACTGTAAAACATTTGTGGAAACGTTACTCCATACAATTGGTGTAAAAATGGTGGCAAATGATGCCTTCAGTTTCATGGAGTAATTATTTTCACATATGCAATGGTGTAATTTAAACATATATTACTGGTGTAACATGACAATATTACACCGGTTTTAACGGTTAAAATACTCCATAAAACTGGAGGCAGCAATGCTGCCACCAATTTTACGGAGTAACGTTTCCACAAATGTTTCTCAGTTTAACTCGCGATCCAATTTTGGTGACTTGGCAAAATATTGTTTGGTAATTTATTATGAGACAGTGTTAATTTTAGGTGACAGGAGACCCCCCCAAGGTGAGTGTCGAAAAATTTTAAATGCTTATAACTCGCGATCGAATTTTCGTAGCGCGGCCAAATTTTGTTTGGTAATTTATTATGAGACAGTGTTAATTTTTAGTGACAGGAGAATCCTCACGGTGAGGGATGAAAAATTTAAAATGCTCATAACTCGCGACCTAATTTTCGTAGCGCGCCCAAATTTTGTTTGGTAATTTATTATGAGACATTGTTAATTTTTGGTGACAGGAGACCTCCCACCGTGAGGGTCGAAAAATTTAAAATGCTTATAACTCGCGATCTAATTTTCGTAGCGCGGCCAAATTTTGTTTGTTAATTTATTATGAGACAGTATTAATTTGACAGTAATGTTGACAGGTTATCAGGACCGAATTAAATTCATAAAAAAAGACAGATTAGGATAAGCTTAAAAAAATAATTTATACAAAATAACAATATTTTATATTAGTTAGGCTTCATATCGTTTGGAACTTTTATGGTATACCCATTCATACTTTTCTAGAATATACAGCTATACCCAACTGTACGTTAAACAGGGTTTTTTTTTTTTTTTTTTTTTTTCAGGTTTTGTTATTCTTTTAGCAACGATAATTTTCAACAATACAGTTACTAATTCAAATATTTATTATACAGAGCCCTCTGAGCGCGAGCAATACTCGCACGTGACCGTTTATTTTATTTTAATTTATTTAACTACTTTTTTTAAGCTATTGCGTAGCTTTTATCGCGGGCTTTGAACGAAGCGATCTAGTCTAGAAATTCCGAAACGAGAAAACCTAACACTTCCGTAACGAAAAAAACCAAAATATTTTTTGGTAATTTATTATGAGACAGTGTTAATTTTTGGTGACAGGAGACACCCCACGGTGAGTGTCGAAAAATTTTAAATGCTTATAACTCGCTATCTAATTTTCGTAGCGCGGCCAAATTTTGTTTGGTGATTTATTATAAGACATTGTTACTTTTTGGTGACAGGACACCTCCCACGGTGAAGGTCGAAAAATTTTAAACGCTTATAACTCGCGATCTAATTTTCGTAGCGCGGCCAAATTTTGTTTGGTAATTTATTATGAGGCAGTGTTAATTTTTGGTGCAGGAGACCCTCCACGATGAGGTTCGAAAAATTTAAAATTCTCATAACTCGCGATCTAATTTTCGTAGGGCAGCCAGATATTGTTTGGTAATTTATTATGAGACATTGTTAATTTTTGGTGACAGGAGACCCCCACGGTGAGGGTCGAAAAAATTAAAATGCTTATAACTCGCGTTCTAATTTTCGTAGCGCGGCCAAATTTTGTTTAGTAATTTATTATGAGACAGTGTTAATTTCTGGTGACAGGAGACCCCACGGCGAGGGTCGAAAAATTTAAAATGCTTATAATGCGGCACGGTATCCTTCGGTAGACTTCGGCAGACATTGATGCGGTATTTTTTAGATATTAGGCTATCAAATCTCAAACTTATGTTTCTTATGATCCAATTTTCATAGCGCGGCCTAATTTTTTTTATAATTTATTATGAGACAGTGTTAATTTTTGGTGAGAGGAGACCCCCCCCACGGTGAGGGTCGAAAAATTTAAAATGCTTATAACTCGCGATCTAATTTTCGTAGCGCGGCCAGATTTTGTTTGGTAATTTATTATGAGACGCTGTTAATTTTTGGTGACAGGAGACCCCCGAAGGTGTGGGTCGAAAATTTTAAAATGCTTATAACTCGCGATCTAATTTTCGTAGCGCGGCCAAATTTTGTTTGGTAATTTATAATGAGGAAGTGTTACTTTTTGGTGACGGGAGACCCCCCCCCCCCCACGGTGAGGGTCGAAAAATTTAAAATGCTTATAACTCACGATCTAATTTTCGTAGCGCGGCCAAATTTTGTTTGGTAAATTATTATGAGACAGTGTTAATTTTTGGTGACAGGAGACCCCCACGGTGAGGGTCGAAAAATTTAAAATGCTTAAACTCGCGATCTAATTTTCGTAGCGCGGCCAAATTTTGTTTGGTAATTTATTATGAGACATTGTTAATTTTTGGTGACAGGAGACACCCCACGGTGAGGGTCGAAAAATTAAAAATGCTTATAACTCGCGATCCAATTTTGGTAGCTTGGCAAAATATTGTTTGGTAATTTATTATGAGACAGTGTTAATTTTTGGTGACAAGAGACCCCCCACGGTGAGGGTCGAAAAATTTTAAATGCTTATAACTCGCGATCTAATTTTCGTAGCGCGGCCAAATTTTGTTTGGTAATTTATTATGAGACATTGTTAATTTTTGGTGACAGGAGACACCCCACGGTGAGGGTCGAAAAATTAAAAATGCTTATAACTCGCGATCCAATTTTGGTAGCTTGGCAAAATATTGTTTGGTAATTTATTATGAGACAGTGTTAATTTTTGGTGACAGGAGACCCCCCCCCACGGTGAGTGTCGAAAAATTTTAAATGCTTATAACTCGCGATCTAATTTTGGTAGCGCGGCCAAATTTTGTTTGTTAATTTATTATGAGACAGTATTAATTTGACAGTAATGTTGACAGGTTATCAGGACCGAATTAAATTCATAAAAAAAGACAGATTAGGATAAGCTTAAAAAAATAATTTATACAAAATAACAATATTTTATATTAGTTAGGCTTCATATCTGTCAGGTTCCTAGAAAAACCTCTGCTCTGAATTAGAAAGGAATGGCATTTCCTTATCTGAATATTTTATGTATTGTGGGTTGTGTATCCGTGAAGCTCGAAATACCTTTCTTTCTTTTCTATAATAACGAATGACAGATGTTGACACAGGTGTGCAGATGACGCACTCGTTGATGAATGAAAGTGATGGCCGCGGGGCGTGCCTCAGCTGTCATCTAGCTATTGGTGTGATGTGTAAACAGGAGATGTCATGACTCAAGGTTGGTATGCGGAATTGAACCAATGGAGGAACTCTAAGAGGCCCTGCTGGGGGAAGGAAGAGCTCTGACAAGGTCAACTCTGGACTGAGAGGTTAGACAGTTCTCGCTTGGCGTTGAGACCGATAGGTCGCTCAGGATTTGTGGTCCTGTTGGATAGTGTATATTTTGAGCGTGGGACAAGGCGTCCCGGTGGATAGTGTTATAGGCCGAGAAGTGAGGCCTAGTACCCTTGTGTATTGAGATTCTGCAGTAATCTCTGATAAAGCGTATCTAACGTGCGTTGAGTGTGAGGAAGAAAGTGTAAGTTGAACGGTACACAACCAACGTTTATTGTAGTTAACTTAATGTCGAACCGGATCATCTATATCCGAGTTGTAATTGTATATAGTTGTAAATATAGTTTCTTGTGTACATATCTATATCTTAAATAAACTGTTAGTTCAGTTCATTAACAGCGTCAGTGTTATTTTACCCAATCCTCACAGCAGGTGACCGATATCACCCATTAATATCGGTGGTGGCAGCTAAAACTACCTAGGACATTCTTCAAAGTTTTGTGGACTGAGAGGAGCGTCCGACAAATTGTTGGCAGCGTCGGGATAGAATCGCCTGAAACCAGTGACCAGCGAGCCGTGTTGCAGTCTGTTAATGCCAGAGTATCCAGTGGAATTCTTGTGTGGTCGTGCCATATCGTCGAGTATGTGCTAAAGCATCGTGCCGGATCGTCGATTGTATGCTAAAGTGTCGTGCCGTATCGTCGAATGTGTGTAAAGTGTCGTGCCGTAGCGTCGAATGTGTGTGAAGTGTTGTGCCGTATCGTCGAGTATGTGCTAAAGTATCGTGCCGGATCGTCGAGTGTGTGATAAAGTATCGTGCCATATCGTCTAGTGTGGACTAAAGTGTTGTGCGTATCTTTATTAGAAAGAACTAAACTGTATTGTGTTGTGCCTGATTATCGCTACATCGTGGAGCTATCTGTGAATAGAAGAGTACCCCACCAAATAAAGTATAAGGTCAGGTGTTTTGATCATTCATTTCTTCTGACATCTCGAACCAAATTGTATTGTTGTATAATTAATAGTAATTTAAGTAAATTGTCTATGTAATTTATGTGCAATGAAATAATTGTGTTCAGATAGGTGTAAAGAATTAGTAACCATATTGCTATTGTTTTAAAGAAAGGTCATAATAATTTGAGATGATAATGACATGCTATTTATAATGATATTAGTGAACTAAATTAATGCATTAAATCTAAATTATTGTTAAAGTAATTGTTAAATGAAGCAATACTGTTTAAATTTTAAGAGTTGCATTATCAAAATTCTAAGCAAATGAAACTTTTAATTGGCCAATACTAGTGAGGAAAAAAAAAAGGCTCAAAAGAGAGCCATAGTGAAAAAAAAGGCTCAAAAGAGAGCCATAGTGAAAAGAAAAAGGCTCAAAAGAGAGCCATAGTGAAAAAAAAAGGCCCAAAAGAGAGCCATAGTGAAAAAAAAAAAAGGCTCAAAAGAGAGCCATAGTGAGTAAAAATAAAAGTAAAGATTTTCGGTATATTTGTTTTAAGTGTGAGAACCAATATTGAATTCGGAAAGATTTTAGTGAGGATAATTGTAGAAATTTATATATGCATGTTGTACAATTTTTCTTTATGTGGATTTTTTGATTGACATCAATACTTCTATTCAATTTCAACGTATCAGTGTTATTATATAAATTGTATGTTGTTATCTAAGTGTATATATTGGAATCTATATTGCATAGCAGTCAAATCGAATTATTGTTTTACTTTTTTGTTTTATTGGAAGTAAATTGTGTGATATCAATGGTTGAGAAAAATTAGAGTATTCAGTAGGTTAATTAGAAATGAAATGCATGGATTATCTGAAATGGTATTAATTAGTATAATAAGTGGAGAAATATCTGTACTAAGTTAGAAATTTAGGAAATATTAAGTTGGTAGGTTTAACTATTCTTGTGGGGTGGTTATAACAATCGGTGAAGGTATGGCTTTCTTATTGAAACTAAAAAAGGTTGATCTTCAGGTGATAGCTGAATGGTGGTGGGTGTTGAATTCACGGAAGATGATACCAGAATTCAGCTTAAGAAAAAGATAATGGACAGTGATGAGTATGACGAGGGGGTTATTAAGGAATTATCTGACGCTATTGTTGCAGAACGATTAGAACAAGAAAAATTAGAGCGCGAAAGGTTAGAAAAACAGGAAAAGTTAGAACGCGAAAAATTAGAAAAACAGGAAAGGTTAGAGCGCGAATAAAAACACGAAAAGTTAGAAATGGAGAAATTGAGGATGGGACATGAATTAGAAATGGAGAGACTAAGGGTTCAAGGTTCGGCAAATAATTCTAATGTTAGGGAATCTAATAATGAAAGTAATATAGAAAAATTGATCAAAAGTGTTAAAACTCTATCTATCAAAGTACCAGAAGGGACTGAGGGATGGAATTTATTTTTCAACAGTTTAGAAAGGGCATTCCAAACTAAAGATGTACCGGAAAACCCGCAGGCCGAAATTCTACTAAATATGTTAGGAGATAAGGCGGATAATTTGTTAATTTATAGCACTAAGGAACAAATGGAGAATTATGAGGAATTAAAGGAGTTAGTCCTAAGGGAACATGAGCCAACCCCGAAGGCATGTTTAGAAAATTTCCGGAAAGCTAGGAGAAATCCGAACGAAACCCATGTATTATTTGTATCGCGTTTAATAGCTACGTGGGAAAATTATTGTAAAATTAGAGGTGCGGACACTTATGAAAAGGTCAACCAGTTGATAGTTACTGATAAGCTAATGAGTACGCTAGATGAGGATACTGCAGCATATATTAGTTTAACTCACCAGGGTAAATGGTTAGAAGCTCCTAAAATTGCTAAAGAGTGTGATAATTATTTTGATGCTAAACATAAGTCTTATGCGGTTATGCATAAAAGCTTTAAAGGTAAAGATAAGTACGTAAACAATGAAAAAATGAGACCGAGGGAGGATAATAAATTTAGGGGTAGTTGGAGGCAAAATGGTAGTAATGAGTGTAATTCTTTTCCGGATAGGAAAACAGAGTTTAAGAAGACGAATGATGCTTCAGGGCCTAAATGTTTTAAGTGTGGTTTGAGAGGTCATTACCAACGTTTTTGTAATAAAGTGGGTAATGAGGGAACTAATCTATACATATAATAAAACAGTAGGACCCGGTGTGTCTGTACATTGAAGATAATTGACAAAAATGGAGTCAGGGCGATAAAAGAAAACCAATGAAACACAAAAAAATTTTTTTTGAATTTTTTGTCTGTCTGTCTGTCTGTCTGTCTGTTTGTTCGAGGTTATCTTCGTAACTACTGAATGGATTTTTATGCGGTTTTCACTAATGAAGAATGCACACTCCCGGGCAGTGTATAGGCTTTGTTTCATCAAAATCGGACAACAGACAAAAAAGTAACAAAAAGAAACTATTAGGTGCGCTGCTCACGTTTTTTAGTACATAACGTTTTTTAGTACATATAAAATCCAATAGATGTCACTGTGCGATTTTAAAACGCGCTATCGTTATGTTTTCGCCAGTCTACTTAAGTATGAGAAAGTTTCAAGCTGGCTGTCGTTCCATGTGGTTTAGTCGGTAGAACGTCAGTGCGCCATACTGATGGCCCGGGTTCGATTCCCAGCATGGAATTTTTTTTCACTATGTTGGCATTAACGCCTATAAGCAATTAAAAGAATTTGAAATATTGTATTCAAGGCGAATTTTCTCTCTGGGAAAATTTCCTTGCATTAATATGTCAGTGTAATTTTTTTTTCGATTTAATTTTTTTTTTCGAAACTTTGTTTTTCTTAAAAAATTACAGTAAATATTTGATATTTCCCAACGTTTTTTGAATGATCGACTTGCTTTTTTTTTTTTAATGTATGTCTGAACCTTATCTAACTACTTCTTCAAGATTTCTTTAGATAAACCGACCAGCGTAGCGGGCGAAGGCCGCTAGTAATGGCAATAAAGGGCGAGACCAGAAAGCAGGTATTCATAAGATTATGGTGAAAGAAAATCAAGAGTTACCTAAGGGGCTATTGTGGCTAGAATATCGGCAAAGGCCGAGCAGAAAAATAATGTTATTGGTGAGAAATTAAATAAACTTGAGAAAATTGAAGTTAGTGTTAATGGGCAAAAAGCAAAGGGATTGGTTGATTCTGGATGTGAGATTAGTGTTGTTCATAAAGATTTAGTACCGGAAGAGAAATTAAAGGGAGCGGGTAGTATTTATTTACAAGGGTTATTTGGTGAAGCTGTTAAATCACCGTTAGTAAAACTACCGCTAGCTATTCCGCAATTTGGGCAAACTAATATTATTCATCAGGAAGTACTTTGCGCAGTAACTGATAATATTAATGAGCAAGTAATTTTACATCCCGAGGTGATTAATGAGTTGTCAGGTGTCAATCTTGAGGAGCCATTGATAGAGTCCGAAGAATTAAAAAGTTCCGAAATTATTATTGATAACTCGAATGAAAAGGAAGATGTAAGTAACGATAGCTGTAATGTTTACGTAATAGACGCGAGATCGCAAAATGTACAAAGTCAGGATCCAGAAAAAACTGAAACGGAGGAAAATAATGAATCTATTGTTAGTAACTCAGATATGTTTAAGAAATCCCAGTTGGAATGTAAAGAATTAGAGAAAGCTTGAGAATTAGCTAAAAAGGAAAAAGGGGATTATTATATTGTAAACGGATTATTGTATCATAAAGAGAAATTGTTAGGCGAAACTATAGCGCAATTAGTAGTACCCAAGGTAAGAAGGGAAGAAATCTTAAAATTAGCGCATTCATCGGTATTTGGAGGGCATCATGCAGCCAAGAAAACGTTGCAGAGAATAAGGTATTCTTTTCATTGGGAGGGAATGGCAAAAGAAGCTAAACAGTTTTGTGAATCATGCTTAGAGTGCCAATTGACTAGAGGGGTTAAAGTAAATGATAGAGCTCCTATTTCCCCAGTGTCGCGGCCGGAACTTCCATTTCAGGTCGTTAATGTTGATTTAATTGGGCCTATTGATCCTAAAAGTTCACAAGGGCATCGGTATATACTGACTTTAATTGATCAGTATACCAGATGGGCGGATGCGATCCCTCTAAAAAGTTTAACTGCTAAAACCGCGTGTGAGGCGTTACTTCAAATATTTATGAGAACAGGAATTCCTAATGTAATTGCCTGCGACAATGGAACCAATTTTACTGCCGACTTAACGAAAGAATTTGAGAAAAGGTTAGGTACTAGTCCAAGATTTTCGACTCCACAGTATCCACAGTCCAACGGACTTGTGGAACGATTTAATCAGACTCTTAAACGTATGCTACATCATACGATTAGGGAAGAAGGAAAAAAATGGCATGAACAAATACCATTTATATTATGGGCGTATAGGGAAGTCCCAAATTCTACGACGGGAATCGCACCTTTCCAGTTATTATACGGTAGAGCGCCGGAGGGTCCGTTATCGATTCTTAAGTCGTCATGGGCAGGAGAAAATAAGGGAGCGCAGTTAGATACTACGCCGATTCATGAGTACTTGGATAAACTTAAGAACCGCTTAGAAAGAGCCGCAAATGAGGCAAAATTGTCGTCTGAGGTTCAACAAAATAGAATGGCGTATCATTATAATTTAAGGTCAAAAGAAAAAACGTTTGAGGTAGGCGATAAAGTTATACTGTTAATCCCCGATTCGACTAATAAGTTATATTCTAGGTGGCAAGGGCCGGCAACTATTGTAGAAAAACGAAACCAGCATTCGTTTATTGTTGAGTTAGCCGACGGGAGTAGGAAGCATGTGCACCAAAATAAGATAAGAGAATTTATCGCTAAATGTAATATAGTTAATATTGTTTTCGAAGGTGATGAGGAATTTGGAGAAGTTGGGGAAATTCCTATTTTGAACCGGGATCAAGAGATAGAACGGGATATTGAGAGGTTTGAAATAAAAGGGCTATCTAATAGTCAAGTCAAAGATTTAAAGTCCATTTTGAGGGAAAATAAAGAAGTGTTTATGGGTCCTGTACGACCAGCGGAAGTAGGGGAACATCGTATTGATCTGAAACCGGGTGTAGAAAGGAAAAAAACCAAAGTTATATAGCGTGCCGGTAGCTTATAAAGAGGAAGTGGATAGGCAGATTCAGGAGTTATTAGAATTAAATCTAATCGAACCGTCGAATGCTGAAATTAGCCATCCAATTGTTTGCGTTGCAAAAAAAGATGCAACTGACAGAATGTGTATTGATTACAGAGCTTTAAATTCTGTAACGCAGGTTCCCACCTTCCCGATGAAAGATTCCCAAGAAATTATGTATACCGCAGGGGCGGCTAAATATTTATCTTCAATAGATTTATTGAGGGGTTATTGGCAAATTAAAATGGCTGAGGATTGTAAACCTCTGACAGCTTTTACGACGCATAACGGAACTTATCAGTGGCGTACAATGCCTTTTGGATTATCAGGGGCTGCTGCTACGTTTCAAAAAGACATGAATGAGGTTCTCCAAGGTCATCGGAGGTATGCAGAAGCATATATTGATGATGTCATCATTTTCTCCGATACCTGGGAAGAGCATTGTGAGCATGTCAGGGCTGTCATTGAAGAGTTGAAAAATAGAAATTTTACGATTAGACTAGACAAATGTAAATTTGGAGAGAAATTGACTAAGTTTTTAGGTCATGTTATTGGGGGTGGAACTCATGTACCTGATGAGGAGAAAATCGGAGCAATAAGGGACTTAAAGAGACCAAAGACTAAAAAGGAAGTTAGATCAGTTTTGGGATTAATGGGATTCTACCGATCTTATATTCCAAATTATGCTGAGATAGCTATACCTTTGACCGAATTAACCAAAGGAAATGTCAAAAATACTGTACCATGGGATGAAAGGGCAGAAAAAGCATTTAATACTCTTAAAGATGAGTTGTGTAAAGTGACGAGTTTGGCTACACCTATCGTAGGCCGGGAATATCAGCTTCACGCCGATGCTTCCGACCTTGCAGTAGGATGTTGTCTTACTCAAAAAGATGAAAAAGGTCAGTTTAAACCTATAGCTTTTGCCAGTCAGAAATTGTCAGGGGCTCAGAGTGCTTGGCCGAGTATAGAGAAAGAGGCTTGGAGTGTTCTCTTCGGGTTGCGGAAGTTTGAAAAGTGGACTGATGGATCTCAAATTGAGGTCATTACCGATCATAATCCATTAAAATTTCTCACGGAAACAACCCCAAGGTCGCCCAAACTCACTAGGTGGGCTCTAGCCTTGCAACGCTGGAACCTGAGCATTTCTCATCGTCCCGGAGTTCAACATTTGAATGCTGATGCAATTTCGAGGCTACAGAGAAAGAGCTGGGAAGAACAACCAGTTACTAGCCCATCAGTATCAATGTCAAAATAGTAGACAACCTTAAAGGATGTCATCACATGTCTAATTTTTTTTGTGTGTGTGTAAATATTTTTTTTAAGTTTTGTGTTTATGATAGTAAATTAGCATGTGTATTGTTTATGCAATAGTAGTATTAGTATAAGGTTCAGTAGAGATGTCAGTAGAGAATGTTCAGACACCTGAAAATGCCTATGTAATATTTAGAATGAAGAAATCTGCAAAGAGACTATTGAACTCTTCCGTAATATTATTATATGTTTGGGGAAAATTAGCCCCTAAGAGGCATATTTTCCGCTAAGGTGGGGGGTGTCAGGTTCCTAGAAAAACCTCTGCTCTGAATTAGAAAGGAATGGCATTTCCTTATCTGAATATTTTATGTATTGTGGGTTCTGTATCCGTGAAGCTCGAAATACCTTTCTTTCTTTTCTATAATAACGAATGACAGATGTTGACACAGGTGTGCAGATGACGCACTCGTTGATGAATGAAAGTGATGGCCGCGGGGCGTGCCTCAGCTGTCATCTAGCTATTGGAGTGATGTGTAAACAGGAGATGTCATGCTCAAGGTTGGTATGCGGAATTGAACCAATGGAGGAACTCTAAGAGGCCCTGCTGGGGGAAGGAAGATCTCTGACAAGGTCAACTCTGGACTGAGAGGTTAGACAGTTCTCGCTTGGCGTTGAGACCGATAGGTCGCTCAGGATTTGTGGTCCTGTTGGATAGTGTATATTTTGAGCGTGGGACAAGGCGTCCCGGTGGATTGTGTTATAGGCCGAGAAGTGAGGCCTAGTACCCTTGTGTATTGAGATTCTGCAGTAATCTCTGATAAAGCGTATCTAACGTGCGTTGAGTGTGAGGAAGAAAGTGTAAGTTGAACGGTACACAACCAACGTTTATTGTAGTTAACTTAATGTCAAACCGAATCATCTATATCCGAGTTGTAATTGTATATAGTTGTAAATATAGTTTCTTGTGTACATATCTATATCTTAAATAAACTGTTAGTTCAGTTCATTAACAGCGTCAGTGTTATTTTACCCAATCCTCACAGCAGGTGACCGATATCACCCATTAATATCGGTGGTGGCAGCTAAAACTACCTAGGACATTCTTCAAAGTTTTGTGGACTGAGAGGAGCGTCCGACAATATCGTTTGGAACTTTTATGGTATACCCATTCATACTTTTCTAGAATATACAGCTATACCCAACTGTACGTTAAACAGGGTTTTTTTTTTCAGGTTTTGTTATTCTTTTAGCAACAATAATTTCCAATAATACAGTTACTAATTCAAATATTTATTATACAGAGCCCTCTGAGCGCGAGCAATACTCGCACGTGACCGTTTATTTTATTTTAATTTATTTAACACTTCCGTAACGAAAAACCAAAATATTTTTTGGTAATTTATTATTAGACATTGTTAATTTTTGAGGACAGGAGACACCACGGTGAGGGTCGAAAAATTAAAAATGCTTATAACTCGCGATTTAATGTTCGTAGCGCGGCCAAATGTTGTTTGGTAATTTATTATGAGACAGTGTTAATTTTTGGTGACAGGAGAATCCTGACGGTGAGGGATGAAAAATTTAAAATGCTCAAAACTCGCGACCTAATTTTCGTAGCGCGGCCAAATTTTTTTTGGTAATTTATTATGAGACATTGTTAATTTTTGGTGACAGGAGAACCCCACGGTAAGGGTCGAAAAATTTAAAATGCTTATAACTCGCGATCTATTTTTCGTAGCGCGGCCAAATTTTGTTTGATAATTTATTATGAGGCAGTGTTAATTTTTGCTGACAGGCGATCCTCCACGGTGAGGATCGAAAAATTTAAAATTCTCATAACTCGCGATCTAATTTTCGTAGCGCGGCCAACTTTTGTTTCTTAATTTATTATGAGACATTGTTAATTTTTGGTGACAGGAGACACCCCACGGTGAGGGTCGAAAAATTAAAAATGCTTATACACTTTAAAACATTTGTGGAAACGTTACTCTATAGAATTGGTGTAAAAATGGTGGCAAATGATGCCTCCAGTTTCATGGAGTAAATATTTTCACATATGCAATGGTGTAATTTAAACATATATTACTGGTGTAACATGACAATATTACACCGGTTTTAACGGTTAAAATACTCCATAAAACTGGAGGCTGCAATGCTGCCACCAATTTTACGGAGTAATATTTCCACAAATGTTTCTCAGTTTAACTCGCGATCCAATTTTGGTGACTTGGCATAATATTGTTTGGTAATTTATTATGAGACAGTGTTAATTTTTGGTGACAATTTTTGGAGACCCCCCACGGTGAGGGTCGAAAAATTTTAAATGCTTATAACTTGCGATCTAATTTTCGTAGCGCGGCCAAATTTTGTTTGGTAATTTATTATGAGACAGTATTAATTTGACAGTAATGTTGACAAGTTATCAGGACCGAATTAAATTCATAAAAAAAGACAGATTAGGATAAGCTTAAAAAAATAAGTTATACAAAATAACAATATTTTATATTAGTTAGGCTTCATATCGTTTGGAACTTTTATGGTATACCCGTTCATACTTTTCTAGAATATACAGCTATACCCAACTGTACGTTAAACAGGTTTTTTTTCTTTTTTTTTTAAGGTTTTGTTATTTTTTTAGCAACGATAATTTTCAATAATACAGTTACTAATTCAAATATTTATTATACGGAGCCCTCTGAGCGCGAGCAATACTCGCACGTGACCGTTTATTTTATTTTAATTTATTTAACTACTTTTTTTAAGCTATTTTATAGCTTTTATCGCGGGCTTTGAACGAAGCGACCGAATCTAGAAATTCCGAAACGAGAAAACCTAACACTTCCGTAACGAAAAAAACCAAAATATTTTTTGGTAATTTACTATGTGACAGTGTTAATTTTTGGTCACAGGAGACCCCCCCCCCACGGTGAGGGTCGAAAAATTTTAAATGCTTATAACTCGCGATCTAATTTTCGTAGCGCGGCCAAATTTTGTTTGGTAATTTATTATGAGACAGTATTAATTTTTGTTGACAGGAGACCCCCGAGGTGACGGTCGAAAAATCTAAAATGCTTATAACTCGCGATCTAATTTTTGTAGCGCAGCCAAATTTTGTTTGGTAATTTATTATGAGGCAGTGTTAATTTTTGGGGAGAGGAGCCCCTCCCCCCAAGGTGAGGGTCGAAAAATTTAAAATGCCTATAACTCGAGATCTAATTTTTGTAGCGCGGCCAAATTTTGTTTAGTAATTTATTATGAGGCAGTGTTAATATTTGGGGACGGGAAACCCGCCACGGTGAGGGTCGAAAAATTTAAAATGCTTATAACTCGAGATCTAATTTTCGTAGTGCGGCCAAATTTTGTTTGGTAATTTATTGTGAGACTTAATTTTTGGTTACAGAAGACCCCCCACGCTGAGGGTCGAAAAATTTAAAATGCTTATAACTCTCGTTCTAATTTTCGTAGCGCGGCCAAATTTTGTTTAGTAATTTATTATGAGACAGTGTTAATTTTTATTGACAGGAGACCTCACGGCAAGGGTCGAAAAATTTAAAATGCTTATAACTCAAGATCTAATTTTCGTAGTGCGGCCAAATTTTGTTTGGTAATTTATTATGAGACTTAATTTTTGGTTACAGAAGACCCCCCACGCTGAGGGTCGAAAAATTTAAAATGCTTATAACTCTCGTTCTAATTTTCGTAGCGCGGCCAAATTTTGTTTAGTAATTTATTATGAGACAGTGTTAATTTTTATTGACAGGAGACCTCACGGCAAGGGTCGAAAAATTTAAAATGCTTATAACTCAAGATCTAATTTTCGTAGTGCGGCCAAATTTTGTTTGGTAATTTATTATGAGACTTAATTTTTGGTTACAGAAGACCCCCCACGCTGAGGGTCGAAAAATTTAAAATGCTTATAACTCTCGTTCTAATTTTCGTAGCGCGGCCAAATTTTGTTTAGTAATTTATTATGAGACAGTGTTAATTTTTATTGACAGGAGACCTCACGGCAAGGGTCGAAAAATTTAAAATGCTTATAACTCAAGATCTAATTTTCGTAGTGCGGCCAAATTTTGTTTGGTAATTTATTATGAGACTTAATTTTTGGTTACAGAAGACCCCCCACGCTGAGGGTCGAAAAATTTAAAATGCTTATAACTCTCGTTCTAATTTTCGTAGCGCGGCCAAATTTTGTTTAGTAATTTATTATGAGACAGTGTTAATTTTTATTGACAGGAGACCTCACGGCAAGGGTCGAAAAATTTAAAATGCTTATAATGCGGCACGGTATCCTTCGGTAGACTTCGGCAGACATTGATGCGGTATTTTTCAGATATTAGGCTATCAAATCTCAAACTTATGTTTCTTATGGTCTAATTTTCAGAGTGCGGCCAAATTTTTTTATAATTTATTATAAGACAGTGTTAATTTTTGGTGACAGGAGACCCCCCACGGTGAGGGTCGAAAAAATTTAAAATGCTTATAACTCGGATCGACAGCGAAGTGCGGTGAGAGGTGTTGTACGCGTTTTGAAAGCTCCTCAATTATGCAAGGCTAAAGGTCCCCCTTGACCAGCGGCCCGGGTAGGGGCGTAGCTACTGGGGGGGCGTCGGGGGGCGTCTCGCCCCCCCCCTAATGTCGGCAACTTCGATGACAGTCGGCAAATTCTAGGTAGTCAGTATCAATCGATACAACTGTAAAACACCCGTTTTTTTCCAATTTTACATGTTTTTACTTAAAACATACACTAAAAAACACCAATCCTTAGTATTTTTTTCTAAAGGATTTCTTTCGAAAATCCGAAGTTTGCCTCACCATTTTTCGACTTCTCGTGACTGCTGAAAATAATTTGAAAATAAAAAAATTCGGGAAAGACTATTTTTTCTGAGAATTTGCAGTAGATGAGAAGAGTTCTAGTAGATCAACTAGCATTAAAGATGATGACGACTTCGGTGAAGATATTTATATTTTTTCGTGTGCATGGACTTAACACAGGAGTGGCAACAATCACACTTCGGCGACTATGTACCGTCCGAAAAAGACTGTTTATTGGACGAAAGGAAAGTTGAGTAAAAATGTTCTTCATTCTTATTGGACAGGAAAGCCACTATACAGGCCTCATTGAGTTTGTGGCTAAAATTCTAGGGTTGGACAGAACTCGATTATCATATTAAAATGCAACTGATCTGCCAAAGCCATAACTTGGTGGAAACAACTGTCAAAAACTATTTTAGTGGTCATTTGGAAGGTTTATCACTGTGTTTTCCTGCTCCCAGTCGTCTACGTTTTTCCTATCTTTGGGTACAAGATAGGGACTTGCACGGGCCCGGGCTTGATCCGAGGCCCGCAGTCGGCCAGTCGAAATAAAGACAATTTTCAAACGGGTCGGGTCGGCAGAATTAAGACATTTTTATCAACGGGCTGATAACGAAAAATACGGACCATGCCAGCAATTAAATTAAACGGACCAGCTAGGCCGGTAAAAAAAAATTAGTGGGCCTGCCGGCTCGATCTAAAAGAGTAAGCAAAACCGGTAAAATATGGGCTAGTTTCAATGAATATGATTTTCAAGAGAATAAGTGTAAATGTTCGGCATGAACCGATACTAGTTTGATAAATCAATACAGAAATGTTGCATGTCCACCATAGAAGTCGGCATCAGGCATGGTGTTTGAGCTGAGCTTCTTTTTTCTTTAGTAGACTCGTGCAGTGCTGAAATCAAGCTTGCTTTTTTTCTCAGTGAAGTCGAGACGGGCTGGAACTGTACTTAATTGTTCTCAGGATGTATAGCGCAGACAACATGTTTTGTAAAAATATTAAAAACGATAATGTTCTGTTAAAGTAATCTTTGGAAATATATCGTAAGGTGGTCAAATGTATTGCTAAACAGCACATTTTTAAACTACTTTTAACTGTAAAGGCTTAAAACTGACAAGCCTGACTATTGAAGCGATTTTGAATCCAATAGTAATTATATATATATATATATATATATATATATATATATATATATATATATATATATATATATATATATATAAGGTTGACAATAAAAGATTCTTGTTACGGCTTCAGGTTTTCTCCTTTTTCGTGATGTCGGAACTGGAAATTCGTTTCAAAACGCTTTCTTTAGCACTATTTTATCTAAGATGCATTGCCTTTACCAAAAAATAAATAACGTCATTCGATTGAATAGTTTCTAATGAGAACACCTGCCAATCTTATGCATTTCCGAAAATAAATGAATTCAGAAGTGTGTCCAAAAATAGCCCTTTTGTTTTGGGAATACTTTAATAAATGTCGAAGAAATATTTTCACAAATCTACTTTTTATTAGACAGCTTCAAAAGTATTCTAAACTAAATTATTATTATTTTTATTATTTATTTATTATGAATCCTTATTTGAATGTTGAAACGTCTAGGAAAAGTAGTCATTAATGTTGCTTTTATGTACTTTCTGTCGTGCGAACGCATCGTAATATACTGTATATACTGTAAGATATACTGTAAATTTATTATATAAATATGTATGCAATATTGTTAAATGAATCTTAATTGTAGTTAAGACAAAATTGTGATTTTTATTTCTTACAGAAATTGAATTGGGCCAGATCGAGCAGGGCGGGACTGTGTACTATAAATATAAACGGACTAAACTTAAAATTTTTACTTTGGATAGGCCGGTCCAAGATAACTATCATTCGAGTCGGGACTGGGCCTGAAAATTCTGGCCCATAGCGAAATTCTGGTTCTAATACAGGAAAATTTGATGATAAACCTATCGATCATTGAGGAAAATCAGGTCTGCAGGTGGCACTAAGAATGACTTTGGCAGACCAGTTGCATTTTAACATGCGGATATTGAAAATTCAGCCGTCAATTCGATGTGGTGATGATCCGTGCAGCTGATTCTCAGTCTAATGGTGTTTGTTTATCTACTAGATATCCGCAGCTGATGTGACATAGGTAAAGTTCAATGAGATGGGTTTAATAATTGAATCATTTAGTCGATTATTTACGTCTAAAGCCGATTATTGAAAAATTGACCTGTCTGTTGAATAAAATGTTTTTTTTTTTTTTTTATCCCTTTTAGAGACTAGAGATAGAGATACACACGGGCCATAATTTTCAGGCTCGACCTGTTTGAAAAAAAATCTTGGCCCGGCCCTAAAAAGAAGTTGGAATTTCACCCGAAACCGGCTCGCAAAATTCCAACTCAGTCCGATTGAATTTCTACTAAATAGTGATTTTTACTTGTATGGAGAAGTTCTGATTAAAAAAAATACCTTAGAATTTTTCTAACGTTTATGATCTTCATTTATATAGAAATGACGTAGTTTATGTTTAAAATGAACCGCTGTTTGTTGTATGTAAATGTTTCAGTTATCCTTAATACTATTAATCCGTATTCCATGTATTGGAGATATAAATATCTAAAAAGTGGTATACAGTAAAATTTTCTAAAACGGAATCGCATACACTGTAAAAAAAATCTGTAAAGGTACTAAACACTTTCTAGGAAACTGGGATTCCAAAAACTTTTCATGTAACGATAACAGGAAAAATCCATGTAAACGATTCTAAAACTTGAGTTTTTGTTGTTACCGTTACAGGAAAAGTTCTTGGAATCCCAGTTTCCTAGATAAAGTGCAGTACCTTTACAGATTTTTTTTACAGTGTTGGAAAGAAAAAAATCGTTATAGACATGTTTCCTTCTTAGCAGGTATAAAATGTATTATATTTTACCCTCACATAGTATTGCATTAATTTTGTCTGGATGGAACGCAATTTTCAATTTAAAACATTATTCCGCCATAGGCAAATACTTTTTTATACATTGTACTACACTGTAAAAAAATATCTGCAAAGGTACTAAACTTTTTCTAGGAAACTGGGATTCCAAGAACTTTTCCTGTAACGGTAACAGCAAAAATTCAAGTTTCAGAATCAGTTACATAGATTATACCTGTTACCGTTGCATGAAAAGTTCTTGGAATCCCAGTTTCCTAGAAAATGTTTAGTACCTTTACAGATTTTTTTTTACAGTGTACATTTTAATGAGCTTAGAAATCTACGATTCTTTAAAAAGAATAAATTTTTATATTTAATTGAAGAATAAAGGCGATTTTAAACTGTATGTTTTTTTTGCAAAAATTTTTGGCTCAGGCCAAATTTTACTGATCTTTCAACAGACCTGGCTACGCCGAGACAATGATTTTCATATAGGCTGGCTCAAAACTGGGACAAAATATTTTGGCCCGTGAAGGCTAAGAAGAATGAAATCAGTCCCGGCTCGTTACGGAAAAAAAGTAAATTAGGCCCGGCCTGATCCGATCTTTCAGGAAAAAAGTAAGTCCCTATCCCAGCCCGACCTAGGAAGAGTAATAAAATAAATTTTGTTTTAATCCTTTTTAATATAAATAAGTTTACTGTAAATAAATTCCAAGTAACTTCTTACTAAAAATTTCAACTTGTTTAATTAATTTGGATTCGAATTTCCTGCTGTACTACCAGCAATAAAATAAACAAATTTTCATTAATATGAAAATACGCAACTGGAATATTTATAGCAATATAACGTAAGGGGTAGTATAGAATGTCCATTTTTAAATCTATCTTATAGTCTCCTCCATAAGTGTAAAATATTCGATGTTTTAAAGTGAAAAATTTAACTCATTAATGCCCAAATTATGTTCTTCAATAAAAATGAAATTTTTGGGTTTCCCACCACTTTTAAAAGAAGAATAACTTTGATCTTAATTTATTGAGGTCTCTTAAAAAATAGTACTTATTTATCTTTCTATTTACTGGTGTGAAAAGTGCATTTTTGTCTTTTTTGTAATTGTCCCTAAAAAGGGACGCTAGGCACTAATAAGTTAATCTCGATGGGTTAATAATGTTGAATTTTATATAGAACATACAGGGTGTCTTAAAATGAATTAACTGATTTAAAAATTCAATAACTTACAAATGGTCGCGCTATTTAAAAAATATTTGTAGAAGGGTTAGGTAAGATGTGAGAAGTGTTTTTTACAGCGTTTCTCGACTTAAGTTTAAAATAGAAGAAATACATGACATTGCTAGCAATGGTTGTTAAATTGGGGGGGGGGGGGCGATATTTTGTTTCTCTTCACTCTCAGTCTTGTTGCGACAAAAGGAGATTAAATATATGAAATGACTCTCAGTTACCAATGTAATTTTGTTATTAGGAGTCGGGCGGATCTGGAGAGTCCTCAAGGGGGGGGGGCGATTTTAGAAATTCGGAGACTCGAATTTAATGCGTGGGTCGGGGCTAATTTTTTCACTGCGGGTCATGTTGTTTTTATTTTTTGCTGCGAGTCGGGTCTGGGTCCGGTTAACTTCTAGTTTTTGCTGTGGGTCGGGTCTGGGTCCAGTTGACTTCTAGTTTTTCCTGTGGGTCGGGTCTGGGTCCAGTTGACTTCTAGTTTTTTCCTGTGGGTCGGGTTTGGGTCTGGTTGACTTCTTTTCTTTTGCTGCTGGTCGGGTTAACTAATGTTTAGGTTGTGAATCACATTAGCAGGATTAGCAGGTGTTTTTATTCAGAAACTATGGCGTAATCCATTTTTTGATAAGCAGTTTAAGAAAATACTGTGAAAATTGTCGTTTTGAATAGAATTTCTGGAAGCGACAGCATGAGAAGGTAGAAAAATCCGCAATCATTTGACGTGCGAAGAGAAAACTGTGCTCGGGGCAAAGTAAAATGCTGCACCCCCCCCCCTCCGACCCAACTTTTTCTTGTAACAGGCCAAAAATTACGCTGGTATCATAAATTTGGCGCCCCCTAAATTTCCACGCCCGGGCCGACCGCATCCTTCGCCCCCCCCCCTTTCGCACGGCACTGCATATTGTCTGTCCTACACATCTTGAGAACAATTAAGTCTAGTTCCAGCCCGGCTCGTCTATATGTAGAAAAACAATGCAAGCCTGATCTCGGGCCGGTACGAGCCTGCTAAATATATATATATATATATATATATATATATATATATATATTAAACCCGGGTTACACACAATATAATTCTCCGATAAAGATCTATACACTGTAAAAGTTAGATTTCTGTATTGATGTTGCCAAACTAGTTTCGACTGATGACGCACATTTATACTTATTCTCATTAAACCCGTATAATTGAAAATAGCTCATATTTTAACGTTCCTGCTTAAATCTTTACAAAAGGCCAATAAACCCGCATATATATATATATATATATATATATATATATATATTATGGGCTTGGCTTATATGGCCCTTCAATTTTTTTTGCCGGCTCGTTCCGTTTATTTTGTTTATTGGCCCGGCCTGTTGGAAAAATTATTCTAATTTTGCTGGACCGTTAGAAAATTCGGAACCATTTCGCCGACTCGGACAAGCCCGGTCACATGCATACGTCTAGGCTGGGTCGGACACGGATCGAAATTCAACTTTCATTCCGAGCCGAACCCCGACCAGGTAAATTTTGGTCAGTGCGGACTAGAGATAAATTTGGGCTATTATTCCACAGCCCGGTCCCGCCTGAGGCAGAAACATTTTGCGGCATCAAGAGCAAAATCCGATAATGAAATTATACAGTAGAAAAAATTGCATAATACTTATAAAAAATGTTCCAAAAGTAATTATAATTTTAAAGCTATTTTTTATATTAAAAAAAAGCTGTTAAAGGAAAAATTAAATTTAATATTATCAGAAGAACAGTTTGATGTACAATAAAAATATACTTTGCGCATAAAAGGATTCTCATATGTTGCCTCTGTTTTAGTAAAAAAATATTATGGACAATGGACATGTTAATGAAGTGTGTTTCATGAATAAATGCATGGAATAAATGCATAAAATTTTCAGATTTCAGAAAAAATGAGTCCGAATCAGTAGACCAGCATAAAAACAGAGCACGATTTCGTATCGGACACGGGCTAAGTCTGAACCTGTGTCATCTCTAATGCAGACATTTAAGAAGAATGACTCCAGGCCAGACTCGATCTGGAAAAAAAATAAGTCAGACCCAATTCAAATCAGCAGAAAAATAATGATCATGATAGTATCAAATAAATGACCGCCGAGTTCTGAATGCGGTAAGACCAGAAACAGCCCGAGCCTCGCGAACTTAAAAAGGCGCGGCTCGGGAGGGGGGCGCTGAATTCTAGTTAGGATCGAACTCATTTCTTGCAAGGATGCATGTATTTTTGGGAAACATTTATTGCCCAAGAAGGGAAGACGACCGCCCCCTCACACCCGCCATTGGGCCCGACCCAAATCTGCAGAAAAATAATGATCACGATACTGCCCGGTTCTGAAAGCGAGAAGACCTGACCCAGCCCGAGCCCGCGAAATTAAAAAGGCGCGGCCCGCCCCCGACTCGAGTTAGGCTTCAATTCATTTCCTGCGAGAATGCATGTCTTTTCAGGAAAGTTTTATTAGCCCAGGGGGGGGGGGGAGATCGCCCTTTCGCCTTGAAAAATACCAAGGCGCATTTTCCTTGAATCCGCCAATGGCGGATCTAAGGGGGGCGATCACCCTTTCGCCCCCCCCCTTAGATCCGCCATTGCTTCTCCTCCCTTATGGTCTGTTTCGATCTTAGACCGAGCGTTTACCTCAAGGAAGAACGAAATCCACGCCAGGCCCGCCCTGAAATGTGTGGCTAGATCCCGCTCTACAGGAAAAAGTAAGACTCGATCCGCCCCGGTTCTGAAAGTGTAAAGACCTGACCCAGTTCCGTGACTTAAAAATGGCGCGGCCCGACCCGGGCCGCGCCGGTCTCGAGTTTAAGTCCAATACTTTTTCCGTTCGGGCATCTTTTTCAGACCCTTTACTGGGCTCAAGGGGGGGGCGATCGCCCCATCGCCCCCCCCCCTTAGATCCGCCATTGGAGTCCACTGCATATATTTAATCTTTTTCTTTCACACCAGAATTGAGAAAAGAGGCCAAAACAGCTCAGATTTAGCGCCTGTTGCTAACAATACCATCTATCCCCGCTATTTAAAATTAAAATCGAGAATCGCGGTAAAAAACTCCTGCTATCTTACATAACACTCTTGTAGGAATTTAATTTTACAGCTACCACAATTTGCAAGTTACTGAGTTTTAAAATCAGTCAGTCAATTTTAGGACATCCGGTAGATGCATATATACTTGCTTAAATACATTAATAATGCTTAAATACAGGAACATACTTTTAAAGATATAAACATATATATTTTAAGTTAGTCGGCAAAATCGTCATTTACGCCCCCCTAATGAATTCTACTTAAATACGCCCCTGGGCCGGGGGTCCCTTCATCACAGTGAATGTGGGAATGTCTCAGCTGCTTTTTAAGGTATATTTCATGCTTCTAGGCCAATTCTTTTTAAAGTTATGTATATATTCTTAAATTTTTCTCGCCTGTCAAAATGAATGCTTGCCATCACATGTGCCTTCTGTTTTTCAGAGCAATAAATCCATTAATTACTTTGTGCTCGTTAAAAAAAATTTACAAAATTATTGTTCATTTATCTTTACACATTTTTCTCTTCTCTCTTTGTTGATTCATTGTTCTTAATACTTGCTTTTATAATGCATTCTTAATACTTTTACTAAGACTTTTTGTCCTCCTTTACGACGCGTCTAAAGGGATGACCTTGGTTTTTCCCCCTGCCTCTCTTACGCTGGGGCATTTATATTAGGATAAGTATGTCCCTTCTGTAACCTAGCGTCCGTCGGATGAGCTCTGACCCCCCGTTGTGCTTCTTCTCCCAATGTGTTTCTTTCTTTCTTTTTTCTTTCTTTTTTTTTTTTTTCCCCCAATTGCAGCGGGGTTTTGAACCATTTGTTTACTGATTTTATTCTTCTAAACGACTAGTTTCCCCATAATGGGCAACTATCGAACTTATAAGAAAATGTTGTAAAATTATAATAATAATAATAATAACAACAACACCAAAAACAAATAGTAAATTTTATACTGACAACCAGTTTCTGTACTATTTTTTATTATTTATTTACTTTTTTTCTCTTCTCTTTTTTTTTTTCTTTTAATTTCTCTTTTAATATTGTTTATCTTATAAGACTCAAAACTATTCCTAAAGCCCTTTTCTCGTTGTTGCTCTTTTGTAAGCGACTTTGTTGTTCTCAGCTCTTTGAAAATACCTTAATATATTTGAATCTTAGCGGGCACTTTTCTCTGTTTATACACTAGGTAATACTTCTTTTTCTTCACTCTTAAATTTACACGAGTTACGACTTGTATAAATAAGTTAATAAAAAAAAAGGGAATGGAAGGGGAAAAAAGGAAAAAGAAAAAGAAAAGAAAGGAAAAAAGCAATAATATAAATAGTAATATTAGTATTTTCAAGAACAGTGATAATAATCTGTCTTTTTTTTTTTTTTTTTTTTTTTTTGCTTATTGCTATTCTAGTGTTTTGCTAATATTTTTTTTAAAATATATAATCAATAATTATTTTAAAGGTTAGGCTAAGCCATTAAAATATTGATATATATATATTCTAATTATTTATTATTGTTTCTCTTTTATTTTATAATTTCATTCTAATAATTCTTTAAATGTTTTCATCCTTCGAACTAGACGAGTTACGTGTTGCATTTACGAATGTTACGTAGTTACGCTTTTACTCGCAATTATTAATAATAATAGTAATAATAGTAGCAATAATTCTCTGCCATTATTATTCTCTTTCTTTTTACTATTTTTTTACTTTCTTTTTACTTTCTCTTTCTTTTTACTATTGTTATTACCGTATTCAATTCATAAGTTAATGTATTTTTTTTTTTTTTTACTCTTTTTCTTCTTGGTTTTTCTTTATTCTAAAATGTTCCATCCAATGTAATTTTAATGTTTTTTTTTTCTGTTACTTCTGTTTAATTAATGATATTGATAGAGTATCAACTGGGGTTTTTTTTATGTTATTGTTTTAATATATGGAGGAAATTTTAAGAGAAATTTATAAGGTAAGACAGGGAGAGGGAGCAGAAGGGAGGAGAGTGTTAGGAGCACTGGGTTCCATTGTAGTGAAACGTTTTTTCCTTCTAATCCTTTTATTTATTTATTTTTTTATTTTTTTTTATTATTTTTTTTTTTTTTTTTTTTTTTTTTTTTTAGTAATTTGTAAGCTGAATGGCTATCTCCTTCTCATCTCAGGTCCTTTTTATTTTTTATTTTTTTTTCTTTTTCTTTTCTTTTCTTTCTTTTTTTTTTTTTTTTTTTTTTAAATCTTAAGTATCTCCGGCACATGTGACGACATGTGACGGCCGGTACTCATAATGACATTTTTTTTTTTACTCCCTTTAATTTTCCAAAATTCAGCATGCCGCATGCCCGCAGAGGACATTCCCCGCCGGTGACGTGGGGGCCTCGGTATCCAAAGGTCGTTTTCTTGTGTATCGCAATCTACAATTATTACTCGTTTTCTTCTTGCAAACATGTCAGAAACTTCGTCAGATTCCGACTCGTCTGTCAAGGTTCCTCAATCGTTGAGAACTTCTCTTAGACGCTGCATGAGCGTAAGCTCTATATCTAAGATGACGGTTGACAAAAAGATCCATGCTCTAGTTACTAAAGCCACAAAAACGCTGGCCAAAATAAAAAATGATAAGGCCAGTTCACTCAGCATTGGAGTGCAGAATCACATTAAAAATTTAGAAAAGACCCTACAAGAATTCAATGGTATAGGGAAAAGCTATCATCAGGAATTAAACACACTTCAAAAAAATCTAACACAAGCTCACGAAATTAATAACAAATACAAAGAGCAGCACGACTCATACAAAGATCAACTAAAACAGTATTTGGCTACTATCCCGAGCGCAAAAGAAATTGAAAATGCCATATCCAAGGCACTGTATGAACACACAGAAGTGTTAAAGCAAGTTGTCCGTGCTGGCTCAACACTCAGGAATGAGCACTGTTCTCCTTCCTTCCCAAACCGCACAACTACCAAAAATAATGTCTCCAACTTATCCACTCCTAACCAGGACAATCTTCCTACACGTACAGATACCACACAAATAACCTCTTCACAAACATCAGCAATGCAAACAACCCAAGACTTCAACTGTACCACCCCTGAACACAGAAGAACTATCCTCATTAAAGATATAAAATCAGGTGCTAGCAGAATGACAGGAGTCGAAATCCAACAAGAATTAACAGAAGCCCATATATCCTGCCCGGCATCAATCATTTCCAAAACCACCCCCTATAGGTTGCATTTAGAAATTGAATGCACAACCGAAAAAAATAAGAACAATCTCATTAGAGATCTCCAAGTTCATAGAGAACTGAACAGGCTTTTTACTTTCACAACTAAACCAGTGGAAAAGCAGAAAATGATATTACTTGGAGTCCCGTCAAATTATGACGAAGAAACTATAACAGACTCAATTACAGCTCGATATAATGCTCATAAGGATGAGCTTATATACATAAGAAGAACAGATGGTAGGTCACGAGGACTGTCCAACTGGATAGTAGTAATGCCTATCCCTCTGGCGCGTATTATCATCTTGGACGGCGGTCTCCTCGTTGGATTTAAGCACTGTCATCTTCGCCCGCACACACACATACAGCGATGTAGAAAATGTCAGTTCTTTGACCACAACGAGAAGCATTGCCCCAACAGAACCTTCTGTGAAACCTGTGGGCAAGATCACCCCTCAAATGACTGCCAGAACGCACCCTTCTGCATTAACTGCAAGGATTCAAACAGGCTTCACCAAACAAGTTTTAACACAAAACATAAGGCTTCTGATCCTGCATGCGAGACTTTTAGACAGGCCTACAACATTGAGAGAGAAAGGCTAAACAACATATTCATGCCAATTCGCAGAGAGCATCTACCACCTTCGCAGCCGAACTATCCTGAGTATGACTACGAGCCAAATCATCATCCATTAAATCACCTAAGTGAGACTCTACCACCATCTTCAGGACATTACCAACATCTTTGGTCCAATGAAGACACTCCCAACAGTCATCACCGTGCAGGCCAAAGAGGTAGGCACTTTTAAACAAAGCTTAACATTTTCTTTTTATTATTATTCTCCTATTGGATCTTTCCCCCCAGTTTTTTTTAATATTGCAAACAATAATTTTAACATTTAAACATGATGGCTTCTTCTCAGGATTCCTCTAAAAAATTCTCACCCTCTCTCCCTTTTGGCAATATCAAATTTGTGCAAATTAATTTGAATCACTGTAAATCAGCCAATGTATCCCTGAAGGATTTTATGATTACTACTGGAGTGGATATTGCATTGCTGCAGGATGCTTACTGTAACAATGGCAAAGTTTCGGACATTCCGTCGTCTTGGCCAATATTTTCATCAAAAGCAAATACAGCTCACGTGGTCGTCAAGAACACAAACATAAATTACACACACCTTTACACGGGTCAACATTGCGCTTTAATAACCATTACTGCTAAGGAGGGTCAGCTGATAGTTGGCTCGACATATGCTGCCCCACGTTTAGATTTTGAAGAAACCCTCGAGGAGTGGGAACATCTTATCACACAAAGGCGATACTTCATTTGTGGTGGGACTTTAACGCGCAATCGACCCTATGGGGTTATGTGCGGTCCAATGCCCGTGAAGATCCCTTCAATGAATTTCTAATTAAAAACAATCTAGCTATATCAAATATAGATAACACAACACACACATACGTTAAGGAAGATAGTACAGGCAGAGTGGTGGCCAGGGGCTTCCCGGATCACACTCTGGTCAACCCTCTGGCCAATCACAAAATTCGCAATTGGCAAGTTTCAGATATTCATAGCGATTCAGATCACAAATACATTACTTTTAGCTTCGAAATTACACCTCTATACACTATACAGCGCAGATTTAATACCACTCGAGGTAATCTACGCAAGTTTACACAAATAATCAAAACACAAAAATCACTCCTCAGCCAACATCTAAAGTATGTTACTGATGCATCAAAATTTAATAACTTCACAGATCTCTTAATAAGCACGATGCAGATCGCAGCCAAAGCATCCTTTAGATACAAGAAAACACACAGGACTGTCAATTTCTCTTTCTGGACGGCAGACCTCCGCACAAAACGTAACCAACTTACAGCGTTAAGGAGGAAGTTGAAATCACTTCGACCAATACAAGAGGATACGGACAACTTTCGAGCACTAGCAGCACGCTACAAACTGTTGGCGGCAAAATATAAACGCAGTGTTCTTGACGCCAAGATTCAAGCATGGCGGAAATTCTGCAACAATCAAACCGATCCTTACGGAATCGCGCAAAAATTCTTCACGGATAAATTTTTTAGGCCAGACGAAATTAAGCTTGAACTGCCTTCGTCTAGGGCGTCAAAACAGCACAATATGGAGTATTTAAGGGGTCTCAGGAGTCTTACATTTACCTTGTAGTGCAACTTAGCAACATGTCACATTTGATTTTTTTTCTCGGTTCCTATAAAACATAAATGCATAAAATTTTTAATATAGACAACTGAATATCTCTTCTATTAAAAATAATTTTTTAAATATTCTACATTGAAATTCTATTTTATTTTTTTAATGTTTAATTTTGATTAAAAAAAATTAGACTTGTATCCATTGCGCGCAGGATTCTAGCAAAACTATTAGTTCAAGAACCGCTAAAAAAGTTCATAATGGTGTAAAATTAATGTATCTTGAACTTATACCTCATTTTAAAGCAATTTATGCATTTATTTATTTAAAATTGAAATTGAAATTGAAAAAATTGAAAAAAAAATAATTTTTTATTTAAAAAATTGCCAATTATCAATAATTAATGTAATTAAAATTCTAAATTTGAGGTATAAGTTGTTCTTAAACTTAAAATGAAGATATTTACCAAGTTTCATACAAATTGCTTTATTATTTTTTGAGAAATGTTGCGCGCAGTCAAAGAACAATCTAAATTTTAAATCAAAATTAAACATAAAAAATATATAATAAAAATTCAATATAGAATGTTAAAAAAATTAATTTAAATAGAAGAGATATTAAGTTGTCTATGTTAAAAATTTTATGCATTTAAGTTTAATAGGGACTGAGAAAAAAAATCAAATGTATATGTTGCTAAATCGCACTACCAGGTAAAAAGTAAGACTCCTGAGACCCCTTAACAAAAGAACTATTTGGACCTTCGGCATATCCTAATAACAATAACGATGACCTAACTTTTAATGCACCAGACGATCTCCCTTTTTCAAAAGCAGAGCTATCATCAGCATTAATGAAGTTTGATGACAAAAAAGCTCCAGGCCCTGACAGTATAGATTTTCGCATCTTAAAGTTAACGTTCAAAATTATTCCAAATCTTTTCACAAGATGGGCAAATCTTTGTCTATCGTACAAATATTTCCCCCTCACTCTGAGACAGGGAGAGGTAGTATATTTCCAGAAGCAAGGGAAAGATCCCTCTGAACCTAGTGCATATAGACCAATCTGCCTTCTTCCAACGTTAGGCAAACTACTAGAAAAACTACTAGTAACACGATTAGTACATTTCTTAGAATCACACAATATCTTACACCACAGGCAATATGGGTTCAGAGAGGGCAGATCTTGTGAAAAAGCTTTGTTTGACATAATGTCTTCCGTTGCCATCAGTCAAGACTCTGGACTCTACACCTCCCTAGTCTCTCTCGACATCAAAGGTGCATTTGATAACGTGGAGTGGCGGGACATTTTACTCCAGCTGATTGCAATTAACTGCCCGGGAAATATAGCTGGAACCATCGGCTCATATCTCTCTCTTAGAAGCATTTTAATTAACTGGGGCACTGGCACATCAGTGCACCAACTAGAAAAAGGCTGCCCCCAAGGGTCCTGCCTTGGACCAATACTTTGGTTGCTTATAGCAAATGTACTTTTAATAGAACTCCATAAATTAGGCTTCTTGCTATTTGCCTTTGCCGATGATTTCAGTTTTATTTTCACAGGTCGCCGGCGCCTAGACCTTGAAATTGCGGCACGTCAAGCACTCCCTGTTTTCCTTCAGCTGCTAACCGACCTTCACCTCCAGCTCTCACCAGGAAAATCTCAAGCACTGACATTCGACAAACCCATAAATCTGAAACGCAACCCCGTAATGCAAATTAATGGACGCAGCGTGAAGCACGTGAAACACATGAAATTACTAGGAATTACAATAGACAAACATCGGAGCTGGATGGAACATATTAACGCAATAAAATTACGCTTAGTAACACTTCACAATAATAGCTGTAAATTAACATCGAAATCTTGGGGCATTAAGCCCAACATGCTAAAAATATAGTACCAGACAATTGTGGAACGGATTATCTTTTACGGCGTGGGCGTCTGGGGAGGAAACCTCACTAATAGAGTGAAGAACAAACTTCCCTCGTTACAAAGGATGTTCCTCCTACGTATGGCGAGGGGGTATAAAACAATCTCCACAGACGCGCTCACTGTACTTACAGGTATCCCTCCCATAAAATTGACACTTAATTATGAATATATAAAAAACAGAATCCTCCACCTCGATCACAAAGAAACACAGTACGCACACTTTCCACAAACAGATATACAAAGGAAAGTTAGCAGCTGGTTCCTGGATCCTGCAAAAGAAACATCACATCTGCAAGTCAATCCCTCTAAACATACATTTGTACCCTCAAGAGTCCCAATCGTTTACACTGATGGATCCCGCACGGAATCGGGCGTAGCCTCAGCATTTTGTGTCATGCGGAATGATGAGGGGATCCATGAATGGGCTTGTAGAATTGGGGATGATAACACTGCATTCCAAGCAGAACTTTTTGCGATTCTGCGGGCTCTTGATTGGATCTCTTTCCAACCAACTTCCTTCACCAGGCTGTAAAGTGATAGTCTTTCAAGCCTACAGGCAATCTTCGCGCATAGAACTAAGAACCCTTTAGTTCTCGACATAAAAATTAAGTTGCTCTCTCTCGTTCGCAAAGTCGCCCTGGGCCACGTGTCGGCCCACATTGGCATTGAGGGCAATGAGCGGGCTGACAGGTTAGCGAAAGAAGCAACGGCAAAAACATCCATAGATTTTACTCTCCCTCTTCCCCCCTCACACATTCGCAATAAGTTGGATCTAAAAATCTTACCAGAGTGGCAAAATTATTGGGATGTCTCTACCAAAGGTAGACACACTTACAATCTCATGCCTGTAGTGTCTAGAGAAATGTATTTTCTCTCACCAGCCACAACAGCATTCCTCTCTGGTCATGGGCCCTTCAAAGCCTATTTGAAACGTTTCCATCGAGCTGCCAATCACTTTTGCGAGTGCGGCGAGATAGGCACCCCTGAGCATAGTTACTATCACTGCACGCTTACCCAAGCCTGGCATATTAAACGTCCCTCCATCCTTCCCAAAAACTGGCTATCTAATATTTTATCTAGACCCCTTCTTATAAGCAAATTAAATAGGATTTTTATTTTCCAAATGGAACTAACGAATCTCACCTCATAGGCCTGCATGGTGCACCAACCTACTGTTCCTATGCAACTTCGGTCAATAGCATCACCTACTCTGCTGGTCCGCCCCTTGTCGCGAGGGAGCAGCCTGTGCTCCGGCGGATGAAGCTTGTTTTGTACATAAAATATTTTTTTTTCTTTTTTTTTTTTTTTCTTATTCTTTTTTTTTTTTTTTTACTAATTGTAAACGAATTCCCGCGTGTCGGGGAGCACTCCGGGTGGGGTTAATAGAGTCTACACCGGACCTTTGAGGTCTGGTGACTCTGCCCCACTTAGGCAATAAATAAATAAATAAAATGCTTATAACTCGCGATCTAATTTTCGTAGCGCGGCCAAATTTTGTTTTGTAATTTATTATGAGACATTGTTAATTTCTGGTGACAGGAGACACCCCACGGCGAGGGTCGAAAAATTTAAAATGCTTATAACTCGCGATCTAATTTTCGTAGCGCGGCCAGATTTTGTTTGGTAATTTATTATGAGACGGTGTTAATTTTTGGTGACAGGAGACCCCCCCCCCCCCAAGGTGTGGGTCGAAAAATTTAAAATGCTTATAACTCGCGATCTAATTTTCGTAGCGCGGCCAAATTTTGTTTGGTAATTTATAATGAGGAAGTGTTACTTTTTGGTGACGGGAGACCCCCCACGGTTAGGGTCGAAAAATTTAAAATGCTTATAACTCACGATCTAATTTTCGTAGCGCGGCCAAATTTTGTTTGGTAATTTATTTTGAGACAGTGTTAATTTTTGGTGAAAGGAGACCCTCCGCACCGTGAGGGTCGAAAAATTTAAAATGCTTATAACTCGCGATCTAATTTTCGTAGCGCGACCAAATTTTGTTTGGTAATTTATTAAGCTATTGCATAGCTTTTATCGCGGGCTTTGAGAGCGGCGACCGAATCTAGGTCTTCCGAAACGAGAAAAAATCGTAACACTCCGGCTAACGACGTTTCAGTTCGGCAGACTTCGGCACGGTATTCTTCGATAGACTTCGGCAGACATTGACGCGGTATTTTTGCATAAGTTGATAAAAAATGCTATGCAATAGCTTTACCGCGGCTGTCCCCGAATGCCACACACATTTTTTTTTTTTTATCTATTATTGCGCGTGTTTTTAAGCCAGTAAGTTCAGTCTTTCACGTTTTGCACTGCGTTTTATTGGTTAGTGCTTATAACGTATTTCGGTGATTACATACCATTTTTTCTGGTACCCTGGAAGAACGTCATAACCGATTGTCGACTGTATTTACATACAAATGTTTATCCATCTGCATATAAATAACATTTATCTGCCTTTCTTATACCTTATGTATTAAAATTTTTCTTCTTTAGTTTGAAGGCGTTCCATTTTATCCAGACGCTAGCCGTTTCTGGAAGGTGATCGATAAATACAGAGTCAGTATTTTTTATACAGCCCCTACAGCAATTCGCTCGCTTATGCGTTTCAGTGAGGATTACGTGACGAAGTAAGTTCTTTCTGAAACATTGTTATATTAAATTTTTCTAGAATATTCTGAATATTTCAGTTAATGAATGTATTCCATGTAGGGACGAGATTTCCGCTTTTTTGGCCACCAGTATAATTTAAGAGAAAATGTCGTTCTCTTAAATCACAAAAATATTCCAATTACATAATATAGCATTTTCTCTAAAATTTTACTGATGTGCAAAAAAGCGGAAATCTCATCCCTGTCCATGTAAAAAAACAGGGGTAGACTAGTTATTCCATTTTAAAAAAGGACTTATTTACTATTTTATATTATTTTTATGAGTATTGAAAAGACATGGGATATTCAAAATTTTTGTGCATAAATCATTGGATTTGAATTTTTTCATAAAAGTGAGTATTAGTCCGGTAGCCGACCGTCGATTTACCTATGTATCGAGTAAAAGGACCGGACATACATCAAAAGTAGGTCTCAATGTGCATATTAAGAATATCACTGTCTGCCAGGTCCTATCTGCCGGAACGCAAGGCAGCCGCACTTTTATGACGTCAATTTTGAGTGTTTACCTATGTATAGAGTACAATGACCAGACATACATCAAAACGTAGGTCTCAATGTGCACATTAAGAATATAACTGGCTGCCACAAACATCAAAATGTAGGTTTCAATGTGCACATTAAGAATATCACTGGCTGCCAGGTCCTATCCTGCCGGAACCCGGTGGCAGCCACATTTTTATGACGTCAATTTTGAGTGTCTGCCTATGTATCGAGTACAAGGACCCGACATACATCAAAATGTAGGTCTCAATTTGCACATTAAGAATATCACTGGCAGCCAGGTCCTATTTTGCCGGAACCCGGTGGCAGCCGCGCATTTATGACGTCAACTTTGAGAGTTTGCCTATGTATCGAGTACAAGGACCGGACATACATCAAAATGTAGGTCTCAATGTGCACATTAAGAATATCACTGTCTGCCAGATCCTATCCTGTCGGAACCCGGTAGCAGCCGCACATTTTTTACGTCAATTTTGAGTGTTTACCTATGTATCGAGTACAAGGCCAAGACATGCATCAAAATGTAGGTCTCAATGTGCACATTAAGAATATCACTGGCTGCCAGGTCTTATCCTGTCGGAACCCGGTGGCAGCCGCACATTTTTTACGTCAATTTTGAGTGTTTACCTATGTATCGAGTACAAGGACTGGACATTCATGGAAATGTAGGATTCAATGTGCACATTAAGAATATCACTGGCTGCCAAGTCCTATCTTGCCGGAACCCGGTGGCAGACGCACTTTTATGACGTTAATTTTGAGTGTTTGCGTATGTATCGAGTACAAGGATCCGACATACATTGAAATGTAGGTTTCAATGTGCACATTAAGAATATCACTGGCTGCCACATACATCAAAATGTAGGTTTCAATGCGCATATTAATAATATCACTGTCTGCCAGGTGCGATAGATAGGTAAACACTCAAAATTGACGAAAAAAATGAGTCTGCCACCTGGTTCCGGCAGAATTAGACATGGCAGACCATGATATTATTAATGTGCACTTTTAAACCTTCATATTTATTTATATATGGTCCTTAAATTCGACACATAGGTAGACATTCAAAATTGATGTCATAAAAGTGTTGCTGCCACCTGATTCCGGTAAAATTGGGCAAAGAAGACCCTTATACTATTAATATGCATTTTAAAACCTACATTTTGATGTATGTTCGGACCTTGAATTCGATACATAGGTAGACACTCAAAATTGACGTCATAAAAGTGCGGCTGCCACCGGGTTCCGGCAGGATAGGACCTGGCAGCCAGTGATATTCTTAATGTGCACATTGAGACCTACATTTTGATGTATGTTCGGTCCTTGTACTCGATACACAGGCAAACACTCAAAGTTGACGTCATAAATGCGCGGCTGCCACCTGGTTCAGGCAGGATAGGACCTGGCTGCCAGTGATATTCTTAATGTGCACATTGAGACCTACATTTTGATGTATGTCGGGTCCTTGTACTCGATACATAGGCAGACACTCAAAATTGACGTCATAAAAGTGTGGCTGCCACCGGGTTCCGGCAGGATAGGACCTGGCAGCCAGTGATTTTCTTAATGTGCACATTGAAACCTACTTTTTGATGTTTGTGGCAGCCAGTGATATTCTTAATGTGCACATTGAAACCTACATTTTGATGTATGTCTGGTCCTTTTACTCGATACATAGGTAAACACTCAAACTTGACGTTATAAAAGTGCGGCTGCCACCGGGTTCCGGCAGGATATGACCTGGCAGCGAGTGATATTCTCCATGTGCACATTGAAACCTACATTTTGATGTATGTGGCAGCCAGTTATATTCTTAATGTGCACATTGAGACCTACGTTTTGATGTATGTCTGGTCCTTGTACTCGATACACAGGTAAACAATCAAAATTGACGTCATAAAAGTGCGGCTGCCTAGCGTTCCGGCAGGATAGGACCTGGCAGACAGTGATATTCTTAATGTGCACATTGAGACCTACATTTTGATGTATGTCCGGTCCTTTTACTCGATACATAGGTAAATCGACGGTCGGCTCCCGGACTATATTATTTTCCCCTTGAGTAAACCCTTGTATTATTACATAACAAATAACATACTAAAATTTATTTCAACTGAAAATCGCGTAACACAGTGTTAAAAACACTCTTAGTAATTTCCGCTCATTGACTATATATGTGCTTCCAGCAATCTATCGCTCGGTGACGATAACGTATCTGAATTATTTTGCGTGTTTCTGTAAAAGAACATTAAATGTTACTTTCATAATTTTTTATAAGAAAAATGTCATCTTACAATTTATAAAGAATATAGTTTGAATGTGTTAGAAATAGTATAGTATCCATAAATTGTACTTTAAACAACCGTTCTGTAAAAACTTTAATGTAAGCGAATTCATTTGCATGGTCCGGTAAATAAGTGATAAAAACTAAGCACATTACGTTCTGCCTGTAACACATTGTAGTGCATAATAATAATGTATATCAGTTTCGCAACGTTTGAAGTAATTTTACATCACTGAAATGTATAATCAGTTATCATCCCTAGATCTTTATGCATCCAAATTCTTTTCAGTATCCCTTTAAACAAACTTAAAGTGCTACACAATTAATTTTCAACCGGGAACACGCTATAATAAACACCAGTAACTTATATATATAGTCAAAAGTGATCGGCCCCTCTTTGCAATTTTAAACGCGTTGTTAAAAATATTGAAAAATACATGAAATATTATACTGAAACTCTAGGTCTGCAAACAAAATAATACAGGTCATATATTTCTGCGAAGGTATTTTCCCGAAATCCTGTAAGGAACCGTCAACAAATTGAAAAATATTAAAGATCTTTTCGATAACCATGTCAAAACTAATGTAGCAAACGCGTTCAACTTCAAATTATGATTAAGTGACTCATCGAAATAAAAGTGTTCATTTTTATGAGAATAGTATGTATACTTTTAGAGTAAGTATGATTTTTATAAAAAGAGTCCCAAATTTTGCCAGGTTTTTTGCTTATAATTTGCAGAGTTCTTAATAAAGAAAATGTTCTTTTCAGAAAATATAACAAACAACATTAGGCCAATACCCTGTAATCAGAATTTTAAAATAATAAAAACTGTATGAAAAATGAGCAGATTTACTAAATAATTTTTATGCACATGCGTGGACGCAATCAAAATATAATTTACATAATGTATTAGCTAAATGTATAGAGCAACTTTTGTGAAAGTCTCAAAAACATAGTTTGGAAATTCTGAAAATTATCGTCGATAGAATAAGCTAAAAATCCGTTATTCCCAAAATGAAGTAAAAAGATGAAGGGCTGTATAAATATATTGATTAGTGTTCATGTAGCATGTACAAATTTGCACATACTATATTTGGATACAACCTCTTATATTTTTGCTTCAATTTGGGAATAACGGATTTTGATTATCAACGATAATTTTCAGAATTTTCAAGCTATGTTTTTGAAATTTTTACAAAAGTTGCTCTATACATTTGGCTAACACATTACGCAAATTATATTTTGATTGAGTTCACGTATGCGCAGTGATTAATTATTTAATAAACCTGCTCATTTTTCATGCATTTATTATTTTTTTAAATTCTGATTACAAGATATTATATACATTGTTTGTATTTTATGAAAAGAAAATTTTTTTTCTATTAAGAACTCTGCAATTTAAAAGCAAAAAACTTTGCAAAATTTATGATTATTTGTATAAAAACTGTAATTTTTCTACGAGTATTCTGTATATCCTCATGAAAATTAATATATTAAATTACAATATGCCACTTAATCATAATCTGCAGTTTAATGGCTTTTGCTACATTAGTTTTGACAGGTTTATCCAAAATATCTTTTTTCTTTTTCAATTTGTTGACGGTCCCCTATGGAATTTCGGTAAAAATCTCCGTTTAAATATATGACCTGTACTATTCTGTTTGAACCTGGAGTTTCGGAATACTTCCTCGTGTATTTTTTTAGATATTTAACAAAATGTTTAAAATCGCAAGTAGCCAATCCTTTTTGGCCATATAGTGTATAAAGTTTGAAAAAATCCACGTATATTTACGAAACATATTATTATTGTTATACTGCAGACCACGTCCCTACCAGGTGGAGTGGCTAGCTAAACGGGTTGTGACCTGAACACAGAACGAAATTCGCAGATCGCTGCAAGGCGAAAACCCGCTTCACAAATCACAAGTACCTTTTCGACATCGCGGAAGTGCTTTACTTCAGTTTTTTGTATAAGCCGGATGTTGGTTGATATTAACTTTGTTGATTTGGCGAATAAAGAAAAGAAAGCAAAATTAAAGAAAAGGGGAAAATAGGGGGTGTAAGCCCACAATCTTGCATAACAGTCGCAATAATTACACTGGTCAACAGCTGTTTTGGTGCCAGGGTATTTTTAGCTGATTTTATATGAATTTAATGTCCTGAATTCAAATATGGCATTAGTTTTTCTCTATCAGCTCAGTTTTTTAAGATAAACAACTTTTTGTGAAATATATGTTTCATTATTTTAAGGTAAATCCATGTTTTAAAAAATGTATGTAAAAATAAAATAAATACAGGATTTTTATTTTTTATAATACACAAATGTTAGTTTTTATTATTATGATATACACATATTCAAATAATAATTTTTTAATTATATTATACAAATATTTTTACTCACAAAAATAGAGAAAAACGTCACAGATGAAACTGATACTCATTGAATGCTTCGGAAGCTTCTTTTCCGTAACATTCTGGAATATATTTTAGAAAAGTGTCTTTTTAAACTCAAACTGTAATCTGAAACCCTTTGCATATCTCATCTTTTTTGGTAAAAGTCCTCCATAGTCTTAGTATTGAGGTGAAATCTTTCGGGCTGTTTATCACTTGTGCCTTCTTTATTTTCAAGAAAATGCTCTAAGTCGCAATGTAAATAGTGCACTTTAATGCTTCTAGTACACCCAAAAGATTTAAGACTATTATGCTTTTCATTTACCAGTTCTACATGTATTTCTCCTTTGCATTTGCCCAGAATGTTTTTGTGAACTGCCACAAAAGAAGTCCAGACTTTTTATTCAACCTGACGACGTCCTCATAATCACTGTTACCTTCACAGCTATCTAAAAGATGATCAGAAGGACAATATTTATCCTCACTAAGCTCTGGTAGGTGATGAAACGTTTTGATCGGTAGTTCCTCTGAGTGAGAAAGTGGGGGTCTTGAAGACACTAAATCAGGATAAGTTTTCTTATTACAATTGTTTCGATTAATTCAAATAGTATTCCAGTGCTAGGTAGAAATAATAGTCATAGAAATGGTTTTGGAGTTCTATCCAAACCATTGGTAAGCCGAATTTGAGACTTATTCTTTTCCGTCAGCTCACTGTTATAAATGTTCTGTACAAGTTTTACAGACCTGCTGCGGTGCGCAGATTTTATCCTGATCACCAAGTCTAACCCCAAAGTATCCAAGATAAGCTCTCTTTACAAAGTCGGTAACATATTTTCTGTGTTCTTTCAACTTTTATTCTCCGCATATGTAGCAAAACTTATCTGGATGATTTATACAACCTTTTCTACTTGAATTCATTTAAATTCCATTCTACAACGCAAACACAACAATCTACAACACTACGAGTTTTACGTTAAATTGATACGAATTCTACCTTAAACACAAATATCATGGAAGTTCAAAAACTTTAGAAAGTCAAAGAAAGCGAGTTTTGTTTCCATGGAGCGAACTCTGAAACTAACCTTATCTCTTGGAGGCTTTTACATTTGGCTTTATGGATGAGCGGTGCGAAATCATAAGCATGCACAGATTCTCAGTTTTGCTTGCACATTTGTTTTTTTTTTTTTTTTTTTTTCAAGATCTTGCGGTATTTTAACGTCCTTCTAATCGCCTTGAGGGTCGTTATAGGGCTATGTATCATAAGGTCAGTTTAAATATTCAAAGTCACTTTAGTTCTAAAAAATCTTTAGTCCGCTTTGCATATCTAAAAAAGTAGAGCTGATAGAGAAAAACTGACTGCATATTTGGAATCAGCGTCCCAAAAATATTCAAAATCAGTTGTAAAATCTCAGGCACCAAAAAAAAAATTTTTTTTTTGTAGGCCTGTGTTATCTCTATCTGCCGATCTACTCACACTGACAATTATGATGGGGGAGGGAATGGTTAATGCATGGCCTAGTACATAGGTTAGTGAAATTTTGTCAATTATCTAAAATTAAGATTTACTTATCAATTAAACACTACTCAGTCATTAAAATTAAAATAGTTAAAATAGAGGAGGGATGTTAGATACATTCTTCAAATAAAATAGGGAAAAACGGATTAAATATATTACCACACATTCATACTTTCTTACTTAAAACTTAGCAATCATACATACATACTTGCAAATTTACTTACGAACATGCCTACATACATTCATACCGATAAATTCGCATATTATAATATTATGACGATTTAAACTAAATTTAGTAAAAAAAAAAAAAAAAAAAAAATCATGCGTCAAGAACAGGTTATGAAATACTTTCCAACATATTCAGGATTATATAACAAAACTTCACCGTTTCGTAAATATAAAAAATAAGAGGTAATTGAGTCATTTATAAACGCATAATCCTTTTGAAAACCCAATTTCGGTAATTCCTATCTAGAATCATAAAATCATCTGAATTCTTTGAAAAACCCTGTATATGAGATATAGATTGTATTTATTAACTATATGCATGCCAAAATTTAGTTCAGTTAAAAAATACATATACCTCAGTTGAAAATTCCCCTTTAGCGATTTTAGCTAACAAGGAAAATACTACGTGAATTCTTTTGTGCATCCCTATATACGAGGTATCGAATTTATGTAGAATGAGTAATATGCAAAAAATTAGTTAGATTTAAAAGCACATACCGAATTTGAAAACGCACTTCCAGCAATTACTGCCGGCCGATTGCCGGCTGTGGCCGATTATTTTTGTGTGTCCCTATAAATGAACGGCAAATGCTATGAATGCCTTATTCTGTCATAAATATCTTGTATTGTTGTGAAATTTAACGATTTATATTAGTTCAAATAATTCAAATTGCAATTCAAAATAATTTAAATGATTTGTATTTTCTAATAATTTAAATTCAAAACAATTTAAATAATTTGTATTTTCAAATAATTAAAATTACAGTAGATCAAGTAAATAGCTATCCTTATGCTTTTTTTCTTTGCTTACTTTAAACTTTCCAACTACGTTAGAAAGAGTTATAAAAAGTCCCGATGTACCTCATTTATTTTGACTATCATGATAGTCTCAAGTTTATTTTTCCATGCATGTCTAATGTTAATTAAGAAACTTATTTAAACTCTTAACTGCCAACGAAATCTTAATCTTCAGTGCTTTATTTAATAACATAATTCTACAATTAAATAACTCGCAATTAGTTTTCTAAAAATAATAGTAAGAAAATGCACGTTTTAAGTGTGAAAAACACAGTTCTTCTGATGAAAACGGCCCTGCGCATATCAGAGTTCATCATTTCAATAATATATGCAGGTATTCTCTGAAGAAGTCTCTGAAGACGCCAGCGGCAGTTAAGGGGGTAATACAAAACTTTTTTAAACTCATAATTTTACCGAGTTTTGATAATACTTCAATGGTGTATCTGTTACAGGCCAAACCCGATTTTAGGCCAAACCAGATTGGCCTAGTCCAAACTAGTCTATCCTAACGCCCATCGGATAAACTAGTTTTTCCTAGGCCAAACTAGTCTATCCGAATTCCCATCGGATAAACTAGTTTTTCCTAGGCCAAACTAGTCTATCCGAACGCCCATCGGATAAACTAGATTTTCCTAGGCCAAACTAGTTTGGCCGAACGGTCATTAGGATAAACTAGTTCAGCCTGCTATTCATTGGTTTGAATTAGTTTATCCTAGGCCGAACTAGATTGTTCTAAGCCAATTCAATTTGGCGTGATTTTTTTAAATCTAAAGACCGCCACGGAGCCAACTTTCTAGTTTTGATCTAATTTAGCCTAGGCCAATGCAGTTTGACGGATTTTAGCTCACAGACTATCAAAGTATGAGAGCTAATGTGCTCGCAGATTCTGTGTGCGTGTATGTAACCATGTACGTATGTATGTACGTATGTACGTACGTATGTACGTAATGCGATAACTCCTGATAGAAATATCCAATTTGCTTCAAAATTTGGGCATAGATTTATCTTGATAACGAACTTTCCTGATTAGTTTCAGGGTTCATTGGCTAAGAATAATGGAAGGGGAACAAAAGGCTAATCCGCACCCCCCCCCCCTCCTCCTTAATTTCGTTGAGTCAGTTTTCCATGCAAAAGTATCAAATTTTATAAAAATTTTAGGTACAATATCATTTTGATAAGATACATCCATTATTAGTTGTTCATTGTTTACATATAAAGAAAGGAGGAATTGGGGGTAACACTCTTAATTTATGTAAATAGGTTTTTCACGGATAATTTACCGATTCGTTTCAAATTTTGGATGTAGGTTTCTTCTGATAAGGCGTTTACCTGATTAATTTTGGGGGTTCTGAGTTTAAATATAAAGATAAAGTGGTTTATTTTTTTCAATCGGATAGAAACTTTTGGTTTTATGAAAATATTTTTAATTCGTAACAGATATTGGTTTTCGCACACATCATTTCACGCGAAATTGTTCATATTAAAAAAGTAAATATCCGAATCCTTTTAAAAATAAGAAAAAGCTTAAATAAAACATAAAACTTGAAATTTAGGATACGGGGAGGGGTATAGTAAGGGGGCGCTAGATTTTTTTTTAAAGCTCAGCGTTTTTTAAAGTTTTAGCTGCTAATTAAATATTACCTTTTTTTGAAACTTTTAGAAACATAATATAACATGATGTTAAATATTTAAGAGAAAAATTGCCGCGTCAAATACCACTATTTCCTATTAGTAATTTTTGTAAAAATGTTAAATTCTTGTTTGAATTGTTGAAACTTTGTGATAGTTTATAACACGTGATAAAAAATTGTATAAAAAGTCCCATTACGAAAGGGATAGAGGGGGGGGGGGCAAACAAAATCAGGAAGTATAATGGAAATTCTAGGTTGATCTATTTGAAACTTTAAGATAGTTTATGACATATGATATAAATTTATAAAAATATATTTCGCGTTTAATGCCACTATTCAAGAATAGTGATTTTTGCAAAAATCTTTAATTCTTATTTTGAAGCACCGCGACATCGAGTAACATATCTACTGATAGATTCTTTAACGGAGTTTTCTTAAGATACAGTTTTGTTGGTAATAGAGTGTGCTCCCTGGTGATGGAATGTGGAACTAATGCGAGCACCCTGGTGTTGGAATTTGGAACTAATACAACGCGATTTAGGTATTTACGAATGTTGAATCGAAGAGAAAGAAACATGATGATAAATACTTAAGGAAAAGGATTCCGCATCGAAATACCGCTACTTTCTAATAGCAATTTTTGTAAAAATGTTAAATACTTGCCGGAACTTTTTAAAAATCCCTAACAACATCTTTCAAATTCTAATTCAATCTGGAATTTGATGAAAATCTGTATATTAGTACTATTTGAGGTATTTGAATTATCGGAGAAATCATAAAAAACTGGATAGAAGCGCTACCTATTGAGCCATTTACTCTAAAAACAAAAGAATATTAATTTATATCAGACACTAACTGAATTTGAAGTTTGATGAAAATCCGTGCATTTCTTCTTGAGATAGAACTATTGCGATAACCATGAATAATGCCACATACCAGCGCCACCTGTTGCACGATTTACTCCAAAAACTAAAACGTACTTTTGTACTTTTTTATATCAAGGACTAACAGAATCTGGAGTTTCATGAAAATTCACGCCTTAGATCCTGAGATAGAGCTATTGCAATAATCATGAATAATACCATATAGCGGCGCTACCTTTCAAGAGGTTTGTTTCAAAAACTACAGAATACTAATTTATATCAGGGACTTACTGAATCTAAAGTTTGATGAAAATTCGTGCATTAATTCTTGCGACAAAATTATTTCAGGAATCGGGAAAAATGAGCATAACAGCGCCACCTATTGAGCAATTAACACGAATACGTAAAAAGATTTAGTTCATATCACGGATTTACTGATTCGGAAGTTTGATGAAAATCCGTAAATTAGTTATTGAAATAGTGTTAATGCAAATCAGTAAAAACGCACTTTAGAAGCGCCATCTGTTGAACTATTTACATGAAGAAGTAATCAGTATCGATTTATATCAGGGACTATCTGAATATAAATTTTTATTAAATTCCGTCCATTAGTTCTTGAGATACAGCTATTGTGAAAATTGTAAAAAATGCAGCATATCATAGCCATGTTGAATGATTTACTTCAAAATAGAAACAACACCAACTCATGTCATGGACGAACTGAATCTAAAGTTCGATGGAAATTTGATGGTGTTAGTTATTAAGATAAATCTGATGCGTAAATCGTAAAAAATGCAAAACAGTAGCTCCACCTGATGAACGATTTACACCAAAAACTAATCAGCATTAATTTAGATCAGAGACTACCTGAATATAATTTTTTATTAAATTTTGTACATTAGTTCTTCAGCCGCCTCCCCACAGCTTGCGGCAGCGTATAGCAGGTGTGCTGCACGCGTACTGCCGAATGCCCTCTTCCTTTTCGAATGAACTTCGAAGCGAACAAAATTTAAATCATAGCAAGCGTGCTGAGCACGCACCACCGAATGTAACCCTCCTTTTCGAAAGAACCTCGAAGCGAATAAAATTCGAACCATATCCAGACTTCGAGTAATCGTAATCGTGTAATCGTAATCGATTATAATCGACTACAAAAACTGCGTAATCGCATTGTAATCGTAATTGTAAATTTTAATTTCGAAATAATCACGATATAATCATAATCAAAAGATTTCACTTTGATTACAATCATAATCTAATCGTAATCGCAATGCAGATAATCAAAATGTAATCTGTATCAAAAAGCTATATAATCGTAATCGAGCACAAAAAATGTGATTACGTTCTTCGATTACACCTTTTTTTTCCCGTTCTTCATTTCGCCATATCCAGAAAATATTTGGTCGGTGAGTTAAACATTGCACCAAGGAAAGAGTAGACGTTTGGAGCTCGTTAAATCGCCCCTAAAGTTACAAGTGAGAAGAGGTCATAGGTCAGGCAGCAGTTCGAGGTGAAACAGAATACATAGTACTTTACACTGTATATAGTCAACGCTATAGAGGGCTGCCCCTGGTATATAGTATAAAAATATAGAAATAGTCTGACTTCGTTAAAAGATATTGGGGAAAATACTCTGGTTATACGAGGGGTCTTGTTTCGCGGGTTATTGAGTGAAAGTGATAAAGGATAGAAAAGAAAAAAGAAAGAAAAACATTTTATTTATGGTTTTATTATGGGCACTTAGCAATTGGACAGACATCACCCTCTTTGAAATGTGGGAATGGGAAAATAAAGAAAATGGGGAAAAAAAGAAAAAAAAAAAAGATGCTTAAATTACATGTGACAATTCATCGAACAGCTCATTCGCATTTTGGATTTCTTAGTGGTTGGTTATATCTAAGTAGTTGTTTACAAGGTTCTAGGGAAAGAGATGGCTAAAAAAAAATAATAAAAAAATTGAAGATTATTTCACGGAATCTGTATCAGAATTTAATGAAAAAGGCGTGAAATTTTTAAAATATAAATGTAAATTATGCTCTTCAGATGTCAGGGTCTCCATAAAAACCAAGTCCAATTTTAACACCCACATGCAGGTAATTTCTTACTAGATATATACATATTGTATCGATTTATTTTAGAAATATTGCATAGTGATATCTTATCTTTTTCTTTAAAATTGTAGTGAAAGGAATTTTTTATATTAAATTAACTATATAGTGTTTTTAATCATAAGTATAAAGTCTGTTTATTCAAAATTTGTATTTTAATATATCTGGATAAGTTAAACATATAGATCAGTTTTCTTACAAAAGCTCTAATAATAACAGATCGTTTTTTATTTATTTTTTATTTATTATTATGTTTTTAATACTTTTTTTATGAGAATCCCCTCCAAAAAAAACGGAAAGTAAGACTGGTTTGTCAATAAATATACGGGTGTAAGTAAGATTTCTTTGAGGGTGAAAGACAATGTTAATGATACCTAGTTGTTAGTAAATTTCTTTAGCTTATACGCCGACAAATTCAATGACGAACCCCCTGAATTTTGAAATGTAGCCACCAAATTTTTTTTTTTATCTCTGATTATTTTAAAAAGGGAAAAAAAAAACTATAAAAAAAATCTCTCTAAATGAGTTATAAATAAATAATAGGGAAAAAAAGGTAGTTAATTTTTTTCCCAGAAAGGTTTGTTTCCCCCTCTCCCCTCCCCAAATATACTCCAAAATACACTATTTTATATTATTATTATTATTATTATTATTATTTGCCTGTTAAGGTTTATGTGTCTCAATTTTGTTTTAAATATGTGGTTCAATTGGACAGAGGTATGCAAATGAAAGAAAAAAGAATGAATTGCTTTAATTCTTCCATTTCGAAAATTTTGGCAGAAGCTTATTTTATTTAATTTTTCTACATTTTTTAAATTTTGTTTTGCTTATTTGCCCAAATGTCTTGCAACGAATGTTCTGAGGAAAATAACCTTATTTAAACTTATTTCATGTTTAAATTTTACGTTAAAAGAAAAATTGTGAAACACATGTTTCCCCCCCCCCAAATTTTAGTGTATGTGTAAGGGGAGGGGGGCTCATTCTACGTACACCGGTATTCGTGAATTTCAAATCAGAATTTCGCATGTTACATATACCTATTCTATTAATCAAACATCCTTAGAAATGCTCTTAATTTCAAAATAAATTTATAATAATGAAATATTCAAAAGTTCTAAAATATTCAAAAAGGAAAACATATATTATTTATATAGAAAAGAATAGCTCATTTAATATAAATGATTTATTTTTCCTTTAAAAATAAATAAATTAAAGGAAACGCATATTTTGTAAATTTGTAACTCTAGTTTGTAACATGTAGACTACGGAATTACTGTAATCGAACTGTAATCGTAATCGACTAGTTCGGTAATCGTAATCCAACAAAAAAATATTAATCGTAATCCAAATGTAATCGTAATCTTGAAATAAAAAAATGGATAATCGGTTATGTAATCGTAATCAGGCTTGCATAAATAGAGACATAATCGTAATCTATTTTTTGAAATTGGAAATAATCGTAATCTCAATCGATTACAGTCCTCTGTAATCGACTCGAAGTCTGACCATATCCCCGCTGCCCACGCCAGTCCGATAGTGGGCGAAATCAGCAAGTTTTAGCTAAGCCACGTTATATTAGTTCCTAATTCCAACACCAGGGAGCGTACTCTATTATTAACAAAACTGTATCTGAATGAAACTCCGTTAAACAACCTATTAGTAGATATGTTACTTGAGGTCGCGGTGCTTTAAAACATAGAATTTCCGTTATATTTCCTGATTTTGTTCGCAACCACATCCTCTTTCACGCCGAAATGTAACTTTTTTTTTATATAAATTTATATCATATGCCATAAACTATCACAAAGTTTCAAAAAGTTCCAGCAAGAATATAACATTTTTACAAAATTTACTATTAGAAAATAGTGGTATTTCGATGCAGAATCCTTTTTCTTAAATATTTATCATCATGTTTTTTCTCTTCGAAATTCGTTCGCTTCAACATACGTCCGTTCCAAGATTTTATATAAAAGAAGGGGCCCGATAGCGGGCGAAGCCGGCTGGTTTGAACTAAATCGCGTCCGAATTCCAAGACCAGAGTGCTCGCGTTATATTAGTTACAAATTAGTCCGTTATATTAGTCCTACATACGTACGTACATAAGTATGTACATACGTACGTACATGGTTACATACACACACACAGAATCTGCGAGCACATTAGCTCTCAGGCTTTGATAGTCTGTGAGCTAAAATCGCGTCAAATTGCATCGGCCTAGGCTAAATTAGATTAAAACTAGAAAGTTGGCGCCGTGGCGGTTTTTAGATTCAATAAAATCACGCCAAATTCAATTGGCCTAGGGCAATCTAGTTCGGCCTAGGATAAACTAGTCCAAACCAATGAATAGCAGGCTAAATTAGTTTATCCTAATGACCGTTCGGCCAAACTAGTTTGGCCTAGGAAAATCTAGTTTATCCGATGGGCGTTCGGATAGACTAGTTTGGCCTAGGAAAAACTAGTTTATCCGATGAGCATTCGGATAGACTAGTTTGGCCTAGGAAAAACTAGTTTATCCGATGGGCGTTAGGATAGACTAGTTTGGCCTAGGAAAAACTAGTTTATCCGATGGGCGTTAGGATAGACTAGTTTGGACTAGGCCAATCTAGTTTGGCCTAAAATCGGGTTTGGCCTGTAACATATCGATAAAAATATGTATAACATTGGATATCTTTAATAAAATATTTAAATTTTAGATCCAGTCGTGAGAGTTTAAGACTTTTGGGAAGCGTTGGTGAACCAATTAATCCCGAAGCCTGGTTATGGTACTACAGGGTAGTCGGCGATCAAAGATGCCCGATCGTGGATACATTCTGGCAAACTGAAACGGTATGGTGCTTTCAGATATTATATTTCATGTTTATTTTTTACATACTCAGAGGGGAAAAGAATTTACTAATAATTATGAAATAATAATAATGAATATTATTATTATTATTATTATTATTATTATTTCGTATGCATGAGAAAAATGGGACAGCCATAAAGGGGAGGAATGTAATGAATAAGGACATCAAGTTTTTAAAAGCACCAACAAGACTGAATGGCTGTTTTTAATCTATCAAAAAATCTTAGGGTTAAAAACAAATTGCATCAGGACCTATACTTAGGTCTCACGTCACATAGCACTTCCAGTGAAAAGAAAGTTCATATTCTTTCTTACCTTTGAAAGTATTAAGGGATACCAAATTTTCTTGCAGTCTGGTTTCTTCAACTTTTCAGCGGGCACACTTAAATTTTTTGAACAAACGGATACGCGAAATATTTTCTGCAGACGTAGTAGTTACATCATTACAAACGCAATATTTTTCATAATAAGAATAAAGTATATGCCACAAGAGTAATTATACATATCAGTAATCAAAATCTGTTTTTTTTTTTTTTTGTGCCATTTGTGAGAGCAAAATTTCTAAAATAATCGAGTTTGTCGTAAATTTTGCATAACAGCCAGCCTTCTAAAAGGTTAAAGATAAGACATTAAATTATGTTATACTGTGACGTAAATATATATATACCGGGTGCGTCATAAGTTCGTGCAAACTTTAAAAATCCATAAAAAGAGAAGTAATGATCGGAAAATTTTTCGGTTTGCCCGATTATGATCAAAACGATTTTGGATTTTTTTCCCATGGATAATAAAAAATGATTTCAAAAGTAACCGATAGAGGGCGCTCACAAGTCATACTGAGGCATTTATGCAAATCAGCCTAGCAATAAAACATCTGGCTGGAAATGGATTCATCATTTGATCTCGGCTGCTTGCTATCATTTCCAGATCGACCACTAGTGATTAAACTTTTCTACAAGAATTGTGAATCCACAATTGTTGCATTGCGCTCGAAGAGAGCTTTTAAGGCGCAAAAAACCCCTATTCATTAACCGGGTACTCAATTTAGTACGAAATTTTTAAGAAAATTTATTATGACGATTGTGTTTGCCTGATTTGCAAACAATATCTCAATATGGCATGAGAGCGCCCTCTATCGGTTATTTTTGGAATCATTTATATTATGCACGAAGAAAAAAAATCCAAAATTCGTCTGATCATACTCTCGTAAACTGAAAATTTTTCTGAGCATTACTTCTTTTATTATGGATTTTTAAAGTTTGCATGAATTTATGACTCACCCTGTATAGCATACATAATTAAAATGAAAACCTTTGTGTGAAATTCAAAGGAAATTTAACTATTAAAATGAAACCATAAATGTAAAATAAAAAATGAGAAAAATAATTTAAAAGATTAACACTGGAAATTAGATATACAAAAATAAAAAACTATGAATAGCTTATGGATTCTTCAGAGGAGCTACATAAGCATAATTCAAAGTGAAGGTATATTATTTCTTCAAATGTTGTCGGCATCAAACATAAAAATGACAATATTTGGCTCCTTATAACATGTCAAGAAATCCAAATAAAAATAAAAATTATTAGAGATCCAAAAAATAGATTATGATATATATTTAATACATAAATACTTTTGAAAATAATTTATAAAAATTTCCAGAGCAGCAAATCTGCTAAGGATTAAGAAAAATGTAGAAATGTGCCTCTTACCAGGCCAATAACTCAAGGTAATATTTAAAGCTTCAGTAAATAAAAAATAATAATGGAAAAATAAGGGAGGATTGGTACTGTCATCTAGTGTTAAATAAATAAAAAAAGTTACAATAAGCAATTATATTTTAAAAGGCAGACCTAGGAATTAAAAACAAATTTAAAGATAGTAAAATTATTATCGTCAATCTAAATATAAATAGATATTAGGATTAAATATGGATAATATGGTAATAAAAATAATAAGTAATGTAACAAAGTAAGTAGAATAAGTTTTATAAAATGTTGAAAGATGAATGTAGGTAATAGCTTTAAAAATTGAATTGATAAAGGATATTACAATAATTTTTAAAAAGTAAATAGAAAGAATAAAAATACAAGATGAATGTAGATTCTACCATTACAGAATTCAGTTTCGCCTCCGATTAGAAAAAAAAAAAAAAAAAAAAAAAAAATCGATAGAAGTTTTTTAGAAGGGCGACCCCGTTTAGATTGCAATGAACTAACTTCATTTTTCTTGTGTTTATCAATATAATAGCAAACAGAACGGCGTGAAATACCCAATTGAATAGCAATTTCTCTCTGAGACATTGGAATTGCGGAATAATAAAGAGATACAATTTGACGTGCTACTTCTTCATTGAATAGATTCATCAAAAACGGATTTTTTCTTTAGTTTAAACGCTTTTTTATAGACTCTAAGTAAAAGGAAATGCAATTTAACAATAAAACGAATGGAATCCCATCGAATTCGACGAATGAAATGTTTAAAAGACCCGATCGATTTGGTTTAAAAAAAAGCAAAAGTAATTACATTATTGAATCAATATATAATAAATATATTTACAAAGTAAATGTGAAATTTGCCAGTTACAATTTTGCATGCAAATATTCGCACAAGTACAGTTAAAATTGTAATATGAGTGCCGGCGAAATCCAGAAATTTTATTTTATATGCACTCACAGAAAAATAGCTTTATTAAAAAAAAAAAAGTAACATCGGGTACTACTAGGTTATCCCATCGACCAAAAAATTATCGCCAAACTATAAGATTAAATGCCAATAATGGATGATCGTGAATGTCACATTCAATGACATTAAATACATGTGTATATATTTATGTGTGTATAGTATATGTGTATAGTAACATATTCATATGTTTAAAATGTCATTAAGTGATTTTTATTTCGACTTTTTATTAATATTTTTATTAATATTCTACTGATTATTTATTTTTTCGTTATTTAAAATAAAAATTATGTCAATATGTATAATTTGGCTATTAATTTGGCGAAATTGGTCGACGGGATAACAGAGTAGTACCTTATATCGTTATGAGTAAAAATACGATGTTTTAAATAGTGACGTCATTTTCTCTTCAAATGTTCTTTAAAAGTTACTGTTTATGAAGAAGGCATCCATAATAATATTGTAATTCCCATTTATCTGGTTGCTGAATGACATAATTTTCCTCATTTGAAATTTCTCTTATTTTGATTTAGACATTAATTTTTATCATATATTATTTTCTGTCATTTTATTTACATTATTAATATTTCTCAGTAAATATATTTTTTTTAACTCAATTAGTGCATAATTATACGCAATCATTTTAGAAAATAAATTTTTATTATCGAGAGAAAAGCTAAACTGTGTTGCCACCATTTTGAAGAAATGTCATGAAAAAGCTTTTAAAATTAAAAATAAAATATAAAAATGGAAATAAATTAAAAAATAATTAAAATGGGCACAACTACAAATAAATAGCTTTCATTTAAAAAAATAATCATCAAAATCGGTTGACTAGAAAATTCAGGGCTGATGACACGACATTTTTAGCTTGTCTGAAAGAAATAGCCTCGGAGGCTAAAAAATGAAAACGAAAATGAAAATACAAATAATAAATTAATATTAAAGAAGTAATAATTTAAGGGAGTTAAAATATAGCGGTGACGTAAAATATAGTATGATATAAAATTGTGTAAAATTCATGAAACCTTTTCCAATAGATTTTTAAGCATATGTATAAAAGAACTTGATAGTTACTTTTTGATTTTAAAAGATATTATATTTATGGATATGTAATTATTTCATGTTCCCCAGAACTCATAAAAGCAATGACCAATATTATTTATTCTTTGTTTCCTATCATAGCACACGGGAATGAGCGAGGAAGGATTTAATTATAGACACACTAGATATCCAAATGAAGGAGAAAAACGATCGCTGAAAAAGTCAAGGAGTTTTATTATTCTTTCAAGCGTTTTCTAGAGGAATGCTCCCCAACTTTCGAATAACTTGACTGGTACGAAAGATCTTACAAGGAAGGTCTCCATACGGGCATACTCAGAAAAATCTGAAAAAATTACAGAATGTTCTTCTCATATAGTTATACATGTTTATAAAAAACATTTCGGCGGAATCTCCTTATAACGTCCGTAAAAAAATAATAAAAATTTCGTTTATTTGGCGATTTATCTCCGGTTGGCGAAAAAACGAAATTTTGAAAAATACGCTTTTACGCTTCGAATACTTTTTAAAGAAAAAACTTTCTATGTTCAATTTATTTAAATAAGTTCAGTTTAAGTAATTTTAGTTTTGCATTTTTACTTTAATTTAAGTGTAATTTTGTCACATACGTTTATACGTATTTAAACAAAATGAAATTAATATATTTTATCATTTAAAACACAATTTAAATTGATTAAAATTGTTCCAAATTGAAAAATACACTGTTAAAAATCTGCTGCATTTTGTTGCAACGCATTCCCTTGCTTGCATAGAAAACGGTTACTTGGCCGTGAAATGGAGCTTTCTCATTGGTTGGAATAGAGATATTATATACAAGCGGAGGAGTGCGTTGCAACAAAATGCAACAGATTTTTAACAGTGTATGACACGGCCAATTCACGGTGCTATGGAGCATTCTCATTGGTCAGAAGAAAGATATTCTTTAAAAGTAGTGGAGTGACGTTGCAGTAAATGCTGCAGATTTTTAACAGTGAAGTCAATTGAAATCAATTTTCAGATTCGTTAAAATCGTCTGCTTTTGGCGAGGAAATGCACTGTACGCCAAATCCCGCGTCGCTTTCAGCTTTTCACACCAATTATTCCAAACTATTTTATTTTTTTACATATGTAATAATGTAATTCCGCCGCTAATTTTCACTGATCCTTTATTACCTACATGAGTAGTTTAATTCGTATTTTTTTCAAAAAATTCTGAGTATGCCCCCAATGGAGATCTTCCTTGTTAGCTATATGTCTGAACACTATATTTTTAATAATACATTAGTCGAACGTTACGCCGACTGTTTAAATTCTAATCGAACATCGTAGCACCTTCTAACGGCCCTCACTGCCTCATCTCTAACAGACTAACTACAAATCAAATCTGCTCATTTTTGTCTATTCTATCTAATAGAATGCCAGTGTTTTTAATCTTCTCTGGCGTAAGATCAGAAATAAAGTCAGCTAATTTCTAATCTCCAATCAGAATTGCTTAAGAAGGCTTAATTTACTACTTCCGGTCGATTAATTCTGACGCAACTCAACTTCCGTAGCACTAAAACTTTTTCTAGAATTTTCCAAATCCTCGATCCATGTGCATAACTTGTAAATAAAAAAAATAATCTCAAGCGTCGGGAAGGCAGCTAAAAATAGAAATTTTTTGTCTTACGATAATTTTATTGAAAGAGAAAATGAATTTATTGGCATGTAATAAATCTAAAACGCTGAATTTTATGCTGAATTTTAATAAAAGAATCATTTTGAATAGCTACACTGTAAAAAATATCCGTTAATATACCCAAACTTTTCCGTAAAATTTTACGAATTAGTTTCATTTTTCCGAAAAAACAATAGACTTCCGTATTTGACATTTTGAAATCACAAATCCGTATAAATCGCGGAAGTGTTCCATCAATTTACCGAAAACAGTAGAGTGTAGTGGTGCCATCTACCAGGAAAATAAAAACATTATACCGAGATGATGTTTTTTAAACAATTTGCTAGAACATTTCTCTATTTCATTCTATTTTAATAATAAAAAGCTAACGTATTTTTATAATATTAAGAAAATAATAATAATTTTTTTTATTAATTCTTCTTAAGTTTGAAATAGCTGAAAGGGAAAGCTGATTGTGATTTTAAAATAATGTTTAATTTATTTATATCAAACATATTTTTTAAAAGTGCGTAGGATATTTTTTAAAAAGTGGGAAAAAAATTCTACTTTTAATTTTATTACATATATATTTTAATTTATTCAAATTAAGAGTTCGCAAATAAAATTAAAAATATATCGAAATACATTACCGAAATTATTATAATTTTGCCGATTACATAAGTTATAAAAAATCAATAACTGAAATTTATTTTTATAACCCATTGTAATTATCTTTATTGAGATTACATTAGATCGTCATAAAATAATTTGTTAAAATGCACATTTTTCTTTTTTTCAGTATGTTAGTATTTTTTAAAATAAATAAATAAATAAATAAATAAATATCAAAAATATTATAGTAGAATTTTAAAACTTTTTCAAAAAAAGAAGGAAACAAAACCCTTAATAAATTCTTTCATGTATGTAATATTTTAAAGACTAATTTTTATATACACATAAAGCTAAAATTAATAAGATAAATATTCGAAATTATGAAAAGAAAATCTGTAAAACATTTAGAATTATCCATTCAATAGAAAAATATTATCTCTATAAAAATAAACCTGCATTGAAAATCTTATCTTTACTTTATGAAATGCATCCGGAATAACTAAAGATGGTTGAAAGGGTGGTTTGAGTAATCCTGATGTAATGATATTACACTGCAAGCTACGACAGAAGACGTCTCCGAATCGAACCCCATGGAAGGTAAATGACATTTCTTCACTGTTGTTTAAATTAAATGTATACAATGCGTCCCTAATGTTAACGTGTCTTTGGAAAATAAAGAATAAAAATCATAAAGATGTTAATTTGTCCTAGAAAAATACTTTTAACTTTTCAAACAAAAATTTTTACATAAAGAAATATATATATATATATATATATATATATATATATATAACGGAAATATTTTGTGAAAAAACGGAACTATTTCTGGAATTTACGGAATTTTTTTCCGTTAAAAAACGGAAGTAGTACTGGCGTCTAGATTACCAGTACTATTTCCGTTTTTTAACGGAAAATTTTTAGGTATTTTAGAGCGGAATAATTGAATAATTTATGAATTAAGATATTGTAAAAATTAAATGAAAAGATTTTTAAAAAGTTCAGATAAACACAGGAAAATTATAGTAAATTTTACTACAATTTAAATAATAAAAGATTATTTTTAATTAGGGCCATTTATTAGATTTAAGCAAATTGGAATAAATATTTTTAGGTGGATTAATATTTTATACCTTTTATATAAAGATTAATATATTTGTTTTAAAAATAGGGTTTTAAATTAATAAGCCGAAATCATATATGAAACATTATTTAAAAAAAAATAATAATAATAATATAGTAATAATGTTAATTTTGACGAAAAAGAATTAATTTTTTAACATACATATATATATAATACTTTTGAAAATCAAAAGACAACTATCAAGTTTTCTTGACAGAACATAGCTACCACGAGCATTTCAGAGTAGAAACAACAAATGCATAGAAACAAATATTTATTATGAAGATTTTTAAAGCAATTTGATCAGTTTTAGGGAAATTTCGCTTTAACTATATATACAACTATTATAAGTACTATATATAACTAAATAAAAATGTTCATGAAGAAAATACCCTTATAGTGTTTAATTTACATTCTGAATTCAACTCTGTAAGGTTCAAACCTCAAAATTACCCCACTTTTTTATTTGAAAGTATAGAAAAGTTCAAGGAAGAACCCGTCAAATTTCGACGAAAGAAAATGTTTAAAAAGGAACTGTTTTATGGATTTGTAATAAACCTATAAAATTAGTTAAATAAAACATTATCTTTATATTGGTAAGTCTATATATAACAAATTATATTTAACCTAAAGTTAACGAAATACCATTTCTATAAAACTCAGTTGTAGAAATTGTTAAAATTAAACTTTAATCGATCATGTAAGCAGTAAAAAATAATAAAGGATTTTATTATGATAAAGTTATCAATTAAGGCTCTTATGTTAGTATACCAAAATGAAAAAAGCAGAATTTATTTCACTTCGACTCAATCACAGAATATTTTCCACGTGAAATCTCAACTCGACATCATTTTCACCGTATCATTTAAATAAGGATATGTCATTAGGATAGAGTTATCAATTAAGGCTCTTATGCTAGTATTCCAAAATCAAAAGTAGAATTTATTTCACTATGATTCAATCATAGAATTTTTTTCCTCGTGAAATCTAAACCCGACATCATTTTCAGCGTTTCAAAAATTTAAATATGCACCTTTCATAAATGTATTCACATTTTTTTTAAGGGTATTTTAATTTGATAATTTTTAAATCCTTTTACTTTAAAATTTGAAATCTCGATGCTATTAACTGAAACAAATATTATTATTATTATTTTTTTAAGTATACATGAAATGTTGTAAATGAAAGCAAAATTCGCCGGGTTTTATAGCATATGATATTCTTGATACAGCTCGTACTTTAATTTACTTTTTATTTATTTATTTATTTTTACTTTTAATGAGAAAATGGCAACATAAAGATACAGTAATCAGCTTTTTTCGGCGTTTCCCTCTTTGCTTACGTAATATATGAATCTGTTATTACGTAAGCCACGTTTAACGAATCTACTTTTTTCCTTATATTTTCAACAGAAATGGAATACTTCTGCTGCCATGTTTAGAAAAATGGTATTAAAAACTACAAAAATAAATTAATGTTTCAAAAATAAATTAAGTTACAGTTTTCAAATAAATTGCATTTAAAAGTTTTTTTTTTTTCTTGTCTCTATCTGACGGTGTAAAAATCGAAAATGTACATGTACAATGTTCAGAAATTTAAAAATTTGCAGTAGCAAAAATTGCAAAACCTAAATTGCATTTAAAATTGAAAAGTATTGCCATTCGCAAAATGACGTATGCGTTAGTGATGGGCGATTTCGATTTTTTAAATCGATTTAATCGATACTTTAAAATTTTTAATCGATTTCTCTGAAGATAATATAAATTTCATTTTCCTTCAAAAGTCGAAAATAAAATAGACGGATGCGCCAATTCCAAAATTTCAGTGTATTAGTTTCTAAGATAAAAGAATTAAAGAAACCTCAGAACCCCCCCCCCCCTTGCAAAATAGCGTTTTTTGTTGAGTGATGTACACCAAAAATTGATCAGGATCAATTTTTATTAGGTACCAGCTGAATCTGAATTTTGATGAAAATCCATGAAAGCGCGAGATACAGCTATTGCGAAATCATAAAAAATGCAGCATATCAGCGCCAACTGTAGGGAAATTTACACCAAGAACTAAATAACACTAATCTATGTCAGAGATTTACTGAATCTGAATTTTGATGAAAATTCGTTCTTGAGATAGCGCTATTGCGTTAAACATGAATAATGCAGTATACCAGCGCCATCTCTTAAGCGATTTCCACCAAAATGTAATTAGCATCAAATAATATCAAGGACTGATTGAATCTAAATTTCTATGAAAGTCCGTGCATTAGTTCTTGAGATAAAGCTAAAATAGAAACAGGAGCGTGCAAAAAGAGAACTGCGCCCGATTCAAAGTTCCAATTTAGCCCCCCCCCCCTATTAACTTTTTCTTGTGATAGCCTAGAAGTGATGTTAGTAGTAAAAATTTGGCGCCCCCTAAATTTCCGTGCTCGGACGACCACTTCCTTTCGCCACCCCCCTTTCACATGGCGCAGTTATTGGCGTAGTTTAGAAGTCCAGTTATTTGAAGTATTAGTTTATTATGTTTTAATTTTCACGCTCGTCTCTTCGAATCCCCCCCCCCCTTCCGCGTCAGTTTTAACTTACAGAGTCGTTCGAAATATGCATACAGTTTTAAAAATGTCCAATTCTCGGTCTATTTTATTTTAGATCCACCTTTTAAATCCTTGACAAAAGATAAATAAAGGGTAGCCCTTCCGCCCGTTTGGGGTTTATCTGCGCCCCGCCGGAGGGCATATTTTTTTGTTTCTTCAAAAGAAACAAAAAATTTTTTTTGAGGGGGAGGGGCTTGCACCTCCCCCCCCCCAATATGCACTTTAAAATTTAGCTCATTTAATTCTCTATCATTTTTAACTTAAAAGTTTAAGCTACAGGGCACCCCCAGAGCTGTGGACCCCTCCCCCCTCCCTGTCGATCACTCACCTAATTTTGCTTATTTCTTCACTTCATTTCAATCTTTAAAAGGCTATAACTTTGCTTCTATAGGAGTTACAGTGATGAGAAAAATTCTAGTATAGCTAACCATTTCTCGCCGTTCTTTTTGCTATTCCAGTTTCCCGGTTTTCCTTATAGGACCTTTTTTTTGGAGGGGGGCAGAGGGGTTTTTTCTCATTTCTTGATATAATATGTCTATTGAAAGCTTATGCTTCGTACATTACAAATCTAGCATAAGAAATTTTCTCCCATCATTTCAGGTCACGTTACGGATCCATAATGTGTTAAAATTTTAATTTTTTAAACTTCTTCGAAAAAAAAAAAAAAAAAAAAAACATTGATACATATCAGCGAAACTGGAGTTCGAACCCTCAATCGTTTGATTGCACACGTAATCCCTAAGCTTATTGGACACCGAGTACTCAGCAGCGCTATTATTTCTTTAGATTGCCATCTTTAAATTCGTAATATCTTTTGAATGGAATGTCCGATTCGAATAATTCAAAAAGTAATCTACAGATATTGTAACAGGCATTAATACAAAATGATTTATTTGGATAAGGATTAAGGTATGGATAGTATGGTCTAATTTTGGTTGGTGTATTTATCGCGTTTTAAAATGTAGGAAAGTAGTTATTGTGAGTTAATTACAATAGCTGGACATATGGTATCGCGCGGTTTTTTTTATAGATATTAATATATTCTTTAATATTATAGAACCTTTTTTTATTCATTTAAAAGTATTTCCTAACGATTCAAAAAATACACACGTAATTGTTCAAGGTTTCACTTCTATCGGCACTCTCAGGATGCCACTATTTTTTTTTTTTTTCATGTTCGCACGTCCTACCGCCCCCCCCCCCCTTCCTCACCGATTTTAACTTACAGGTTCGTTCAAATTATGACTGTGATTTTTAAAAAGTCTAATTCTCGTTCTATTTTGTTATAAATCCATATTTTGAAACCTCAACAAAAGATACATTTGGGTCGGGGTCGCCCTTCTGTCCGTTAGGGATTTACCTTGCCCCCCCCCCTGGGTGGGGGGCATATTTTTTGTTTCTTCCACACCATCTCATGTAACATATCGTTATAAAGCTTTTACCTCCTCGTTTTTTTCTGTTACTACCCCTCTCTCCACCTAGCTACATGCTCTTGGCACTTTTTATAGTTTCAAAGAGTGCATGTTCCCCGCGGGTCACCCCATGAATTCAACACTAAGCTAAACACTATATTTTTGTTTAGAAGCTCAGTTATTTGGGTTATTAGTTAATTATGTTTTTTTTAACAATCCGTCCGTTCTAATCCCTCGTCCCCCCCCCCCCCCTTCCTCGCCAATCTTTAATAAATGGGCCGTTCAAAGTATGCAGGTAATTTTTAAAATGTCCAATTCTCGTTCTATTTTATTGTAAATCCTCATTTTGAAACTTTGACAAAAGATACATTTGGGATATGGTCGCCCTTCCGTCAAGAGTGGGGTTTACCTTCCCCCTTGGGAATGGGACATACTTTTTGTTCTTCCAAACTATGTCGTGTAACATTTGGCTGGCATTAGAAAAAAAAGTTTTTTTTTTGTCTATACTCCTTGTTCCCCATCCTAGTTACACGCTCTTGGCACTCTTTATCCTCGGTTTAATGCCCAGTTACTCAGTGTTGTTATTAGTTGAGTTATGTCTCACAAAAGTTTTTGTGTAAGTGACAACCATAAGTGACAATCATTTTAAAATTTAAAATTCTTATTATCCGACTCTAAAATCTGCAATAGCTTAATTCTATGCCTCCCTAAATGGGGATGGCAGGTGGGAGGCGGTAATTACGGTCCTGCTGATTGTCTAAGTTTTGGAATTAGTAATTTGGATCTTCTCTGTGTGAACCTGAATATCAAAATATCGATTCTAGTATCGATTCTAGAACTGAGAAATCGATTCTTATTATGATCGATGTTGTTTTACACAATATCGATTTTAATCGATTCTCAAAATTTCCAGAATCGCCCATCACTAGTATGCGTTATGCACAGATACGTTTAGCCTTTATAATATAGATACATAACATATATATTATTAACCAAGACATATATATTTTGTGCAAAATTAATTAATATTGACTATTTTTACTGTTAAATAATGCCTTTGTTAATTGATTTATAACACTATTAAAAATATACAGGAAATTTCCCAGTCATTTGATAGTTTTTATTTAACTATAATTTGTGTAGCATTCTCATTAGTCCAAATAGAAAAAAAACGCTTTTTCTATTAAAACAATTCTAATGGCTGGACAGTTTGCTGCAATTTTTTAGCAGAGAATGTATTCAAAATATGCACAATTTATATTTTTTACATATTGCTAATGTTAATTACTATTTGAAATTGTATCATACGGTAAAAAAAAAATGCACAATTTCTATAGCAGTTAGTTATTATAAACCAACTGCTGAGATTATCTGCTTTAAAACAACGACATCATAGTAATAAAATATCTTTCATTTTACGCTTAATTCTTAGAGCCGATAAATTATATAAAAGTGCCTTAAAATGAAAATAATTCTTTGAAAGATATAGAGTAATATGAAATCATTTTTATACATTATCTTTTTCATAAGATTACTATTATCTTTATTATATTATAATATTTCTAAACTTGTTTTTTAATGGATGTAAGTTCTATTATTGTCAAATAATAGTTCACAAATATTTGTTAGCAACTGCTTTCTTTTTACCTGTCCTCCTCTAACAGTTGTTTTTCTCAAAACTAGCATACATTTCCGTCTTTTAGACATTTTTCCATTGTTTTATTCAAGCAGCCATTCTTCGTGTCGTTATTTCTTTTCATCGCAAAGCTGTCACAAGCATATACTAGTGAATTTTTATATAATTCTATTCTGTGTACTGCGATTGTTTCTCATCATTTTTATTATAACATTTAAAATTTGAAGGATAGTGAAAACCATATTTCCATTCCCTAACCAAAATAAACAAGTTGGAAATTGCACATGAAGCGTAGCAAATGAGGTGCGTTCGTACGATAACAAAGTTTTAAAAATATTCAGATCTTGTTGTTATAGTAAGACAGTACTTCGGCTATAGTATAGTGGTCGAAATCTTTTTTGTGTTCCTGTAAATATACAGGAAGGAACTTTTATTACACATCAGCAACGTATATCGTAGTCATAAAATGTGAAATAGTTTAATATAATCAAAAACGCCCCAAACAATGTTTCCCCGTATAGCATTAGGTAATAAAATACTTTTATGTGGCCCTGAAATTTACTAATAAATATTCTTTGCACCACAGATTGTGCAGAATGTTTATTTTAGTATATATATATGTACTTCATAGATTCATGTCAATTTTATTATATTCGGAAGAGTTTAACATCATTAAAATGTACTTGAAACTATTTTTTCCTATTGATCGTAATGTAATGGGGTACTTTTGATTGTCCCTCTAATTAAACTATATATCCGATTTTCATAGAATTTAAAATGACTCGAAAAAATTAGGCCAAAATTATATATTTTAAATATTGTGCGATTTGGTTGGGCAGTTTTTGCTTTGTTATATGCGGGCAGACAGACGGACGGACAGACGGTCCATCGAAAACCGGAAAGTAAAAAAAAAAAAAAAAAAAAAAAAAAGATTTCAATGCTTTTATTTTTTTTCTTTGTAGATAGAAGGTGTAATGAATGGACTGCGATGGTGAAATTAGTGTAAATGACCAGCAATATTCATGCATTACATTTCGGGCGCATAATCCGTGGATCAAACAATCATATTTTAACCCAGAAAATTCTAAAAATAAAATGTAACTTTTTAGATTACTGTGAATACTCGTCTTCAATTACTGAATAAAATTTCTGCGTCAGCATCCAAACAGAATTGTTTGATCTGCGGATTATACGTCGGAAATTACGGTACTTCTTTAGAACCCTTGGAGAGCTTTTTGATCATAATCAGCATCATAATTATTAAAACTTCTTGCAAACATGTTAGATGTTATGGATCAGTGTTTACAAAATAAAAACGTTTGCATTTCTCAGTAAATTATATCTGTCCGAACTTAGAAGCCTTATAATTATGATCATTAAGAAGCTGTGATAAATCATTTCTTTTTTAAAAATTGTTATTTTAAATTAAAATGACCAAGACAGTTCTTTTTATATTATAAATGCATATTTTAAAATACTAACTACACGTTTGTACTAAATTTGGGATTATTTATGTTATTTGGTGCCCCTATAATTTTTGCCAGAGTTGCATTTTATGATCAGATGTTATTTTTGAGAACTTTAATAATATTAACGGAAACTACAAATTGTATTTCATTTATTAATTTCGCTTTGTGCAGAGTTGATGCTGTCTAATCAAATCCGTTACCATATTTGTATGGGATTAGACTGGTGATATTTGTATCAGAGTTTTCGAAGTGTGGTACTCTATCCTTATGCATTAATATATATATATATACATATTGATTTCTTTAATTATTTCATTTTGATTCATTAACAAAAAATAACATGAGGAGCTGATATTTTCAAATATGATATAAGGTACCCTGGGGTAATAACGCCATGTTAAGGTTCTGCCAATTTTCACGGCTCAGTTTTAGATTGTATTTTTCAAACAAATATAAGATTTAATACAGCAACTCATTGACTATCTATATAAAAAAATAATTTAACAGATATGTATTCATAAAATGTAATGGCGTGATTTCTTGACCAATGCTATTTGGCGTTATTACCCACCTATACGGGTAATAACGCCATGCAAACAAAACTATGAAATAAGATGGAATAATTGCATGTAGATTACCCAATTCTAAAAATACAAACTCTACAAACTTAGAAATTGACAAATTGCATTCTAATAGGGATGAGATTTCCGCTTTTTTGGCCACCAGTATAATTTAAGAGAAAATGTCGTTCTCTTAAATCACAAAAATATTCCGATTACATAATATAGCATTTTCTCTAAAATTTTACTGGTGTGCAAAAAAGCGGAAATCTCATCCCTGATTCTAAGCTATTCAAAATGTTCAATTTTTTGTGAAAGTGTAAGAAAATTAAAGGTGTGGTGTGGGAGGGGGGAGGATGAGGCAAAAGAATATCAGACCGTGAGCTTATTTTTGCTTAAAAAAGACCGCTTAAATAGAATTATTAGAAACATTGCACAGTTTTAACTGTGTTTGTTTGGATCAGTATTTAGGATGTAGCTCGGCCACTGTAGGGAATCAACCGGAGTATTAATGCCAAGGATTGGCGTTATTACCCCGTTATAGTTATTGCACTATACATTTTAAATTACAAATTATCTCGAGAAGATATCCAAAATCTTCAACAACATTTTGAAAGTCCATGAAATGTACTACAAATTTATGTAATTAACAAAGTATTTCCGGATAAAAAAAATAGTCTTCACATCACAAAACGTATTTCGCAAATTTTACATCAAGCGTTAATTTTAGTTGCTTGTAAAAACAATAATGTTGTTGTTGTTTAGGCCCGCGTGGACCCGGTGAGCAGCTTTATATTTCTTTATAGCTGTCTTAATCCGCAAACACCAACCAAAAAACCTAAGGTACCCTGGGGTAATAACGCCACGTTAAGGTTCTATCAATTTTCACGGCTCAGTTTTACTTTGTATTTTTCATACAAATATATGATTTGATACAGCAACTCATTGACTATCTGTATAAAAAAAATAATTTAACAGATATGTATTCATAAAATGTAATGGCGTGAATTCTTGACCAATGCTATTTGGCGTTATTACCCACCTATATGGGTAATAACGCCATGCAAACAAAACTATGAAATAAGATGGAATAATTGCATGTAGATTGCCCAATTCTAAAAATACGAACTCTACAAACTTAGAAATTCACAAATTGCATTCTAAGCTACTGAAAATGTTCAATTTTTTGTGAAAGTGTACAAAAAATAAAGGTGTGGTGTGTGAGGGAGAGGATGGGGCAAAAGAATATCAGACCGTGAACTTCTTTTTGCTTAAAAAGGACCGCTTAAATGGAATTATTAGAAACATTGCACAGTTTTAACTGTGTTTATTTGAATCAGTATTTAGTATGTAGCTCGGCCACTGTAGGGAATCAACCGGGGTATTAATGCCAAGAATTGGCGTTATTACCCCGTTATAGTTATTGCGCTGTACATTTTAAATTACAAATTATCTCGAGAAGATATCCAAAATCGTCAACAACATTTTGAAAGTCCATGAAATGTACTACAAATTTATGTTATTAACAAAGTATTTGCGGATAAAAAAGTAGTCTACATATCACAAAACGTATTTCGCAAATTTTAGATCAAGCGTTAATTTTAGTTGCTTGTAAAAACAATAAGACCTAAAAATGAAACAAATTAACTTGAAGCTGTTTTTTGCGATTTATATAACTCAAAACCCTTCTGCGCAGAGCACATGGGTGTCATTTACGAGATTATTTCATAATTATGCAAATATTAGCACCTGGCGTTATTACCCCGCCTGACGTTATTACCCCAGACCACCTTACAACTTAACCTCCCCTAAACACAGACGACAAAAATCAAAATCGCAACTAATCAAACTCCCTCCGATAACCACAGCTGAACCACGGAGTTAACATCTAGTTCCCAAAGACTATACATCCTTCCAAAAGATTCTTCACCAGACACCGAAACCACCATGCGTGAATAACCACTGCTAATTCCCGCTAAGCCAGCTAGGACAATCAATATAAATCTCCTCCAAGAAACTAGAAAACCATTTAAGATAAACACCACCTTTTTTTCCTGCTACCTCAAAAAGCTCCACATACGAAACATTTCTCGACACTTGTAACTTCTTATATAGCTGCTCCCGAATTCCAGTAAACTTTTTGCATCTTAAGACTAAGTGCTCTTCCGTCTGATCCTCCTCACGACATAAGTTGTACCTCGCATCACCACCTTTAAAGAATTTTTTTTTCCGACCAAGAGTTAAAACAGTTTCAGTTAGAAATCTTGTAAAGACTACACCACTCTTTCTGTGTAAAGTATGATGAGGATACCCTATGCTATCATAATTCCAACAGCGCTCCTTATTGTTTTTGCAATATTGCTCCCACTCCCAATGCGATTCCTTATTCTTATTCTTTTTAATATCCGTAATCCAATCCTCCGGAGAAAACCAGGGGATCCAAACTTTACTATAGGGACCATATTTAGCTAAATTATCCGCAACTTCATTAATTGCTATACCTTTATGCTCGGGAACCCAGATGAAAGTGATGCCATAATTCTCCAACCTCCTCATATTGACTTCATTCCTCAGACGAGTAATGATAGCGACTGATTTCCGATGAACATTTTTTAAGGCCACCAGAACGCTTTTAGCATCTGTGATAAAAAAAAATAATTCCCCTTCTCCTTGGCGTAAAACTTTATTGCAACTAATAGTGCAATAGCCTCCGCCGAAAAAATTGAATTAATGTGCGGAATTTGGAGAGCTAAACGACTGCCAGTGTTCTGATTCACCATGCCAATAGCAGTTTTCTGATTATCCTTAGAAGCATCTGTGCCTATAAAAATAGCATTATCCTTATAGCAATTTAAAAAACTGTGAAAAGAATTTTTTATCACGTCATCCGGAAAGTCTTTATTTTGGAACGGCAAGTTGTTAATTACTATCTGAACCTCTTTGTCAATCTTGGTTCCCCCATTCTAAGTAATCATCTCCGCAACGTTTGTTTTGAAGTTCCCCAGCCTATGCTTTTCCCTGTAAATCAGGTCCTGAGAAAGTACATCCGTATATTCTGCATGTTTACACTCCGTTATAGTACTTTTGATAGGGAGAAATTCTCTCCTTAGATCATGCCTCCAAACGTTATTTTCTTTTAATAAAATAGGAATCGGACACCACTTAGACAGACCACTAGCCCACCTGAGACTAACATTGTAAATCACTTGGATTTGACGACTTTCCTTGTTATTGCAATGCATTAAAATTCTAGGGTTCCCGTCTAATAAAGCGCCAATAGTACTTTTTGTTATCTGAATAAGGTATTTAGTCTCGGTACCCCATCCTATTCCGGCTATCACTTTTATCATATTTAGTCTTTTGCTGGCCTTCTCTCTCAGCATATCTATATGATTTTTTAAGTTCCCATGTTTATTGAACTGAACACCTAACACTCTCAAATTATCAGCGTAGTCTACATCTTGTCCTTTAATAATAAAATTTTCTACCTCACCCTCTTCCCATTTTCCTATCTTCATTATTTGACATTTATTAGGATTAACCTCCAGGTTCCAAGCCTGAAGCCACTGAATTACCCTGTTAATGTTTTCTTGTAACATGTTTTTTATCCAATCAATATTATCATGAAACCCGTATAAAAAGATGTCATCAGCATAAACTACACATTGAATGCTTGAATCGAATATTTCAAATATATCCACTTGGTAAATTGCAAACAGGAAAGGAGACAACGGACTCCCCTGCAACAAGCCTCTATAATAATTTAAAAAGTCCGAAAGACGACCTCTCCATTTTACCCGAATTTTGAGATCTTGTATGAGATTCCGAATGAGGACACAAAGATCAGCACCTAGACCGAGCTTTTTTAATTTCCACAGCAGACCATCCCACCACACGTTATCATATGCACCTTTGATGTCTAGAGCAATTAAAAACCCCTTCTTCTTAGCTAGTTTGGCCCTTCTAATGTCATTGAAGATTTTATAAGAAGCCCCTTCACAATCAAGAAAAGGAATAAAACCGTAATGATTAGAGTGAAAAATTTTCCTGTCAATGCTCCAGTTGAGTAAAATCTCTAAAATCAATTTTTCAAAAAGTTTCTTGCTCGAAACAGTGAGAGCTATGGGCCTATAACCACTGATATCATTTCTGCTTTTCCCCGGTTTCTTAATGGGAATCATGATGACTTCTTTCCAAATCTCTGGAATATGTTTAGTTATCAAAATTTGGTTATACATGTCAAGTAATTGACGAAGCATCCGAGTATTCATTTTTTTTTTTAAACTCGCCTTAATCCCATCAATACCAGGCGTAGTAGATTTGCTTTTGTTAATTACTTTCTGCAATTGATCCAAAGAAAATTTTAAATTTATCCCGTCATCGCCAGAGAAATCGATAGGAATTTTTTGGTTAACGGGACAATTTTGAAAAATTACAGATAAATTGTTAGCTTGAGAAACAGCATCTGGCGGGCAGTTAGGGAAAATAAAGTCGGTATTATCTTCGGTTCGGCAGTATCCTTTCTGTTCATACTTTTTAAAATTTTATAAATCCTCGATCCTCTTCCAGCCTCCCTCGTCACATCCTCCCAGAACCTTTTATTGTCTTTTTTAATTTGCTTTTTAAGTTTAGCGTTGTACATCTTATATTTACACCAGAGATCCACACTGGCTAACCGAACTGCTTTCCTATGATAGTACCTTTTAAGCGCAAGCAAACGACGCGAGATAACCCCCCACCAAGGAGGGAGATTATCCCTTCTAACCGAGACCTTCGTCGAGTTCGACTCAATGGCGCTAATAACCTTCTGAGTCCAGATGTCTACACCCCCATCAAAAACCTGCTCATTAATACCATTTAGCTTCGACCACACACCATCCCAGTTAACTTGACTCCAAAATCCACTCCTAAGGTCACAGCCGTCACAAACCTCATGGATACAGATCGGATAATGATCGGATCCCATCGGATCGGACTGAACCGCAATAACAAATAGCCGAACTAAATTATTAGATACCAAAGTTAAATCTAAAAGAGAGCCGCCTCCCCCAGAATGACACCTTGTGACCTGGTCAAAGTTCATTAGCAAAACATCATTCCGATTGATCCAGTTTGCCAGATTGTCAAGCTTTACCTTTTTAGGATTATTATGCCAGTTCAGAAAATTTATATAAAAATCCCCCACGATGATATAATTTTCACCAATTAAACCTTTAATATTTTCCAACCAATTAATCGCATTAAAGCCTTTAGGCGCATAGATATTTATTATAGTGATCCAACGCTTTTTGTACCAAACTTTTATGGCCTGAAACTCGTGATCTCGATCAATGACCGGCAAGTTAATAATTTTTACTGGAAGACGATTATTTACTGCCAACAATAAACCCCCACCATTCCTCAAACCTCCACCTTCCCTATCGACCCGAAACCCATTCCTGTTCTTAAAATAAAGTGACGAATTACGATTTAATAACGTTTCTTGAAATGCCCATATCATGCTATTTCGGAAAATACCAGTACGAAGCCAGGGCAAATTTGATTTAACTCCCCTAATGTTCCACTGCATTATAAAATTATCCATCGACCAGAAGTAAGCAATAAACAAGTAAGAAAAATCATGCGTTAAGCATAGATTATGAAGCACTTTCCAACACTTAATGAAATCTTTAACAAAACTTTAATATTTAGGGAAATAATAGTGTATAGCCAAATATACCCAAATATGTATTCCAGTACATTAGAACAGCCCTGTATTTCATATGTCAGTTCATATAATGGGAAAATTTAGCTTAGCCAGAAAATACACAGTAGCTTGAAATTTCTTTTTCAGCAATTCGTACTATTAGATGGAAACATACTTGAATACTTTTGTTCAGCCCTGTAGTTTACATTGTACCTTCATTACACGTCAACATTATTCTAAAATTTATTGTAAACTAAAACACTTTTAAAACAACTGAAATCACATCCTCATAAATCATCATTCATAGGCGTCCATGTACCGAGTTCTTTGCGTGGCCCTGTATATCCCTTTATCTATATTCTGCAAACATTTCTCAGTAAATTGAATGCAGCTCAGCGTAAAAATGCATAGCTTATTTAAGAACCACGTTTAAATAATTTACGCTCTTATTCAGTAACGTTGGTGAGCTCTTTTGGGTAGCCCTGTATATCAACTATAACATTTATACACACCATATAATGTGCATATATTTAGCGAAATATAAACGCATATATCATAATTAAAATGCATTTCATCCCTCCATCAGCCATCATCGGACACATATGCGGTACTTCGGAAAGAATATATTATTTGAAATCTTTTATGTGGCCCTGTAAATGCTATGTACTTCATATTATGCAAGACAGTAGCGTATAATTTATATTAAGCTTCAGTGACATATATCAATTTTATTATACATGAAAAAGCTTAATATATTTAAAATATGCCACACACAATTCCCCCTTTTACCATTATCTAATGGAATTCTTTTGTGTGGCCCTGTAAATGAATAATAGCTACATTTTCACCTTATATTTTATAGAATGCATATTTTAATATGTTCGACAGGGTATAACATCTTTAAAATTCCTTTGAAACGATTTTTCTCCATAGGCCGTAATGTATTAGGAAACTTTTGATTCGCCCTGTAGATAAACTAATCATGGTAGAAACTTCATTTTCGATAGGACTTGTGCTATGGTAAACGTCAATAACGTCCTAAAATTTCATGGCAATCCGAGTATATTAACGGTTTTTCCCCATGGGCCGTAATGTAATGGAAAACTTTTGATTCTCCCTGTAGATAAACTAATCATAATATAAACTTCATTTTCAATAGGGTTTGTGCTAGGGTAAACGTCAATAACGTCCTAAAATTTCATGGCAATCCGAGTATATTAACGATTTTCCCCATAGGCCATAATGTAATGGGAAATTTTTGATTCGCCCTGTAGATAAACTAATCATGATAGAAACTTCATTTTCAATAGGACTTGTGCTAGGGTAAACGTCAATAATGTGATAAAGTTTCATGGCAATCCGAGTATATAAACAATTTTTCCCCATAGGCCGTAATGTATTGGGAAACTTTTGATTCTCTCTGTAGATAAACTAATCATGGTAGATACTTCATTTTCAATAGGGTTCGTGCTAGGGTAAACCTCAATAACGTATAAAAATTTCATAGCAATCCGAGTATATTTACGGGAGTTAGAGCGCGGACAGACGGCCAGACGGACAGACGGCCATCCGGCCAGACGGACAGACGGACAGACGACCAGACAAACCGAATGCATAAGCACTTTTCAACTTTGTTGGAAAGTGCTAAAAAGAACAACCTAAAAAATAACAGACATTAAAAATCACAACACTTACCCCAACTCTTCCTAACGAGCAGATCACCGGAAAAACCAAAATACTTGACTAAACCAGTCCACAATACATGAAAACACCCGGTACACCAACACCACACAAAACAGTTCTATGACACTCCTTCAAGGTCGGTAATCATTTCTTCACTTTCCGGAGTCACTAATAATTGCGAGAAGTCGTTATTCTGTTCTTAATCACTTAGTTTCATTTTCTTACCTCTCAAGCTATTACAAAATTCGGCAATAGTCTCTCTAGGATTTTTTTGTTTTTCAGACCTTACATTAACGTTATCTTCCTCCATGTTTTCTTTTTGAACTTCTCTCTGGTGAAACATGTTACTTATAGCTGTAGCTAATTCCATGAAACTATCCATTATTTGCTGAAATTTAAAGTCTATTAGCAATACTATTTTTTGAAATTTTTCATCTATATTTTCTTGTTTAACTTTCTCCGCATAACTCTTTTCACCTCTGACATTAATTTGTCTGTGTGCTTCGGCTAATGTTATATGTTTTTCGCTTTTTAATGTTAAAATATCTTGTTCTTTTTTCCTTATTTCGCAATTAACATCATCAGCCTCGTGCCCTTTACCACAATTAGCACACCTCACCTCAGTTTCTTGACAGAGTAATTCGGGATGGTCTTTACTGCACCTTTTACTTTTTTTTTTTTTTTTTTTTTTTTTTTTTTTTTTGTCACTAGGACATTTATTAGAGGCATGAGTGAAGCTTTGGCAAACGTTGCATCTTCTTGGCCTATCAATAAATAATCTTATTCTGTGTCTTACATAAAACAATTTCACGTATTCTGGAATACAATGACCATATATAGTAATTAAAACAGTCCCTGTTGGCACCATTTTGCCTCCGTCCCTTCTGAGAAATCTTTTAATGTTTTGAACGGTAATGCTATTTTCCTCTTCGATTTCTTCTTTGATTTCTTCAATCGTTATTTCCGGATCAATCTGAAAGATTAAAAATCTAGACGTAACATTTTCTCTCATAAACCTGTGTCTGACATCTCTATCAAAAAATTTTCTTTTACTGACAATATCTTAAGCACATTCGTAACTTTTCGTAGTAATAAGTATTTTATTGTTTCTAGTGAAACGACATACATCTATCTCGTTGGTTCTAGTAAATACCTTTTTAATTTCCTTCTTGACTTGAATTGGATTAACTCTGTGAAAGTTTCCATCTTTGCATTCTGTAATGATAACATATTCCGATAAATCTGGAATATATTTTATTTGTTCTTCCGCGTCTCTAGAATCATTCCAATTGTATTTTTTAAATTCAGCACTGTCAATTCCGAAACTTTCTGTGATTTTAATCTCTGTCCCCGACATAATGGCCGAGGCTAGCCAGAGATCAAACTGTAACCAACTCCACAATGAAAAAGAATGATAAAACTAACGAATAACAGCAATAAATTTCACCTGTAACTGATCGAAAATCCTTTCGCAAAACTTCCAAAAACAACCACTACGGTATAAATCTAATGCTAACAAACTGTTCAGAAACTAGAGCTTATTGCAACCTACAAGCTCACCAGGCCACGTCGACCATCTTTAAAAGTTCATCTAAAAACAATAAGGCCTAAAAATGAAACACATTACCTTGAAGCAGTTTGTTGCCATTTATATGACTCAAAACCCTTCTGCGCAGAGCACATGGGTGTCATTTACATGATTATTTCATAATTATGCATAATATTAGCACTTGGCGTTATTACCCCGCCTGGTGTTATTACACCAGACCACCTTATAAAATAATATTTAACTTATCTTTTTATTAGTTTTTAAGCAATTAAAAATGAGTAATAAGTGTTTCCAATATTTTTATTATAATAGCTATTTAAAAAAATAAAACGCAGATCAGTATATTATTTAGAGTATATTCATTTATTATAGCTCATAAGTAGAAAACTAAAAAATAAAAAAAAATATGTAAGTTAAATAAATCAGATGATCAAAACCTGTTTTGAATTTATTTTATTGCTCCAAAATAACAGAAAAAAAATCCTCTAATTTCAATTTTCTATATTTTAGGGAGGCGTAGTTATCACGCCACTTCCAGGATGTACACCATTGAAGCCAGGATCTGCTGTGAGTATTTGGTTTATTAATATCAAAGAAAAATTATTGAAGTTTATCTTACAGAATTTAGTTAGTAAAAATAGTGTTAAAATGCAGTTATTAATTGTATAGCGATGCAAAATGATAGGAACTATACAAAAACAAAGAAATTAGGTCGTGTTTGCTATGCAAATGCGTAAACCTTTGTGCTAAAATTTTATACATGGTACTATAATTATTATTAAAGTAATCTTTTACAAAAAATATACATAAGTTTTTAAATCTTTTCAAAGTTTGTATTTTGCTAAATTTACGCAAGAGCAAAATGATAAGAATACGCAATCGATATTTCTAAAACCGCAGAACGTGATTTCCGATATTTTCACATATCATTTAAAAACGCATTTAAAAGAGATTCTGAGCAGTTTTGTTTAGTTGTTGTTAACTCCGATGTTCCAGATGGTAATAATTCATATTTGCATGGTTTTCAAAATGAAAAAGATGCGGATTTTTTTCCACGTGTCAATTAAGTAGAGGCTCGTTAATGGTTTCGATTACCTTTTCCCTGGAAAGTAAACTTATAATTGCTTTTCCAGATGAATAAATAAAATAGACATACCTTTATTCGCATGTTAGAATTCCATTTGTTGAACCTGAATGAAAAAATTGCCAACTTTTACGAAATTTTCAACAAGACATTATTCACTCGGAAAAAGACATAAAAAAGTGATCTGAATCTGAGGATAAATAAAACTCTCAAACTTGAATGGCCAGTCAATGGTCCAAACCTAAATCCCATGAACAACGTTTGGGGTATGATAATCAGTCCCTGACTACGGTCGTATAAGTAAGTTTATTATTTAGCGTATATTCGTTTCATTACTCCCGGACACGACATTCATGGTTCACCATATTTTTTGCAGCGAATCGGATTTCACTGACACATTTCGCTCTCTAATAATTATTCTGTGAAAGAAATTTCATAAAATATCTCCTTTGCATTTCAGTATTTAAAAATATATTTTTTGATTCGATAGTCGAGGTCTGTCACTACAAAGGCCCCTTTTTTATTTATTTATTTTATTTTATTTACATTTTTTTTTCTTTTTATGAGGACATTAGTTTTGGAGCTGCTTTCAAAACTGAAAGTACTCCCGTAAAAAAAATTTAAAAACCCTGTAAACAGAATGGAAAAGGTAGAAAGGGGCCTTTGAAGAGATTGATTTCCTCTATAAAATACCCCCTTCCCCCTAAAAAATGAGATATTAAAAAAATTTCCCATAGGATTAACTTTAGCGAGTTGATGTTTCCGTAAATTCAGCTTAGCATGCTGTGAAAATATTCAATTAATTTACATTGTTTTTAAATTGTTATTAAGTTTCAGTCACTTTTCAGACTTTTCCTTTCTTTGGAGTTGTTGTAAAACTGCTGTCTGAAGATGGGAAAGAAATAAAGGGACCTGGAGAAGGATATTTGGTAATTAAAATAGTTTATTCTTTAATGAATATATATATATATATATATATATATATATATATAGTCATAATAGATTATAAACTGCCAAATGCCAATGTTACTCGAACTCAGAGGGTTCCATACATTAACTATACAAATTATAAACTGCATTATTAAAAAAGTATTGTTGCGAAAAGAATAATAAGACTTCATAAAAAAAAAACTATACAACGCACGATTAGGTATAGTTGTCTGTATATACTAGAAAAATAGAAATGGGCATATCATAAAAGTTGAAAGAGATATGAACCCTAATATCAAATATTGCTATTTTGTATTAATTTTTTTTATCTTATCTTAATCTGTTTTTTTTTTTTTTTTTTTTTTTTTGTGTGTGTGTGTGTGTGTGTGTTAAACTTAATTTGGTTCTCACATTAAAAGTAGTTTTATAATTAAACTATAGTTGACTTTTCATTAAGAGCCTGCATCAGTCAAACCGAAACTCAAAATCCTATCACAAACCTATGCGTGTTGCCACCAGGAAGGCGTATCCCGAACCCAAAGATTGACACTTTAAAAGACCAATGATATTTTCCAAGCTTGTAATTAATAAGAAAATGGTCATCTCACGCCACCCTTTACCTCCAGGCGATAAAAAGGGGATAAGATACCCCAGGAAGAAAAAAGTCATTAGCAAATGCTAAAAACTCTCGCACCTTTTCAATACTGATAGCCCGAGGGATATGTGCATTTGAATAGTTTCTTCGAGATAATTTCTGACCAAACACTCGGATCCGTTATAAAACAAGTCGACATTGACTTTTTTTGTTAGATAGTTTCAAGTGAAATTGAATCATTCATATGTAATTTTAAAAAACAACATACAGATCGTGATTATTATGTCAGAGAATGCACATTAAACATTTTCCAAAGAATCTCCTCTACATTTTAATATTTTTAAATGATTTTTTTAGCATTGAATAGCTGAGATCATTGAACTGTACAAAGACCGTTTTATATTTTTTCGATTTTGTTACGAGTATTTTATAGTGGCTTACATCAATAGAGCGAAATCCCAAGATAGAAATTTTTAAGATATCTCGTTTGTATTTTAATATTTTTAAATGATTTTTTTAGCTTTGAACAGTTGAGATTTTTCGGTATAAAGACCATTTTGTACTATTTTGATTTTGTTTACAGGTGTTTTAAAGAGGCTACTTCAGTCAAGTGAAATCCAATGGAAGAAATTTATAAAAATATCTCTTCTACATTTTTATATTTTTAAATTATTTTTTGGCATTCGATATCTCAGATATTTTGGTACAAAGACCGTTTTGTACTTTTTCGACCTTCTTTAGGGGAATTTTTAAAAAGCTACTTCAGTCAAATGAAATCCAATGGAAGAAATTTATAAAAATATCTCTTCTACATTTTAATATTTTTAAATGAATTTTTGTCATTGGATAGCGGAGATCTTTCGGTACAAAGATCGTTTTGTACTTTTTCGACTTTGTTTAGGGAAATTTTAAAAAATCTACTTCAGTCAAGTGAAATCCAGTGGTAGAAATTTATAAAAATATCTCTTCTGCATTTTAATATTTTTAAATTATTTTTTGGCATTCGATATCTCAGATCTATCGGTACAAAGACCGTTTTGTACTTTTTCGACTTTGTTTAGGGGAATTTTAAAAAATCTACTTCAGTCAAGTGAAATCCAGTGGTAGGAATTTATAAAAATATCTCTTCTACATTTTAATATTTTTAAATTATTTTTCGGCATTCGATATCTCAGATCTTTCGGTACAAAGACCGTTTTGTACTTTTTCGACATTGTTTAGGGGAATTTTAAAAAAGCTATTTCAGTCAAGTGAAATCCAATGGTAGAAATTTATAAAAATATCTCTTCTAAATTTTAATATTTTTAAATGATTTTTTTGTCATTGGATAGCTTAGATCTTTCTCTACAAAGACCGTTTTGTACTTTTTCGACTTTGTTTAGGGGAATTTTAAAAAAGCTACTTCAGTCAAGTGAAATCCAATGGTAGGAATTTATAAAAAATATGTCTTCTACATTTTAATATTCTTAAATGATTTTTATGTCATGGGATGGCTGAGATCTTTCTGTACAAAGACCGTTTTTTATATTTTCGACTTTCTCTAGGGGAATTTTAAAAAAGCTACTTCAGTCAAGTGAAATCCAATGCTAGAAATTTCTAAAAATATCTCTTCTACATTTTAATATTTATAAATGATTTTTTTGTCATGGGATAGCTCAGATCTTTCGGTACAAAGACCGTTTTGTACTTTTTCGACTCTGTTTAGGGGAATTTTAAAAAGCTACTTCAGTGAAGTGAAATCCAATGGTAGATATTTCTAAAAATATCTCTTCTACATTTTAATATTTGTAAATCATTATTTGGCATTCGATATCTCAGATCTTTTGGTACAAAGACCGTTTTGTACTTTTTCGACCTTCTTTAGGGGAATTTTAAAAAAGCTACTTCAGTCAAATGAAATCCAATGGTCGAAATTTATAAAAGTATCTCTTCTACATTTTAATAATTTTAAATGTTTTTTTGTCATTGAATAGCTGAGATCTTTCGGTAAAAAGACCTTTTTTTTTTTTTTTTTTTTTTTTTTTTCTTGTTTACAGCTGTTTTAAAGAGGCTACTTCAGTCAAGCGAAATCCTATAGTAAAATTTTATAAATATGTCTTTTCGACATTTAAAGATTTTTAAATGATTTTTTGTCATGAGATAGCTGAGATCTTTAAGTACAAATACCGTTTTGAATTTTTTTTTATTTTGTTTACAGGTATTTTAAAGAGGCTACATCAGTCAAGTGAAATCCAATGGTAGAAATTTATAAAAATATATCTTCTACATTTTAATATTTTTAAATGACTTTTTTTTTTTTTTTTTTTTTTTTTTTTTTTTTTTTTTGTCATTGGATAGCTCAGATCTTTCGGTACAAATACCGTTTTGTACTTTTTTAATTTTGTTTACAGATGTTTTAAAAAAGATACTTCAGGCAAGTGAAATCGAATGGTAGGAATTTATAAAAATATATCTTCTACATTTTAATATTTTTAAATTATTTTTTGGCATTCGATATCTCAGATCTTTCGGTACAAAGACCGTTTTGTACTTTTTCGACTTTGTTTAAGGGAATTTCAAAAAAGCTACTTCAGTCAAGTGAAATCCAATGGTAGGAATTTATAAAAATATCTCTTCGACATTTTAATATTTTTAAATGATTTTTTGGCATTGGATAGCTGTGATCTTTCGGAACAAAGACTGTTTTGTACTTTTTTGATTTTGTTTACAGGTGTTTTAAAGAAGCTACTTCATTCAAACAAAATCCTATAGTAGAATTTTATAAATATGTCTTTTTACTTTTAAAGATTTTTAAATGATTTTTTGGCATTCAATGTCTCAGATCTTTCGGTACAAAGACCGTTTTGTATTTTTTTGACTTTGTTTAGGATAATTTTAAAAAAGCTACTTCAGTCAAGTGAAATCAAATGGTAGTAATAACAAAAAAAAAAAAAGAATATCTTCTACATTTTAATGTTTTTAAATGTTTTTTTTTGGCATTGGATATCTCAGATCTTTCAGCACAAAGACCATTTTGTACTTTTTTTACTTTGTTTAAGGGAATTTTAAAAAAGCTACTTCAGTCAAGTGAAATCCAATGAAAGAAATTTATAAAAGTATCTCTTCTATATTTTAATATTTTTAAAATATTTTTTGGCATTCGATATCTCAGATCTTTCGGTACAAAAACCGCTTTGTACTTTTTCGACTTTGTTTAGGGAAATTTTAAAAAAGCTACTTCAGTCAAGTGAATTCCAATGGTAGAAATTTATAAACATATCTCGTCTACATTTTAATATTTTTAAATGATTCTGTTGTTATGGGATAGCTAAGATCTTTCGGTACAAAGACCGTTTTGTACTTTTTCGACTTTGTTTACAGGTGTTTTAAAGAGGCTAATTCAGTCAAGTGAAATCCATTGGTAGGAATTTATAAAAATATCTCTTCTACACTGTAAAAAATCTGCGCAATGTTCTTGATATTTACTGTGTAACATTCCTGGGTTTTCTCGGATTATTTCTACTCATACAAGAATACCGAGAAATCTTGTGTAATATCTTCCACAATCTCGTGTAACTTTTCGGAACAGTTGAGAAAGTGGAAATTACTGATAAACTGTGAAACGTTCCGAATATTTTCTGTGTAACATTCCTTAGTTTTAGTAGGCATACTTTTTGAGCTTTTGTGTAACTTTTCGGATTTATTCTAAAATAGAAATTATTGGTAATCTGCGCAAAGTATGTATGTTTTGTGTGTAATATTCCTTATTTTGTGGTTAACATATTAATTACAAAAAAATCGTTATTTTGCGTGTCTGTCAGTTTATTATCCCAGTTGTGAAAACACTCGGGATAAATAAAAACACACGAAGGTGCGAATACCCTTCTAATTGTGCATTTCAAAGCTCTTGTTCAAATTTCTGCCCTGTACAGCTCCCGAGCTATATTTTCCATGTAAAAACTAATTTTTTGTGTGCTTATCATTTTGCTCGCTTAGTTATGAATCGAATATGGAAACTAAAGTCACTAATTTTTACCGAAGCTTTAACAACGCATTTAATTGTGATTCTCGAATATTTTTTTCCCAGTTTAGACTCTGAAAGCTGTTCTTGGTCTTTATTTCCATATGAACTGCTATTTTGCGTGTGGGTCATTTTGTTGCTCAGTTGAAGAAAAAGACTATGGTATCTAGAGCAACTAACATTGGAATGAAAGTGCGTATGCCCATCTTTTTGTGCATTTTGAAACCTATTTTTCCGAATTCTACCAATGATCGTTTTTCGAAATTATTTTATCAGTGATTATTTGACGAAATTCTTGATTTTAGTACCGCAACTTTTTCTCCAAATACCTACTATTTCCGATTAGTAATATTCGCCTTATTTAATCAGCAGTCCAGTTTAGAGGATTTTTTTACAATGTCTATCACTATTTCCGAATAGTAATCTTTCTGCCATTAAATAAAGCGATTATTACTATTTGGAAATAGTTTGATGCTCATATCAAAAACTTAATATCTAAGTATATGCATCCGCGTCGTAAGCGAGATCTTTTGTCCAAAGAATGAAAACTTTATCTTATATTAAATGGAAAATTTTTACATTTGTTGTAAGAGCGATGTTCTGGTGATGTTGGAACTGGAGTAAATTCGGGTATTAATCGGTATCACGTCTTAAACGAGTTCGACTGTTTCCCCAAACAATAAATCTAGCATAAAAATTATTATAAACAAGATCAACGCTTGAAGGGGAAAAGGGAGAAGCTCTGGCCAACTATTTTTTTTTCAAAATTCTGAGTCTATAACATGAAATTAAAGTCATATCAGTAGAGAAATGTTTAAATTTTGTCCCCCCCCCCCTCCCTTCTTTAGTATCTGCAAGCTACATATATCTATAGAGGATGAAAAGGTACAATTTTAAGTTACTTACTAGAAAATATTACTAATTTTGTGGCAAGGTTATTGTGTCTAAATGTGATTCATAAGCATGGTAATTTTTTTTTTACTTTAAATCTTAATACAGGAATCCCAAATGCTATATAATAAGGCATTCGATATTTAACGAAACTGTAAGCATTTTTCTGCATTGATAACATTTTCTTAGAGATCTTCGATCAAATAGACATCGTTGATTTTATAGCGCCCCCATGTTTCTTAAATTTAGCGTATTTCGCAAAATTGCCTTTCAAAATTTAAACTTTGAGGATCAAATATTCTCACTAACGTAAAGAAACTAGGTCTGTTTCATTTAACTGACCAATAAACTGTTAAAAAAGGCGCCCAGTTTGTGGATTAGAATTTAAACAAGTACCAGGTAAGTTTGTATGGTATTCTTTATACAGTGTATAAAAATAATTAACCCGGGAGAACGTGCACTTACCCAGAATACGAATGTTTTAACTTCGTCACCAATAAAATCAAATTATAACAGTCACTTTATTTAGACGGAAATAATTCTTACAAATTTTGCGATAAAATAGGTTGAAGAATACTTAAAAAAATTAGTGATTGCAATTGTAAAAACCATACGCACTCCGGGTCTTTTAGGCCCTGCGCGCGTCCTCCTGGGTTAAAGCAAATTTCATGTTTAATTAAGTTGTCGTAAGTCGCATAATCCCCCATTTAAAATGTTCTTTAACTTAGCACTTAAGTATGTATTTAAGCAAGTTAATTTATATGCATAATCAGACTTATATAAAATAAAAAAAATTTATGCATATTATCATATGCTAAAAACTTTCAGTAAATTAAATAAAGGATTAAGTGAAAACCAAACAAAATTTTATAATATCAATTTAAAATCTTAATTTAAGAAAAAAAAATGTTACATAAATTAAGAATTGCTGTATTTTTATCAGGTTTTTAAGGAAGGCAATATTTCAATTATTATGCTGAATTTTTTAACATTTGTCAGGCATTTTTTAATGTTATTTTCTTTTTAAAAATTCTGAATAATTGAAATACTTTATGTGTATATGTCTTTATTATACAGATATGTGCATAAATACTTCATTTGTATGTTGGTGCAAAATATAGATAAAAATTAACATTGGCCACTGGCCAGTTACTCAGATTTTTAATTATTGACCATTAACAAAGTTACAAACACTTCATACAAAATCATATGAAGTGTTCGTACAGTTCTAACTATCAACATTATAGCTTATTAATATTTTTTAATTTTCATTCGCTAGGATTACACTCAACTGAAAACTGAAATTGTATCTAACAGAAAAATATGTAAGTAAGAAGTTACCGTAGTCAAATTAACAATATTTAAAATGAGCTCGGAAATCCTCATTAACGTGGGTGTGTATTGTGGGGGAGAGGGGGAATTGACAAATCCCAAATTATATTCTATCTACGTAAACAGGCATCCAAAAGTCTTAGACAATAATATTAAAATTAAAATTAATTAAATAAAAGCTACATTAGAAAAACTGCTCTGAATCCGCGTTAAAAGGCGGCGTAACATCGAGGATTTCTCAAACTTAATTTCTAAATTTGAATATATTATGTACTCAAACTTAAAATATGCGTTATGACCATATTGAAAAACAAGAGCTTGGAAATCCGCATTAGCAAGCCTTACAAAGCCCAACTAAAATCCACGCAAACGGAGCTTCTAAATCTCACTTAAAAAATAATTTTTAAAATTCAAATTTATCAAATTAACATACACCTGCATAAAGAATAGGAAAAGTACTCGAAACTACATTAACAGGCGATGGAGTAACATGGACGATTTCTGTGATTTGATTTAAAATAATAGAAGTTTAATGTTATATAATTCAACAAACTTAAATACACATTAACTAGTATATAAGAAACAGGAATTATGGAAATACGCTTTTAAAAGTAATTTTTAAAAAGCATACCGAATTATTTATTACCAAATGAATTGAGAAAAAACCTGAAAAATAAACTCGTACTTAGCATGCATAAGCTTACTTCCATATTTAAAGCGCAAAATAACATTTTGAATTTAAATCTTATTACATCTATTGTTATGATTTGCTGAACATTTTCAGTGTCACTCAGTATATCTTGAATCTGACATTTTTTTAACATCTTTATTTTGACAGGGTTATAGCAAATGCATTTTGAAAATTTCACAACACTACTTTTATAAAACATCGGGACAAATTTTATGAGTGTTTCAAGTGAAGGGGGAGTATGGGGAAGTTTAAATTTTGCTGCAATTATTATGATAGTTAAAAAATATAATTAAGTATCCTTGAGATTAATCCATCTTTCTTTTAAATATGTACCCGAAATCTGAAACTATTCGAATAATTTTATGGAAGGAAAATGCAATAAAAAATGAAAGTAGAGGATTCTACCCCCCCCCCCCAAATATTTGACCTATAAACCCCTCCATTAACAGTTAAGTGCCATGTCATTCACCGGTGACTGACATTGAAATTTCCGTTTCAGCCGCGTCAGTTGCCCGTGACCGACAGCGTAAAATTATAATATAAAACTAAATATTATATTGTTTTAAGGAATTGCTGAAAATTTATTTAAATTTTCTTTTTATTTTATTAAAGGATATAATTAAGTAAACGGAAAGTTCAGTGTCAGTCATCTGTGAGCGACGTGGAATTCAACGTGTTAAAGGTGTAATTTATCCTTCTAATAAAAGGAGACCAAATTTTAAACTAATTGGTTCTCGACAAGGAAAATCTAGATAAAGCTGAATTAATTGGAGAGAAGGGTTTCTTTTACACATGACCTATACTTGACCTAACATTGTTGATTTGATTAATCTCGCCTAATTTTCTAATAAATTGATACCCAAACTTCAAGGAAAAGGGATAATTTTAAACAAAAGGTTTTGTTTAAGCCTATTTAAGAGGGGAAGGGGTGCTTACCAGTCACTTTTTATTTGATCTAGAAACCACCAAAACCCGAAATAATCAGCTTCTTCAAATAAGTGGAATTTATTTAGTAAACTTAAGCGAGTTTGCGCAGGAACATGGGTCTTATATAATTCAGATTCATCCAAATTTCGGGTTTAGCAGATTTTTAGCAGATTTTGTCCATTGACACAATTTAATTTGCACAGGAGCGAGATTCCTGAATTAAGTATATTAAAAGTAACATTGACTAGGAATTGCGTTCCAAAATTAATTTTGTCATAAATGAAATTAATTATATTGTATAATAAGTCGGAGAGAGAAATTTAAAAAAATTTCAGGATTAGGCATCAAAGTTACACATTTCTGGATTTTTTTTTATTTCAAGATAAACTACGACCCTGTTTTAAATATTTCATACTGTATAATAGCATGCGTAATTAGCTCGGATAAAAAAAGATCTCTTGGCAATTAACTATCCCCTCCCACCAGCGTGAAACAACCTTTGAACCAAAAAGAGTTATCGACTCTCTTTCCTAGTGTTTGGGATAATCGCTAATTTTGACTCCGAAAATTATAAACGAATTTTTCTCCTTTCATCCCTGGTATCGATATATCTTACAACCATCATGTTTTGCGAGTAGTACCCATCAAGTTTGCAGACTCAGGACGGTAAAGTCAATCTCCACGTTTTTTAGTGTTACTCGGCGGTGGAAACTGCTAATTTTATGCTATAGTGCACGGAGCTAACCAAAAAATATATGTAAATGATGAAGCGTAAATGAACTTACATTGTATATTAATATCGAGGACAGTAACAAAACCGAGTTCCGCAAAACCCTGCGACATAGGGTGGGGGAGGGGATTGGAAGTAATTGTGAAAAATAAACATCTTAAACGATCATAAACGGTTGATCATTTTAGGATTTTAAGAACGAGTCATTTGTATTGAATAACGAATGTATATTTTGCGTACTCCAAACCTGATCTGCGCGTAAAAAAATCATACCCACAAGACGGGTCACGAAACGGAGACCGTTTTGTTATGAGAAATAGATATAGATTCTAGGGGGCCTTGTGGAAAATTTTGCAGAAGACTCAAAACTACAGTTACACTACTGATTGGAGATTTCACAAAATCAATATATAATTGAGAATAAAGTGTTTCAACGATGTATAAACCCATTTTTATCTAATAAATTCGAAAATTTCACTTAAAATCCAAAATATTGCAATACATTTTTCAAAATGGAACAAAACCCTGTATATTTCATGGGCATTCATTTTTGACCATGTCATTCGCAACATGACAACAGTGTACTTGCAAAAACCCCTTTTTAAAAGATATATATTGAATATTTTTAATTTTTTTTATTTTTTGGAAAACATACTGGGAATATACAAAAGTAGTTGTAGTACTTTTTGTATTGTTATTAAAGCCTTTTGTAGGATACATATTCAAGTATTCTATATTATCAAGCTAATGCATAATACAAAGTGTTTTTGCAAATGAGAATAACTTGTCCAATAAACATTTTGATTTTTCCAGAAATTAAATAAACAATATTGTATTCAATAATTTATGCATAAAAAATAAAAAATAAAATATGCTTTTTGTTTCTTTGTAGCCACCTTGGATAATGATCAAATCTGAATGTAATGATAGTTCATTAACGGAAACAAATGGAGACTTTGGAACAGCAGAATTAAATTCAAGTATTGAAAGCAGCTCTTTGAATATTAGCAGTCCACTTGTATATTAAAGCACCCATGGCGGGAGGATTTTCAGATTCCTTCACATCATTTTTCTTCTGCTCTAACTAAAGCTTTAAATGAAGATTGCTTGCAGTGGACAGAAAAAAGTGAGTTACCGAACTATTTAGCTTTAAGAATTTGCAAATACACAGACAATCCCTCTACAGCTGAACGAAAGCAAGTAGAAGATAAAATTTTAATTGAAGGTGTGGAATTTTACAGAGTGTAGTTTCGACAATCTCTTTATAGTATTGTTATAACATAAAATATTTTCTCAAAGGCACTGCACTGTTAAAAATCTGCTGCATTTTGCTGCAACGCACTCCCCTGCTTATATAGAAAACGGTTACTTGGCCGTGAAATGGCGCTTTTTCATTGGTTGGAATAGAGATATTATATACAAGTGGTGGAGGGCGTTGCAGCAAAATGCAGCAGATTTTTAACAGTGTGGGACTTCCACTTTCATTGAACTAAAATTGTTGAAGTTGAAACATGGTAATGTAGTTCCCCGAAAAGTAGTTACTTTATCTGAAAAATTAAGCAAACTGTGATAAAATTCTATATTGTAATTTTAAACCATAATATCAATAAAGTTTTGTGCATATTATGAAAGTTCTGTGAATTTTTATTTTTGATTATGTTATTTTTTAATTGTATAATATTCTCGATATCTTAAGTCGAAAGAATTCTAAAAAAGCAATATGTGATAGCTAATTGTTCAGATAAGTCATTTACAGGAATTTGTAATATCAAAGAGAGAAATGTATTTTATTTGAAGTATCAAGAGTACACTGTATTAAGATTTTCAATTTTTTTAAAAAGGTTATCTTCTTTCGGCAGCTAAATATTTTTTTTTCCCTTGACATCTGAAATTGAATTTTGTGCTTTAACCAAATGAATGAATCTCTTTAAATACGCTAATGCTTAAATTACAATTAAAAAGTTATTTTTGACTATAACTTTAAAATCTCTTTCAAACATTTGTGCAGATTTTAACTTGCCTTGAAAATTTGTGTAATTAAACCTTAATGGTTTAGATAATCTTTTAAAAGAATTTTGTAGTGTATAGCACATGCATAAAATACCTTTTTTCATTGATTACTGTGATATTATATTAATTATTTAAGGAATAGAATTATCAAAGGTAATTGATCCAATTTAAGTGAAGATAGTGGGGAAAGAGGGGGAGCTTCAAATAACCACATACTTCCCCAAAAAGAGCAGATAATCAGATACTGTAAAACATTTTAAGAATACTTTGATAGATTAAATATACCATTTTATGCCAAATGACAAGTTGATAATCTGTTTAAATTATTAAATAATATGGCAAAATTATCTAAAGGTTATTTTAAAAATACACAATTGCTTTGTACGAGATTTTGTCAAAAATGTATACTGTGTGTTACATTATCTCTTAGTTTACACCTTCAAATTGGTATCTTGAGCTTGATATAAAAGTGGAAAAAATTAAGCATGCTTTTTTGTAGATCACAGCACGTATCACTCATTTAGATATTTCTTTTGTTTCTGAAGTGTATATTTATCATAATTTATCCTTGCAGCAATATTCTAATCAATTTATTTTTGTAAAAGTAATCTTAATATATCCATGATTTAAAAATAGATTTTACTCATATATATCCTGTGTTTTTTTAGATTTGTGTTTTCAACTGAAAAATTAAAACAACTAATTAGAAATATTTTCTTTACAATGTTTAACTTTCATCTGTGCAATCATCGTTTATATTCTCTAAAAAAGATTACTAACTCATTAATCTGTATCATGTTCAAGAACCAAACATAACTGTAACTCTAAGGCATCTTAAAACTCTTTGAATAGCATGCTGAAAATTAGAATTAATTTATTGAAAAAGGGCCTTAACATACTAGATTATAGATTTCTGAACTTTTCAGATTTGCATAATCTTCTAGACAATTTTTTGGTAAAGTTCCTGCGAAAATCTGTGGCAGAATAGCTGCCACTGGATATCCCAGGAACATTTACCGTAATTCGTGAAATGTTTCAGATCTTTTCACAATGAAGAAACTTAACTGAGATTTTATGCGTAAAGTTCCAGGCTATAGGTTTCAGAGTTTTTCAAAATGAAGGAACATAAATGAATTTTCATGAGTAATGTTCCAGGTGATAGGTTTCGGAATAGCGAAACCTAATTGAGATCTTATGAGTAAGATACCATATTAAAGATTTCGGAAATTTTCAGAAAGGTGGAACCTAACTGAGATTTTATGAGTAGTATTCCAGATTATAGGTTTCAGAGCTTTTCAGAATGGATGAATTTAACTGAGATTTCACGAGTAATGTTTCAGATTATAGGTTTCAGAATAGTGGAACCTAACAGAAAATTAATGTGTAACGTTACACATAAAAGGTTTCTAGACTTTTCAGAATGGTGAAACCTAACTGATATTTCATGAGTAACATTCCAGATTATAGATTTCTGGACTTTCCTGTCATATGTAAGTTTCCTGGCATTTTTTGGATTAAATTCCTGGAAAAACCTGTGGCAGAATAGCTGCCACAGGTTTTCTTAGGAACCTTACGCAAAATTTTTTACAGTGTACATTTTAATATTTTTAAGTGATTTTTTTGTCATTGGATAGCTGAGATCATTCGGTAGAAAGACCGTTTTGTACTTTTTTTAATATGTTTACAGGTGTTTTAAAGAGGCTACTTCAGTCAAGTGAAATCCACTGGTAGAAATTTATAAAAATATCTCTTCTACATTTTAATATTTTTAAATGACTTTTTTTGTCATGGATAGCTAAGATCATTCGGTAGAAAGACCGTTTTGTACTTTTTTTAATATGTTTACAGGTGTTTTAAAGAGGCTACTTCAGTCAAGTGAAATCCATTGGTAGAAATTTATAAAAATATCTCTTCTACATTTTAATATTTTTAAATTATTTTTTGGCATTCGATATCTCAGATCTTTCGGTACAAAGACCTTTTTGTACTTTTTCGTCTTTGTTTAGGGGAATTTTAAAAAAGCTATTTCAGTCAAGTGAAATACAATTGTAGAAATTTATAAAAATATCTCTTCTACATTTTAATATTTTTAAATGATTTTTCGTCATGGAATAGCTGATATCTTACGGTACAAAGATCGTTTTGTACTTTTTCGACTTTGTTCAGGGGAATTTTAAAAAAGCTACTTCAGTAGAGTGAAATCCAATGGTAGAAATTTATAAAAATATCTCTCCTACATTTTAATATTTTTAAATGATTTTTTTTATCATTGGAAAGCTGATATCTTTCGGTACAAAGATTGTTTTGTACTTTTTCGACTTTGTTCAGGGAAATTTTAAAAAAGCTACTTCAGTCAAGTTAAATCCAATGGTAGAAATTTATAAAAAAAAAAAAAAAAAAAAGCTCTCCTACATTTTAATATTTTTAAATGATTTTTTTTGTCATGGAATAGCTGATATCTTACGGTACAAAGATCGTTTTGTACTTTTTCGACTTTGTTCAGGGGAATTTTAAAAAAGCTACTTCAGTAGAGTGAAATCCAATGGTAGAAATTTATAAAAATATCTCTCCTACATTTTAATATTTTTAAATGATTTTTTTTATCATTGGAAAGCTGATATCTTTCGATACAAAGATTGTTTTGTACTTTTTCGACTTTGTTCAGGGGAATTTTAAAAAAGCTACTTCAGTCAAGTGAAATCCAATGGCAGAAATTTATAAAAAAAATCTCTCCTACATTTTAATATTTTTAAATGATTTTTATGTCATGGGATGGCTGAGATCTTTCTGTACAAAGACCGTTTTTTATATTTTCGACTTTCTTTAGGGAAATTTTAAAAAAGCTACTTCAGTCAAGTGAAATCCATTGGTAGAAATTTATAAACATATCTCTCCTACATTGTAATATTTTTAAATGATTTTTTGTCATGGGATAGCTGAGATCTTTTGGTACAAAGACCGTTTTGTACTTTTTCGAGTTTGTTTAGGGAAATTTAAAAAAAACTACTTCAGTCAAGTGAAATCCAATATTAGAAATTTATAAAAATATCTCTTCTACATTTTAATATTTTTAAATGATTTTTTGTCATGGGATAGCTGAGATCTTTTGGTACAAAGACCGTTTTGTACTTTTTCGAGTTTGTTTAGGGAAATTTTAAAAAAGCTACTTCAGTCAAGTGGAATCATTGGTAGAAATCATTGGTGGTGGTTCAGTCCATTGGTAGAAATTTATAAAAATATCTCTCCTACATTTTAATGTTTTTAAATGGTTTTTTGGCATTGGATAGCTGAGATCTTTTGGTACAAAGACGGTTTTGTACTTTTTCGAGTTTGTTTAGGGAAATTTTAAAAAAGCTACTTCAGTCAAGTGAAATCCATTGGTAGAAATTTATAAAAATATCTCTCCTACATTTTAATGTTTTTAAATGATTTTTTGGCATTGGATAGCTGAGATCTTTTGGTATAAAGACCGTTTTGTACTTTTTCGAGTTTGTTTAGGGGAATTTTAAAAAAGCTACTTCAGTCAAGAGAAATCCAATGGTAGAAAATTATAAAAATATCTCTCCTACATTTTAATATTTTTAAATGATTTTTTTGTCATGGAATAGCTGCGATCTTTCGATACAAAGATCGTTTTGTATTTATCGACTTTGTTTAGGGAAATTTAAAAAAAAAAACTACTTCAGTCAAGTGAAATCCATTGGTAAAAATTTATAAAAATATCTCTCCTACATTTTAATGTTTTTAAATGGTTTTTTGGCATTGGATAGCTGAGATCTTTTGGTACAAAGACCGTTTTGTACTTTTTCGAGTTTGTTTAGGGAAATTTTAAAAAAGCTACTTCAGTCAAGTGAAATCCATTGGTAGAAATTTATAAAAATATCTCTCCTACATTTTAATGTTTTTAAATGATTTTTTGGCATTGGATAGCTGAGATCTTTTGGTACAAAGACCGTTTTGTACTTTTTCGAGTTTGTTTAGAGGAATTTTAAAAAAGCTACTTCAGTCAAGTGAAATCCATTGGTAGAAATTTATAAAAATATCTCTCCTACATTTTAATATTTTTAAATGATTTTTTGTCATGGGATAGCTGAGATCTTTTGGTACAAAGACCGTTTTGTACTTTTTCGAGTTTGTTTAGGGGAATTTTAAAAAAGCTACTTCAGTCTAGTGAAATCCATTGGTAGAAATTTATAAAAATATCTCTCCTACATTTTAATATTTTTAAATGATTTTTTGTCATGGGATAGTTGAGATCTTTTGGTACAAAGACCGTTTTGTACTTTTTCGAGTTTGTTTAGGGGAATATTAAAAAAAATACTTCAGTCAAGTGAAATCCATTGGTAGAAATTTATCAAAATATCTTTCCTACATTTTAATATTTTTAAATGATTTTTTGGCATTGGACAGCTGAGATCTTACGGTGCAAAGACCTTTTTGTACTTTTTTGATTTTGTTTACAGGTGTTTTGATGAGGCTTTTTCAGTCAAGTGAAATCCATTGGTAGAAATTTATAAAAATATCTCTTCTACATTTTAATATTTTTTAATGTTTTTTTTTTTTTTTTTGTGTGTGTGTGTGTGTGTGTGTGTCATGGGATAGCTGAGATCTTTTGGTACAAAGACCGTTTTGTACTTTTTCGACTTTGTTTAGGGGAATTTTAAAAAAGCTACTTCAGTCAAGTAAAATCCATTGCTAGAAATTTATAAAAATATCTCTTCTACATTTTAATATTTTTAAATAATTTTTTTTTGTCATGGGATAGCTGAGATCTTTCGGCACAATTAAAGAATTTTTTTAGAAATTAAACTTCAAATATATGAAAGAAAAATAATAAAAATGGTAAATGTGTTTTTTTTTTTTTTTTCGAAATCAATAATGCTTTTAAAGTACATTTGAGCTTACATGTTTAGTTAAACATACTTTTTGAAATCAACATCTATTTACATCATTTCTGATCCAATTTCTTGCGTGAAATATCATGAAGGATTTTTTTTATTTTGCTTTTTTGCCTACAAGTAACCAAAAGCGTTTTACTAATAGCCAGAGGCAAGAAATTTCTCCCACTTCCCTGCGAGACTCCCCGTAGAGTAAACCCTTATCACCTTACACGCTAATGGGTTTTAGGGTGTTTCCCTTTTGGAGGTGGAGTTTTACGGCCTTTTTAACTGTTTTAAATCAAAGTGTTTCAACTTTTTATACAAATAGCATAGATTAAATTTTCTTCAAAATCAAAATAAAAAACATTTTCTGAAAGCTAAATAATTAAACTCTGCATGCTGTTTTACCAAATTTTAAAATGTCAAACAGATTTTTTGTAATAAGACATTAAATGTGAATTTTAAAGATTATAAAATAACGTACTTGTATCGCCTTAAAATTAAAAAAAGAAATAAAATTTCAAAATGACGTGCATAGTTTAAACCTACAGGTTTTCAAAACAACAAAAATTATTAAATTTGAGTAAAATGCAAAGGAAGGAAAGTGATAAATTTCTTCCATTGAAATAAGATTAGCCGTTCTATCTCGGAGCGTTACTGATGTAGGGCCTTAAACTAAATTTAACGCAGAAATAATCTTTTTTTTTTACAGAGTCGCTAAAATAAAACCCTTGTTCAAAGTTTAAATTTGGCATTGTGCTAAACGCGTTTCGAAAAGTGATCGTAATGTAACAAGGCCGTCTTGATCCCTGCCATGCTTTTCTAGATAGGTTTTAGTTAACTTTTAAAAGACACGGGAGGCGTATTAAGAGATCCATTCAAAGGATATTGCATAATACCAGTGGCTCCCAACGTGGGGCGTGCATGCCAATGGGGGGCAATTTTACATTTGTAACTCATAGACACTCTGTCAAGTTTTTCGGAAAAGTAATATTTTAGACTAAAAATAAAAGAAATACATGCAAAAAAAAAAAAATGTACATTAGAAAATTTTTGAATTAAAAAAAATCCTAATCAAAAGTTTAAAGTAAGTTCAACATCAAAATAATTATATGAGCTACATTTAAGATAATTTAGCATCCCGTTTTTATATTTAAAATATTTTTAAAGTTTTTAGTTACTTTTCTATTTTGCATTTTTTCTCAACCTTTTTGTTTATTTACTAACCTCTTAAACATTGCCCCCGATAAGTGTAACTATTTTTTTTTTAAATCAGATTTTAATTGCCACCACTTTTTTGAAGCAGAAATATTCATCTTATTTAATGACAGATAAATTGATGCGGGAATTAAGTCAGTTACAGTATTATAAAAAAAAATGGTGGAGCCAAACAATCAGAATTTAAAAAAAGCAGTTTATACAGCCCGTAAAACAAAATTGACAATCTGACTTTTTTTTTTTTTTTTTTGACTCCGAAATTTTATATTTATACCAGAAATTCATAATAATATTGTTTCCTTTATTTAATGATGTGATTGCCTAAAATAAAATTTCTTCTTTCAGAATTTTTGCTATGAACTATAAATTTTTTAATTAAAAGAAAGGCCCAAACTACCAACTCTGCCGTGAAATTCAGGGCGCCAGAATTAATGAGCTAATTGATTTTTGTATTTATTTTTGCTTTGCTGTATGGAACATAAAGAAACTTTCCTTCCGGAAACTATATTTACGGATACATCTAAATTTTACTGCTCGAACATGTTTAACCTAAAAAATATTGAGACTATCTAAATGTGGTACCAACAACTTAAAAAAAAATAATAATAATAAATTTAAAAAAGTATCATAAAAATAAATTTATAACAATTTATGACTGTAGTGCAGCTTCGCCTAGACAGTAAATAAATATAAAGCATGTGAAATTAATTTATAAAATCAGATAACATAATAATATCAGATAACATAAATATTTTTGACGTAGAATAATGACAATATAAATTTGATTAAAATTAAACTCTTGAAACGCTTTTCTTGTGTGTTTTGCTGTCCATAGAAAGGAAAAAAAAATTCCTCAATTTTTAATAAGTTTCTAAGAATTACGAAATGTGTCAATTTTGTCAATAAATGTAAGTCTCTTTAAGCATTTTATGAAGATAAAAATACGGAGTATATAACACATTTGTTAAATATTCAGGTAAGTTGGAAAAATGCACAAAAAAAAAAAAAAAAAAAAAAAAAAAAACTTATTTTGGCATACAAGTTAAGATGTATTGCTTCATTAATAGAATCATGTAAAAATCCCATATGTGACAGGAAATTAACCTTTTTGATAAGTTTAAAAAATTGTAAAATAAATAGTTGTATTAAAAGCTCTGCCAGGCTTCTTCAAGAAAAATATAGTTCACTTTTTAAATAATAAGATATACATGTTTCAGAATGTGTGTGGCGTAAGATAGGGAGAAAGGGGGGGGGGATCGTGATTTTACAGATGATTTAGTTGTGCGTGGCCGATAAATAGTTGAAAGCCACTGCATTGCATAAATACAGCATTAAAAGTTGTTATTTAGGATTTAAAAACCGAAGTTATACAGAGTACGCCGAAAATGTCATTATGTATGTAAAACGCTGCTCTAAAGAATAAAATTTGATATACCATTTACCAGGAACACTCAATTGCAGTATCAGAATTTGTTCGGCACATGGTGACAAGGCAAAAAATGAATTCCTTGAAAATTTTCCCACTTGAATCAGACATAAACAAAATACTTTTTTAAACAAATTTATTCGAGTTTCATAGCAAAATAAAAAATTATACTAAGACTCCAGTTTAAACTTCTTACCAGCATAAGGTTTCACCATAATACAATAGAAAGATGTTGTTATCACAATAGAACTTCACCATTTAAAGACTTTTATCATCCAGATGACAGGGATCTGCTTAACGCATGAAAAAATATAGAAATCCTGCTTCTCAAGTCAGATTAATCGTATGATATCCCAAAGTGCGTACGAATACAGGATTTTACGGCAACGTTTTGCGTTGCCAATTAATTTACAAGAAAACGCGTCATTATCCAATACGAAAATTGTAAACAGGAGAAAAAGAAAATAATTTTATCAATCGCTCGAAGGAATACTGACGGAACCCTGCTCCAGCTTCGCTAACAGGGAATTGTGGGTAATCGAATGACATTTTAGAACATAAATTAAAGTTATTATGAAACAGATAAAATAAATAAATAGAATTTTAGGGAAAGTATCCCTTTCATAGATTAAGATATTTTTAGAATAAAATAAAATAAAGGAAGCGCAGATTAAAGGTGTGGAATCTAAAAGATATTAAATATGCTAAGATATTAATAAAAGATAGGGGAAAAGTTAGATGTTATAAGAATTTGAAAATAATTAATGGCGAGAAATTTTTATTATTACATGTATGTCCAAACCGTCCGTAATCTTAAGGGTTTTTATCTCGGCTAATAACCGAAGATGTTTTTTCAAAAATCATTATCAACAATTATTTTATGCTTCTGCTACGATAAGTACTTCCAGCGCTCCGAAACACTTTTCTGAATGCCTGCAAATCGAAATTTATGTGTAACGGAAAATTCGCTTTACTAAAAGACTAAGTGAAAACACACCGTAAACACTGGCGATAATTAATAAATAAAGTAAAACACTTTGTAAAATCACCATAAAATGAAAAATAAAGTAGGATCCGTTTCGAGCTACAACCATAACAGCTCGTCATCAGCTAAACCAACACGTGTCCGTAAGAACACAGAGTCGAGATAAAGTGAAAGAAATTGGGAGGAGGTTACAAAGAGTGATACAGGGGGCGCTAGCTGAAAGAGCACAGGTGGAAGAGAAAAGTGATGCCACAATAATAAAAGAGAGAGAAAAAGGTGGGAAAACACTAAAAATAACAATGAAAATAAATAAAATAAATTAAAAATAAATAAATAAATAAATAAAGTAAAAAAATAAGATAAACATTTTTTGGCAAAGGAGAAAATTGTGTTGTGATGGGAATAATGTCTACTTAAATTGATAAAGATGAGAATCTTGAAATGCTTTAAGTGTTAAACAAATTTAGAGTCCAAAGTTTTTCAACGAACATTTAAAAACTTTCAAAGATGAACTGCCGTTTGTAAAATGCCAAATGTAAGTCTTCTTTACGAGATTTTGTGATGATAATAATGCAGATTGTATAATGTTTACTTTAAAAATGAGATAAGCTGGAAAAAACGACAAAACTCTTTTTGGCACAAAAACCAAGACATATAGCCTCACTGCATTTATAGAATTATGTTAAAAACACATTTCTGACAGAAAATTCGCCTCTTTAATAAATTAATATACGTAAAAGGAATAATTCTTGTTAAGGTTGTATTTCGCTTCCACCGTGTCAATATAATTCTTTTTTTTAATAATAAGAGATATAATTTATAGAGTGCGTATGTGTGTGTGTGTGTGTGTGGGGGGGGGCTATTGATTTTGTATTCATGTATATTAAACATATAAAAATGCATAAATACAGTAACATTTAGTTTTTATTTTTCCTTTTTTATTCCAGCATTGATGCCACAGAAAGGTATCGAGAAACAACTTTTCTGCTGCATCTGCCATCCATTGAAACCGATCTAATTACAAATATATTAACATGATATGCGACAATAAATTAATTTATATTCTTGTTTTCGCTCTTTTTAAACATATTAAAATCAACAATGTCCTAAATTTAAGAACATTTATTTTGTTTTTTATGATATGCTCAATTATTACAAGAAAAATGACTTAGTTGAAACGTTAATAATAAATAATGCATGTAATAGAAAGAATAAGCAACTTACGATTTTTACAGAAAAACTTATGGTATAAATGCAATTGGATATCGAACAATGCTTGATTTAAAAAAACAAAAAACAAACAAAAAACACTATTTTGTATAAATAAATAGATAAATATATAAATAAATTTATTTCTTGTTTAAAATAATTTTAAAGAATTTAAAAGAAAAGATTTAGATTAATTTATTTTAATTTCTACTTTATAATTTTGTCAGATATTCGCAAAGTAATTAAACACTTAAAATGTTACTGATAAATAATGTATAAAGTGTGAATAATAGGAAACTTACTGTTTTTTTTTTTTTTTTTTTTTTTTTTTTTTTTTTTTAAGTAGTTTGCAACAAAATGTATAAGTGCAAAAGTATATCAAATATTGATTTCTTTTCTAAAATAATTTTTGTATAATTATATATACTTATTTTAATGATGCTGTGTGATCATATAGAAGCAAGACATTTATTCGCTGTTCTTTACATCTGTTTTTACTTAAATTGCTGTTACGTACTACTATACCATTTATGTTCCAAAATTAGCAAAATGTCTATTATTGCACAATTTAAGGTAGTTGTCACAAATATCAATATTAACTCGTTGATAGATTACGATATTAAATTTCTGATATCGCGTAGCTCTACCGGATACTATATAAAAATTTAAATTTCTAAAATTTTACAAAAATGATTGCTCTAATGCAGGGGTACAAAAATCTAGGCGCCAGAGGGTAATTTCTCACCACTAAAATTTTAAAGTTTTTTCGCTCAAAATTTAATAGCATTCTAGCAGGAATTTTACACGAAATATTAGACGAAGAAAAACGAAATGAATTTTGTGGTGAGAAACTGCTTGCTGGCGCCTAGATTTTTGCACCCCTGCTCTAATGTAAATGGCTTTCAATAGGATGGAGAAAAGAATTTGAAATATTCTTATTTTGCAATTGAGGCGTAAAGATCTAAAATTAATTATTTAGAGATTAAATATTGGGGAATGATAAAAGGGACCCTTGTACACTAAGACAATAACTTGCAATTTCCTGATATTTTTAAACATAAAAAATCAGTTATGCCAGTAAAAACTTGCTGTGATCAGATACTATTTGCAGTTACTCATAACAATAATGCTATTTTCAGGTGTTTGAAAGACCTTGGCCGGGAATGATGCGCACAGTTTTTGGATCCCAAGAACGCTATGAAACAACTTACTTTAAGAAGTTTCCTGGATTTTACTGCACTGGTGATGGTAAGTAGAATTCAGTAAGTTTAACAATATATAAAAATAAAAAGCAAAATTTTATATGAAAATTAAATAATGCAATTTAAACAAATCGAAAAAAAAATCAGTTTTTTTCTTTTCTTAAGAAAATTGTAATATGAAATTCATTTCAGTATGTTGCTTATAATAATAATCACTATTATTAGACATATTAAAGAATTCATCAATTGCGATTTTAGAAAGTTTTATTAAAATCATGAAAATTGTGTTTATTTTATTAACCCTTTTTTTTTTTTAAGAGGCCTGAAATGTTTGCTGATATCACCATATTTCTAAGCAGCGAGGCCTTGGAAGATTTTTTTGAGTATTTCCTTATATATAGTAAAAATTTCGATAACTTTTCTCTGGGAAAGTTCTATATAAAAGATTCGCTTTTGTAACATTATAACGTAATGTATAATAAGTTCACACAGATTTAAAACGAATGAAAAATTAAAAGTCATTAAACGAATGAAAAAATTGCCGTATAGATATTCGGTTTGTGTCCACAAGATTTATTAAGTTAGATCTTCTGTGGTATGCAGGGAGTCCCAAAAGGTCGTTTACAAACTTAACATGCTGGTCTGTCGTATCATGATGAACAATATTAAATAGGAAACTAAAGGTCCCAAACGTCTTCCAAAGGAGATATGCGCCATTAAAGTTTAGGGTCCAAAAATTCAAATGATTATAAAAAACAGAAAAATTGGTCGATTCGTTTGCGGTTTTCACTAAAACTATTCTTTATGTCAGTATTTTCTTGAAAATAAATTATAAAGATAAATTTCAAAAAATGCCGATAGAGGGCGCTTTAGACTTTGGAGTAACGTACAACTATTTTTTTCCGTTATTTCTTGCATCTCAAAAATTTTTTTTAGAAGCTTAGACATAAACTTACATTTTGAAATAAAAATCTGATTCGTTGGTAGTGGTTAAGTAGCGCAAACTGAACTGTGTTCAATGGGGGTGGGGAGGTTCAAATTTCAAATGATTATAAAAAACGGAAAAATTGGTCGGTTTTCGCTAAGACTATTCTTAATATCAATATTTTCTTGAAAATAAATTTTACAGATATCTTTCAAAAAATTCCGTCAGAGGGCGCCTTAAACTTTATAGTAACCAACAAATATTTTTAACCGTTATTTTTTGTATCTAATAAAATGCTTGTAAAAGTTCAAACTTAAATTTTGTGCTCAAAATCTGCATCGTTGTGAGTAATTAAGCGGCCAAAAATTGAACTGCGTTCGAGGGGTGGGGAAGGTAACATTTCAACTCCTGAACACTGTTCAGTTTGCGCTTCTTAACCCCTCCTATCGATTTAGATTTTGAGCACAAAATTTAAGTCTAAACTTTTGCAAGCATTTAATTAGATTAAAAAAAATGGTTAAAAAAAAATTGTTGGTTATTCTAAAGTTTAAGGCGCCCTCTAACGGATTTTTTAAAATTTATCTTTACAATTTATTTTCAAGGAAATATTGACATAAAGAGTAATTTTAGCGAAAACCGACCAATTTTTCCGCTTTTTATAATCATTTAAAATTTGAACTTCCCCACCCTCATTGAACACAGTTCAGTTTGCGCTACTTTACCACTCCCAACGATTCAGATTTTCATCTCAAAATTTAAGTTTATGTCTAAGCTTCTAAAAAAAATTTATGAGATGCAAAAAATAACGAAAAAAAATAGTTGTACGGTACTCCAAAGTCTAAAGCGCCCTCTATCGGCATTTTTTGAATTTTATCCTTATAAATTATTTTCAAGAGAATACTGATATAAAGAATAATTTTAGTGGAAATCGCAAATCAATTGGCCAATTTTTCCGTTTTTTATAATCATTTGAAATTTGAACCTTCCCCCGCAATTCAGTTTGCGCTACTTAGCCACTTCCAACGATTAAGATTTTGAGCTCAAAATTTAAGTTTATGTCTAAGCTTCTAAAAAAATTTAATGAGATGCAAAAAATAATGGTAAAAACTAGTTTATCGTTACTCCAAAGTCTAAAGCGCTCTCTATCGACATTTTTTGAAATTTATCTTTATAATTCATTTTCAACAAAATACTGACATAAAGAATAGTTTTAGTGAAAACCGCAAACGAATTGACCATTTTTTCTGTTTTTTATAATCATTTGAATTTTTGGACCTTAAACTTTAATGGCGCATATCTCCTTTGGAAGACGTTTGGGACCTTCGTTTCCTATTTAATATTGTTCATCATGATATGACAGACCAGCATGTTAAGTTTGTAAACGACCTTTTGGGACACCCTGTATAGTTCGAGATCCAAAAATATATTCAGATCTGAAAAATTTGTACAAGTTATAACAAAATTTCGTTGTCTACATAGTAAGACTTGTTGAAAAGTGAATTTGTTCGTAGAAATATAAAAAATAAAATAGTCCAAAGAGCTTTCGAAACTGACGTATCGAAAAGCGGTTTGGATAATACTCCAATTTTTCGTAGCCAATTTGATGGACAACTGAAACTTTTCTTGAAAAACAATTTGACCATTCTTATGTTATATACTTTCTTAACTTTTAAAATGTGAACGGATTTGTGGGATACCGTGTACAAATTTAGGAAACTTGACAAAGTACAGTAGTAAATATGGGCATTTGCATGAAGTAATTCTTAACTGCGTATGCTCTATTGATAACAAAGCAACTCACAAAAAAAGCCAGCCGAATATCATAAGAAGAGGGCTGAGTCCCCTCTACCGTCCTCTAGAGCCCCCTCTAATAATTTCCCTACTGTCTATTTTTTTTTTTTAACAAAATGCATATTTTAACATTTCTCAAATAAAAGAAAAAAAAAGAAAAACTAGCAAGAATTTTTTTAGATGGTTTAACTGCCTTGAATAAAATGAGAATGCGCCAAAATTTTTGTATTCGGAATTCTATTAGACTAGTTGTTTTGTGCTATCTTAAACAATAAAACAATTCTCGAAACACCTTTTAAAGGAACATTTCTTTCTCCTGAAAAAAAAAAAAAAAAAAAGTTCAGATGCACTAACTAGCCACCACATGTGTTTGTACATCGTTATATTTTCAAAGCAACAATAACCCGATCTTACACAGGATGTATGGAAACGGACACATGCTGCTCAAGTTGAGCTATAATTTGTCAAGCAATGGTCAATGTCTTGACTAAAAAAACCTATGCTTCATGCATATGCTAGTCATTAAATCTGTGCTTCTAAATTTTAATGGTTTGCCTGTTGACAATGCGTTCTTGTCAGTAGATTTAGTTAATGATTAAATATCACTTGGAAACAAGAATGTTTGAAAATTAGAAACATAAAAAATATCAGTTTCACGTGGAATAAGAAAAGTAATTGTTTGAAAGTCAGTAATTGTTTCATGTTATGGGGGTTGGCAGGAGTATATTAGGAAAGTAGGCGAAAATTTTATTTTTGTTGTTGTTGTTTGGTTTTTGAATTTCCATCTAACTTTTCTCTTGTGTTCAATGAAAATTTTTTTTATTTGTCAAATAATAAAACAATTAAGCATAAAAGCATGATTAATATTAAGCTTATTATAAGATTACGACAAAAATATCTTCAATTATTTGGTGTGCGGTGCTTTAAATTTATTTTCATGCGTAAAACCGCTACATTATAACACATTTGAAAAATACATTTTATTAATGAATGTATAAAATTAACAGATATGGTTATTCAGTCTCAAAGAAAAAAACTGTGTAATTGTGCTTTAGAAGGTTGTTTTTCAATCTAAAAAAGCTACTTTTTGACATAATCGCGAAATAATTTTACTTATAAAGATATTTGCAGGTATTTAGACTATAAGAAATCAAACAGCAGTTTACGTTTTTCTGTAATAGAAAAAACGTCTGTCAAAAAGTGATGACAGATTTGACGTTGCCGGTTGATTTTCATGCTATTTAAGGACAAGTTACTAGTCGTCGAGTAGTAAATGGTTATAACTCATGGTATATGACATTTATAAGAAAACGGGAAACATTATCAACACTTAGGCGTCTGAATATGAGAAGATGAAATTTTTAAACTAATGGAAAGAAAATCACTTCTTGAATAATGCATCCTGAAAATTCTCGTTATTGAGTGAAAACAAAATATTTTTTAAGATTAATCCTTTTTAAGGTAAAACACCTAATAATAAAATGTCGCCTTACATCCAATGAAAGTTGTTCACGTGTTTCGAAAATGGGTGTTCATGTCCTTGCGCTTTTTTTTTTTTTTTTTTTTTTTTTTTTTTTTTTTTTTTTTTTTTAAATAGAGCATTGAAGAATATAAAATTAAAAACACAATCTATTTTCTTTTTTTAATCTTTTCCGACGCAATGTATCCGGTTTGGACACACCTAATTTTAATTCCAAACTTGCAATTTTCACCAATAATATTTTAATAAAATCTTGCTTTTACAATAAAAGCTTGAATTAAGGAGTTCTTGATTTCTTAAAAAGTCGTTTTTAAATTCCGGTGTCAGTCGATAATTTCTCATTTTACTAACAGAATTTGTCCGCGCCGGAAAAGTTTGACAAAACCATCATTAATCCCTTGGAGACGAGCGACCCATGTACGAGCCGCAAAAAGTGCTCGGAACCCTTCTTTATCTCCACCAGTAAATTTTACTGTAAAATTTGCCTTATTAAATCGGAGCATTTTCTCGCATTTGTCCGAAAAGGAAAAAATCCACTCCCGACACTTTTTTTTTTCTTTGGCCCTTTGACAAAATTTGCAGGTTTTTCGCGATCTTTTGAAGAAATTTGCCGTTTTTTCGTGACTTTTCAATGAAATATGTCGTTTCTTCGCGATTCTTGGACGAATTTTCATTTTTCCACGTTCTTTTGATGAAATTTGCGTATTTCCTGCGATCTACGACGAAAGTATTTTTTTTTTTTTTTTTTTTTTTTTTTTCGAAGACCATTTGTCTAAATTTGCGATACATTTTATATCCGAACTTTTGGATTTATGACCGAATTTTTTAATTTTTGGAAATGATTGTTTTAATTTTTCGGAAAATTCGGAACAGAATCCTCTCTGATTTATAGTTTAACAAGAATCGGAGCTTCGTTAATCGCATATGGCGCGGACCATATTACAATGACACATAAAAAATAATTTCTAACAAACTTTTTTTTCTAAATTTTTAACAATTCAAAAATAGTCTGCAGGCCTTCCCAAGAGTCTACGACGTGCATTGCAGCGTTACACTGATTCTGCGTCCGGGAAATTCCAATTTGAATTAGTCGAACTCTGACACAGAATTACTTGTTAAAAACCCGTTTTATTTAAAATGTTTTTTTTTTTCTCTATAATGACCAGTATAAACGCACTATTTATACTAACCATAATTATAGCTGTTAATCTTACTTGAAAATATGCATTTATAACATGAGATAAAATGTTACTAACATGGTAAGATTAAATTTTTTAAACTAAATATTAAATCTTAAAAAATCTCATAGATAATTGGATGTATATCAACTGAATACTTATATTGAGCTTGGATTGAATTGCATTAACACCAAATGGTCAAATTAATGTACATAACAATAAATATAATAATACGCATGATAAATATGCGTATTTATCATGCGTTTTATTATATTTATTATCTATATGTTCTTAATTTAATTTCTTATTATTTATTATGTAAAAATAATATTTTTTACTTTGCAATAGTTTTTGAAAAAGATTCTATTTTTGATTAAAAAAAAAGAAAAAAATATTTTATATTTATTTTCCGATGATCATGAAGTATTTTGCATTTAATAATTTCCTTATAGAAACGTTCCGTTATAAGAGGTAACACTTTAGACGGGTTCCTCTATAGGCAGGTCCATTTTATAGGGTTTTGCTGTATTTAGTTTCCTTAAGGTATAGATTGTTAAAAGGTGTTAGCCTCCCAGAAAGATTTCAGAGCTTCCCCCCCCCCCCCTGGCATGACACGCTGCTTACAGCCCTTTCTCTAAGTCTTGCCCTGTGATTGGATCTCTGGGCATGTTGATATGCTACGGCTATCCTTGATGTACATCCAATCATGTTTGCCTTGGGTTCAGATGTCTTGCCCCCTGCTCTGACCTGTAAAACGTTTCATTATTGAATCAGATTTTTAAACTTATTTTGGATTATTTATTGATATTAAAAATCACTATCTTATTGATCCACTAATAAAATTAATTATTATAAAGCAGTTTATCAAGGATATATTTACATTAATCAAACGTATCTGTCAGAATTAAAATGTTCATTAAATTTTAAACCATTTACGTAACCTTAAATGTCCCCACCTTTTTAATAGCAAAATTACTCATGATACTTAAAATTTCGTTGAGATCTCTGGACAATCTGTATTCAGCAAACCGAAAATATTCCTCCTTCTACATCCCATTCCAGCTAAACGATAGTTCCAATTTATGTTAGAACAAGGACTCTGCCAACCATCCAACTGGATAATTCACCAGTAACTTTCAACTTGCGATTCAGCTTGCGATTGAGAAACTCTAAGTCAAATATAAAGGCAGTTAAAATTTCGATTTCATCGTTAATTTAAAGCTGTAGTTACTGGACTTAAGGCTAGTGAACACAAAGTTGAAATGTACATAGCTGATAAGGGAAAGAAATCACGTAATCTAATAATCGTATATGTTCGATAATCACTTGATACCACATTTACCTCATTCTTTTTAGTAACAAAACTAAAATTCGAATTGAAAAAAAAAAACTTATAATGATTAATTTTTATAAAGAACTGAAAGTAAAAAAATGAAAATAAATTTGGAATTACCCTTTTGATTTGATGGTTTTGTTCATTGTCAAAATTAGACACAAAGACAAGAAAGGTTTATATATGCTATTTCATCCGGATCAGAATGCTACTTTAGTGCGTATTAATGCATTCGATAGAGTTATTGTTGGAGTATTGCATCAAAACGATGCAAATCACTTGCAATATTTCCAAAGAAAACTTCCTTCGACTCAGCAAAGCTATTCAGCTTATGATAAAAAGCTTTAACTATGAAGCACTTTAGGTATTGTTGGAAACAAAGTTATTCTCCATATACACTGAGCGCAAAACTCTATATTTTGATTCTGCGACGAAACCTGAGAAGCGTATTCCTCGTTCTTGACTATGTCGTCATCTCGACTTCTTCAGTCAGTTCTCTATAGATATGTAAGCTTATCATTGGGCAAGAGTCATCAGTGTTACTTCCGCATCAATGCAATATCTCTGGATCTCGGTTTTCAAAAGATGGCTGATACAGAAACGTATAAGAATAGGCATCATGATTCATTGCAGAATATTTCCTCGTTGTACTTACTACTTAAGAAGCTTCTTGTGGAGAGTGGTTCTCCAGGTGAACTCTACAGCCATGTCTCAATTAACAAAATCAGACCATTTGTATGTCAAGTGATGCATAGCCAAATTTTTCGTGGGCTTTCTCCTCTTGTTGTCAAGACGACCATACAGATAATAAAATTACACTCCTGATGGTCATTTTTTGCAGTCTGACATTACGGAATGCACATGTTCTTTCATTTCCTTTCAACGCAGCAAGATCTATAAGCACTCTTCCAGTCATTTTGAACAATTTGTCCTTTCCAAAGCTCTCGCTTTGAGCATGCTCATCTGAATTTAGTACATAGTACCTCTACCACAAGCAAAATCTGTCAATTTATTTTAAGATGGTGTTTTTAAGTATATAGATTCCCGCATCGACCAGAGGTTATTCCAATAAAAGATAGAACAGCTGATTCAAACGTTTCCAAAGGAGATAGCCGCCGTTAAAGTTTGGGGTCCAAAATTTCAAATAAACATAAAAAACGGAAAAATTGATCGATTGATTTGCGGTTTTCACTAAAACTATTCTTTATGTTGGTATTTTCTTGAAAATAAATTATAAAGATAAATTTCGAAAAATGCCGATAGAGGGCGCTTTAGACTTTGAAGTAATGAAAAACTATTTTTTTGCCGTGATTTTTTGCATCTCATTAAATGGTTTCATAAGCTTAGACTTAAACTTAAATTTTGAGTTCAAAATCTGAATAGTTGGGAGTGATTAAGTAGCACAAACTTAACTGTGTTCAAAGGGTTTAAATTTCAAATGATTATAAAAAACGGAAAAATTGGTCGATTGATTTGCGGTTTTCACTAAAACTATTCTTATGTCGGTATTTTATTGAAAATGAATTATAAAGATAAGTTTCAAAAAATGCCGATAGAGGGCGCTTTAGACTTTGGAGTAACGAACAACTATTTTTTACGTTATTTTTTGCATCTGATTAAATGTTTTCGTAAATTTAGACTTAAACTTAAATTTTGAGCTCAAAATCTGAATAGTTGGGAGCCGTTAAGTAGCACAAACTGAACTGTGTTCAGAGGGTTGAAATTTCACATGATTATAAAAAACGGAAAATTTGGTTGATTCGTTTGCGGTTTAAAATAAAACTATTCTTTAAGTCAATATCTTCTTGAAAATAAATTTTAAAGATAAATTTCAAAAAATTCCGTTACAGGGCGCCTTAAATTTCAGAGTAACCAACAACTAATTTTAACCGTTACTTTTTGTATCTAATTAAATGCTTTCCAAAATTTATGAAATGTTTTCGAAATCTTAGATTTAAACTTAAATTTTGAACTCAAATTCTGAATCGTTAGGAGGGGTTAAGAAGCACAAACTGAAGTGTGTTCTGGAGTTTAAATTTAACACCCTCCCCCTCGAACACAGTTTACTTTTGCGCTACTTAAACAGTCGCAACGATTCAGAATTTGATCTCAAAATTTAAATCTAAGCATTTGAAAGCATTTAATGAGATTTAAAAAAATAACGGTTAAAAATAGTTTTACGCTACTCCAACATCTAAGGCGCCCTCTATCGGCATTTTGTGAAATTTATCTTTAAAATTTATTTTCAAGAAAACACTGATTTAAATGGTAGTTTTAGCAAAAACCGCAAACGAATAAACTAATTTTTCCATTTTTTTTTTTAAATTTCTTTTTTAATAATTGTTTGAAATTTAAACCCTCTGAACACAGTTCAGTTTGTGCTACTTAACCACTCCCAACTATTCAGATTTTGAGCTCAAAATTTAAGTTTAAATCTAAGCCTACGAAACCATTTAATGAGATGCAAAAAAAAGGGGGGGGGGCAAAAAATAGTTGTTCGTTGATCCAAAGTCTAAAGCGCCCTCTATTGGCATTTTTTGAAATTTATCTTTATAATTTATTTTCAATAAAATACCGACATAAAGAATAGTTTTAGTGAAAACCGCAAATCAATCGACCAATTTTTCCATTTTTAATAATCATTTGAAATTTAAACCCTCGGACACAGTGCAGTTTGTGCTACTTAATCACTCCCAACTATTCAGATTTTGAACTCAAAATTTAAGTTTAAGTCTAAGCTTACCAAACCATTTAATGAGATGCAGAAAATAACGGCAAAAAAAAGTGTCTGTAAACGCTATATCTATCGAACAAATTATGATACAGACTTGAAATTTGGCGTGTATTTAGTATATAACAATGGGAAGAAGCCTATTGAATATCAGTAATTTTGATTATCCGGAACTTTTTTCTTTGGACTTTCGAAGTATTCGTTTTGATGAAAGATTTATTAAAATTTTCGAATTTTTTTATTTTAATTCGTGGCTGTAGAAGACAATAAAAAACAGAAATTTTTTATATAGAATGAAGTCGATCGGATAATTAGTTGCCGAGAAATTTGTAATCCTATTTTTAACACTAAACGATTTTTATGACCCTGTATTTCAATTCAAATATACATTTTAATTGGAAATGAGACGCTTAATCCGACGCAGTAAACTGTTAGTTAATATGTTTATTATTTTTGGAATTATAAGTATGTTTCTTTCACGCAATTCGGTATTACTTAATTATCCCGTCGATCAAAAAATCTGTCACATTCACTTGCACTTGAACGCGTTACACATGTTTGTTACGTCATTAAGTGGCATTTAATTAGACGTTTTACTTGTATTTTTATTAATCTTTTACTAATTTAGTTGTTTTTTCGTTATTTAAAATACAAATTATGCTAGTTTGAGTTTTTTTAAGAGTGTTTGGCGATTTATATAATTTATTGAAATGGGTGGACGAAATAATCAAGTAATACCCGCAATTCAGTAATAGAGCATTACTATGCATTAAAAATATTTAAATATACGTTTAAATTTTATTTTGGATTTGAGATGCATTTTATAAATCGTTTACACAGATTTTATATTCATATTTTATATTATGCATATACATGATGGGTAAGTATTACGGTGGCCCCCAACAACTAGTTCTTTTTGCTGCTTCTCTAATTGCCTTCGTGATTTAACCTTCACTAAAAGATAGAATATCAAACATGTACTTTAACCACTTAATGGTCGCATTAAATTACGGTTTAAAAATTCAAACTTATTATTGCCACCACTTTTTTGAAAAAAAAATATTTATCTTATTTAAAGACAAGTAAAATGATACCAGAATAAAACCTATTACACTATTTGGTAAAACTGGTGGAAATCAAACAATTCTGAGTAAATGCCGTAAAACTTGCAACCCGTGAATGTCTCGGGCCCGACGATTGAGTGGTTAAAGAGTGTCAATTAAAGAATTCGTTAAGCATCTCTCTAAATATTCAACAAAACGTCTAAAATCAAAAGTGTCCGGTGACTTTTCAAATATAGTGCACCTAACACCCTGAAACTACAGAAATTCTTTAATTTGATGCACACTGTACTCCAAAAATCCTTTATTGAATATACTATATTTGGAACTTTGATTTACTATTCCATATCAATCTCGTTTAACGACTATGTGAAAATTTTTGCATCGTGAATGGAAGAGATGAAAACTTAGAAAAATTGATCTTATAATTTAGGATAGTTGAGTATTGTAAAAAGTTTTCGTGAACAGTAATAGGTTTAAATGACCGTGTAACTGTTTTCTATCGACAAATGGATTAACATGGTGAGAAGGAGTGGCAGTGAAGGCACAGTTGTCTGATTCTTTTGCGTTTGGCCCTTATATGACGCTTTGTGAACTTTTTAGGTGCAAAGCGGGATTCTGATGGTTATATTTGGATAACAGGACGAGTAGATGACATGCTCAATGTTTCTGGACATCTATTATCAACAGCGGCCGTTGAGTCAGCTCTAATTACGCATCCTGACGTAGCTGAAACGGCTGTTGTGTCAACATCACATCCAGTGAAAGGAGAATGCCTTTATTGTTATATCGTCCTGAAAGAGGTGATGCATTTTTTTCTATTTATAAAATATATTTAAATAATTTGTATTATATAAAAGTTATATTTAATTACACGATATACTATTTAAATAATAAAATAACTGCAAGTTTATATTACATATATTATATGAAAGTGATACATTGTCAGATATTTTATTACATAAAATATGTAATTTAATTTGTTTCAGTTTATTCATTAAGGACTGCCGTCCTGCTAAGCCAGGGTTTTTTTTTAAGTGTGTCAAACAAAGAAGCATGAAGAAGCAAACATCAGAACGTTCACTGTTTTTTTATACTTTGATCAACATTTTCATCTTATTGGGTCAAACATGCGAATAATGAAAATGTATGAATCGAATAAAAATAAAAATACAAGAATCTTGTCGGTGAAACTTTAACTTGAGATTAGGCAGATTTTTTTTTTTTTTTTTTTTTTTTTTTTTTTTTTTTTTCGTTTGTTGTTAACGAAGATGTCGCATTTTGAAATTTACATAAAATCACTAAATTTAAGGATTTTTCTTTCTCGTCCGCAAGTGGACGATATATATATATATATATATTAATCTTTAATATGAAGAAACTATTAAATTAAATATCTGTATTAAACAACAAAATATTCCAAAAGAGCAATAAAACAGCCAAACGATTGCGTAATACGTAGCTCCCAAAATGAAGGCTAAATTAATGTTAACCCCTTTAGAACGAGCGTCTATTACAGAATTTTTAATTTTTAATCACTGGTTTTTCGAAATATAAATTTTTGCCGAACTGAATCGGAAAAATGCTCTGATTAAATAAGGCAAAATTTACAATAAAAATTTACTGGTGAGAATAATCAAGGATTCTGAGCACCTAATAAGGCACGTTTATCGGTCGCTCGTTCCCAAAGCTGAAAGATCTTTCTTAGTTTATTAAGAACAGATAATAAAATATTTAAGAATAACTGTGTACTTGATTCTGGAATGCATATGATAGTGGTGTTTTAAAGGATTCAAGAAGTCGGGTAACACATAATAAAGTACATATTTGTAATATTTTAAATGAAAATAGATTTAATTTGTTACTTTAATTTGTTGTTTTTGTTGTCGTTCAATAATTAGTGGCATGGACTACGGAATTTGTTATGAAATCTATTTTTAGAACGCATTTTCTTCATTTAGCAGTGAGTTTAAATTAATTGTATTGCTTTCCTTAGTATTTCGAAAATAATTACACCAAGAATAAAAATAATTTTTTTATAGCAAATATTAATGCATAAAAACTAAATTTTAATAAGCAGAAGGGTTGATTTTAGTGATATTTGAAATGATTAAATATATGGTTACATAGATGAATTTCATTGTATTTTTCGTTATTTAAATTAATTATAACAATCTATAATGCGCTTAAGTTTTGAAATGATGAATTATAAATGTATGCGACTTCATGTTTGATTCCCCTCTCGTCTACCGTTACGAAATTGATCAATTTTAAATAGATTCTGACTGGTCCCTCTTCCAGCTTTGTGCGTATTGTTCGTTTGGTTAAGCCTTACATTCCAATTTGTGTGCTTATTAAATTTCGAGGATTCTTTTATGGTCGATAATCATATTGTAGACACACTTCCCACCGAGCGGTGCATGTCATTTTCGAGCGTCTTTATTTACCTCCCGTGTGCCGGGGGGGGGGGGGGGGTTGAAACCGGACATATTTAAATGTGAAATTAATTAAATCAAAGACATTGAAAAGCGGGAAGAGTTGGGCTATATAGCTACCGGAAGACTTTTTCGACTTCGAGCTTAATATTCTTCTACTTTTCACAGCTTGTATGGGAATGAGGACTTAACAACTAGGGGAGCTATATTTAAAATTCCTCATTTGATCAACAACCAACTATCATCCCTTGTATAAGTTAATATGTTCTCCAGAAGGCGCTTATACAAACACTTATTCCCTGCTTCACTACAGTAAGGCAGATATGCTTCTCCATAACAGAGGTCTGGAAGAAGTGAGACCGGCAGACATTTCTAAATTGTTCATGATGTCAATTACCATTGTGTGTAAAACACTACTAATAGTTCAAGAGCCGATAACACAGAAAAAGGTATCGAACACAAGGAAAAAAAAAGAAAAAAAAAAAAAACCTTTATTTTATGAAAGAGTAGTAACAATCGGGGTAATCTAATGATCTATGTCTTCCAGAAGCGAAGTGGTGCATAAGCGAAGAATTAATACCACTAGTGGTTTACTTGTAGGCTTATCATTATGTTTTCCGTACGATCATTTCACACCTTTGATTGTTCGGCAAACACAATAATAAGCCTACGAGTAAACCACTTGCGGTGTTAATTTTTGGCTTATGCACCACTTCGCTTCCGGCAGAGATAGATCACTAGATTCCCCCTATTACTACTTTTCCATAAAATAAAGGTTTTTTTCTTGTGCTCGATACCTTAGGTTTTTGTTCTGTCTGTTCTTGGTCTATATATACACTGGTGTCCAAAAGTTAAGCATAATTGGTAATTAAGTAATTATTTTTAAGTAATGAAAGAAATATGAATCGGAATGTGCTGAAACTCCAGGTGTGTAAACAAAATAGTACGCGTCACATATTTTAGCGAAGAGTTTTCCCCGAAATCGAACAGGGGACCGTCAACAAATTGAAAAAGAACGAAGATCTTTTGGATAACCCTGTCAAAACTAATGTAACAAAAGCGTCCAAACTGCACATTATGATTAATTGGCTTATTATAATGTACTGTGTTAATTTTTACAAGGATAGCATGTATACTCGTAGAGAAATTAAGGTTTTTATAAAATCAGTCGTAAGTTTTTTGCTTATAATTTGCAGAGTTCTTAATATAAAATAATGTTCTTTTTTGAAAAAATGACAAACATCATTGTACACAATACCCTGTCATCAGAATTAAAAAATAATAAAAATTGTATGACAAATGAGCAGGTTTACTAAATAATTTTTTACTGCGCATGCGTGAACGCTATTAAAATTTCATTTGCATATTATGTTAGTTAAATGTATAGAGCAACTTTTGTGAAAGTCTCAAAAACATAGCTTAAAAATTCTGAAAATTATCGTTGATAGAATGAGATCAAAATCCTTTATTCCCTAAATGAAGCAAAAAGATGAGGAGCTGTATCCATATTCCACTGTTTAGTGCCTACACAATATTGCACGTACAACTATATTTAGGTAAAACCCCTGATTTTTTTGCTTCCTTTAGGAATAACGGATTTTGAGTTGATTCTATAGGCGACCATTTTCAGAATTTTCAAGCTATGTTTTTGAAACTTTTACAGAAGTTGCTCTATACATTTAGCTAACACAATATGCAAATGGCATTTTGATATCGTTGGCGCATGTGCAATGAAAAATTATTTACTAAACATACTCATTTTTCATACAATTTTTATTATTTTTAAATTCTGATGACAGAGTATTGTGTACAATGATGTTTGTCATATTTTCAGAAAAGAACATTATTTTATAATAAGAACTCTGCAAATTATAAGCAAAAAACTTGGAAAAATTTAGGACTGTTTTTATAAAAACCTTAATTTCTCTATGAGTGTACATGCTATCCTTATAAAAATAAACACAGTACATTACAATAAGCCAATTAATCATAATGTGCAGTTTGAACACTTTTGCTATATTAGTTTTGACAGGGTTATCCAAAAGATCTTCGTTCTTTTTCAAGTTGTTGACGATCCCCTGTTTGATTTCGGGGAAAACTCTTCGTGAAAATATATGACGCGTACTATTTTGTTTACACATATAGAGTTTCACCACATTTCGATTTATATTTCTTTCATTACTTAAAAATAATTACTTAATTACCAATTATGCTTAACTTTTGGACACCAGTGTAGAATGCCACAGACATCATGTACGCTAATGGCGCCTGGTGGACGTAAAATCCGTCATGGGTGCAAAGTCTTCCAAGTTACCAGTGAATTATATCTCTGGAGGTGCCTTGGCAGGTGAAGGTCTCGTCATCTGATCAAGGTTCTAAATTACGAGACCAACTTGAATAGCCATTTGCAGTACAAACAACAGGATGTAACGTTAAGCAACAGGCAAAACAATGTATGCTCAAACGAGAAACAAGTGTGAAGCGAAGACATCAGGTTTATTGCCGCTACGCGGCGATTAGGCGGTCACCCGCCTTTATACCAGATGTCTAGCCCGTTAAGCTGAGGTAATTCATCAGGTAGGGGCCTGGTCATCGGTTAGATAGATAGAAGGCCACAAACACATTTTAGCGGACCTTTTTTTCATTTTAAAACTGATTTTCTAAGTTACAAATGTTCGCAAAGGTTTTCATAATTCGCACATTTGAGAATCAGCGTATAAAATGTATATGATTTCTATACGACTTTAAAGCTTGAGAACGCAAATCACATAAGAACTTAAAAAATCTAATAAGACAGATGAGCTGTGAACAGCCGCTGAAGGCGTCAATGCTTGTCCGACATGAAACTCAGATACCATCGAACACGGTTAGTACTTGGGAAGGTCAGATGCATGCTGGCGAAATCTAAATACTTATGTAGGATTCTATAACACTCTTTCTATAGATTTTTTTATAGAATTCTATAAGAAATTTTTGTAAGGGTGCTGGGTGGATGTCTTCTCATAGTAGAAAAAGCTGTCTGAGGGTTTACCATTGTATAAACACTGCTTGATAAGTAATAGTGATGGATTAAAAGTGCAGGACCAGCAAAAGAATAGCAGTAGGATATGTGCCAGCACTGCAGGAAAAGTGCTCAATGTATACCAATGTTGGTCAGCTATTGGCCATCAAGAATGGGCCACCTGCATTCCACACGAACACTTTTGTATTAGCTTAAATTATCGTACTATTGCACTTTATGCTGATGGCAGTGCTGGCTGCCATCTTCTTTCGAGGCGTTGGCACACAGTTCCTTTCTTAGCTGGAATCTTTAAGAACAGAACACTGAAAAAAGAAAAAAATATGAATTCCCTGAGAAGATATTTTGTATGTAAAAATGCTTCAAACGTATATAGACTTAACATTACCGAGGGGAGTTTGACCGCTGAGTGATTAACCAAAGTGAATGCACATGCAACCAATCACAATAAATCTAAATTCGATCTCTGATTGACTGATTGCTTCTCCCGTGGGAGAACTCGACTTTGAACCACTACATTACCAAGTTAAGGCTGTTCTCAACTGTTCTGCTCAACCACTTCAAAACGTTTTGACACATATATAAATTTTCCAACTGGGTGAAAAAAGTTCGGACCAGGATTCGATCCAGGGATGTATTTGGATGAAGCCGCCAATGCTCTTCCAACTGAGCCATCCCGGACGAGCACTGGAGGACTTCTTCAACCAAATGACGTCAACGATCACAGAATCTGGTCTGATACTATGGATCAGCTCAATAGAATAAATCGAAGGTCAATATTTGGAACTGCAGAAAACGCTGCATACGAAATCACATGAGATTAATTTTTTAACACGATTATTCAATCGATAAATTATTTATAACAGATGTAAATTTTCCAAGTGGGTGAAAAAAGTCCGTGCCAGTATTCGAACCAGGAATGTATTAGCTGAAGCCGCCAATGCTCTTTGGCGGCAATTTTTGGGAAATTTACATCTGTCTTACGTCTACATTTCTTTGGAAAATTTACATCTATTATAATTAATTTACCGATTGAATAATCGTGTTTAAAAAATTAATCTAATACATTTTGACGCATTTACAAATTCATTTTTTGTCGAAAAAGATAGAAAATAGAAGACCTGTCTATCAAAGCGAGTTGGAAACGAACTGTGTTTTTCATTTTTTGATCAACAAATTACTTATTGCGTTATACACGACTTTGATCACGTGACAAAGGTGTTTTTCACCCCTGTTTGAGTAGTTATTCTTCTTTCACGAAGAAATTCGGTTCAAAATGCTCACTTTGAAACTATTTTCTGAAGGATCTATTGCGTTTGCAAAAAAAGGGAAAATGAGTGCTATTAGATAGTTTCTGAACAACAACCCCTGCTAGTTTCATGCATTTCTCAACAAAAATAAATTTAAACTTAAGTCATGAAGTTGCCCTTTTGGATTTAAGATCGATCAGAGGTGCTAACATCGCGACCGAACATAAAATTTAAAAATAGCGAGACACCGCAATCCCAACCTAAATAGGGTAACACCGCCAGTAATTGGCATGCACCAATGATTGGCACATCCTACAAACATGTCCTAAAATAAGATTTATATCCAATCTTTTAAAAATGCAAGACCATATACCAGTTATATGCTCATTTACGTTAAGGATTATAACTTTGATTTATACTACTAGATGACAATAGTGCCTAGGAAAGAGAAACAATTATGGCTTGTATCAAATTAGCCATTTTGTTGCAAATGCTTCTTCTTTGGCTTTAGGAAGACATGCTTTTCAATTCATTATTATCTGATTTATAATATATTTTAAATTTTAATTGGCAACAGTTTTGTTTAGTTAAAAAGGGTTACTTTAATTGTGTAAAAGTATTTTCGACACAAATATTTGGATTTCTGAATTAATGATAGATGCCATTTAATGGTGCTTCAACTTTGTTAGTTCCAAGTAATTGGCACCTATTCCAATTACAAGGAATTCGCAAGGAATTTGAGATTAGACCAATTTATTTAGGAAGTACTTTTAAAGTTATAGACTGATTTTGTTTATCATTTGTTTTTATTTGAAAATATGAAATATTATCAGTAACTGGAATCCATTAAAGCTTCATATGACAATTACTGGGGACAGCATGACAATTACTGGGTATTAATATAAGTATATAGTATTGTTTTAAAGTGTTCACATTTCAGACTAATATGCTGATTTCTTACTCTCAAAAACCTGAAATATGGCATCTTCATCTATGGTAAATTCATTTAAAGCGATTAAACCCAATGCAAAATGTAAAGTTTTTTTAAATATAAACATGTGCCAATTACTGGATCACAAGGTGTCATACATTGGTGCTCTAGGTGCCAATTACTGGTGATTTCAGCAACTTTTTATAAATATATTTTTATAAAAATACTTTTTCAATATTTTTTGCTTTTAGTGAGCAAAATAGATGCACAGATATCCATTCTTTGATTTAAAAATATTTCCAAGTAAATATCTTATTTCTTTGTAATGAAAATTGAAGTAAGTTTAAAGACAAATTCTTAATGTGCCAAATACTGGGGATGTTATCCTATCTAATCCTTCGGCCAATTTGTAGGAAAATCTATTTAATTCACCCGACAGCGGTTTATAACATATTCACCAAATAGAAACTCAATGAAAGTACTGATTGAAATTTATCCTATTTATTATCACGCAAATTATAATATTTTCCTTACACTATGTGTTTGTAAAAAAATATATATAAAATAAATTATTTATTAAACAAGTTAGCTAATATTTTTACAAATGTCTTTTAAAGTATATTTCTAAAATAAAATGCGGTTTTACTTTACAGGGAAAGCAATTTAATGAAACTGTTGCAAAAGAGCTGAAGGAGAAAGGTAATCATTTTATTTGCATTAAGTAAATAAGTTAATATCAATGTTCAGAAAATAAAAGCACATGGTTGCAAGGTAATTTTTCTGATTGATGTCTACTACTATAGCATATGTTATCTGATTACTATAGCATCTACCTAAATGTGTCTCAATATGAGAGTAAAACATTCAAGATATAAAATTAGATTGGTTAAGACGATTCTGGATAAAAGTGAATCGCCAAGCATCCTGGCGAACCTGCCATTGTTACCAAAGAAATGCTTGTTAATTTAACTCTTTCATTCAATTGAACTTGCCCATAGGCCTGTATCGCCAAATTCTGGATATTAGGTTCGTCACAGTTTGGACGAACCCGCCCAAGTACATTCTGAGTTTCGTATGACGACACTCTCATATAGAGACACTCTAACTAAACGTAATGAGTGGAATAAGGCCAGATTTGTATTTAGAATATTGCAGACATGGAGACACTAATTCCACGAAAAAAAAAATTACCAAACGTTTACGGTAGGAGACATTTTGGCATTCTCCAAATCTAAAATGGCCAGATATTTCAATTAATCAGTAATGAGGAAACATCAGCTGACATTAAGTTTCATTATTGGTGTGTTATAAACTAAAGCGATAAAAACGTCTTAAGCACACCATAAAAAATCAGCAGTCATAACGCTGCTATTATAGTAGACTCATGTCTTCTTTGCGCCTGACCAAGAAAGACTCAGCTCCTTCAAAAGGCCTGGCGAATTCAAATTTTTTATGGTGTTTTAAGAAGTTAGCTTTTCATATTAATTCACACCAGTTTCAACTTATTTTCTTTGTGTTACAAACTGTCCATTTTTATGCCTTTTAATCAGGAATTCATATGATCTGATTGAGCATTGAGTAACTGGTATACGAAGCAATAGAGGCCATCTTAATAATTCGGGCCTACACGTAAGTGTTTCCGGCTTACAAAGAGTCCTTTCGATATCCACAGCTCTAAGCTTTAGATAAAAGGATTCCTATAGTCAGACTATAGATTATACACATATACAGGGTATTTCGCTACAAGACCGACGAACTTTGAGAGGTGATAGTAGACATGCAGACAAACATTATTAAAGAGGAAACCATGGGGCGCAAACGTCTTCTATAGAAGCTAGGGGCCATTAAAGTTTGAGGTCCAAAATTTCAAATGATGATAGAAAACAGAATAAAGAATAATTCGTTTGAGGTTTTCGCAAAAATCATTCTTTATATCCCGAATTTTTTGTAAAGAAATTTTAAAGGTTACGTTCAAAAATTTTCGATAGAGGGCGCTTTAGACTTTAAAATAACAAACAAATACCTTTTACCGTTCTTTTGTGCATGGGGTAGAAAGTATTCTAAAGTTTTGACTTTAACTTAAATTTTAAGCCCAAAATCGGAAACATCGGGATAAAAGAATTCCTATAGTCAGACTATAGATTATACACATATACAGGGTATTTCGCTACAAGACCGACGAACTTTGAGAGGTGATAGTAGACATGCAGACAAACATTATTAAAGAGGAAACCATGGGGCGCAAACGTCTTCTGTAGAAGCTAGGGGCCATTAAAGTTTGAGGTCCAAAATTTCAAATGATGATAGAAAACAGAATAAAGAATAATTCGTTTGAGGTTTTCGCAAAAATCATTCTTTATATCCCGAATTTTTTGTAAAGAAATTTTAAAGGTTACGTTCAAAAATTTTCGATAGAGGGCGCTTTAGACTTTAAAATAACAAACAAATACCTTTTACCGTTCTTTTGTGCATGGGGTAGAAAGTATTCTAAAGTTTTGACTTTAACTTAAATTTTAAGCCCAAAATCGGAAACATCGGGATCGGGTAACTAGCGAAAATTAAACTGTGAACCGAGGAGGAGATTTTAAACGGTCATAAACATTGGACAAACTAATCGATTTTGTTGCGGTTTGCGTGTAGGTTATTCCCTTGGTAATTATTTCATTCAAAATGACATACAGATATGGTGTCCTCATTTTTTGATAGAGGGCGCTTCCTACACATCTCGGACATTTCAATGGTATTACTCCTGGGTGTTTCACTACCAGACCACCATACTTCCAGGAAGTGTTAAGGATGCAAAAACGACTCGGAATCACATAGGAATGTAACGTTGAAAATGCCTTCTTTGCGAGTTATGGTTAAAAGAAGCAGAGTAAAAAGCAACAGAAAAAGGCAGGGAAACAGCAACACCTTAATGTGACTGAAAACAGTTTATTTAAAGTTTTACTAGAAAAGGTGTTCGAAATTACGACCAGAAATAGTCCGGCCCGGCATGCTTGATAGCGGCGTCGCATGGAATTCCCCATGCTTTGAAAGATTCCTGGCATCTTTGATAGATTTCCGGCAGCTGCAGAAAGACGAGCTGCAAGGTCTTTAATTGATGGTACGGGAGAAGCTTGCCGGACTACTTCTGATCGTAATTTCGAACACTTTTTGCAGTAAAACCTTTGAATAACCTTTTTTTCTGTCACTTTAACATATTGCTGTTTCTCTGCTTGTTACTGTTGCTTTTGTCTCTACTTCTTTTAACCACGATTCACTAAAAAGGAATATTCAATATTACATTCCTGTGTGATTCCGAGTCGTCTTTGCATAACTAACACTTCCCGAAAGTATGGTGGTCTGGTAGTAAAACGCCCACGAGTAATTAATTAAAATGTCGGAAAGCGCCCTCTATCAAAAAAATGAGCACACCAAAGCTGTATGTCATTTTGAATGAAATAATTACCAAGGGGATAACCTTAACGCAAACCGCAACAAAATCGATCAGTTTGGCCAGTGTTTATGAGCGTTTAAAATCTCCCCCTCGGTTCACAGTTCAATTTTCGCTAGTTACCCGATCCCGATGTTTCCAATTTTGAGCTTAAAATTTAAGTTAAAGTCGAAACTTTAGAATAATTTCAACCCCATGCACAAACGAACGGTAAAAAGTATTTGTTTGTTACTTTAAAGTCTAAAGCGCCCTCTATCGACAATTTTTGAACTTAACCTTTAAAATTTCTTTACAAAAAATTCGGGATATAAAGAATGATTTTTGCGAAAACCGCAAACGAATCGACCCTTTATTCTGTTTTCTATCATCATTTGAAATTTTGGACCTCAAACTTTAATGGTTCCTAGCTCCTACAGAAGACGTTTGCGCCCCATGGTTTCCTATTTAATAACGTCTGTCTGCATTTCTTCTATCACCCCTCAAAGTTTGTCGGTCTGATAGCGAAACACCCTGTATACAGGGTGTATCTAAACTACTGGGCAAAACTTTAAGGGGTGATAGTACAATACATCAAGACAAATAATATTAAATGGGAAACTAAGGGTCCCAAACGTCTTCCGAAGGAAACAGGCGCCATCAAAGTTTAGGGTCCAAAATTTGAAATGATTATAAAAAACAGAAAAATTGGCCGATTCGTTTGCGGTTTTCACGAAAACTATTCTTTATGTCAGTATTGTATTGAAAATAAATTATAAAGATAAATTTCAAAAAATGCCGATAGAGGGCGTTTTAGACTTTGGAGTAACAAACAACTGTTTTTTACCGTTATTTTTGCATCTCATTAAATTTTTTTAGAATTTTAGACATAAACTTAGATTTTTAGCTCAAAATCTGTGATTAAGTAGCGCAAACTGAACTGCACTGTTAAAAATCTGCTGCATTTTGCTGCAACGCACTCCCCTGCTTGTATAGAAAACGGTTACTTGGCCGTGAAATGGCGCTTTCTCATTGGTTGGAATAGAGATATTATATACAAGTGGTGGAGGGCGTTGCAGCAAAATGCAGCAGATTTTTAACAGTGTGTGTTCGATGGGAGTGGGTAAGTTCAAATTTCAAATGATTATAAAAAACAGAATAGTTGGTCAATTGATTTGCGGTTTTCACTAGAACTATTCTTTATGTCAGTATTGTCTCAAAAATAAATTATAAACATAACTTTCAAAAAATGTCGATAGAGGGCGCTTTAGACTTTGGAGTAACGTACAACTATTTTTTACCGTTATTTTTTGCATCTCATTAAATTTTTTTAAAGCTTAGACATAAAGTTAAATTTTGTGCTAAAAATCTGAATCATTGAGAGTGGTTAAGTAGCGCTAACTGAACTGTGTTCAATGGGGGTGTGAAGGTTCAAATTTCAAATGATTATACAAAATGGAAAAATTGGTCGATTCGTTTGCGGTTTTCTCTAAAACTATTCCTTATGTCAGTATTTCCTTGAAAATAAATTTTAAAGATAAATTTCAAAATTTTCCGTTAGAGGGCGCCTTAAACTTTAGAGTAACCAACAACAATTTTTGTCTGTTATTTTTTGCATCTAATTAAATGCTTGCAAAAGCTTAGACTTAAATTTTGATCTCAAATTCTGAATCGTTGGGAGAGGTTAAGAAGCGCAAACTGAACTGTGTTCAGGAGTTGAAATGTTACTATGCCCATCCTACGAACACAGTTCAATTTTTCGCTACTTAATTACTCACAGCGATTCAGATTTTGAGCTCAAAATTTAAGTCTAAGCTTTTAAAAAATTTATTTAGATTTTAAAAAAAATAACGGTTAAAAATAGTTGTTGGTTACTCTAAAGCTTAAGGCGCCCTCTAACGGAGTTTTTGAAATTTATCTTTAAAATTTATTTTCAAGGAAATACTGACATAAAGACTGGTTTTAGAGAAAACTGCAAACGAATCAATCCTTTTTTCCGTTTTTTATAATCATTTGATATTTGAACCCCCCAACCCTCATTGAACACAGTTCAGATTGCGCTACTTAACCACTCTCAACGATTCAGATTTTCAGCTCAAAATTTAAGTTTATGTCTAAGATTCTAAAAAAAATTAATGAGATGCAAAAAATAACGGTAAAAAATAGTTGTACGTTACTCCAAACTCTAAAGCGCCCTCTATCGACATTTTTTTAATTTATCTGTATAATTTATTTTCAAGACAATACGGACTTAAAGAATAATTTTAGTGAAAACCGCAAATCAATTGACCAATGTTTCTGTTTTTTATAATTCATTAGAAATTTGAACCTACCCACTCCCACTGAAAACAGTTCAGTTTGCGCTACTTAACCACAGATTTTGAGCTCAAAATTTAAATTTATGTCTAAACTTCTAAAAAAATTAATGAGGTGCAAAAAATAAAGGTAAAAGTAGTTGTCCTTTATTCCAAAGTCTAAAGCGCCCTCTATCGGCATTTTTTGAATTTGAACTTTATAATTTATTTTCATGACAAGACTGACATAAAGAATATTTTTAGTGAAAACCGCAAACGAATCAACCAATTTTTCCGTTTTTTATAATCATTTCAAATTTTGTACACTAAACTTTGATGGCGCCTAACTCCTTCGGAAGACGTTTGGGACCCTTAGTTTCCCATTTAATATTATTTGTCTTGATGTGTACTATCACCCCTTAAAGTTTTGCCCAGTAGTTTAGACACCCTGTATATATATATATATATATATGTATATATATATATTTATATATATACCGGGTGTCCAGTAAATGACTGACCCATTTTAAAATTAAATAACAAAAAAACGGTTTGAGATAAAAATGCGCGGTTTGCAGTATTGTTATTAGAATATCAACAAATTTTAAAGTACGCACTTCCTTAAAATAGTTCGAATTTCGGCCAAAAGATGGCTCTGGCGGCATCAGGCTGCAGAAATAGTCTCTTTTCTTCTTTTCAAGTTCATGATCTTTCCGGCTCATTTTCCAGAGTCGAATCTGACTCGAAGTGTTGAATCGACTCTCCACTCAACTGCAGAAATAGGGTTTCTTGGTTGGAACGAGATTTAAAATAACATTTAAGATTGAACAATGTCTATTGTATTAACCTCCTCAGACAAATATCACGGGGAACTACAAAAACTAGTTTAAAATCACTCTAAAACATCACCAAAGGTGTATCAATCTATAAATAAATACTTATGACATGCAAACATTTATTGAAAAACCTAAAAATAGTTTTAATAAATCTAGAAACATTTGAATTAATTTAAAGGATGTTCTTTAATGTTTCAAAATTCTCTTCGGAATATGTTATTTTAATCGCTTAACTGATTCTCTTTTTTATGTACAGTAAATTGAAAATATGGGATAAACGCCAGTTTTCTTAAGCTAAAATAATCGTCAGATTTAATTTAAATGTTTCTTCTACTAAATGGTATGAAATTGCATTTAAAAATTTTAGTAGTGTCAGAAAGCTTTAAGTGATGGAAGAAGAAAACTCTCTCTTTTGACTGAAAACTCTCACTTTTGATAGACTCTAACTCAATTGACCCCTGAAAATGCTCCATAATTGAGTGAAGTAATCGTTTTCTATAAAAGCAATGGAGTGACGATGCTGCCAAAGCGTCAATTTTTTTTACAGTGTAGGCTTTTAAAGTCGATTCGTATTTCAACTCACCGAATCCAAAAGGAAAAAAATGTAGAATTGGGAGATAGTAAATGAAAGAAAGGATCGGGACAGTGGATACTGCGTTGGCTTCTGAAACGTTTTCAACACCTTTTGTCTCATGTAATATTAATAAAACTAGAAGTAAAAGAAACGAAACTTTATTTTAGTAAAAAGTTTCCATAAAAATGTTTTGCCATGAAATTCTCTATAGATATTTTAGTTTGTTTTGGTTTATTTTATGTTGGCCGATTATCTACACGTGGAATATAGGCCGAAAAGGGTGGGATACCCTCCGTGGGTGTCTTTCTAAGGAAACCCAACCCGTATTTACGCAAGGAAATCCAATGTTCGAAAAAAACCCCACGGAAAACTCCGAACGGTTAGGCCGACGGACGCGATTGGGTTCGAACCCAGCACCTGCCGTCTAACAGTTGAAACGTCAGAACCTATCGCCTTCTGGTTCGGGCATAGATCTTTTAGATGTAACTTAATGTCTACTTATTTTTGTTCAATTTTATAAATGAAAATATTACAAAATAAATTTAACATTCGCATTTTTCATACATATTTTTAAAAAGATAACAAATCATATTTTTAATAATATTCCTTATTTCAATCATATTGAATCATTAAAAACAAATCATATTTTTAATAATATTCCTTATTTCAAATCAGATACAGGAGATATTTCCAGAATGTTTTTTTCTCGTTCTTTTCCCAATACAGAATAATTTAAATAGGGGGGGGGGGGGTGAGGACAAAATATATTTCAGGATCTATGATGCTTTTTGTAATGAAGTTTTGAAAAGGAGTGACTATAAGGATATAAAAACATACTTCTTTTTTTCTTTTTAAACATCCTTCCATTTCAGCATAAATACGTTTGCTATCCTGGGTGGGGGAGGGAGGTGTGTGCAAAAGACATCTTAAAATCTCTCATGGCTTTCGTAATAAAATTTTTAGATACGTTAAATGACAAAATAAGAATATAAAGTAGGGATGAATTCGGTTTTCGTAAAAAATAATAACATTTTATTTTAGGCAGGTTTTTGTCTTAGCAGGTAATTTTGCATGTTTCTTTCTACTTCAGGATCAATAATTTTTTATGTTTAAGACATGATTTGTTGTAGATGGATTCCTTTATTGTAAGATTTTAAAAAAATCAATGCGCCGATTTATAAGTAATTGACCCGTTTTTTCATAGACAGGGGACTTGGGAACGCTATTTGCATACCATTGTTTTAAACATTTAACTGATTTGCCCCTACAACGTACTAGCAATAATAGTTTTCTTCTTCCATCACTTAAAGCTTTCTGACACTACTAAAATTTTTAAATGCAATTTCATGGTATTTAGTAGAAGAAACATTTAAATTAAATCTGACGATTATTTTAGCTTAAGAAAACTGGCGTTTATCCCATATTTTCAATTTACGGTACATAAAAAAGAGAATCAGTTAAGCGATTAAAATAACGTATTCCGAAGAGAATTTCGAAACATTAAAGAACATACTTTAAATTAATTCAAATGTTTCTAGATTTATTAAAACTATTTTTAGGTTTTTCAATAAATGTTGCATGTCATAAGTATTTATTTATAGATTGATACACCTTTGGTGATGTTTTACAGTGATTTTAAACTAGTTTTTGTAGTTCCCCGTGATATTTGTCTGAGGAGGTTAATACAATAGACATAGTTCAATCTTAAATGTTATTTTAAATCTCGTTTCAACAAAGAAACCCTATTTCTGGAGTTGAGTGGAGAGTCGATTCAACACTTCGAGTCAGATTCGACTCTGGAAAATGAGCCGGAAAGATCATGAGATTGAAAAGAAGAAAAGAGACTCTATTTCTGCAGCCTGATGCCGCCAGCGCCATCTTTTGGCCGAAATTCGAACTATTTTAAGGAAGTGCGTACTTTAAAATTTGTTGATATTCTAATAACAATACTGCAAACCGCGCATTTTTATCTCAAACCGTTTTTTTGTTATTTAATTTTAAAATGGGTCAGTCATTTACTGGACACCCGGTATATATACACTATATTGCCATTGATTATGGGACACTTGCGATTTTAGACATTTTACTAAATATCTAGAAAAATACATGAGGAATCATCTCGAAACTCTTAGTGTATAAATATAATAGTATAAGTCATACATCTCCGTGAAGATTTTTTCCCGAAACTCCAAAGGGGACCGTCAACAAATTAAAAAAGAATGAATATCTTTTGAATAACCCTGTCAAAACTAATGTAGCAAAAGCGCTCAAACTCTAGATTGTGATTGAATGCCTTATTGTAATACACTGTGTTCATTTTTATGCAAATAGCATGCACACTCGCAGAGTAATTAAGGTTTTTATAAAAATGATCCCAAATTTTTCCAAGTTTTTTCCTTATAATTTTCAGAGTTCTTAGTATAAAATATTATTTTTTTCAGAAAATATGACAAACAACATTGCACACAGTACCCTGTAATCAGAATTAAAATATAATGAAAATTGTATAAAAAATGAGTTGGTTTACTAAATAATTTTTTACTGCGCATGCGTCAACGATATGAAAATTTCATTTGCATATTATGTTAGCTAAATGTATAGAGCAACCTTTGTGAAAGTTACAAAATCATAACTTGAAAACTCTGACAATAATCGTGAATTGAATAAGTCGAAAATCCGTTATTCTCAAAAAGAAGCAAAAACAAGAGGGGTTGTATCCATATATTCATTGATTAGTGTCAATATAGAATACACAATATGGGATGTACTACTACATTTGGATAAAATCCCTCATTTTTTTGCTTCATTTTGAAAACAACGGATTTTGTCCTTTTTCTATAGACGATTACTTTCAGAATTTTCAAGCTATGATTTTGAGACTTTTACAAAAGTTGCTCTATACATTTAGCTAACATAATATGCAAATAAAATTTTGATATCTTTGACGCATGCGCAGTAAAAAATTATATAGTAAACCTACTCGTTTTTCATACAATTTTTATTATTTTTTAATTCTGATTACAGGGTACTGTGTGCAATGTTGTTTGTCATATTTTCTGAAAAAAATATTATTTTATATTAAGAACTCTGAAAATTATAATGGAAAAACTTGGAAAAATTTGGGACCATTTTTATAAAAACCTTAATTACTCTGCGAGTGTGCATGCTATTTGCATAAAAATGAACACAGTGTATTACAATAAGGCATTCAATCATAATCTAGAGTTTGAGCGCTTTTGCTACATTAGTTTTGACAGGGTTATTCAAAAGGTATTCATTCTTTTTTAATTTGTTGACTGTCCCCTATGGCGTTTCGGTAAAAAATCTTCACTGAGATGTATGACGTATACTATTATATTTATACACTAAGAGTTTCGAGATGATTCCTCATTTATTTTTCTAGATATTTAGTAAAATGTCTAAAATCGCAAGTGTCCCATAATCAATGGCAATATAGTGTATATATATATGTATATATGTATATATATATATATATATATATATATATATATATATATATATATATATATATATATGTATATATATATATATATAATATATACAGGGTGATTCTAAATTTTTTTTACAATAAAAAAGGTGTGATAGTACACATCAAGACAAACAATATTAAATAGAAGATCAAGGGTCCCAAACGTTTTCCAAAGGAGATAGCCGTCATTAAAGTTTAGGGACCAAAATTTCAAATAAACATAAAAAACGGAAAAATCGATCGATTGATTTGCGGTTTTAACAAAAGTTATTCTTTATGTCGGCATTTTCTTGAAATTAAATTATAAAGATAAATTTAAAAAAATACCGATAGAAGGAGCTTTAGACTTTGGAGTAACGAACAACTATTTTTTGCCGTTATTTTTTGCATCTCATTAAAAATTATTTCGGAAGCTTAGACTTAAACTTAAATTTTGAGCTCAAAATCTGTATAGTAGGGAGTGGTTAAGTAGCAGAAACTGAACTGTGTTTAAGAGGAGGTGGGGGGGGGGGGGGGAGATTCAAATTTGAAATAATTATAGAAACTGGAAAAATTGGTCGATTCGTTTGCGGTTTAAAATAAAACTATTCTTTAAGTCAGTATCTTCTTGAAAATAAATTTTAAAGATAAATTTCAAAAAATTCCGTTAGATGGCGCCTTAAACTTCAGAGTAACCAACAATTAATTTTAACCGTTAGTAGTAGATAAAGGAGAGTTTTACGGCCACAGGCGGGATGCGGGATGGGGCAATGGGCAATTGGGAGCAATACTGAATTGACCAGACGCACCCTCCTCCTTATCACAATAGTCAATTATCTCGCACCGCTGTTATCAGTTTACTAAAATACATTCTATCTAAAATAATAGTGTCAAAACAGTTTCATATCTAAAAAACTTGTTTACTCTAGCTCATTTTTGTTGTTTTCTCTGATATGTTTTTAAAAAATGTGAATACAAGTATACTTTTAAAAAATATAGATCTCTCTCATAAGTAATGCGATTGTTCAGATATATGCATATGTTATTGTATGTACATGTTAGTAGGTATATGTTTCTCTCATGTTGTATATGTTTTAAGAATCAACAGACATTAAAAAGTATAGATGTCTCTCATTATAATTAATACGATTGTTTGAATGTATGCGTGTGTACATGTTAGTAGGCATATGTTTCTCTCATGTTGCATATGTGCTTTATGTATCAATATATGTTAAAACATCAACAGACATATACGTCTATATATATGTATAAAGATGATTACATTTAAACATTTAAAGATGTTTGTTAAGTCTGAGTATATATAATTACAAGTAAATATGAATGATATAAACATATTAATATGAATATTTGATATGAATGACATAAGTGTATAGATACTAATCTTTAAGTGTTGACATGTTTATATACAAGTATAAGTGTCTACATCCATATTCATGTAACAATAAAATTTATCAGTAGAAAAATTTACAAGATCTAATAAAAAAAAAAAATAACAACAAAAAATGTTTTAACAAAAATAAATGTTTTAACAAAAATAAAGTTAACAAAAAAAAATTTAACAAAAAAAGTTTTAACAAAAAAAAGTTTTAACAAAAAAAAATGTTTTAACAAAAAAAAAAGTTTTAACAAAAAAAAAAAAAAAAAAAAAAAAAAAAAAAGAAAGAAAAAAGTTTTAACAAAAATTTAACAAAAAAAAAGTTTTAACAAAAAAAAGTTAACAAAAAAAGTTAACAAAAAAAGTTTTAACAAAAAAAGTTAACAAAAAAAAGTTTTAACAAAAGTTTTATAATATTTTTAAGTTTAAAAAAATACAATTTATTAAGAACTGAGTTTACTGATTTACTGATTTATATGTGTATGTTACTTCTAATATATTATCTGACTACCGACATTAAGTTATGTTCTTAATTAATCATTTCAAAAAGTAGCAAATGTATAAAAGCAATAAATTAATATACTCTCTTGTTTTATTAAAATAACTTTATGAAAAAGTTTTACAAAATTTAAAAACAAAATGAAATATTACTATTATGTTTTCAAACATTAAGTTTTTAAAAAATGTTTAAAAAATTTCAAAAGTATGTCTAACAAAATTATTTATAAGTGAGTGTGCTTATTTATGAAAATACTGTATATAAGTGTATGAATTAAGAATAAATGCATATATTTAACAATCTATTAAAACGGATTATGTATATGTTTTTAAATAAGTACTCATATGTAAAAGAAACAATTTTTTATTAAAAACAAATCAATTTACAAGAAAACTATATTTACAAGAAAATTATATTTACAAGAAAACTATATTTACAAGAAAAGATTTATTTACAGAATACACTATCTACCAAAAAGTATTTGTACACTTTCAGTTTTTTGACATTTTGTCAAATATTTAAAAATATACTGGTCGAATTCTTCTGGAACTTCAGAAATATAAAGATTATGTTTCACTTTATATTTATTTACATTCATTTGTTAAGCGGGTAATTAGGGGGCCGGCAAAAAAACAAAGAATAATAGAAATATTTGGGATCGCCCTGTACATGAAAATGCACGAAACGACTTATCGCTTTAGAATACAAATATATGAATACAGTAGAATATGTACACTAATTTTTGTGAGAATAGCATGTATATTTATGGCGATAGAGCGATTTTTTTGAAAAATTCAAAAAATTCTGGTATGTTTTTTGTTTATATCATGCTGGGTTTTTGACCAAATTTAACGCAAATTTCAGAAAAATTGGCAAAATGCAGTAGAAAAAAATGTAGCGCAATTGGAATATAAACATATTAAATATTTTATGAAATATGAGTAGTTGTATAAAATAATTTTTATCTGCGCATGCGCGAACTAGAAAAACATTTCTTTTACATCATTTAATAGTCAATTCTATGGAGTGACTTATAAAAAAAATCCAATCAAATATCGTAAAAATTCAAAAAGATATCATTATTTTAGTGAGATGTTTTTACTCTGCTCTCTAAAAACGGCTGAATCTTAAGGGATTCTCCACAAATTGACATTTTTTAATAACTGACTTAAAAAAAAAAAACTAGTATTGAATTAATACAATATCTAATACAATATTGCTGCTAATAAGTACTTGACAATTGTGATAGAAAAGAAAAAGAGCTTTATTCGCATTCAGGGCCAAAACTAAGAGAGGGGGGGAGGGGGAGAAGGGCATGTGCTCCGGGCGCTAGGATGAAAGTGTTCCAAATGTTACTTTCGTTTGGCGATTTTTTTCATGGCTATGTTTAGCATAATATTGTTAAAATTATTATATCTGGGCTATGCTAAAGCATAAAAAAATCTAATGATGATAGCTTAAGGTCCCTGCCCCTACCCGCGAAGATGCTCACGAGCTAATGCTATTCCTATGGGAATGCATTTTTCTAACTCTTTTGCATTTGGACATTTTTAAATAATATGTTTTGCATTGGATAGCGGAAGTCCTTTTCAAGATCGCTCCGTGATTACTTTTTCAATTTTGGCGTAGATATTTTTATAATGTTTCTTTCACTTCCAAAAGCGGTTCTGAAAGTGAAACTAACTTTATAAAAAATATCTATTACTCAAATCGAAAAAGTAGTCAAGGAGCGATTTTGAGAGGGACTTCCGCTATCCAATGCAAAAAAAAAAAAAAAAAAAAAAAAAAAAAAAATTGAAAATTTCAAAATGCGAAAGAGTTATTAGAAAAATGCCTCCCCACAGGAATAGCATTAGCTCAGCAGTGTCTTCGCGGGCAGGGACAAGGGCCTTAAAGATCCTGTTGAAAGTAGAATTTTTTTGATTCGGTTTAAAGTATCAAATTGGAGTATTTTAATAAAGCAGAATACGTTATTTTATATTACATATTTTAAGTTTTAAAATAAGTCGGCTATTAATAAATTGGAGAAATTTTCTTTGTAAATATGCTTTGCGAAGGAGGGGGAAAGGGGTACCTTCAAAATCACGTTTGCCTCGGGAAAAAAAGACTGGTTTTGGCCCTGTTCACATTTAATAATTTGTAGATCCTCCTCGAGAGGCAATTACAGCTGCGACTCTCCTGGGCATGCTCTCAACTAGTCCTTGTATTACATTTAATGGTATTTTATTCCACTCTGTTTGCACAAGGCAGGTAAGCTCTTTTACTGATTTTGGGCGTGTGTCACCCGCCTTAATTCGACGATCCAACTCGTCCCAGAGGTTCTCTATTGGGTTTAGGTCTGGGCTCTGGGCAGGCCACTCGAGTCGATGCACTCCATTATCAGCATACCAATCCATGCTGGACCTCGCTACATGGCAGCTTGCGTTGTCATCCTGGAAATAACATGGGTCCAATCCATAGTATTGCCACAACGTAGGAAGTACACTGTTGTCCAGTATATTACAGTAGGCATCGGCATTGAGCTTACCATGAATTGAGACCAAGGGTCCTAGTCCGAACCAGGAAAAACAACCCCAGAACATAATTCCCCCTCCGCCAAATTTAACTGTGGGCACAATACATTCTGGTAGGAGGCGTTCTCCAGGCAGACGCCAGACCCAGACCCTACCATCAGAACGGTAGAGGGTGAACCTTGATTCATCACTCCAGAGAACCTGTTTCCATTGCTGTACAGTCCATTGCTGGCGTGTTTTGCACCAACTTAACCGAGCTGCGCGGTTGGACTTCGTGATTAAAGGCTTATGGGCGGCAGCACGGCCATAAAAATTAAGCAGATGAGCTTCCTTACGGATGGTATTCATGGAAACAACACATCCTGAAGCTTGTTGAAATTCTTGGCGTATGTGTAACATTGGTTGGTTGCGGTTCTTCCGAATTTCTCTAGACAGAACCCGTCGGTCTCTATCTCCCAGTTTCGTCGGTCTGCCTACTCTGGCCACATTCTGACAATCACCATTCAGCTTCCATTTTCTAATCACATAAGCCACAGTCATTTTGGGGTAATTAAGCTCGCTAGATATGTCGATTAAAGATCGACCATTTCGGTGGTACCCGATGATCACACCTTTCTCAAAATCAGACAGCTCTGTTCTTCTTGGCATCATGCATACGATTGATGTCAGTGTTGTTTTCGACACCACATTTAACAGTGGAGAACATGACGTATTTCAGGATCGCAGATATCGGCATTTGCATAAGAGCCATTATCAATTATGTATCAATGGGTAGATTTGACACAAATGCTTCGATTTTTTATAATTATTTTTATCCTGAAATAGGTTCGTTCTGGTAATTATCTAAGAAAAGAAGTAAATCACCAGTAAAAAACGTAAATGGAGATTTGGCAATTTGCGTAAAATCTGACGTCATTCAACTGCTTTCAGAGACCAATTGAAAATCAGTTCACTCCTATCCACAATAACTTTCTGAATTTCCACGAAATTCGATCGGATTTTTTTATGGGTAGCTCCATAGAGTTGAATATTAAATTATGTAAAATGATAAATTTTATCGTTCACGCATACGCTGATTAAAAAATATTTCATACAAATACTCATATTTTAGAAAACTTTTAATATATTTATATTTCAATAGCACCTTATTCTTTCTACTACATTTTGTGAATTTTTCTGAATGTGGCTTTATATTTGGTTGAAAATATTGCATGACATAGAACATTTTAGAAAATATTTAATATATTTATATTTCAATGAATTTTGGTGAACTCCCCCCCCCCCCTCCCTTTTCTTCTTTGCAAAGCATCTGCAAAAGTATTTGCAAAGAAAAATTTTCTAATTTATTAATAACCGACATATTTTAAAACTTAAAATATGTAATATTGATTAAAGTAGTCTGGTTTGTTTAAAAAAAATGATACCTTAAAATCGTGAAATCGAATCAAAACGAAAAAAAAAAAAATCTGCTTTATGCGGGATCTTTATGCCATCATCATTAGATTCTTCTATGCTTTGGTATAGGAGAAATGCTTTGAATGGGACGATTTTGACAATATCATGCTAAACATAGACATGCAAAAAATCGCCAAACAAACTGTACATTTGGGACACTTTCATCCTAGCGCCCGGGGCACATGCTTTTTTCCCCCAACCCTCTCTTAGTTTTGGCCCTGAATGTGAATAAAGCTCTTTTTCTTTTCTATCACAATTGTCAAGTACTTATTAGCAGCAATATTGTATTAGATATTGTATTAATTCAATACTAGTTTTTTTTTAAAGTCAGTTATTAAAAAATGTCAATTTGTGGAGAATCCCTTAAGATTCAGCCGTTTTTAGAGAGCAGAGTAAAAACATCTCACTAAAATAATGATATCTTTTTTAATTTTCACGATATTTGATTGAATTTTTTTTTATAAGTCACTCCATAGAATTGACTATTAAATGATGTAAAAAAAATGTTTTTCTAGTTCGCGCATGCGCAGATAAAAATTATTTTATACAACTACTCATATTTCATAAAATATTTAATATATTTATATTCCAATTGCGCTACATTTTTTCTACTGCATTTTGCCAATTTTTCTGAAATTTGCGTTAAATTTGGTCAAAAACCCAGCATGATATAAACAAAAAACATACCAGAATTTTTTGAATTTTTCAAAAAAATCGCTCTATCGCCATAAATATACATGCTATTCTCACAAAAATTAGTGTACATATTCTACTGTATTCATATATTTGTATTCTAAAGCGATAAGTCGTTTCGTGCATTTTCATGTACAGGGCGATCCCAAATATTTCTATTATTCTTTGTTTTTTTGCCGGCCCCCTAATTACCCGCTTAACAAATGAATGTAAATAAATATAAAGTGAAACATAATCTTTATATTTCTGAAGTTCCAGAAGAATCCGACCAGTATATTTTTAAATATTTGACAAAATGTCAAAAACTGAAAGTGTACAAATACTTTTTGGTAGATAGTGTACTTTGATCTTGATAATTCTTCATTATATCACCAATTTTCTTCAGCCAGTACAATCTTGAACAATTTGACAATGTCCATAGGCTAGACTTGTTATTCCATCATTCAGTAAATAACGTTTATCATCGAAAGGGCTTAAGCTAATTTTATTCTGTGTTAACGTGTACAGACGGTGTGCATCTTGTCCAATTCTCATCTGTACTTCGAAAGAAGTCGGTTGGTTTTTAAGACAGTTCACATAGTCTTCATGCCTAATTTTCTGACGAACAACATAAGTCGATACGCCCTTAGCTCGTTTCTTCTCTTCTTTGAAGGATTTCAGGGAGTACATTTTGGATTTCAGCCACACAAACTCAAGGGCTAAATCACCATTAAGTTCATCCTTGAACTTGCCGATTACTTTCTTGTTAACATCTGAGTACAGTGAACGATGTTTCGGATAGTCTGAGAAATCAAAAAAGTTTGAATGCTGTTTCAAATCATCATAAATATTTTGCGTTTTAATATGATAACACAACGAGTTGGTATCCGTAAATAAGAGATTTGCATCCTCTTTATATGTTTTTTTAATAAAATTATAATGAAAATTGTACATCAGCAATTTAGAGAGCTCTAAAATAGCAAAACCAACATAAATCGGTCGATTCATGAATATGCTAGTTTTCATCCTTTCAACGGCAGTTAAATCTTCATCATATGTTTTAAAAGATTTAAAAGTGGGTGAAGCCACTAATTTCTTGGCTCTTTTTTCATTATTAACAAGTACAATATTTCTACGTTTTCGTAGATTTTCCATAGTTTTCCCAAACAGAGAGTTATTCATTAGTTTAAAAAAGTCCTTTTCAAAAGAGGATTTAGCTTTTTTTCTTTTCTCAGTATTAAAATTAATATAATTTTTAAGCCAAGGTGCTTGTTTGAATTTAAGGACTTTGTGAACAGCTGTAAGTTTTAAACCGAGTTGTAAATAAAATTTAAGATTACGATAATGAGTAATATAATTCTGTTTATCATTTAAATTTGGAATGAGTTTAGGGGTTCCTATGAATTTTCTATTGTTAACTAAGCTATGTGCATATGGCGATAACATTTCCTCTTTTACGACCAATCTTTCAGGAGCTAATGGGTATTCATTTTGTGACAGATGAAGTTCTTCGGGGTACTTCAAATCAACCTCGAAAATATACCCAAAGTCACTATCATCAGCTAACGATAAAATCCACTCTTCTGTAATATAATTTGTCATACACCATTCAAACCCACCATATGGAAGAAATTGGGACATAGCCCAGCCATACAAGTTATTAGCATCCCAGTACATGATGTAACTAGGATCCTCATCTTTATTAAGTTCTGGTGTATTGGGTATGTTCGCTCTGGCATATCTATGACTAATCATACTAATACCACCTCGTATCCCGTTTTCGATCATAAGCAACATATCAATATCAGTGAGTAACTCTAAAGGTGTTTCAGACATTTTCAAACAAGCTTGCCAAGCAAGCGAAGGTGCGGTAAATAAATGTGCACAATCAATATCATAGTACTGATGACATAATTTCCTAAAATTCTGGAAAACATCAGCAAGTAGTACAACATCAGTCTTGACATATAGATCGTGATATTCCCCCAGAGATTGTATGTCAAAGGTTTTCCAAACCTTCCGCGCATGCTCATAATCTCTCGCGTCTATTGGTTCAGCAGTCAAACTATTAAAAAATGCAGAAGGTGGGGGAAGCTGTGTTTCGTTGAACTTTTCAAAACAGGTCAAGTAATCATAAGGGTAAACCCCTTTTCTTGTAAGCAGATCAAGATCAATATTTTGAGGGAAATTTTCTTTAAGAACATTAAACTGAGTCGGTTCCAAGTTGTTTACTAACTTTTCTAATGATGTTGGCAAAAATTGAAACGAGTCTAGAAAGACCATCTGTATAGGACTTGTTGGTTTTCTTAACTTAAAGGTTATATAATTTTCCAAAGAGGTAGCAATCACATCAATTTCATGATCTTTAAATTTTCCTAATTTGCTCATAATATGATGCCCATCATAATTTTTCAGATTGTGAAATATAACAGGAATTGTTTTACATTGTTTATAATTCAAGTTACATTCCACATGAGCTGCTCCTCTATATTCTCCAGAGATGTGATCATGATCACGTGTACGTTTCGAATATAATGGTTGTTTACAAATATGACACGATTTTGCTTCTTGAAATGCCAGTTCTTGCGCGGGTGTAAGCCTCATAGGTTCAATATTCATCAACTTCTCTCCCAATACATCTTTCTCATGCATCATTTGTTCTAAAAAGTGATCCACACACGATATACTTTCGCTTTCTTCACACATATTCCATCGGGTCCAACAACGACATAAGCATACCCACAGGGAAAATGGTATGTTGGTTTTTCAATATAAGATGTTTTAGAAGAAGGTGTGGAGGATGCAGTAGGTATGAGTAGACTCTCAAAGTCCGCATAGATAGTATAAGCAATAGGGTGTTGAAGATGAATACCAGAAAACTTGAGTATGTTGCTTTTAAAATTAATATTTTTATCTCTCTGCTGTCGGAGCATGAAATTGAGTTAGGATGTAAAGATTTACATATGCGGGGTCTAATTACACTTCGCTATCGCTGGTGATTAAGAATGTGACTTTAGATTATGACACATAGGATTATTTTAGATTGGTTAGTTTGTATGTTGATACTATTAATACAATTTTTTAATGAACTTGAAGCCGTTTTATTGATTCTTTGAAGGAATTTAATAATAAGATTTAATAACAAGATTGAATTACAGTTAGGTATTTAGATTTAATATGAGTATATACAATATTTAATGAGTATTTTAAAGATACTTCTAAACAATGGACAATTTTAAGGTTTGCATTTGCGGAAAAGGATGTTTGCAGGGAATTGTAATAAGTCAAAATTAGATAACATTGCCTATATTTATAATATTTCAAGTTATAAATTTAAAATTTGTGCCAATTAATTCATTTTAATTAAATTTCATAAGTTAGTAGTTCAAATATATAATAAGTCAAAATTAGATAACATTGCATATATTTATAATATTTCAAGTTATAAATTTAAAATTTGCATCAATTAATTCATTTTAATTAAATTTCATAAGTTAGTAGATCAAATATATAATTCAAAATCATTATTTTTTGTCGAATTTAGTGTAGAATAATATAGTGTACAGAATTTTTTAAACATATTGAAATTAATATGTATGTATTTTTTAAAATGTTTATTAATTAGTGTTTAAATATTATATGTTAAAATATTTATTAATTAGCTTCTTTTAATTAATATTCATCAATTAGTAGTTCAAGTTTATAATTTAAAATCATTACTATTTGTTAAGTTTTATGTAGGATAGTATTATAGCATGTGGAATTTTTTAATACATTGAAATGATTACACATGGATTTTTCAATGCTGATGTTCAATTATTTTATTTTTTTTCATCAAGTAGTATTTAAGTCTATAGTTTAAAATTACTGTTTGTTGTTAAATTTAATGTAAGATAGTACACCGAATTATGTAATATATTAAGTTATTATATTTTTAAAATGTGGATGACCTGTTCATTAAGTTTTAGACATTTTCCGTGTGTAGTATATTTATATAAAAATTTTACTAAGTTTCATTAATGTGTTAATGATATAATTTATTCAATTATAAAAATTGTATCAAAAAATTTAAATAAGCTCAGTCAGATGGTTTTTATGCCTTACTAGTTCCTTATTGTATATTAGTACATTAATATTTTCATCTATTATATATATTTTTTTAATTGAATGCTCTGATAGTTGTATTTCATATTTTTCTGATTATCATTCTTACATGTATTAAGAATTTTCATATTTTTCTAATTATCATTTTTACATGTATTCAGATATTAAGACTGGAAATATATGTTGGATTGGAAATATATAATTTAATGTATGAGATATTTATTATTGATATATAAGGAAATCTCTCTTTATAGAAAGTTTTGAAACATTGTTTTAAAGTAGAATTATTTGTGTCAGAATAAAGTTTTTTTTTTTTTAATTCATAAGTGATGGACTTTGGTAAATACATTTTAATAATATCATTTGTTTCATAATGTTAATTGTGTATAAAGTGAAGTTAGTTTAAATGAGCATTCGCGTATTATCAATAGGAAGGGAAAAGTACTCTGATGACTCTTATCCTTTTTTTGTTTACTCGTCAAGTGAAATACATTATCATGATTTTGATCTTTTATTTTTTCGCATCAAGTAATATGTTTTGTCGTTAGATTCAGATTGTTGGTGTGGGAGGTATAAATATTCGGGGGAAAATTGGACTTTCGTCATTTGATGATTAGTCTTGGTTCAGATAAGACGTGTTTTTATTTGCTCTCGCATTATCTTGGTGATTAGTTTGAAAAATTTTTATTGTTTTCTTTTTAAAGTTAATTTTTTTCTCTTTTTAATTTATCATGGATGTTATCATACCTACTGATGAGATTATGCCTTTGGAAAATTTAACATCTATGAAGAAGTTTATCTGCTTGACTTGCGGGAAAAATTTTACAAGTACATCTAACCTGATTCAGCGTATAAAGATACATTCTGATGAGAAGTTGTACACCTGTGAAGTCTGCCTGAAGACTTTTGGACGAAGATCTCACTTACAAAGACATTTGAAGACTCATAATAATGTTAAATCATTAGAAGATATTGGATTTCTTGAAGAATCTGCATTGAAAAATAATTTCTCTTCAAATATCAACACAACATCTGAAGAATCTGCTTCTGTAAAGACTGTGACAGATGAAAAAAAGATGCATGTCTGTTCTACCTGTGATAAGCGCTTTATTTCTTCTTCTCATTTAAATCGACATAAGAAGATTCACTTGGGTGAGAAGTTACATATCTGCGACACGTGTCAAAAGTCTTTCACAAGGAAACCTGATTTACTGAGACATTTGAAAACTCATAATGCTGATAAACAGTCTATATTTAAGTGTCATAAGTGTGAGATTGTTTTCACAAGAAGCGATAATCTGAAGCATCATCTCCGATCACATGAAAGTTTGAAATTTCCTTGTCGTGAATGTGATAAAGTTTTCGGGCGTAATTTGGAGTTGAAACAACATATACGTACTCAACACTCTCGTGCACCTCTTGTGAGTATAAAACGGAAAACAACTTTACCTAATGTGAAGTCCAAAAAAATTAAACGAAACCAATCTGATGTACTTAATGTGTTTAAAACTGTTATGCTTTATCCTGATGAACGTGAAGAAAGTGATATAGCAGTGTTTCATACTCACTTACGAGCTGAACTAGAAGAGCGATTAATGAATGAAATTCAAGAAAAAGGTGCTGTTAAATGGTATATGGTGATGAAAATATCTCTTGAACGTTTGACTGACAATCAGGAGATGGAAGAGATTCAGACATTTTTCGATGCCAATGTTTTATTGAACTTACAGAAGATATTGTAGCGAAGATTATCGCTACATATCTTTTCCCCTTCATAAATGCAATAATTATTTCCCTTTAATAAATTCTTAGTTTTAGTTTAGATTCCCTTTTCACTAATAAACCCAGTAGTTTAAATTAATTCTACATTTAATAGTTAATTTTTAGCTTTCATACTCCCACTATTAGAAGTTAAAACTTTTCATCATTTGGGGCTCTCTGTAGAAATAATAATAGAACTTCCTTTCTCACAAATTTCTGTTGTGTCTTTGAAAAACATCTGCCCAATAGATACCGCACTTATTAACAAAATAAAGAAAGCTCTGGGCTTAGTTCATCATAATCTTTTATCCGTTACATTTTTATTAACATCTGCCTTACAGACCCTGTTTTCATTCTCACAATTAATGCTTAAACCTAGAAATACTTTTATCTCTGTTTATCCTGACTGTGCTTTCTTATCTGTTCAATTGCGCATAGCGCATCTCGAAAATAAAATTTTGGTCAGCAAAACTCCAATGTATGTATCGGTCTGCTTTGCTCTTGTCTATTTCCCAGGCTTAAAATATTTCTATAACCCTAATAGATATTCGCAGATGTAAAAATAATCCTTGGGTTCCTAGACTGCAAAAGTTAGCCGATCCTGAAGGTGTGGTCTACCAAATATCGCCAAAATCTTTGTATAAAAAAAAGTCTTACCCCTCTTGGCGATAACCGATATGACGATGTGTTGTCACTTCACTGATTGCCATCATACCGTCAAGATGTAGCTCGCTTGAGTTCTCAGAATTACCTTCCCCTTGTGGGGGGAGTTGCAGTGTCTTAACTCTATAATAAATGTCTCAGTAATTAGATAAGTCTCTCTTTTTTCGGAGTTTTTTTGTGTGTTATTTTTGGTAAATCACCTGGGCCTATGAGCAAACCCCTGCACATAAATCTGGTGCATCAGGCCTTTGTTTTTTCTCCGGTCATAAAAAAAACGCACACCCACAGAGTGTTTTAAAACAAATTATTAAAACATCGACGGACTGTTTTCAACTAGCTGCTCAAAGGAAGAAACCTTTTTTCCGAAGTTCCAAGGCCGCCTGTCCTTAATTGTGTGACGTTTTCCCCTCCCCGAAACCTGCTACAGTCTCTAGTGTTCAATTATGATTTCTCCTGCACTCGAGAAATATTGCATATCTTCTCTTTTTCTCTCGGTGGTTCTTCAAAAACACGTCGCACCAAAAGAATTTTCAGTTGTTCCGCCCTACTCAAGAGTGGAAAGTGGCACTTTCGTTTTCGAAGCGTCGGAAACTGGGTCAAGTGTTTTTGCCCTCGGACTCCAGCCCTCTGTGTTAATCAGCGCTATCTTCATTTTCCCCTGTGTTGTGCCGCGACAAAAAGGTGATCACTAACTACGTTTTTTCCGATGTTGGTGAACCATCCTGGCAGTGTAACTAAGTGTATGTTATTGGTTCTATACAGTATGTCTATGATGCTATCCTACAGAAATACAAAAAAAGTGTTGTGAAAATGCTCATCGATGTGCAGGCCTGTTTTGGTTGTTTACATATTTGAATCTACTTGTGAGTGAGGTGTGCAACAGATTATTGTGAGCCCCCATTTTTTTTCATCAGTAACTATATCAGTGTGAAATTTTAGCTAAAGAAAGGGTCGTCGAACCCATTAGTTCTGATTAAATCATCATCTCCTACAAACGGTACTGTGTTTAAAAATAAAAAAATAAAAAAAAAACTTTCTGCAAAATATCTAGATTCTCCAGAAGTATTGTGTGTTTTTTTTTATTTAAAAGTAATTTTTTGTTATGCCTCAGTGATGTCCTCAGACTCTACATAATAGTGTCAAGTAATAGATATGCAACATCGTGTAAGCCTGAATCATCGTGCTTTGTGACAACATTGTGTTTCGGGAATGCTAAAATGAATAAAAAATTCGTGAATAAAAAAATTGAGAAGATACCAAATCATAGGTTGTAAATAACGGGTCGTCGTACCCATACATAATTAGTGATAAGTGCATAAAACAGTGTCACTTATGTCGTGAATAACTCAGACAAAAAGGCTGTGAAGTTACGATCTTAATGCAATTATGGGTCGTCGCACCCAGTTTTGCATATTTTGTTAAATTCAAATCAAACCCAGCACAAAAAAAGAGACTTGCGAGCTAAAGAAAGGAAGTAAAAAAAAAATAAGTCAGAGAATGTTTGAGTCCTACAAGTTTCTATTTAAAAAAAAAATAATAATTACTCAACATTTTGACAAAACTGAAACATAGAAACAAATTTTCTTGTTACTTACAGTTAGCTCATAATGAAAATAATTTGTGTTCTTTTTATCAGCTTGAACAGAGAAGATTTTTTTTAAATTTAAATATTGTACATTTTTGAAATTTTAGTAGTTATTAACTTAAACAAAATACATTTTAAAATTTAGTATTTAATTTGTACTTTTGAAAGCATTCTTCTCTTTTCATGCTCACTTTTCAAAAGTATTATTATTTTCAATGCATGTTGTTTTGTATTTATGTGTTGCATACTTAAATATCACAGATTTTTTATTATTTTATGTGTCCGCGCTTTAATGGTTAGCTGACATTACTTGTCCTTAATTAATTGTAGTTTGAGATTCGTATGCTCGTTTTTACTAAAATTTTTGCAATTAACTTTGCCAGTACCTTCTTAAACAAGCCTTTTTAAACTGTTTAGTCTCTGTTTGTCAAGTATATAAAAAAAAAAAAAGGAATTTTGGCATTGGTATTTTTGAAGGGTTAATTACGTTATTTTGATTGCAGTACATGTTTAAAAAAAAGGAAATTTGTGTTTGCATATTTTTTTTAAAAAGGTATTATTCAGTGTCTGCATTTTGGTTGTTTTGTTTTCTGTGCTCACATTTTGTTTACCCCCCCCCCCCTCATTAATTGTGTCTAGATTCACTGGTAACTTGGCAGGGTTTGCTCTCTGACTAATGCAAAATTTAATTTTTGGTTTGGCCTTACATTTTTATGTTATTTCTCCCAAATTATTAATTTTAATACTGTGGTGAACAGTCAAATTTGTTTTGGTGCACCTAGTTTATTTATAAATCTTTCTTTTGATTTATATTAGTGCAGTTTCTTTTGAAAATATCTATGGCTGATATTGAGATAAAACAAGCTTCTGTTACTTCTCAAACAATGTCAGAGAGAGATAATAAATTTGGATTGGCTCTTGGGCAATCACAAGTTTCAATATCCCCTTTACTTGAATTTTATGAGGAAAATTTAACAAAGTTTTCAGACACAATTATCGCTGAAGCCACAGCATTTCAAAATCAAATCAAAAATCAAAACAACACTGATACACTTGTCTCTAATTTTAAGGAACTCAAATTCACAATCCAATGGGACCTGAATATTTTGAGAGACCTTTCAGGTACTCAAAGATGAATACACTAAAGTAAAACATGAAAAGGAAAATTTATTTTTGGTAAATAACAAACTGTTGGAACGAGTACGTGACTTGACTCAGCAACAAAATAGTAAAACTAAACCTCATATATCAAATACTCAAAAAGGCAACACTCCTTCGGTTAATATCGCTTGTCTAAAATCTGTTCAGAATATGTCCACACAGACAGACTACAATCTCATTGACAAATCTTCCCGAACTTCAGTACATGAAAGTTGTAATACAATTCCCTCTTTTTCTAGTGATCAACAGGTTAATGATTTATGTGACAGTAACAATTCTCATCCCAGTATTTTCTGTACCCCTAAGAAAGATAGTACCAATTTTATCCCTGTTGTAATCATGCGTTTGCCTGAAAATTTTAGCATACCTGACATTCTTTTGGCTATTTCAAAACTAACGGGTAATTTTTCGCCTCCCATTCAATTTCAAAACAAAATAAAAATAAAGCATTGTAATTTATTTAACTGGATTTTTCTAATGCCATCCCACTTAGCTGCAATTTTGCAGGTGCATAAACATATCATTATTCAGTCCTCAAAGTTTACTCTTAAAAGGTACATAGATATAAAAAGATGTTTTACATGTCAAAGTTTATTTCATTTAAGTAAATTCTGCCCTAATGACATAATATGCCCTGTCTGTGCTATGTCGCATAAAGATCCTAATTGTGTAAACACACCAAAATGCATTAATTGCATGAGGTGCAATGAATCAAGTAATACTCATTTTGACATTCAACAAACAGCTTTTTCTCATAACTGCCCAGCTGTCAAGAGATATATAAACATACAAAGACAATTGCTTCATACAACTGAGTCTATTTCAAATGAGAAATAATGTTTTTCTTTAATTTAATTTTCCTGGTCACACACTACATACTAAAGGATGAATTCACTATGCTTTCTAAGCATGCTTTTATACATTTTGACAGAATTGTTTTTTTTTTTCATTTTATAAAACATTTAGTATTTCGTTCCCTCACATTTCTTGTTACACTTTAAATTTTAACGAGTTTTCTTCACATTAATCTTGTGTACAAATGCATTTTATTTCTTTTTCTTATTCGGCTATCAGGCGCCAGATGGTTGAGTAATAGAAAGAAGGCAAGTAAGAGTGAAAATTTTGATGCGGGTCGTCCATTTTGTTTTTCACTTGGTTTTGGTTGTTTCGCGTTGGTGTACACAATCATTTTAAACATATTTACACAATCAAGCACACCTTTCTTTCCCCTTTAATGTTTTGTTTATGCAGTAACAGGAATGCAGTTAACATTATCAACATTTCAATTCTATTGTTATAGAGGCTACATTTTCCACATTTAATGCATTTTTCATGGTGTAAATGTTTTGGGTTCTCAATCAAATTTTAACTTTAAGAGGATTTTTGACAGTATAATTACATTTTTTTACTTTCCTCAACTTTGAGTTATATTTTTTTCTTTCAACTTATGGTCATGTGATTTCTATTACACACATTTTTTTTCTATTCATGTGTTTTTACACAAGGTCATGTGCTTTTCTCTAGGTCATGGTATATCAGATACCAGGTCATGTGATTTCTATTACACACATTTTTTTTCCATTCATGTGTTTTTACACAAGGTCATGTGCTTTTCTCTAGATCTAGGTATATCAGATACCAGGTCATGTGATTTCTATTACACACAATTTTTCCATTCATGTGTTTTTACACAAGGTCATGTGCGTTTCTCTAGGTCAAGGTATATTAGATATCCGTTCATGTGATTTCTTTTACACAGATTTTTTTTCTTTCATGTGTTTTTTGAACAAGGTCATGCGATTTCGTACACTATCACATTGTTTTTTTTCTATATACACTCGGTCATGTGCAATACACTAGGTCATGTGGTACACACTAGGTCATGCGAATACACATTAGGTCATGTGCAACACTTCAGGTCATGTGCAACATATCACGTCATGTGGTTTCTTTCTTTTCTCTTGTTTCTCTGGTTGAGGATTGTACACCACTTTCCCTCGTTTTCTCAAAACTGGTTCATGAAAACACACAATAACACACAACACTGTCATGTCATGTGTCTACATTTTTACACTTTTGTCATGTGATATGAATCCTTCCCTCATTAAATATAAAAATTACTCTGTAATTAGGTAGTTGAAAACCTCATTCACACAAATATCTTGAATATTTTTTTCTTTTAACACACTTACCGTTAAATTCTCTTCGGTTCATTTTTGTTTTGTTTTTGTTAAAAGGCTCATGCTAACACAAAAAAACAGTTGACATTTTTACAGTTTGTCCTGCTCACACTTAACCATCTCATCTTAATTGTTTAAGGTTTATATTTATTCCCTTTACATATTACAGTTCTTTAAAAGACACTTAGTCCATTTTTGTTTGTCAAATTTACATTGCATGTTTATTTGGATTTTTTTTTCTCACACTACATGTAAATTTCCTTGTTACACTTACCTCCTTTTATGTAGTGGCAGTACATGAAAAGAAGGTCACTTAGGTCACTAATAATTAATTTTCATTACATGCATTTTATCACAACGTTGTAGTTCAACATTAATTACAAATTATTTTGGACAGTAATATATTACCATGCATAAAAAAGAAAAAAAAAAAAAAAATCATCATTCTTATTTTTTGAAATATTCCAGTTGTAGTAGCACCTAAACCTGACTATTTTGTTTATCTTACCCGGACTGACTGTTTCAATTTATGAGATGGATTACACTTCATCTTATATTTTTATTTTTCTAATTACCCCCAAAAAGTCGTGAACCGTTCCAAATTGTGCCCCAAGGTTTCACGCCACTCCTGTCTTGCGAGACATTTTCACCTTGAATTGGCCTACCAATTCTTTTATGTTAAATTTTTATGTGACTTCCAGGCGCGCTCCGTTCGTAGATCAGTGTGATTTTACTGAGGAGCGGGGCGGACCTGTATTGTACGCAATATGGGTTCGTCCATTACTCCCTCTTCCCCTAGGGCTGACGCCTTAAACTGAAGCCATTATACTTGTACTTTTTGTACAAGATTAAGGGCTACAACCTTTTTATGGGCATGCCAGTGGCATTTCTTTTTTTTTGGTAGTCCTGTGCCTTATACACAAATTTTCAATTTTTAACAGCATACATTATTTTTAGAACATATTATCTTAGTTAGTTTTCTTTTATTTTTGTTTTAAATATATACTATTTGTGTTTTGTGTTTTATAAATATATTTTTGCTTGCAATTATGCCATTTTGATCTCAAAAAGGATCAATTTAAAGAGAAGTTATGAAATAAAAATCTATCAGGTGATCACAAAATAAACAAACAAATAAATAAAAATACTTCTCTCAATTTTTGCTCATGACATAAAAAAATAAACAGCTGGTACCAGCGCCACAACAAAAAAAATAGAATAAAGGATCCGATAGTAATTAAATACTATGTGGCAATTTTGAACTATTAAGGAGCTCCCTGTCATGATGATTATAAAGATAGATATGGTCATTGTTTTTATTTATCTACTTTGCAAGCAAATAGTATAACCAATCATTTTTGTAGTACTTATATATATATACTTGTATGTCTTTTGATATGTGTTTTTGTATATATTTTGGTGGACGGCACATTCAGTATCTTCAAAATAATGACAATAATAGTATTAAAAAAAACTTTAATACAAGTATTAAGTTTTTTTGTGGTGCCCGGGGTGAGTTATGTAGCGAAGATTATCGCTACATATCTTTTCCCCTTCATAAATGCAATAATTATTTCCCTTTAATAAATTCTTAGTTTTAGTTTAGATTCCCTTTTCACTAATAAACCCAGTAGTTTAAATTAGTTCTACATTTAATAGTTAATTTTTAGCTTTCATACTCCCACTATTAGAAGTTAAAACTTTTCATCTTTTGGGGCTCTCTGTAGAAATAATAATAGAACTTCCTTTCTCACAAATTTCTGTTGTGTCTTTGAAAAACATCTGCCCAATAGATACCGCACTTATTAACAAAATAAAGAAAGCTCTGGGCTTAGTTCATCATAATCTTTTATCCGTTACATTTTTATTAACATCTGCCTTACAGACCCTGTTTTCATTCTCACAATTAATGCTTAAACCTAGAAATACTTTTATCTCTATTTATCCTGACTGTGCTTTCTTATCTGTTCAATTGCGCATCTGGATAATAAAATTTTGGTCAGCAAAACTCCAATGAATGTATCAGTCTGCTTTGCTCTTGTCTATTTCCCAGACTTAAAATATTTCTATAATCCTAATAGATATTCGCAGATGTAAAAATAATCCTTGGGTTCCTAGACCGCAAAAGTTAGCCGATCCTGAAGGTGTGGTCTACCAAATATCGCCAAAATCTTTGTATAAAAAAACTTCTTACCCCTCTTGGCGATAACCGATATGACGATGTGTTGTCACTTCACTGATTGCCATCATACCGTCAAGATGTAGCTCGCTTGAGTTCTCAGAATTACCTTCCCCTTGTGGGGGGAGTTGCAGTGTCTTAACTCTATAATAAATGTCTCAGTAATTAGATAAGTCTCTCTTTTTTCGGAGTTTTTTTGTGTGTTATTTTTGGTATATCACCTGGGCCTATGAGCAAACACCTGCACAGATACTATTTCACAACATGTTGAAGAAGGATTTTCCAAAATAAGTAAATCCTTTGAAGAATTTATACAAAGAGGATCTGGATGGAAACTTCAAAAAATTCATCATTTAGAACTTAAGATTGCTAAATATGATCCTTTAGCCGCAAGTTCATACATAGCTTTACCCAAGAAATTATATGATAAAAAAGCAGTGCTTAATATAAAAAATGAAGATAACAAGTGTTTGGTGTGGTGTCTTTTAGCATTTAAATTAAACTTAGATTTTACAAAAAAGCCTGAAAGAGTTTCTCATTACATTCCTTATGAGAGTGATATTAAACTAGTGAATGTTGAGTGTCCTGTTCCCCTTCAAAAGATCCCCATCATTGAACAACTGAATAATTTACGGATTAATGTATTTGGATATGAAGAAGATGAAGTATGTCCTCTGTATATTTCTGAAAAGCAGAATCTGGATGTTATTAACTTGTTATTAGTTGGTGATGGTGAAAAGCAACATTATTGTTTAATCAGAAGTTTTTCGAGACTTTTAGGTGATCTCCCCAATCATAATGGTGTATGTTACTATTGTTATCGATGCTTACATCGGTTTTCAAGACTAGATCTCCTGAATAAACATGACGAATATTGTCGTGAACATACAGCACAGACTATAAAGATGCCCAGTAAAAATGATAACATACTCAAGTTTTCTGGTATTCATCTTCAACACCCTATTGCTTATACTATCTATGCGGACTTTGAGAGTCTACTCATACCTATTGCATCCTCCACACCTTCTTCTAAAACATCTTATATTGAAAAACCAACATACCATTTTCCCTGTGGGTATGCTTATGTCGTTGTTGGACCCGATGGGATATGTGTGAAGAAAGCGAAAGTATATACTGTGTGGATCACTTTTTAGAACAAATGATGCATGAGAAAGATGTATTGGGAGAGAAGTTGATGAATATTGAACCTATGAGGCTCACACCCGCGCAAGAACTGGCATTTCAAGAAGCAAAATCGTGTCACATTTGTAAACAACCATTATATTCGAAACGTACACGTGATCATGATCACATCTCTGGAGAATATAGAGGAGCAGCTCATGTGGAATGTAACTTGAATTATAAACAATGTAAAACAATTCCTGTTATATTTCACAATCTGAAAAATTATGATGGGCATCATATTATGAGCAAATTAGGAAAATTTAAAGATCATGAAATTGATGTGATTGCTACCTCTTTGGAAAATTATATAACCTATAAGTTAAGAAAGCCAACAAGTCCTATACAGATGCTCTTTCTAGACTCGTTTCAATTTTTGCCAACATCATTAGAAAAGTTAGTAAACAACTTGGAACCGACTCAGTTTAATGTTTTTAAAGAAAATTTCCCTCAAAATATTATCTTGATCTGCTTACAAGAAAAGGGGTTTACCCTTATGATTACTTGACCTGTTTTGAAAAGTTCAACGAAACACGGCTTCCCCCACCTTCTGCATTTTTTAGTAGTTTGACTGCTGAACCAATAGACGCGAGAGATTATGAGCATGCGCAGAAGGTTTGGAAAACCTTTGATATACAATCTCTGGGGAATATCTCGATCTATATGTCAAGACTGATGTACTACTTGCTGATGTTTTCCAGAATTTTAGGAAATTATGTCATCAGTACTATGATATTGATTGTGCACATTTATTTACCGCACCTTCGCTTGCTTGGCAAGCTTGTTTGAAAATGTCTGAAACACCTTTAGAGTTACTCACTGATATTGATATGTTGCTTATGATCGAAAACGGGATACGAGGTGGTATTAGTATGATTAGTCATATATATGCCAGAGCGAACATACCTAATACACCAGAATTTAATAAAGATGAGGATCCTAGTTACATCATGTACTGGGATGCTAATAACTTGTATGGCTGGGCTATGTCCCAATTTCTTCCATATGGTGGGTTTGAATGGTGTATGACAAATTATATTACAGAAGAGTGGATTTTATCGTTAGCTGATGATAGTGACTTTAGGTGTATTTTCGAGGTTGATTTGAAGTACCCCAAAGAACTTCATCTGTCACAAAATGAATACCCATTAGCTCCTGAAAGATTGGTCGTAAAAGAGGAAATGTTATCGCCATATGCACATAGCTTAGTTAACAATAGAAAATTCATAGGAACCCCTAAACTCATTCCAAATTTAAATGATAAACAGAATTATATTACTCATTATCGTAATCTTAAATTTTATTTACAACTCGGATTAAAACTTACAGCTGTTCACAAAGTCCTTAAATTCAAACAAGCACCTTGGCTTAAAAATTATATTAATTTTAATACTGAGAAAAGAAAAAAGCTAAATCCTCTTTTGAAAAGGACTTTTTTAAACTAATGAATAACTCTGTGTTTGGGAAAACTATGGAAAATCTACGAAAACGTAGAAATATTGTACTTGTTAATAATGAAAAAAGAGCCAAGAAATTAGTGGCTTCACCCACTTTTAAATCTTTTAAAACATATGATGAAGATTTAACTGCCGTTGAAAGGATGAAAACTAGCATATTCATGAATCGACCGATTTATGTTGGTTTTGCTATTTTAGAGCTCTCTAAATTGCTGATGTACAATTATTATTATAATTTTATTAAAAAAACATATAAAGAGGATGCAAATCTCTTATTTACGGATACCGACTCGTTGTGTTATCATTTTAAAACGCAAAATATTTATGATGATTTCAAACAGCATTCAAACTTTTTTGATTTCTCAGACTATCCGAAACATCGTTCACTGTACTCAGATGTTAACAAGAAAGTAATCGGCAAGTTCAAGGATGAACTTAATGGTGATTTAGCCCTTGAGTTTGTTGGGCTGAAATCCAAAATGTACTCCCTGAAATCCTTCAAAGAAGAGAAGAAACGAGCTAAGGGCGTATCGACTTATGTTGTTCGTCAGAAAATTAAGCATGAAGACTATGTGAACTGTCTTAAAAACCAATCGACTTCTTTCGAAGTACAGATGAGAATTGGACAAGATGCACACCGTCTGTACACGTTAACACAGAATAAAATTAGCTTAAGCCCTTTCGATGATAAACGTTATTTACTGAGTGATGGAATAACAAGTCTAGCCTATGGACATTGTCAAATTGTTCAAGATTGTACTGGTTGAAGAAAATTGGTGATATAATGAAGAATTATCAAGATCAAAGTATTCTGTAAATAAATCTTTTCTTGTAAATATAGTTTTCTTGTAAATATAGTTTTCTTGTAAATTAATTTGTTTTTAATAAAAAAATTGTTTCTTTTACATATGAGTACTTATTTAAAAACATATACATAATTCGTTTTAATAGATTGTTAAATATATGCATTTATTCTTAATTCATACACTTATATACAGTATTTTCATAAATAAGCACACTCACTTATAAATAATTTTGTTAGACATACTTTTGAAATTTTTTTGTATATGTCTGTTGATGTTTTAACATATATTGATACATAAAGCACATATGCAACATGCGAGAAACATATGCCTACTAACATGTACACACGCATACATTCAAACAATCGTATTAATTATAATGAGAGACATCTATACTTTTTAATGTCTGTTGATTCTTAAAACATATACAACATGAGAGAAACATATACCTACTAACATGTACATACAATAACATATGCATATATCTGAACAATCGCATTACTTATAAGAGAGATCTATATTTTTTAAAAGCATACTTGTATTCACATTTTTTTAAAAACATATCAGAGAAAACAACAAAAATGAGCTAGAGTAAACAAGTTTTTTAGATATCAAACTGTTTTGACACTATTATTTTAGATAGTATGTATTTTAGTAAACTGATAACAGCGGTGCGAGATAATTGAGTATTGTGATAAGGAGGAGGGTGCGTCTGGTCAATTCAGTATTGCTCCCAATTGCCCATTGCCCCATCCTGCATCCCGCCTGTGGCCGTAGAACTCTCCTTTATCTACTACTACCGTTAATTTTTGGTTCTAATTAAATGCTTGCAAAAGCTTATTAAATGTTTTCAAAAGCTTAGCTTTAAACTTAAATTTTGAGCCCAAATTCTGAATCGTTGGGAGAGGTTAAGAAGCGCAAACTGAAGTGTGTTCAGAGGTTGAAATTTAACCCTTCCCCCTCCTCGAACACAATTCAATTTTTCGCTACTTAAACACTCCCAACGATTCAGAATTTGAGCCCAAAATTTAAGTCTATGCAATTTAAAGCATTTAATGGGATTTTAAAAAAAAGCAGTTATAAATAGTTGTACGCTACTCCAAAGTCTAAGGCGCCCTCTATCGGCATTTTGTGAAATTTATCTTTAAAATTTATTTTCAAGAAAAGGCTGATTTAAAAATTAGTTTTAACGAAAACTGCAAACGAATCGATCAATTTTTCCGTTTTTTTTTTATAATCATTTGAAATTTGAACCCTCTGAACACAGTTCAGTTTGTCTACTTAACCACTCCCAACTATTCATATTTTGAGCTCAAAATTTAAGTCTAAGCTTACGAAAGCATTTAATAAAATGAAAAAAAAAAAAGCCAAAAAAGAGTTTTTTGTTACTCCAAAGTCTAAAGCGCTCTCTGCCGACATTTTTTGAAATTTAACTTTATAATTTATTTACACGAAACTACATAAAGAATAGTTTTAGTGAAAACCGCAAATCGATCAACCAATTTTTCCGTTTTTTATAATCATTTGAAATTTGAACCCTCTGAACACAGCTCAGTTTGTGCTACTTTTCCGCTCCCAATATTCGAGAGTTTGATCTCAAAATTTACGTTTGAGTTTAAGCTTACTAAAACATTTAATGAGATGCAAAAAATACCGGTAAAAAATAGTTGTTCGGTGCTCTAAAGTCTAAAGCGCCCTCTATCGGTATTTTTTGAAATTTATCTTTATAATTTAATTTTAAGAAAATGCCGACATAAAGAATAATTTTAGTGAAAACCGCAAATCAATCGACCGATTTTTCCGTTTTTTATATTTACTTGAAATTTTGGTCCCTAAACTTTAATGACGGCTATCTCCTTTGGAAAACGTTTGGGACCCTTGGTCTCTCATTTAATATTGTTTGTCTTGATGTGTACTAGCACCCCTCTTTTATTGTATAAAAAATTTGAATCACCCTGTATATATATATATATATATATATATACACTATATTGCCATTGATTATGGGACACTTGCGATTTTAGACATTTTACTAAATATCCAGAAAAATACATGAGGAATCATCTCGAAACTCTTAGTGTATAAATATAATAGTATACGTCATACATCTCCGTGAAGATTTTTTACCGAAACGCCATAGGGGACCGTCAACAAATTAAAAAATAATGAATATCTTTTGAATAACCCTGTCAAAAGTAATATAGCAAAAGCGCTCAAACTCTGGATTATGATTGAATGCCTTTTTGTAATACACTGTGTTCATTTTTATGCAAATAGCATGCACACTCGCAGAGTAATTAAGGTTTTTATAAAAATGGTCCCAAATTTCTCCAAGTTTTTCCATTATAATTTTCAGAGTTCTTAATATAAAATAATATTTTTTTCAGAAAATATGACAAACAACATTGCACACAGTATCCTGTAATCAGAATTAAAAAATAATAAAAATTGTATGAAAAATGAGTAGGTTTACTAAATAATTTTTTACTGCGCATGCGTCAAAGATATCAAAACTTCATTTGCATATTATGTTAGCTAAATGTATAGAGCAACTTTTGTAAAAGTCTCAAAATTATAGCTTGAAAATTCTGAAAGTAATCGTCTATAGAAAAAGGACAAAATCCGTTGTTTCCAAAATGAAGCAAAAAAATGAGGGATTTTATCCAAATGCAGTAGTACATCCCTTATTGTGTATTCTATATTGACACTAATCAATGAATATATGGATACAACCCCTCTTGTTTTTGCTTCATTTTGAGAATAACGGATTTTCGACTTATTCAATTGACGATTATTGTCAGAATTTTCAAGTTATGATTTTGTGACTTTCACAAAAGTTGCTCTATACATTTAGCTAACATAATATGCAAATGAAATTCTAATATCGCTGACGCATGCGCAGTAAAAAATTCTTTAGTAAACCAACTCAATGTTTATACAATTTTCATTATTTTTTAATTCTGATTACAGGGTAGTGTATGCAATGTTGTTTGTCATATTTTCTGAAAAAAATAATATTTTATATTAAGAACTCTGAAAATTATAGGGAAAAAACTTGGAAAAATTTGGGATCATTTTTATAAAAACCTTAATTACTCTGCGAGTATGCATGCTATTTGCATAAAAATGAACAAGGCTTATTACAATAAGGCATTCAATCACAATCTAGAGTTTGAGCACTTTTGCTACATTAGTTTTGACAGGGTTATTCAAAAGATATTCATTCTTTTTTAATTTGTTGAAGGTCCCCTTTGGAGTTTCGGGAAAAAATCTTCACGGAGATGTATGACCTATACTATTATATTTATACACTAAGAGTTTCGAGATGATTCTTCATGTATTTTTCTAGATATTTAGTAAAATGTCTAAAATCGCAAGTGTCCCATAATCAATGGCAATATAGTGTATATATACATATATACGGGTGTTGGACAAAAATATGGAAACAACTTTTGAAATATATGTTTCGAAAGAAAGATTGATTTTAAGGAACTATGTAGATGGCGCTGGCGTTTTCGCAAACTGACGCCACCTATACAACTTCGTAAAATCGGAATCGTTGCACCGTTCAGTCGTTGTTGGTGCACTGTTATGTGAGATTGTTATTGCATTATGCCAGAGTTAACGGACTTCGAACGTGGCCAAATTGTTGGCGTGCGTATGGTGGGTGCTTCCGTAAGCAAGGTAGCCAAGGTTTTTAGTGTTTCAAGAGATATTGTGTCGAAGATTCATTCCGCATGTTTGAAATGCAAAAAACATCATCCGCTAAATCACAGCGCGGACGAAAATGTGTGCTGAGTGATCGTGACAGACGTTCATTAAGGAGGATTATTGCAAAAAATAAGAAGACCACAGCTGCAAAAGTTACTGCTGAAATGAATGTCGTGTTACCAAACCCTGTGAGTACCAAAACAATTAGAAGGGAGCTTCATAAACAGGGAGTTGCTGGCCGTGCTGCAATTGAAAGGCCATTTATCAGTGATGCTAATGCCCGTAACAGGAAAAAGTGGTGTTTAAGTCATAAAGAGACTATAGAGCAGTGGAAGAGAGTAATATGGTCTGATGAGTCATCTTTCACATTGTTTCCCACTTCTGGCCGAGTTTACGTCTGGAGAACGCCATCTTAAGCCTACAATACAGACCGCTTGTTGCCAACAGTGAAACATGGCGGGGGTTCGGTGATGGTTTGGGCAGCTATATCGTGGTTCTCTTCTGGCCCCGTGATAACTCTGTCAGGGCGTATTACTGCTCAGACTTATGTGAATATTTTAGACAATCAAGTCAATCCAATGGTACAAACTTTGTTCTCCAATGGTGATGGTATCTTCCAATACGACAACGCCCCCCGTTCACACAACTCACATTGTCCAGGACTGGTTTTCTGAACACGAGGATGAATTGTTGCATCTCCCCTGGCCACCACAGTCACCAGACCTGAATATTATCGAACCTTTATGGTCTACATTGGAGCGGAAAGTGCGTTCTCGCTATCCACCGCCAACATCGTTATCTGAACTTGCCACCGTTTTGCAGGAAAAATGGTACAATATTCCCTTGGAAAACATACAGAAACTGTATTTATCCATTCCGAGAAGACTGCAAGCTGTTTTGAATACCAACGGGTACCCTACACCATATTAGGCAAGGAAACTTTTTTTTTTAAGGTTTTTCCATATTTTTGTCCAACTCCTGTATATTATTATGCTTACATACTTAGTGTTTCAGGATAATTCCTCAGGATAATTTCAGGATAATTTTTTTAGATATTTGAGAAAATGTCTAAAATCGCAAGTGGCCAACCTTTGGCCATATAGTGTATTTTGATTCAGAATTATTCAGACAATTTTCAACATACATAGTCGGATTCATAAGTAATGAGCCTTTGTTCAAAGGGACAGATTTATTGAGCAAATTGGTACAATTGCCTAGTATTCTTCAAAATAGGTACATCCTGCATCAATGCACTTTTGTAGGCGGCATTTCCATGACTCGAAAGCCTCCACGTAAGCCTTTTCCGGTATAGCTAAAAGGGTTGTCTTGTCATTCTTTGTCACCTTGACATTTTCTTAGATATCCTCGATCGAGTTGAAGCGTTTCCCTTTCAGCGCTGATTTTAAGCGCGGGAACAAGTCCTGACTATAGGAAGGATGCGGGAACGTTCAGCCGAGCCAGGTAAGTTCACGATGAAGGAGGTGTGGCTGGCCGCGTTATCGTGGTGAACCTTCCAGACATCCTTGGTGTCCCTTCGCTTGCGCGTGACGCTTTTTTTCAGACTTTATATGTCAATATATAAATCAACGCTTCCCACCATCGTCCCTAGCAGCAGGTGCGCGCGCCGATATACGCTAGCGTCAAAATAAAGTGAGACTCATTACTTATGAATCCGATAATGTAGTCTAACTTTTAAAAAGACTTTACTCTTACTAGACTATTTATATACAAGAAAATAACTGTTTTGTTGAAACTACCAAATTTTAACCAAGATTTTGTTGAATTAACAAAATCATTTGGTTAGTCTAACCACAATTTTGTCATTCCAAACAAAATTTAGTAGTTTCAACAAAACAGTTTTTTCTGTGTAGAATAATATTTTTACTTATGGAAATTCCAGAGAAAAATTAAAAATGCTTTGTTGCTAAATCATCGATAAGCATCGGGAAAACCTATTTCATACAATTTACATTTTGAAAACATTCTTGACTACGACCTGAAACAGTTCCCAGTTACTTGTTACGCAAAATCTTTATATAAAGAATGTACAATGAAACAACAAATTGGCCACTGCCTTTAATTATGAAATACACACACTTAAAAAAAAGTAGTTTTTGTTCTGATTAATATTTCCCCCTAAATTAACAAGATTGTTTAAAATTTTAAACCACGAAAACAAGGGTGAGAATCCTCTGCTGTAGCAGGAAAAAGGTGTTCTGGTGTCAACAGAATCAGTGATTGTGATGGTGGTGTGATGGATCCTACCAATTTTAAGGCAAATAGTCTGATCTTAATTTAGAAAAAAATAATTCTATCTAATAGAATTATTAAATTATATTTAATGCCGGTATGTTACTTTATAACCTTTAAATGTACCTTATTATCAGGCATTAGTTTTTTCCAATATAGAAACTACAACCATAGACAAATTTTCTTATTTATACTCTTTATATAAAATGTACAGTTTCCTTCATATAAAAGGCATGCATATTCATTTTCATTGTTTTACGATAGCGTCATCACTATCCCCCAAAAAGTTCAATATTTAAAAGTCAATTATAAATTTAAGTTCAGATAATCAATAAAAATCAAGTTTTAAAACCAGTCTCTTTCAATTACCATACACAAAAACAGCTCTTGACTTATATCTACTCGATCACAAAAGCTTTAAGTTCATCCTGTGCTAATATCATTTATATATATATATATATATATATATATATATATATATAATTACGATGGTTTAATTTAAAACAGTTTTTCTTTTTTTTAACCAAGACATGTACAATTAGTCATCATTAATGGGTGATTCTACGATAAGAGGTTTCAAGTGCATAGAGGATACGGCCAAAAAGAAAAGTTTGAGTTTTATCAAAAACCTTTAAATTATGATTTTTGTCCCTTTTTTTACCTTTTCATATAAGGACAAGTCACTTTATAGATATTTTATAACTTTTTCTGGTCAGTGACTCCCTCCCCTGGCAGTTGTTTTGACAGGGGAAATACGGCAGGGGAGAGACATTTTCATAATAAATTCAAATTTTTTAACTGACTGAATTAGTTTTTGGGTTAATTGCATATTTCACTTTAATTAGTACTGTATTGCTTAATTAGGGCAGTAAATGCAATTGAATTAAATGAATATGATAAGTTTTATGACTTACCAGGAGAGATACACGATCACCTTGCGAAACCACTACACCGCACGGTCGCGTCGCAATAACTAAAAATGGCGACGCTTAAATGGCTTGCGCGTTTAGTATTGCTAACTTCAAGCCGATAGATGTCCTTAAGCACAACTTCCAATATAGCCATCCTTGAATTTATATTTGTTTCAGCGGAACGAAATTTGACCGGGTGGATACACAAAAAAAGTGGGACAAAAGTTAATTAAAAAATTATTTGAAATTAACAAAATTATTTTATTTTTTATTTTATAATACGTCGTAAGTATAATTACTTAAATTCCAATTAAACATACTTTAGTTAAGCATCTGATGGACAAAATATATGTATTGTTTGAAAGTTAAATTGAAACCAGCAAGGGGACATGCCAGGGTAGAGACATTTTTAGACTTTGTAAGAAATTTCAGAAAAATGTGTTTTAATTAGGCATTCAATCGAGATGTTATTTAATAAAGTACATTAAATATAATAAAGTACATGATGCGATTCATTGCAAAAAATAGCAACATATAAAATAAAAAATTTGTTTTAAACGAATTGCCGCACAAATTACCTCTTATCGTAGAATCACCCTAATATAGCGTTATCACATCTCCAAGGTTTAAAATATAAAAAATTTCATAATTCACTTTTAGTCCAATTTTTATCCATTTTCATTAAAATAGTTCATAAAAAGCAATATATAAATGTTCAGAAAGTTTCATTTCATTCTCACGCCCTTGTTCCGTTCCTCCTGTAGCCTCTGTATTGTCAAAAACATCATAACGTTTTCGCACTCACTTACACGGAGGCATCCTCAGTTAGAAATGACGGCGATTCCTCCAGGGAGGATATCTGTTTGAGATTCTTCGGCTTTTCCCTTTTTTTCTTTTTCTCTCTTATCTAGTAATGATATCCAACGATTATCTAGAGTAGAGTGCGTAATGTCATTAAAAACCAGTGGTGTAGTCGAGGGGGGACGGCTTCCCCCCACTTTTTTATTTTCTTTCAAGCGTCCCCTTACTTTTTTATCTCAAGGGGACGCTAAAGACGCGAGGAGACGCAGATTTTTCTGATTCATTAAATGATTAAAATTAAAAAAAAATATAAAAAAAAACAATTTTGTAAAGTATAGAATTGATATTTTAAACCATTTTAGTTTTCGTTAACAACATAACAACGGCACGCAAAAAGATAAATTACCATTAATGAAATACCGCACTAACATTAGTTCTTTCAAAGGCATAAATTACTTTTACTTGGAAGTCTATTATCCCCTTCCTGTTTTCTATCAGAAAGATCATACAAGCTCCCGAAAAAGACCTTGGACACACCGCAGTCTCAGTTTTAAAAATGTCCAGATGTTCGAGAATTGAAAAGTCTGGACATTTTTTTACTCACATGACAATTAGCAACAGCATGCTTCCATTAATCGATAAATAAGATCTTTAAAGACATTCAGGGTAATTGTCATAGCTGTCACATGCTGTTAGTTAATAATGGTCATCAATTAGTCGGTATATGGCATCTGCAGTTGAATACAGACAGACTAGTCAATAAAAGATCATCAATGCAGACCGACAACTTCTGATACTGTTCAGTGAAAGAATCCCCCAGAACAATTATTCTCTTTTCTCTGGTTGACATTGACAATTATTTCTTGATTAGATTCAAGCATTGGACTAGTTTAAAGTGGAGCGAATATCCCTGAGCATGGAAGAACCTCACAGAAATCCGGTGGCATCGACGATCACCCTGCTCCTAATGGGAAAGAGGCTTCGTTTTCCTTCCCGTTTATATTCCTTCTTCCATGTCTCTGAGTTGCCTCGTTTTTTCTAGCGATAAATATTTTATATCATAAATTTAATTTTTGAAGGAAAAATAACAATGAAACTTTTAGGCAGAAAAAAATAAAAAGTTTTGCAATTTCTTTCAAACGTTGCGGTACACACAATTGCAGATCAAATGTCAGATCCAACAGAATTGTAAGTATCTTTTGAGTTTTGATGAATAATATCTTAAATTATTTGCTATATTTTGAATTTTTGATAAGCGTTATATATTTTCCAAATATCAATAGGTTTTTGTTATAAAACTATGTTTTTTATTGAACGGGATTAAAAAAAGGGGGGGGGGACGGAAAAGAAACATGTTCGTCATCAATGGTGGTGGAGCAGAATTGCCCCTCTAAATTTTCAAATTTAATTAATTAAATTTTCTCTTTCTCTCAAAATTTTCAAAAAATATTACAGCTTGTTTTTCTCAGAGGATTTAAGTAACTTAACAGTTAAAAGAAAAGATAACCAAGGATTATTCATTAGGGAGAAGTGGTACACGGAAAAAAAGTGACCGGAAAAAAAGTTATCGGGGAAAAAAGTGACATAAACTACAAAAGCGGAAAAAAGTGACATAAAGTACAATAGCGGAAAAAAAGGGACACGGAAAAAAAGTTACTGGAAAAAAGGTGACAAGGAGAAAAAAGGTACCGGAAAAAAAGTGACAAAGATTTGATTTTGGAGATTCATTATTGATTTTTGGGATTCATCGGTTAAGTATGAAAGGAGATCGGAGGGGGGGGGAGCTCTTAATTTAGGTAAATGAGTTTTTCATGCTGAATTAACTGTTTTGGTTCAATTTTTGGATATACGTTCATACTGAAAAGACGCTTGCCTGATTAGTTTTGGGAACGAACTATTCCCCCCCCCCCTCCTCCCATCGCCGTAAATTAGATGAATGGGTTCTTATGCAGAATTATCCAAACTGTGTCAAATTTTGGATGTAGTTTCTTTCTGATAAGGCTTATATATAGTATATAATACCTGAAGAATTTTGAGAGTTTAATGGTTAAGTATAGAGGGGAAATGGGGATAATTTCTGTTAAATTAAATGAATAGCTTTTTACGCAGAATTATCCGATTTGTTTGGAATTTTGGAAATAGATTCATTATGATAAGCGCTATATCTCTGATTAGTTATGGGGCTCTTTTGCTTATTATAAAAGGGGAGGGGCGGGAAATTATCTCCATCTCAAATTAGATACATCGTTTTTTATGCAGAATTATCCGATGTATTTCAAATTTTAAATATAGGTTCTTTCTGTTAAGGTGAATCCCTGAATAATTTTAAGGGTTTAATGGCTTCTGAAAGAGGGGTGGGGGATAGCCCTTCTTTAAATGAATAATTGGCTTTTTACGCAGAATTAACCGATTTGCTTCGAATTTTGGACATAGGTTCATTATGATAAGGCGTATCCCTCATTAGTTTATGGGTTCCTTTGCTAATTAAAAAGGGGAAGGGGATTGTCCCCCCCCCTTAAGTTAGATAAATTGTTTTTTAGGCACAATTATTCAATATATTTGAATTTTTTATGTAGGTTAATTCGCATAAAGTGAATCCCTGAATAGTTTTAAGGGCTTAATGGCTAAATACAGAGGGGGGAACGGGGGATAATCCCCGTTAAATTAAATTAATACTTTATACGCAGAATTATCCGACTTGCTCCATATTTTGGATGTAGGTTCATTATGATAAGGCGTATGCCTGATTAGTTAAGGGGTTCTTCTGCTACAGGGTGACAAGAAATAACTTGGACACACATGATACATTATAACTTTAATGCTAATGAAAATATTACGACCAAACTTCAAAATAAATATGAATACATTATTTCGTCTAATATATTTACAAATTTTCAAAGTGGCTACCTTTGGCCTTAATACAGAGCTTTAAACGTGTCACAAAATTTTCGGCTATGGGCCGCAACTCATTTTCTGATATTTTATCCCATTCCTTGCATAAGGATTTCTTCAGGGATGCCAAAGTTTTATGAGGTTTAGCACACACCCTTGTCTCCAAGATGGACCAAACAGAATAATCCATTGGGTTCAAATCTGGGGAATACGGTGGCCATTCTTGAGCTCCAATGAAGTCAGGAAAATGTGTCTTGCACCAATCTTGAGTGCCTTTAGCTCTGTGTGCAGGTGCGGAATCCTGTTGGAAGGTCAATCTTTTGTTTCCAAAGAACTTTTGTGACCAAGGTAAGACAACATCTTCCAAAATGATTTTGCGATATGTTTGTTGATTAATCTTTATCCCTTGATCAACAAAAACAAGTGGTGTTTTCCCACTAGCACATATCCCACCCCAAACCATTACAGATTTGGGTCGTTGACGCCGTTCAACAATGCAAGAAGGTCCAGGTGCTTCTGCTGAACAAACTCTATCATTATGGCTATTGTGTGCTTGTTCAATCGAAAACAGCTTCTCATCTGTGAAGACAAATGTTTGCCATCGATCACCTGCGGCCCGCATTAACAGATCTTTACACCTTTGAAGTCTTATGCGTTTGTTCTCTGCTGTTTGCTTTTGAGCCTCTTTCATTTTGTAAGGGTGAAGACCAAGCTCTACTCTTGCCATCAAACGTGCGGTTTCTCTGTTGATCTTCATCTCTCTAGCAACCTTTCTCATTTAAATCCAAGTTTTCGGTGAACTCGCTTTTTGATAACTGCACGGTTTCTTGATGTGTTAACCGTGCGCTTTCTTCCTCTTCCTGGCCTGTCACCATCATGTCCGAGTTCTTTAAACCTTTTGATTGTGTATGAAACCGTCTGCTTAGGCACTTCCAATCGTTGAACAATTTCACATTGTTTCATCCCTTGCTTATGTAATTCAAGTATGGCAGATCGTTTGTTAACCATAATGGTTATCACATCTAACTTCCTTACACCTGTTTATTAGCTTTCTAGAATCAATTCCCTATGACAATAACTTTATAATTTTAGTGGTAGTTACAGATTTTTGGTTTCAAACTTCGTCCAAGTTATTTCTTGTCACCCTGTAATTAAAAATGGGGGCGAGCGATTATTCCCCCCTCTTAAATTAGATAAATTGTTTTTTTTTATGTACAATTATCCGATGCACATCTCTGATTAGTTATGAGGTTCTTTTGCTAAGTATAAATGGGAGGAACGGGCGATCCCCTACTCCTTAACTTAGATAAATTGGATTTTTTGCAAAATTATCCATTGTATTTTAAATTTTGGATATAGGTTTTTCCTGATAAAGTTGAATAGTTTAAAGAAATATAACTCTGAATAGTTTTAGGGGTTTAGTGGCTAAGTATAGAGGAGGGGAATGCCGGATAATCTCTCTTAAATAAGATAAATAGCTTTTTTACGCAGAATTATCCGATTTTCTTCAAATTTTGTATATAGGCTCATTATGATAAGGCGTATCTCCGATTACTTATGAGGTTCTTTTGCTAAGTATCGATGGGGGAACGGGCGATTATCCCCCCCTTAAATTAGATAGATTGCTTTTTATGCATAATTATCCGATGTATTTTAAATTTTGAATATAGGTTCTTTCTCATAAAGTGAATTCCTGAATCGTTTTAAATGTTTAATGGCTAGGTATTGAGGAGGGAATGGGAGCTTAGCTTTTTTTTTTCTGTGTACTCTTCTAAAGGCTTTTCTCTGCTCAACATGCGCAAAACCTTTTGACACATTTACGAATTCATATTTCTACGCAAAGTTATAAAATTGGAAGATCTGATTATGGAAGTATAATTTCGAAATGAATTGTGTTTTCTATTTTTTTATTAATTAATTACTTATTGATTTATAAGCGTTTTTGATCACGCAACGTAACGTTTTTCTGCCTCTGTTAATTGTTTTTTTCTGTCCTCATAAGGAAATTCGGTTCAAAACGCCAGCTTTGAAAGCATTTTCTGAAACATCTACTGCGTTTGCCCCCCCCCCCCCCAAAAAAAAAAGTGAAGACCGTTACGAAAATTACATTTCTATTTCTCTGTTTATATATAAAAATAATAAATGCGTTTTTTTACTTGTTGTACAATACCGATAATAAAAAGCATAATTTATATTAAAAATATCAATTAAGAATATACAAATTCTAAAGTATTCTATAGAATATATAGTAACTTGTTTTTATCTAAATTAATCCATTATACATTTTTGTTTGTGATTTGATTGCACTTTTATTGCAGCAATATAATGAGTTTTATGTGATTGGGTTGCATGTAAATCCGACAAAAACTGGAAGTTGAAATTTTTCACGAATACAATATTTTCTCTTTGTAAAGAAAAAGAAATTAAAAAAAAAACTGCTAATTTTCTAATTTTAGGAGCAATTTAACAAAGGTCTTGTTATTTAATTATTTTATTTATTTGTTCTATTAATACCTGAAAACATTAATGAAACTGGTCAAAACATAAATAAAAACAATATTGCAAATTTAACTTAATGGCATTGAACTCATAGGCTATTCAGACTAACTGCATAATACATCCTTTTTTTTCAAGGAATAATGTCCCTCGAAAAACAAATTAAGTAAGGGATTAGCTCCCCCATTTCCCCTGATTATACTTAAACATTCATGCCACATACATAGTCAGCGATACGCTTTATCATAATAAACCTATATCCAAAATTCGAAGTAAATAGGATAATAATGCATAAAAAACCAATTATTTAATTTAAGAGAGGTTATCCCTCATTCCCTCCTCTATACTTAGCCATTAAACCCTTAAAACTATTCAGGATTCACTTTATCCGAAAGAAACTATATCCAAAATTTGAAATACATCGGATAATTTTGCATAAAAGCCAATTTATCTAATTTAAGGAGAGGAGGATAATCGCCAGTTTCCCCTTTTATACTTAGCAAAAGAACCCCATAACTAATCAGGGATACGAATTATCATAATGAACCTACATCAAAAATTTGAAGCAAATCGGATAATTCTGCTTAAAAAGCCATTTATTTAATTAAAGAGGAGCTATCCCCCGGCCTCCTTTATACTTAGCCATTAAAGACTTAAAACTATTCAGGGTTTCACCTTATCAGAAACAACTTATATTTAATATTTGAAATACATCGGATAATTATGTATAAAAACCGATTTATCTAATTTGAGAGGGGAGGTGATTGCCATCCTCCAGCAAAAGAACTCCATAACTAATCAGAGATAGGTCTTATCATAATAAACCTATGTCCAAAATTCCAAATAAATCGGATAATTCTGCTTAAAAAGGGATTAATTTAAGGGAGGCTATCCCCCGTTCCGCTTCTATACTTAACCATTAAACTCCCAAAATTCTTCAGGCATTATATACTATATATAAGCCTTTCAGAAGGAACCTATATAGAAAATTTGACATACGTTGGATAATTCTGCATAAAACCCATTAATATAATTTCGGGCGGATGGGGAGGGGGAGAGTAATTGTCCGTTCCCAAAACTAATCAGGCAAGCGTCCTTTCAGTATGGATGTATATCCAAAAAGTCCTTCCGGCAATGCCGGGAGGAAGAGGTAGCTTTCATATACTTATATATTTATTTATTTATTTTAAGGTAAGTTACATTGTTCAAAAATACTAAGCTCAAATTAGTGGAAATAATCTTATAAAATTAGTGATTTTATAAGATTGAAACTAGTTTTTGTCAAGACTGAATATTAATAGGAATTTTTAGAAATTAGTCATCTTTTATTCAACCTGGTTTTATTTTAAGCGATTTAGAGAGTCACCAAATTCCACGATATGATAAAGTGTATGCCATTTTAAAGCAACATTGTGGATCGTTCAGATCAGACCGTTTCAAAATGTCAGCCATAAGCAAAATTCAAAGTGCTATAACTCAGTTATTTTTTAAGATATAGACAAAATAAAAAGTGTTCTGGAATCTTTGTTTTAAGTTCTAACGCGTAAAAGGAAAATATTTTTCAATTTTTAATTTTTTCGCATTTAATTTTAAATTTAAATTTTTTTTAAAAAATTTAAAATGGCCACCATTTTGAAACAAAATGGTGGATGATGCTGGCCAACGAACTCGGTCGAGACATTTGTATGTACTATGTACATCCCAAGTTTCATTGAAATCGGTTCATAAATACGCGTGTTATCACCAGACTTCGAGTAATCGTAATCGTGTAATCGTAGTCGATTATAATCGATTACAAAAACTGTGTAATCGCACTGTAATCGTAATCATAGATTTTGGTTTTCGACATAATCGCAATGTAATCATAATCAAGAGATTTCATCTCGATTATAATCATAATCTAATCATAATCGGACCCTAAGTAATTGCAATGTAATCGTAATCTCACATAAATATACGATTACGCTCTAAGATTACGCCTTTTCCCCCTTCCTTTATCTTCTAAATAAAAATATACTTGGTTTGCTAAACATTGTACCGGAAAAGGAAGAGTGCGGTTCACGTTTTTAACTCATTAATCTGCCCCTAAAGTAGGAGGGTGAAGGTCAGAGATCATGAGAGACAGAGATAGCCTTTAATGAAGTAAGTGTAACAGAATGTATACCGCATACTGTAATAGTATACAGAAATAGTATTTGACTTGAGTTTTCCAAAGATATGGGAATTAAGAAAATAAAACAACATGCGGTCAATCCAGAGGTATGGGTCATTTGAGTGGAAGTAGTGAAGGATAAAAAGTAAAAAAGGAAAGAAAGAAAATTATTTTATTTATGGTTTTACTACGGACACTTGTATTGAACATTATAGTCTGCCCTTCCCACTCCCCTTAAATTCTGTCCTACCAGAAGACAATGTGTTTTTTTTTTCATTTGACTTTCTTGTACAGAGGCGTAGCCAGAGGGGACAGGGGACTCCATGCTCTTCATACCATTAAAATCGAAAAGTTGTTTTCACCTTGAGTAATAGCTGGAAATTCTCTGATTAGATAAGGGAAAGAAAGCTTTATAAAATTAGTGGTACCCAGTGCATCTGGATTCCACTCCCCACCTCCATATGTCTACGACGCTGTTCATGTAATTGAAATTTATTTTAAAATTTATTAAATTTGAAAATGCGGTATATCAGTATAATTTTTTAGTTTATATCTCTTAATTTTTCCCCGTAAGCAATATAATTATTAAAGGGCTACTTCAGTCATCCGAAAACACTTCTTCGCTAAAGTTTATCTTATGAGTAAAAAAAAAAAAAAAAAAAAAAAAAAAAAAAAAAAAAACGATACCAAATTTGCGATCACTTGCATTTCAATATTTTTAAATTTTTTTCTCATTGAGCAACTGAAATCTATCTGAATGAAAACCGATTTTTGTTTTACCCTTTCAATTTCCATTACATGTTTTTTTTTAGTATGTTTACATTTTCAAAACCGGTTCCTAAAGTAAGAACATCTTTAAGGGTGTTCTCAACTGCTTTGCTCAGCAAGCGCAAAACGTTTTGGCACATTTACAAATTCATTTTTTAAAGGAAAGATAAAAAATTGGAAGGCCTGACTATAGAAGCGAATTCGAATCGAATTCAGTCTTCCATTTTGTGGTAATTAAAATTTTAAATTAATTTTGGTCACGTGATCTCGCGATTTTCTCCCTTTCATTGACTGGTTTTTCTGCTTTCGCCGGAAAAAAGCGTTCGAAATGTCAACTTTGATGGCTTGTTCTGAAATATCCATTGCATTTTCAAAAAAAAAAAAAAAAAAAAAAAAAAAAAAGAGAAAAATGAGGGCAATTAGATAGTTTCTGACACCAGCTGGTTTCATGTATTTTTGAACAAAAATAAATTAAAACTTATGTCTCAAAATTGCCCTTTTTGATTTAAAAACACCCATAATAAAAAGAATGCATACAAAATCAAAAAGCAGAAAAGAACGGTCTTTATATACATCGATCTGAGCTAAACAATGCGAAAAAGAAAAAAAAAACTTTTAAAAGATTAAAATGCGAACAAGATATTAAAAAAAATTCTTCCAAAGGATTAACATTAGTGAACTGCTGTTTTCGCCTTACTGAAGTAGCCTTTTTAGGTTATGCACTGCATATTAATAGGCACAGAAATTAACAAAAAGAAGAAAATTTTGTTTTATGTGAATGAGAGGGTTCAAAATAATACCTCAAAATTCTTTAAAGAGGTATTTTCCCAATATCGAATAATAATATGTATATGAAAAAAATGTGATTTAGGCTGAATTTTTCTTGGTGAATTTGTGAAGTAAAATGATCAAAATTCAATAAAAAAATAACAACCATAAAACAGTGGAGTTTTGAAATAATTATAAAATGTGATTATAAAATTTATTATAAAATGTGAATATTGCATACTGATAGTCAAACAATGAGTTCGAAGCAAGAGTTGTTCTTCATAGAACTTTGCACGACTCGGTTTAAACCAAATTAGAGTCCTATAATTTTATTTTTAGTCAATCCGAAACCCGACTCAAATGAACATATTTCATCATAATATTAGCCTATAAGAAACTAATAAGAAACTCTAATAAGAAATTGCTCTAATAAGATGCTCTAATTAATTACTCTAATAAGAAATTGATCTTTTTTATAAAGGACGAAATTTATGCTATCTTGCGTACATACATAAATATAATACTCCTTAATATTTAAGAATGCATTTTTTCCCCCGAAAAAATATTTAGAACTGTTTTGTGAAAAATTGGTAAATCCTAATAAGAGCCACAAATGGCTAAAACACAAGCAAACACATTTGTCAACATGACCTGCAGCCGCAAAAATTACAACCGTAATCGTAATCTAGATGTAATCGTAATCCAACAAAAAAAAATGTAATCGTAATCTAAACATAATCGTAATCCAACAAAAAAATTGTAATCATAATCTAAACGTAATCGTAATCCAACTGTCATAAAAAGAGACATAATCGTAATCGGTTTTTAGAAATTGAAAATAATTGTAATCGTAATCGATTACAGTCCTCTGTAATCGACTCGAAGTCTGGTTATCACGTGACAAAAATCAGATCGTTTCAAAATGTCAGCCATAAGAAAAATTCAAATTGCTATAACTCAATCATTTTTTAAGATATAGACAAAATAAAAAGTGTTCTGGAATCTTTGTTTTAAGTTCTAACACGTAAAAGGAAAATATTTTTAAACTTTTAATTTTTTCGCATTCAATTTTAAATTTTAATTTTTTTTTTAATTTAAAATGGCCGCCATTTTTAAACAAAATGGCGGATGATGCTGACCAACGAACTCGGTCGATACATTTGTATTTACTATGTACATACCAAGTTTCATTGAAATCGGTTCATAAATACGCGTGTTATCACGTGACAAAAATCAGATCGTTTCAAAATGTCAGCCATAAGAAAAATTCAAAGTGCTATAACTCAATCATTTTTTAAGATATAGACAAAATAAAAAGTGTTCTGGAATCTTTGTTTTAAGTTCTAACACGTAAAAGGATAATATTTTTAAACTTTTAAATTTTTCAAATTGAATTTTAAATTTTAAATTTTTTAAAAAAATTAAAATGGCCGCCATTTTGAAACAAGGTGGCGGATGATGCTGACCAACGAACTCGGTCGAGACATTTGTATTTACTATGTACATACCAAGTTTCATTCAAATCGGTTCATAAATACGTTAGTTATCGCATGACAAAAATCAGATATATATATATATATATATGGTTACATATATATATATATATATATGTCAACATTTGAACGGAGGGTGGTTTTGGGGTCTGGGGGTCATGATCGGTGAAAATATACCAAAATTTTCCGGAAGTGCTTTCCTCCGGACGGCTGCAATAGGTAGCTTTTTACTTTTTGTAATGAAAAGCTACCTAAAATTGAACCAAAACAGTTAATTCAGCATGAAAAAACCATTTACCTAAATTAAGAGCCTCCCCCCGATTAAAGAAATTTGACTTAACCAATGAATCCCCGAAATCAATTAACTGTCACTATTTTTTCCTGGTCACTTTATTTCGGTAACTTTTTCCCGTGTAAATTTTTTTCCGCTTTTGTAGTTTAAGTCACTTTTTTTCCTAGATTCGGGAGAAGAATTGTCCCCCTGAAGCCTCCGTAAAATACTATTTTTAACTTTGTTTCTCTTTTACATTTGTGATTTTTTCCCCCCGTAAACCAAAGATTAAAATGCACCAAGTGTTCAGAAAAAGAAAAAGAAAAAAAAAAGATCTGTTTTATTACTTTATTTTGTAAAAAAGCTGATAGAAATTTAATTTGGGGTTTGTAATATACATCTTATTTGTTATATTTCTAAATAAAAATTTTATTGAATTACTGCAATATTGTTTAAAAATGTCTGCAAGCTCTATAAAGTTTGCAGCACCATAAAAAATACAACATTTTAAACTTAGACTGTCTATATATATTATTATGATTTGCATTGATTTCTATTGATTCTTTAATGGCACTTGTAATTCGTTTAACATGTTACCACAGTACTATTTCATTAAATTATGCCATAAGGAAAGAAAACTCGTTACATTCTATTTTAATGACGTTACACGATTTCAAACATAATGAAATTTATATATATTACAGAAATGCGCAACAATACGCTTAATATAGAATATGGATTGAGTAGCTTTTATCGTTCATTTACAGGGATATGCAAAGAAATTACATGGCAATTTGTCCCTTTTTATTATTCCAAGTTTTCTCATTCACATCAGAAAATTCTTATGCTATTATTTTCTTTATTTAAAAGAGAGACATTTCAGGATTACTTAAAGAAGGAACAACTCTTTGAAAATCTGTGTTATGAAATCAAACTTCCTCATTTAAAAAAACTCCATTTCTATTTTTATTTTTTATTTTTTTTTAATGTATTTTCTGTGTTTGACAAATTTACTAGTTTTTTTTTTTTTTTTTTTTTTTAATTTTTGATTTTATACCAGTAAATTTCAAAGGAATTTTCTTTTTTTTGTAATCTTGAAATGCCTATCTTAAATAAAGAAAAGAATATTATATGATTTTTCTGGTATGAAGGGAAATTTTTGAAATAGAAAAGGGCTAAAATGGCTACTTACTCTTTTTATATGAATTTAGAATCACCCTGTATTTAAAATTGTGTTTGAAGTAAAAAATTGTTAAAATTGTTGTAACATAAAATAAATTACGTTGAATGAATTTCTTTTCCATTTTGAATAACTAAGTATAACTAACAAGGAAGGTCTCCATTGGGGGCATACTCAGAATTTTTCGAAAAAATTACGAATTAAACTACTCATGTAGGTAATAAAGGATCAGTGAAAATTAGCGGCGAAATTACATTATTAGATATGTAAAAAAAATAAAATAGTTTGGAATAATTGGCGTGAAAAGCTGAAAGCGACGCGGGATTTGGCGAGCAGTGAATTTCCTCGCCAAAAGCAGACGATTTTAACGAATCTGAAAATTGATTTTAATTGACTTCACTGTTAAAAATCTGCAGCATTTACTGCAACGTCACTCCACTACTTTTATACAATATCTCTCTTCTGACTAATGAGAATGCTCCATAGCACGGTGAATTGACCGTTTTCTATAAAAGCGGTGGAGTGACGCTGCAGAAAATGGTACAGATTTCTAGCGGTGTTGTAGCTTGTGCAACACTGTTAAAAATCTGCTGCATTTTGCTGCAACGCACTCCACCGCTCCACCGCTTGTATATAATATCTCCATTCCAACTAATGAGAAAGCTCCATTTCACGGCCAAGTAACCATTTTCTATACAAGCAAGGGAGTGCGTTGCAACAAAATGCAGCAGATTTTTAACAGTGTATTTTTCAATTTGGAACAATTTTAATCAATTTAAATTGTGTTTTAAATGATAAAATATATTAATTTCATTTTGTTATAAGTACATATAAACGTATATGACAAAATTACACTTAAAGTAAAGTAAAAATGCAAAACTAAAATTACTTAAACTTATTTAAATAAATTGAACATAGAAAGTTTTTTTCTTTAAAAAGTATTTGATTGGTGAAAGCGTATTTTTCAAAATTTCGTTTTTTCGCCAACCGGAGATAAATCGCCAAACAAACGAAATTTTTATTATTTTTTTACGGACGTTATAAGGAGATTCCGCCGAATTTTTTTTTATAAACATATATAAATATATGAGAAGAACATTCTGTAATTTTTTCAGATTTTTCTGAGTATGCCCGTATGGAGACCTTCCTTGTAAGTACAAAATAAATAAATAATTTAAAATTTAACTTTCTTTTAAATTTTAATTAAATTATAATTTTAATTACTTTTAAAGGTAAATTTAATTTAATTTAAAATTTTAATTAATTTAAAAATAAAAATTATTATTTTTCTAAATTTAAATTTAATTTTTCATTTATTTATCCCTGGAATTCACAATCAAGTTAGCCGTATGGGTGATAGAGATCCTAATGTTCGAGACTATGAGCGTCCCCCCCTCTTTTCTTTCCAGGACTACACCACTGTTAAAAACTTCTTTACTGTTTAAATTTATTTCAATAGCTTCTCTCATTAGGGTGTTATGCTGATTTTCATATCCTGCTATTTTTTCTATTTTTAATGATTGTAGATTTAAGGATTTTTTATATTTTGTCTAAAAAGTGCCTTGCTTTGGTTATTATATTTTAGATCCCGGATATGTTCTTTTAATCTTTCACTAATTTTCCTTTTCGTCATTCCTATGTAAGATATTTTATTTTCTGAATTTCTAGCTTGAATTTTGTATACATCTGCTGTTTCTAAGTCATCATACTTATCAACTTCATTTCTTAGTATTCTAAACAGGGAGGAGTTGGGTGCTATTGGGACTTTCTTTCCTAGCTTTTCAATTTCCCGTTTTAATTTTAAGGATAATCCATTTATAAATGGGAGGGATGTTGTTACCTTTGTTTTTTCTGTGCGGGGGGGAATCCAATCAATTCTTTCTTTTGCTTTATTAATTAGCTTATCTATTGTTTTACGTGAGTGGCCAGCTTTAAGTCCTATTTTTCTAATAATTTTTAATTCATCATCCAGTAAATCTTTTATTGCACATATGTATATTGCTCTATTTATGTATGTGTTTAGGGCAGCCAGTTTATAGTTTTTAGGGAGTATTTGTTGTGCAATGCACTATTTCTAAGTTAGCCGTAGGTTTTCTATAAACTGTAGTTAGTATTTTATTATTTGCATGAGTTATTTTTACATCTAGGTAGGCTAGTGTCCGGTCCTTTTCTTCTTCTATTGTAAATTTTGGTAAACGGAAAAAAGTGACCGGAAAAAAAGTTATCGGAAAAAAAGTGACATAAACTACAAAAGCGGAAAAAAGTGACACGGAAAAAAAGTGACAAGGAAAAAAAGTGACAAGGAATTTATTTTGGGGATTTATTATTGATTTTGGGGGTTCATTGGTTAAGTATGAAAGGGGGGATCGGGGGGGGGGGCTCATAGTTTAGGTAAATGGGTTTTTCATGCTGAATTAACTGTTTTGGTTCAATTTTTGATATACGTTGTTCATCCTCAAAGACGCTTGCCTGATTAGTTTTGGGAAGGGACGATTACCCCCCCCCCCCTCCGTCCTCAATTAGATGAATGGGTTTTTACGCAGAATTATCCAACGTGTGTCAAATTTGCATATAGGATCTTTTCGATAAGGCTTATGTATAGTATAAAATGCCTTAAGAGATTCTAGGAGTTTAAGGGTTAAGTATAGAGGGGGAACGGGGGATAACCTTTCTTAAATTAAATTAATGGCTTTTTACGCATAATTATCCGATTTGCTTAAAATTTTGCACATAAGTTCATTATGATAAGACGTATCTTAGATTAGTTATGGGGTCTTCTGCTTATTATAAAGGGGGGGAACGAGCAATTCTCCCCCTCAACTAGATAAATATGTTTTTATGCAGAACTATCCCATGTATTTCAATTTTAAATATAGGTTCTTTCTGGTAAGGTGAATTCCGGAATAGTTTTAAGGATTTAATGACTAAGTATAAAGGGGAGATGGAGGAAACCCCTCTTAAATTAAATAAATGGCTTTTTATGCAGAATTATCCGATTTGCTTCGAATTTTGGTCATGGGTTCATTATGATAAGACGTATTTCTGATTAGTTATGGGGTTCTATTGGTAATTAAAAAGGAGGTCGGGTGATTACTATACCCACCTTAAATTAGATTAAAAAAATTATGCACACTTATCCGATGTATTTCAAATTATGGATATAGGATCTTTCTCATAAAGTGAATTCCTGAATAGTTTTATGGGTTTAATGGCTATGTATAGAGGGGGAACGGGGGATAAATCCCTTTAAATTAAATAAATGGCTTTTTAAGCAGAATCGTCCGATTTGCTTCAAATTTTGGATATATATGCATTATAAGAAGGCGAATCTCTGATTAATTATGGGGTTCTTTTGATAATTAAATAGGGGAAGCGGGCGATTAATCCTCCACTCTTTAAATAAAATAAATTGTTTTTTTCTTTCACAACTATTCAACGTATTTCAAATTTTGGATATAGGTTCTTCCTGATAAAGTGAATCCCTGAATAGGTTTAAAGGCTTAATGGCTAAGTATAGAGCGATGAACGAGGGATAACCCACAATTAATCAGGACTTCGCCTTATCATAATGAACGCCCAATCAAAATTTGAATCAAATCAGATAATTCTGCGTAAAAAGCCATTTATTAATTTAAGGGGGGGGGGTATCATCCGTTCCCCCAGTGTTTACTTAGCCATTAAACCTTTAAAATTATTCCGGTATTCACTTTATGAGAAAGAACATATATCCAAAATATGAAATATATCGGATAAGTGAGTATAAAAAACAATTTATCTAATTTAAGGGTGGGGGAAATAATCACCTGCCCCAATTTTTAATTGGCAAAATAACCCCATATGTAATCAGGGATACGCCTTATCATAATGGTTCTATAATCCAAAATTTGAAGCAAATCTGATAATTCTTCGTAAAAAGTAATTTAATTTAAGGTGGGTTATATTCTATTCCCTTTCTATACTTAGATATTAAAGCCTTAAAACTATTCAGAGATCCACTTTATCAGAAAGAAACTATATTTAAAATTTGAAATACATGGGATAATTCTGCATAAAAACCTATTTTTCTAGTTTAAGGGGGATATAATTGCTCGCCCCCCCCTTATAATAAGCAGAAGAACCCCATAACTAATCAGAGATACGTCTTATCATAATGAACCTATGTCCAAAATTCTAAGCAAATCGGATAATTATGCGTAAAAAGTTATTAATTTAATTTTAGAAAGGTTATCCCCCGTTCCCTCTCTATACTTAACCATTAGAACTCCTAAATCTCTTCAGGCATTATATACTATATATAAGCCTTATCGAAAAGAACTTATATACAAATTTGACACACGTTGGACAATTCTGCATAAAAACCCATTCATGTAATTGAGGACGGATGACGGATGGGGGGGGGGAGTAATCGTACCTTCCCAAAACTAATCAGGCAAGCGTGTTTTCAGGATGAACGTATATCCAAAAATTGAATTAAAACAGTTAATTCATCTTGAAAAACCCATTTACCTAAACTATGAGCCCCCCTCCCCGATCCCCCTTTCATACTTAAGCAATGAATCCCCAAAATCAATTCTTTGTCACTTTTTTCGGTAACTTTTTTCCTTGTCACTTTTCTTCCACATCACTTTTTTTCCGTGTCACTTTTTTCCGCTTTTGTAGTTTATGTCACTTTTTTTCCGATAACTTTTTTTCCGGTCACTTTTTTTCCTAGATTCGTAAATTTTATATTATCATCATAACGATTTATTGATTCTAAGAAACGTTTTAGGTATACATTTTTATTTGTTATAACGAAAACATTATCCATATACCGGACCCAAAAACGCACAATCTATACATATAATAAAACAGTAGGACCCGGTGTGTCTGTACATTGAAGATAATTGACAAAAATGGAGTCAGGGCGATAAAAGAAAACCAATGAAACACAAAAAAAATTTTTTTGAATTTTTTGTCTGTCTGTCTGTCTGTCTGTCTGTTTGTTCGAGGTTATCTTCGTAACTACTGAATGGATTTTTATGCGGTTTTCACTAATGAAGAATGCACACTCCCGGGCAGTGTATAGGCTTTGTTTCATCAAAATCGGACAACAGACAAAAAAGTAACAAAAAGAAACAAAAGAAACTATTAGGTGCGCTGCTCACGTTTTTTAGTACATAACGTTTTTTAGTACATATAAAATCCAATAGATGTCACTGTGCGATTTTAAAACGCGCTATCGTTATGTATTCGCCAGTCTACTTAAGTATGAGAAAGTTTCAAGCTGGCTGTCGTTCCATGTGGTTTAGTCGGTAGAACGTCAGTGCGCCATACTGATGGCCCGGGTTCGATTCCCAGCATGGAATTTTTTTTCACTATGTTGGCATTAACGCCTATAAGCAATTAAAAGAATTTGAAATATTGTATTCAAGGCGAATTTTCTCTCTGGGAAAATTTCCTTGCATTAATATGTCAGTGTAATTTTTTTTTCGATTTAATTTTTTTTTTTTGTAACTTTGTTTTTCTTAAAAAATTACAGTAAATATTTGATATTTCCCAACGTTTTTTGAATGATCGACTTGCTTTTTTTTTTTTTTTAATGTATGTCTGAACCTTATCTAACTACTTCTTCAAGATTTCTTTAGATAAACCGACCAGCGTAGCGGGCGAAGGCCGCTAGTTTCTTTATATTTTTTTAATATCACCTCTTCCATTTTTCTCATTTTCCACTCGGAAATTACATTAGATATCGGAGACCCCATTGGGATTCCCTGTAGTTGTTTGTATATTTTACCATTAAACCGGAAATAACTTTCATTTAAAATCAAATTTTTTGCCCTTTTCATTGTGTTAATAACTTCTGGGTCGTTGTAATGTTCCGGTATAGTATTGTTTACCTCTTTTCTAGAAGAAATGAAAGAAGTGTTCTGAGTGTTCTAAATCATCATTTTCTCTTGTGTGCAAAAGCATTTACTGTATCGCATCAGACAATGAATAAATTTCAAGTAATGCATTATATATATCTTTACTTAGAAGTCCGCGCATCTCTTTCAAGTTGTAGTACTTTACATTATTTTATCACTGGATCCAAATTTTATTATTAAGATTTTCTAGTTTTTTAAATAATTTGCTAGAAAAATGGTGTGATAACTGCGACTTCAATATCTAAAGGAATAAATAATAACATTTCTAAATCTAGACGTTTAAGCATGGTGTGCACGAAATAAAAGTCGGTTCTTCTTGGAAGCAGATCAATTAGAAGGATTCTTCAACTATTTATTTCGTGAATTTATAGCGTTTTTCTTCGTAGATACATCACTCGTGCATTCGACTATTTCAAATTATGTTAATTTGTCATTCTTGATAAATGAAATATATAAGTTTTTTCTTGTTCTCCTCATCAAATAGAAACTACTTTCATTTTCGTACTGGGTGTCTAGGAGTACATAACTTTTATAGTACCACCACCAATTCATATTTTTCGTTCATTTCTTTTTATTAACACCTGCCTGTATATATTAAATACAGCATATTGATTTTGAGAGGGTGTAGAGTCTTGTATTGTTTTAGAAAACAGATTTTTTTTTTATATAGCAGTCCAAATGATAGTAGCGCCTGCGTTAGCTTAGAATAAAACACATTCCGTCAATGATATTAACAACACCATCATTTGCATTCTTTCAGCAATCGCAATTTTATCATAACATCCATCAGTTTGAATTATATCAAGTGTTGCCAAGGATCATGGAAGAAGCCCTAGATGATAGGAAGAGAAGTTCTCATATCGAAATTTCTTCGCTCTGCAATGATCGTCATCTAAGAAAACAGATTTCTTTTTGCCTTCACAACAAACTCTGATTTATTAACTTTACTCCCTGTTTCTTCTTCAAGTCAGAAAATGTCTTTAGCTTCTATATCTTCTAAGATTTCAAAAACCCTTCTGGCTTTGAGCCTTCAGACAAATATTCTCTTGAAAGTTTGGTAAGCCTCTTCACTCATCTCATGAGCCTTCGACAATTTCTAGATTTGTCATTACTCCAGCCGATTCTATTACCATGTCTAGATTTATTCATTCATTGAAAATCATGTTTTATAAATATCAGATATCATGTTCGTCTTTCTGAATTCTAGTCATCGACAGATCTGGATGTAGAACAAATTTTTTTGAAAAACTAGTTTTGGTTCTTTTACGAATCATATGAAGTAATGCTATTCTGATATAAAAAATATCTCTTAACTGCGATAGGTTTGTAACTGAACTTCGTTGTAGCCTTTGACTTCTACGTGTTTTTGCTTTTTTTTTTTTTTTTCAATCGCCTTATCAATTTAATCGAATGCAAAATCAATCGGTGGCCATTTTCCAATATGGCATCAATTAGCTACTCTGCTTTTGACAATATTATGAATAAATATCATTCTGATGCTGTGGGAATCCGAAAATGTTTCACAAGTCCAATGACATGAAACCACACAAGCCCCTGGTTTAATGATCATGGCCATTTTCCAATACGGCGCCCATAAGCTACCCTCGTTTTGAAAATATAGATAAATGTCATTCTGATGTTGCAGTGAATTAAAAAAATGTATGGTTTAGAAAGTCCGCTGTCATGAAACCACACGAACCCTTGATTCAATGACGGCGGCCATTTTCTAATATGGCGTCCGGCGCCCATAAGCTACCCTGGTTTTGAATGTATCATGTATAAATGAGGTGTTGTTGTTGTAGAGAATCCAAAGATTTATAGTTTACCAAGTCCGCTGACATGAAATCACACAAACCCCTGACTCAACAACGGCGGACATTTTCCAATATGGCGTCCATAAGCTACCCTGGTTTTGAAAGTATCATGGATAAATTAGGTGCTGTTGTGGTGAATCCAAAACTATATAGTTTACCAAGTTCCCAGACATGAAACTACACGAGCGCCTGGCTCAACGACTAGATGTAATATGCGAGTCTTCTTAAAGGCATTGATTGAATTCAACATTGACGCAGTTCTATTGCATGGCTTTTCAAACAATTCACTAACCTGATTGTTTGTCACAACACTTCCAGAGTTGTTCCTCTCCCATGTATCAATCGCTTGACCATAGTAATACTTGAGGGAAGTCATGAACCCTATGTTGAGGAATTTCATCTTGCGAGTTGAGTGAGGAGGTAATGATATAATATACGCATGATTTTCAAGCACTATGTCCAGACTTGTATAAAACCAAAAACTTTCTGAGCATATAAATATCGGGTTAAAAAATTTCTGCAAATTAATTTAATTTTTAATAAAATCGCGTGTTATACTATTTTGACATGGACGAAATTTGCGTTTTTTTTCTTACGCAATTCACATAAGATTTGCGTTTTTGTACGCATTTCATGTACGAAATTCACGGTTTTTTACGCAATTCATGAATAATATTCGCAAATTTTATGCTATCTATTGACGAAATTCGTATTTTTTGCGCACTTCATGGATGGAATTCGCAGTCTTGGGACAAAATTAGTGTTTTTTGCGGGAGTCTCTGGGCGAAGTTCGCGTTTTTCGCGCGGTCTGTGGACGAAATTCGCGTTTTTCACGCGATTCTTTGTTGAAATTCGCGATTTTTTTTAGGTCTTTTGACGAATTTCGCATTTTTTCAAGTTCCTTTGGCGAGATTTAGATTTTTTCGTGACTTTTCGACGATATTGCGTGCTTTTCCGCGGAATTTAGATTAAATTCATGTTTTTCCGTGATAATCTGACGATATTAGAGATTTTTTCTGCAAACGATTGACGAAATGGATTTCTTACGACGACCGTTTGTTCAAATACGCGATTTTTGGTGTCCGAAATTTTGGACTGAAGAATTTTTTTTTAATTTTTGGCATTAAATGCCTTAAATTTTCGGAATATTCGGAAATAGGCCTTGCTTTTAACTGTGCACTAACAGTAAATAATTGGGGGAACATTTTAAATCTTTTGGTACTAAAAAAAAGTTACAAAAGTAAAAATTGTTTCTTTCCTAAAATTTTCTGCGCACGGCGTGCATCTATATCATACATCTCTGACTATGTCTATTACATTCACATTTCGAGTGTGACTATAGTGGCCATCTAATACTAATAAAGGGGGTTAAAAGTAGTTGACCTTTTAATTGAATGAATCCATAGACGTCCATTGTAATCCAATAGGGTTTACTTGCCTGCAGAAAATCAACAAACTGAGATATTTTAATCAAAACTAATATTAGCTTATGAATAGAGCTTAATTGAATTATTTACATTGTTTTTTAGCACAAACAGTAACTATTTACGAAATCCGTAAAAATATGTAAAGATAAAGTAAATAGGTAATACACGAAAAAAAGGAGGCCCATATGGCACTATATATTTGGAAATCTTTGACACACCCATATTTGGGAATCTTCGATAGTGTCATATCGGAACTTCATATGGATTGCTAATATTAATTATTGAGAAAAGAAAAAAAGGAATTTAAGCCCAAACCAATATTTAGCATACATTAATATAAGTAAACTAAAATTACAGATTTGTTCAATCATTTCAAAATCACTTACCTTCTTTGAAAAAATTACGCTTGAAAATGTAACCTTAAAAATATTCAACAAATGGAAACACAATTGGTAGATTATCAATACTAAAATCGATAGAATGAATGCGAACTCGCTGTATCCTGTTGAGTAAACTTGAAAAACTATTGTTTGAAAACTTTATCACAAGAGTGCAACTTCTCCTTTACAAAATATAAGATAGACGGGACTATATTATATTTGGGCATTTTACCCTATCTTCTATTCATATATAAAACAGTTTGTCCGGACTGACTGATAATCAATGCACAGCCCAAACTACTGAACCTAGAAGCATGAAAATTGGAAAGACAATACTATTTATGATGTAAGCGTACACTAAGACGGGGTTTTGGAAAATTTCTCCCCTAAGGGGGACAAACGGGGGATCAAAAATTCTGGAACATCTTGCTACATCTCAGTAAACATTTAACACGTTCGCTGCCGCTTACGTGAAGATGTGATGATAGTTAATGCCGCACTGTAGAAGTCGGTTTTTCCCAGAAGCCGATTTACTTTTTATAGCAAAGAATCAGTGAAGGATTTTCCCATTGGCCATCACCCCACATCACGCCTTTCGCATGATAGGGGTAGAAGATAGGGTAAAATGCCCCTTAACGTTGGCACCATATCACGCGATCGCACGTGAGCGGCAGCGAATGTGTTAAAGTAGGAGCATAAAATTCCAGAAAATAAATCTACTAAAAAAATAATTAAACATTTTTTCAGCAATTTTAGAAATCCCCCCCCCCATGAGATTTAGAAGTGGGTCGAAAAATTTAGAACATTTCGCACTTTCAGCAGTTGTTTTAAGTAGAAGCGTGAAACAGCAGAAAATAAATACATTAAAAAGTAATTAAACACGCGTTTCAGTTATTTTAAAATTTACACAAGTGGGGGTGGAAAAATTTCTAATTTTTTTCGGACCCAATATGTGACAAATCATAGGAAGGTCCTCGAACCACTCTTTCACATTATGAGCATTTCTTTACTCATGCCCAAATTGGCACCCTCCGGTGGTATGAGGGATTTTTGAATTTTTTTCAAATCGTAATGTTTTACGGTTTCAGATCGAATTTTTTTACGGGAGCCTGTGATAAATATTATTTATAATGCCTGATTTTTTTTTAAAGTGAAGAGTCTATTCCAAGGGGGGGAGGTGATAGTTGGAATTCTGGGGGGGGGGCACTTTTCTAAATTTTACCTACACTTTTCATGTGATATGTCATTGGCAAGCTCTCTGGCCACTATCCGATAGTATACACCTCCCGCGCTAGCCTCCCTTTGACCCCCGTAGGGGGGGAACTTTTCTAAATTTCGTTCGTCATCTCGTTCAAATCACTCGTTATGTGATACATCAATGAAAAATCCTGGGACACTTATTTAGGCACTACCCATGCCTTTCTCCCCACTTTGCCCCTCTCGGGGGGTAAGGTTATCGTATTCCATCGGGAGATCTTCCAATAATGGGAAAAAGTTATAGAACTGGTTTCAATGACGTAGAAAAATGAATAAAAAATGTTGATACCCTTTACCATCTGTTTAATTCATGTTTTCGCTATCAGGGGAACCTTTGATTCTTATTTCTTTGGCCATTTTGCTGCTAATTGAAAAAAAAATATATAATTTTTGATACTTAAACTCCGTTATGTTTTTATACTTACTTGCAACTTTTAGCAACCAGATGATGCCACACGACTTTTCCACTATTGTGGTTCTCTTTCAGCCTTTCTTCAGTGTTTTTTTTTTCATTCCTTTCTTTTTTAGCTGCCATTTATTTACTAAAATCATTTATAAGCATGTAAAAATAATTTAATGATCGATTGTAGGAAATCTTGATTGTAGATCCTCGGAAGTAATCAATGACTGTATCAATTATGCTTTTTATGATACGCTTTTTTTCGATTGGTAAATTTTCGAGAATCGCCCATCACTAACCGTATATTAGCAGCTGTTTTAGGTAGAAGCGTAAAATTCAAAATAACAAGCCTATTGAAAAATACATTAAACATTTATTACTGTGATTTTAGATCACCCCCGCCCCACAGGCCCGTAGCTAGACCATATTGTCAGGTAGGGCAAAAGTTTTTCTAGGGGTGGCAGATTATTTCTTCATTTTTTTTAGGGTTCCGTACTTATAAAGTGAAAACTGAATCATTATAAAATCACTCTCGTCTCCCGTGTCTGTATGTCCAGCCATTTTACTCATAAACTATAAAACGCGAAAAGCTAAAATGGGGAGAAGTAATAAAAACCCACATATTTACAGATTATTAAACATTTACAAATATATTTAGGAGGAGGGGAGTAGGGTGCTAATTAAGTTACTTGAAGAAAAAAATCGTTTCTTTGTTTATCGTGTGGGGTATCTTGTGAAAACTTTCGTTCCGCTGAACTCAAAAATATATTACTTTTAATTTTAGGTATTATATTTTCAGAGACATAATCGAAAATATAGTGGAAAAATATGTAACCCCCCCCCCCTCCCCATCTAATTCCGAATCTTCCGAAACTAAAATTATGAAAAAATTCATGGTTATAGACGTTACATTAAATCTTGCAGGAAAACTATAACGATTACTCTAGATCGTAGTTTTTGAGAAAAACACATTTTTCTGTTACACACATATTTAGATTTGAGGGCATTGAGCAAAGGTATTGAGACCTATCGTAGCAGAAGTATAAAAGCATTGTTGATAATGATTTTTGAAAAAATTCGTCGATAAATAGCCGCGATATTAACCTTCCTTCTTCCGCGACCCGATACATCCGTTCACTTGGCTGCAGGTTTCACTGCAGTTGAAACTTTATTTAAATTAATATAATTCTACAAATATAATCCAATTTAAGAAATTAAGTTATGCTTGAAAATTTCAAGGCTTATGAGCATATACGTAAAAAAAGAATTATCCCATGATAGAAAATCCCTTTTTTATTAATATTTAAAATAATTGCAGCGAAATTTTTTTTACAATTTTGCCCTTTTGCTCGGCGGTCAGGGGGTTATCCCTTAAAGACAGGGATGGTTTGAACATAAATAATGAGTGGCGGCGTACTCTGCATACCATCGACATCTAAAGCCCAGATAATAACTTTTATCAATATATTTGTGTAATACAATACCTAGTCGCAGTATAAAAGCAATAAAGTTCATACTTTAGAAAATATTTAATTAAAATTAATTATATAAATCAGGATTCATATGCATAAGAAAAAAATTATCCATTTTAGTACCAAGATTTTTTTTAAGTATTTGCCTTGTTTCATGCAAAGAGTTTTCTAAACGGATATAGCGGCCTCTACGTAACGAAGTTTTTGGTATTAAAATGTCTATTTAAAAAAAATCCTTGTGCATGCAAAACTTTCGTATATAGTGTGGAGTTCGGAACTAGTTTATATTGAGTAAGTCAGTCATTACGAGTCTTGTATATTTAAAAATTAATTATAAACACATCTGGAAAAACGCGTCACGAACCAAAGCCGCTTTGAAAATTTGCGATCTACTTTCTATACAAGCTCCTACACAATGCCAAGTTTAAACATTGAACAAAGGTTTTGTGTTAGCTACACTGGAAAAAGAAAAGGATATTACGCTGAATTTAGTTTCATAGAATACCAAATAAAGTTTAAATATACACTACTTTTTATTCTCAGTACTGATTTAAGTTTCTTATAAATAGATAAGAATAAGATTTAAAAAAAAAGTGTTATACAGAATAGCAATATTTGGAATTATTTAGGCTTTCCATCACTTTGAACTTTTATTGTATTCTCATTCACACTTTTCTAGAATGCTTTAACTAAATCTACGTTGAATAGTTTCTTATTATTCTTTCAGCATCGATTTTCTTTTAAAATACAGTTAACGTCTTTGCAACGAGATCACTTTGCTTAATTTTTAATATTTAATCACCGATTTTTTTAAACCGAAAAATTTCTGTACCTGAATTGCGAAAATGCTCCAGTTAAAAGAGGTGTAAACTTTACGATAAAAAAAAAATAATAACTGGTGAAAAAAATAAAAAATTCTGAGAATTTTAAGTGGCACGCACACCAGTCGCTCGTCCAGAAGGGATTTATAATACATGTTTAATTACGGAACCCTTTGAGCACGAGTAAAACCCAAGAGTAACCCTTTGAGCACTTGACCGTTTATTTAGTCTTTTATACGTAGTTCATCAAACGCATATATTGCAATTTTAGGGATTTCTTTTCACTTAAAATATGAGAAATTTCTAAAGCCAGAGTAAAATTTTTAAAGTTTCTTCAGAGGCACAGAGAAAAATATAGATTAAAGTTTAATATATATATATATATATATATACAGGGTGAGTCATAAATATCGAAACAATAGGCTATCTCCTTAAATATTGCCCCTAGACCCATACTTCCAATTGCAAAGTTTCATAAAAAAGGTAAATTTTTTGATAAGATAAGTTGCAACTCCATGGGGGGTCTATTTTAAAAAATACGAAAATTAAATTTTTATACGACCCCCAGAGAATAAAACTTCCAATTAGAAAATTTTTCCTTATCCTCTTCTGAATCGAACAAAAAAAAAATTCATCTCGATATCTGCAAATCCCTGGATGATATTAAAATCCAAAATTTTTCAAAATTCGTGACTTACACCACTTTAGCATACATCTGAGTGCAGCGATATCTGTAGTATATGGCACCTACTATGGGACACTTTTTATACTCCACTAAACACTAATATTTTGCGATTTTTGTAAGATTTTGATCAAAAAAGTTGTTTGTTAAAATATCGATTATTGTGACGATTTCCATCAAAAAGTGTGACTGATTCGTGAAAATATGTATATTTTTGAACACATTTTATAATCCTACTATTTTAGGACTTTTTATCAAAAAATTTGACAGTTGCCTATTGTAACGATTATTGTCCGATTAAATAATCATGATTTGCGAAATGCTAATATTTACCGAGCAAATTTTAGACAGATTAAATAATAATGATGCATCAAAGGCTAATATATAGCGACTGACACAATTTTTGAATAGTCTACGAAATGCTAATAAACAACCTTCCTCTGGGTTAATATGAATCATTATATTGAAGTCTGAAATAAAAGTTAAATGATTTTTATCCTATGTTTTAATAGCTAACCGATTCTTTCTTTTTACTTACAATTATCAATACTATTCTGGTAGTTCGATAAAATTAAAAAAAAGTTTGACGTGTCGAAATGAACACGTCATTGACAGAAAAGAAATTTGTACTTAAAACCGATATATTCAGTAAATATTAATTAGAGAGTTTGAAAATTTCATAGTTCGATAAATGGTGCATCCGATTATTGTAAGATTTAAAACAAATAGCAGGATTAAGCTTTTTCTAATTCATAATCATAATAGCCGTCATTATTTTTTCCTTTAAAATGAAAGATATAACCCCTTTATCAATATTCATTTCTATTTATGTTCCAGCGATACGTAGGCTGTTATATCTCTAATCAATCTTTGAATATTTTATCACAGCTCGTAGCGAGATGCGTACAGTAAAGGCCTTAAATATATCGGATTTCATCGTTCTTGAAAGACGGAAGTATTAAAAAGTAGTTTGACTGTCATCTTCTTAAAACTGCTAATAGATGGTAGCACTATAAAATTTTTTCGATTGTACAAGGGACGAATTTATGGTGTATTCCTTCATTTTTGAAAGAAAAAATGCAGGAATTAATAAGATTTTTTCTGATATTTTATTTAATTTGTATAGGAATTGTATATATAATGTATAATACGATATGTATATTTAATTTAATTTAATTTAATAGAAACAAAAACGGATGAATATTGTTCGCTGTCTAAAGGATTCATTCATGGAATGATATGCCCAAAGAATACTAATACGTTATTGATTTCTGTTAATATAATATTATAGTAATTCAGTTAATGTAATATTAAATTTCAGTTTTTATTGTTTCTATGTAAAGAAAATTTAAGAATAGGCCAGAGACTTATAATTTCTTAGAAGAAGATGATAATTTTTTAATTTTAATAATAAATGCAAACATCTCTTGAACTATATTATTGTCACAAAGATGTTATATTGAAATTTATTCATTATGATTCATCCCTATCAATTTAGAGACTAGAATTTACGAAAAAGAAAAAAATTATACATTAGCGAATTAATAAAAACTTATAATTTCTTAGAAGAAGATGATAATTTTTTGAATTTTAATAATAAATCCAAAACATCCTTTGAACTATATTACAGTCCAAATCCTTAATATTTTCTTCGCGAAATAGATATTTTACGGTAGTTCAATAGTTATATATATTAAAAAAGGCTTTCACTCTGAGCTCTCATCTGTATGTTGGTTAAGATACTGCGACTTTATCGGCATTCTTCATCGGATGCTGAGGTTGCAGGTTCGAACCCCAGACCAGCAAAAACCCAGTCGACACGCACCAAGCGTGAACTAGCCCCCTATATTTCTTAGCGCTTGGTGCGTGTCGATTGGGGGCATTTTTGCTAAAATTTGTGGGGATAATGACGTCACACATCAATAATTACAGTCGATCATAAAGTCGATTAATTACAGTCGATAAAGTTGCGTATCAGAGATCAGATGAGAGCTCCCCCTCCACAGCTAAACTCTCTCTAATTATGTTAAAATAATTAGAGTTGATGTAAGAAGAGCTATGGAGGGGTAAACATAGCCAAACTCGCTCTAATTATGTTAAAATAATTATGAGTTGATGTGAATGTTGTAGGAATGGATCACATTTGTGTTGTCCCTGGAGTGGCGGTAAACGCTCGCAAACATAGATCATTTGTGATCGTGGTGTAAAAACACCACCAAAAATTTTTTTATATATGTGTAAAATTCTTTAAAAATTTTTAATTATCTATTCTAGACGGGAGTTTTAATCCCCGCCTAGACGGGACTTTAAATTGGCTTGATATCTTTTTCGTCAACCCAAGAGTTAAATTCGTTGGAATAATTTAACCATTTAACTAGACATTTCTTTCCTTTCTTTTTTAATATTTTTTCAATTTTAAACAAATTATTTTTTTATTATATTTAACTAATTCTGGTTCATAATAAGTTCCTTTTATTTCGCTGCCATTCAAATCCTTTATTCTATAAGTAATTGGGTCAGTGTTTAATATTTCTGAAACGATGAAAATTTCTTCAGTAAAAGTAGGTTGGTATCCGCGCGTGAAAGCAGTCTGGTATTTCGAAATTCTTATTCTATCGCCAACGTTGAATTTCGGTTTTCTTATTATTTTTTCTTCGTATAAATTTTTATAAACTTCAGATTCATTTTCTTCCCTACTCGCTTCGCTAGGCGTCATTTTGATAGACCTATGCCTGGTATTATTATAATTTTTAACTAATTGATCCAAAACATCTATATATCTTTTAGTATTGTTGGCCGCTAGATAGGTTCTAATTTTTTTATTAATTGTCCTGTTAAAACGTTCGACTACAGAACATTTTATTTCAACATTTTCAGTTGTAAACCACTGAATATTTTGATCTTTAAACAACTCTAAAGTTAACTTATTTACAAATTCTGTACCTTTATCAGATTGAAGTTTTTCAGGAATTCTTTCTTTAAATATCTTTTTAAATGCTTCCGTTACTTCTTGTCCAGTTTTTCTTTTTATCGGAATGGCCCACCCATATTTACTAAATACATCTATTACTGTCAATAAGTAATTAGTTCCGTAATTATATTTACTAAAAGGTTTGATAAATAATAAATCTGCTTGCCATTGATCATCGATATGACTTACATAAATGCGTCTTCGTTTAAATTTACGAATTAAAGGCTTATGTCTGGTATAAACATCTTGGCTATGTAAAAAATCTGTAATTTGCTTTTGACTGAAACCTGTTTTCCGTTTTAATTCATTGATCCCACAATAACCACTTTCAGGATGATAATATATTTTTCTAAGATATTTTTAGGATCTTTCATCCCTAAGGTTTTCCTAAAAAAACACTCTTTTTAGAACCACAATCTAAACAAATACCTTTCATCATTGGCCCGTTATTTTTAGACATTGTATTTTTAATATCTTTTGTTTCTGTATGGTTTTTACATTTTAAACAATAGATCTGTGTATTTCCCATACCAAAAGATTTTTTAGCTTTAATAATCGGTTTTACAATTCCTCTTTCAATTCTTTCTCTAATCGTAGGATTTTCAATATTATCTTAGTTCATCAATCATATTCTTATCGCATACTTCATTTCTACTTTTTGTATCTTTATTTTCTAAATAACATTTGTCATGTTTATATGCAATTTCATCTACTCTGTTAACAGGTTTAGACGAATTTTTATACGTTAAATCTGGATTTAATCGTGTTTTTCCCCATAATAACTGGGTTCCCGGACCGGTAAAAGAATGAATGGCCTGGTAAATGCATTTCGAAAGGTAAATTACTAATGACTTTATTCAGAAAACCCGATCCAACTTGTCCGCATTTTAAACATCCACCTTTAAAATTACCCTTTTTAGTTAAAGACGTCACAACAAATTTTTTACTTTTACAACTCATTTATTAGGCAGCAAAAAGCTCATGCTTTCTAAGAAGAATACTTATATCCATTCAACTGTACTTTTTTTACATACTTTTCGATTGGGAAATATACTAAATTATTTATAAAATCTTGTTCTCTAATATACACTTCTTCTGAAATTTTTTTAGCTTTCAACAAATTCAATTGTTGTTTATAAAAATTATAACATTGCTTGTATTTTTCTTTTCATTCTAAAATACTTAAAGATTTCTCAATAACTTCTACAATTCCAGCACTCAAACTCAAAGCAGCCAGTGGTATGAAAGCAAATGCTGTTAGACCCGAGGCACTCAGCATAAATTTGCTAACAGATAAGGAAACACTTATCTTTTGATACAAATTGTAACTTTTCCGATGAACATATAATCTCTTTTCTAAATATTCTTCCATATTTATATAGGTTCAAAAATTTTTCTGTATCTCATTTCAGAATTTAATAAATCTAACATAAAGAAATTACCCATACAAGATTTATATTTTTCTAGAAATTCTGTTTTTGTTAGATTTCCGTCTATTTCTCTGATTATCTGATTGATTTCTCTAGGCTGTAGCTTAAAAAATATGAAATAATTGCAATTTTTTCTAATATTTATAGGAGTTGAGTAATAAGACTGCGTTAAATAAATAATGGATGCATTTTTCTTTCGACCTCTTATAAACAAATCCTCTATAACTTTCTGATCTTTTTCTGTAACACAATCGTCGAACACAACGAGGTTTTTTTCTGAGGAATCTAAATCATCGACAGTAATAAATTCACTCAAATCTGAAGAAAATAATACTTTATTTTTATATTTATCATACAATTTTAATAATTCCGTTTTTTTATTTTTATTTACTTTTTTACATTTTAAAATATCGTCTCTTTCAACGCCTTCAAACAGTGTGTAATTTTCTTGCAATTTAGAATACTTTGGCTCAGAAAGGTCTTTTGCACATAAATATAACGCGTCGAAATCTAATCTTAAATTACTAGGATTCTCAAAACCATTTAATAAATTTATTAGTAAATTTGTCTTTCCACAACCTGATGGGCCGATTATAAATAATCTGAAAGGATGTCTGGGTAAAAAACGGTTTTGTTTGGGATCCGGCAATTCTTCCGGTTCTGTGTAATCTTTAATTTTAATCATTTATTAGACAGCGAAAAGCTGACGCTTTCTAATGTTGCTGCCAGTAAAAGTATATTAGCTGTCAGTAAAAATAGACGTCTAAGCTATCGCTTCTAATTAGCTGTCAGTAAAAATTTTAAACTATATAAATGGATAAAATAAACGATTTAGAAAAAGATCGAAATAAGAAACAAAAAGAAGAATTAAAAAATGCAATAAAACTGGTCAAATTACAAGCAGCTATTAGAAAAAATAATGAAGCACAGCGTGATAGAAAGCTAGGTATAGACAAAAGTTTAACTGAATTTCATAAACCTGTCACTAAAAAATTAGAAGAACAGGATAAAAGTAGAAAAGAAAATATTAAAGCTATCAATGATAAATTGGACGAATTAAATATATCTTTACAGCCTATTGCAGAATCATCCAGAATTATTCCTGAGGCGATCGAAGATTTCAAAGAATTATATAAAGAGCCGCCGCTTACTTATAATGTTGATCAAAATTTAGATCTAAGATATTTAAAATCTGTACAATTATACAAACCTTCGAAACTCCTAGACGATAAAGAAAAATTAAATGAAATGTATGCAAATGCTAAGCAGTTAAAAGAAGAATTATCGAGGAAAAAAGGCAACTTACAAAGTACAATTAATAGGGCTAAAAATCTTTCGGAGGAGGAATTAAGTCAGAAAAAGGATGAATTAAACGCTGTTAAATTAAACGAAGAGGAACTACAAAGATATCTGGGTAGATTAACTACAATTCAGAGCAGTGAAGTAATGAAAGTTGGAAAAGGATTTGGTTTACTATTTGAATTGCTCGATAAAATATGTCAAGGTAGCAAGTCGAAAAAATTAAAAAATGAAATCAAACTGCTAATAGACAAACTCATTAAAGCTAAAAAAAATAACTAACGCGGATAAAGAACGATTATACAATCAATTTCTCCTTAGAAAGCGTCAGTACAGTATGTCAGTACAGTACCTAATAAATGAGTTATGTAAAAAAGAAAATTCATTTGAGTGACGGGCAAATTAGTAAATTGAAATCTGCTCTCAGAAAAAAAGAAGAACTGACATTGCAGATAGACAATTCTAAACCTCCTAATTATGAGATGTATTTAACTAAAATACAGATTAATCAGGTGAGTAAAGGTAAAAGAATAAATATAAGTAAAACTCAATTAGATAAAAACGGTGGATTTTTACCTTTTTTAATTCCTATTTTAACATCACTAGGACTCGGTGCCGCGAGTGGGGTAGCAGGTTGGGGAACTAAAAAAATCCTGGATAAAATTTCGGGATCTGGAGTTTATCAGCCTTGGGAAAACAAAGGATCTGGTCTTTAAAAAAGGCCTGCTTCCCTGTCTAAAAAAAATCCCGATAACAAAATGGGGTATCTCGGACAAAACGATTAAAGAAAATATGAAAGATGAAAGAGGATTCAAGGGGGTTTTTACAAGCGATTTACTTCCTAAAAAGATTGGAAAGTTTGAAAGTGGGATTATTAATTTAGATATCTCGACCGGCCCAGGAACACACTGGGTTTGTTACTATAATGATCCAAAATATAATTATGTAGAATATTTCGATCCTTTTGGGGAATATATATATAAAAATATTAAACTCAAAGAAAAATATATTCCTGAAAATATTATGAAATTTCTTAAACAGTCCAATAAAAAAATTAATATAGCTCACAATGACAGTTTTTTACAAAAACCTACTTCTGTAAAATGTGGATTATTTTGTATGAAATATATAAAAGAAAGAAATAAAGGTAAATGTCCAGAATGTGTACTTAATTCATTTACTCAACAGCCTAGCGATTATAACGAAGAGCTTGTTTTTCATCTTTAAAGATTTTTTCTGTCTAATAAATGATCAAATTGAAACCAAAAAGTCATGAAAAATCAGAGTATTTCACTGTTGAATTTCCTAAACCTCTTAAATTAAAAAAATTAGCGTTGCAATCTTTTACTATGACAGTTTCATGGTTTAACATAACAGATAAAACTAATACGTTTGACCTGTACACAGATGAGAATAATGTTAAATCTACCACTATTCCTTATGGTAATAAAAATGTTGAAGATTTAAATATAGGTGTAATGAAAGCGTTTGGTTCAGACGATCCTCCGGTAAAATTTGGTAGAATGCAATCTAGACTAAGAATGCTTATTAAATTAACTAAAGGTTGGAATATCGACTTAACAAAAAGCGATTTTCATAAGTTAATAGGCTTTGAAAAAAAAGTTTACAAAAGTCATGATGAAGAGACTGTAATAGAAGGTAAAAATATAGCCGATATAACAAACGGAAACTACATTATATCTATTCCTTGTGATGTAGTTAATGGATCTTTAATCAACCAGAATAATTCAGAAGTTATTTATTCTTTTACACCGAGGGATGTACCGGGTGTTATCATTTCGAAAGAATTCAATAATTTAATATATTATCCTGTGAATAGGGATTCAATTCGTAGAATAAGGATGAGAGTTACGAATCAAAATGGTGAATTAATTGATTTAAATAAAGGTTTAATTGAGTATAATTTTAGAGTCGTAGAGGAGAAAGAAGACTATGTTGAAAAAATATATCAATTGATATTAACTAAATTTTCTCAATAAATAAATGAATCAACACAGATTATATAGGAAAAGTAAATGAATTCAAGGAAAGGGATTTTTTAAATCTAAAAAAGTAGATTTGAATGAAAAAGCAGTTTTTGACAGATTGACTGATGCTGACATATTGAAAGAAATATTTTCAAAAAAGATGAAAGGAACAGGTCTAAAAATTCTGCCTAAATAAATGGAAAAATTTTATGATCTGAGAGATACTCATTATTATTATAATAACGATATAAAAAGTAGCGAATTAAAAAAAATAAGATTGCCTGGTACAAGCCATAATGACAAAAAAGAAAATACGATGTTTCATTTCGAAATTACCGATACCAATGATCCTATTTCATTATCGGAGAGTTATCTGGAGAATTTCAAAGTGGAAAATTTTAAAATCCAATGGCGATTCTATAAATGATGATAATGTCACAGCTGTATGTTCTATGAAAGGCGTAAAACTTCAGATAGGTAAACAAATAATCGAATCAGTTGGAGACTATCACTCCTACATTCTGCAAGTTAAGAGACTCAAGGATTATACCAGAGATTATTCAACATCAGAAGCCACCAATATAGGTTTTTATCCAGATACCAGTGATAGTGCTGATAGAAATAAAAGTTTACTTCAAGACGATGGTACGATAACGGCTACAACCCCTGTAACAGATGTCGTCAATAAATTAAAAATTGTAAAAAATGAAAACTACAATAAAGGATTTAAAAAAAGATGGGAATTATCGAAAAATAGTAACACAGTTACAACTTGGACGCCTTTAAAGGAAATTTTTGATTTCGTCGCAGAATATAAAAAAGCCATTTCAGGTTTCATAATAAGACTGGAATTCCAAAGAGACGATAGTAGAAATATGATTTACACAGATGCTGCAAATCCAGATTATAAAGTAGAAATTGAAGACATTGCGCTGTGGGTGAGATACGTCGACTTTAAAAATGGAGCGGAGATTCTCTATAATGAATTAAAATTATCTAATACGGATATAGAAATAAACTGGAATCAGTATGAAATTAACAGATCGAGTCCTATTAATAAATATAAAAGCGGTTCCGATTCTATATCTGCTACATCCGATGAAGTTTTAAGATTATTTGTAATACCGCAATATTTCGAAAGAAATGAAAATCCTAAAAAAAAATAATATGATATTTGATAATTTGGATATGATCGAATGTTGGTTGATGATTAACAGATCGCCGTTACCAGCAGAGCGATATACTATGGATTTTGGTAAAAAGGAATATAATAGATTATATGAATCTTTTCTGGAATCAGGTATCAATAATCTAAATATAGAAACCGGTTGTATGGTAAACTACTCAGATTTTGGTAAATTATATCCCATAATTCATTTTGATTTGTCAAATCATGTAAACTATACCACTCTTGAAAATTTGAGAATAGAATTCAATTGGAAATTAGAAAATGAAACAACCAAAGAATATGTATTTTACTCTATTTTAGAAGTAAGGAAGAAATGTATATTAAATATGAATAAAAAAGAAATTACTATGATTAAAACGTTAGGAGAATAACATTTTTTAGTCTTTATAAATGGCTGTATATTATCCACCGTATGATAATCCTGTACGAAAAGGCGCTGTAGGACCTCCAGGTATCGGTTTTAAATTAACGCCGGATGGAAATTTCGATATGGATAATAAGATATTAAAAAATGCTTCAGATCCAATTGATGATTTAGACTTAACCACTAAAAGTTTTGTTTTGAATAAAATAGAAAACAATCATTTTGAACTAAAACATTTTATAGAGAAAAATAATACTAATTACGATAGTAATTTTTTAACTTTCACAAAAGAAACAGCTGACAGAATAAAAGAATTGGATGAAAACACTTTACATCTAATCGAAGGAAAAGCTTACGACGCCAAAGGAAAAAGAATAGGAAACGTCGCAGATCCAAAAGATGATAAAAATGTTGTGAATAAACGATATTTAGAAAAAAAATGCATTAATATTAAAGAATGACAAATTTGATGCAAAAAATAAAATAATTATGAATATTTCGGAACCCAAAAACGATACAGACGTAGTCAATAAAATATATGTAGACAGTAAAGATACCTGGTTTACTGTGAAGGATTTTCAGACTTTTACAGGAAAAGAATTTTCCAAAGTAAATTTCGATTTGATGAGTTCTAAATTACTGGATCAAGATATGCGATTATCTACAGATATGCATATGAAAATTTCTATATATTTAATATATAATAGTTTAATCGGCAAAAATAGTGTTACAGAGATAGAACTAAAAATCGAAGATAAAATAATTTTAAGCGGAGAAATGTTTGAGAATTATTCCTTAACCCGTTTTGATTATGGAAAAAGTGGTGACATGATTACATTTTTGATAAAATCCAAAAGTAGTTTTCCAGTCACCTTAAAACCTTGGATGCATATTGAAAAAATCCCCTTTTAAAAATATTTCATTATTAAATGGATATCAACTGGGACGAATTTTCTAAAACGAAAAATTTATCCGAAGATGTCCTACGAAATTTGAAGGATCAACTTAATTGGAAGTTAGTTTGTAGGTATTCAGTATTATCCGAACCTTTTATGGAAGAACTCATCTATACTAATAAAATCCGTGCGCCTCTGTCTGTCTGCTTGAAGCCGATTACAGTTCGCAACGCGAGCGAGTTGGAAGTCGCGAGAGGTGTCTTTCGATTGGAAAAATTCCGGGGAAGTCATTTCGGGCATTTTCGAGACCGTGGGATCAAAATTAAAAAAGTTATGAATTAAAAACCCCTTGGGAATCGGAACGAAAAATATCTCAATTCCCTACGGAGCTCCGAAGCAGAACACTGCGCTACCTTGCGGTGAAGGAATGAATTTTTCCCCTTTGGCTAAAAGAAGAAACAGCCGAAAACCTCCATTTCTACCGGCGCTAATTGCATTTTTTCCCGCATCAATTTTTTTGACTTGCCGTAGAATATTTACCGTAATTTTCGCTAAAATATTGAACTTAGAAATAAAACAGGACTATCGAAACTTTTTTTGCGCGTTTTTTTCTTAAAACATCATGCAAACAGTTTTTAAAGTAGAAAAAACTGATTACATATTCAGAATCTGCGTAAAAATCTGCTTCTGATGAACTAAAAAATACGAAAAAATGTCTTATGGGCGCGTAGTACCCACCGTGCAAAACCAAATATTTTTAACGGGACTATTGGCGCGAAGCGATCATAGCGCCGATCCACAATCTTTTTTTTCAAGTGCACGTGGCCCACAGTGCGAAATCACATATTTTTAACGGGACCATAGCTCTTTAATTTACTTTTTTTGTGCTTGAGGATTCGAACACCAAGACTTGCTTATTAAATGAATTTTTTTGCTTATTATATACTGCTTAATACCGAGGTTCGTTTGGAAAAAGTGGCCCAGCTAGCGGGCGTAGCTCGCTAGTCTATACTAATAAAATCCGTGCGCCTCTGTCTGCTTGAAGCCGATTAAACTTCGCAACGCGGGCGAGTTGGAAGTCGCGAGAGGTGTCTTTCGATTGGAAAAATTCCGGGGAAGTCATTTCGGGCATTTTCGAGACCTTGGGACCAAAATTAAAAAAGTTATGAATTAAAAACCCCTTGGGAATCGGAACGAAAAATGTCTCAAATCCCAAACGGCGCTCAAACGGAGCTCTGAGGCAGAACACTGCGCCACCTTGCGGTGAAGAACCTGAACTTTTCCCCTTTGGCTAAAAGAAGAAGACGTCGAAAAAATTTCTTAGCTAGCTTAATGGATTTCTTTGATTTAGAAAACAAATGTCAGATACCTGAAAAATATCTAAAAGTTTATGGTCAAATGAAAAGATACGAAATTATATACGATTCGGATAATGATTGTTATTTTACATATAAAAATATAGATGTTTTTTTAAGCGAAAGACGCAAATCCCGAATAAGTCGTTTTAACGCCTTGAAATGGAAACTGATGTTAAATATTCCATATAAAGCTGAATAAATGTTTATTCAGTTTTTAGATTTAGTGTACTATAAAAAGTCGATAAATTACCTATATTTCATAAAGAAAATATTAGATTATTATAATATTGATAATAATTTGAAAGTAAAATTAAATAAGAAAAACGAAGACATTTGGAATAGCTTTCTAAAAAATATTTCTTAATAAATGGAGCTGTCTAAAGTTTGCAAGCATTGTCAGATGACTAAACCTTTAGACCAATATTATACTCGATTTCGTTACGGCAAAACAGAACATTACGCTAATTGCAAAAGGTGTCATTTAGCTATGAAAAATAAAAAAATTGATTGCGAATGTGGTAAAAAATACACTTTAGCTCATAAAAAGAGACATTTAAAAAGCAATTATCATATCAAACGAACGTCAAAATAAGTTTATGATGTCGTGTTTTTATTCAAGCATATTTTATATTTTATTTTAAACAGATTATAAGATATTGAATGCTGTGTTTTAAATTTAACATGAAAATATTATATTAAAAGTTGAGTATTTATTTGAACGTGTTTTGAATGAAAGTATTATACAGAATGTTGTGTTTTAAATTGAACGTATTTTTTAGTTGAAAATATTATATTAAATGTTGTGTTTTAAATTGAACATATTTTGAATGAAAGTATAATACAGAATGTTGAATATTGAATTTATAAGAAAATTTAAAAATGTGTATTTATATCATCGTGATTTTTCTATCGAAATAAGACAAAAAAATCACGAGTAAAATTCTACTCGTCACAATCTTTTCTAGAATAGTATTAAAAACAAAATATAACTCTTCTCTAAAATAGTATTAAAAACAAATCAGAATCTTTTTTTCTAGAACAGTATCGAAACAAAATTCTACTCGTCACAATCTTTTTTCTAGAATATTATTAAAACAAAATATTAAAAAACGATTACTTCATTTTCGATCGAGAGTGAAAATCTGCTCGCGACAATAGGTCTCGGAATAGTATCAGAAACAAAAAATCTTTTCAGATTCTTTACAGTATCAGAAAGAAAATCTTTTCTAGAACAATATTAAAATCAAAATCTTTTCTGAATCTTTTTGAGACAAAAAAAATAAGGAAAACGGATAATCCTTGATGGATATCTTTATGTCAGACCCATTTATCGAAAAGTTCCAAGACAGAGTGGATTGGCATTTTATATTCAAATGTCAGAAAAATTTTATTTAGAATTTAAAGGTAAACTAGAAGTGCCTGATTATGACAGTGATTTTTCGGCTAAATAAATGGGTAATTCAAAAAGTACAAAGATTTTGACAGGCAATTGTACAACTGAAAGAATAAATGTAGATTGGAATCATACCTTTAATGTTCACCCTAACGTTCATATAACGCCTGTATGTAAATACGGCGAACCGTTTTTCGTTAGAATAACAGAAATAGATAAAAACGGATTTCGATTTGAATGTTTAAAATTGAATGGCGAACCTGTAGAAAAAAAATTTAGATTTCTTTCAATGGACAGCAATTAGTCCTTTTGTGTAAACGATGGAATATATTTTTTAATAGTCGTTTTCAGAAATTCTTCAATTTAATTAAATTCATAATTTTAACGACATTCATTTTAAACCGCTTAATCTAAAATTACCTACCACCGAAATCGGATTTATAGATAGTGGTCGCTATTAAAAATGTATAGCAAAAAGTATTCATAAAATTTCTTCTATATAAATGGAGAAAACTCTAAGATTGATATCTGTTTCAAAAATGCATATTTCAAAATTAAGGTAGGTCGTAAAACTTTTAAATATAAACCAACCCCAACATTGTAAAAAAGATGATTTAATCAGATTGATAATAAGGTATATAAAAAGAACAGGGGAATATAAATATGTTTTAAAAGATTTATTAAATTTAGACGTCACAGATTATTTAAATAAAATTAAGACAAAATTTATCGAAAATCTTAAAAAAAGAAATAAATTGAAAAAAATATTAGATTCTTTCGATTTAAAATATAACAATAACACAGAAGAATTTAATACAAAAAAATAACGAAGAAAAAAAGATAAAAACAGTGGTAAACCTTAAAAAATTATTTCCTGATTTAAATGAAAAGTTGAAACAATTTATAAATGAACCGAAAAACCGTCCAAAACTTAAGAAACTCTTTGATTATTACGGCTTGAAATATAAAGATGAAAAATTGATCAAAAAGACAGAAAAGAAAGTAAAATTACAAGCAAATTTAGAAAATCTGTTTAGACCAGATTACGAAATTGTTGAGAAAGATAAAAATTTTTAAAAAAAAATTAATACTTATAGATATGTTTATAAAATAAAACAAATAAACAAACTCACACCGGGCCAGTATTATAGTATCTTAAAAGATTTATTCAGGAGAGCAATTGGAAAAATTGAAGGAAAGGTAGATATAATTGTATTCAATCCCTATTTAATACAACCATTCCACCCTAAAATGATATCAACGAAAGAAGCCTATGAGACCTATTTAGATGTTTTAACGCATAAAATTGAATACAAAGAGTTGGATATTAAAGATTGTGAATTTATTTTTACTGTCGTTGATTTGCTTAAAGGCGGTAAACATTTGAAATTGCTGAACTATAACGATGTTGTCGATAAAAAAAGTATAATTCAAATTAAAAATGACGATAATATCTGTTTGGCTAGATCCATCGTTACAGCCCTAGCTATTCAAAATCGTAAAATTTTATGCGAAAAATTGAATCTAGAAAAACTTACAGAGAATGAAATAACATATATAAAAAAGGTAGAAAATTACAAAAAAGTTTAGCTATAAAATTGCATGAAATTTGTGATATCCCGTTAGAAATGTGTAATTTAGAGCATGTTAAACAATTCGAAATTTTTTTAGATTTCAAATAACTATATTTTGCAGAGAAAATTTTAACGAAAAAATATACAGTGGTACCTATAAATCTAATTGTGTTTACATTTTAAAAAATAGAAATCATTTTGATGTCATTACAACGGTTACAGGATTTTTAGGGAAATTTTTTTTTGTGATTATTGTAAAGTCAGTTATTGTAGAAGTGATCAACATAAATGTTCTTTAAAATGCAATAGATGTTTTACAGAAGAGAGTAATTGCGAAGGCGATGATATTCAGTGTAATGATTGTTTTAGATAGTTTAAAGGAAAAAACTGCTTCGAAAATCATAAAGATAAAGAGGGAAAAAAATACTCAGTCTGTGAAACACTGTGGAAATGTTTAAAATGTAAGAGAAATATCCGTAGAAGTGAAAGAGAACCGAAAGATCATAAATGTGGAGAAAAAAAATGTCTAAACTGTAGACAGTGGGTTTTGGAAGATCATAAATGTTATATACGTAGGAAAGAATCTAAGGGAGGGACTTGTGAAAATATCTGTCTTAAAAATATAAAAGACAGAGAGAAATGGTGTCAGAAATGTCAAAAGTCAGAATTTACAGAAAAATATATGTTTTTTGACATTGAAACGAACCAAGAGACTGGAAATCACCAAGTCAATCTAGTTATAAATCATGATTTTAACGGAAAAGAAAAAATATTTAAGAATGAAAATGAATATTGTGAATGGTTATTCCAAAGAAAACATTGCGGTTATACAGTATTAGCGCATTATGGAAAAGGATTCGATTTTCAATTTCTAGCTAAATACTGCTTTAAAAATAAAATTAAAGTGTTTACAATATATCAAGGAAATAAACTCATATATATGCAAGCAACCGTATATAATATAAGGTTTATCGATTCTAATAATTTTACACTGATTCCGTTAAGAAAATTTCCTAAAACGTTTGGATTAACGGAATTGGCTAAAGGTTATTTTCCTCATTTGTTTAACACTAAGGAAAATCAAAATTATGTAGGAAAATATCCTGAAAAATACTATTATGGTTATGATACTATGACTTTAGATCAGAGAAAAACTTTTGATAAATGGTATAAATCGGTAAAAAACGAAACATTTGATTTTCAAAAAGAAATTATAAAATATTGTAGGTCTGATGTTGATATTTTAAGAAAAGGATGTTTAGAATTGCGAAGATTGTTTCTAAACATTGCTGATATTGATCCTTTTAAATATATCACTTTAGCTGGTGTTTGTATGGCTATATACAGAGATAAATTCATACCAGAATATACAATAGCGATTGATGAGGAGTGTATTCAAAAGGATCAATACCGTAAGAAATCTATCATTTGGTTAGACTATCTGTCTAAAAAACACAATATCAAAATACAGCATGCTTTAAACGGTGGGGAGAAAAAACTGAAATTAGGTGATAAAACTTATAAAGTAGACGGTTTTTATAATAACACCGTTTATCAGTTTCAAGGATGTCATTGGCACGGTTGTCCTCGCTGCTTTACAGAATCCACTGTCAATCTTCAAAATCAGATATGTATGAAAGATTTGTATGAAAGAACTCAAAAAATAAATAAAAAAATAAAAGATAAAGGATTTGAATTGATTGAAATATGGGAATGTGATTTTGATAGTGACAAAGAAATTAAAAAATATATGAAAAATGAATGGAAAAGAGATTTTGTACAACCTTTAAATCCAAGAAACGCATTCAGCGGAGGTAGGTGCGAACCTACCAAATTAATCTACGAAATGAAAGAAAACGAAAAGGGTAGATATATCGATGTTTGTTCACTTTATCCAACAGTGAATTACTTTGATTACTATCCTGTTGGTCATCCGGTAAAGATTTATAATCCGGAAAAATATGATAAGAATTGGTATGGTTTGATACAATGCAAAATACTTCCACCTAGAAAGCTCTATCATCCTGTTTTACCTTATAAAGGTGAAAAATTAATATTTAGTTTGTGTAAATTATGTTCAAATCCTATAAAATGCGAAAAGAAACAATGTAAAAAATGTTATGAAATGCGGAATAAAGAATGTAATCATACGGATGAGGAGAGAAGTTTTACTGGTACGTGGACAACTACCGAAGTTGAACTGGCTATCGAAAAAGGTTATAAGATTTTAAATATCTATGAAGTTTGGCATTTTGAAGAAAAATCTAATACATTGTTTAAGGATTTTGTTAAAATGTTTTTGAAAATCAAATTAGAAACAGATGATAAATGGCCTGAAAATTTCAAAACTGAAAAAGAATATAAAAGGTGCGTAGAAAAGAAATTGGGTATAAGGTTAGGAGAAATCAAAGAAAACCCGGGAATGAGATTTATATCCAAAATTTGTTTAAACTCTTTATGGGGAAAGTTCGGACAGAGATAAAAATACATAACAAACAGAGAATGTAATAGAATTGGCAGATTTTTATAGAATTATACTGAACGACCGCATTAAAGATTTGAATATGATATTTTTAAATGATGATTGTGTGCAAATGGATTATAAGATGAAAGATGAATATGTCAAGAACAACTTTAATACGAATATTTATATAGCGGCTTTTACTACCAGTTCGGCTAGAATAAGATTATATAAAATGCTTGATAAATTAGGAGATAAAGTAATGTATTACGATACAGATAGTATTGTGTATATCGATGATGGCTCCAATAAAGTAAAAACGGGCTGTAGGTTAGGCGAGTGGACCGATGAATTAGGAGAAGATAAATATATGAAATCGTGGATATCTGGAGCAAATAAAGATTATGGTTATATTCTTAACGATGGTTCTGTAAAAGGAAAAGGAAAAGGATTTAAAATGAGTTATGAGAGCGAAACTAAGCTCAATTTTGACGAGAGAATGAAAACAATAACAGGGAAAATTGACCATATAGATGTAGAAATAAATCAATTTCAGATACAAAAAGATAGAAATATTAAGGTGAATAAAATGAATAAAAGATATATGTTTCGATATGATAAAAGAAGAATTTTAGATAACTTTGATACTGTACCATTTGGATTTTAAGCCGAAATTTTTAATTTATAAAAATTGTTTTCTAATAAATGGATGATGTCACCCTTATCATAAATGTTCAAGGTTTTATATTTCCTTTTAAATCTATAGCGAGAGAAATAAGCTGGGTTCATTTAAAACAAGAAATATGTGAAACTATTTCTGTGTTTACACCTAACTATGAATTAGGTGATCAAGACCATGGAATAGTTCGTAGATGTACTAACGATGTCCATGGTTTAAGATTTAAAAGATATTCAGATAATACACTGTAAAAAAAATTTCCGTTAAAAAACGGAAATAGTACTGTAATCTAGACGCCAGTACTACTTCCGTTTTTTAACGGAAAAAAATTTCCGTAAATTCAAGAAATAGTTCCGTTTTTTCATAAAATATTTCCGTTTTTTTTTTAATTTTTTCCTTATGTAAAAATTTTTGTTTAAAAAGTTAAAAGAATTTTTCAAGGACTAACTAACATCTTTGTGGTTTTTATTCTTTACATTTCAAAGACACGTTAACAGGGACACATTATACACAATTAATTTAAGCAACAGTGAAGAAATGTTACATACCTTCCATGGGGTTCGAACCCGGGGCCTCTTGTGTCGTAGCTTGCAGTGTAATACCATTACACCAGAATTATTCAAACGGCCCTTTCAAATATCTTTAGTTATTTCGGATACATTTCGTAAAGTAAAGATAAGATTTTAAACGCAAGGTTTTTTTTTTTTTAGAGATAATATTTTTCTATTGAATGGATAATTCTAAATGTTTTACAGATTTTCTTTGCATAATTTCGAATATTTAGCTTATTAAATTTGGCTTTATACATATAAAAATTAGTCTTTAAAATATTACATGCATGAAAGAATTTATTAAGAGTTTTGTTTCCTTCTTTTTTTTGGTAAAGTTTTAAAATTCTATTATAATATTATTGATATTTATTTATTTATTTAAAAAAATACTAACATGCTAAAAGAAAGAAAAAAAACGTGCATTTTAACAAAATATTTTATGACGATCGAAGGTAAACTCAATAAAGATAATTACAATGGGTTATATATATATTTAAAAAAAATAGTTATTGATTTTTTATAACATATGTAATCCTCAAAGTTACCTTTCTTAATTTCCATAATTCCTTTCCATAGTTTCGATTTTCTTTCCATAATTTCGAATATTTAGCTTATTAAAATCAGCTTTATATGTATAAAAATTAGTCTTTAAAATATTACATGCATGAAAGAATTTATTAAGAATTTTGTTTCCTTCTTTTCTGGAAAAGTTTTAAAATTCTGTTGTAATATTATTGATATTAATTTATTTATTTTAAAAAATACTAACATACTAAAAGAAACAAAAAAAATGTGCATTTTAACAAATTATTTTATGACGATCTAAGGTAAACTCAATAAAGATAATTACAATGGGTTATAAAATAAATTTCAGTTATTGATTTTTTATAACTTACGTAATCGCCAAAATTATAAGAATTTCGGTAATATATTTCGATACATTTTTTATTTTATGTGAGAACTTCTTAATTTGAATAAATTAAAAAATATATATATTAAAATTAAAAGAAGAATTTTTTTCCACTTTTTTCAAAATATCCAATGCACTTAATATATATATATGATAAAAATAAATTAAAAATTATTTTAAAATCACAATCAACTTTCCCTTTCAGCTATTTCAAACTTCAAAAGAATTAATAATTTTTTATTATTATTTTCTTAATATTTTAAAAATACGTTAGCTTTTTTATTATTAAAACAGAATGAAATAGAGAAATAGTCTAGCAAATTGTTTAAAAAACACCAATTCGGTATAAGGTTTTTATTTTCCTGATAGATGGCACCACTAAACTCTACTGTTTTCGGAAAATTGTCAAAAATAACAGAACACTTCCGTTTTTTAAAGGGATTAGTGACTCCAAAATGTCAAATACGGAAATTCTTCTGTTTTTTTTTTCGGAAAAATGAAACTATTCCGTAATTTTTAGGGAAAAGTTTGTGTATATTAACGGATATTTTTTACAGTGTACAGGCTTATGGATTAGTAATGACAATATAAAAGATTACCTCATACAATTGCATCAGATATACGGAGGCACATTTGCTTTTAAAGGAGGCGTTTTTCCGAAAAGTACCTTTGAAGAATGGGGAATTCCTATAAAAATATTAGAAGTACCGAGATGAATAAGAATCCTAGGACCGGGTTGTTCTATGTACAGATGTCTCTACTATAAGAATTGTCTTTCAAAAATTGTTTCTTAATAAATGGAAGAATTCAACAGTCTCAGATCGTTCCCTGTAACTCATAAGTTAAAAGATTTAGAACCAGGGAAATACAAACTGATTTCATTGAAGAAAATTCAAATAAAATTTGGAAATACGACTATTGCGAGATTGGAAGTTAATGATGTAGAAAAGGATTATTTTCTTAAAAAGAGTCATGGAAAAATTTCTGAAACAGCAATAACAAAACTGAATAAAGGATGTTATAACTTTCATTTTAAAGGAAAAAATAATGACGGCTATTATGATTATGAATTAGAAAAAGCTTAATCCTGCTATTTGTTTTAAATCTTACAATAATCGGATGCACCATTTATCGAACTATGAAATTTTCAAACTCTCTAATTAATATTTACTGAATATATCGGTTTTAAGTACAAATTTCTTTTCTGTCAATGACGTGTTCATTTCGACACGTCAAACTTTTTTTTAATTTTATCGAACTACCAGAATAGTATTGATAATTGTAAGTAAAAAGAAAGAATCGGTTAGCTATTAAAACATAGGATAAAAATCATTTAACTTTTATTTCAGACTTCAATATAATGATTCATATTAACCCAGAGGAAGGTTGTTTATTAGCATTTCGTAGACTATTCAAAAATTGTGTCAGTCGCTATATTATAACCTTTGATGCACCATTATTATTTAATCTGTCTAAAATTTGCTCGGTAAATATTAGCATTTCGCAAATCATGATTATTTAATCGGACAATAATCGTTACAATAGGCAACTGTCAAATTTTTTGATAAAAAGTCCTAAAATAGTAGGATTATAAAATGTGTTCAAAAATATACATATTTTCACGAATCAGTCACACTTTTTGATGGAAATCGTCACAATAATCGATATTTTAACAAACAACTTTTTTGATCAAAATCTTACAAAAATCGTAAAATATTAGTGTTTAGTGGAGTATAAAAAGTGTCCCATAGTAGGTGCCATATACTACTGATATCAGTTCATTTGAAATTAAATTTAGGGATTGACCATTAATTTACGCATTGTTAAATGTAGACCCAAGACAATACTTTAACTTTCAAATATAAAATAAAAGCGTATAGCTTTTTGCTTTAAACTTCCTTGACATATGCTAGATGTCTGCAATATCTCGAGCTTGGCGCCAGGCTCGTAATTGGCACGACCCATTTTCCGGACCGTCTTATTAAACACTTATTAAAAGTGTTATTAAATTAAGTGATATTAATTAAACTCTCATTAACCGTGTCTTTAAAACTTATTGCCGCAGGCAATAAGTTTAGTAAAAATAGTAATAGCGATAATGACCCTTATATTAACTGGGTCATATGGAATATATTTTAATGTTATTGTACATTTTAATGTTAATGGAAATATATTTTAATAAATTACTTAGAATTTTTTTCAAAAATCTAGTTTGTACTATTCAGCTTCAAAATTTATGTGGTTTTAAACGTATTTTTACTTTTTTCTATCTTTACAAGAGAAAAGTATTGGATTCATGAAAATTTTGAATTCCGGTTTTCGAGATACCGAAATTTTGAATTCCGGTTTTCGAGATACCCTCAGAGATACCGAAAAACATGTTTTTACAAAATGTCTGTCTGTGAGTCACTGCTTCTGTGTCTCTGTATATGATATACATTTTGTGAGCGCGCTATCTCAAGAACTAATACACAAAATTTAATGAAAAATTATATTTACTTAGTTCTTGATATACATTGATGCTGATTAGTTTTTGGTGTGAATCGCTTAACAGGTGACCCTACTGTAAAGGCTTTTGTGCGATTTCTGCGATCGCTGTATCTCCAGAAGGCAAGGAATATCATCAATCTTCAGATTCAGTTATTCCTTGACATGAATTGATGTTATTTATATTTTGTTGTATATGGCTCCACGAGAGGCGCTGCAACACTGAATTTGTTACGATTTCTGCAATAGCTCTACTTTAAGAACTAATGCAGGAATTTCCATAAAAAGTCAGATGCAGTTACTTCTTGACATGAATTGGTTTTGTTTACGTTTTTGTATCAATCATCTTTCGGATGGCGTTTTCATAATGAATTTTGTATAGTTTACACGATTTCAGTGATATATTGTACTAATCCACGGAATTTCGTATCTTTAGAGTCCTCCGATTGCTACATCCGAGTAGTTTATTTATTCCAAACGGCATTAAAAAAAATATTTATTCGAATGTTAAAGTCGAAGAGTATAACGTTTCTGTTGCTTTTTTTTTATGCTAAGCTCCCACTAATATTTCATTCTAAGTGTATTTAATTGATCAAGGTTTAATGCGTTCGAACCAAACATCATTTAAGAAATTCAGTTGAATAATTTCAACTTAAAACGTTTAAATGAAATATGCCGAAGATTCATTAAACACCTGTTCTTGTTTTAAAAAGATAACTGATTCGCAAGTTAAACAAAATTTAAAATGTATTTGTAAACTGAAAACTGTATGCTAAACTCTAAAAAATGAAAAAAAAAGAAAAGCGCAGCGGTCTTTGAATCCGCTTACAGCGGTTAACACGTTGGGGATTTTTTTGTTTTTTTTTTTTTTTTTTTTTTTTTTTTTTTTTTTATTCCGGTCAACTATCTGCAATAGGAATTCCAGGGTTCGAAAAAAACCACGGAAAACTTCGAACGGTTAGGCCGATGGTTGCGATTGGGTTCGAACCCAATACCTACCGTCTACCAGTTTGGAGGCCCGTAATTAGAGGCATCTTTTACGCATCGTGTAGTGGCAATTTTAACAAGAAAAATATGAAGTTGACAGGAATAAAACAATGAAAAAAATTGAAGTCGGCGTGATAAAAAAAATGAAGTTTAAATAAGCTGACTCATTTAAATAGTAATTAAAGAAGGCGAAAATGCAAAACTTAAACAAAATCTGAAATTGAAACTACACAAGAAGGAGTTAATCACCTAGACACTTTTTAAAAAACATTTAAACGTTAGGAGCCAATCTTTGTTTAAAACTAAATGCACTTTTCTTCATCAGATGTTTTTATTTCAGTATTTCTCATTTTAAACTTACATCATAAGTCAGTAACCCTTGGTTACGGTAACAATTCAATAGTTTTTTAACACCTCAATTAAAAAAAAAAAATTTTTAAATTGCCGAAAGATGTTTTTACCTCAGAAAATTTACTTTTAAAAATATGATTTGTTCACAAAAAATTGCATCTTTTTTTAAATTGCTATTTTAAATACTTTTATTTTTTTTAAATATTATTTAAAATGTTGAATCAAAATTGAAAATTAAACATTTTCATTTAATTAAAAGAAAAAAATTCAACGCGACAAATAATATTTTGAGTTATGACAATTTTAATTTACTCTAAATTTTTTGAAAAAAAAAATATTAAGAAAGCTTATGATGTGGTAGTGCTTACAAATTATGTGGTTAATCATCACAAAACATTCAAAATTCAAACTCTATAAATAAATAAATAAAATAAATGTTTCCTGGACAACATACAGCAACACTGTTTCTTCAATTACACGCATTTCAATTTGTGTCTGATCCCTTGAAACCTCACGATTTATTAAAATTGTCATAACTCTGAGTTTTGGAGATATCAAGATGGAATTTTTTTTGTTCAATTCAGGAATGGATAAGGAAAATTTTTCTAATTGGAAGTTTTATCCTCTGGGGGCCGTATAAAAATTTAATTTTTGTATTTTTTAAAATAGACCCCCCCATGGAGTTGCAACTTATCTTATGAAAAAATTTACCTTTTTTGATGAAACTTTGCAATTGGAAGTATGGGTCTAGGGGCAATATTTAAGGAGATAGCCTATTGTTTCGATATTTATGACTCATCCTGTATATATATTTGTTTAAACGTAAATAAATTATTTTTATTTTAACTAGCTGACCCGCCCGGCGTTGCCCGGGTCCGTATTAGCAATATTAAACGAACTTGAAATTTGTATGATTTTATCAATAACTGGAAGCATGCAGAAATGCATTGTCTGAAATACGTCGCAGCTGACTTTGTGAAAAATCAGTTTTAAAAACAACAACTAATATTAAACTCTAAAAATACTTAAAATGAGCAATGAGAAACACGGGAGGGAACATGTATCCAACGATTGCGTTAGTTTCGTGTTAAAGTGTTGATATTTTCTTAGCAGACGATTTTTTGTGATAAATACATTATCTGTTTTATATTTCTTAATGATATTCCTCTGGACCGAGTTGGCGCATTGCCAAGATTTGCTTCCTCTGGACCGAGTTGGCGCATTGCCAAGATTTGCTTTCCCCTGTGCCTCAATTAATTATCCTCGGAATTCCTTTTATTTATAGAGATTAAATAATTTAAATATATGCATGTTCTATGTTCGTTTATATTAATAATACTTTTAGGTCCAATTTATTAAATGAAGGTTCACTATATTTACATTCCACAATAAATTGATAATAAAATAAGAAATAAAATAAAATAAAATAAATAGAATAAATAATTAATGCTTCTTACTCATGATTTAGGAGCAAATTCTTATTAGTGATGGGCAATAACGAAAAGTTTTTCTCGATTTTCTCGATTGTATAAACATCTCGATAACTTTCGATTGTGTAAAATTTTTCTCGATGACTCCAGTTTGCAATTGCTTTTATACCATACAGGATTCAATTTTATCCAGAGTCTACTACAGGTGAATGAGTCGGTGTTAATAAAGACACGACGGATTCACTCGCTAGTGAGCCCCCCTTTCATTGGTGTCTCTAACTTATACGTAATCTTGTAATATGAAATCTCAAACTGGGTCCTCGCTGTATAAGGCATCATATACCAAACGCAGTGTGCACGCACAGCAAAATCTCGTAAACAACAACAATAAAAAAAAAATCTCGAATTGAACGAACAACCGAACGTAATCTCGAACTGAACGTTAAATTTTGAAAACTGCCCCCCCCCCCCCAAAAGTAAGGCTCAGTACCGATCTTACACATGGGGATGCAGGAATGGGGAAAGAAACAACAGATAAGAGCCAACTGACTTGTAATTAAGAGAGGTTACCACATTGGCGCTTATTCGCTTCTTTCTGACAAACACTTTTTGGTATACGGGCCCTGTAGTAAGATAAGACGAATGATATTTTTTTTCCTCATTAGACATCTGTTTTCGCACTCTTTCCCGTCCCAATGATTCTTCAATGTCATGGTCAATGGTCAGTTACCCTTTCGAGGGGAATTCAACATCCTGCTCTGTTTTCACAGTACATATCTATATAAAGAACCATTTTGTAGATATAGTTCCCATATGAAATATAACTAACCTCCGTAACGTTTTACAGCGTTAACGGGAATTATAATCCATTATGAATAACTTAAAAATATACGAAATGTATTACGTATAAATAAAATTACAAACATGCAAACATTTTTAGAACAATAGTTTTATTTTTTTTTCACATCATTAATATTCTAAAATTCCATTAAGAGGTTTAATCAATTAATTCCCCACCCCCTTATTAATGTTAAATGTATGGGAATAAAATGCATTCGTATAGTAAATTAGAAAGTTTAAGTGCTTAAAAGGATTTGCAAATTCGTATATTTAAACAAGTTGGAAATTCCACGTAAAGCGTGGCAAATGAGGTGTTTTCGTATGATAACGATGTTTTAAAAATATTCAGATCTTGCTGCTAGTAGATAGTACTTCGGATAGAGTATAGTAGTGAAATATATTTTTTTTTGTGAGTGTGTGTGTGTTCCTGTAAATATACAAGAAATAATTTTTATTACATTACACCTCAGCGACGTATATCATACGCTATAATACTATCTATTTTCTTTTATACAGGAAATAACTTGTAGTATTCCTCAGCAATGTATATCAATCTCATGTTAAATAGTCAATATCAAATGTTAAATAGTCAATTACAATTATCGCACCAAAAAAATGTTCTCCCTATACCATTATGTAATGGAATACTTTTGTGTGACCTTGTAAATCAATAAAAAATCCTTTTTGCACCACAGATTGTGCAAAATGTATGTTATAATATGTATGTTCATAGAGGCATAACAATTTTATTGTGTTCGAATTAGTGTAGTCCATTAAAATGCATTTGAAACATTTTTCCCCATTGACCGTAATGTAACGGAATAATTTTGATTGCCCCTGTAATTGATCTATGCATCCGATTTTCATAAAATTTGAAATGATTCGACAAAATTATGTAATGATTATATATTTTAAATTTCAAACGATTAAAATGCATTTGAAACTTTTCCCCTTATTCACCGTAATGTAACGGAATACTTTTGATTGTCCCTGTAATTGATCTATGCATCCGATTTTCATAAAATTTGAAATGATTCGACAAAATTATATAATAATTATATATTTTAAATTTCAAATAATTCGGTTGGGTAGTTTTTACGTTGTTATATGCGGACAGACAGACAGACGGACGGACGGACTGAACGACAACTATAGGTGCTACGTATTTACATAATTACGAACGCACCTAAAAAAATCTCCCTAGAAAATTAACATTTTTGTCTTATTTATTTATACTTCTCTTAAAGGACGTTTCAAAATTGTCAAAATATTTATAAAATATGTGTTGAATTTAATATTTTATGCGTTAAAAGCTAATGAGCGGTGATTAATATTTTAACCCTTCCAGATAAATTTCGACAAAAACATTTGCAACAATGAATTTCAAAAAATGGAGTGCATCTCACTATTTTTCGTTAAACGTTAGGTTCTCATATTTATCGCTTTTTAGGCGCGTTCGTAATTATGTAAATACGTAGCACCTATAGTGGTCGTTCAGTTCGTCCGTCTGTCCGCATATAACAACGCAAAAACAACCCAACCGAATCGTTTGAAATTATAATGCATAATTATTACATAATTTTGTCGAGTCATTTCAAATTTTATGAAAATCGGATGCATAGATCAATTACAGGGCCAATCAAAAGTATTCCATTACATTACGGTCAAAGGGGAAAAAGTTTCAAATGCACTTTAATCGTTTGAAACTTAAAATACATAATTATTAAATAATTTTGTCGAGTTATTTCAATTTTTTTGATAATCGGGTGCATAGAGCAATTAAAAGAGCAATCAAAAGTATTCAATTACATTATGGTCAATGGGGAAAAAGTTTCAAATGTATTTTATACGTTTGAAATTTAAAATACATAATTATTACATAATTTTGTCAAGTCATTTCAAACTTTATGAAAATCGGATGCATAGATCGATTACAGGGACAATCAAAAGTATTCCGTTACCTTACGGTCAATAATAGGTTAAAAATATTGATTTCCTGCGGAGATATTTTAAATATAAAAATGCATCAAACGTCCATAGACTTAACCTTACGAAAGGGAATTCGGAAGCTGACTGACCAGCACCCTTAAACAATATTTCCCCCCTCCTGACTGTTTTAGTCCAGGCGAAATAAACATTTTACCTTTCAAAAATCGGGTGGAAGATTTTCTTTTTCTGATTTTTTCATAATGATGCTAACATGGATAAACCACGTTTTCGAATAAAAATTTCTCAAGGCTACATTTTCTGTGGTCAAAAAACAACAAAAGTTTGGGATTTTATTTTATTTTATTTATCTATTTTTTTAATATCTCGAGATTTGTTGCCATAGCAAAATATTTGTCAGTTACAATATTAAATAGGACTAAATTCTGTATAATATTTCTTATTTACAACTTTTTTATACACTAAGTAACAAGCGCAGTACGCCAAAATCCCCCCAAATCCCATTCTATTTAAAATTAAAGAGTATAAATAAGAAAATTTGTTTGTGTTTGTAGTTTTTGTATTGAAAAAAACTAATGCCTGAAAGTGAGGTACATATGAAATTATAAATAATAAACGGGCATTAATATAATATAATAATTCTATTAGGTAGAATTGTTAAAAAAAAATAATAAATAAAAAACGGACTTTTTTTTTTTTTTTCTTAAAAACCGTGAAAAAAGTAGTTAAGCCACGATTATTCAAATGTATTCATCGGATTTAACCGTGTATTATATATAGAGATATAGATAGATAGATTGGTAGCAGTAAATTATTTATTTCAAGGTTAATACTAGGCTTTTTTTGCATCCGTAGCAAACTCGGATTTTGGTGCCCGCTCTCCCTCTCTCACCCCGTTCAAAAGAAAAAATTTATCATGAGAATATTAATAAATCTGTTATAGCCGGATTTGGGAAATCTTTAGTATGTAATCATTAAATACGTAATCAGCTTTGTTAAACATTGATTCAATAAAACTTTGAAAATTTAAACGAAAGGAATCGAAGTATATCCAGTTTTATAAAAGGTTTCCATCTTAGCAGGTATAATTGTTCATATATTTTTTTTTCTTGAAATAATAATAACAATAATAAGTAGGCGTTGGAGGCCACCGTAATACTTACCCATCATGGATATGCATAACATAATATATGAAAACATAACATGTAAACAGTTTATAAAATGCATTGCGATTCCAAAACAAAATATAAACGTATATTTAAGTATTTTTAACACATCATCATGCTCTATTAATGAATTTCTGATGAACCAATTTCGATAAATTACATGAAACACCATACTATTCCAATAGCACTGAATTACATAAAAGAGATAACATTATAACTCTAAAAATAAATACCATATTCACTAACGGTTTCTTGCATCAAATTAAGTGTCTCATTTCCAATTAAAAGATATCTTTGAGTTGAAATTTGAATGAAATACAGGGTCATGAAAAAGCAAAGAATGTGGAAAACAGGATTAGAAATTTCTCGACAACTAATAATCCGATCGATTTCGTTTTTTATGCAAAATTTGTGTCAATTTATTGCTTTTTATGTCCACTCCTTAAAATAAAAAAAATCGAAAATTTTTATATACCTTTCATCAGAACGAATTTTTCGGGAGTCCGAAAAAAATAGTTCCGGATAATCGAAGTTACTGATATTAAATAGGCTTCGTCCCATTCTTATATACTAAGCACATACAAAATTTCAAGTCTCTATCTCAATTTGTTCGGGAGATAGAGCGGTTACAGACAGACAGACAGACACACAGACGGACGGACGGCAAAATTTTTTTTCTAAAAATATGTTTTTCAGTGTCCGAAACGTGTAAATCCGTCAAAAAAAATCGATTTTCAAAACGATTGCAAGACTTACCCTATACTACGTATGATGGGTAAGTAATAATAATAATGATTCATTCAATGGTAATTGAATAATTTCTAAATTTACAACTATGAGACTAAATTAGTCACCCGTAATACTAAACCTATTGAAGTGTTTATGTCGGATATCTTGCTTGCTTTTATTACTTTTAAATATATATATATATATATATAAATATATATATATATATTATATATATATATATTCATGAGATAATTGAGATCAATATCTAATGCTGTACTTTTTCGAGTTTAATTAATTAATTAATTATTTTTTTTAATATTTCGGAAAATTGTTTGGAGCGTTTTCTGAAATTAAAGTAGCTTCATTAAAAAAATGCAACCAAATTTACAAAATTAAAAGTACGCAACGTTAGATAGCGACCTTAAATATCAAATGAACAACAACAAAATAATCATAATAATAATAATAAATAAAATAAACGTCAAAATTCGAGCTTGAATTCTGAAAAGAATGCTCCCATAGGTTTAACATTAGCATGCAAATGCTTTCGCGTGAAAATGCACTAGTCATACGAACAAACTAGAACGCTAATTTTAAACCTATAGGAGCGTTCTTTTTTACAATTTCTCGCTTGTAATTTAATAGTTTTAAAAGGTATCTTTTCTGTTTGAGATTATAATTGCTGACGGACAATTGCTGCTACAATTGCTGCTAGAATTCTAACGGGATTAGTGTTTACTTTATCTATTTTGGTTACTTTAGTTTTCTATTTTGGTTACAGTTTTTATTTATTTATTTATTCATTCATTATTTTTCTATAAAATTACAATTGATTATTAATACGAAAATATATATTTGGAATAAAAAAGAAACATATAGTACAATATTTAAATATGTTTCTGAGTAAAACTTGCTCTAAATATTTTTCAGATATTTTTTATGATTTTACTATGACTAGAGTTAATCTTTTCAATATAAATTTACTAAAAAACCCCTAAAACTCAAAATACTAATACTCAAATGGTAATAACTTTTTCTAATCAAATATTTAATAAAATCAATGTAAATTCTATAATAAATGATAAAAATTGAAAATTTCCTATAAATAATATTCAAGTATCAAAAACTTCAAAGTATTCAATAACGATAGGAAGAAAGATATTTAACTATAATTCGTTCTTAAAAATACTACTGATGATAGTACTTTCCCCTGCAAATGCAATGATCCCTTTCTACACAAATACATTAATAATGATCATGGGCATATTTTTACTGGAAATCTAAATACAGTATATGACTTAACACTGAAAAAATTAATGGGTTATGGTACTAAGTATAGAATTACATTCAAATAAAACATTAATTCTGTAATAAAACAATTTACTTATGATATATATATATATATATATATTTAAATAATTGCAATATATTGTAACAAACCTATTGAATATTTAATTCAATGGAAAATTTTAGTTATTGATAAATTAACTAAGACTTTAAAATAAAATATTTCACATCTGCATTATATAAATACAAAGCATCTTTTCCAGCAAATCACTAAATTGCAACGAAACTGTAATAACTTAAGTTGACAAATCTCCAAATAATTATGCAATTATATATAAATCCTATTATCATCAACTGCTTAAATCTAGTATATCTTCTAATAACACATTCCAAAAAACTAATGATAACGTAATTGTAAACAATCGTAAAATTAAAGGCTTTTATGAATTATTAGACATTAACTCTACTAACTTTAAATATCCTTATCTAGTTCTTATACTCAAATTTGATAAGAATCCTGTTAAATTTAGAACAGTTACAATTGGTTACAATACTTATAAAAATGCTGCTAACAAATTTCTATTAACAGTTCTTAATCAAATATATAAAATTACAAAAATCAGTGATAATAATAAATACTATAAAGAAGAATTATGAATTGGTCAATATTATGAAAAATCTTAAATGTATAAAAAATATAACTGCATATGACTTCAAAGATCTTTCTAATAATATCGATTTATTAGATTTACATAATATAATAAATGCACTTTTTTAAAAATATCAACATGATTTAGATCTATCAATGAACATTGAAACTGATTATTTTCTTACTTTAACTAATTTCATTATCTAAGGCACCCTGGGGTAATAACGCCACGTTAATGTTCTACCAATTTTCACGGCTCAGTTTTAGTTTGTATTTTTCAAACAAATATATGATTTGATACAGCAACTTATTTACTATCTGTATATAAAAAAATAATTTAACAGATATGTATTCATAAAATGTAATGGCGTGATTTCTTGACCAATGCTATTTGGCGTTATTAGCCACCTATATGGGTAATAACGCCATGCAAACAAAACTATGAAATAAGATGGAATAATTGCATGTAGATTGCCCAATTCTAAAAATACAAACTCTACAAATTTAGTAATAGACAAATTGCATTCTAAGCTATTGAAAATGTTCAATTTTTTGTGAAAGTATAAGAAAAATGAAGGTGGTGTGTGTGTGGGGGGGGGGGGATGAAGCGAAAGAATATCAGACCGTGACTTCTTTTTGCTTAAAAATAACGGCTTAAATAGAATTATTAGAAACATTGCACGGTTTTAACTGTGTTTATTTGAATCAGTATATAGGATGTAGCTCGGCCACTGTAGGGAATCAACCGGGGTATTAATGCCAAGGATTGGCGTTATTACCCCGTTATAGTTATTGCGCTGTACATTTTAAATTACAAATTATCTCGAGAAGATATCCAAAATCTTCAACAACATTTTGAAAGTCCATGAAATGTATTACAAATTTATGTAATTAACAAAGTATTTCCGGATTTAAAAAAAAATAGTCTTCACATCACGAAACGTATCTCGCAAATTTTAGATCAAGCGTTAATTTTAGTTGCTTGTAAAAACAATAAGACCTAAAAAAATGAAACAAATTAACTTGAAGCTGTTTTTTGCGATTTATATGACTCAAAACCCTTCTGCGCAGAGCACATGGGTGTCATTTACCAGATTATTTCATAATTATGCAAAATATTAGCACTTGACATTATTACCCCTCCTGGCGTTATTACACCAGACCACCTTATAATAATTTTATAATGCAAGATAACATAATATATATACAAAAATTTGGTATACCACAAGGTGGTTGTACATCTAGTATATTATCTGACTTATATCATCGCGAACGTAAATATTTTGATAATAAATTACATTTATATCGATATATTGATGATATAATTTTAATTGATACTAATAATACCAGTATATCTCAATTACCAGTTGATTATCCATCTAATCTAGAAATTACAAAACACCTGCTTTATAATAATGCCATTAACTTTTTAGATCTTAAAATTATATTTTAAAGGAAAACAAATTAATAACTGATATTTATGATAAACTGAATTAGTTTAATTTTAAAGTTAATACATTTACTAATTTTAAATCCTATCTTCATAATTCTGTGTATCGTAATATAATCATTAATCATTTATATAGTATAAAATGTTTATGTTCTTCTTATTTAATTAATGCAAATATTAAAAAGCTTGTTTATGATGCTATAAATAATGATTTTTTTAAAAAAATCACTTATTCTTTAATTTACAATTAGTTGTTACATGATTTAAAAATTAGTTAACTTTCTGCGTAAAAATGAACCAAAAAATTAATAAAACATAAAAAAAATAATAAAAAATTAAAAATGTAAAAAATATATTAAAAAAATGCATACAATAGGATGGTTAGGTGGGTAGATTTTAGAGTACGGCGGAGGGCGTTGTTGTCTGGATAAAACGCAAAGGTTATTTTATATTTAAAAAAAAAAAAAAAAATGAGAGAGGGAAATGCATTAATTAAATTGGAACAAAGTTTCTATGGAGTTTAAATAACACGAATGTATGGATTATTATTTAGTTATATCAATTACATTAATATAATTTTATTCATTTACATTATTAAATTGCACTTCACTTTTAATAAATGAAAGACCTATAATACTACTAAATGTATAGGGTACATATATTAATTACCTATTTTTTAATCTTTTACATCCTAAATTAAAATATTGGTTTTAGCCTAGCATTGTCAAATTAAATGTTATTGATTTAAATATTAATAGGGTAAACTATGGTGTATGGTTTATTTTTTTCTGTTATCACTTTACTCTGCTTTCAATTTATTTATTAATTTATTATTATCATGTGTACGATAATTATTTTTTTCCCTTTTCATTTTTCATTTTTCTATCGAATTTAGTAATTTTGTTGTGCCTTGTTTTTAATGTTAATTCTTGATTGAATTTTGGTTTTATGTGGGTTGGTAGCCCCAAATTCGTATTATTTTGCTTTTTCATGGCTAATACGAAGATGAAACCACACACTTCATTTCTAGTTCCAAAGTATTTGGGGCTTGATAATTCTGCTTTGGTTCTACAAATTCCATTTGTATTCATTTTATTTATTTATTTAATTCATTCCTCATGTTGAATATGGTTTTTTTTTTTCTATTAAATTCAAATGGTTCATATTATAATATAATTAATGGTTACATATACATACACATACGCATGTATATATATATATATATATATATATATATATATATATATATATATATTAACCGAAAAAATGTAAAATGCGTAAAATCTTTGAAAAGGAGAATTGTATTATTTAAAGCGGAATATATTTCGGTTCTTTTTCGGTTTTCAAGATTTTATTGAATCAATGTTTGACAAAGCTGATTGTGTATTTATTGATAACACACTTAAAATTTTCAAGATCCGGATATTACAGATTTATTTAAATTCTCATGGTTAATTTTCTTTTTAAGAGGAGGGGCAGACAGCACCAAAACCCGTGATTGTCACGTGTGTGAAAAAGGCTAGTTTTGGTCCTGAAACACATTATTTACTGCTACTAATATATTGAGGGTGACATACGTGATTAAATCTGCGGGAAACATTTGAATAATCGAGGCAAAACTACGTTTTTCACCGCTTTTAAGAAAATTGAAAAAATGTCCTATTTCTAAAATAGTGTACTGCTCTTGCTATTGAGTGTATAAAAAATTGTAAGCATGAAAGTTATAGAAAATTTTGTCCTGTTAAATATTGTAACTGACAAATAATATGCTACGGCCACAGGTCTCAAAATATTTAAAAAATATATATATTTTTTAATTTATTGTTTTTCGACCACAGAAAATTTAGCCTTCAGAAATTTTGTTCGAAAAATTGTTTTTTCCATGTTGACATCATTATAAATAATTCAGAAAAAAAAATCATGTAAAATATACCAGTGAGTTATATTATAAGAATAATGTGTAAGTTGTACTGCTCTTGCTATTGAGTGTATAAAAAATTGTAAGCATGAAAGTTATAGAGAATTTTGTCCTGTTAAATATTGTAACTGACAAATAATATGCTACGGCCACAGGTCTCAAAATATTAAATATATATATATATATATATATATATATATATTAATTTACTGTTTTTAGACCACAGAAAATTTAGCCTTCAGAAATTTTGTTCGAAAAATTGTTTTTTCCATGTTGACATCATAATAAATAATTCAGAAAAAAAAATCATGTAAAATATAACAGTGAGTTATATTATAAGAATAATGTGTGAGTTTTTTTTTTTTTTTTTTTTTTTTTTTTTTTTTTTTAATTGAGCTTGAGAAACAAATTCACTTAAATTTTAAGGCGGTTTTGGAAAAAAAATTTCTGTTCAATAATAAAAAAAAATTTCGCACATTGGCATGCTTTGGAATATATTTTTTTTCTATAAAGGAATTAAATCTGAAGTTATAAGCTACTGTTGTCTCACAACATTTTTAAAGCTGAAGCGTCCGGAAATTCTGTGCAAAATGTCTTTCTAGATAAAATTCTGTTTTTAATTAATTCCGATAAAAAAAAACGAAGAATGGGAAAGCTATTCGATATCATGGTTTCTGAATAGCATCTGTTAGTCTCATGCGTTTCAGACCAAAAACAAATTCACAAATACACTATATTGCCATTGATTATGGGACACTTCCGATTTTAGACATTTTACTAAATATCTAGAAAAATACATGAGGAATCATCTCGAAACTCTTAGTGTATAAATATAATAGTATACGTCATGCATCTCCGTGAAGATTTTTTACCGAAACTCCATAGGGGACCGTCAACAAATTAAAAAATAATGAATATCTTTTGAATAACCCTGTCAAAACTAATGTAGCAAAAGCGCTCAAACTCTAGATTACGATTGAATGCCTTATTGTAATATACTGTGCTCATTTTTATGCAAATAGCATGCATACTCGCAGAGTAATTAAGGTTTTTATAAAAATGGCCCCAAATTTTTCTAAGTTTTTCCCTTATAATTTTCAGAGTTCTTAATATAAAATAATATTTTTTTCAGAAAACATGACAAACAACATTGCACACAGTACCCTATAAACAGAATTAAAAAATAATAAAAATTGTATGAAAAATGAGTAGGTTTACGAAATAATTTTTTACTGCGCATGCGTCAAAGATATCAAAATTTCATTTGCATATTATGTTAGCTAAATGTATAGAGCAACTTTTGTAAAAGTCTCAAAATTATAGCTTGAAAATTCTGAAAGTAATCGTCTATAGAAAAAGGACAAAATCCGTTGTTTCCAAAATGATGCAAAAAAATGAGGGATTTTATCCAAAAGTAGTCGTAACATCCCGTATTGTGTATTCTATATTGACACTAATCAATGAATATATGGATACAACCCCTCTTGTTTTTGCTTCATTTTGAGAATAACGGATTTTCAACTTATTCAATTGACGATTATTTTCAGAATTTTCAAGTTATGATTTTGTGACTTTTGCAAAAGTTGCTCTATACATTTAGCTAACATAATATGCAAATGAAATTTTGATATCTTTGACGCATGCGCAGTAAAAAATTATTTAGTAAACCTACTCATTTTTCATACAATTTTTATTATTTTTTAATTCTGATTATAGGGTACTGTGTGCAATGTTGTTTGTCATATTTTCTGAAAAAAATATTATTTTATATTAAGAACTCTGAAAATTATAAGGGAAAAGCTTAGAAAAATTTGGGGCCATTTTTATAAAAACCTTAATTACTCTGCGAGTATGCATGCTATTTGCATAAAAATGAGCACAGTATATTACAATAAGGCATTCAATCGTAATCTAGAGTTTGAGCGCTTTTGCTACATCAGTTTTGACAGGGTTATTCAAAAGATATTCATTATTTTTTAATTTGTTGACGGTCCCCTATGGAGTTTCGGTAAAAAATCTTCACGGAGATGTATGACGTATACTATTATATTTATACACTAAGAGTTTCGAGATGATTCCTCACGTATTTTTCTAGATATTTAGTAAAATGTCTAAAATCGCAAGTGTCCCATAATCAATGGCAATATAGTGTATATCAGATATTAGATCTTTTGGATCTCAGAACAATCTTAACACAGAATAATTTTAGCTTAATGTTCCAATTTTATTATTTTTAAATATTTATTTTTAATGTAATTCCGAGATTCAGAGTGAGAACAAACTTGCAATTTGACAAGTAGATAATTAAAAAAAAATTCCATTACATCTCAAACTCTAAGTAATAATATTTAATAATTAGCGATTTTTCTCGTTATAAAGACATTACTACAATTCACAATGAATATCAATCAATTTTCATTTTATCATAAATTATGTTACAGATTATAGATATTACTTGTTTTTTAAAGTTTTCTTTTTCAATTTAAGATTTCATATGATAAAATAAAAACGCATGTTTAAACAGTTTAATGATTTCTAAAAATTAATTTTTAATTCTTATTAGTTTTTTTTACTTTTTAAAAATATCTTGCAGGTCTTGAATGAAAATCTTTTTCTTTAAACTAGCGTAGTCCGAAATCTTTGGAGTTTCTCTCTCTCTCTCTTTTAATCATTAAAAGTATTTCTCTAAAATATTCAATGCAATCATTTGAGTATACTGGAATTCATTTTAGTGCAAAATTAATAAGTCAAGATTCCATTTATTAGCACACTACTTTTAAATTAGATACCACAATTTTCTAGATTCATGTACAGTTTTTGACTCCTCTCACTCAAAGAAATGTTTTGGGGTAAAAGCGTCTGATAATAAAATGAAATACACATTGGAAATAAAAGTCTAGTTAATACAACTCAACGCCTTAAGTGTACTTTTTCTTATTTCCACTGAAATTAAAATAAATTTATGAATATTATGACATGTGAAATTACTTGGACACAAGCTTAAAAACATTAAAACGTTTACATATAAAAATTTGATTCAATCCATAATGATTTATAGATTACAATGACATTCAATATTCAGATATTCATTCTAGGTTAGCATAGAAATGTCAAAATTGTTTTTATTTTCCTAACAGATCGCCAGTGATGGTGCGAGAAATGCATTCCGCATTTAAAATATGAGAAATAGCAAATAAAATGAAAGTAAAATAACAATACATAAAACTGAGCATAAATTATGTAATAATTTCCGAATTTACAAATTCATAGTATTTGTTTTTCACTGAAATCTCAATGTAAAATATACTACTTCCAAATTATGTATTTCACACAAATAATTTATTTTAACCAGATTAATTTATTTGAAAAATTAAAAGTTGTCAAATTATAGGTACAATAACTCAAGTAAAAGAAAAGATAAGATTGATGCGTGGGAATATGAGAAATCTTAAAGGAATCTATGCTGTAGTTTAAATTTTCCCTTAGCAAAAAAAGGCATAGAATTACCATAAAAAAAAAACACCATAAGTGCAATCATATGGATTTTTGCCTATGGTAAAAGTGATCCTATGGAAAACCATATAATCGTTAAGTGTATGGTAATTCTTATGAAAAACCATATAAACGTTAAGTGTATGGTAATTCTTTATGGTACTATATATTAAAAAATAACAACGATATCAACTTTGGTGGCGCCATCTTTTAGGAACACGGGGAACTAAGCTTACTAATGCACTTCGACCTTGGGAAGCAGTGGGATTTGATCCGCGGACGGTAGGGATGGGAGACGAGCGACCTAACCATTCGGCCATGCGGATTGATGAGCTCTGCTTATAAAACGTTATATGAATAAAGCGTTTCGGTAAATCATCATTATTTGTTGTTCTGAGTTAATGGTTGACAAAAGAAGGTAGTTTTAAAGGGTTTTTTTAATAAATTGCTTTAAAGACGTGTGAATTTATTATTTTATTGAATGGAGTAAATATCTTAGCAAATATTATTTAGTTATAAAATACAATTAATTAAAGGAAAAACTATTTTCTGTTTATTAAAATTAATTTAAAAAAATAGAAAGTCGATAAGAAATAATATTTAATAAGAATAAGAAATAATTTGATAACTTAGTATATAATATATTTTTAATGATTATATTAATGTATTATATTAATTCCTTACTTACGAGCATTTTTTAATTTTAAAGTAAAAAAAATATATTACTATTTTTTAGATAATTTTTACGGAAATTTTGAATCTTTCTTTTAAATTTTAATACCAAAAGGATTAATAGATATATTAAATATTTTTATACATTGTAAAATGATTTTTAATCTTTTCAATAATTATTAACGTTTAAATAAAATAAAATAAAAACTTTGTTGTTGCATATAAAATGAATATAAATGAATATAAAAACCAAAACTAAAAAATACTACTATTGTCTGAATATCGTCTTTTCGAATTATAATAGAAAACATGATTTAAACATAATTATAAGCATAAGAAAAAATAAAGAAATTTTTAATGCAGTTTTTTTTCTTTTTTTTTTTAGAATGTGTTTGTATTTACAGAAGTTTGTAATTTTGAAGTTTGTAATTACAAACTTCTTTAATTGCTGTTAGAATTTTATAGGAAATATGTCATCAAATATATATTTTTGTTAAATCATTTTATTTCTCCCATAGGGTTTTTTATTTATAACGCATAGACTCTGCTCACATATATGAAATACATAAGAACAAAATAATAACACTATTTTTTCATATATTATCATAATTTGAGGTCGATAAAAATATCGGTAGATTTTTAGATATTTTTATAGATCGTAAAATAATTTTTTATCTTTTTAATAATTTTTAACTTTTAAATAAAATAAAAATCCTTATTGTTCCATATAAAATTACTTTAAAATTATCAAATAACGTGAATTAATTATGAACCGTTTTTTTGTACTATTAAGTTTATTAATATTTAATTAACATATTATAATATATTATATTAATATGCATGTATTAATATTTTGTTGTTAATATTTTTAAAAGATATCTCAAAAATTCTTTTGGTGATTCAAATATTTGTAGGTCCTTTTTAAAATAAATTCAAAAAGATTTTCTTTAAATAATTATAGGCTATTTTTGACAATTTGTTTATTTTGAGGCGGTCCGACACATTAAAAAATCTTTAATTGAATTAAAATTTCGCAATTTTTTGTGATACTAAACATACCATTTTAAAACAAAATCACATGATAAAATTTCTCTATATTTTTTTTAATTGAAAATTTATTTAAAAAAGTGGAGGGAAATTAAAAATTATTGTAACTCAATGTAATAATTGTAGAATTTTAGTTTTTTAGCAATTAAATAAACAGAAACACCTACATTTTAATTTTGATTCAGCCTTTCTAAAAATATTAATAAAAAATTTATTTAAAGTAAAAGTTTGAAAAAAAATAATACTTTCAAAAATAAATATTTTTTTCAAATTTGCTGAATTAAAATTAAAGTAAAGCAGTTAAAAAAAAAAGCATGTTCTAATTTTTAAAGCATTTATGTTTAACGGTTCTTGAGTTATAACAATTTAAATGTGAGAAATTTTGAAAACCCATCATGAAGAAAAACGCATACAAGAAGTCTTATCCATGACAATCAATGCTTAAAAGCTAGATGCTGAAAACGAAAAAACACATAATATTTTCTTTTCTAAATATGATTTTAAAAAAATGTCATTATAAGCATAAAAAATCAGATAAATTTTTAATGCAGTATTTTTTATGTGTGTTCCTGACTCCTTTAATCGCTGTTAGAATTTTATAGGAAATATGTCAATTGTATAATTTTATTGAATAATTTATTTTTCTCAAGATTTTTTTTTTATTTTTAACGCATTTACACACTCATATATATGATTTATATAAGAATAAAATAATATGTTATTTTATGTTATATTAATTTGAGATCAAGGGATTTTCATTAGACTGGTTATAAGTTAACATAAGTTGTTCCTAAATAGATTTTTGTTTAAACTATCTAACCAGTGGCGTTGCTATGATTCTATTTTTTAGAAGTGCATAAGACATACATAAAGATAGTAGAAAGTTTTGAGATGACCACAACCGAGTAATTTTATATTATAGTTACACAAAATCTAATATATTATAAACTTTCAAAAGGCATTAAGATTTTACCATACACCATGCTTTCAAATACTATACAATTTATGGTGCAAACAATTATGCATTATTTTACTTTACATCACGCTATGGAACACCATTGAATGTATGGTAAATTTCATTTCCCTATAGTTTTACCATACACCTGGTTATGGAATACTATATCATGTATGGTGTATATCATTAGCCTATAACTTTACCATACACATTTCTCTGGATACCATAAAATGTATGGTATATATCATTATCCTATAACTTTACCATAGACATTGCTCTGCAATACCATAGAGCGATGAATGTTTACCATATGAATACAATATGTTTACATATAATGACATAATTTTTTTATGATTTTTCATATAAAACCATGTGTTTCCATAAAAAAACCTATGCCATTTTTTGCTAAGGGTTATTAGCTATTGCCAGTGTAGTTATTTTCAAGAAGCAAGAAGCAATAATTAATCTTAATAAATCCTAATTTCACTCAATTTTAATAATAATGTATAAAAATTATCTTAATATAATAATTTAAAAAAAGATAAATTTAGTTTTAAACAGAAAGTGTTTCAATTTCCACTCAGGTTTAAAAGACAGCATTTTAAGAGCCTTCCATAAAAAGCAAATACTGAAAAATAACAGATAAATGCAACACGTGCATTTTTGCGGAAGTTAAAATAATTATTTCTAGTTGCTAAAGCAAAGAGAACATGTGGCAATTACCATCAATACCCTTTAGCTGAAAAGGGACCATCTCTGGCAAAGAATTTGCGTAAAAGTAAAGAGTTCTCAACATCTTTATTTTTTCCGGCAACCATCTAGTTAATGAGATAGTTGACGCACCGTGTCACACCCTTTATTGATAGATGTGTAGATTTGGGACATTCCCAAAGGTAACGGAGTGGTGGTGGGGGGGGGGGGAATATATAAAATCGAGGTGCATAAGATCAACAAGTGGTCACATGTTAAACAAACACTTCCTGATTTTCTAAATTCCATGTATATTATAAATATTATTTATTGCAAAATCCGTAAAAAAAAAAAAAAAAAAAAAAAAAAATTGGAACTGCCGAGAGTCAAAACTTGAACAATTACGTGCGTATTTTTTTTAATCGTCAGGAAATATTTTATTGTGCAGGAAATACAAGGACCAGTAACCGCGGTAAATTAACGCCTACACGCGAGAGGAGGCCAGAGTCCCAGCAGTGGTGAACAATATTTATATGATACAGATGTCATACACGCACCCCATTGGCACGATGTTTTCCAGATGCCGATTTAGTAAAAACTTCGAAGAAGTTTGAGAAATTTAAATTTCAACCCATTATAGGTCCGTAACGTGACCCAGAATGACGGGAGAACCTTTTTTATGCTAAATTGGTAATGTATGAAACATAAGCTTTCAATAAACATATTACATCAAAAAATGAAAAATGCCCCCCTGGCCCCCTCCCCCCCAAAAAAACCGGTGCTATGGGGAAAAACCGTCAAACTGCAAAAAGAGCGGCGACGAAAATTTAGCTATGCTATAATTTTTCTCGCCGCTGTAGCTCCCATACAAGCAAAGTTACAAGCCTTTTAAAAATTGAAATGAAGTGAAGAAATGAGCAAAATTATGTTGGTGAATAACCAACAGGGGTGGGGGCGGGTCAATTGCGCCGCTTGTGCCATATAGCTTAAACTTTTAAGTTAAAATTGGTAGAGAAAAAAATGAGCAATATTTTAAAGTGTATGTTGAGGGGGGGGGCGGGTCAAGCCCCTCACCTTTGGAAGAGGTCCTCAAAGAGGGAACTTTAAAACAATGTGCCTAGGTTACAGTAACAATGTGGCTAGTTCAATGGTTTTTTTCCATCTCAAAAAAATTTCCAATACGCCTAAGGACGTTTTCAATTAAAAAATTCGATCTAAAATGATAAAAACACAAAAAGCTTCGAAAAATGACAACCCTCCCCCTTCCCGCCGTGGGAACCAAATTCGGAAGGGGGGGGGTAAGAAAGCATCATACTATCAAAGAGTAATTCGAGATCTTCAAGATGATATACAATATGACGGGTTTAAAAAGTGAAAATTGTCCCCCCTCCCCTGCCCCCCGTCAGTCCAACCCTTTCGCCCCCAATTTCCTGCAGCAGACATTTAATTTTTTTTTACATTTGATAAATAATATTTACCGAATGATTCGATGGAAAAAAAACCACACTTAAATTGATAGGTATTGTAGAAATTGCTACAGTTTTAAACATATGTTCGTCCCCTCTCCAGCCCCCTCTTTGAAATTTTTTTTAAATAAATAATATTTATTGGGGGGGGGGTACCACGTACGTGACAGCATGGTAAGACTAAAATACCAGAAACTTTGAAAATTAGGTCTTCATTTCACAAGTTATTGTCATATTCTCATGCTTCTTTCTGTACTTCGTTTTTCGATAAAACTTTCATTTCACAAAGCTTCATCGACAAAACGCCTCGATAAAGCTCGTCATCTCTATTCTCAACGAGAACGAAAATCATCCTTATCGAAAAAGGCATTCATCAGCAAACCACAAGATTCTCGGAGTGCCGCTTTTATCAAGGTTAAATTTCATCTGGAAGTTACAGGTCCTTCGATAAACCTATTTCAATCGAGGTTAATTTTCATCGCGATGAAATGATTTTCTCGTTATGCCTGACTTTATCGGGATGAAATTTGCTGAAATGAGAAGCATATACGAAAGCTCTTTTAATCATTCTTTCATATTATGAATCTTTCTATTTTTGGAGTTGAATTTTAAGGGGCGGGAGGAGGGGAGGGGAGGGAGGGGGAGCGATGAGGGGGCGAATTTTTTAAATCTTAGCTATTTGGACAATAAATATGATTTTTGGTGTGGATTTTTTTATGGAACTCTCCGGTAAATATTATTTATTAAATATAAAGATTTTAAAGTGCGGGCTGCATCATTTTTAGGGGTAGTCTAGGAAAAATAAGTGAACCCACGGGTGACATGTAAATTTCAAACCCTTTTTTTTAACCCGTCATGTTATATGTACATCATCGGAATGTTTTGGCACCTCCCTATTATTTTACGAATCTTTCTCCTCCTGGAGTTGAATTTCAGGAGGAAGGGGGGGGGGGAGAAAATGATAAGAGGGTGAATTTTTTAAACCGTTGCTATTTCGACAATAAATATCATTTTAGATGTGGAGGTTTCTTTTATGGAACTCTTCGGTAAATATAACTTATTTAAATATAAAGATTTTAAAGTGGGGAGTACGTTATTTTTAGGTGTGTTCTGGGAAAAATGAGTGAACCCACAGGTGACATGTAAATTTCAACCTCTTTTTTGGACCCGCCATGTTATATATATATCATCGGAATTTTTTCGAACCTTTCTTTCATTTTACGAATATTTCTCCACCTGGAGTTGAATTTCAGGAGAGGGAGGGAGAGCAATAAAAAGTGATTTTTTTTTTTAATTTTAGCTATTTTGACAATGAATATCATTTTAGATGTGGTTTTCAGAGGAGCGCTCCGGTAAATATTATTTCATAAATACAAAAGTTTAAAATGGGTACTGCGTGATTTCCTGGTGCATTCTGGGAAGAAAAAGTAACATTACGGCCACGGGTGAGGAGTAAATTTCAAACTTTTTTTGGATCCGTTATGTGATATGTCATAGGAAAGGTTTCGGAATACTCTTTCATATTATGGACCTTTCTCTTCTTGCAGTTTAATTTCAGGACGGGGGGGGGGGCGACGGGGAGTGAATTTTTTTAATCGTAGCTATTTCGAGAATAACTATCATTTTAGAAGTGGTTTCTTGATGGAACCTTCTAAAAAAATTACTAATTATAAACATTTTAAAGTGGGGGATGCGTGACTTCCGGGTGTATTCTGTTTAGAAAAATTAAACCTGCGGGTGAGGAGTAAATTCCAAACTTTTTTTGGACCCTTCATGTGATTGATTATTGGAATGTTTTTCGAATCACTCTTTCACATTATGAACGTTTCTCCTCCTGAGGTTGAATTTCCGCAGGGGGGAGGGGAGCGATGAGGGGTGAATTTTTTTAATCGTAGCTATTTTGAGAATAAATTTCATTTTAAATGTGATTTTTTGATGGAGCCCTTTGGTAAAAATATTTTATTAAATATAAACATTTAAAAGCGAGGCTGCGTGATTTCCGGATGTATTCAGGGAAGAAAAAAAAATAGTGGAATAGTGAAGAGTAAATATGAAGCATTTTATGGGCCCGTCATATGATAAATCAACGGAAGTTTTCAAACCACTCTTTCATATTATGAATCTTTCTTCTCTTTTCCTCAATTTGGTCTCCTTACAGAAGTGCTTTTCAAACTTTTTTGAAATCATTTCGTTTTTTTTTAAATTCAGATCTGATTTTTTTTCTTTTATAGAGACTTCCAATATATAATTTATAATGTATGAAAAATTCACAAACTGTGAGGACAGGTTGTATTCCGGGTGTTGCAATAGTTGGAATTCTAAGGGTAGTGTTTTTATATCTTTTGTTGACTCCTCTTTCGTGATATATCATTAGAAAGCTCTGTAATTACCATTTTATTTTATATACCTCCCGCGCTCATCCCGCCTCACTTTGCCCCCGCGGGAAACTCTTTAATAAATTTAACCGACACCCATCATGCGAAGAATTGTTGGAAAGCCTAATGACCATTTACTCATATTAAGCATTTTCATTGCTCCTGCACTACTTTGCCACCCCCCTCGAGTGGTCCGTTTAATGAATTTCAATAGAGAGTCTTCTAATAATGGGAGAATTGTAGATCGTATCTCAATATATGTACAAAAATCAATAAAAGATTTTGATCACTTTTAATATCCTTTTAGTTCATGTTCTTTCACTAGGAGTGCTTTTGATTATTTTTTCTTTGGCCATTTTGCTACTCGCGACTTTATAACTTTTTGAAACCAAGGAACGCCGTTACATGACTTTTCTACTATTACGGCTCCATTATAACATCCTTTTGGTTTGTTGTTGTTTTTTAAATTCACTTGTTTTCAGTTTCCATGTATTTATTAAATTATGCTTTTTAAACATGTAATAACAAAGATTTTAATAATCGATTGTAAAAACATCTCGATTGTAGATTCTCTAAATTAATCGATGACTTTATCGAATGCGCTTTTTTACGATTACGATTTTTATCGAATAGGAAATTTTCGAGAATCGCCCATAACTAATTCTTATAGTTACAGCTGAAATAATCAATTCGCGTGCACTCATCTTCTCTAAATGCATAACGTTTAAAAAGAAAACAGATTTTTTAAAATACGCTATCACCAAAGACGGAACTGCAATTAAAATTCAAAATGGCTTAACTATGCATATGATGCATAGTGCACAAAGAGTTGCTACTGTATTCATGAGTTGCTATTTACTCTTCAAAATCGCTGTCCAGTACTCAAAAATTTCTGGGGACGGCTCTGCTTTGTTCACGAAGGGCCGCACTCCGCACAATCACAGGGATGACAAACTGGATCCAGATCATCCCTTTGTAAAGTTGTTTAAAACTAACTTTTAAAAAACATTTCACAGTATCTCTTTATTTAGAAAAAAAAATCCCTTAAACACTTTAAAGAATATTTCTGAGGAAAGAACGCATTGTCAGACCACAGATGGTAAAGGTGCGGGCAGACATGACCACTACTTGCGGTCACTTGTCGGCGTATTTTATGTTCGCAGGTGCTGTGTTTTAATTATGGCTTTTCCATGTCCAGGAAGCATTTAAACTTTGTTTACTCGATTAAGGACCACCGAGAAGTTTCCGGCCTGTTGATTGGGTGGTTTCTTTCATGCAATTTCTTTCAGCACCATTATAAAAAAGCAAAACACTTTTTTTTTTTTTTTATACAGTAAAACTCACTAACAAGGTATTTTTGTTTTTATTTACCTAAAATGTCTGCTTTTGCGGAAATGAAACCTTCGACTTCATATTTTAATGAAATCAAATCAATTCCCGAAAAATTAATCATAGTTCGCAGCAATGATATCTAAAATCTGATTTAAACCCCAAATTATTATTTAAAAAAAAAAAAAAAAAAAAAAAAAAAAAAAAAAAAAAAAAACTAGCTGAAGAAAAGAAGATGGCACCATTACATATATTTTACAATGTGTTCCATTTAATTTGTATTTTCTAATGTAATAACATTTTGTGAACATCTAATTTAATAAGTCATTTGATAAGAATTAAGTTAGATTAAAATGTTGAATTTTAAATGATTATTCACTTATATTTAAAAAAAAAAATACAAAAGAAGTGTATAATGATATATCAATACTAGCGTTATTAAAAATTCCAATTTCTACAGACCTTAAAACCAAGAACAGACGAAAGAGAAACTAACCAAACAGGATGCGGGAAACTTCTCTGTGGTCTTTAATCGGGTAAAGAGAGTTTAAATGCGTCCAGGAAGCAGTGGCGTAGCTAAGGGGGGGCAAGGGGGGCGTCCGTCCCGGGCGCCGAGGCCTAGGGGCGCCAAATTGAGAGAAATTGTTATATATCTATATTGGAATGGGGGCGCAAAATTTCTTGCTGGCCCCGGGCGCCAAAAATCATAGCTACGCCACTGCCAGGAAGGAAAGCTGTTTTAACTCAGTTTAACTGCAGGATAGGGAGTCTTTCAACTAAGTAGCATTTACATCGTTATCTCCTAAACTATTGTAATTTTCCCCTTTTCTGTTGTCAATAAACTGCCGAAATGAAGAAAAGAAAGGATTTTTCTAATTCAGTTGAAGTTGGGCAAAACATAGGTGTACCCGGCCTCTTTTTAAAAGAACCCTCTCTTCCCAAAACAAGCAAGTAAGTAAACATAACAAAAGAGAGAGAAAAATTCTAATGCGTGACATTTGCTGTTTATTGTTTACATGTGATGATTTTACATGTAACAGCAACTAACTGTCAAGCATAACGAATTCAAGTTAGGAAAACAATAGTGTAAACTGGTTCACGTAATTTCAGAATCCTCTGGTTTCGGACGGCTTTCTAACGATAAATTTCGTATGGTGACAATTGTACAAAGAAAGCAATCTTTAGGAATATAAGCTCCAGATATGTTTAATTTGAAGCGGTGTGGGGCAATTTCTACAAAGCAAAAAAGTGAGGAATGCAAAACACTGCAGAAGTCTGTAAAAGAGAGGGAGAAAAAAGCTTTATAGAGGTAATTGTTTAGCTATTTCCAGTCTAAAAACTAAATTTAAGGGAAGAAGGGGAAACTTGGGCAGGAAGAAAGAAAAACGGCAATTTCATTGTTGTATTACATAACAATTTTTTAAAAGGAAATTCTTAGTGATGAAATCATCGGAATGTCGAATTTCATTCTAGGTTGGCTAAAAAGTGGAAAAATATACATTTAACTTTTTTTTTAAAGAAATTTAAAATAGAGTTTTGCGGTAGGTCGGGCAAAACTTTTTCCAGGTCGGGCGCACCCTTCTGGCTACGGCCCTGCCGCCCCATGCAAAAGTATTAACAGGAGATACGAAAATTTCGGTAATTCTCTTATACCTCGGCAGCAGTTTTAGAAGCATGAATTTTAAGTTACCTAATCTATTAAAACAAATTTAAACATGTATTTTATCTATTTTAGAATTTTCCACATAAACTGGCTTAATTAGATGGTCGCACTTTTAGGGCATTTCGCACTATCTCAGCAGCAGGTTTAGGTAGAAGCGAGAAATTAAAGATAAGACACCCACTAAAAAATAGTTGCCACTAAAACATAGGTGCTTTAGTCATTTTAAAGCTATTTTGTCTAGTACGTCATCAACATAGACTTTAAATCGGATAATGCAAGATTACACGAATCAGACAATAATTATGGATATTTGATTAGATATTAAGTTTTATTTTCATTTTTAATAGGTGTATTTATTATTATTTTCATCCAAGATTCCCGACCAGTGTAGTGGGCGAAGGCTGCTCGTATATATATATATATATAAGGACACATTAACTTTCTTAACCGGTTCTGGAAGTAAAATTACCCAAATTTTTAAAAAAGTGCAAACAAAATAAAAAAAGTAAAGAAACGACCATTGTAGAGACAAGCCTAAGCTATCCAATGCAAAAATCATTTAAAACATTGAAATAGAAACGAGATACTTACAAAATTTTCAATTTAAATATTATTAATCAAAACTCAAAAGATACATATAATTATCTTGGATCGAACTATTGATTTTCAATTGGGGTAGATAAATTTGTATTTATTTCTGTATGACAATGTTTGGAAGGAATTATAAAGCTTTTCAGTTTGAACTGCCTATATAGTTTCAATGTTATTTTATCCTTTAAAAATTGAAATTTCGTTGCAAAATACTTATGGTTAGAATTTGAAAAGGAAATACATTAAAAATACTTGCTCAAATTAATTCAATGCTTCTATAATTTTTTTTCCCTGTATAATGAGGTAATCCACAAAATTATATCAGTAAATGGCTGTCAATGTTAATAAAAAAATAAAGATGGGAGAAGGAAGGACAATGGTTTTGGGAAATTATTGCACTGATCAGAAGTTATTGATTGCTTTGGTGTTCCTTTTGTTGATTTATTCTGCAAATCAACATTCGTCTGCAATAGCAGACGTATATTGGCCATCTGAGGACCTCTACTAACCAACATATATGACAGTTAGGGCAATTAACCTGGATGTCTTTAAAAACTTCATTTGCAGACCAATGGAAACATGCTGATATTAATTGTAATGTGAGAAAAACTTGACCAGGTTTTCAAAACTGAATCATCATATTTTTAAAACTCAGACTACAGTGTATAAAGGCCTTTTGTGGAGAGCTTGCATGGTCTTTTGCACAGATAAACATTATATCTAATACCTAATTACAGTCGAACCTCGATTTAACGAATTGATTGGGACCCACAAATCCAGTCGTTAAATCACAGCAATTCGTTAAATCGAATATCAATTTTTGTGAAGAGTATGGTATAAAAAAAATATCAATGCAAAATACCATTAGATATACAAATTTAAAAGAAAAAAAAAAAAAAAAAAGATTATTGTTTACAACGAGCTTAAAAATTACAAGTTAGGAGATCAACTTTTAAATTACCTAAATTCTTTAATGTTATTTGTTTTTAAAACTTAATACATAATGTATGCATACTTATTGACAATTTGGAAAGAAATCCTTAATAGTGCTTTGTTTTGGGTTCATTGTTTTGACTTTGGTCTTTGTCGACATTTTCTAACTCCGTAAGAACAACACCAAACAACCTCGTGAGACAAAAAATTTTTTCAAAGTGTTCAAGCTGCAAATTGATTCTTAGAATGTCACATTTTTTATTTGAATTTCCGTTTCTCCATCATCATCTTGACTGCTCTCAGAATCTTCATTCTCTTTCTGTTCACTATCGCAGGTACTTAGCTCTACATCTTTGTATACATTTTTGTCATGTTTCTAGTTGAAAAGGGCTTTGAGTCAAACCATTAGATCTAAAAAAAGATTGCCTATAGATGAACCCATGCACAGCTCATAGTATCTTTAGGTAATTTTCATTTATACAACCGTTGTTTGACCATTTGGATAATATTGATGATGATACAGCACAATAAATAATCAAGCGATGGAATAATAATAAATACAAGATGTGCATGACTAAAATATCTTGATGGAAGAGTTATATTGGATCTGAAAACCAAATAATTTGTAAGGATTTATAATTATGCCTTTTATTTATATTCTTTTTCATACTTGCATTTGTTTCTTCAAGAATTTTTTTTCACAGAATGTTTCTATCCCTTTACAAAACTTGTATTAATGAACAAGCTATTGGTATTTATAATGTATTTTTTGCTAATAAAAAAGCCCTTTTTTCTGTTTAGTAATTTACTTTAACATTGTTTATAAATTGATGACCCCCTTTCTTTCATAAACTTAAACGTAAATTAGCAGAGTTGTGAAATGGAAGTCTGAGAGATAACAAAAGTTCTTGGAGACATATTTTATTAACAGTACTTTAACATAACAATCTCCACACAACACAAAAAAAAACATTTAAACTAACATTGATGCTAAAATAATTAAACATGATGAAAAACTAATTAATCTTAACTGTGCTAACAGCATCTATACGCACGGTAAGCATACCGGCACTACTAAATGAATGCATAATAAACCAGCTCTTAGAAAAACACATCACCAACCTTCGATCCTCGGCCAACGTCTTAAAAAGCAAAGAAAATCTTATATTACATTTGCATAATTTCCGCTAGTGGGGAAAAACGGGACTGCGAAGAATCTCTGAAAAAACAATTTTTATGATTGGCCGAACATCGATTACATAATGACGTCAAATAGTTTAGAATACCTTTATATACTCAATTGAAATTCTTGCAATGACGTCAGATTGTGCTTTAATGCAAGTGAAACTGGAAAAACTACGAAATTGATAAAAGTTGCGAACGTAAAGCATCTAAAACTATTAACATAACTTTTAAAGCCAACAATCGGCCCCCTTTTTCCAGTTTTACTGCATGTCATGATACAAATACAAATGTAGTACGACTTTACTACAATGCTAAAAACAAATTAAATTATATTACTTTTTTTTTTTTGCATTCATTTTAAACAGATTTTAAAACATTAATTTTACACATAATATTTCACACAAAAATATTTATTTGAAAACACAGAAAATATTTTAAAGGAATCTTCCTTTAAATGAAAAATTATAACCAAGTTCTCATTTCAAAAAAAGTTCATATTCAAGAATATTTATTGGTTTAGTACAAGATCAGGAATGCTTTAACTGATAATGCATTAACCCAAAGTAAACCTTAGTTTTTTTTTTTTTCCCCTTTATCTGCAATTACATTCACGTACTTTAAATACAATTACATACAATTAAACAATATTAAATTTCAAAAATCATTTTACAAAATTTCAAAAGTTTATCTCTTGTGAGAGGTTTCGTGTAAATATCTGCAGGATTAACGTTACTTCTAATATATTGCAATTTAAATATGCTATCGTAAACCAAGTTTCGTAAAAAGTGATATTTAATATCTATATGTTTCGTTCTAGCGTTTTCAATAGGAGAATGGGAAAAACTGATTGCCGCTTGATTATCGCAATAGAGTAAGCATTCATTTAAACTTAAATTTAGGCTTTCGTTTTCTAGTATATTTTTTAACCACGTTAATTCTTTTGCTGCTTCCGTAAGTGTAATATATTCAGCTTCCATTGTGGATAAGCTGATGGATTTGTGTTTAAACGTCCGCCATGAAATTGGTGTTTCATCTATAAAAGTGATATACCCCCCAATTGAAATTCTGTCGTCTCTATTAGCGGCGAAATCAGAATCGGAAAAACACTTATGTCTTAAACATTTTATCTTTGAAAGTTCTAGCTTATAACATTTAGTATACTGCAGATACCCTAAAAGTTTTAGTAAACCACACCAATGTTTAATGCCAGCATTCGCTTGAAAACTGCGAAAATATGTTTAACGCATACATGATGTCGGGTCTCGTTCTGTTTGCTATAAAAGAAAGACATCCAATTAAATTTCTATATGGTAAACGTGACATTTTGTCTACTTCATGACTAGTTTGAGGACAGTCTAATTTAGAAAAAACATGACCCTTTGAAATAGGAAGTGAACTTATTGAAAATTTATATTTTGAAAAAAATGTGCAAATCCTATCTATGTAAGTTTGTTGATGGATAAATAATCTTCCCTCTTTTTCTTCAAATTCTATTCCTAGGAGTTTTCTAGTTTTACCAATTAATTTAAAGTTAAACTGCTGTTTCAATAACTCTAGAATTTCATCTATGTCATTTTTAGTTTTACCAAACACAATGATATCATCAACATAAAACATTAGTATGATATTATTTTTAAATGAATACACACAATTGCACCAAGATAGTTTAACAAAGTTCATTTTCTGCAAAAACTCATCCAGTTCGAAAAACCATTGACGGCCGCTTTGATGCAAACCGTAAGTAGTTTTAAAAACGTTCGGCTCGATTTTGATACCTTATAAAAGTTTGAAACGTATCAGATTTATTTCTTATTGGAAAAACCGTTGCTTTACGAGAGTAGTCATCTATAATACTTAAAAAGTATCGATTTCCCCCTTGAGACAGTACAGGTAATGGACCACACAAGTCCATGTGTAATAACTCTAATGCTTGTTTTGATCTTACGGTCCCCATCTGTTTAAACGAAATTCTTTTAGATTTTGCTAATTTACAAGGGATACAGTGTTCTTGTACCTCTGCCAAAACGGGTAAGCCTCTAACACTACCATTTTTACTAGTATCTACCAAATATTGCTGATTAATGTGACAAAAACGTTCATGCCAAAGTTCACTTATCTGCACTTTATCAATATTAACAACATTTGCAGAATTAACTATGTTAGCAGATTCTAACCGAGTTACATATTTGGTAGGTTTTAGAAAATACAAATTATCACGCCGAACTGCAAAAAATATTTCTTGCCAATCAGTATTATAAACCCAAAGTTTACCCTTAGTTACTACAAAATGCGCTCCTTCTTTCTCTAATTTAGAAGCAGATAACAAATTTCGTCTTAGATTAGGATTAAACAGTACATTTCTCAAAAGAACCTCATTATATTGTCCATTTAATTTTACAAAAAAATTTATTGTGCCAATTCCTTCAACACTACTTTCCTTTTCCCCAACAGCAAGTGTCATATGAATGTCTGTAACCGGCTTTAAATTTAAAAATAAATTTTTATTGTTACAGAAATGAGCAGTAGCTGCTGTATCTATAACCCATATCCTTATAATTATCAGACTAAACATTATTAGCCTCCTCATGTTTGGAAAAGAATTCCAACAAACTACATTCAAATTCTTTAAATGTATTCCCCAATTTTACTTCTACATTACTATTTTCTATTTTAGACCCATGATGAGGTATTTTCTCCTTACATTTTGAAATTAAGTGACCATATTTCTTGCAACGGAAACAAGGTCCTATTTGCTTAGAATTTATATTACTAGCACTAGATTTCTTAAATTTAAAATTTTTACTGTACAAATTTTTAAAATTTGATTTACCTTTACTTTTACAAACACTGCTTGGCACTTTCTCCTTCTGGAATCGACTGGAACAGGCAACGTCCTGGAAATCATCACTTAAAAATGCCGTCTGAGTCTTGTCCAAGTCTTGTTTAATTAACTGTAATCTGTTAGCCTCCAGGATCAGCTCGGACTCAATTTTATCGGGCGTGAACTCCGCATCTTTCCATCTGTAAATCTGCTGCACGGTACCTTGAAATTCCATTGGTAAATAATGAATCATTTGGAAACCGAGATAAAGATTGTCCAACTGGTGACCAGGGTCTTTTAAACGTGAAGCCGCTGCTTTAACTTTGCACAAGAAAAGTCCGATATCCTCATCGGGTTTATACTTGGTATCGAAGAATTCATCTAGAAGTTTTATCACTCGGGCTCTTGTGACTGGCTCATAATGATCTTTTAACACCTTCCAAGCCTGGGCTCCGTCAGTAGTTGCAGAAATCAAAGGTCTCAGGTCACTGCTGATATTAAGATAAATCAGAGTATAGGAACGATCTTTTCGTAATTGTCGATCAAGTTTCTCTTTATAAGTTAGCTTACTCTCATCAAATTCTTTACCATCACTTTCAATAAAGTCCCAACATCCATATTGCATAAGTAATACTTTTATGTCAACTTTTCATGTTGACCAGTTATCTGGAGTTAAAACCACAATAGACGTAGCTATATCCATGACGAAACAATTCAGTCCAGCAAACACAGTTCAGTTTCTCTGCTTACTAGGGGTTTAAGTTAACAGGCGCTGGGCCCATAACCAATTGATGACCCCCTTTCTTTCATAAACTTAAACGTAAATTAGCAGAGTTGTGAAATGGAAGTCTGAGAGATAAAAAAAGTTCTTGGAGACATATTTTATTAACAGTACTTTAACATAATCTCCACACAACACAAAAAAAAACATTTAAACTAACATTGATGCTAAAATAATTAAACATGATGAAAAACTAACTAATCTTAACTGTGCTAACAGCATCTATACGCACGGTAAGCATACCGGCACTACTAAATGAATCCGTAATAAACCAGCTCTTAGAAAAACACATCACCAACCTTCGATCCTCGGCCAACGTCTTAAAAAGCAAAGAAAATCTTATATTACATTTGCATAATTTCCGCTAGTGGGGAAAAACGGGACTGCGAAGAATCTCTGAAAAAACAATTTTTATGACTGGCCGAACATTGATTACATAATGACGTCAAATAGTTTAGAATACCTTTACATACTCAATTGAAATTCTTGCAATGACGTCAGATTGTGCTTTAATGCAAGTGAAACTGGAAAAACTACGAAATTGATAAAAGTTGCGAACGTAAAGCATGTAAAACTATTAACATAACTTTTAAAGCCAACATAAATGCTGACTTATTATAGTTGCTGTTTACATTGCACTATTTATTTGTATTTGTGGCAGACAAATAATTTCAAATAAATCCAACTTCATATCTTTTAAATAATAAGCTCACTGGACTAGATTTTTTTTTACATTTAAAATTGATTTTTTGTAGTTTTTTATATTAATATTAGTTTTAACACTATAATGACATCTCACTAACTCAGTTCTATATTATATGCATCTCTCAATCATTATGGACCATTTTAATGTCCACTGAGGAAGAAGTGGAAAATAATGTTTTATATTTCTGGCATAAGATCTAATCTGTACCACTTTCCTGCATTATGCATATACAAATATGATGATTCTGCAAAATTGATAGTTTTCTCACTTAGAAACAAAAAGATTATCTTTTTGGGATTGCATCCCTAAAAGTATCAAAGTTTGTACTGGGGTTTCATGTAAATGTCTTCATTTTACACAAATACATTTAAAACTACTGAAATGCAGTCCTGCATTTTAATGAATTGGAAAATTCTGTTGCATAAACATCATTTAATAAAAATGAAACAATACTGATAATTCTTTTCCAAAAGTTCAAGGGATTCACTCTTACATAAGTAAAACAAATAATATTCCTTCAGAATCAAGCACATAGTACAAGTTCATAAAGATATGCAGCTGAAATAAACTAAGCAGCAAAGTGCTTATTTTCCAAAGATACTATTACAGACTTATCACTAAAAGGATTTAATATGTGGAATTTCATTATGGAATTTATTATATTCTTTTATATTGATTATGTGTTTAAAAATAACTAAAGCACATGTATCTCTTCTTTATGCATTTGTTCTCAGTTATGTGCTGATTTTATTTTAAATACATATTCAATTATGTATTAGTGAGAAATCGCTATATTAAAATTAGAATAAACATAGATAACATAATCAATATCCTCAGCATTTAAGAGTAAAAATGCAAATACAGAGATTATATGTACTTAAATTTATAGTGAAGTAATAAAATTTGAAATTGAAAATACACAGTCCCTCTTTTTTTTTAAGAATGGGTATGCTATTTCTTAAAGAAGCATATTTTACATATTTTTTTAAAATAAAGTTAAAAGCTAAATAATAAACATTTGAAATTATTTATGTAAACATTTTACTGTATGAATAAATACAAAACTAATGCATAAATGCTTTTAAATTTATGTAGCAAGTGTAAATACTTGCATAGTCTGTAGCCATCAAGCAAAGGCCTGATTTTCAAAAAAGCACAAGAAACAAGAGCTTTTCCACTAAAAAACTCATGAGGTCCTTCCAATTCCCCTTTTTTATTTTGCATTTATATATATAAATAAGTATACACAAAATTTTCGAGTCGTGGCTCACATCAAATTAAGAAAAACACACAAATTGTCGGTGTTAACATTACTATATTATTGCCTGTAGTCCTCTGGCATGGCTACTGGTGAAAGACTGCAAGATATCTTAATGTTTTCTGAGAATTATTATTTATGATTTAATGAAGGTCAACAACAGAATTTTTTTAATTATGATTTATCAAATATTCATTTTGAGATTGATTTGAATCTATCATTTAACAAAATGACTTTAAACTAATCTACCTGCACTAAATCTCATAACTGTCAAATATGAGGAAATTTAATTAAATTTATAGCTTAAGTAATCATCTAATGTTTATTTTAACTTAATTTTCTGATGAGTTAGGATTTTAAATACCTATTTCAAAATAACGTGTCAATCAATATCTAATTTAGTAAAAAAGATATTTCTGATAGGTTCTTTAATGATTTGAAGTGTTATTTGGAGCAGATATAAAATTTGATTTTATATATATATATATATATATATATATATATATATATATATATATATATATATATATTTTTCATACAGTTTATTTAACCAGAGAGAAATGCACAATGTAGAGATCTGCACTGGCTGGGCCTCGGCCCAAAGCCGAGGATTGATTATTAATCATATCTGACATCTTGATGTCTTGGTTAGAAACCACCAATGTAACTAAATATACATTCATCAATTATTAATGCTATCAAACATACTCCATAGCATTTTTAAACAGCAAACATAAAGTACACTATTTGAGGAAATGAGAATTCCATTAAGTCCCTACTGTGAATAATATTTGTGGTATTGATGAGCTTTCATATATGAAACAGAGCCCTGAAATGATACTCAATTTCCCTTAATTTTGAGGTTAATCAAGCCATGTGTTAGGAAAGTGATTCAAAACAAAGTGCTTTGCTCAATTGTTGCACGATTGGTTTCACTGCTTGTGGATTTTTCCCCCTTTTCAGACTGATTTTGCACCATTTGGCTGACAAAAATAATGAATCATCCATTCCAAACTTTATACAATAACCTAAATTTTTACCATATTAATGGAGGGGAGCCTGTATAACACATTATTAATGAAAAATGTTACTTTTCATTAGACGTAAAAAATTGCAATTCTATAAAAAATTAAAAAGAGTTAGAAAATTTACTTACAAAGTAAATTGAAGCAGTAAAAATCTATTTAATTTTTTTGCTTGCTAAAATGCCTCAATGCAATTTTTAAATGTTTTATCTAAATGGTTTAATATTCTTTTCATTTTTTATTTTTTTTATTACCATACTAAAAATGATGCATATTCATTTTTTTTTCAATTAATTTTAATATATACTTTGCTACATTTTTAAATAGAATCTAAAATCTGTTCTGAAAAAATCACATTAATGATAACTGAAAGAAATCTATCAACATATTAGAAAATTTTTATTAATCAAAATATTAATCATGTGTAAATATCAACTATAGTAATAAAATATTGCATGATTGTGTAACTGATTTTAGCTATCAATTTCACAAAAAACCCATTTTATCAATGCTCAGTTGATTTTTTGATAAAATAATCATGAATTATTCTACCCAATTCTAGGTCTGTAAAGACATCCATTTGGTCTAGTGAAAAAATGATAATTTGTACATGTTCAAAAGTATACTGTTGTCAGTCTGTTATTAAAGAAAAAAAAAGTAGATAAATATGGGATGAATACAAAAACTTTAGTAAAATACATAGCCAAAAAAAAAAACCCCAAAAAAAACACTATGTTGCATGTATTCACTAATCGATTCAAGTTGCACATGTTTAGTGTCAATTGCTTATTGATTTAATAAGTAATAGATAAAAATATGATAAATGTTTTAAAGTATTCTGTCACAATGAATGCACAGTATAGAAAACAAATCACAAAAATGACAAATAACATTATTTAGGAAATTATCTGTAATGTTGCATGCTGATATCAAATATTTTTTTTATTTTAAGATTCTTCATGATGCTAATATAATATTGCACTTTACAGTTCGCTACTGGATTGGGCCTTTTGCGACACCAGAATATCTGCACACCACATCAGGCTTACCCAAAACAAGGTCTGGGAAGATTCTACGCCGTGTTTTACGCAAGATAGCAGCAAATGACCGAGATCTTGGAGACCTGACATCCCTTGCAGATGATACTTTGATTGAAAAGTTATTTCAAAGCCGTCCTCAGACAGCATAAATTAAGGGACCCTGCTTATATCCGAGATTGGCGCTTCAATTATAACTGCATGCTTGTTTATATGTATGTTGCTTTGCACTAAAAGAATTATGAGCATAACAATAAGAACTTACAATGTTATATTTAGATTTTAAAATGAATTAAAAGTTCTTTCTCATTTTTCAAAGACATAAAGGCATTTAAATTGTTGACTTTTCTATAAATAAAAGCAGCATTCAAATGAATTGTTAATTATTGTGAAATGCTTTAATTCCTACTATTTCAACATACAGAATAAAAATGGCGCTATCTCTACTATAATAAGGGTCTCTTAAGAATAGTCTTATGAGGATAATGAAACATATCATGAACTGATAGTTATATACATTAGCTAATCAAGTTTAGAGCAATTCTAACCTGCCTGGTATAGGTCCAAAAATAAGTTATATTTTCAGAGCATTTATTTACACGGGCATTTAATCACTTGGCAAAAAATGTCCAGTGTATTATTTTCAGGTGCAATTATATCGAAACATATCATTAGAAAAGTTACAAATTTATTTTGGTGGGATTGAAATTCATGAGGAATTTAAACCTATAAAATATTAAGATAAAATAAACTGTTATTTTAAAATTTTAGATTGGTGTACAAGCATGATCTTTAGAACAGGATAAAACACACAAATATATGTTGAGAATGTCTAGATATAGTGGTGTTTGCCTTGTATATTAATTTAGCCTGTGCCATACAAAATGGTGTCTAAACATATCATGAACTGCATAATTGTTGTATTAATGGTGATAAGCTTGCCTCAACCACCTATAGTTTTACAATTAATGAAATTTTATTGTCATTGTTGATATATGTTCCTTTATATCTAGAATTTTATGTTATAATAAAAATATTAACTTGTTTTAAATAAAACAAGAAACTTGTTTATCACTTTAAAAGAAACAAAAAACAAAAATAAGATGATCTTTCAGCAACAACAGAAAAAAATAGCTATCCATTTTACATTCACTCTCAATTTTTCAATATTTAAAATGGTGATTGCTGCAATGATTTACACAATCCATTGAAGAAAAGTAGCATGAATTGTATTTGATTCATAATATGGTTAATATATTAACAAAGAATTATGAAATAACATGTATAATTTTTATATGACATAAATACTATTACATACAAAAGTGAAATTGAAAAGTACCAAATAATGTGAAATAATTATTAAAATATGAATTGGACATTTCCAACTGAGTGAAAAAAAAATGCCCAGTCTTGGAATCAAACTCAGATCCTTGGCTTACAGGGACAATGCTGTACTGTTTAAGCTAACTGGACTGATAACCAGCGAGCATATTTTGCTCATATAACTGTAATGGGAATAACATTTGGTCTGTCATATAGACAGCTCAACAGATTAAACTGCAGGTAAAGAAGCTTCTTATAAACGATGGGTATGTAGATAAATTATTATTTTAACACAATCAAACTGACTGGTAAAGGTACCATATGAATTTAACTTTTCCATTTGAGCAAAAAATGCCCAATCCGGGTATTAAACCTAGATCCTTGACTTATAGGGTCAATGCTCTACCTTTTAAGCTAGATATGAACATTCTGAGTGAAATATGCTTACTGGTTGTAGGCCAAGTTACTTAAATGGTAGAGCATTGACCCTGTAAGCCAAGGATCGGAGTACAATTCATCGACTGGGCATTTTTTCAGACAGTTGGATATGCTCATTTTGTATGGTAACTTTACCAATCAATTTGACTGTGTTAAAATATTAATTGTTAAAATGTTTAATAAAATGAAAGATAAAAACTAATGAAATGTAAAACAGCAAAAGCCATTTACTATTATTATTGGAGGAACTGGGTCTTAAATGGTGATTATTTTCATTGTGTAAAATATGACAGTGATTATTTTCATTGTGTAAAATATGACAATGTACAAAAGCATAAAAATAGTTTTATTTATTTATTGAATCTAAAAACAATAAATAAAAAATAGTTACTTAACAATTAAAACAGCCATTTGGAAAAATATTTTTTCAAGGACTAAAATTTATGACTTATAAATAAATTTTATATTAAAAAATATATTCATATATTCCTCACTTTTTGTAAACAATACATGCTTATTTTACACTTAGAGTTAAATAAAGGTGAAATATCTCAGAGATTATCATTTATAGTTATTTTTTTCCTAAAGGATTTACTATTTTTTTAAAAACAAAATAAAAAGATAATGTTTCTTTCTTTCTGAATCCATTCAATTTCTTATATAGTTATACTTACCCTATCAATATTATGACAGACATATAGATATCTGTGCATAATGCATACGGCCTTTGGCGAATGGCAACACTTTCAAATATTAAATGAAATTTCAGTTTTACAATTTTCGGTACTGCAAATTTTTAATTTTCTAAACATCACACATTTTCAATTACACTGTCGTATAGGGAAAAAAATTTACATTTAAATGCAATGTTTGAAAGCTGCATTTCAATTTGTTTTTGAGTTATTTTTTGTAGTCTTTTATACTTATTGACATTGTAGCAACAGAAATATTCTAAAAATGTGGACATCACGAGTTTTCAGATATGTCTCAGATATATCTATTCTCGGCCCAGAACAACTATTTCCCAAATAGTTACAAACAGAAGCATGCAGGCTGGATATAAAACAGTAACAAATATTTTATTCAAAATTTCTCCATAGATGAAAGATTTGTGAGTTACATACATAAATAATCTATAACAAAAATATTTTACATGATTGTAACAAAACAAAAATATAAATCTTTATGATATCAATTCATATTTAAATTATATACTCTCAGTTTCTTGCTATCTGTGGGAAAATTGATCCCACACAGATAATTTACCATCACAGAACATTAAGTTTACAGTTGGTAAAGGAAGTTCAGAATCACACCCTGGACGATTACATAGGAAAGAGATATTTTGACGAGAATCATTACCAGATATTATGGGCTAAAAATAAGAGAAAATAATTTAGTTTTATAATGAGAATTGTAATATTTTGGAAAAAAAAAGATACATATAAAGACACACACATAGAGAAATACACAAGGCTAAAATAAAACATTATCATATAGATGATATTTATCATACAAATTCCAAAATATGAGTAAGAAGCACTATTAATTGATAGATGAATTAAAATTTGTATTCATAGAAACAAGAAAGTGTCAAATTCAGAGTCTCTTTTTGGAAATTACATACACTGGAGAAAAAAAATCTTCCACTTTTATTAAGGATTTTCAATAAGATGTCTAAGATAATTAAGTAAATGTGTATAATTATTGGAAAATTTTCTACATAAAATTTCTCATCTCTTGCATTCAATATTTTTTCAAATTTTAATTGCTTAAAAGGCATGTAGCCAACAGAGTGAAAATGCGTCCAAGCTGGGACTCAAACCTGACACAGCGCCAACATTCTACCAACTGAACCACTTGAAATGACAGTATAAACTTGGAATGAAAATATGTAGTGAGAAGTGCCAGGCTGGGTATTGTTCCAAATGATTCAGTTTGTAGAATGTTGGTGCACTATACCAATGGCCTGGGTTAGAGTCCCAGCTTGGACACTTTTTCATTCTGTTGGCTGGTACGTCTTTTAAGTAATTAAAATCTGAAAGAATAGCCTAGGTAATATTTACGAAAAAGTATTTATGATATTCATTAAGATTCAGAATACAAGAGAATAATGAAAAGAGTGCTTAATATTACTTAATATTTACACATGAACATATCTATTTTATGCTGAAGTCCAAAAGCATAGGATAACTTCAAGAATGAAAGTTAAATTTGAAGATTTTTATTATTCTAGATTAAATTAAATATTTCTTCAAAATATGATATTTGATATAAAAAAATAGAGAAAATACTATGTTTTTTTTTAGAGGGGGGGGGGGGTTACAGATCAAATTCGGAGAAAGGGATTGAAATAACTTATGATAAATACCTTCCACTATACTGCAAACAAAGAGTTCAATTATCTGAATCCATCTTAACCAAATTTCTGCTTTAACTTATATATCAAAATAAAAATAAATTAAAGCTAATTCATACTAGGGGTGAATATTTTTAAATATAAAAATGTGTAATTACTTACATTTTAGTGAGTAGAGGTGAAAGTTTCATTTTCTAACCAGCACCAAAGTTGAATTCATAATAAAAATTAGTAAATCACATTAATGCACCAGCTGATTTTATGCTTATTGTTGTTTCGATTTTAGTAGCAGATGATCATTAATTAATCAATTTTGTTAACTCCTTGATTATGGGCCAGGAATAACAACTATTTTTATGCTCAATTGTACCACAATTTATAAATAGTTTTCTTTGTGACAGATTTTGCTTCAAAATATCCCAGTATAAGTATATGGAAGAGATTATTTTTCAAAAAATGTTATAAGTAAAATAAAAAATAGCCCACTGGGATGTGTATTACTGACTTGTATTCAAAAGGTTAAATGCATTATACCAGTTAACACATTAAGTTCACTGCCGCATTTGTGATTTTTCTGATTAAATGAACTCATATACAAAGTGAAAGAAACTTAAAAAACACTACTTTAGCAAGGAACAAGAAAATTAATTGCGGTTATGTCTTAACCGCAATTAATAATAACAAGAAACACACTAGTTTGAATGAAATATGTGGTGGCATGCTACATGCAAGGTTCAAAGGTTTATTGGAGTCCAAGGCCCAGAACAATTTCAAGATTCCCTCTCTCAAGCTAAAGTAGTAGCTATAATATTTTATTTGGGAAAATACAAGAACTTGTAATTATATTACAAACAATGGTGCAACAAACTTGGCAATGATATTACAACACTGTTGCCAAGTTCACCTTTTGAGCAAATTAGGGTAAAAATCAATAATTTTAAGAGTTTTTCTAAAAAATTATTATTAGGGGAAAGTGGCAGCTAAAGGGACTTTTTTTATTTTAGGCTAGTATAAAAACAAAAATGCACATTTCATCATTATAATTATTTTTTTAAATTCCAATTTCTTTTACAGTTAAATAAATAAAAAAATGTCCTAAGAAAGTAAAAAAAAAATTATCAATCTTTGTATTATATCCACTTTTGTATTTTAATACAATTGTCCTATTAGCCCCATACTTGGGGTCTATTGGGACACAGTGCAGGGCTATTGGGACATGCAGTGTAATTTGAAAAAAAAAAATCTTTAATGAATGTCAAATGCATTTTTTATTAACAAACACTGTGTTGCACATGTGAAAATCATTGTGCATCAAATTTAAGCATAGGACATCTTAATTCCACTAAGTCTTTTAACATTTTTAACTTCAAAAGAGAATCATTCTCAACTGCAAAACATCGGTCTTTTTCCAAGTTTGTCCTGTCTCCTCAAGAACTGCAATTCATATTCTTTTGAATTCACTATCAAAACACAACCCACAAATGCAGTGACATCTCATTTACAAAAAAAACTAACCAAAGCATAGCCTATCTTTTTTGACTAATTTTGCTTTTGATTGTTCTTTTTGCCATGGAGAGATTTGTTTGCCTCTCTTCTCAGAGATTCTTCAGTTACCCTTTCCTTTTCAGGGATTCTAGTATCAACTGTTGACTTGTATAGATTGCCTCAAAATCATAGGATAAATGTAAATATGAGTTGTCTACCTAATTGTAGATACCATTGAAAATAAAAACATTTCTTGCAAGATTTTTAACATTTGTTGCTCTGCGATATTAAAATATGCCCAATTAAAAAAATCAAAATCTTTTTTTTTAGTTTTTTATATGCTGTGTTAATATTTCTGACACTCTAATTAAATTATACCCAAAGTAAAGACAAACAAGAAATTACAACATTATTTTAAAGAAATATCGAGTCATGTAGGTTATCATTAAGTTGTCCAATTAGCCCCCACAAGAAATGTCCCATTAGACCCAACTATATGCAAATTTATAACTTGAGAAATAATTATTTACATTTTTAATTCATTATTTTTTCACTAAAATTTTCTCATTAACTAATATTTGTAGTTTCTATGAACATATTTAAAGGAGATATAAGTATTCTGAATTGTTTACCAAATAGAATCAATTGCAAAAAATAAAATTTACTTTGGCTTGTTCGAAATAAAACATGATTTTTTTCTAAACAACAATCAACTGTCATGGCTGACCTCCCAAGCTGAAAATGCGTGCTAGACCTATTGCCATGCAGTGGTATATAAATCTTCATTAAAATATTTGTTGTTTAAAAAAAATCCATTTTTCCCATTAGTCCCACTTTCCCCTAATTGGCATCCTGATCAGCAGTGAAACAAAGGTCATGGCCTCACATGCACATTAATCTAAGACTGGTTACATGGTTGGTTTGACCCTGGAGGTTTGACATTAAATGACTCTGATTAGTTTGATTTGGAATATCACATAAGATTTTAAAAAATATATGAAGTATTACTAAATAAATAAACAAACAAATATTGAGTACTCCTTTGGTTGATAATGCATTGTTTAAAAATCATAATTTTTCATAAAAAATTCTTGATTTTAAATATTAACAAATTTTTAAACACACTTGAAATGTTTTGAATGCAACAGTAATTTGTTTCTATGGGCACAATGCTGTCTGACCTTATAAAGCATGCAATATGAATATTGACATTTTTTTTTCATAGCTTTGGATGAATCATGGATGTAAGCTGTGATATAAACTCAAGAAAAACTACGACCTGATTATTGCAGAGGCTAACTTATAACAGAATTTTAGTATAGAAAATTTCATCTTTTTAAATGCTGAATTTTTGCTTTAAATGATGAAAGTACTCTAATAGAATTCTGCACCTACATTAACTGGCTCTTATCAAGACAGAGCCTATTCCCTTCCCCAAATCAGACACTTTATCAGCACTGACACAAAAACACAACATACATTATATTTTATACATGGTAAAATTTAGTATACCAAAACTGTGTAAAAACAAGGCTGCATAAAAATGAATATAAAATATTGATGTGTCTGAAAATTGTAATAAAAATTAAATTAGGATGTATTGGGAAGAAACAAAAGTTGAAATTTAATAAATCTCTAAATATACTTTGAACAACAAACACAAACATCTTACACAACAGTAAAGTCCAAACAACATATAGTAAGCTTATATGTCATATTAAAACAATAACTGAAATGTGTTACTTAAATTATTGAAATTAGGAATATTTAATATATACCAAATAAGATATTTTGTTTCATTAAAAAATACTCAAGTTCTTTCACAATTGCAAAGGAAAAGAAAAATACAATTAAGATTATAGATGCTCAGTTTCAGTTTGTTAAAATCTTCACATCATTAATTATTGTAATGAGGTAATTATTTCTCTAAAGAGAGAAACAAAAGTTATTGTAACATATTTCAAAATTTTTAAAGACAAGTTATCAGTAACATCTTGTGACACATTTTTTTCTTTTTTTGCTAGAAACATTTGATGTACTTTTTTAAGCAATTAAATTAGCAGGTCTGGCATTGAATTTACTAGAAGTAAAACTTTTATGTCAACTAGAATTATCTATTTTCCAAAGTTAAATAGTAATTTTAACCCAGAATCAAATTATTTACCCTCACTATAAATTGGTAAGACAGTCAAAACTGTCTATCTCAAAAACCTGCCAAGGTCAAAATTTTCAAATTTTCCTGCATTTTCTTTCAAAATTTAATGTATTTTCCAAACTTATCCCAAATTATTTTTTCTTCAAACCTGTCAATCTCAAATTTTCAGACAAAACATTACTTTTCAATTCAAGAGAGGATCACTTTTATCGGTAAAAAACAATCCCACCTTAGCAACAATAAACGTTTGTAATTCGCCAATCCTCATTTTGGTGAAATTTCTAGGGGATACATGCCACTCACTGTACCACAAGGGTTGGTCAGTTAATGCATGTGAATTAAGATGAATTCGATGATGGAGTTTGGGAGTTAAAGGAAAGAGATATAGACAGCCTATTTGAATTAATTTCCAAAATGAGAACTTGCTCTTAAAATACAAATAGATGCATCATTCTACTTTTATCAGTATCAGCGTCATTTATTGCAGTCACTCAGTGTTTTAATCTTTTATGGCTTTAAAGGGAAATTGTCTGATGTTCTGCAAAAAAAGGAACCCTTCTGTCAGGTAGAGCTAAATTCCTTATCTCCTGACCCATTGTGGATTCCCCGCATCCTTTTGTGTAAACCACAAAAAAGGCCAAAAGATAAGATTTTCTGGCAATCTGTAGTAGGCTGGCAAATATCCTTTCTAAATAGACTGTCATTTAACTAAATGAGCAATGAATGAAGAAATGTTTCAATGCATTTCACTGTCGAATTTAGAACTAAAATTATGAGGTGTAAAAAAAAGAAAAATGCTTTATTAATCAAAAAAATAATAGAAATTTGGACTTTTTTGAAGAAGAATCATTCTGTAATGAGAAGTGTGGTCACTGTTACATTTGGAATTTGATCCAGTTATTTTTACACCATCACAAACAATAAAAATTTCATCGAAAAGAACTTTCAAAACAACATTAATACCATGATAAAAGAACTGTGCATGCATTTTTCCAAAAGTGTACAAATATGTAAAAAAAAAAAAAGATTTAAGCATTACTGAGAAGGAGTTCCTATCAATAGATTAATGTTAAAAAAAAATCTGAAGGCTTTGCAAAAAAAATTGGGATTTAGTGATTTCAAAATTAGAAATGGCAGGCTTGAAAGCTTTAAAATTAAACATGGCATTGGCTGTCATGGCATGCAGTCCTTGTCATATGCTTCTTACTTCATTTGTCAAACATGAATACTTTGATCACTGTGCAAAAAAAAACTCACTAAACAATACCTTTTTACAATCATCCAGACCCCCATAAGAACCATTTTTTGGTGCAAAAAATACCAGTTTATTGATCTATTAACACTTGGTTGAGAAAATTTTAAGTAACTATAGTGATACAGCGCAAATTACGACTTTCTTTATAAATACTTCATTGTCTCCCTTTTCTGTTTGGTAGTTAAAAGAAGATTTATCTTTGGTACACAAAATCAAAATTTTAAGTTTATAGAGAGATCTTACATAGCCATATTTGGGATCTACAAATACGGCAAACATTTGTGATCAATACAATATAACAAGCATATAAATATATGACAGTGATAAAGTGCAACACCCAGGGGGTCTCAAGAAAACAAATCACAAAGTTTAGAATACAGTTTATAATTGGATATATTTCCTTCATTGGCAAGCAGCTCATTAGCATGATTGTCAGCATCTCAGATTTGAGATTTTTATTTGTCAATTCAAATCCCACTTGGACTTATTTTTTTAAACAAAAATTTTCATCAAATATTTTCGAACTACAATTGAAATAAATGGTCAAGAGCGAGTATTATTCATGCTCAGATGGTTCTGTAAAATAAATATTTGAATTATTAACTGCTATTGAAAAAAATCATTGATAAAAAATTACAGAGCCTAGGGTGGATATATAGCTGTATATATTAGAAAAGTATAAATGGATATGCGTCATTTCATACAAAATGAGCAAAAAAAAAAAAAAAAAAAAAAGGAAGAAAGAAAGAAAGAAAAAGAAAAGTTGTGGCCCATGGTAACCGATTTTGGAAAAATTTGATACACAAATTCAGTTTATATTTAAAGAGTTATGCAAAATACCTTAAAAAAATATATAAATTATTTTAATCTAACCTAATAATCAATAATCTTTAAGCTAATAATCAAAATTAAAATTTCAAGCATGTAAACAAAACCTCAATTATGTCCACTTTTAATAAATAAACAATCCCAAAATCTGATTTTTTATGGAATCATCAATATACCATAAAAGTTCAAAGAAACGTGAAGCCTAAATAATACCAAACATTGCTATTGTGTATAACTCTTTTTAAAAATGTATCCTAACATGTTCATTAAGAACTTAATTTGGTACTGACGATAAAAGCAGTGCATAATTAAACTTCATTTGGCATTTTATAAAACTAAATTCAGTGTAGTAATAACCTTTTCTTTTTAGAAACAAAACCATTGTTCAAAGTTTAAATTTGGCATTGTGTTAAGTGCACTTCAAAAGGAGTTTGCAAAGTTTCAACATAGCCTTGGTCCAAGTCACATTTTTCAAAATAGATTTTTAATTAACTTTTAAAGAGAGAGTGGTGTACTGTCAGATCCATTCAATTTAAACTAATTGTGAATTCCATAGTATTCCTTTGACTAATTCTAATTAAATAAATTTGCTTTTAACAATTTGATGTTTACTCAGGGGAGATTTTGTGTAAAAAAATAAAAATTCTGAAATTTACATCAAATTTTATCAAATGCACCCTTTGACGAAATTTACCGTTTATTTTGCAATCTGCAGATGAAATTAGCCAATTCTGGTGACCTTTTGACAAAATTAAAAAATTTTTTTAGCAATTTTTCAGCAAAATTTGCTGTTTTTCATGATTTTTCAGCAAAACTTGCCTTTTTTTCAGAAACCTTTGAATAAATTTTGCCTTTTCTTCACGATCCATTGACAAAATTTGCCCTTTTTTCATGATCCTTTGACAAAACTTGTCGTTTTTACACGATCCTCTGACAAAATTGGCATTTCCCCAGCAATCCTTTGACAAATTTAGCAATTTTTCATTGAATGATTGACGAAATTGATTTTTTTTCGGCGATCATTTGTCGAAATTCACGATATATTTTATATCCGAATTTTCGGTTTTATGGCTGATTTTTAAAAAAATTTTGGAAATAATTGCCTTAATTTTTCAGAATTTTCAGTATGTATGCAATTCTTTGCATGCCCCTGTTTATGATTTTATCAATATTCTACAAACATCTCTTATGATAAATAGAGTTCAGCTTGCAAATGAATAACTCAAAAATCACTTTAAAGGGAACAGTTTATCTCAAAATTGATCAAAAAAAATCTATTTTGTTTTATAATATTAAATAAAAGCCTGTTTAATTATAGATATTTTGATAACTCATTTGTACCCACACAGTAATTATATTGCAGGATATTGTAAATTTTGTTCATATACTCTGTGCAATTATCCACACAAATTAAAACTTTAAATCACTTTTTTCTGTATTTATATTTTCTTCATTTTAATGTTTTAAAAATGTTATTATTTATTTATTTATTTTTTGTATTTGAGTCAGAGTTTTACTCTTTCTTTTTTTACACATGTTCTTTATTATTTATGTGATAAAATCTACACGTGGATTTAGCCTTTAAGTTTTTTTGTTATTTTCCTTAAAATAAAAGGACATGAAGATGCATTAAATTTCAACATTTTACACTATATGTATATAAAATCCATGTGGAGCCTTGTGTAACACACATTGGAAAATATTTTTTTTAAAAAATGAGCAAAAATATCAATATTTAAGAAAGTAATAGGATTAAAAGAAAATCAAAAATTTTTTTAACTTCTTATATTTTTTATTTAAATATGCAGTTAGGTATTATTATTATTATTATTATTTCAAATTGTACTTTAGTTGAACAGTGAAGTACAGTGAGTACAGCATTTGAGCCATATTTTAAAAACAAACAAAATTGCTGAAAAGGTAAACTGTCTTCTTAAACAATTTATACTCAAAATGAATTTTTTTAGTAGCCCTGTATATGATCTATAATACTTATACACACTTTTATATTACGCAAAAATTTAGATTAAAATGTGTAGGATTAAACATTTATTTTTCCATCCGTTTTCACCTCATTACATATCTTTATTTATTGTTAATCCGAGTTCCAACAAGTTTTCTTTCTTTAACTTATGTTTTCCTGGCATATTTGATGTTTGTTTATTTTTCTTTGACGAGCTGTTCAGCTATGACACATTAATTTTTGGCATTCAGCCATTTGGAGTTTTAATCATATAGCAATCTATTTGTTTCAGTTCATTTAAAATTACTTTTACATGTATTCTAGCCTTGTTTTACGCTATAGTTAATTTTAATAGTATTTTTATGGGTTTAAATATTTTCACGTATTTAATTTGTAATATTCATATTTATCTACGTGAGCAGTATGCAAATTTTTTCTACTTGTCATTCACTGGCTGTTCACAAGCCTTCTGGGTTTAAAAGGAGCTAGAATCTTGTTTACACAGTGTGCTTAGATGTTAGTCTTGTATCAAGACAACAATGGCTCTCAGGATGTAGTATGTAGTTTTCAAAATTTATTGGAGAATGTTCATGAATTAGTCTTAAAGCATATTCCAAGTTAATTTCATAAATGTATTATATATGTATGTATATATATATATATATATTTGGAAAAATGTCACTGCTCATACTTTTTGTGCCGACTAATAGTTTTTCTTGTTGAAATGGAGAATTTAAGTATTTCAACTTGTATATACATATCATTTGAAAAGCATAGCCAAGTTGGCTAAATCTTATATAAAGTTCGTCCTTATTAAAGATCATATGGAAGTATGAAAACAGTGTTTTCTGAGCATATTAACAACACAGATTTGTGTAAGTACTTTTTTCTTTTATTTAAAAAGTGAGATTTGAATACTGATAATTTCTCAAATTATTATTACTCAAAGTATTACCAACCCTGGCCAAACCTGCTATATTCTCAGTTGAATTGGGCTCAGATGAATATCAAATATTTTATTTGAAAGGTAAGTTAGATGTACAAAATTTATAAAACAATTGAAAACATAACTCCAGCAATTATTACAAATATACAGTACTTCGGATACAATATCATATTTGAAATATTTTGAATGTCCCTATAAATGATTGCACTTGATTTTCTAGAGGAAATAACTTGTGTTAAATCTCAGTAATGTATATCAATTTTATTCCATTTGAAATAGTTTGCAAATAATTTTTCTCCCTATACCACTATGTAACATAATTCTTTGTTTGGCCTTGTAAACGAATAATAAATTCTGAGTGCACATATTTTAAAGAATGCATATTTTATTGCATTTCATAAATACATATCAATTTTACTATGCTTGAAATGGTATAACATTAATAAAATGCAATGAAGCAATTTTTCCCATTAACCATAACAGAATACGTTTTAACCACTTCACCGTCTGCCCTGAGATAAGTCAGGGGTAAAAGCACTATTTCCCCATACCTGTCGCCAGTGAAGTGGTTAAATATCCCTCTAAATGAACTATAAATTACACACTTTCTTTTGAATAGCGATTGTGCTATACAGTTGAACCTAGAAAATCCAGGCATTCAAATTCTGGAAATCTCTGAAATCTGGACATTTTTCAATTTCAATTTTATTAATTTTTAAAATACACTCAGCTGTAACTTTCATATTTCTTAATGAAATTCAGATAAATTCTTTCAACTAAACACTATAGAAATAAATGTAGATATATTCTGGCATATTTTTATAATAATTAACCATTAATTAAAGACCTTAATTAATACAAAAACTGGAAAATAAAAAAAATGACATAAAAAAAGGAAGAGTTGATTTGTTACATTGGCAACTCGAAGCTTCATATATTTTAATTCTAATAAAATCACTCAAATACATATTTATAACTAAAGAAATATACATGCAATATAGTTTTCTTTTGTTTGAACTAAATGATAAACACACTAGAATCACTCTATTAACACCTACTCTTCATCCAACAGAATAATCAGCCTACTGACGCATTAACCTATGACATTAACATGCACATTTGCTGATACTGATATGTTGTTTGTTTCAGATTTGTTTCTTTGAAAAGAACTTTGAGTGCAGTAGGAAAACAAGAAAAGTTTTATAAATATATATAGGACAGTTGCACCATAAACTTTAACTAATAATAACACATTGCTCAGTGATGCACAAAACAGGAATTTTAATATACATTAGTACATATTAAAATAAAATAAAATTTTCAACGTTTCGCGCCGTCTTCTGCGGGCGTCTTCAGGGAAATGGAAGGACTACGTTTGCATCTTGTTCGAGAGATATTTCTACTAAATTAAAAATTAAATGAATTAAAATTTAAAAATGTTGCCAATTACACGTGAGTAAAAATTAAAATATTGCAAGGAAATAAAAATTTTAAGGTTTTATGATGTTATGCCATATTTTTGGAATATTGTAGGATAAATTATCATTACATGGTTTATTTTCACGTGCTATGATTTCGATGGATTCTATTATTTTACCTTGAACTGGGTTATTGCATGGAACTATGATTTTGGCTTCCTCAAAATTAATATGGCAACCCTTGTTCGCCAAATAGAAGCGAGCAAAGGCAGTATTCTGTTTATATTGTTCTATATCTCTACGATGTTCTTTAATTCTAGTTAAAAGTTTCCGCGTTGTCATGACGATGTAGACTTTTTAAAGATTATTAGATAAAGTGATGGGGATTTCATAAATACCAGATTTTTTATCTATTGGAATTTTGTCGATTTTATCTGTAACGAGGTCAATGAGATAAGGAGGAGGAATGGCAACAAGTTTTATGTTATATTTTTGTGCGATCTCACACAACGTGGTACACACTCAGTGGTAAACACAGCGGGTTTACCACTGAGACCCATAGTTTCCCGCTGTGTTGCACCCACATACTTTTTAGAAAAGGCTTTCGTGATCTTCTTGAAATCGATACTTCCTGTTTCAGAATTTGCAATTTTATCTACAAGAGATTTTATCGATAAAGTTAAAGTCATTCCAGTTAATACAAACACCATTATGGCTAGTTTAGACGTAGTTTCATTATATCCTTCCATCAATATGCACGAAGTCATAGAATACATTAATTTGATAATAGATAAAAATTCAAATATATCTCAAGATATCAAAATCTCCCTTAAATCTGGCCTAAACCTAATAGTTTTCAGTAACATTTTCATTTTTAATAAGAATATTTACCGACAGCTGCATGGTGCACCGATGGGGTCACCAGTATCCGGTTTGTTTGCTGAATTCACATTAAGACCACTAGAACAAAAAATTTTTAATACGTTTAATTTAAAACCTGAATGTTGGTTCCGTTATGTTGATGATGTTTTCATCTTATGGAACCACAGTTTAGCTGATTTATATGTTTTTCTACAAGATGTCAATAAATTAAGCAATAGTATTAATTTCACCCTTGAAGTCGAAGAAAACGCCACCCTTTCATTTTTAGATGTTCAAATTAATAGATGCAATTCAAGTTTAAAATTTTCAGTTTATAGAAAACCAATAAAAGAAAATACAGTTATCCCATTTTCAGCCAACATGCCTTTCGAATACAAAATATCTGCTTTCAGGTCATTTATTAAAAGAGCTTTTATGATTTGTTCAGATGACACATTAAATAAAGAAATTGATTTTATACAGAAAATAGCTTTTGACCATGGTTTTCCAGCAAAATTTATAAATAAAATAGTTCAACAGTACAATACTCCTCCCACATCTGGCCAACGACAGAATAAACTTATAGTTTACAGAAAATTTCATTATATCCCTTACATATTTGAAAAAGTAAAAAAGATCGCACAAAAATATAACATAAAACTTGTCGCCATTCCTCCTCCTTATCTCACTGACCTCGTTACAGATAAAATCGACAAAATTCCAATAGATAAAAAATCTGGTATTTATGAAATCCCCATCACTTTATCTAATAATCTTAAAAAAGTCTACATCGGCATGACAACGCGGAAACTTTTAACTAGAATTAAAGAAATCGTAGAGATATAGAACAATATAAACAGAATACTGCCCTTGCTCGCTTCTATTTGGCGAACAAGGGTTGCCATATTAATTTTGAGGAAGCCAAAATCATAGTTCCATGCAATAACCCAGTTCAAGGTAAAATAATAGAATCCATCGAAATCATAGCACGTGAAAATAAACCATGTAATGATAATTTATCCTACAATATTCCAAAAATATGGCATAACATCATAAAACCTTAAAATTTTTATTTCCTTGCAATATTTTAATTTTTACTCACGTGTAATTGGCAACATTTTTAAATTTTAATTCTTTTAATTTTTAATTTAGTAGAAATATCTCTCGAACAAGATGCAAACGTAGTCCTTCCATTTCATATTTTCCTGAAGACGCCCGCAGAAGACGGCGCGAAACGTTGAAAATTTTATTTTATTTTAATATGTACTAATGTATATTAAAATTCCTGTTTTGTGCACCACTGAGCAATGTGTTATTATTAGTTAAGAAAAGTTTTTTTTCAATCTTTTCACAAAATTCTCATTTTCCCCTATTCCTGTAATCTTTTGCAAAATTTGCTTCTTTTTTTTTTTTTTTTTTTTTTTTTTTTTTCAAATTTGCAATCATTTGACAAAATTGACAGTCTTTTCTGCCATCAATAAACAAAATTAATATGTTTATTTTGGTGATCATTTGTCAAAATTCCTGATATTTTTCCATGACCAATTCAAGAAATGATCTTGTAAAATTTCAAATAAGTAAATAAAAATAAATAAACATTGCATATTTACACAAAAAATTATAATAAATATTCTCAGAAGAATTGCGAAATTTTACATGCTATCTCAAAGAACCTCCCCACCTTCCACCTTCAAGAAACTTTAGAAAGAAAACCTTCCCAGATAAAGAATTTGTGATGAAATGACACAATTTTACTCTCATTCAATTTCCATTAAAAGGGTTTTACATTATGAAGTTTGTTTCCTTTGTTCCAGATTTTTTTTTTCCCTTGAAGATATTTTACATCTGATTTTTGAGCTAATGTTTTTTTTTTTTTTTTTTAATTTTCTGAACCAAATGACTTAAATTTTTACAAAATTCATAATAAAATCACTTTTGTATTATTTATTGTGTACTATACTTTATTGTGTTTTAATAAGTATATTCAATTGCTGCATAAGTGTTATGTTTTAATGTATCATTTCTATTTTATTAATTTCTCAATTTGATCATCGTTTATTTGCCCTAGGGGAAAAAAACAAAAACATTTAGTTTGTTATTATATTGCCGTTAAAAATGTTATTTATCAGGACTAAAAAATCTGAAAATTTTGAAGATCCAAAATTGTTGCAGTTCTGCAAATTCCAGATCTTTAAGATTCAACTGTGGTAAATGTCAGTAACATGCAGAATTTTCAGGGTAACCCAAGTTTATTTACAAGAGTTAGTCATCAGGCAGATGGAAAAACAAACTGAAGCCATAAACATTTCTCAGCTTAGCTCAAAGGTATTAAAAACATAATGGAAAAATTTCTTTTTCAGATCATGTAAGATCTGTAAAGAAAAGGTAGAAATATTACAATTTTAGTGTTATTTTGTAGCACCCAGACTTGAAAAATTTACATGGAAAGGAATAAAATGTTCTGCTTAATTTGAGGCATCAAAAATAAAAATTTGTATTTTTTCCTCCTAAATTTAATAAGCCACTGGAACAGAGTATTTGGAAAATTTAAAGGAAAGATATAACCGTCATTTGTTGGAACATTTAGTGTAGTCTGATGATGAAAATATTCAGAATGTTTTGAAGAGTGTAAACATGAGAAACATTGTTTACTGTAAACTGATTCTAGGGAAGAAATTCAATCTACAACACTCAAATTGTGGTAACATCCATTGAGAATCATGAGGATGACAATGGTGAAAATGTTGTTTTCAATGATTTAATCTGTTTGTGAAAATTGTAATGCAGATGATGTTAATGATTGGCTAAACAGTGATGAAATGTTGGAAGTAAGTGAACTGACTACTGTAGAAAATATGGATGAAGAAGAATGTAATGGTACAGAAGAAATAGACTCTCTGCTTAAAAACTCTTTTAGTGAAGGTTCTGTATCTTTAGAATTGGATTTAAAATATGTAGAACAGCAAAATGAAGCCATCCCTACTGATGTTATGCTTTTTAAGCTTTTGCAAGATATTGCATCTAAAGAGAGAAATAATGTATTAAAGCAGCAAAAAATTTATTAATATTATTATTATTTTAATTGTAAAATATCATGTATACTATTATGAAAGGAATAAAGGTATGTACATTCTTTATCATCCTAACTGAGTAAACTTATAATTCGTAAGAATTTTCTACTTTTTTGGAAAATCTCAGTTTTCAGTAATCCAAAGTGGTGTGAGCTCTAATTACCTCAGATTTTTGAGACTCTACAGTATTTTTGATCTTGCACACATATACAAAAATAGAAGGTGAAAATTAATTATTTTGTTGTTACTTTTGGTGTCACAGGCTCCAGAAATAAGATGGAAAACAAGACAAAGAATTTGGGACTCAGTGGACTCCAAAAATAGAAGAAATTTATAATTTTTGATAAATCTTGGCTTTTACAACCCAAAAAATCTGAGGAAAAGAATTATATACTAAATGTAAAATATCAACTAGAGTTTTCAATAAAAAAATATTTTCATTTATGTTATAGACTGATAATCTGTTATACATAGTCCAAAAATAATTCAGTTTATAAATTTAAAATTAAATATAATTGGTTAAATTTCATTTCTTCAGACTGTCTAACAAAAAATTGAAGTTAGATTTGGTCTCTCTCTTAGCGATTCAGACACTTTTACCATGCAGTTCTATTTGAAAATATTCTATTCCTTTTATGATTCTATGAATAAATAACAAATACAAAATATTAATTTGCAGAATGAATTATACACTAAAATTTGCATGCATATTAAAAGTTAACACTAAAATCACTATTATGTGCATAATTTAATCTTGACAAACTCTTGGAAATTTGAATTTAAAAAACAATATTTAGATTATCAAACCACAGAAATCTGCAATGCATCTGTGTTTTAATAAAGAGGCGATTTCTCATTTCTTATCAGTGACAAATGCTAATAGATTTTTGACTATCTAATACATGGGTCAAATGATACTGTCACTGTAGTTACAAGTTAATTTTCCATTCTTTTTTTTTTTATATAAGATTATCATCTTTTCATATTGCTATTGCATGTTGAAAAAAAAAAGGTAATTTTTAGTGAAAATGGGTTTATACTAGATGCTAAATCTACATGGATTAGTTATAAACCATAAAAACAAAATTTTCATTTAAAGACAGCTAGAAACAAATTTGAAGACTTTTTTTTGTCAACTTGCAACCTAACCCAAATATGCAAAGTTTATATATAAATATATATATGTATATATAAATGACTTTCTCCACATCCAGTAGAAATACAATTGGCAAAAAGTTTCCGATCAGTGTTATCAAGCTTATGATTTTTGCATTTTGAAGCATATATTTCGCGATTTATGAGTACAGGATCGTTTTTCAACATGCCAAATAAAAGAACATGTATTAAAATAAAACGAAAAGTGAATTCACTATAACAATCATATAATTTATAATTATACTACAAACGAAAAAATTCTCATAAGAAAAAAATATCCGGTCAAGACGGAAATTGGAAAATAGTAATCGATCACTGAGGAAACAAGTTTGAAATTTGTATATTGAACACAGATAAGAATACCTGTGCATGTGTACAATATATTAATCCTATTTAAATGAAGAAATCTTCCAGCTAAGAGATCAAAAGCAGCTCTGAACTGCTGGACAATGGCTCGTGTGAAACACCTGTCTGGTGATTTAAAAATCTGCATGATTAAATTGCTGCAAGAAGGAAATTGACAAAGGTAAATGGCTTATTTATTAAATTGTGCTCAAAGTACGATATGCAATATTTGTAAAAAATATTAGTTGACTAACAGCGTGGAAAATTTACTTTGAAGTGGGCATCCACGAATGACATTGCCTAGGGAAGACAGAAAACGTGTAGAAATAGTGAAAAGAAAGCGGTGAGCAACTTAAAAACAACTCAATGCCGAATTGTCTAAGCTAATATAAAGGTATGTGACCGCACTGTACATAATCGTCTAAATGCAGTAAGATTTATATTTTGTAAAGCTAAAGTGAAACATTACTTGATGAAGAACCATAGAAAAGAGTGCTTGAAATGGTATAAAAAGCATGTACACTGGTTACTTGATAAATGGAATAAAGATATTTTTAGCGATGAGTCTTGGATATCTCTCGGAACAGGTGACGAGTGTGGAACATTTGTTTGGAGGAGAGTTGGTGAAAAGCTTAATGGTAAGTGTGTCAATACAAGGACTAAATTTTCACCTGCATTTATAGTTTGGAGTTGTATGACATCACAAAGCATAAGTAAGCTGTATACTGTGCTATGTACAGTAAACTCTGAATTCACACTGACATTTTAGAGAATTTTTTTATTCCCAGCATCGATCAATGGTCCGTGGATCAAAATGACTTCTGACTTCAAGATGACAATGCAGCTCCACATCGCACCAAATCAGTGAAGAAATTTCTACAAAATGTAGGTAATAATCCAATTACAATCATGAGTTGGCTATCCAAAAATTCAGATCTTAATCCTATTGAAAATCTCTGGAATATATTAAAAAGAAAAATCGATTTTTGAAGGATCACAAATGCCATAGAACTACGTAAAGCTACAAGAGAATGTTGGAGTGAAATTGCTCCCAATGAGTGTAAAAAGCTTATTGAGTCCATTCCATGAAGATATCTGGTTGTCATCTGAGAAAAAGAATGATTTTCTAAATATTGATTAAAGTGATCGGTTATTTTTTTCCAAATTAAAGCGTAATTGAATAATTTTTTCTTTGATGATTAAATTTCAATCAACATTTTTCTGTTAATAAATTGATGCATAATAATTTTTATTTATTGCATATTCATGTTCATTATGTATAATACGAATGTATTATTGATAATAATTGTTTAATATTTATGCAGTGAGAATAAATAATCCTTTCTTACAAAAAAGGGTCATGGTTGACTAATGATCAGAAACTTTGTGCCAAGGGCTGTATAACAATGTAGTTGTAGTTATACAGGCAATAACAATATAGAGATATTTTTGTTTAATAGATAAAAAATATTGATAGCATAAAATAAGATTCGAAGCAACTATGGACCAATTTCTGACCATATACTTTCTCTTGCCTCCCACACATAAACTATTCTATTTAATAATGCAAGCAATAACAAAACAGAAAAACTAACAATTACCTGATTCTTTGAAATAAACTCTAAAATTTGAAGGCATAATTTTCTGCTAGAAGCAATCAAACTTCTCAGGCTGTAAATAGAATGAAAATACAATTCTGTAGATGTTAGATTGTATATCTATATTTATTTTTGAAAACAAACAAGCAAATGAAACCATAAATCATAAAATTGAACTTTTTATTTTTCAGAACTATTAATATGCTACTTATTTTATGTATCTGCCCATTTTCTGCTAATAATAATAATAAAAGTATTCTGGAAATATTTCCTTTAAAAATAATAATTTGATATTGCAATTTGCAATACAAATGCAGCAAAATCCAAGTTTTTTGGTCCCACCACACATAACTACAGTAGAGTATTAAAAGCCAATTAGGCAGCAGCAAGACTGAATCTATGATAAAACAACAGTTTTAAGCATTATACTTGAACAAAGTCTATATACAATGGACATTCTGATCTCTTTTACAAATTAGAAAACAAAAATGTATCAGTTATGTGCAATTATTGCAGGTTTTATAGTGCAAATCAGTTTTTTATTTATTTATTTATATTTTTTTTACAATGAAATGCAACTGAAGGTGAACAATGATTATGTACTATGATTCTTTGTCAGAAGAAATTAATGAAGATGAAAATTGGATAAAGCAACAATGTGAAAAGCAAAGGTACAGCAATCGAAAAATAGACAATATTTTGGGATTGTCTAAGGATCCTTCATATCAGATTTAAAGATAGGAACACAACCATTAATGGGATATATAATATAGCCATGTTCTTCAACTTGTGCAGCAAAATTTTAGTTAAAAGAATGCCAACTTGAGCTGGAGATGACAGCTATGTTTGCTGAGATACTCTATAATGGGCTGTTCTTAAGAAGTTTGGACTAAGTGAAAAGCTAGGAAAGAGGAGAGAGCAAGCAGAAACAAAGACTGTTTTCAGCAGTGAGATTTGACCAGAGATTGTTTTACTGCCAGCTTGTTTTATTTATCTGTTCTATGGATGCTGTGTGAGCCTTATAGAGAAAAAGTAAGAGGCCATGTGCACTGGAGTTCAAAATTATTCTTAATTTGGTAAATATAATTTTTTTTTAAGTTTATTTCAGAGGCAGGAATAATTCTTCTCTCACCAGTGAACAAAATATGCTCTGAAACCAACCTCACAGAAAATATAAGTTTGCGACATTAGAACAGCTGGTGTCCAATATGATGGTAAGAGATCAGCCTCTAGTCATCAGAAGGACCATTGGTAAATTCAGTCCTACTTTCCCTTGTATAGCTGATAGCTAGTTTGATAGCTGTAATAGCTGATCAAACTCAGGGATCTTACTAGAAGCAAGGTTGTGATGATGATATAAAAAGATGACTGATGTTCCAGACAAACAAAACAGCACAGCAAGAAAGGATACTATAGAAAGATGGATATGTTGATGATAAATGCCTGAAGAAGTATGTAAATATCACAAAACAGTGGCCAGTACTGAAGATGATTCAGTTTTGTGTTACTTCTATGTAACAGATGTTTATTTCTTTTTCTATTGTGATAAAATATAATAAAAAATATTTAAATTAATTAACTAGCATAATTATGCATAGATCACATTTCTCTTTTTTTAATCAAAATCAGTGGGTGACAGTGGGATTATTCCATGCATATAAGATAAGTATCTTGTATAGTTACAGTCAATTTCCCTCTAATCTATAATTCTATAATCCACACAATATTTCCAATGTAAACAAATAATTGAAATATATATATTTTAAGATTATATATTGCACATTTTAACTGAAAAAAAAATTATCTGATGAATTTACCAATAAACTTTTTACAGATTCTGCTTTAATAGCAGGAAGTGTTTTATGTATCTTCTAAATAACTATTAGTCTATTATATTCTGAATGCACTAGCTAGCTTTATAAAAGATAAAATTGCTTTTGAAGAGGGATTAACTCTGGAGGTTAAATGTCTTAGTTTTTTAGGAAAACAAACTTTTGTTACTAATCAAGAAAGCCTGGCTCTTAAAAGACTTCAAAATTCAATTACAGAATAAAAAGTATCAAAAAGAATATTGCCCAGTTAAACTGATGGCATTGAGCTCACAGGCTATGCATACTAATTGCACATTACAGCCTTATATTTTCAAGGGTAAATTCTGTTCGAAAAACACATTAAGGAGGGGAAAAAGCTCCCCCCATTTCCCCTTTTTATGCTTAATCATTGAACCCCCTATATTAAACAAGGACATGCTTTATCATACAAAAAATCTATATATAAAATTCAGAGCAAATCGGAAAATTCTTAATAAAAACCCATTTATATAATTTAAAAGGAGTTATCACCCTCTTTTATACTTAACCATTAAACTTCCAAAAATATTCAGAGATTCGCCTTATCAGAAAGAGCCTACATCCAAAATTATAAGCAAATCAGACAATTCTGCATAAAAACCCATTTATCAAATTTAAGGGGGCAGGGATAATCACAAGTACCCCTTAAACAAGAACTCAACAAAAGAACCCCACAGTTAATTAGGGGAGCATCTTATCACTATGAACCTGTATCCAAAAATGGAAGCAAATCAGTTAATTCTGCAAGAAAAAACATTTAAATAAATTAAGAGAGTAACCCCACTGATCCTCCATTTATACTTATCCAATGAATTCCCGAAACCAATCAGGAAAATGTCTTATCAGAATGAACCTATATCCAAAATTTGAAGAAATCGGTAAATTCTGTGGGAAAACCCCATTAACCTTAAGTGGGGGGTGTTACTTCCCATTTCCCCCCTCTTAGACTTATCCAATGAACTTGCAAAACAAATCATGGCGATGCCCTCATCAGAATGATACTATGTCTAAAATTTGACTGAAATCTGATAAATTCTGCATGAAAAACACATTTATATAATTCAAGGGGAGGGGCATTAGCCCCCTGTTTCCCCTCTTTATATTTATCCAATGAGCACCTAATACTAATCATGGAGGCACCACATCAGAATGATCCTATATCTAAATTTTGAACAAAAACTGATAATTACGCATGAAAAACCCATTTATACAAAATTAAGGGGAGAGGCATTACCCCCCCCCCAATTCCCCTGTTTATACTTATCCAATGAACACCTACTACCAATTATGCAGATGCCTCATCAGAATGATTCTATGTCTAAAATTTGAACGAAAACTGAATTCTGCATGATAAACCCATTTATATCAATTAAGGGGAGGGCCATGAGCCCTCCATTCCCCCTCTTATACATATCGAATGAACTCCAAAAACTAATCAGGGAAGTGCCTTACCAGAATATACCTATATACAAAATTTCAAGTGGATCGAATATTTTTATCATGAGTTATCGTGTTACGTATGAACGTACATACATACATACATACATACATACAGAATGGGTGGGCACATAAGCTCTCAGGCTTTGATAGCCTGTGAGCTAAAAACTATAAAACAAACTACTATCACTGCTATTTTTGATAGATTTAAAAATAAGCAGAAATGCTTTCCATCAATTTTGTATTATATCATTTAAATGTATTTTTAATATTATATATAGTTTTTCTTTTTTAATTTGAAAAAAAAAAAAAAAAAAAAAAAGCATTTCTATGTTATTTATTTAGAATGTGATTACTATATTTGGTGATAAATTCCAAACATTAGAATGTAAACAAAGAAGTTACCTATAATCTGCAACCCCTTGGTTTCGATATGTGCAGATTAGAGGGAATGTACCATATTACCTATACTAATAAAATAACAAATCACTGTACTGTCTGCGATAGCTAGAGAAAACTATAGCCTGTACAAGGCTCAAATTTTTTCTGAAGATTGTCTAAAGCCTCACCTAATGTCAGCCTCAGAATTTTAAAATTCTAATAATTAGTGGAGAAATAAATTAAAATCTCTAAATTAGAAGAATGCAAAAGAATTTATAATTCAATAAAAGCATAGATTTTTATAATATTTAGTTTAGACATATTTCTTTGAAAACAGGAAGAGAGAAAAGGGTTAATGAAAATAGAGGGCAGCTATGGCAGTAAATGTACTGGGCTTTTTAAAAAAAAGGCTGTACTTTAAATTTTACAGGTCCTAAAAACTCAAAAATTAGACAGCTACATGCAGAAAATTTCCCCCTTTCAGAAACACTAAAAATTATTTTCATACTCCTGTAAATAGGTGAAAAATATATTTATAAAATCTCGTTTTATTTTCATTCAAAGAAATAGAATTTTGAGAAATATTTTGTAACAAGAGCAGGTGATTTAAAATGCAGACAGCTAGGTGCGAACATATAGTGGAATTTATCGATGATCTGAAAATATTTTCAAATGTTAAAATTTAATTTTTATACATACAGATGAAGAATTTTTTGCTGAATTCAAATTTGTAAATTTCTTTACAGTCGTTCAATTACAACCTTGGACATTAATTATTAATCCGTTACTGGAAAGACTTCCTCTATTTAAAAGCAAATTTTTTGAAACCACAAATTATTTTTATACTAGGATTCTTTGGTATGCTGTCAAATTTTAAAAAATATCCCATTTAGTAATTTTAAAGCTATACATCTAGCAATATCTTTAAACGCTGTTTAATAATATCTAAGATTTTATAAAAACTGATCCACAAGTTTTTTTTTTTAATCAAATTTTTTAAATTTGATTTTTAAAAAAGGAAAAGAAATTCTGAAATGTGAATTTTATTAACATTAAGAAAACTCACAAAACAATCGATTTGGAACTTTCAGATATACAGTAGACTCCCTCAAATCCGCACAGCTTGGGACCAGAGGTTGTGCGGATTTTAGAATTTTGCGGATTTCTGGTCATTTCTTTGATTACAGTTTTTAAACAGTAATTCGATGCAATTAATAATGCAATAGGAACTATAATGAATGCTTACAATATAATAAAATACTAAAATAAGTAATAAACTAAAATAAAAGTTTAGATATTTTTTAAATTATTAAAGTACTAATAGCAAAGGTCAAGTTAATAATAAATAGTGTATGATTAAATATTCATTATTAAGATGAAATGTATTTTTCCAAAATTATTCAACAAAATTTGCTTTATAAAAGTACATTACTAATTCACATCAAATTTTTTAAATAAGAATTTTTTCCCCCAAATTTAGCCAGGCTTAATAACTAAAAAATCTTGAGTAATGCATAAATATATATGGTAAGAAGATTGTGATTACTAGTGATATTAGAAATATCTTGAATTATTTTCAAAAAAAAAAAAAATATTATTCCTCCATAAAAAAAACATGAACTGAGTATTATTAAGAGAATTACAAATTAAAAAATGTATGGAATTGATACAAAAGTAAAAAAAAAATTATATTTTCTACCAATATCTGAATTGAAAGTTTCATTGTTTACATCCATAAAATATGTGTGGATTTTAGAGAGTTGCGGATTTCTGGTTTGCAGATTTGAGGGAGTCTACTGTATTATAACACATAGTAAATATTTTAAAGAGTAGGGGACATCTAATTTTGAGGTGGAAGGTTTTTTTGGGGGGGAGCGGTCGAATATTTAAAATCATACTGTTTTCTACAATTTTAAATGTGGACTTTTGACAAAGCCCTGGAATAAGTATCTCTTATTTGATATAAAAATTTCAGATAGTTTATAATACATAATATAGACTATAAAGAGTAGGGGACATAAAATTATGGGGTAGAATGGGCAATACATTTTTTAAGGAGGGCACAATAAAATATTTCAAACCATACCATTTTAGATTTTGATTTTTTCAGAGCCCTGGGATAAATAACACTTATTTAATATAAAATTTCAAAAGTGTATTTACTCCTATTTTCAAATAATAATTTCACCAAATATCTTGCTTAAGTCTGCCAACCTCTTGACTATTATATCTACAGGTAAATTGTTTAACGAAGTTTTGTCCAGAAACAATTTTGTTAAGAATAGATTTTGAAATGTGGTGGAATGTGAAACTAAAAGATTTGAGATTGTTTTGTATTTTGACAGATTTTGTCATGTGTGTGCAGCACGCTTGCTAAACGGCAAGATAGACAGCTGGATATTCGGTTCAAGATTGTGGCTTTTTATGAGATTTTGCAGCACAAATTTCAAGTTCATTTAAGAATATTATTATGAGCTCAAGCAATGCAGTGCAGCTCAATTAGTTATTAACAGGGCCGTGCTTAAGGGGGGGGGGGGGGGGTGAGCCGGACATTTGCCCAGGGCTGCAAAAATTTGGGGGCCGCAAAAAAACTGACGTTTTTTTTATTCACCAGTTTTTTTATATAGATACTACCAGTCCGGCACTGTCGTAACCAAGATGAATGACCCTTACATTAACCTCAAATTTTTATGATTTTATAGCTTAAGACTCCATTTTTTCTGAATTTATATGTTTGCGTGAAAAAAATAATGAATTGAAAGTATGCTAATGTTTTATTTTATTTTCAGCGTAATTTGATTTTTGGAGTCCTTGCGCATCGAAAGCGAACAAAACCGCGGCGAAATCCTCAGGTTCTTACTGATTTCATCAAAATTTCCAATAATTTATTTTGGTAAAACATATTTCTGCCTGTCCGAAGGTTTCAAAGTTGTGGTAGGTGATATCGCAAATCTCAAATATTAGGATGCTCTAAAAAAATCGTGTTAAAACGCAGACGTTTAGTTACTTTTAGCGTAGAAAATATCGTCTCTGGTGCGAACTGACCTGTGTTCGCCGGAGTATTGAAAAGATTAAAATTCGTATAATTTTAAAACTGATTACAAGATTTCAGCTGTAAGAGTATATTTTTGGTTTGTCGGAGTTAACTGCATTGTAGAGGGGGGAAACCACGACGAAAGTTTTATATTTTATGGATTGTCAAAATTTTACACATTTTATTTTGTAAAAAATATTTTTATCCACCAGAATGTTTCAAAATTTTTGTAGGTGATGTAAGTCTGGTCTAATGAAGTGCTAAAAAATATTGTGTTAAAATACGAACGTTGAGTTACTCTAAGCGTAAAAAATATATTTTGTCTCTGTGATTTGCGAAGTGACCTTTGTTTATTGTATATTAGAAATAATTCAAATTCTATCTTTTAAGGCCAATTGGAGTATCGGTTAGAAGAAGGCTTCAGCTTAAAGAACATATTTTTGATTTGTCAGTATCTATAAAATTGCAGCTTGGTGAGACGTTGCAAAAAGGAACGTTAAAAAAATGAAGAGGATAACTGTGATAATTTTTTGAATTAACTGTGTGGCATTTGAGACGTAATAGTGTGATTTGTCAGAATATGTCTTTCATTTTAAAGTTTACTACGCGGCTTGGATGATGTAAGTTGATAAATGATGATAAAACTCATCCAAAATTTTCTTTTTCCGTTCTTCAGTTTCAATCGACTCGTAAATAAGACTTGAGTTTATGCGCCCGAACTTTTCCCTGTCTCAACGACTACACCGAGATGAGTTTTTAATGACAGTGAGTTTGTTCTTAATTCATGAATTTAAAAATTCTGAGTCTCGGGTGTGTCATGAAACATTTTGGGTTAGTCTCACAAAATTTTTCAGTCTCGTACATGCCATGGGTTGTGCTAGCCATCGTACACTGACAGACTCACACACACACAGACAGACAGAGCTAAACTTTGTTTTTATTAGTAATGCTATAGATAAGGACAAGAGAAAACTATTACTCTAAAGAACTTTGAATGTTTTTCTGAATATATATTTCTCTATGTTCTCTTCAAAAAGATTAGGACGGATACATCCTTTTTGCAAATTAAAAATTTTTCAACTCGATAACTGTAAAATTGTTTCCAACAATTTCCTAGTTTTCCCAGATTAATTGCCAATTTATCTGTTTTAAATTTACCGACTGAAGCTTGAATGTGGGACATGGAGGACACAACTTAGGACTATCGAAACGAGATAAGATGGAGTGAGCAATGGCTACCTTTTCTGAAGCAAATATAAAATCACGGAGAATATAGACTTTTTTCTCCGGTCAATGTTCTTTTGATCTTTGGATTTATATGGAGGTAATCAACAGTACAATCTATAGAAAGCAGTCCCTAACAAAGTATGCTCGCCACAACTGTACAGATATTGTAGGCTCTAAGATGGCTCTAATTTGCTATGTTTTAAAACAGAGTACAGTCGGCCCCGCATAAACGAATATTGATGGTTCCAGAAAAAATATTCGATTAAGCGGGGTATTTGATTAAACGGGGAGGCATATAAATGTAATATTTAAGGTGTAATAAAATGACAAAATTATTAAATATAGTCTACTTAATTACCAAAGTAAGAAAATCGTTAAAAACTTTAATAAAATAATACAAACTGAAAAAAAAAAAAAGACAAGCAAATACGCAATAGTTCAATGACAGCAAACATGCATTTTTTTTACATTGCATTTAATGCAGATCGTGTGAATTGGGTCCAAATTTTGTTATTAGAATTAAATTTACGTAATTTATACAGGTTTAAAAAATAGATGAAAGTGGTTTATGTGAAATTTTAGAGTAAAAAATGGACGAAATTTTTTTTGAATGGTATCATAATTACCATCTTGAGCCTCTAAGTGACAACACAATTATTATTAAAGGGCTACTTCGATCACGCGAAAAGATTTGCTCGCTAATGCTAATCCTATAGAAGAAATTTATAAAGATATCTCTATCGCATTTCAATATTTTTAAATGATCTTTTTTGCAATGGATAGCTGAGATCAATCTGTACAAAGGGCGTCGTCGTTTTTAACTTTTTCGATTTTTATTGCAGATATTTTTAATGAGGGTGATTTCAGCTTCGGAACTGGTTTTGAAAATGAAAGTATCTCCATTAAAAATAACTGTAAAAAAAAATCGAAAAAGAGAAAAAAAGTCCTTTGACAAACGAAAGTAAACAAAATGCAAAATTCATCAGAATTACTGTCCAATTTATTTCGCCATTTTTTAAATTAATTCGAAAAAATGAACAAGGAAGGTAACTCAATTGACCAGTCCATTATTCACCTGCCAGGCGAAATCCATGCTGTGAGTTCTGGAAATTAGTTTTCTGTGTAACAACTGAAAATGACAAAAAGTGCGGAGAAAATTTCAATTGAAGCGTGTTTTTCACACCCATTTTTCAAATTGTCTCACTCATTTGTTATTCGATTAAGCGAGGACATTTCCCGAAAAGTATTCGGTTAAGCGGGGTAAAATAACATTAGCCCAATGGGATTAAATTCGGTTCTGGAGGATTTTATTCGAATAAGCGGGGTATTCGATTATCCGTTACCCGATTAAGTGGGGAGGACTGTACCTGATTACGAAAGATCGAATTATATTATGATTGATTTAGAGAAAGATTGAATTATCTCGTTTATTAATAATAATTATAATTATTAGATAAAGACTGACTTATCTCGATTAATGGCAATTTTCTGTAATCTGATTTCCATTCAATTCCTATTGATTTCAGTTCAAGTCCACATTCAATGCTCTGACACCTGACGGCTATTTTCGTGATTTATTACGTATGATCTATCACTCATTTGAAAATTAGTTTGTTCAAAATAGTTAAGTGAAAATTGATTATTTTTACTTAACTATTCCCTTATGTAAAGTGCCTATTGGACTTCGAGAAGAAAAGGCTTTTTTTAGATGCTACAAGAAAATCATTTCAAATATAAAGTTTTAAATATATTGTTTAAAATATGCCATAATGTTCACCATTAAAAGCGTTTCTCACATAAAAATTTGTTTTGATATTTTCTTTCTATTTTAATGACAATTTGTAGTTTTTAGTTAAAAAAATAGTAGAAAATATTGCATTATTTCTGCTTTTTAGCATTTTCCAACAAAGTTGAAAAGTACTTTTGCTTTCGGTTTGTCTGTTCGTTTGTCTATGCTCATACTACTGTAAATATACTTGGATTTTCATGAAATAAATAAAGCATATTTACGGTCACCAAAGCATGTTTTGTATTTCATATGAAATATTTACGATTGGTTTATTTACAGAGCTTTAATGGTTCATTTTACAGGTACACTCAAAAGAATTCGATTACATTATGGTATAGAGGGGAAAATCGTTTGGAAGTATTTTAATGACATTATGCCATTTCAAGTGTATTGAAACTAATATACAAATCATTGAATTTCACTATGACTACGTTTAAACAAAGGATGCATGGCATTTTTTAGTAATTTACATGCACACACAAAAGAAGTCTGTAATAGTACCGTCTTTGTGTAATGTAAGTTTAAAATTCGGTGTGTACATTTTAAAATTCGATATGCATTTTTAAATTTAATTAGTTTTTTTGCACACTAGTCTTTATCCTATACCTCCTCTACAGGGCTGACAAAAGTATTTGCATAGCAACCTCTTTATAAGAGAAAATTACTGAAGGGAAATTTTCGGCTGAAGTATATGTATATCTTAAATGAACCAAATTTTCGAATGCTTGTTGTTAATACATACAAATCTCAATACTATATACAAGGCTGCTAAAAAATTTGGATAATTTTTTGACTGTAGATGTGAACAGCGGAAATTCGGTTTTGAAATGTGTTATACATTTCCATATGGTGAAATGAGACGCAATACTTTCTTTTTTTAAACGGTGCAGTTTTATTAAATCTTTCTGAATGTGTTGAAAAGTGCTTCATAATCTATGTTTGACGCATGATTTTTTTTCTTTCTTGTTTTTAAATTGACAACAGTAGATTAAAAAGAGACATTTGTGAAACACAAAATAATTCTCTATCCCAATAAAAAAAAAAATTGAAAAAAAGAAACACTTACAAAATAGACAAATTAAAAAAGAATGTTTGGATATAGCACACCACAATCCAGTCCACCATTTTCTACAAAACTAGTTGGATGTGCCAATCCCAAAATTTTCTTCTATCTCACACGTATACATTTTAATATTTCAAAAATTAGTTACACATTTTAATACTCTAAAATTATTAATTCAATACTAGGGCATCATCCCCAGTAATTTGTCTTTAAACATACTTCAATTTTCATTACAAAAAATAAAATATTTACTTGCAAATTTTTTTTAATCAAAGAATGCATATCTGTGCATCTATTTTGCCCACTAAAAGCAAAAACTTTTGAAAAAGTATTTTTATAAAAATATATTTATAAAAAGTTGCTGTAGTCACCAGTAATTGGCACCTAGAGCACCAATGTATGACAGCTGTGCTTTAATACTTGTACCTTACCTTACACCTGTACTAGTACCTGTTACTAAACTAATACCTGTACTAGTACCTGTACACCTGTATCTTAGTGATCCAGTAATTGTCACATGTTTATATATAAAAAAAAAAAAACTTTATATTTTGCATTGGGTTTAATCGCTTTAAATGAATTTACTGTAGATGAAGATGCCATATTTCAAGTTTTTGAGAGTAAGAAATCAGCATATTAGTCTGAAATGTGAACACTTTAAAACAATGCAATATATTATATAAATATATCTGGCCATATCTCTTAATACCCAGTAATTGACATGCTGTCTCCAGTAATTGTCATATGAAGCTTTAATGGATTCCATTTACTCATAATATTTCATATTTTCAAATAAAAACAAATGATAAACAAAATTATTCTACAACTTTAAAAGTACTTCCAAAATAAGTGGTTTAATCCCAAATCTTGCGATTCCCTTGTAACTGGAATAGGTGCCAATTACTTGGAACTAGCAAAATTGAAGCACCATTAATTGGCATCTATCATTAATTCAGAAATCCATATATTTGTGTCAAAAATACTTTTTCACGATTAAAGTAACCCTTTTCAACTAAACAAAACTGCTGTCGATTAAAATTAAAAATATATTATAAACCAGATAATAATGAATTGTAAAGCATGTCTTACTTAAGCCAGAGAAGAAGCATTTGCAACAAAAATGGCTAATTTTATGCAGCCATAATTGTTTCTCTTTCCTAGGCACAACTGTCATCTAGTAGCATAAATCAAAGTTATAATCTTTAAAGTAAATAAGTATATAACTGGTATATAGTCTTGCATTTTTAAAAAACTGGATATAAATCTTATTTTAGGTCATATTTGTAGGATGTGCCAATCATCGGTGTATGCCAATTACTAGGAATGTTACCCTATACCAGCTTTGATTCTCATCTTAAATTTCCACTTCAGTCAATTAATCGGAGTAAAAACGAGCTAATATGAATCGTAATATTTATTAAAATCAATAGTTTTCCATTATTCTGTTATCATCTGTTTACAAATAGTCAGATTAGAAGGACGCGAAATCCTTTCTCTGCACGAGCTGATGTACAATAAAACAATAAGGAGATGTTTTTCAAATTCAGGGAGGATCTGCTTGCCATACCCGAAAATAATCAGACATAAAATAAAAACTAGTTTTAGCTCTGTGCATAACGTCGTACACTTTTTGATGGTACAATAATGAAAATGACACAGACATCGCGATTATAGCAGATTTTTTTTTCAAATTCAGAGAGGGCCTGCTGACTATAGCCAAAGATTCTCACAATAAATTTTGTTCAATTCTATGCATAACTTCATACATTTTTCAGTGGTATAATATAAAAAATGGCACAAGAATCGCTACTTTGGGCTAATGGCTTTGCAATTTTATGTTTGTCCATTAAAAAAAAAATGAATTTGTAAAGTGTCAAAACGTTTTGAGCAGTTAAGTATTAATCCAGTATTAAGAGATATGGCCAGATCCTCTATTATTGCAAAATTCTTCTTTGGACATATTCAACAGATATATGTTCTTTTTCTTGCTTTTAATCAAAAATAGTGTATAGTAAACAATTTAATAAGCATGTACAAAAATCAACGTGTAAACCATTGTCTGATACGAGATGGAAATAACGAGATGAAGGCGTAAAGGATATTCCCTATCAAATTGAAGATGTTTATGGTGCGTTAGTAGAAGTTTCTGAAGCATCAAATGACGTGAAAAATCAAACAAAAGCAACTTCATTGGAAAAGAAATGAGAAATTATCAAAGTTTTACGACACTGCATATTTGAGACAACACTGACACAATTCAGCCTTGTTAACAAAGCAGTGTAACGCTCTGGCATGAAAATTGACTATGCTTTGAAATTAATAATGAACATGCTTCAAATTTTAAGACTATAAAGAAAATAGTCTTCCTAATGCTCAAATTTCAACAAGGTAACTAGTTGAAGAGCATGAGTAGAATGCTGAAGAAATGACTTTACCACGTATATCATTATCACTTCGCAGAAAAAGTTTTAAAATCAATTTTCTTAAGAAACTGATACTGATGTTGTTCTAAGTGATGCAAATTTTATATTGGAAGCCATGAAATATTTGTTCAGCCATAGATTTCAGGAACTCATTGCTGCATTGAGAATTTTACTCACTATTCTATAACCATCGCATTAGAAGAACTTCTTTTTGCAAAATTAAAACTTGTAAAGGCTTATATAAGAACAATGCCTAGCTTGATGAACGCGTCTCTCTGTTCTCATTCTTATTTCGATTGAAAACAATTTGGCAAATTATTAATTTTTTTCGAAATTAATAAGATAACTTTGTTGTTGAAAAAGCAAAAAAAAATTTTTTATTATGTATAAATAGATAATTTAGTCTATTCCACAAGTTCCATTAATAAAATAGTTATACAAATTCTGTTGTGCCATTACTTTGTTTTGATTTCGACTGCTCGGGCAGAAACGAAGTTCAGTTTATAGATTTTATCTGTAAGTGAGTGTGGCAAATCATCTATCACCATGCTATGGGGATGTTTTTGTCACCATGTTATGGGTAATTGAATAAATTTTATTTTAGATAGACTTATTATATTATACTATGTACGATTAATGATGCTAAAACATGGGTATTCAGATGAACTGAAATTTAGTCTAAATATGTCATAGGAAATGAAGGTAAACCAATTTGATTATTATAAAAATTAATGTGCAAGGTCTTTTTTTTTGTAGTAATTTTTATGACGTCTTTTTTACATATATGTGCACACTTATTTCCCTCTTATGATACACTTTTAACAGTTCACGACATTTTATATCGATTTAGAAAAATTCAGAAAAAAAGGCTGCCAAAATATATTTTGCCCAGGGCCGCCAAAGTCCTAAGCACGGCCCTGGTTATTAATATAACAATATGAATCTGAATAATATTTTCTTTTTTGGGGTTGAAATACCTTTTTTTTTATTATTAAGTTCTGATATAAAGACATACATACATATAAATATGTGTGTGTTTATAAATATAAAATTACCAGCAAATATAGACACGACTACTTCAAACTTTCAACTAATTTTCTATTATATCATATTTTTCAAAATAATGCCATTTTCAAACAAATACAAGAATTTCTGCGGGGAGCATCAGCCTCCAAAATGATATCAGATTTATATCTCTATAAAAGAAAGTTTATTATTATACGAATTGAACAATTCCAACTGAGTGAAAAATTGTCCATGGAGGGAATCGAACCCAGATACTTGGCTTACAGGGCCAATGCTTTACCTGTTAAGCTAACTGGGCAATAGCCAGCTGGGATTTTTCACTCAGATAATCTTATCTGAGCGAATTATGGATTAAACTTTAATCCATTTTAATTGGGTATATGGTATACATAAATATTTATAAAATTGAAAATACTATTATGGAGGGTTGGGTAGTGGATTGCTGAAAAAAATATTAAAACAATTATAAAATATTCCCCCCCCCCCCCCAAAAAAAAAAGAATTATAAAAACCACTGGGTTTTCACTTTTAATACATGTATTTATCATCATATTTTTCACATGGAATTCTCAATTGGATTTATTAATGTTAGTTTTTTCTATAATATATAACATATACTTTCATTTATTTTTTATACTCTTTCTTATGACACTGTTTTTTTCTGGTGAGTTTCAAGTATTGGATTTTGTATTTTCTATTTCAATTCATTTGTTCATTGATTTATTTCTTTTTTCTACAATGTTTCAACAGTTTTTGACTTCTAATATGTTATAAGGTGCTTAATTTTTTCTTATTATGAAGCATTTTGCTAGCAAAATTCAACGAAATAACTTATCTTTTCTATGAAGTAGCATGCATAGCATGTCTTATTAATCTGCATGCTACTTATTGATTTAAGGCTTTAAGGCATAGTTTAAGGCTGTTGTTCATCCTATTTTTCTGTTTATCCATTCATTATTATCCTCATTTATTTATGTTTATATTTGTAATCTCAATTTTATTTTATAAGTATATATATATATATTGACTAAACTCCAACTAACTTTAAAGTAATTTTTATTTCACTTTCCATTCTTAAATAGTCCCCCCCCCTCCACTTTTAAAAAACTTGCCTATTTTTGCACAAAAAATTGATTTAAAAAATAAAAGGGAGGGAAGTTACCATCTAGCAGATTTCCATTTTTGTTTTTATATAATTTCAATGAAACCCCCTCCCCTGTGTAAAATGTCTGCTTCCATTTTCAGCCACTCACAACCAGCACAGTTTAAAATCTTGAAACTTTTTAAAAATAATTCCAGTTCTACTTGTTGCTCTCTAACAAAATAAAAAGTAAACTGTCATCTAAATTACAACTCAATTCTGTCAGAAATTTAAGGTTCCTTCCCACCCTCCCTTCAGCATACAAAGTTTAAAAACATTATTAAATATTTATTCTTTTATAATTATTTGACTCTATTTGTTGCTGTTTTCTAGAAACAATAAATAAATAATCAGCCATTTAAATTACCTGTCTACACCTTGAAAGTCTGGACTCTCCATTCTAGGAAAATAAAAATCTTTTAAACACTATAAAAAATCTCTTGTCATATTTGTTGCTCTCTAGTAACATTAAGTAAGTAATAAATCATCTAAATTATAAATCTTCACTCTTTGAAATGAAATTTGTATTTTATTTCAAAGAGCGAAGATTTATGCTTGTACCCAGCATGCAATGTTTTAAATTTTTAAAACTCTTATTTAAAAACATCTCATGCCCTATTTGTTGTTCTCTGGCAACAATCTGCCACTTAACACATTTGCTGCCGCTCACGCGAAAGTGTGTGATATGGTGCCAAAGTTAAGGGGCCACTCACGTGCCAGCACGGTATGTGGGGTGATGTCCAATAGCCAGTCACGCGCTGGCGTGGGAAAAATTTTCACTGATTCTTTGTTATAAAAAGTAAATTGGCTTCTGGGAAAAACCCATTTCTACAGTACGGCATTATCTAGCATCACATCTTTACGTAAGCGGCAGCGAACGTGTTAAATTATCCCTACATCTCCAAAATGTCCCCCCCCCCACAAGCACACAAATATTAAATTTTCATACACTATATTCTGATGTATTTGTTGCTCTTTCGCAACAATAAATGAATAATCAGACATTTAAATTATCTTTCCCCCCCCCTTAAAGTTCTATTTCTCCCTCTGACCCATCACAAATTTAAGTTACAAAGCAAATCGTTCAAAATCTTTAATTCCAAAAAATATTGCCCCACATTTTATTTTGTAGAAAGGTTAAATGTCACTCACTTAAAATATTTTCCTTTTTTTTAAGAAATATTTTCTGTCTTTTTTCCATGAAGGGGTGGGGGGGTTTCTAATTATGTGTGAAGAAAAGCCAAAATTTCCTCTTTTTTGCAGTGTAACTATTTTTAATCTTCAATCACATGCATACTTTAAGTTTAAAGATAAATATGTTCTCTAAAATAATTTTCCTATCTGTATTAACCCTTTAATGCGCGAGACTATATATTTTAATATTCCACGCAAAATCGTATATGATATTTAACAATATGACCATGTATATGAATAATATGCTTTAAAAAAAAAATCAGCTTGATTATTTTAGGAGAAGGGGCCGTCCTCTTCACTGGGACAGCGCACGTCTAAGACTTTTAATTCCTGTAGCTACTGGGAGAAAAAAACTTACCTTTATCGCTGTGCTTTTCTCATTACCGGTATAAAAAAATTTATATTATGACAACTAATGCTTGATGTAACTTACACAAGGTTTTATTTATAAAATACTAATTTTAAGAAATTATTAATAAAAAATCTACAAAATTTTCATCAAATAATATATAGAAAAGTCTATGAAATTTTTCCAACCACAAAATATTTATGAAATAAGCATGAAACAAAAATAGTAATTTTAAAGATAAATATAGATAGATAGATATGTAAAAATGTAGATTTATAAATTATATGCTATATAAGATGAATTATGCAACAAAAAATAATTTATACAATATATTTGTATAAATAAGAAGATTTACTCAAAATTTTGTAGATGCATATTTAACGGTATAAAAATTTTTATATTATGACAACTAATGCTTCATGTAATTTACACAAGGTTTTATTTATAAAATACTAATTTTAAGAAATTATTAATAAAAAATCCACAAAATTTTCATCAAGTAATATAGAAAATATACGAAATTTTTCAACCACAAAATATTTATGAAATTAACATGAAAACAAAAATAGCAATTTTAAAGATAGATATAGATAGATAGATATGTAAAAATGTAGATTTATAAATTATATGCTATATAAGATGAATTATGCAACAAAAAATAATTTATACAATATATTTGTATAGATAAGAAGATTCACTCACAATTTTGTAGTTGCATATTTAAAGTAGGTGTTTGTTATTTTTCGTGGAATTTTTCAAAACAAGTTTTTGTACCTTTTTGCACCATGCATAAGCCAACATTGCATGTTTTACATGAAAAACTGCTCTTGTGAGGTTTTGCAGTTGTACTGCAGTAGGCACATCGTCTTGATTTTCCCTTTATTGGCATGTGCTCAGCATTTTTAGCTCACAGGCTATCATAGCCTGAGAGCTTATGTGCCCGTCCGTTCTGTATGTACGTTCGTATGTTCGTGCGTAATGCGATAACTCGTGATAAAAATATCGGATCCACTTGAAATTTTGTATATAGGTATATCCTGATAAGGCGCTTCCCTGATTAGTTTTTGGAGTTCATTCGATATGTATAAGAGGGGGAACGGGGGGCTCATGCCCCTCCCCTTAATGGATATAAATGGGTTTTTCATGCAGAATTAAGTTTTTGTCCAAAATTTAGATATAGGATCATTCTAATGAGGTGATTCCGTGACTGTTATTATGTGTTCATTGAATAAGTATAAACAGGGGGAACGGGGGGCTCATGCCCCCTCCCCTTAATTGATATAAACGGGATTTTCATGCAGAATTAACAGTTTTCGTTCAAAATTTAGATATAGGATCATTCGGATGAGGCGATACCGTGGCTGTTATTAGGTGTTCATTGAATAAGTATAAACAGGGGGAACGGGGGGCTCATGCCCCTCCCCTTAATGGATATAAATGGGTTTTTCATGCAGAATTAACAGTTTTTGTCCAAAATTTAGATATAGGATCATTCTGATGAGGCGATTCCGTGACTGTTATTATGTGTTCATTGAATAAGTATAAACAGGGGGAACGGGGGGCTCATGCCCCCCCACGTAATTGATATAAACGGGATTTTCATGCAGAATTAACAGTTTTCGTTCAAAATTTAGATATAGGATCATTCGAATGAGGCGATACCGTGGCTGTTATTAGGTGTTCATTGAATAAGTATAAACAGGGGGAACGGGGGGCTCATGCCCCTCCCCTTAATTGATATAAACGGGATTTTCATGCAGAATTAACAGTTTTCATTCAAAATTTAGATATAGGATCATTCGAATGAGGCGATACCGTGGCTGTTATTAGGTGTTCATTGAATAAGTATAAACAGGGGGAACGGGGGGCTCATGCCCCTCCCCTTAATTGATATAAACGGGATTTTCATGCAGAATTAACAGTTTTCGTTCAAAATTTAGATATAGGATCATACTGATGAGGCGAGTCCGTGGCTGTTATTAGGTGCTCATTGAATAAATATAAACAGGTGGAACGGGGGTTCTAATGCCCTTCCCCTTAAGTTGCATAAATGGATTTTTCAAACAGAATTGTCAGATTTCGTTCAAATCTCTGAATAGTTTTGGAAGTTTAATGGTTAAGTATAAAAGAGGGAAATAACTCCTCTTAAATTATATAACTGCTAAATGGGTTTTATTAAGAATTATCCGATTTGCTCTGAATTTTGGATATAGGTTTTTTAATATGATAAAGCATGTACTTGATAGTTTAGGAAGTTCAATGATTAAGTATAAAAAAGGAGAAAGGGGAGAGCTGTTTCCCCTTCTTAATTTTTTTTTGAACGGAATTAACGAAAATACAAGGCTGTAATGTACAATTAGTATGCGTAGCCTGTGAGCTCAATGCCATCAGTTTAACTGGGCAATATTTTTTTTATTTAGTCTTTTGTCCAGAGGAATGTGGAATTTTCCTTTCTTTACAACCACTGGGCTGGAAAGTTTTCTTTTATTCATTCTCTCTGAGATACTGCCCATACATATCAAAAGGTCTAATTACTTCCATGCGGAAACTTTTCAGTGTTTTTATATCTGGATCGGTATCTGGCAATTTGCAGTAAATAATATGCGCGTTCACGATAGACACATCCAAAAAGTGGAAAAAAATCCGGTGCCACCATTTCTTGCTCTTACGATCAATCTCGTACAGAGATTTCATTTGATCGAAATGGTCGACGTAACCCATATGCTTGTTGTAATCTTTGATTACCCTGGGACACTGTACTTGGATTTTTTGTCCATTTTTTTCCTTTCTCTCTACAAATGTAGAGTTTACGGCATTATTATCACAAGACAGAAAGCTAACACACCTTCTATCTTTCCATTTGATACAATAAATGCAGTCATTACTAACGGCCCAATCATAATCACCACGTTTTAGATTTTTGTCGTCAGACAAAATTTTTGGCATATTTTTCCTATTTAGATTTAGAGTTCCACAGCAAAAAATGTTTTTTGTTTCAAGAAACCGAAAAAGTTCATAAGTTGTAAAAAAATTATCCATATACACCCAATGATTTTTTCCAAATAAAGGTTCACACATGCGCTTAACTACACTTTCACCTAAATTTCTTTCAACTTCTTGCATTTTTCCAGAGTAAATTTCAAATTTACAGGCATACCCACTTTCATCACATCTCATCCACACTTTATACCCTCTTTTAATAAGTTTTTTAGGCATGTACTGTTTCAATGAGCTTCTTCCTTTAAATCAAATCATTGATTCATCTACTGATTGGTATTTACCTGGCTTGTACAAGGAAGAAAATTTTGCTGATAAATGATCCAATAAAGGACGCACTTTGTATAATTTATCAAAGTTTGGATCTCCTCTGTTTGGCATAACGCTATTATCATTTAAATGTAGATTCCCGAGAATCCATGTAAACCTTTTTACGGGCATTTGTTTAGAAATGAATGAATCATTCAAAAGTTCATTCGAAGACCAAAAGTCTTGCACACTAGGTAATTTTTTAATTCCCATTAGTAAATTAATGCCTAAAAAGACAATAATATCGTTCACATCAATAGGAGAAAATTTCTTACCTTGTTGTGTTGCATATAAATTTGTTTCAAATGCAATTTTCTCCATAAAATCAACTGTAAAAATAGATAGGAACATATTTAATAGCGTTATTGTTTCCATTGAGGTAATTTCCTCGGTAGGACCACTAGGTTCCATGAATTCGGGAAAAGTCTTATTGAGGTTTTCCTTTTTTCTCCAGTTTACGTCATATATTCTAGAAGGCCCAGGCATGGCACTTTCATCTGGTGCAGGGGTCAACTCCTCATCATGACTGCTTAAAATATCTTCATTAGCCCAAGAAATAATGTTTTCATCTTCGTCACTTATGTAATCTGAAATTTCAGAATCAATATCCGATGGCAGTTCTTCGAATAGAGCTAATGCTTCTTGTATAGCAAGTCCTTTGCGTGGCATTTTCGTAATTTAATGACAAACTTTAAAATTTTAATTTACATGTTAATATAAGTAGCAATAATAATATACTTAAAATTAATTTATTTTCATAATATATTAGAAACTAACTCTTTGCAAGTATAAAACGCAATAAAATAAAAGCAGAGAGAGAGCAATATAAGCAACATTATTCCATGCGAAGATCTGATAAAATGAATATTTCTTTCGTATGGAGTGTATATGGGTCATCCTTTTGCTACAAGTGGTCCCTATCAGTAAACAATCTCAGAGAATATATTACTAATCACGTGTTTGCCGGCAAAAAAATAAGCAAGAGAGAAACGAGCGCACTGCCCATAACTGTCTCATAAATCTCTTTCAAAGGAGGAAGAAAGGCATAAGCGTGCGATGTCCTACTCACAAGGACGGATATGTCGACCTTTTCTAAAATACATCGATAAAGTAAAAATGACAGAAAAATTATATATTCTTGTTAATCATAATCCTCCCATTGCATCCTAATAGTCAGTTTGTAAAAAATTTGCTTTTTTGTATTTTTTAAACACGGAAAATCAGATTCTATAAAATCGAGCTTTTATAGAATACTTTTTGAAGCACATAAAAGCCAAAATTCTGTAGTGCTGCCATCTAGTATCTTTATTTAGAAGTAAATGATTGATTTACAATAAATTTTGCTTATCGATTTTCAAAGGAAGAATACGAAAAAAAATTGTGAATTTGCGTTCTTGTGGCTAGGACACTGCGCGTTAAAGGGTTGACAAAATATTAGTAATGAGAACAGCCGAACCACACAGAAGAGGAAAATCTTCTCCCTACCTATGGCTAGCTAGAGTTTTTTTTTTTTTTTTACGATTTGAAAATGAAAAAAGTTTTAAAATATGATGATGTGAAAAGAACAGTTATGGAATATTTTAAGACTAAACATTTCGGTTCTTTTCCAGGGAATAGATTTGCATATTAAATGTTATGAAAAATACATAGAAATATGAAAAAACTAGATTGAACAAAAAAAACTTAAAATTTTGTGTTACTCATTTAAAAGAATATATGGTAGACCGTTTTAGCTAAACATACACACACAAAACAGAAAACACAATATATTCTGAGATCAAGAACAACAAAGACAATAGCTGGAGATCCAGTATAAGAAATATATATTCTCATTTGGTATTTAATGATAATAAAGAATATATGATAGATAATGTATTCATTGATATATTGCAAATCGGTTTCTTAGCTTTATCAAGTGCAAATAAATGTTAAACAATAAAATGTTTAACTATTTTTTTTCAATTTCCTCAACTAGTTATTTATGAAAGTCGATAATCAGCTGAGAGAATATACCCCAAGGAATTGAAAAAAATAAATGTTGCCTACTCTCTCCTCTGTGCAACTATGGAGTTGCTAGGTATAAACGGGTAAGTAAGCATTATTAATATACCCTCATAAGCTATTTAATTGAATTACACATCAAATGAAAGCTTATTTTATTTTCAATCCAACCGTATTAGGTTGTCTTATCAAAAAGTTTGTTGAATCCATGGTTTCTAGGTTTAAGATGTCAATTTTCTGCACAAGCGTTGAGTGTTACAGAAGTGTTGCACAATAATTCCATTTGACAGACAAAGATGCAGCAAGTTCATTTTAAAGATTTTTTTTTTGATAGAGTAAATATTAACAATGGTCTTAAAATTTTTCCATTCAAGATGTACATCTTTCAAAAGGAGATTTTTTAGATTGGTTAAGTGTGGATTAAACATTGGGAAAAGTTAAATAAAATATTATGTAATGATATAAATATTTTTTATTAATACATAAATTTATCAATAGCATATTACAAATTTTTTATATAAAACACTTATTCAGATTCAGAATCATCAGAAGCACATATGACACAATCAAAGTCTAATTCTTCATTGTTATCTTTGTTTCTCAGTTCTCGTAATACGTCGTTAACTCATAAGGGTGTTGGGTCACCTTTAATAGTCATCCAAAAACCAATCAATCACAACAATATTCAGAATTGACTTTAATGCAGAATGCATTGGTTGCATGAAGCCACATAGAATTAACATATATCGAGAGCAAAATTTTCTATTTCAGTGAGATCCAAAATGGTGGAATCATATTGGAGTTGATACCTTTAATCTTCTTCATGAAATGCTATTTGTCTTTGTTCATTGATTATGTCTTTTGAAACAGCTGATATCTAGCATCATAGATATTATAACATTTCTTGATCCTATAAAGAAGGGCAGTAAACTCCTGAACAGATTGAATTTTATCTCCTAGGATGCAATCCTAGAAGATGGATGCATCAAGGATGTGAATATTTCCTGGAAATCTGTTCATCTTGAAAATATTTTAAACGGCTTGACTTTATTAGAAAAAGCTACTGTGTAACCACAGCCCATAAATGCATGGAAAGCTGGAAGACCCAGACATGAAGTAGGGCCCAATTTCATTGCAAGTTCAGAGTCCAAGAGCCAACAGCACAAAAACCTAAAAGGTATTGTGCACAAGAAAAGAAAATCCCTTTCTTTTATGGAAGAGCAGTAACAGGAGAATCTAATGATCCATGTCTGCAGGAAGTGAAATGGTGCATAATCTGAAAATTAAGACCACTAATGTTTTATTCATAGGTTTATCACCGTGTTTGCCATACATTCAAAGATATGAAATGATTGTACAGCAAACACAATAATAAGCCTATGAGTAAACCACTAGTGGCATTAATTTTTAGCTTATGCACCACTTCGCTTCTGGCAGACACAGATCATTAGATTTCCCTGTTATTACTCTTCCATAAAATAAAGGTTTCTTTTCTTGTGCTTGATACTTTATATTTTTGTGATGTCAGCTCTTGGACTATTAGTACAGTTAATGTAATCAAGATCTTTCTCATTGCTTTTCTTTGATGATGAACCTGCCAGTAAAATTTGAGCCTGCAGAATTTTGTGGATGGTGACCATTTAAATTAACAAGACATTTATATCAGTTGCAATCAGTATCCCTTCAAAAAAAAAAAAAAAAAAAAAAGCATTTGATTAAAAGAAAAAATAACACTATGGAGCATTTTTAGCAATTAGCATTCCTCAATAGTAACAGAGGTTCGAGATGAACTAGGCAATATTTATTGTTATGAATTGATCGAGAGTGTCGGTACCTGAAAATATTACATCACAATAAGTCGTGAATATTAGGCAAGTGGTTTGCAAACATGGTAGGCAGGAGTATAAGCAATAAGCTTATTTCAATAGGAGACTAAATATTATATACTCACTACATGATTCTTATAAAATTGTGTATATTCATCATTACATTTCTTGCTTAGAAAGGTTACTTTTTTAATAGCAAGTAAAATGATATCTAACATTATTCACAGAATCCAAGCTTAACATAACTTTACCATGCACAATTTTATTTTATTTTATTTTATTTTTTGGGCCGAAATAACTTTTAAAACAATTCTTAAAAGATTCATTATTAAAATTCATAGTAGAATCTTCTAAACCATACAGAAAATACTTTTTCATTTTCAAGTACACAATATTTTTAATCAACACCAATATTTTATAATACAGAATATTAAAGAGCAAGAGCATGTTTGTTTACAATGGAATTAAAAATTTACTCCAAACCAGCACAATATTCTTAACACTTTTCAGATGTCTAGTCACTGATCTCTATTACACAGAGTAAGGAGCATTTCCCACTCATTTACTAAGCAGTAGCCAGGAGCACTCCTGCCTTGCTGCATCTTTGTCTGTCAAATGGAATTGCACATGCAACACTTCTCAATGCTCATGCAAAAAGTTGAACATCTTTAATCTAAGCAACCATAGATTCAAGAAACCTTTTTGATAAGACAACCTAATGCGGTTGGATTGGGGATAAAATAAACTTTCATTTGATGCATAATTTGATTAAATAACTTATAAAGGTATATTAATATGCTTACTTACTTGTTTATATTTGGCAACTCCATAGTTGTACAGAGGGGAGAGTAGACAACCTTCATTTTTTCAATTCCTTGGGATATATTCTCTCAACTGACTCTCGACTTCATAAATAACTAATCAAGGTAACTAACTTTTATAACCAAGGTAAGCAACTTTTATAAACAAGGTATAACTAACTTTCATTGATCAAAAAAATTTAATTAAACATTTTATTAACATTATCGGCATGTGATATAGCTAGGTAACCTATTTGCGATGTATCAATGAATAATTACCTAACATACATTCTTTATTATTATTAAATAACAAATGAGAATATTAATCTCTTATACCAGATCTTAGACTAAAAGAATTCTCTGTCATACTGTCTGAAGCATGATCTGATTTTCTATTTTTTTATCAATTTGAAATATTACAGACATTAATACATCTGCTGATAATCTAACTTTGCCGCTATAAAGCAGAAAGAAGCAGACCCAAGTAAAAGTTATTTCTAAGAGAAAAAAAGCAGAATGCAATAAATAAATAAATAAACACAGCTTTATTGGTAAAATCCTATATATAAAGATGACTAACACAATTGCAACTATATTCAGCATTATTTTACTATAACTAATCTTTTACCATACAATACAACAGCAGTAAATAAATAAAAAATATATAAGCTTGCCTTATTTTGTCATGACAAAATAGTGATATGCATTGATTGTGGGTCTGACAAAGAAATTTATTATATTGAATGAAGAATGCAGCTTTAAAATAAATAGTTTTAACTTAAAAAAATATTTATACAAACCTAGATGTATTACAAAGCTTTTCATCTAATAATCTTTCACAAACTTTTTTGTTCAAATTGCCATCAAATAATGGAATACCAAATGAACAATCCAATAGCAACCAGTCATTTTCCTCGAATGGCCCAGTTTCATTAGATATACCATTGTCAGTAGGAAATTCAAATGACAGCGTATTAGAAAAGCTTTTATTTTCAGAATTTTTACTATTTACTGGCTTTATAAACTGCTTAGATGAATCATCTTGAGTTTTTTTCAAATTAATAGAATTGCTTCCACTGGCTTTATGTACAGGAAATTGGTTAATTCGCATCATTGTTATGTAACCACAGTTATGTTTAAGATCTAATTCTTCCGAGATAATTTTTATAGCATAATGGTTTTCAATACAAGCATGCTTATGACTTGAATCTGAAAAGGATAAATAAATTCATGTATGAAAACAAAATATATATGTATGAAATCAAATATTAAAGTACTATCATCACTATATACAAATTCAATAAGAGTAAAGCTTTTTTTTAAAAAAACATGAAGTAACATATTTCAAAGAAGTTAATCCTCTTTCTTGAGTCACAAGCCCATGTAATCACTACAAAAGCAAATACTAGATTAAGAAGAAACAGAAAAGACAGAGCTGTAAATGCAGAACTGAAAAGAAACAAGTTTGAAATTGTATGTCAAACATGACAAATGAGGTGCATTTGTAATATAACTTGTTTTATTAATATTCAGAACTTGGTAAATTCAGCCAAATTCTGACTAATTAAATATAAATTTACATTAAACTTATATGATTTGAAGTTTTTTAAGTTTAATTTTGGAAAGGCAAAGGAAGAAAAGCTCATTTCATTAACAGTAGCTATATTTTACTTCAGAATGGCACTAACCACACTAAACTATCATTTTGCACGGACCGTGGATCACTATACAATACATCTTTACTAAGAGTATAAGGCCATGATTTAAAAGAAAAGTAGGAAAACTTCAACAACTTTATTCTTCAAAAACAATGTTAGAAAACTTGAGTACAATGGGTTAATATTAATATGGAGTAAAACAACTTCATCATTGCGGCATCTACAGAGCAAATTTTCCATGACTTAGCTAGCCTCATGATGGATGATGAAATGATAAAACATGGCTGTACCAATCAACATAAACATCAGAACAAAGCTACTAAGTCAGAACATTGGTAATTGCTGCCATCTGCGCTTTCACACCTTGAAGCAAAATTTCCAGGCTTCAATACAAAAATGAAATGAAGTTAAAGAACACAGTTAAAGGTTAATATGAAAATTTAATTGGTAAGAGAGAAGCAGCAAAACCAATTGACTGGAGATTAAGTGACATGAAAAGTGCTTTCTTGTCACACGCTAATCCAACTGTGAAGCTAACCCACCATATCTAAAATGTAAACACAGCAAGCTGTGACGGAGAAGAACAAGTTTAGTGAAAGCAAACACTCAGTACTACTACAAATAAAGCCCATATCTTTTAAATAAGTGGACATTCAAGAACAATATATAGATATTTAAATAAACTCCAAAGATCTTAACAATATTAACCAAGACATTGAAACATTATTGTTTCTTTGAAAAGCTTTAAATGTTACTGGTTCCACAGAGAATCTGGAAAAACTAATTCAGAAAATATAGAAATGCTTTTATAGTAATAAACTTAATTTTTTGAAACTTTACATATTTAAACTTAAGCCAACAGAACTCTGATTGTTTGAATCATTTATATAGAAATTATGGCAATTATTATTATCATGTATATAGCTAGCTTTTTGCAAATGTTGTCAAAATTTGAAAACTTGCTGACTTTATTTTAATTGGCACAAAGCATATATTTTGGACATTGATAGAAAATCAAATTTTATTATTAATAAAAATAATAGATTATTAATAATAAAAACAGTAAAGCAATACTCAAAAATTCTGCAAAACACTTTTAAATATTTCTAGATGAATGTTAGAATACGTAAAAACTTCATATCGTATAATTTTAAAGTATTTTACCTAAAAACCAATTATCTTGAACATAATATCACAAATATTTTAGAAATTAAAAAAAAAGAAAAAAAAGGCTACCATAAAATACCGTTAATCAGCCCTCCTCTAACTTTATAAAAAATTGAAATTTTCAAAAAATCCTGAGAAAGTGCTACCTTTCCCCCTTCCTTAAAGATCGCTGAAAAAACAAATTACATTGACAGATTGATAAAAAATGGAAAATACGTGAAAGAACCATGAAAAAAAATGGAAATTTTATGTAAAGATTGCTGTAAAAATGCAAATTTCATCAAAGAATCATTGAAAGAAAAAAAGAAAAAAAAAAAAAAAAAAAAAAAGATAATTTCTTCAAATGATCACGAAAATTAATGAATTTCATCAAAGTATAGCCAAAAAACAAGTATTACATCAAAAGATTACAGGAAAAAGTGCGAATTAAGTCAGATCTAAAAAAATATCAAAGAATCACTGAAAAATGCGAATTACATCAAAGGGTCACGATAAGAAATGCAAATGTCATCAAAAGATTGTCGTAAAAATGCAAATTAAGTCAAACGATCACAGAAAAACTCAAATTTCATCAAAAGATAGTGTAAAAACATTTATTTTGCTAAAAGATCGCGAAAAAAGGTGAATTCTGTTACAAAATCTCGAAAAAATGTGAATTCAATTACAAAATTTTGAAGAAAAAAAACATGAATATCGTCGAAAAACTGCTAATTTTGTTGGGGAAAAAAGGTAAAAAAGCAAATTCTATTAAAGAATCATGAAAAAAAAAAAACCCAATTCATTAAAGGATCATGAAAGAAATGTGGAAAAAAAACGTGAATTTCATCATAAGATTGCAGGAAAAATGTGATTTTTGTTAAAGAATCGTAGAAAAAAAAATATGCAAATTTTGTCAAATATTGCTAAAAAACCCACAAATTTCATCAAACATTGCAAAAACTCTACAAACTTCATCAAATATCATAAAAAACCGTGTAAATTTCATCAAAGATCCCGAAAAATCCCCACAAATTTTGTGAAAAGATCGCAGAAAAATCCTGTGTAAGCACACCTCTGAATATTTTTCAATTTTTAGTCACATCTGGGGGGTGGGGGATTAACGGTATTTTACAGTACTTACAGTATGCATTCAAATTAATATTTATATTGAAATATGGATCCAGGACATATAAAAAATAAGAAAAATAACTTTGATACACAACACTGATTTATTTTTTATTTTAAAAAGTATAAGATAATATTAGCAGTTATTTATTTTTTGTTTTGATAATTCACTTATTTGAGCATTAATTTCTGCAACTTCTACAGATTTCTCAGTTATTAATTTCACTTTTTTTTATTCTGCAACAATTTAATTTGTTGCGATACTTTTCATTTGCTGATTTCTTTTTCCATTTCTTTAATTTTACATTGCATTTCCGAAGCTTCATTATATCTCATACACAATATTTTTGCCTATTTTTCATCGGTGGCACATTTACAACACCTCCACAGAAATTCACGGCATCATATACTCTTCATAACCCTCGGAGCATCTTGCAAATGGGTAAAATTGTAATGTTGTTTTCTCTGCATTTTGTTTTAAATGCTCATATTCTAATGACAGTATTTTTTAGTCTCAAATTTTTACAATCTTTCAGATTAACCGAAAATAACTTCTTTAATGAATTTGCTTCTTCAATAACATTGTTTTTTTATAATATTTTTTATTAAACTAACACAACAAAAAGATTTTCATGTAGGAAAAGTATCATGGGCTTTGATATTTGGAATTTTTTAATCTCACCTCTAATTAAGTCAAGCAAAACACAACAGAGCTCCAACATTTGTGAATCACACATGCATCAGTTTTATCAGCATTATGTGGTTTGTGCACTACTTTTGTGCTAAAGGGAGAAATGGAAGAGAAAGAACATTATACGCAGCTGCACATGGATGGGATGAGAATAGCAGCTTTGTGAATTTAGCCATATGCAAGAAAAAAGGTGTAGGCAGAATCATGCTTTTGCGAAGAGTCCCTTAAAATGAGTTTTGATGCCACTTTTTCTTTCTTTCCTCCCCCTTCCTCTGCAAAGTTAATTTTATTTTGAAAGCCAAGTGAATATAGCAGGGAAAAAATTTCCCGTGTTTTAAAAATTTTTTAGGATAATTTCAATATTCCTTGTTTTTAGAGGGAAGTTTGAAATTCCATGAGTTTTCCTGATGGTATAACAACCCTGTAATCTAATTTTTTTTAATATATGACTTAGCCCAATGATCTAGTAATCCAAAATGGTAAGATACAAAATTTAGTCAAAATCGTTAGAACTGTCTTTTAGACTAATCGAATTATCTTAAAAATGTGAGCCCAATGGTCTTATCATAATCTAAAACAGTGATACAAAATTTAATCAAAATCGTTTAAGCTGTCTTTTAGATAATATTAGCTTAATCCTTACCTATAATGGCCCAAAATGACTAATCAAATTTTTTTGAAGGTGTCATACAGTAAAATTCTGATCTATCGTTCCCGCATCCTTCGTTTTCCTGCATTCATCATTTTATTTCGTTCGTCCCTGCACAAATTATATTTATATAATGTTAATGAAACCCACATGCATCTTTTTACAAAAGTACTTTTTACGCATTCATTGTAAAATTTTTCTCCGTACCTTAAAGAAATTGAAGGTCAAGAAGATCCACATGACATACAGGCTATTCATTTTGTACTTTTAGCATGGCAAGAAGTAACCTCTGCAGCCGTCCAGCATTGTTCCGAGAAATGCATTTTTGTGCAAAAAATTTATGAAAAATCTCAACAGAAGGAAAAGAAAATAATGATGTTGGTGACGATAATGTAAGGTAAGAGTGGTTGCGTGTAGTGGAGGATGTATCTGAAGAGAAATTTAACTATTACATTTCCATTGGTCAAGATGTTGCGACATATTGTGTCCTAAGAATATTATAATGTGTGATAATAAAAAAAATAAAACTAATGGCGAAGAAGCGGCGGATACTGTTCATGTCTATGAAGCAGCTAAGCCTGTACCAGTGCCAAGCCTGTCTAACGTAATTTTGGCATTTGAAATTGTACGAAGTTTTATACATGCACATGAAATTTACAGAAAATGGTGTACATCTTGAAAAAATGTTGTTTAAATTAAAAAATAAACAATCCTCCACCCTAGCAAAAAAGATATTCTTAAAATAAATATTTATTGTTATTATTTTATTATTTTTTAAATTATTTATTTTTTTACAGTTTGATAAGTATCAAATTATAGACTGGGAGGTGCAACACAAATGACTACGTCATCGAGTTACAGGATGAAATCATGATGTAGGACAAGATTATTAGGTGTAAATTAAGGAATGACTGGTCTGCCTCAGCATTTCTTGGTATGATATGAGTAACGGCGGGTGTTAACTTGTCATTTTGGCATCACTATCATGTCATCGAGTTACGAGATGAAACTAATGCCAAATTAAAAATAAGGTAAAGTATTTTAAGAATATTTTGGTCTGCTTGCACATATCCTGGTACAAATCCTTGGCAGACTGAAATTTATAACAAAAAATGACTTTATTATGTACAATTCAAACACTATAAACATAATCTTTTGCATTACATGGCAATAGATATTACTTCGCCATCGACTTTCAAGATGAACGAATGGTTTAAAAAAGCCTTATTAATAGTAGACTAGACAACAACTGATTCGGCATAAATTGGTATAAAGCAATATGAAAGGGGTGCCAAACCCCTATTTTGACAGTACTATCACATTATTGAGTTACAACTTGTAATTTTAGCACATTAAAAAGACCAACGAGTAAAATATGAATATTTCAGTCTGCCTCGTCATATCTTGGTACGAGACGAGCAGAGCGGGGCACCAATCCTCCATTTTGCCAGTATCATTACATCATTCAGTTACAACTTGAAAACCTGATGTAGGACAAGATTATTAGGTGTAGATTAAAGAATGACTGGTCTGCCTTGACATTTTTTGGTACGATATGAGTAGCAGTGGGTGCCAAGTCGCCATTACCACGTCATCGAATTACGAGATGAAACTGGTGCCAAATTAAAGGTAAGATAAGGTATTTTAAGAATATTTTGGTCTGCCTGCACATATCCTTGTAAAAAACTCTCAGCAGACAAAAATTTATAACAAAAAATGACGTTATAATGTACAATTCAAATCCTATAGACATAGTATTTTACATTACAATACTTCTTGGTGAACTTTCACGATGAATAAATGGTTTAGGAAAAGATTATTATTAGTAAGCGAGAAAATGAATGATTTGGCATATTAAGAGGCGCCAAACCCCTATTTTGACAGTACTACGATGTCATCGAGTTACGGCTTGAAATTTTGGCACATTAGAGAAACCAACTAATACCATACGGATATTTCAGTCTGCTTTGTCATATCTTGGTATGAGTAACATGTAAGATATGAGTAGCAGCGGGTGCCAACTCGCAATTTTGGCTTCACTATCACATCATTGAGTTATGAGATGAAACTGATGTCAAATTAAAGGTAAGATAAAGTATTTTAAGAATATTTTGGTCTGCCTGAACATATCCTGGTAAAAAGATTAGTATTGCCCATTCTGATAGTTTTTTGTTATATATTTCAGTCCGCTGAGTATTTGTATCAGGATATGCCCAGGCAGACCAAAATATTCTTAACATACTTTATCTTACCTTTAATTTGGCACCAGTTTCATCTCGTAACTTGATGATGTGACTGTGACGCCAAAATGGCGAGTTGGAGAGTGCTGCTACTCATATCATACCAAGAAAAGTCAAGGCAGACCAGTCATTCCTTAATCTACACTTAATAATCTTGTCCTACATCAGGTTTTCAAGTCACAACTCAATGATATGATGATACTGCCAAAACGGAGAATTGGCTCTCCGCTCTTCTTGCCTCGTACCAAGATATGACGAGGCAGACTGAAGTATTCGTACTGTACTCATCGGTCTCTCTAATCTGTCAAAATTTCAAGCCGTAACTCGAGTATGTCTTAGTAATGTCAAAATAGGGGTTTGGAACCTCTTTCATTCCGCTTTGTGCCATAATATGCCTAAACATTCGTTTTCTCATTTTTTAATAAGAACCTTTTCCTAAACCATTAATTCATCATGAAAGTTCAGGAAGAAGTATTGTAATGTAAAATGCTATGTTTATAGGATTTGAATTGTGCATTATAACATCATTTTTTGTTATAAATTTCAGTCTGCCAAGGATTTGTACCAGGATATGTGCAGGCAGACCAAAATATTCTTTAAGTACTTTATTTTACCTTTAACTTGGCACTTATTTCATCTCATAACTCGATGACAAAATAGTGATGCCAAAATGGTAAGTTGGCAACCGCTGCTACTCATATCGTACCAATAAATGTCCGGGCAGACCAGTTATTCCTTAATCTACACCTAATAATCTTGTCCTCTATCATGATTTCAACCCGTAACTCGATGATGTAGTCATTCGTGTTGCTGTCGCCCGCTCTATTAGTATTTATAGTGTATACATTGCATGCATTAGCAATGCATTAAGATTGTTTTTTGTGTTTTGACATTAACCTGCATCATTGTTTTCCTGCATTTATAGTTTTTTTCCCCATAACCCTTTAAAAACGATGGATCGAGGTTCTAGTGTACAGCCAAATAATCTTCTATTACCTCGAAATGGTAAAATACAAAATTTAGTCAAAATCATTAGATTTTTTTAAAATAAGAATGGCTTGACCCTGAACAGTAATTACGCACTAACAAAATTTTTTCAAACATGTGACCCAGCCAAATGGTCTAAAAATCCAAAATGGTAAAATGTAAAATTTAGTTAAAATCATTTGAGTCAATTTTAAAATAAAATTAGCATAAACCTGATCCATGGTGACTCAAAAATGAGCCACTAATCAAATTTTCTTGAACATGTGAGCAAGCCCAATGGTCATCTCATATTCAAAAAATGGAGAATAGAAAATTTAGTCAAAAGCATTAGAGCCATTTTTAGATAAAATTAGCAGCTTGATCCATAGTGACCCAAAAATGACCCATTAATTGAAATTTCTTGACCATGTGACCTAACTCATTGGTCTTCTTGTAACCCAAAATGGTATAATACAAAATTTACTCAAAATTGTTTAAGCCATTTTTTTTTAGATACAGTTAGCTTGACCCTGACTCATAGTGCTCAAAATTACACATAAACCAAATTTTCTCAAACATGCTACCTAGCCCTTTTTTTTTTTTTTTTTTTGACCAAAAAATAGCAGGATACAAAATTTAGTCATATTCGTTAGAGCCATTTTTAGGATAAAATTTGCATACACACACACAATTTTTGCTCATATTATAATATAAGATTGTCTAAATTATCAAATACCATTTTCTTTTTCAGATAGGGAATGAAGTGGAAATGGAATGTAGCAAAAATCTGTAACAGCACCTTGACCCTGAAAAGGTAATTACTAATTTAAACAGAATGCAAACATTGCTTAACATATATGTATGCAAATACATATATAAGCCATACTTATTTTTAAATCACCTACCTAATAAAAAATTAAAAACTCACAATAACTAAAAAAAATATATAAATATATATGAAAGGCATAATAGCATTAATAATTAAATTTAAATACAATTTATAAGAAAAAAATCATTGCCGGTTCAGTCTTATAAGCACAGATAGAGTTTTAAGTTAAGTAGGAGAGATTAGGGAGGGGAGGGGCATCTACAATAATTCTTAAAATAAGAATTATTTTTAATTTATGATTCTTCCACAAGAGGGTATAATCATTGCATCATACTTGCTGCTATAAATCTAACCAGTAACTTGCAAGCACATATGATTTTGTGACTTTAAAATATTTTAATATCAAAAGTAACAAACTACTCAGATTTTTAAAGCAAAATTTCAATCTCATTCTTTGTTGCTAATTTGATTGTTTTAATGTTTTGTAAACTCAACAAGATGTCTTTTTCAAATAAGCAATTAAAAGCCCAGCAGCCACATGTTTTTTGGAAAAACCTTATTTAAAAAAAAAGTTGATCTAAGGCAGCGATTGGACACAGACTCAATGAAGGATGATGGAAGCTCTCTTATTCCTGCCCAAATGATACCTCTATCCTATTTTAATTGCATACAACTTTTAGTATTTTATATTTCAAAGACTATTTTGTTTTGCAATTGGTTGGTTGGTTGGTTGTATTGATTTTTATGGCACAAAATCCCTTAAGGGACATGCTGTGCCAATCAAAGAGTAAAATGTAACAAATATGAAATTAACAAAAAAACAATGGAAAAGGTATCTGGATGGGGTATCCCATCCAGATGTCAAATATGGAGTACAAACATATAAAGGATCTACAACCTAAAACTCTAAATAAAAGCCAGTCTGTTTTAAAAAATCAAAAAGTGCCCCATGAGGTGTTTCCCCAATCAGGTTTGTCAATATAGGCGATGAAGAGTTAAAATGGATTCTGTACAAGTGCCGGAGGCCCGGACAGTCAGTTAAAACGTGGTGAATAGTAAGGTACTCAAAATGACAGTGAGGACACATGGGTGCATCCTCCCGAAGTAAAAGATGCTTGTGAGTGATTCTTGAATGTCCAACTCTCAGACGAGTCAGAATAACATCGGATTTCCTAGGATAAATGGTAGGCCAGGTCATGATTGTTGGTTTTACATGATGCAGTTTATTGGTGTATTCCAAGTCCCAACTTTGTTGCCAGTCATTCAAAATAAAATGATTGATAAGTAGTTTAACGTCTGAGAGTGGGACAGTATGATATAATGAAATTAAAGCACGCTTTGCTGCCTCATCTGCTTTCTCATTACTAGGGATACCCATGTGTCCCGGTACCCAGCAAAATAAAATATTATAGCCACGATTTGTCAAATTATTATAACGGTCCAATATGGATGATACATAAGGATGCTTTTTAAGATATTTAATTGCATAAATAGAACTATTAGAGTCTGTATAGATGATGAATGATGTGTTACGATGATGAGATATATGAATCATGGCTCTCTCTATTGCAATCAATTCCACAGTAAAAACAGAAATATAAGAATTAAGCCTATAACTTAAACATGTATTATCAGAAAAAATTCCACAGCCAACAACATCACCTTTCTTGGAGCCATCAGTGTAAACACCAGTATAATTTTGATAATTTGTACGGTGTGCTGAAAATAGCTGTTGAAAGACAGAAGGGTCCAATTTGTTTTTATCATATCCTTTAAAAGGATTAAGGAAAGTGATAATAGGAGGATGCCAGGGAGGTATACTATGTGGATGACTAGAACTTATTTCTATATTATTAAGAGGGCTATTGTCAATAAGATTTCTTATTCTAACACCAAAAGATGGGATGCAGGATGGGCGATGCTGATAAAGCCTATTATTGTTTGTATTTAAAATGTAGGTATTAAGTGGATGACCATGATGTGAAAGGATACGATAAAAAAGGTTTAGTCAGAGTTTTTCACGAATGTTGTATAGTGATGGCTTGTTGCAATCAACATACAAGCTTAAAACTGGAGAAGTGCGGAATGCACCAGAACAAATACGAAGTGCGCTATGGTGCACAGTGTCAAGCTTCTTAAGAACAGACTTAGATGCGGAACCGTAGACCTGGCAGGCATAGTCTATTTTTGCACGTATCACAGCACGATATATCTTAAGGGTGTATTCGAAAAAACGCTTTTCCACCTTCAGCAGCTTGAAATTTCCCGATACAATTTCAGACACATTTTTAAAAGTAGAATCATGAAACTTGCTGAGGGGATTCTTGAAGGGACGTATGAGGTGCCGAGTAAAGTCTTTTTACGCTCAATTCATTAGAATTTGATTTATAAGCAATTAACTTCTCTGGAAGACCCTTTTTTTCGTTCCCTTATCTCCCATTTCGGAAAAATCGGTTCAAATTGCCGTTTTTGATTGCTTTTTTTGCAATATTTTTTACGCTTATCAAAGAATTGACCTTTACGGCACCTTGTGCACTTTCTAAATAAGAGAATCTGCGAGTTTCATGTGTTTGAGAGCAAAAGTTAATTAAAAAATAAATCGGAAAACAAGCAGTTTGAATCGAAATACACCCTTAAGTAGAGATGTTCTATCTGATCCTCATGAAGTATTTGAAAGCACCTTAAGTAAATTCAATGATTTTTCACATTTAGTCCGTAGATGTAAGATATGAGGTAAAAAGGTAAGTTTCCTGTCAAAAATCAGCCCTAGATATCGAACGTTGTCCACAACAGGAATTTTAGATGAACCAATAAAAATTTCAGGATCTGGATGCAGATCCCTTTGTCTACAGAAATGCACACAAGAAGTTTTGTCTTGAGAAATTATAAAACCATTTTTATTAGTCCAAATGAGAATACGATTAACAGCTATTTGCAATTGACTTCCAATAAAACAAATATCCTGTCCGATACACATAATTCTAAAGTCATCAACATATAAATCTCCTTTTACTGAAGGAGGAAGTTGGCTGAGAATGTCATTTATTTTTATAGCAAAGAGGGTGACACTCAGGACACTGCCCTGGGGTACACCCTCATCTTGTACATAGAAACTAGAAAGAATTCCGCCTATGCAAACTTAGAAAAGTAGCACAGCAAGAAAGTTTTTTATAAAAATTGGAAGGTTCCCGCGAAAGTTCAAGTTAAAAAGGTCACGAAGGATCCCATAGTGCCATGTTCTGTCATAGGCTTTCGCCATGTCAAAAAATACTGAGACCAAATGGCTGCGTTTAAGAAAAGCTGTCCTAATGTAATGTTCAAGATGTATTAAATTATCGATAGTTGATCTACCACGTCGAAATCCACTTTGAAATGCAGCAAGGCAATTGTTAGTTTCTAAAACATGAACGAGGCGGCAATTAACCATTTTTTCGAGTAATTTGAAAAGGCTGCTAGAAAGTGCGATAGGTCTGTAATTATTAGGGTTCGTAGCATCTTTTCCTGGTTTAGGAAATGGAATAATGATAGCCCTACACCAAGCATGAGGAAACACATGTTCCATCCAGATTCTGTTAAAGAATGAAAGGAGGTTGTCAAGAGACGGTGTTGATAAATGCTTGATCATGATGTAGGTGATACCATCATGACCAGGTGCAGATAAGTGACAGTCTTTCAAACAGTTTGTCATTTCCGATATTACAAATGGATGATTATATGGAAGTGAATTATGGGTATTAAAATTAATCCCAGTCATTTCAGTATGCCTTTTGTAACTTAAAAAAGGATCAGGATATGCATCTGATTTTGAAATTGAAGCAAGGACAGACCTTATTGTCTCAGCAATGTTTTTAGGAGACGTGATAGTATGACTGTTATGTTTTAATATAGAAATATAATTTTCTGAATAAATGCCCATACATTTTTTTACTTTTGTTCAGAGTTCTTTACTTGAAGTATTGGAATTGATGCTTGAGACATAATTAATCCAGGATTCACGCTGGCTTTTGCGTCGCACTTTTCTAAATTCAGCCTTTGCTTTTTTATATGCAATATAGTTATTGTTATCCGGATATCTACGAAAAAAACCCCAAGCTTTTTGCTGTTTTTTCTTTGCCATTTGGCAGTCGTTATTCCACCATGGTTTTCTGTTGTTTGTGTGTAGTAGAGTTTTTGGAATGCTAGCATCAGCAGCATTGATAATACAATCAATTATATTATCAAGTGCTTTGTCGATGTCACCCACTATCATATTATTGGTTATATTTGCTAGTGCAGTAAAAGCTGGCCAATTGGCTCTGTCATATATATACTTTTTGGGATGATTATTAGAATCTCTAGCTGGAGTAGTCAAAGAGATAAAAGTCGGAAAGTGGTCACTGTCGTGCAGGTCATTTGAGACCCAGAAGTTCCAGAACGGATAGAGAGAAGGGGAACAAATTGGGAGGTCTATTGCATGAAAAGTGCGGGTTGGTTCGTGAAAATATGTGTAATCACTATTATTTAGCAGGCATAAGTCATTGTCTGATATGAGTTTCTCTATTATATCACCACGGGGATTATTGTTAGAATTACCCCACAGTTGGCTGTGAGCATTAAAATCTCCTAGGATAATAAAAGGCGTGGGGAGTTGGAAGATAAGATCATCGAGATGTGCTGATTGAATAGTTTGGTTAGGCGGTAAATATATAGTACAGATTGTAATGAGACATTTTATGTGTACACGGACTGCAACAGCTTGTAAATTAGTATTTAATGGGAAATGAGAGTGAGGTAAACTGCGAGAGATGAAGAGAGCCACTCCACCAGTGGCTCTATCACTACCAATAAAATCATATCTGTTGCATAATTACGTAGTTTTGCTTTGTCTTTCGGCTTTAAATGAGTTTCTTGCAGAGCTAGGCATAAAGGTTGGTGATATGAGAGGAGAATTCGAATTTCGTCATGTTTATTGTAATAACCACCAGGGCCGTAGCGACCGCCCCCCATAAACCCCATTTGGGGGGGGCCGACGAAGTCAGGGGGCCCCCTAATCGATTCTATCGACCTTTTTACCGAAGTTTATTTGTTTTGAAAATGTAAGAAAACACTTCTTTTAATGTTTTTATTTTTTCAAATTCTCCTTTTCTTATTCAGGGGCCCGCCAGGCAATTTCCCCAGGTGCATCTTTTTAAAAATCCCCCCCCCCCAATAATGAGGATTTTCATTAAAGGGTGCCAAATGCTTAAAATGTGCCAAAAGTGACCGAAATTCATACGTTTTCAAACATTTAGGAAGGGAATGTTGTTCTCTTTTTCCTCTCTGCTTCCAGTGTTCCCTCCACATACGCAGAAAACAAACTATATCATTAGAAAACAAATTATTAAAATTTTATTACAACCAGGGACCGACTTAGATTGTGGGGGGCCCCTTTCTAACTTTTGGATTTTTTCTTGAATTATGCTAAAGTGTCTAAAACTAACCTTTATACTAGTTGTCTATTCGCAGTTGTATGCAGAATAGCACAAAAAAGATAACTTTAAGAAATTATCGAATACATTTTTTTCTTCTGTTATAGAAATATAAGACTAAATGTGAGCCATTAAAATGTAAATACAACTGTGATGTAACTGTTAGATCCAGGGGAGGGGGGGGGGAAGGGGCATGGGGTTCCAAAACAGAGGAGGGATGAGAAAAGAGCCCCAATAAAGCTAAAAATAAAGAAAGAAAGAAGGAAGGAATTTTTGTCATTTTTGGTCATTTTTTATTAGCCTTAACAAAAAAATTATATTTGCCCTTGAGGGCCCCCGATTGAGGGGGCCCCACGTCCGATGCAGTTGTCCTGCATGCCCGTGACTTAGCCAGGCCCTGATTACAACAACATAGTATCCTATAGCTTTTAAAAGAAATTTTTTATTAATGTTTCCTCGTAATGTGATAAGTTAAAACTGTTATGTCCAATTTTGAGCCTTCTTTTTTAGACATCTTGTAATGTACGTAGGTAAGCAAAGTAAAAATTTGCAAAGAAATACTTATCTCAATCAATCTATCATTTTTTCTATAATTATCAAATTAATATTTTTAAATAAAGTTGTGACCAATTTTTTGGAATATCTTGTATAGATGTGAGTACAAAATTTATGCATGTGTGCAATATGATTTTTATTTTTAGTGTTTGCCACTTCTACATTATTTAAAAAAAAAGAAAAAAGAAAAAAAAATTACAGATAGATAGAGGGGTGGGGGGTGTCCAGAATGATGTTTGTTCCGGGGCCCCCCGTAGCGTTATCGGGGCCCTGTTTTTATCAAAAACCTTGTTTAGATTCCAAAAACGCAGAAACCAAGAAACTGAAAATCCTTATTTTTTTACTCGTTTTCTTCCTCGCTTTTTGACCATGGGTTTTTGCATGGAACTAAGAAAGATAAGGAAAGAGTACCGGTCATCGGATCGACTCTGAAGAAAGCCGGGTTCTTGTATAAAGCTGCTAGCGATAAAAGGGTGTTTTCTTTTGAAATACCGGAATATTATGTTCTTAGAAGATAGGTCATTTTTCACACCGATTTCACGACGTGGGTGACACAAATAACATCTAGAGAATCCCCTTAAAACTTAACAGCTTAGTTACTTAGTAGTAACTGGATTCCTTGAACTTGAAGGGAGTACTGGCCTATTCAAGTACTTTAGCAGCCCGCTAATGCATACAAGTACATGTTTGTAGACAACACGGCACTTCAGATGTGGATTTTCGTATGTTTTTTTCTGATTTATTTTAGTAATACGCATAGTATAGTATTTATAAAATTAAGTGTATATCTGGAGGAAAAAAGATCTATTCCTATACTAATCTGGTAAGTCATATTTATTACTTTATGTAATTTATATAGCAGTTATTAAAAATTTTAAGTATTAGAAAATTTTGCACAGCTTGGAAAAATATATGTATAGATAGAGCACATTTTAATAACACACATTTCTCATTTACATGTTTTTCATTTAAGCATTTTATTAGGGCTCCTTCACAAAATTCTTTTTAGTAAATCACACCATTCACAAAATTCTATTCCATAAAAATATACTCTAATTAATTTTATACTGTTAGGTTTTAAAATATGTGTTTTGAAAAAGAAACAAGTTCACCTGAAATGAGAAATTTAGCATATAGACTTAAATAAGTTATTATTAATAAATGTTTGATGCGAATTTCAATAACTGGAATTCAAATTTCATTTACAAAATACAATATATTTCATAAAAATAACTTTATTTTTCACAAAATGGGATCCAAGAAAAAATCCCTGCGTCAACTTCCGATTCCATTGCATTCATATGTTAAACTACTATTTCGTTTGTTAACAAGTAATAAGTAAATTCTCATTTAATTTATACTCTAATTTCCTTGAAAATCTAGAGTTCTAAATTCCTGTCACAATAAGAAATTGTGCTATTTTAAATTTTTCTATGCTCTTTCGTTCTTTCTTTCTTTTTTTCCGTGATGCTAAATAATCTCACAGGCCCATAAAGCCCATTCTTACCAACTAAAATACAAAGGGCCCCCGCAAATTTACTTTTCAAAGCTAATTTTCAATTCAATAAATTCAATCAGAGTAAAACATATATAGTTTTTTTATTATGAAATATTTTTTCTTACTATGCTGCAATTTGTAAAACATAAGAAATATTTTGAAGTTCAAATATTCTCAACTGTAATTCCATATGTCTTTTACAAAATTAATTGGTTACGTATAATTATGTATTTAATAAAATATTTTTTAATGTGTATAATATGTAGATAGTCAGTTTTAATTTAATAGTAAAAACGTTATTTAATCGAAATTTGCATGGTAAAATTTCGAATAATTTGAACATACGAAAAATGGATTTAGTAAATAAAAAAACAACTGATAGGATAATAGGGACCCCCCCCCCCCTCTGTGATGTCAGGCTTCCTCTACTTCTAATTCTTAATGGGCTCTGAAACTGACAAGAAATGGCACAGTCCTCGAGCCTGTTAAAGTGTTGCAGGGCCTATGTCTTTACGCACAATTCGAAATCTTTTGCCTCTTTTCCAAATAATAATTTTGCTTTCACTTTATCATTTAAGTTCTTATTTTAAAAATATTTTTGTTTACTTATTTTTAAAAAAAAGTCGGCATGAACTAGAGTTTATAATTGTCTTGAAACCTGTAGTTACTAGCATTTCATATTTTAAATGGGGGAAAAATGTATATAAATTGTTACTTTAAAAAAAAATAATAATATTTAAAAGAAACTTGTAAAATTTTTATAAGTCAGTTTCTGTAAATTCTTTGTTATTCAATACTTGGTTATGCAATGAATTTGGTTAATCGGTGCTATTTGAGGATAGCTGAGATCGATCTGTATACGGGCTGTTTTTTGCTTTTTCAATTTTGTTTACAGATAATTTTAATGAGGTCGCTTTCATTTTTAAAACCGGTTTCGAAAATTAAAGCATCCTATTAAAAAAATCTTTGCAAACAAAATTAAAAAAAGGTGAAAAAAAATCTGCATACAGATTGATCTCAGCTATCCAGTGAAAAAAAAATCATTTAAAAATATTGAAATGCAACTGAGATAAATTTCTTTCATAGTATTCCATTCCATTCTTCCATGCATTAGAGAATGGGTCTTTTCGCGTAACTGAAGTAGCCTCTTAAGTAGCGAACTGCTAAAATTATGTGTTTATATAATTTATTTATTTTCTATACTTTATAATAAAATCTTAGCATTATGTGCTAAGTAAAATAAGTAATTTGTAAAATTGTTTTAGACAAATTTTATTTTAACATTGTTAATTTATTTTTAAGCTCGGTGGCAGAACTATCTTCAAATGTCTGCAACGCTAATAATAATTTCAAAAATAGTCTGCAAAATGCAACGTATTACATAAATATATTTTTTCTGCTATTGTAGTGCTAATTAATTATGTTAACATGCATGTGTATGTGTAAATTATTTCCATCACTTACAAAGTAATAATAATAATAAAACAGAAAAGTCCACTTCCAGCAATATCTTTCTTTTTTTCCCTTGTGCCTTTGACGAAATTTTCGTTTTCTTCGCGATCTTTTGACGAAATCCGTCTTTATTTTCGAGATTTTTTGACAAAATTTGTCGTTTTTTCGCGAATTTTTGACGTTATCTGTCTTTTTTTCAAGATTTTTTGATGAAATTTGCCGTTTTTGAGTTATCTTTTTAACAAAATTTGCCCTTTTTTTCGCAAGTTTTTGATGAAATCTACTTTTGAGGGATTTTCTGACGAAATTTGCCGTTTTTTCGCGATGCTTTGATAATATTTGCGTTTATTCTCGCGATCTTTGGATGAAATCGCTTTTATTTTGCGACAAAATTTTGACGAAATTACGCGTCCCACAGGAAAGAGCTATTTTTTGTGCCCCATGACCGATTTTTTGCATAATTTAAGCGCAATAGCGCGTCCGTGGCATTGCTGAGTCTGCAGGTGTCCTTAAAACACCCGTCACAGTGTCGCGCGCGTTTTTCCACGGGTTCTTTAAGCAATGCATATTTATTTCGTATTTGTGCAGAGTTATGAATGTTATAATAATGTTAATAATGATTTAAAATACTTATGATAATTATTAAATTTGTTTATTACATTAATATAATTTGAAACTCATTGGAAACTTCAATACAAATATTTTTTTTAAAAATTCAGTTGAAAGTGGGGGGGGGGAGGGGGGGGCCCAAAGTTATATTTTTTTGGGGGGGGGCCTCAAAACACCTTGCTACGGCCCTGATAACCACGGCAGTTCCACGAAATAATATTAGTCATGAAGGAAGTAAAATGGAAGTATTTAAAAAGTAATTAAAATCTCTCTCTGTAAAGTAATAAAACATCATGAAATAGTAAAAGCAAATGCTAAATAAAAAACATATCTTTTAAAAGGTGACTTTTAGTGTTCATCGGGCACGAATTCTTCCAGCATAGTATTTTCATCATCATCCAAGTCATTAATATATGACTCGGAGTCCATAGCCTCTTCCACATAGTGCTTCAGCTGTTTACGATCTTTTACATTTTTAAGAAATGGGCTAAGACTGGAATTTTTCCTTCCTCTATCCACAGTCTTCCACTGTGGAGAGGCTGGACTTAGGGTTTTCTTCCTTTCAGTTTGTGCCTGAGATTTTTGTTTTAAATTTTGTTTTCGTAAAGTATCAGACTTTAGTGGTACTTTAGTACTTGTTCCAGGTTTGACATTGGTTTCGGGTTGGGATGATTTTTTGGATTGAGCAGTCAATTTCGGTCGCCGTTTCTCTAAATCAGTTATTTTAACCGGTTCTTTGGATGGCAACCTGCATTCTAATAGTAGGTTTTCAGACATTTTAGTAGGAAGACAGATATCACGGGATTCTTTAACAGGAGTACTGGTTGATTGTGTTACGGTTGATTTACTAGATAGAAATTGGGAATCAGTTTGTGTACTTATATGTCTTACGGATTTTGATTGATTCTTAAGTAAGCTGGAGTAGGAAATTCCTACGGATGGTGTTCTGGATTCAACAAGCTTTCGGGCATCTGAGTACGACAAATTCTGAGTAATTTTTATGGTAATTATTTCTTTTTCACGTCTCCAACTAGGACAAGTGCGAGAATAGGCTGTATGATTGCCTTTACAATTTGCGCAGCGTACGGAATTTTCACATGTTTTATTGTCGTGACCGACTTCCACGCAACGTGCGCAGGTAACAGATCCACGACATTGCCCATTGGTATTAGTATGCCCATAATGCTGGCATTTAAAACATCTGAGAGGGCTTGGTATGTATGGTCGAACTGGACAGCTTAGATAGCCAGCTTTAATTCTAGCTGGTAAATTAGGACTATTGAACGTTAAAATAATATGTTTAGTAGGTAGTATTTGTTCATTGCGACGGATAGTGATACGGTGTACATCTACGACATTTTGTTTTTTTAAATTTTCTAGAAGTTCAGCTTTAGTAGAGTATAACAAATCAGGCTCAGATATTACACCACGACTTGTATTTAGAGTTTTATGTATTTGTACAGAAACGGAAAAGGTGCCTATTGTAGAACAATTAGAAAGAATTTGTGACTGTTTAGCTGTAGAAACCTCAACTAGTAAATCCCCAGATTGCAGTTTTTTGATAGAATGCCCATCCCCCAGCACTGACTGGAATGTCTTTGCAATGAGAAATGGTGAAGTCTTTTTAAATGAATTATCAGATAGGCTATCAGTACGTTTAATGATAAAAAAATGAGTGAATGATAGAGTCTGTGCAGTTTGTTGCTCTCCACTAGGGAGAGAAGTAGAAGGAAAAGAAGTGATTCCATCCATATTTAGAAAAAATAAGATTCAGACCCCGGCCGCACCACCCTCTCCCGAGCCCTACAAGGGGATGCACATTCGTGCACCAGTGCTAACCAGGGCCCATACGGTCACAAGATAACCCTATGTCAGTCTCCATCCTTAACGAGATGACTAGTAGTTGCTCGATCACTTGATCCCTAGAGCCAGTGACGAAAGTCATCTGACCAGCAGATTGATGCATATGGGACCAAATGCACCTCCCGTCTACCTGAAGCAGAGGCCAAAGTAGTGTGTTGGTTTCCCTCAACTACCAGGATCCCCCTTTCCAGGGACACGGGTCGCCACGCACGGCCAACACGTGGGTGGTTTACAATTCTCCATGAATCGATATGCAGGATAACATCAGTTCATACAGAATTGCCCTCACCTCCAAAGAGGAAACCACAACGAGAGTGAAACAAAGAGGAAAGGAAGACCAGAGGAGTAAGAGGAAATGGAAAGGAGAAAGATCACTCAGGTGCCCCGGGGTTGTGAAGCCCGTGAATACCTAAAGAAGGTATCCCCCTGGGGCTGTTTTGCAATTGAATAGTGTAACTAATAAGACTTTATTTTGACAGTTAAAAAGGCGTTTTTACTACTTTAATGATTTTTTACAGATAAGTATGCATTGAAAAATTATCATTCATTTGATTTTTCCATTTGATTCATATTTCATATGATTTTTTCATATTTTTCATTTGATTTTATAAAGTATAATATAACATAAAATAAATGCTGTAATTTACAATAAATGTTGGAAATGTAAATATCATGGTGTCTGTCATTTTTTCACCACATTTTTGAAAATAAAATATGAATAATCATTTTGAAAATATGCCTCATTCCTAATTCATATGAAGGAACAATGGGACATTTTCTTGATAATTTAATTGGTTTATTAATCTAAAGTTTTAATTGTTATCGCCAAATTTACATTTAAAAAGTATATTAAAATGTTTCAAGATGTTATTCTAAAAATTTTTATTTTGTACCAAGGAAACATAACTATTGAAAAAATTTTTAAACTTTCTTGGAACATTTTTCTAAAATTTTAAATATTTATGGAATGTGCCTCAATTCTAACCAATTAATTTATGTTAATAGACATTAATTTTAATAAAAGTATTGAGGAAATTTTACTGAAAATTCTGTTTATAAGATCCTTTATTACTTTTGTAAAGTTTTATATAGAGAGGGGAGGGGTACTGTTTATCGGAATTTTAAGGTACATATATTATTTGAATACATATTGCTAACAACAACTTTATTAACTAACTAAGCAATATTTAAGTGAAGCATTTAATAACTTTGAATGAAAAAAAAATTTTTTTGGGTGGATTTTTAATGAAGAAAAAATGGTAGAATGAATTTTGCATCCCTTGATGTTTGACTTCCAGTGCAAGAACCTCTGCGGCGATGCATAATTGATTAAGTATAACCTAAAAATAATATTAATAGTTCAAAAATGAATGATATTTTTAATGATGTAGATGATTTCCAAACAGGAATAATCTGGAGTGTTTGATACAATATCTTTTTAATGTACAGCATTTATTTTCTTTCATACTTTTTACCTAATCATCGTAAGCATGGGATTTTTGAAATTCTGCACTAATGGAGGATCACTATAACAGAGAATTTAAAATTTGGTTATTCTCCTCTTCCTTAATTATTATTTGATAAATAATCAAAATGATGTAAAAAATCTGTTATTAGGTCTTCATAAGAAACTGATTGAAATAAAATCCTCCTCTAATGAAAGATCATTATAATAAAAGTTGAAATAATCAATGACATTAACAAAATCTTTCCTTTCTGATAGATATAATAGTGATTTGTAAATGAACTAAAATGTATGAACAAAAGATAAATTTCAAGTGCGAAATTCAGAAAAACTGGCTTTCCAATACTTTATTTTTACACACAGTACAATAAGGCAAACTTCTATTGTCTCTCCCTGCTTAACTCCATTCAGTATATTTCTTGGAAAAGGATGATGATGCATTGTATTCATTGATTTATGATCGACAACATCGCAATCATGGGGAAAAGAAAGAAAAAAAAAACAAAAGATTGATTTTTTCAAAATACTGAATATTTTACTCAAAATTTTCATTAACGCTGCCCTGGTATAAATACCACATTTCAGAAATTTTAACTTTTAAACTTGTAAAGGCCACAGTGTTACTTGCCTAAATTTACAGTAATAAGTCAGCCTTCTTACAGTAAATTAATAATATTTAATTATTATTATTATTCTATATTAAACATTAAAATCATATTTTTAGAATTCTGTCAATTTTGAATGAGATGAGTTATTTGCTTCTTTTTATAACAATTAAAAACTTGCACAATATTCACCTGGACTAAAACAGCAGAATGACAAAGAGCATCATTAAGAATTGGCAGTGCATTTGACATCTGAACTGTACTTGGATCATGTGCCCATGTAGTAACAAGTAGTTTCTCATGGTCCTAAAGAAAAATCCCAATAGTAGCAATTTATTAATATAAAAACAGTTTAAAAAATATTTTAACAGACGGATATAATGGATTCAATCATTAATTAAAAGCGATAATTTATAGTTCATATAAGATATTTAAATGCCTCATTTACAGACTACTACAGGAATATGAGTTTGGAACATAAATGTCTAATTAATACTTGGAGTTTTCTTCAAATAATATCCTTCAGATATAATAGAAAGAAGCTTACAAATATTGTCACTAGCATCAAACTAGAAAATCAGTATTCATATTTTTGAGCAAATTGGGAAATGAAAGACTATATATATACACAGTAAAGTCTCAATAATTCAAGGTGGATGAAAGCTAGCATATCTCAAACTACCAAACCTACTTTATTTATTGAAATAATAAAATTTAATAAATGAATAAAAAACATCTTTTAAAGTTCAGTATTTATTTAAAAGAAAAGTGTACTTACATATATTATTGATTTACTGCTGATAGCATCAGGTTAATTATATCTTAAAATAACTGTAAATTGTTTTAACATATAGCAGCATTCCATACAGTAATATTGTGCAGTCATCAAAGCAGTTATGTTGTCAGCTGAAATTTCCTCAGGCTGTTGCTCCATATCACATGACAGACTCTAGAGAAGCAAGATCCTTCAGGTGACTCATTACCGGTATAGAATCTGTAAGGTTCTTCTTATCTCTGCCCTTTTTTACACCCCAGTATTTTCTTATTCAGACAAAACACAGGCAAATCATCTCTATCAATGTCATGATTATTGGCTTTCTATACTCTTGTCCTTCAACATTTTGTACCCAGATTTAAGAAGTGTTTCTGATGTTATTTAGCCCAATGATTTAGCCACGAAATACTCAGTGTTCTTCATAGTAATTTTTTTCAAAGCTTCTACAATGATTTCCTCACCTACTATGGATTGTAGAAGAGATTGTAGCAGTCTATGACAATACATTATTTAAGGCATTGTAGTTCTAGATCCATGGGCAGAGAACTCGTGAATTTTGGTAAAAAAAATTATTGCACAGATATGATCATAGTACAGATCACCCTCATTTCGATGTGAATCTGTGTTATTTATCAATAAGATGTCTTTGCAAGGCAGATTTATTTCTTTTCAAATTTTTTTAACTTCTGACAAAATTGTAAAATAGTTTTATATTTCTTGAGTCATCCAAACACTTTTTTGGTTCTTATACATAACTGGCATTGAAGATATCAAGACATGCTTAAATGCATTTGGCTTTGCAGCTTTTACAATAACAAATAATTTATTCTTGTGATTTCCTGAAGAATTTGTTGCAACAAGAAGTGTTAATCCGTCTTTGCTTTTTTTGTGACCTGGAAAATTTCTCTTAACAGGAAACCAGTGTTTTAGAAGGTAGTGTTTTGAAATTAAGGCCAGTTTCATCACAGTTATAAAGCTGGTCATTATCAAGGCTCATTTTTCATGATTTCTTGTAAAATTGCATGGCAACCTCATAATCAGAAGATAACTTCTCTTCATATATATCTACTTGGCAGATACTATATCTTTTTTCCCCACTTGTTATGTTAAACCAGCCTACACTAGCAGTGATGTTTTCACTACCCTTTTCAAATCAGCAAAGCTTTTTCTTGAAGAATCAGACTTGAAAGAGGGCAACATTTTTTGTCTTTGCTGAGTAAACCATATATAAATTGCCTACTCAGACTTTTTAAAGGATTGTCTGCCCAAGGATAAATCAGAACATGCGTTAGAACAAAATACTTTCTAGTTAGCTCACAGGCATTCAAAGCCTGAGAGCTTATGTGTCTGCCTGTTCTGTATGTATGTATGTATTTATGTATGTATGTGGGTGATTCTCAAAATAGGGGACAATTTATGTCTTTCAGCATACAAAAAAAATTGAGAGATTTTCTGTCATGTTTTTATACTTAGATATGTTTGTCTTAATATTATTCATTATTTGCACTCAAGAATTACTCACTTTTTAGTTAAAAACACCTTAAAATAACAGAATAAATGTTCAAAATGTCATTAGCATGGATGTCCACAGCAGCTGTGCCTTGTATATAATAGCTTTTTCAAGAGTTAATATCATGTTTATAAAATAAAACAAATGTTATTCTTTCTTTAAATTAATCAAGGAGAGGATTTATCCAATAAATTTCTTTTTAAAAATAAAATTATAGTATATAAAAAGAGAATTAAAGTTTGTCCTCCATATTCTGTTTTCAAAACAAGGTCATACTATAACAGCTGTTTATTAATCAAAATTTCATTTTCACATATGACAATACTTTGAAAATATAAAGTTTCTCCATGGCAACAAGTAGCCATTTTATTCCAGCCTGAAAATAGAAGCATGTATTGTATTTTAAAAATAGAAGTTGAATATTAGGCGAGTACATCAATTGTATGTCATTAGAATGGATAATAATTTTCATGTTTATTTTATAGTTAAAATTTTTATTTTACTTATTTGCATAGAACTTTTGTGTTTTAAAAAGCTCCAGAAAGGACTATTGCATTGTGATTATATTATGGCTCATAATCTTATTTAGAATTAAAATTTGTCATTAGCATGGACAAATATCAGTGTCATTAGCATGTTTTTTCTGTCCATGCTAAAGACTCCTATGTGCATAAATGTAACCAATACTTATATTGTATCCTTTTTAAAGTTTAATTTTACATATAAATTTAGGTATTACATTTATTATCCCTAAAATATGCATTAAATCTGTCAGAAAATCACTAAGACAGCTTCTTACACTGTTAGTGTCAGAATGTTGTTCATGTAAACAAAGTTTGCTCTTTGGTAATGTTTTTATTCTCCTTATATGTATATATCTAAAAATGGAAACTATTTGTTGGAAAGGAAGGCTAATAAACGTAGAAAAAAATATTTAAACAGGAAAAAAAATAAAAATTTCTTAATATATTTATTCCATGCAATTTGTTTTGTCATCAGCATGGCTCAAAAAATACTAATTATTTTTTTTAAGTTAATTTTTAAATATTTAGCTCTGCTGACTACATGTAAAGTATACCTAATACTATATTTTCAACACATATTTTTTTCAGAAATTTTGCTAACAGTAATTTTTTTAAGATTTCATTTTTGAAATTGTCCCCTATTTTGAGAATCACCCATGTATGTGTGTGTGGGATGTGATACATCATGATAAAAATATCCCATTCACTTGAAATTTTGGATATGGCTTTATTCTGATGAGATGCTTCCCCGATTAGTTTTTGGAGTTTATTCGATAAATATAAGGGGGGAGGGGTGGAATGAGGGGCTGGTACTCTTCCCCTTAATTTATATAAATGGGTTTTTAATGCAAAATTATCAGATTTCATTCAAATTTTAGATATAGGATCATTCTGTTGAGGCATTTTCATGATTAGTTTTGGGAGTTCATTGGCTAAGTATAAGGAGGGGGAAGGGGAACCCCCTTAATTTAGATAAATGTTTTTTTCATGCAGAATTATTAGATTTCATTCAAATTTTTGAGATAGGATTCTTCTGATGAGGCATTTACATGATTAATTTGGGAGTTTATTGGATAAGTATAAGGACAGGGATGGGGGCTAATCTCCCCCACCCCTTTAGATAAATGGGGTTTTTATGTAGAATTATCAGATTTCATTCCAATTTTAGTGGTAGGATAATTCTGATGAGGGTACCTCCATGATAAGTTTTGGGAGTTCATTGGATAAGTATAGGGAGGGAGGAACATAGATTTTTCATGCAGAATTATTAGATTTTATTCAAATTTTAGATACAGGATCTTTCTGATAAGAAGTTTCCATAATTAGTTTTGGGAGTTCATTGGATAAGTATAATGATGTGAGAATGGCAGCAAATCCATACCCCTTAATTTAGACAAATGTGGTTATTAATGCAGAATCTTTAGATTTCATTCAAAATTTAGATACAGGATCCTTCTGATACTGCATTTCCATGATTAGTTTTGGAAGTTCATTGGCTAAGTATAAGGAGGGAGGAACGGTGGCAAATACTCCCCCTCCACCTTAATTTAGATAAATGGGTTTTTCATGCAGAATTATCAGATTTCATTCAAATCTTTAGACAGGATATTTCTGATGAGAGCACCTCCATGATTAGTTTTGGGAGGTCATTGGGTAAATATAACAGAGGGGCAGAGAGCTAGCCCCCTCCCCTTAATTGAGATAAATGGGGTTTTCATGTAGAATTATCAGATTTCATTCAAATTTTAAATATAGGATTATTCTGATGAGGTGCCTCCGAGATTAGTATTGGGTGTTCATTGGATAAGTATAAAGGAGGGGGATGGGGGTAACCCCCTTAATTTAGGTTAATGGGTTTATAGGTATTATGGGTATATAATAGGTTAATAGTGATTTGCTTCAAATTTTGGATACAGGCTCAATATGACAAGGCATTTTCCTGATTTGTTTTGGGAATTCATGGCGTAAGTATAAAGGGGATCAGGGGGACTATCCCTCTTATTTTAGATAAATTGTTTTTCATGCAGAATTAACTGATTTGCTTCAATTTTTAGATGCAGGTTTACAGTGATAAGATGTTTCACTGATTAGTTGTGGGTTCTTTTCTTAAATATAAAGAGGAGAATGAACGATCACTATCTTAAATTAGATAAATGGGTTTTTTATGCAGAAATATCCTATTTGCTTTAAATTTTGGATGTAGGTTTTTTTCCTGATAAGATAAATCTCTGAATAGTTTTGGAGGTTTAATGGTTAAGTTGAAAGGAGGGAATGGGGAAAAATTCCTTTTAAATATTACATATGGATTTTTATGCAGGATTATCCAACTTACTTCGAATTTTGGATATAGGTTTATTATATGATAAGGCATATATATACCTGATTAGTTTTGAGGGTTCAATAGTTAAGTGCAATGAAGAGAAATGTAGGAGAGCTATTTCCCACCTTAATTTGTTTTTCGAAGGTCATTATACCTTGAAAATAGAAGATATGTAATACACAATATGCATAGCCTGTGAGTTCAATGACATCAGTTTAACTGGGCAATATACTTTTTATTTACTTCTGTTCTGCTACCAATCACCAACTGTGACTTGACCTATGAGGTATTCAGCTGCAAGTTTTTGAAGATTTTCTTCCTTACCAAGTCTTTTTAATGCTTCCAGTTTCATTTCTAATGGAATAAATTTCATGTTTGGTCGGTAAACAATACACTTAATTGAGGGGAAAAATGGTACTTATTTTTAAAAAACCTATAAATTTGGAAAACGAAAAAAAAAATCAGTCGGACAAATGTACATTTAGACGGGAAAATGTTATTTACTATAAGGACTTACAAATTGGAAAAATTAAAAAATCAGTCTGAACAATTCCCATTCGACAGAGGAAATGTACCTTTAGTCGGAAAACGGTATTTACCTATAAGAACTTACAAACTGGAAAAATGAAAAAATCTGTCGGGAAAATGCACGTTTAGTCGGAAAAATTTTATTTACTATAAGGACTTACAAATTGGAAAAATGAAAAAAATCAGTCAGAAAAATTCTCATTTGATAGGGAAAATGCACGCTTAGTCGGAAAACGGTATTTACCAATAAGGACTTACAAATTGGAAAAATGAAAAAATCAATTGGGAAAAATGTACGTTTAGTCTGAAAAATGTTATTTACTATAAGAAATTATAAATTGAAAAAACAAAAATATCAATCAGAAAAATTCCGTTCGATAGGAAAAATGTACGTTTAGTCGGGAAAATGGTAATTTACCTAAAAGGACTTACAAATTGGAAAAATGAAAAAATCAGTCGGAAAATTTTCCCTTAGATCAGGAAAGTGTACGTTTAGTCAAAAGCAATATATATTAAACTATAAAAACTTGTGAATTGGAGAATTTTTTTTATTGTAGTTTTTAATTAGAAAAAAAGAAAAGAAAACAATTTTGAACAAAGAAAACTCACGTAAATTTGTTCTTAGTCGGAAATATTTCAGATTTTCCTCTTTTGATAAAATCTATACATTTGAACTTTGATTTGTCGAATATTGTGAACTCAAAAACCTCGATATGATGAAAAAATACTTATATACATGTTCTAGCGATGTTAATATTATATGAAACCTTGATATTTTGGTGTAAAACCTTGATGTACTGAATTTTTTTCGTGCACTCTGACTTCGAGCTATTGAGATTCAGTTGTGAAAAATTTTTACTTTGGTGTGCAAATTTTAAGATATTCTGATTGAAGTGATACAATTTTTCTCTAACTTGAAATTTAGTTAGAAATGTGTATCACTGAATTTAGGTGATATCCAATGAAAATTCAAAAATCAATTGTAAATATTTAGTGCTTTTCCTTATCAATCTGCATATTTTTCAAGCTACACGAATTTAACTTTTAATCAAAAATAATTATGGTTTTGTTTTTCTATTAACTACTTTTTTAATGTGAATTTTGTTTACTTTATGTAATTTTAATAATAATTGATGTATGAAAATTGAAAACACCCAAGTATTTGGAATTTTTACATCAAATTAAACTGGATATTTTACAATCTATATGACTTTACTTCTGTCAGAAATAATTCGGTCGTTTTCTTTTTCTTAATCAATTGTATTCGATTGTTTTTTCATATTAATATAACTACATTTTGTTAAGTCAAAGAAATGTAGCTGACACCAAATTTTTACGCAGATTTAAAGTATGTCATTAGAAAGATTTGTGAACTTAAATTTAAAAAAACTATTTTTGACAAGCTTTTGGTCTTTAAAATAGTACTTGAGCAATCAAATTTCAATTTACTCATAAAAGATCTGCTAAAAAGATTTTAACTGGTTGCTAAAAATTAAAGAGATAAAACATTGTTTCCATTTCCAGGTAATGTTTTGGAACAAACAGACAACTTAAACCCTTCCCATGTGTCAGTTACAAAACAAAACTATGATTGTGCCACGATGGGCATTCCTACGAATCCCTTATAACAAATTTTCTTAATATCTAATTCTATCCTGCATAAACCATTAGTATTCTAACTCATGATCATTTAGCACGAAATCGTTAAGGCCGTTAATTGTTATATGTTGCTATTCATGAGAATATTTTCATATATATTTAATAATTCAATATTTTTTGTTTCAATTATGCCACTTCCTAAATGAAAACAACAAAAAATGCAATACATGTCGTGCAATTCGGTTTTATTGAAACATCGTTTTATAGATCAACTGGCCAAATTTCTGCAGCCGTTTTAGGTAGGAATGTGAAATTCAAGAAAACAAAATCTGATAAACAAATAATTAATAACATATTTTAGTATATTAGAAATGTTTCTCCTAAAAAGGCAAAGAAGGTTGAGCATTTTTGAATATTTGGTATATCTCATCAGCTGTTTTAGATAGAAGTGTGGAATTAATGAAAATAAAACTACTAAAAAATAACACAACCCTGCAAAATTGAAGTTTTTGAAAAATACAAAAGAAGTTTCAACAGATTTTTATGTTATTTGGTGTGCTGATTTTGTAAATAACCTCCATTTTTCCCCATCATGTCAAGCTTTTTTATAAAATTGATATCAATATTTTTGCTGAAATCTTATTTAGAAAGGTATTGTCTCGAGCAATTTTACATATACTATCTGCAACAGTGGTTTTATCCATTTAAATCTATGTAAAATAACCATTTCTTAGTGAGGCAAATTGGTTTTTCAGAAATCGATTACTATTTATAAGTTTAAACGGATGAAAATCACTGCTGTCAGACCTCTTTTTGACCTAATGCTGAGTTTTATCACGACTGTCCAACTCACCAATGAAGCATGGGTATTTTGTGTATTCGCCTTATTCAGCAAGATAACTTTCAAAACACCGCAAATAGTCCAACCGAGTTCAACATATTTTATTTTGTTGAGAATAAGAGCCAAGTTTACTTAGCGTTCTTTTAAATGGACCTATTTACCAACTGGTACAAATACATACTGTCTTCTGAGATAAAGGACAACTTAAAGATGAATCTATTAACAGCCTCCATTCACTTTACCGTAAGTAATATTAAAATTGCTGCCCAGTCACTGAACAGCAGAACAATAGACCAACTTCTCTTCCTCAAAGTACTTGACACATTAATTTTTTTAATTCCTTTTCTATTTTATTTTTTTTCGATTCCTGTACAAATAGAAACAGGTTTCTTTGGCCAATAAGCTTTTTTTCCTTTCAATTTGAAACTTAAATTTAAACTACCTCTTTGGAAATGCTCATATCTCTTGTGAGATCATTAAGTTCAAGTGGAGAGAAGAACTGAGGAGAATAGCTTCTTAATATTCGGCATCGGATCCTTAAATTCTGGATATTCCTAGTCTGAAGACTGGTGAGATAATTGACAATTCAATACAAGTCCATGAGGAATGGGATATATGGTTGATGGAATGTTCATAAAAATCAAAGTAAAACTGTTTTTTTTTCAAGAAAACGTGACATGATAGAGTTTTTCCATTATTATTCTTTAAATTAGTGACAAAAAATACACAAGATTCAGCTATCAGTTCTTTTATGTATTTTTTTTCATTGCAGGCCAATGTAATTAAGCATGTATTTCAGGACTTTAGAAATTGCCCTCTAAGTGAGTTAAAGGGAGTCAAAAATTCTAAAATATTTGGCCATATTCTTGCGGCAGTTTTAGGTAGGGGCATAAAATTCAAGAAAGCAAGCTAATTTAAAAGAAATTTTACATGCATTTCAGTGATTTTAGAAATTTCCTGCTTTTAAGAGGATTAAAGGGGGTATATTGAAACTCTTAGATGATTTCGCAATGTACTAAAACATACTTAAACATATATTTTATTAGTTTTGGAAATTCTCAAGTAGGTAGGTTTAATGGGATGATGGTAAGTTTTAGGTCGTTTCACCATATCTAAACACAAATTTTAGGTAGGAGAGTAAAATTCAGTATAAAAAACCTACCAAAAAATTGTTAATTACAGTACTTCAGTGGTTTTAGAGCTATTTTGTTTATTCTATCGCCAACATCAACTTTGAAGGGGATAATGTAAAATTATATGAATAAGACAACAATAATGGTTAATTTATTAGATGTTAAGAAAATATAGTTTTATTTAATTTAATATCTGTGATAATTTTTTTAATTCAATAATCTTTTAGGAAAACGGACTAGTGTATCGGGCAAAGGCTGCCGGTATATATATATATGTGTATGCATGCGTGTGTGTATTATATAAACATTTCATTTCGCAATATTCATCTAAATTGTTCTAAATTTCCAGCATATTTTTTCTCTCTATTTTTTAATAATACTTGTTATTTGTTTCTATTTAATTTCCCATTAATTTTAAAACTCGTATATTAATAAATATCTCATTCAAAATCTTAATCTAGAGATTTTAATCCTTTATAAAATTTATGAGCTATCCAATCTATAATTTACTGAGAGAAGCTAGTTGCTAGTTTTGAATGTTTGAAAAGCCTTTTTGTTATTTTTATTTCCAATCTTAATTCCTGTAATATATGTTCCCACGCTTTTTCGATGCTAGGCTTTTTATCTCAAAAACACCACACTACGAGGCATGGATTCCTTTAGCTACTCCCCCTCTCGAGTGATTAGCTTAGCTGCACATCTCTAGAAGTACTCCTTTCACGGATTGACTCATTTCTGTACTATGTCGATATGTGTCATCTTCTGTGAATCTAACAAAAGCAGATGCAGTGACTTCGGAGCTAAGATTTCTGTCTTGTTTGAAGTGTTTCGATATACAATATCTCCTGTCTATGACACTTGTAGTTTTCTAAATTTTCTTTTTAAAATCATATAGTATGACGCAATGATTTGTGCCAAAATATGAATGTCTTATGAATTTTTTCATATGTAAGACTCATTTAAATTTTTCTTGTTTGATGAATAAACAACTTAGAAAACAAACTGGCTCTGTTTCTGATGGAGAAATCACCGGATTATGGAATCCATTGCCTTGCTACACTTACGCTCTGACCATATAGTTTTGTAGTATGACTACAAAATAACCACCTTGTATTCTCAATTTCAATTCTCTGATTATCAGCTATTATCAAGAATTTCACACAAGTTGACTAGATTTGTCGACTGCAGAATAACACAATCTTTCATAAACTGCCAGGATTCCATGAAATTAATGCATCATGTTTTATATATATGTATGTATATACAGATGCATACATATATGTATGTATATTATACTTGGTATTAGAGGTCTGCACGGGCCGAAATTTCCAGGCCCGAGCCCGGCCCGGCCCGAACGAAAGAAATATTGGCCCGGCCCGAAAGTTAAAATTTCGGCCCGAGCGAAAAAAATATTGGCCCGACCCGGCCCGGCCCGGCCCGAAAGTTAAAATTTTGGCCCGAGCTCGACCCGGTCTGCAAAAAAGTTTAAAATTCGGCCCGAACCCGGCCCGGCTCAAGTGAATTTTTACAGAACATTGATCTTTAATCTTATGGAAGAGTTCTGACCAAAAAAAATTAGATTAGTCTTTTTTTTTTCATGTTTATAATCTCCATTTATGCAGAAGTGCCGTAGGCTGCGATATTTACGCTTTTAAATGAATCTTTGTTTGTTGTATGTAAATGTTTCAGTTATCACTAGTATTATTAATCCATATTCCCTGTAATGGAGACAAAAAGTCGAAAAAGCGGTATATGGTAAAATTTCCAAAGACAAAATCGCTTTGGAATGAAAAAAAAAAAAAAAAAATACATTCCCTTCTTAACAGATGTAAATGTTTAATATATTTTTTTCTCTCGTATTGTTGTATTAATTTTGGATTAACATTTTAAAAGAAACTCTCAGTTTTCAGTTTTAAAAAAAATTCCGTCATAATCATGTTTTTTTTTTTGTGTGTGTGTGTGTGTGTGTGTGTGTGTAATTCTATTTTAAAACGCCTAGTAATCTACGATTCTTTAAAAGGAATAAATTCTAATGTTTAATTGTAGAATAATGACTAACGGCTTAAAAGTACCGTAATTTATGGAAGAAACGCCGCACCCTCAAATATTGACATCATTTTGAAAAAAATCGGCGTAATCGCCGCACCCGTCGTAAACGCCGCAGTCAAAAGGAATTATTTTGCCTTATTAAGGAGGTGATAACATACCTAAAATATCGCATAAATACGGCAAAAAACTAAATTATTAGACTAATTAAATTATTAAAATAACTAATTGTCAAAAAAAAAATATGTAGGAATAAAATATTTATATTACAGAACCAATTTTCCGGAACTTTCGGATCCGGAATTTTTTCCTGAAATTTTTTTGATATGTGGATTTTTTTTCACTTTAAATACATACTGTAAAATCTTGAAAACACTGCTCCCATTTTGAACAATTTTCATTTTTCGAAATGTATATCAGTTTGTAAGCCCGAGACCAAAAATATTTTCTCTTTTAACAATAATAAAAAAGAAAAAAAAAAATCCAAGCACAATTCCTTTCTGCGTAACTAAATGTATCTATGGAGAGCAGATGATCGTAAGGCCCAAACACATTTGACCACTTCTTGGAGTTCGGTGTCGGTTCGTTTGTTGTGGTGATACGGTGTTTTTTATCTTAATGAATTTTGCAGGAAAGGAATAGTTGTCCGGCAAAAGCAAAATTTTTCCGTCGAGTGGATTGTTTATCTCTTGATTCTTTTGTTCGCTCCTTTCCGTTTTATTATGAAGAAAACGCAAATTGATCCTATACAAGACTTCACCACTTTTTTCCAGGAATTCAGTTGAAGGAAAGAGTATTGCAATCTGAACTCATCTTTATTCCGATAATGTTGACTTTCGAGAAACCTCAGACCACTTGTTTTTCTTTAGAGTTATTTTGTACTGGACCTTTTTGCAGGGTGCTGTAACTTTTGAATAACTTATTATATTTTAATAAAAATTTATTACACAGCCTAATTTACTATTATTGCAACGTGCTGAAAATTTGAACGAAATCGGTAAATTATCAGAGAAGACATCGATTTTTTTTTAATAATAAGAAAGAAAACACGTGTTGCTTATCGTTTCTTTCTGTTTTCTTTTTCGTTTGTTTGCAGATCATTAATTTCTTTTTCCACACTAAAACATTGCGGTTTTGATGACACATTCACGGGGTCCTTTTAAATATAAAAAGAATAGAATTCAAATAATTTCTCATTTTTTCCTTTATTGGAATTTTTTTTAACTTTTTGGAACATTTTTTCCCCAAACGTTTATGAAATATGTCTTAAAGTGTACCAATAAATATGGGTTATCGGTTGTCATAAGAACGGAAATTACAAAATCTCGCACTTATGGCTGGATAATACAGAGCCGTGCGAAAGGGGGGGGGGGGGGGGGCAAGTGGGCGATCCCCCCAGACGCAAAAATTAAAGGGGCGCCAAATTTACACCAACAATGTCATTTTCGAGGGATTAGCATCAAGTTGGGAGGAAAGGGGGCGTCAAATTGAAATTTTGCCCTGGGAGCAGTTTTTTCTTCGTACGCCCCTGGCGAAGGGGGGGAGGGAGGCGTCCCGGGCGCGGAAATTTAAGGGGCGCTAAATTTATACCACCAACGTCTTTTTTTGCCTATTGCAAGAAAAAATTGGGAGAAGGGGGCGCCAAGTTCTAACTTTGCCCTGGGCACAATTTTTTCTTCGCACGCCCCGGGATAAATAATAAAAAAAATTTTAAAAATATGCAAGTCATCATAAGAATGAGAACTGGAAAATCTTGCATTAACAGGGGATCGAAAATATCGGATGGAAAATACTGTAGTTTTCGTGACTGAACTGAAATATACCAACAAAAGAGACATTTAAATTGTGAAATTCAGAAAAACTGGCTTTCCAATACTTAGTTTCTACAATGAAGTGCAATAAAAGCAAGCATCTATTGTCCCTTCCTGCTTACTCCTGTCACCGTATTTCTTGGAAAAGGGTGACTCATGATGTATTGCATTTGTTGATTTACGATCGGTAACATTGCGATCACGGAAAAAAAAGGAAGGAAAAAAAAGTGATTTTTTTTCTTTTGAAACACTGAATAATTTGCTCAAAATTTTCGTAAACGCCGCCCTGGTGTAAACGCCGCATGTATGAAAATTTCAACTTTTAAACTCGTAAACGCCGCGGCGTTTATTCCATAAATTACGGTATATGCCTTTTTTGAAATATTTTTGAACAAAGCCAAATATTACTGATTTATAAAAAGTCGAGAAAAGGATTTTCATATAGGAAGATTCAATAGGAACTGATTATTTTGGTCCATGAAAACTAGGAAGAATGGAAGTCTCGGCTTCGTATGGAAAAAAAAAGTTAGGCCCGGCCCGTCCAGCAAAAAAATTAAGGCCCGAGCCCGGCCCGGCCCGAAAGATTAGTGACTAGGCCCGGCCCGGCCCGAATGCCATTATTGGAAATCGGCCCGAACCCGGCCCGTGGGCCGGGCTCGGGCTTCGGGCCACGGCCCGGCCCGTGCAGACCTCTACTTGGTATCTTATTTTTCATACTACTCGGAAAAATTTCTTCTTGGAGTCGGAAATTTACGAGTCTCAGGGGTGGTTTACGCCCCTGAGTAGAGAAAAAGAGTGAGTGAGACAGGAATTCATTGAAAAACTATTTTCTCCCATTTTGACCAGGTATGATCTCCTCCCTACATGTATAGGAAGAAAACACTCATAGTCTTATGAAGCAGGGGGAGGGGGGAATTCTGCAGGTGACTTTGGAACACTCAGTTGACAAATGAACTAATGAACAGCAAGAACCAGATACTTTAATTTCATGGTGCAAAATAATTCTGTATATGTGTTGATCATTATTTGGGAGCTAAACTGATTTTCTTTTCACTAACCTCGGATTTATGGGACACTTGAACTATTAAAACCTTACTGTATGTATATACATATACACTATATGCCATATCATTTACTACATTACTCATAAATCAGACTTTTATTATTTAAATCAGATTTTTATGATTTTTTTCAAAGTGTAAAAAAACTGAATTGATAAAGAGTTTTAGGTTTCCAAAACAGTTAAAACTAATTGTTAACATAATCTATGTTTTTACACTTTAATTAATTAAATTCAACTATTTGATGGTAATACAGAAATTATAAAAACTGTAAATTAGTAGTTTCATTAATTAATAAAATAAAATTAAGTTATACACTTTAAGTTTGTAATAATTATGTAAAACTGTATTAAATACTACTGATATTTACATTTATTAAAATTATCAGTAATTTCATTTAATATTAAAGTGTTAACACTATTTAAAATTAATAATTATTAAACAATTTATCTCTAATTAAGTATGCAATATACATTTTTATGCTTTAACTACTAAAACGATAATTTATAATTTAGTATCATTCTAGAAGGAAAAGGGACAGGATGATCCAAAAAAGAACACTATTTCATAAGGTATATTAGCAATGTGTTTAGTAGCTATAGAAAAAATATACAATTTTTTATTTGATGAATAAAAAAAATCAGTAATAATTTTATAAATAACAAATTGCAAAATACAATTAAATAATATGTTTTAACAATATCCTACTTTCAAGAAATAAAATTCTATAATTTTTTAAGATCTTGGGCACATGTATTTAGAAATACTGAGTTATGGAGTTTTTAATAAAACATCTCTGTCTACCAACTACATGTTAAATTCAATTATTTTAAACAAAGGCCAGGCACAAATTTCAAAAAGGCAAGTCGCGGCATCTTTAAAAAATGGACTAGAAGTAATTACAGAATTGATAAAAACTGCAAATAAGTAACTTTTTTAGTTAGTAGCACAAGCAGCAAAAGTATCAAATATTATTGGCAGCTCATTTTGCATTTGTACTAAGAAAAAATAACTTAATTGCTTAAATCTTAATTTACACGATGTATGTGCATGCTAACCAATAATAATAATGAAATGAATTACAACCATTACAATTCATACACAAATACAGTGTAAATATATGAATATTCAATTGTATCTGAATTCCTCAAAATATTAAATAACAGTACCTAGTATTATCTCACAGTAAGGGATTAATTGCTCTGCTTAATGTTTTTATACAATTAGTTCTTTTTCTCTTATACATTCTTTTACAACAGCTGTTCAGCAGATGTTATTCTTATATAATTTTTAAATGAAATGCTTTTTATTTCTTTACACACTTACTGTACTTAATGTTTTACAAGACTCAGGTATTAAACTTAAGAAACAATTATTTAAAGCTTTTTTTTTTTTTCATTTATTCATCAGGCAAAATACTTATAGAAATTATCCATATTATATTAATCTTAGTTTTTAATAATTTAATGTTATTTTAAACATTTAGAAAGTTTTTGATTTTAATCAATGATTTTAAAGAAAAAATCATGATTAAAATCATGATTTAATTGCTTATTTAAATCAACAGATAAAAATCACTGACACTCTATTTATACCCATGTTTCCAGTCACAGATAATAGAATACAGTAGACTCTCTCAAATCTGCACAATTTGGGAACAGAGGTTGTGCGGATTTTAGAATTATATGGATTTCTGGTCATTGCTTTGTTTACATTTTTTAAACAGTAATTTGAGTGCAATTAATAATGCAATTAGAACTATAATGAATGCTTACAATATAATAAAATATTAAAATAAACAATAAATTAAAATAATAAAAATTTAGATAATTTTTAAAATGATTAAAATACTAATAGCAAAGGTTAAGTTAATAATCAAGAGTGTATGATTAAATATACATTATAAAAATTAAATGTATTTTTCTAAAATTATTCAACAAAACTTGCCTCACAAAAGCATATTATTAATTCACATAAAAATCATAAAATAAGGATTTTTTTTTTCAAGTTTAGCCAGGCTTAATAACCAAAAAATCTTGATTAATGCATAAATATATTTGGTAAGAAGATTTGATTACCAGTAATATCAGAAATATCTTGAATTTTTTCCAAAAAAATTTATTTTTCCTTCATGAAAAAAAAACATGAATAGAGTATTATTAAGAAAATTACAAATAAAAAAATACATGGAATTGATACAAAAGTAAAAAAATCAAATTTTGTCCCAATTTCCAAACTGAAAGTTTCATTGTTTACATCCATAAAATATGTGCGGATTTTAGAGAGTTGTGGATTTCTGGTTTGCTGATTTGAGGGAGTCCACTGTAAATATATCTTATATTAAGATGTCAATTTACTGTATCTATAACATATGAATTAGCTGCAAATTTTAAGAACTTTTCATGGTACCTAATTTATAACTCGATAATTTCTAATAGAAGATTTATATTAATTATAACATTAGATAATAATTAATGTATTATTTATTTTCAAAATATGTTTAGTACAGAAAACATTTTATTAAACAGCTTTTAAAAATAAATTATTGAGATCTAAAAGATTATGCATCAAAATGAACATAAAAATATATCATCTATTTTATATGCATTCATTCATTTAGTTATAACTGATAATTTAATAAAACACTTTATTCAATGAAATTTGATAATCAAACTTCATTGTATTAATTCAAACTACAATATAATGGAAGATTATAATAAAATAAGCAAATCAAAAGGTGGAAATGAAAAATTTAATCCGAAGGACAGAATAGAAAAATAAATCATACCCTGAAAATTTTTGGTAAAACTCTGAGTCTAGTGCCTTTTGTTAAAAGCAAAGACGGTGGACCACAGTTAGTCAATGAATATAAGAAAAGTTTGAACCATACAGAACTAACCTATGGGAAAATATAATAAATCAATCATTATATAATATGAAAAGATACATCACTAAAAATTAAAATTTACATGATCTAAAGTAGTGATTCTCAACCATGTCAGAAACCCTAGGTGTACTGCAAACATTTTCATCAAATTTCTATCAAGATAACACAAGTAAAAAAAAAGTAACTTCAAAATGACAAAATTAAATAATTTATACTCAATAATGTTTAGTGTGAAAATTTTCATTTCTCGAACATATGATTTTGTGTTTGAGTAATCTTAATATATGTATGCAGAGAAATGACAAAAATGGGCTCACATATTGAGATAAAATAGATGCTTTCAGAGAAAAGTTATTCAGTGAAAAATTTAGTATGATGTGGAAATTAATTTGAGGGATAAAGTATATCATAAGAAAAAAAATGTTGAAAAATACTGATTTAAAATGCATTTAAAAATATAGTTCACTAAAGCATGCAATTAAAATGTTTCTGAACAGTTACAATGGATTTACTTTCACAGAACCATTAAATGTGCATTGTTTTTTCCTGTACAATAATAATTTGCAGCTGACACAAGCAGTAAATTTTTCTTGTATCATCTACCAGCTTATGTGAAACTTATTTAACTTCTTCAGATCCCAGGATTTATTTATGTATTTTTTTTTTTATTTCAGTTAAACTGATAACTAAGAAAGACTGAACAGCATACATTCGTACATAAAATTTGATACATGGGGACTCAAAGTACATTTTTTGCCAATTTCTTAGGATTTTTTTTTTTTTTTTTTTACTTTTTTGCATTATAAAACAATGAAAAACAAAATAATCATAAATTTAATACTTTTTACTACTAATGAACTCTACAAATGGATTCTTAATGCACAGTAAAATTATTTACATTTTCATTTTTGTACATTTCTGTGGCAAGCTATTTTTATAGAACATGTAGCTAGCTAAAAATGCACTGTAAGAAACAAATTGTTACTTTATTTAGTTCTGTTATCTGTTAGACTCCATTCACACATTTTTTTCTTTACTTTTTTTTTAACATTATTTATGTACAAGAAAAAAAATTGTAAAGATATGTATCCTATAAGATACATCAGGTCTGAAGACTTTAATGCTTCAAATGTGGTTGTATAAAAATGTTTTAAATTGTCACTCCAAGAAAACAAACATGTGCACATCACATTCTGTTTGTTTATTTATTTATTATTATTTTTAACATGAAATATGATAAATAATTTTGGACCACAATGTATAATATTCAAATAAAATGATTACTGTTACAAAAAATTCAAGAGTTACATATGCTCCACAATAATTCAAGTTCAATTCTTATAAAACAAGAAGCATGTCTATTTCTTCCCTCTACCCCAGACGTAAAAATAATTATCTTACACTACAGACAAAATTTCCCAAAAATATGAGCATGATTTTTGAAAAAGATAATTCTTCATGTTAAAAGAACTTGCAGAGGTTAGTATCTTAATTATACTTCCCACAGAGAAAAATATAAGCAAACATCAGCACATGTTTCAGATTTACAAATAACTTTATGTAACAAATTGACACATTTTTACAGCATTGTTTGTGCAGTCAAACAAGATTAAAATAATCAAATATTATGTAAAAAAAAAAATAGTTGGATTTTAAATTGATATGGTTAATTTATTTAGATTTAATAGATTATTTATGCTAGCAGGGTTAACTTAATTAGGTTTAACCCTCCGACAGTCAATAAAAAGACAAAATGGGAATATTATCTTTATTTTAAAATGTTAAAAAAAGATCATTCTTTCAACATTATAAAAATAACTTAATTATTAATATTGTAATCCTTGAGAGTATTAATCATTGTTCAAGATTCATTAAATCAATAGAATGTTATATTATTTTAAATAATGTTTACATTCCAGTAAAAACATGGAGCTTAGTAAACGTATTAACATGAGCTCGTCTGTGAGAGGGTTAATCGGTTAGTTAGGTTAATAGGGTTAATTTAATTAGTTTTTAAATTTAAAACACATACCAGAAAGACATATTCCATTTTCAGTGATAAATAAGAGATTCATAAGGATTATTATAAGAAAATCAAATATTTCTTAGAGTTTTACAAAATGAAAGTATAGGCCATAGGAATCTTCATTCAAGCTTTTGTAAAAATATTACTGTACATATCAAAATTTGACATGTAAATACTTAATGGTTAAATTCTGATGTACTTCTGGAATAGGAGGTCCTAAATGTGGTGGGCTACAGCTGCTTACAGGTCTGATTTCATTTGTCAAAGGAGCCATAGATATCAGCAAGCTATAGGAGATAAAATAAGTAATTTTTTTGTTACTGTTCAGTAAAGCAACCTTTAATCAATACTATACTAATAACAAATAGGAACAGTATTGCACAGGAAAAAAATTTAGAGGCTTTAAAAACATGGTAAATGGTAATTTGGTGACAGGCTTGTGGGCTATAGCCCGCAATCCCTAGATGTTTACCTTTTTAATGTTTCATTTTATTACAGAATATTTGAAAATTAATGGTAGATACCATGAACAGAAAATACAATTTGCTTTCTGTATTATGAAAACATATAGTTCATATTCCAGGTGAAAAGTATATTTTTATTAAGTTTAAAATTTTGACATTGCCATGATTTCATGAAAATTATTACATTAACCTTTTAAAAGAAATGAATTTACTTATACATTTCTGAATTATTATTACTGATAATAAATATCATTACAATTACGCTGAAAATCAAAGTAAAGAAATGAATTATGTATGTAATTAGCCTGACTTTTAAATGTTATCTAAATCATAGCTTTACTAGACACTGACTCTGCCACAGCAACTGTATGTGGCACATGGTAAAAAAAAAAAAAAAAGTTAATTGTTTTCTACAAAAAGGTGGCACAACAACCAGTGATAATTGAAAGTGCTGATAAATTGCTTAGCACTTCACACTTTTTGCACTAAAACATTGTCAACTTTATTCTTTCTATGGCTCTGTAATAATACTTTTAAGAATATTCTATACATCAACACTTAATTTTGAATAGTATTTTATGTATACTAGGGTAATATCCCCTGTAATTGGCACATTAAGAATTCGTCTTTAAACTTACTTCAATTTTCATTGCCAAGAAATAAAATGTTTACTTGCAAATATTTTTAAATCAAAGAATGCATATCTGTGCATGTATTTTGCCCACTAAAAGCAAAAATTTTTGAAAAAGTATTTTTATAAAAATAAATTTATAAAAAGTTGCAGTAGTCACCAGTAATTGGCACCTAGAGCACCAATGTATGACTCCTGGTGATCCAGTAATTGGCATATACATATATATATAAACTTTATATTTTGCATTGGGTTTAATCACTTTAAATGAATTTACTGTAGATGAAGTTGCCATATTTCAGTTTCTTGAAAGAAAGAAATCAGCATATTAGTCTGAAATATGAACACTTTAAAACAATACAATATATTTATGTAAATACACAGTAATTGTCATGCTGTACCCAGTAATTGTCATATAAAGCTTTAAAGGATTCCAATACTGATAATATTTCATATTTTCAAATAAAAACAACTGATAAACAAAATTAGTCTAAAACTAACTTAGTGTACTGCCAAAATAAGTGGTTTAATCTCAAATCATACAATTCCGTTGTAATTTGAATAGGTGCCAATTACTTGGAACTATCAAAATTGATGTACCAGTAATTGGCATCTATCATTAATTCAGAAATCCCAAATATTTGTGTTAAATTTACTTTTACACAATTAAAGTAACCCTTTTCAACTAAACAAAACTGTTATCAATTAAAATTTAAAATACATTAGAAATCAGATAATAATGAATTGAAAAGCATGCCTTTCTTAAGCCAGAGAAGAAGCATTTGCAACAAAATGGCTAATTTGATTCAAACCATAATTGTTTCTCTTTCCTAGGCATATTGTCATCTAGTAGCATAAATCGAAGTTATAATCTTTAAAGTAAATAAGCATATAACTGGTATATGATGTTACATTTTTAAAAGACTGGATATAAATCTTATTTTAGGACATGTTTGTAGAATGTGCCAATCATTGGTGCATGCCAATTACTGGGGATGTTACCCTAACTAGCTTAAAATTAAAAAATAATAGCTTATATGAACTTAATAATTTGTACTAATATTTTAATCTTAATTTTTTTTTCTTTACAGGAGGGTGCGAGAAGAGATAACAAAATATGTATAATAGTTTCAAAATTTATTTAAAAAAATATTACTTAAACCATTTTCAAAAGCATTCTATAATGTTAAACTGAAAAACATTTTCAAAATATTTTTAAATTATCTTTCTTAGAAGAACAACAAAAGGAAAACAGCATTCATTAACTTAAATTTCAAGCATTATTTCATGTTATAAACTTACCAGTAATTTTTGTTCAAAAGACGGGAACATGTTTCTTGATCTAGATTTTGTAAACTTTCACATCGAAGCAAATCAAGACCTAAGCCAACAGGACTAGAAGTGTTATCAATATCAGATATTAGCTGAGGATTATGTCTCAAAAAGACAATGGTATCACGTAAAGTTAAAGCATGATCAAAATATCTCTGAGCTTCTCCTTCACCCACATCAGCAACCTAAGAAAAAAAAAAATCACAATAAATTTATTTACAGATTAGAAAAAAGAATCTGTAAATAAAATTAGCATTTACAAAATTAATACAAACATTAAGTGAATTTTACAAAAAGAAAAAAAAAAATCAAGAATTTTGGGGAGAAAAAAGTTACCTTTAAAAGCTCAACAATAAAACTATCTAATGATTCATCTGATAATTTTCCGACTTCAAACATAGTAACTGCATGACTTTTTAGACCCTAAAATTTGAAGATGAAGAAAAACAATCTTACATAAAATATTTTATTCAAAATAGTAAACTCTGAAAGGACTATTAAGATATATTAACAAATGCATGCATGAAAAAATGTACTGGGTGTTCCATAAATTTGTTTATTTGCATGCAGTTTTAGCCAAAATTATTTTCTTTCCAGGAGATATTTTTCTCTTTTGGGTAAAGAAAAAAACAGTGATATTTTTAGTCAATAAAACACACTTCAACATTCAAACCACACAATTTTTCAGAAAATTTCATTTATTTGTATACAAATATTTACAAACTCATAGTAGTAAATGTTATATGTCCACAAAGAATTACAATTTGCAAGCAAGTGAGAGCAGCAATAACTGAGGCACTAGCATATTTGGATTGATGCAGGAGATGAATGCTTCTTCAAAACATAGAACTACGGAGAGTAGTGCAGGATGAGTTATTAGACCTTTTTTCTTATTTATTACATTATGTATCCGATGGAATTCTAAAGCTTAAATCAGTGATTTTTGGCTAAGGTAAAATAGCTCACTTACAAATGTCAACACCACATTGAAAAATGTGCATCTGCACCAGTAATATAAAAATTTGAAATAAGCTGTTAATCATGCACATTGCATTTCATAGGAATATACTTCACACTGGTATATAACTTCATCAAAAATTATGGAGTGTGAAAAAAAAAAAATGAGACAATGTTTAGAAGCTTAGATTAGGAAGATAGAACATAAAGGATAATAATGTAGGCAGTTTTGCATCACAAGGTTTGTACCAAAAAAATAGTACTTGGTTTGTGGCGCTGGTGCCCCCAACTTAAGCATCATTAACATTTAGATAAAACTTTAATTTTTGAATATTATAGATAGCAGCATCAAATATCATTGGATATTTTATTATTTTCTTTTTGAGGTTCAAAAAATTTCAAAAGATCAATAAATATCAATGAAAACAAGAAAAACTGCCAGGGCCGTAACCAGCGAGACATGCCAGGGGGGGCTCTGAAAATTTTCTGGGGGGCTAACATTTTTTAACAATCCATATCTTAAGCAAACTAAATATAGCAAAAACTGATAAAATGGACCTGCCTATAGTGTCTAGAGTAGAGGTCTGCACGGGCCAGAATTTCCAGGCCCGGGCCCGACCCGTTGTAAACCTCAAAAATTCGGCTCGGCCCATTCATATCAGGGGTGCCCAGAGAGGGGTTTGGTGACGCAAGATGCGTCATGCAATTTAGTTTTTTTTTTTGGGGGGGGGGAATTTGAGAAAAATACATTTTTTTTTGGGGGGGGGGTATTAAATGCTTAATACTTCCTTTTTTTTACTGTTAAAAAAAAATCTTGATTTTTTTTTTTAATATCTCTTTTAAATTTTTTCAACATTTAATTTCCAGAAAAGTTCCAGTGTTTTCTATCTTTAAATTCTAGATAAAGGCAATAAGAACTCATTCTGTTATACTCAACTCACTATTTTTTGTAAATCTTGATTCTTTTAATATCACTTTTAAATTTTTTCAACATTGAATTTTCAGAAATTTTCCTGCGTTTTCTTTTTTTAATTCTAGATAAGGGTAATAAGAACTCATTCCGCTATGCTCAACTCGCTATCTTTTGAATATGCAGTAGATTATAAATAGAATATATTTTACAAATTGATATTCTGTTGAGGGGGGGGGGATTTGCGTCATTGGGTTTGATGGTGATGGTCACCACTGGTTCATATTTTACATTTTTAGGCCCGGCCCGTACAAAAATGAGTGAAAATAGGCCCAGCCCGGCCCGTTAATATTTCTATTATTTCTAAAAAAATTAGATTTTTATCGTATAATTAAGATTTTTTTAACCCTTTCCGGCACACTGTGTCCGATCTGGGATACTTAATTTTAATTCCAAACTTGCATACGGCACCAATAATACTTTAGTAAAATTTTGCATTTATAATAAAAGCTTAAAATGGAGTTTCGAAATATCCAAAAAATTTGTTTGTAAATTCCGGTGCCAGTCGATAATTTCTAATTTTACTAGCAGATCTTGTCCGTGCCGGAAAGGGTTAAAGAATACTGCATATATGTCACCGGGAGGATTTTACAGTATATTTTACAGGAAATATACATTTTCAACATTTATGATTACTTAGATTCTTAAACTTTCAATATTCAAACAAAGATTCATTAAAAAATTAATATGGTTTCGAATAAAAGAAAAAAAAAAGAAAGTGAAAAACATCGTAACTTTTGAACCTGTATAGTAAAAATAGATTTATGGAAGTATTTCTATATTATTTTATTAAACATTCCGAATCCAAATTCATTCTCTAATTCAAAAGAGTTGCTTTCTAAATTCACTTTTTTTTTTTTCGAAAATGCATTAGATTAGCGGATGTTTTTATTCAGAAACTGTGTAATCGAATGGATTTATCCATTTTTTGATACAAGAAAGCTAAAAAAATGCTGTCAAAGTTAGCGTTTTGAATAGAATTTCCGGAAGCGACAACATTGATTGGAAGAAAAATTTACAACCATTTGACAAAATAACTTATATTTCAACAAGGTTATACAAGTATCCTTTTTACAAAAAATAAAAACGCTGTTTGATTCCAAATCCCTTCAAAAATCAGGCTTGTCAATATTATGCTTTTACAGTTAAAATTAGTCAGAAAATTTATGAAATTTTAGCATTGTAGAAAACTGTATTTAAGAATCACCAAGAAGTAACATATACAAAGATTACGTTAACATAAGTTCTTTATTGCTATTAATAATTTTACAAATCATGTTGTCTGACATACACATCTTGAGATCAATTAAGTCTAGTTTCGGCCCGGCTCGTCTGTGTGTAGAAAAACAATGCAAGTCTGATTTCGGCCCGGCACGAGTCTGCTAAAAATATTAAGCACGTGTTACACACAATGTAACTGTCCGTTGCCGATCTCTACACTGTAGAAGTTACATTTCTGCATTGATGTTGTCAAACTAGTGTTGGTTTGTGACGCACATTAATACTAATTTTCATTAAAGCCATATTCATTAACAACAGCTGTTATTTTATCGTTTGTGCCTAAATCATTATAACAGGCCGTCAGGCCCACTAAATTTTTTATCGGCCCGGCCCGTATGGCCCGTTCAATTTTTTGCCGGCCCGGCCCGTTAGAAAATTCGGAACGATTCCGCAGGCCGGGCCCGTGCAGACCTCTAGTCTAGAGTGTATAGAGTGTAAAACCTCTCTATAACGGAATTTTTCTATAAGGAAATTAATAAATGCAAAATACTTCATGATCATCGGAAAATATTTTTTTTTTTAATCAAAAATAAAACCTTTTTGAAAAACTACTGCAAGGTTTAAAATATTATTTTTACACAATATATTTAATAAGAAATTAAATTAAGAGAATGCGTATTTACCATGCGTATTATTATATTTATTTTTGTGTACATTAATTTGACTTTTTGGTGTCTATGCAAGTCCAGCCAAGTTTAATATAAGTGTCCGATAGATACATATCCAATTATCTATGAAGTTTTTTCTGATTTAATATTTAGTTTAAAATTTTTAATCTTACCATTTTTGTAACATTTTATCTCACGTGTTTAAATGTATATTTTCAAGTAAGATTAGCAACTATAACTATGGTTAGTATAAAATAATGCGTTTGTACTGGCCATTAATGGGGGGCGGGGGGACCAACCAAACACACAGATTTTAAAATATGGGATTCTAAGTTAGAGTTGATTGATTTAAAACTAAATTTATTTTCGCAATGTTTTTGCTGAATTTTGTTATAATTTTTAAAGGACAAATATTTTTTTATCTTGGTTAGATTGGCGCCGACTCCAAAAAATCAAATTAATGTACATAAATATTAATAATACACATGGTAAATACAATGCTCTTAATTTAATGTCTTATTATTTATTATGAAAAAATACTTTGCAATAGTTTTTGAAATCTGTTTTCTTTTTGATAAAAAAAAGTTCATTTTTTAGTTAAAAATTAACAGGTTTTTTTTGCATATGTTATGGTAGAAATTACATACTTAATGAAACTTAATTTATTATTCTTATTTTAATTTCCTACTTTTAATATCTTTAACTAACGGCAAATCGTAATTTATTAAATTTTATTAATATTTTATTTTCTAATACTATAATTATTTATTAATATTTCATACATCAAATAATTGCAGATATTTTTGCCGTAATCTTATAGTAAACTTAACCTTAATCGTGTTTTTTTTTTTTTTTTTTTTCTTAATTTTTTGATTGTTATAATATGACAAATTGGAAAAAAAATGTTTTCATTTAACATACAAACAAAAATAAAATAAAAAAATAACTAAAAATAAAAATAAATAAACTTTTTTTTTTCTAATGTACACCCTTTGTAACCCATACAATGAAACAATTACTGGCTTTTTTAATTCCACGTGTATAAATTGAAATTTTTTATCTTTTTAATTTTCAAACGTTCTAGTTTTCAAGTGATATTTCATCGTTAACTAAATCTACTGATAAGTACGTATTGTCAACAAGCAAACCATTAAAATTTAGAAACATGGGTTTTTAATGACTATGTCTTAGTCAAGATTTTGAACATCGCTTGACTAATTATCGGTCAACTTGAACACCATCTGTCTATTTCCATTCATTCTGCGTAAGATCGTTGCTTTGAAAATATAACGATGTACTAACACATGTGGTGACCAGTTAGTGCATCTGGACTTAATTTTTTTCAGGAGAAAGAAATGTTCCTTTAAAACGTGTTTCGAGAAATGCATTATACCGCTAGCAAGATAACAGAAAACAACTAATCTAATAAGGTTCCGAATACAAAATTCTTGGCGTATTCCCATTTTATTCAAGGCAGTTAAAAGATCTAAAAAATGTCTCTTACTTTTCTTTCTTTTTTTTTTTTTTTGAGAAAAGTTAAAATATGGATTTTGTTTTAAAAAAAAAAGTAGAAAGTAGAAAGTAAAGAAATCGTTAGAGGGGGCTCTAGAGGATGCTAGGGGGGGCTCAGCCCCACCTGCCCCCCGTCTGGTTACGGGCCTGAAAACTGCTTTTTCACAAAAGGCATAGGCTTTGCTTTTACTTTCTTCTATCATTACAGTAAGATAGTATTGGATTTGGGATTTTTTTTTCTTTTTTTTGAGAAATTTACACATTTAAGGGGGTCAGAGAACCTGAAAAACATGTTCTTACAAAATGTCTGTCTGCATGCATGTGACAAATTTTGTGGGCTCTCTATCTCAAAAGCTAATGCACAGAATTTAATAAGAATTTATATTCAGTTAGTCCATGATATAAATTGGAGCAGATTCATTTTTGGAGTAAATCACACAGCAGAAGATGCTGCTATGCAGCATTTTTCTCAATTTCCACAATAGCTCCACCTCCAGAAATAATGCACTGATTTTCACCAAATTTAAGATTCAAATAGTCCATGACATTAACGTTTTCTACATTTTGGTGTAAACTGCTCAACAGGTGGCACTGCTATAGGTGATGCACCCAAGATTTTATCTATCTTGGAGGAGGTCAAGCTTTGGCAGTGAAATGAAATATAACTAGTAGGGGGGGGGGGGATATTTTCCTAATTGTGATTACCCTATAGGAAATTCTAGGAAATTACTATTAATTATTCTTTTTAGGAAATCACAAATAGACATTAGTTAATCATCAAATTACTGCAATTAAATATTTAAAAATTAGTTATTTATTTTCAAGAAAATGAAAACTATACTGCTTAAAATGTAATTTAATTAATAATTAAAAAAATTACTAATTTTTGTATGTACAAAAGAAAAATATTTTATTGGCTCCAAAATAAACATGTATCGAATTTTTTTTTAATATCTAACTGATTGTATATCTATTAAGAAAAACATCCAAAATATCTTTGACAAGATAAATTATTGAATGAAAATTTTTGGTCTATCATTTAAATTTAACTCGCCAGTCAGTCTTTAATGGAAATTAATAAACTGATAGAGAGTTTTTGGGGCATCATAGTTAATTCTTGTATAGGCATTGCCTCTAGTTTCTTCTTACTCTTATTACTTAATAGAAGACTATTCTTATATATTATTTTTTTTATGCAATATTGATTTTGTGACTCACAAATTGTTTTACTACTCAGGAAAAATTTTGAATTGTTCTGTAACACACTAAATACAAAATTTTTATTTATTTCAAATCTGCATTATTTCTCAAAGTAAATTGCATAAGTAAGACAAATTGCAAGAGTAAAAAATAAAATGAAAAAGCTTTCTCATTATTTAAGAAACACAAAATAAAAATTAGTTTTAAAATGCTCAAAAATAGTTATAAATAGAATAAGTCTAAATGTCATCATGTTTTCATAAAATTTTTCCACAGTTGCTATTACAGAACAGTAAAATAGTATATGAATCATTGTTCAAATGAATAATGGTGAATAATTATTAAATTTTATGAAGATAATCATTAAAATTGCTAATATTTGTTGAAAACATACATAATACTTTAAAAAATATTTATTCAATAAATTATTGTACATTTTTATATGTATATCATAAACTCCTTTCTTATAAATGTAAATAAAAGAGTAAAACACATTTTAAAATATCTAAAGCTTAAATATGCTTTTACAAATAATTCAAGAGCAGAATCAGATATTAATAGTATTTTTTAATGAATTGAAGAGTTGTTCATTTATTTATATCAGTGATCAGTGATCTGCTGTTGGTAGCTAGATATTTTTAATTTAGAACTTCAAACAATTTAATTGTGTAGTTTTTGAAGGTTTTAGAGAAAATGAAAAAGGGTAACTATAATAATTTAAATCAGTATAACTCAAAAGATTACCTTATTTACATCATCTGAATGCTTAAGCCTAACATGGCTGCAATATGTTGTTTTTTACGAGGATGAGCGTGACCTGGTATCATCACTAGCATATTATATAAATAGATATTTCCTGTAACTGGAATGCAAGATGCAACCTCTAATAATAAAAATTTTCCCTACATTTTTTTCTTTACTTTACCTCTGCCTAAAAATTTGCCTACTTGAGGATAATTTTATCACAAACTGCATTCAAATAAACCCGTTCCTTTATTTTTTATGAATTTTTCAAACATTAAAAAATTTACGGTACAATCAGTACATTACGTGCATGCATCAAAAACATGCATGAATTTAAAATTATAACATTAGATAAAAAGATAACATTATAAGAAAAATTTGAAATTTGAACTAATTTTAGCTATAAAATAATATACAGCAGGGCTGTCCAACGTGGCGCCCTTTGAAGGTTTTCTTGGTGCCCTTTTGAAAGATTCCTTTTATTAGACTTTTTAGAAGTAAAATTCCATTATAAAGAATACTTTCTTTAAAATCAATAATATTTGCATCATTTATTTTCCATTCTCGTGAAAATACTTTAAAAACCAGAAACATACATTGAAAAATTAAACATGCATATTTTCATGATTTATATTTATTTATAAAGTGTAATTATGCTGAAATAGCTCTTTTTATTGTTAATAAGTAACAGAAACATATTTTCAACTTCCTCACCCCTATGAAGACACATGAGCATGACAGTTCAGTTTTTTTCTTTCTTCTGTTGTCACACCAACTCAGTAGCTGTTTTACACAAGGAATGAATGGACATGTATTTACCTTCGAGTTTTTTTTTCTTTTACTTAGAAAAATTAATAAAACAGTGCAAAATGTTTCCATCTATGAAAGTACTTTCAGACTATCACACTGCAATCAATCATATGCATATTAGTCACTATTCTGCTTGTCTTTGTTTTAGTACTTTTTATAAAAATAAGTTTAAGCCTTCAAATAATTAGTCACAGCGTAAAAAAGTACAAAGTCTCTGATATACATGTTTTTGTTGTTATTACAGGTACAATAACAGTTTTTAGCACCTTATCCTAAAAACATTTTTGTTGGAAACCTAGAAAGATAGATCTATCATAGAAAAATGTGTAGTTTGAAATTTAATACATGTAACTCCAGCTATATTATTACGGTAATATAAGGATCATTTTGCTTTATGTAAAGGCGTGCCTGTATACTAATACAGTATGATGCATGCCACATATTTTAAGTCGTGTCAATAATGGTGCCCTTCATTGAGTGTCAAGAGCTAAGATGCGCCCCTGCTTACTGAAAGGTTGGACAGGCCTGATATACAGGGTGTCCCTAAACAAATGGTATATACGCTAGGGGGTGATAGAACATATCAAGACGAGTAATAGTAAATAGGAAACCAAGGGTCCCAAACGTTTTTCAAAGGAGATAGCCGCCATTAAAGTTTGGGGTCCAAAATTTCAAATACACATAAAAAACGGAAAAATTGGTCGATTGATTTGCGGTTTTCACTAAAATTATTCTTTTTGTTGGTATTTTTTAAAAAATAAATTATAAAGATAAATTTTGAAAAATGCTGATAGAGGGCGCTTTAGATTTTGAAGTAATGAAAAACTCTTTTTTGCCGTGATTTTTTGCATCTCATTAAATGGTTTCATAAGCTTAGACTTAAACTTAAATTTGAGCTCAAAATTTGAATAGTTGGAAGCGGTTAAGACGCAAAAACTTAACTGTGTTCAGAGGGTTTAAATTTCAAATGATTATAAAAAACGGAAAAATTGGTCGATTGATTTGCAGTTTTCACTAAAATTATTATGTCAGTATTTTATTGAAAATCAATTATAAAGATAAATTTCAAAAAATGCCGATAGAGGGCGCTTTAGACTTTGAATTAACGAAATAATCCACCCTAATACTACTTTCTGCCGATATTTTTTGCATCTCATTAAATGGTTTCCTAGGCTTAGATTTAAACTTAAATTTTGAGCTCAAAATCTGAATAGTTGGGAGTGGTTAAGTAGCACAAACTGAACTGTATTCAGAGGGTTTAAATTTCAAACAAAACGAAAACTATATATATATATTTAAAAAAAAAAAAAGAAAAAAAAAAGGAAGAATTAGTCGATTTGTTTGCGGTTTTTGCGAAAACTACTCTTTAAATCAGTGTTTTCTTGAAAATAAATTTTAAAGATAAATTTCACAAAATGCTGATAGAGGGCGCCTTAGACATTAGAGTAGTGGACAACTATTTTTAACCGTTATTTTTTTAAATCTCATTAAATGCTTTCATATGCTTAGATTTAAATTTTGAGATCAAATTCTGAGTTGTTGTGAGTGTTTAAGTAGAGCAAAAGTGAACTGTGTTCGAAAGGGGGGGGGGGTAATTTCAACTCTTGAACACACTCCAGTTTGCGCTTCTTAACCCCTCCCAACGATTCAGAATTTGAGTTCAAACTTTAAGTTTAAACCCAAGATTTCAAAAACATTTTACAAGTTTTGGAAAGCATTTAATTAGATACAAAAAATAACGGTTAAAATTTGTTGTTGGTTACTCTGAAGTTTAAGGCGCCCTCTAACGGAATTTTTAAAAATTTATCTTTAAAATTCATTTTCAAGAAGATACTGACTTAAAGAATAGTTTTATTTTAAACCGCAAATGAATCGACCAATTTTTCTGTTTTTTCTTATCATTTGAAATTTTAACCCTCTGAACACAGTTCAGTTTGTGCTACTTAACCACTCCCAACTATTCAGATTTTAAGCTCAAAATTTAAGTTTAAGTCTAAGCTTACGAAACCATTTAATGAGATGCAAAAAATCACGGCAAAAAATAGTTTTTCATTACTTCAAAGTCTAAAGCGGCCGCTATTGGCATTTTTCGAAATTTATCTTTATAATTTATTTTCAAGAAAATACCAACATAAAAAATAACTTTAGTGAAAACTGCAAATCAATCGACCAATTTTTCCATTTTTTATGTGTATTTGAAATTTTGGACCCCAAACTTTAATGGCGGCTATCTCCTTAGGAAAACGTTTGGGACCCTTGGTTTCCTATTTACTATTACTCGTCTTGATGTGTTCTATCACCCCCTAGCGTATATACCATTTGTTTAGGGACACACTGTATAATAAAAACAAAATGAATATTAGTCTAGACATTCCTCAACATAAAATAAATTATACAAAATATTATATATCCTAACTTCACTGGAATGAAAGGAAAGAAAAAATCCCTGCCGGCTTGGCCCACAAACATAAGTAGATTTTGAAGTTAAGTGCTAATTTCTCCAATAAGTAAATTATGATTAGATATAAACTTATTTTGAAGAATTTTTAATTTCATTTTTCTGTAAGAGCTGGTTTTATCAGAATTATGTTAAGGATATATATATATTTCCACACTCAATTTCTCAAAATTTTCTAACACTGTTTCAGACTCATTTTTAAAAGAAAAAGAGTGAAACTTGTTGATGTGATTGTTGAAGATATTTTTAAGTGACTTGGTGTTTTTATTTTTCATTCTATTAATTAGATTTTCATTTATAAACAATTATTTTCTTAACCATATTTCACATTTTTAACACTACCTCTCTTTGGGAAATTCGATTCAAAATGCACACTTTGACAGCATTTTTTGAAATATATTCTGCCTTCAATAAAAAATTGAAACATATGCACACTATACAGTTTCTAAATAAGATAACCTGCCAAGCACATGCATTTGAGAGCTGAAGTTCAATTAAAAATGAGTTAGGAAGTAGGCAATTTGTTATTTGAGTACATGCTTAATTCTTCCAGCATAATTTGCTTGGAAAATTTGGTTCAAAATGTACATTTTGACAGCACTTTTTAAAAACATATCCTGCCTTTATCAAAAAATCAACCAATATGGTACATTATATAGTTTCTAAATATGAGAACCTGCTAAATGGATGTGTTTGCAAGCAAAAGTTAATTTAAAAATGAGTTGTAAAGTAAGCAGTTTGGACTTGAGACAATATTATGATAATTTTTTGTTCTCTTTCTTTTTTGTTTGATTTTTTATACTAAAAGAATTGATCCTGTCAAAAATTTGTTGGTTTAAAAGTTGTAGCTATTATTGAGAAGATTTATAATAAATGTAAACAGATTTAATATCTTGTGAATTGATGAAGATATGGACTTTTTTCTTCTTCACCCCCCCCCCCCCTTTTTACGTTAAGAAGTTGGCCCTATGAAAAACTTGTTAGTATAAAAGATATAGATAATGTTAAGAAGGTTTATAATAAATTTAACTGAATTTGATATCTTGAGAATTGCTGAAGTTATGCTTTTTTTTTCTCCCTTAAACCCTATTTTTTTTTCCTTGAGTCCATTTTTAATTTTATCGAAAATCTGTCATATCCAAACTTTGTCCTTTTTTTTGAAGTAATAATAACTTAACTAATTCAATATCTATTATAGGGATTATTCATTTTTCACAAACCCCTTCCTATTTTGACTTCCTATTATAACTTAGCTGAGATTTTATGCCACTTGATTTTATGAATCACTTTGGAAGAGATTTGAACAGAATAGTGTAAAAAAGTGAAATAGATAGATAAAGTTTTTTACTGAGTGTGATTTTGGATCCTAGGAGTCATGATATGTGTAGATCTGCAAAAAACTTAATCAAACTCAAACAACGGTGTTGGTGTCCGAGATTCATGAAGCAGTTCTTTAGTGTTGTCAAGTGAAAATAAATTCGCACTAATATATCTTTTTTGCTTTATATTAACAACTTAAAGAAACATTTAGTAAATTGAAAAAAACAAGATACAGGAATGCAGTTTCCTGCTGCGGTTGCGGGATTAACATATCCAAGTATGCGACACAGTAAGAGAAATATAAGCACCGTGTGTGCTTTACAAAAACATAAGAGCAACTGAACTGAGTTCGTTCACAGTAAAATGTTGTCCTTGAAGTAATCAACACAAATGATTTCGCAATCCTGTGCAATCATCCACTTATGAATTGTTTAAATAAACAATGATATTAAATATTTCATTAATGTCACTTTTGAATAATGGATTAATTTATAGTTTATAAATATTATGGTTTTAAAGTAAACAGTTAATGTAATTAATGTCACTTCTGAAATATGAAGTAATTTGATGTTTATCAATATTACTGTTTTTAGAATAAACACTTTAAGTACTTAAACACACTCCCACCCTATCAGGCCTTAGACCTGATATATAGGAAGGAGCGCTAATTTGTGTACAGGTCGTCTCAAAAACGATCCTCTACACTGTATGGTCACAACACGGACATGTTCGTCTTTTCCTGGGTGCACCTCTGTTACCCGGCCCAATGGCCAAGAGTCTGGTGGCTGGGTATCATCAAGGAGTAGCACAACTTGTCCAGGTTGAAGATTACGTTGCTCGACTCTCCACTTGCTTCTTTTTTGGAGCGAGATCAAATACTCCTTCTTAAATCGCTGTGAGAATCCTCTTTTTAAATTTTGCAGCAGCTCCCAGCGATTTCTAGGGTTGCATGTGATGGATGAGGTCTCCTCCGGTATTGAGAAGATTACATCACTTGGCTAAGTAGGGTGGCGAGCTCTTCGAAAGTCAGGAGTGTCTCTCCTATTACTCTTTTTAGATGATGTTTGGCGGATTTTATCGCAGCCTCCCAAATTCCGCCAAAGTGAGGGGAAGAAGGAGGGATAAAATGCCATTCAATGGATTTTTCAGTTAAATATCGAGACATGATTTCATTTTTAGGAAATGACAACCATGCCCTCTGTATTTGGTCGATTTTTCTTGATGCCCCGACAAAGTTCTTCCCGTTGTCACTATAAAGGTGACGTGGGGTACCTCTTCTTGCACTAAAACGTCGAAGAGCTGCTATAAATGCTTCAGTCGTTAGGTCACTTACAGCTTCTATATGGACCGCTTTCGTAGCAAGACAAATAAATAAGGCAATGTAACCCTTAGTTGTTTTTGCACCCCTACCCTTGCTAAATTTAATGGATATGGGGCCTGCGTAATCAATTCCACTGGCAAAAAAGGGGCGTTCAAGATTTACTCGAGGTTTAGGTAAATTCCCCATTAATGGAGGAGTTGTAATAGCTTTCTTGTATCTGAAACATTTTAAACATCTATTAATGCATTTGTTGATGAGCTTTTTTCCACCAACTATCCAAAAAGATTGTTTTATGATGTGCGATAGTAGAGAAGGTCCAGCATGTAAAGTGGCAATATGCTGTTGTATTATCAATAGTTCACTCATTTTATGTTGTGATGGAAGTATTACCGGATGCTTGTGATTAAATGCTAACTGTGAATTTTGCAGGCGTCCTCCCACCCGTAAGATACCCTTAGCATCAATAAACGGATATAGGGAGTGTAATTTGCTTTTCTTAGCTAGAGGTTTTTGTTCTTTGATGCAATTTAACTCTTCTTTAAAGTAAGAATTTTGAATCCAAAGAACGATCATTTCTTCAGCAGATTTTGTTTCGTTAAATGTAAGTACTGTTGAAGGGATTTGATATTCATTAGCATTTTTGCATTTTTTAACGAATCTTATGCAATATGCCAGAATGCGGATAATTTTTGAAAGTGATGAGTGCTTTTGAAACAAATTATCTAGTACATCATTTGAAGCATGCGTGTGAAATGAAAAAATGGGATCCGACCTTTGCTCGGATTTGATTTGCTCATCGAATTCATCAACATTTAAGTCATCTTTCGGCCAATTAGATGGGTCTAGAAGTAGCCAGCCTGGCCCTTTCCACCATAGCTCGCATTCTGGCAAACACTTTGGGTCGATACCGCGAGAAGCGATATCTGCGGGATTATCTTTTGAGGGAACGTGTCCCCAGTGCTTAGTAGGTAAAACTTCTGTTATTTGAGAGGTTCTGTTCGCGACAAATGTTTTCCACTTGCGGGGGTGTGCGGATAACCATGAAAGGACTACTTTAGAATCAGTCCATGCAAAAATATCGAACTTGTAATTCTTTAGTGTGTCCATAACTGTGCGGAATAATTTAGATAATAAGTGAGCACCGCAAAGTTCTAATTTAGGGACAGAAATTTGCTTGATTGGTGCAACTTTTGTTTTAGAAACCAAAAGAAAAGCATTGGTTTTTCCATTGCAAGTTTGTCGGCAATAAATTGCGGCAGCATAAGCTAGTGTTGACGCATCGGAGAATCCGTGTAATTCGAAGGCATTCTCGGATGAAAGCGTAACACATCTTGGTATCGAAAATTGATTGATTTCATTGAATGAATTTTGAAATTTGAATAATTCCTCAGTTAGATGTTCTGGAATAATAGTGTCCCAGTCCCCTTTTGTCAACCACAGTTTTTGATAAAATATTTTTAAAGTTACAGTGCATGGTGAAATTAGACCCAGTGGGTCAAAGATTCTAGCCGATTCTGCTAAAATTTGCCTCTTTGTAAGAGGTGGAGTGAGATTTAGTGAAACCTTGAAAATAAAAGTATCTGAAGAAGAGTTCCAGCTTAATCCTAGAACTTTAGAGCTTCCGTTATCACTAGGAATTATTTCAAAATTCGATTCGGTATTGGAATCATCTTGAAACTCTCTAAGAAATTCCCTTGAATTTGAATTCCATTTTCTTAAGTGGAAACCATGCGCGTGCAAAACATCGCTAATTTCTTTACAAGTTTCTATTGCCTCGCTAACAGTGTTTGAGCCTGAAAGTAGATCATCCATATAGAAATCTTTCTCTAATGTTTGAGAAATAACAGCATTTTTTGTATAATCATCAGCAATTTGTTTGAGACATTTAGTGGCTAGATAAGACGCTGGAGCTAGCCATAAGTAACCGTTTTTAATTTGAAATTTTTTATTTCCTCATTAGAGTTAAACCTCCAAACTATTTTCTGATAATTTTGATCTTCTTCAGAAACTAAAATCTGGCGGTACATCTTTTCTATGTCAGCGCAAAAAACAATTTTCGGAACTCGAAAATTAAGTAAAATTTCAAATATGTCCCTTTGTAATTTAGGGCCTACTCCCAAAATTGAATTCAAGGAATTACCTTTTGAAGTATTACATGATGCATCAAACACAACTCTCAACTTGGTAGTAGTACTAGAAGGTTTAATAACCGCATGATGAGGAAGAAAATATTGTTCGTTTTCAGAATCGTTAATGTCATTTTGTGTTATTAATTCCATATGGCCTAACTGTATATATTCGCGCATAAAATCCTTGTATTGCTTTTCGAATTCTGGATTTTCTTTAAATTTCCTTTCCATTGCCAACAAGCGAGAAATTGCGGCAGGTCTAGAATTACCTAATTCTGTCTTAGATTTTACAAAAGGTAATTTTACTACAAAACGACCCTCGGAATTGATTGAGTAAGTTTTCTGAAAATGTGATTCAACAAATTGTTCTTCTGGAGACAGAATTTGAGCATTATTATTGAATACCTCTTCCATTTCCCAAAACCGTTTTAATTCATTATCAATATTAAGTTCATAAATATGTAAATTATGCATTGAATTAGGAGTCGTGTTAAGATGCGGCATTTTTCCAGATACGAGAAAGCCAAAAATCGAATTTTGCGCAATTAAACTGCTCTGAGCACATGTTATTTGACCAGGAAGCAAAATAGAAAAAAAGTAATCTGATCCTAAAATAACATCAATTTTATTTGGAGTCCCAAAATGTGGATCTGCCAAGTTTACATTTTTTAAGTGTAAATAATGCTCTTCATTTATTTTCTCAGAAGGTAATGGAGCTGTTAATTCGTCTAAAATAAAAGCTTTCACTGACAACTTGCTGTCAGCATTATGAACTGATATAAGATCAATCATTACGTAACCCTTGGTTACTGCGATTTTTGAATTAGAAAGACCTTTCACGGGAAATCTGGCATTTTTCCTTTTGAATCCTAACACTTTCATGCATGATTCTGAAACGAACGTAGATTCTGAGCCACTGTCACACATAATTCTTAACGTGTGCTTTTGACCCATGCAATCATAAATATATACTGTAGCAGTGGGCAAAAGTGCGAAAGATGTTTGAACAGAATTTATTGAAGGAGAAACTTCTTTTTTATTATCATCAGGAATCGAAAGGTCCTCTGAATCAGATTTGCTTTTCCGACTCTGTTTTTCATTCGAACGTGAAGTTGACATCGCATAATTTTGTAGTTTATTCTCGCATAACAGCGTATGGTGTTTGAGCTGACAATGATGACAGCTAAATGTAGAATTACATTGATATGTGTAGTGTTTGTCAGACAAACAGTTGCTACATAATTTGTTTTTTCTCACAAATTGTTTTCTATCTCTTACATTTAATTCCTTAAATTTAATACATTTGTACAATAAGTGATTAGCTTTACAAAATAAACATTTGATAACGTTATTGGCGGGAGCTTTGTGAAAATTAAATTGTTTCTCTTTTTTATGTAACCCTGTATAATCATTATTATACAATTCTAAAGATAAACATCTGTCATTAATGAACTGAATAAATTGATCAAAAGAAGGAAAATCATCCTTCGATGAATATTGAGCCCATTCTTCACGTGTTTTATTATCAACCTTTTGAAGAAGAATATGAATTAACCAAATGTCTCTCTCTGATGCTTTAACATCGATTGATTTGAGAGCACGAATTACCTCGTCAGAGATATCTGATATATTGCGTAAGTTAAGTGCATTAGCATGAATAATGGGAGGTATATCCATAAATGTTTTGATAAGAGCTGCGACAATTTGTTTTTTTTTGTCGTATCTTGACAATAATTTTTCCCATGCTTCTGCATAACTGGTTTCAGAAATGGGTATATGTTTTATAATTGAAGATGGCTCCTCACCGAGCAAACCTCTTAAGTATTGAAATTTTTGAATATTTGTTATACTGGCATTATTATGCACTAACGATAAATATAAGTCTTTAAATGACATCCAGTTTTTGAAATTACCATCAAATTGCTCAATATTCAATCTGGGTAATTTAAAATTATTAGTTGTATTAACTATAGGTAATTGTTCATTAACAACTTGAGAATGTGCATTCATACTATTTATAGAAAATTTTTCAAGTTCTGATTGTAGTTTGGCTTTGGTTTCATAATATTTTGTTTCAAATTCCTCCATTTCCGAGGATTCTTCTGGTAATTGTGCATCATATTTATCAAAATCGAAATAAGCTGTTTCTAATTTTTCTAATTTATTCAATAAATCATTCTTTTGAAAAACTTGATCAGCGTCAATGAAGTTCGTGATACGTGTTAATGCAGATTTAGCTCTGCCACGTAAATTTATTGCTGTCTTTTCTAAATCTTCTTGACTCATTATTAAAATAATGAGGGAACCAAGTTAAAAAACAAAGCCAAACTGATAATAAACCAAAATGTACTTATCTGAAACAGCTGGGCTGAAGGGTGCTCCTTTACGGCGACTTTGAGACGGCGTAATCCATAAAAAGCGATGTGCGCAGGTTATCTCGCCGGTGGTGCCTCCATATTGTTGTTGTCCGAGATTCATGAAGCAGTTCTTTAGTGTTGTCAAGTGAAAATAAATTCGCACTAATATATCTTTTTTGCTTTATATTAACAACTTAAAGAAACATTTAGTAAATTGAAAAAAACAAGATACAGGAATGCAGTTTCCTGCTGCGGTTGCGGGATTAACATATCCAAGTATGCGACACAGTAAGAGAAATATAAGCACCGTGTGTGCTTTACAAAAACATAAGAGCAACTGAACTGAGTTCGTTCACAGTAAAATGTTGTCCTTGAAGTAATCAACACAAATGATTTCGCAATCCTGTGCAATCATCCACTTATGAATTGTTTAAATAAACAATGATATTAAATATTTCATTAATGTCACTTTTGAATAATGGATTAATTTATAGTTTATAAATATTATGGTTTTAAAGTAAACAGTTAATGTAATTAATGTCACTTCTGAAATATGAAGTAATTTGATGTTTATCAATATTACTGTTTTTAGAATAAACACTTTAAGTACTTAAACAAACGGAAAGAATGTAACAGATAGTATTTCTTACAAAATCTATTTATAGCAGTCCACTTTTCTTTTACCTTCCTACCACTGTGAACTGATACATCCATTCACTAAGCTGCAGGTTACATTACAATGGAAGCATAATTTAAATTAATATAATTCTACATACATAATGTAGTTTTAAAACATTTTAAGAGCATGAAAGTGCAAGTTGGCCAAAAAATCTAAACTCCACATGATGCAAAATTATCATAATATGAAGGTGGATGTGACACATATCAACACATGCAACTTAAGTTATTAATTAAAATTACTTTAAGAGTTAATGCATGCATATAAAACAAAATAAATAAAGAATACTGCCCAGTTAAACTGATGGCATTGAGCTCACAGGCTACAAATACTAATTGTACATTACAGCCTTATATTTTCAAGGGTTAATTCCGTTCAAAAAAATTAAGAAGGGGAAACAGCTCTCCCCTTTCCTCTTTTTTTTATACTTAATCATTGAACCTCCTATACTATCAAAGACATGCTTTATCATATAAAAAATCCATATCCAAAATTCAGAGCAAATGAGAATTCTTAATAAAAACCCATTTAGCATTTATATAATTTAAGAGGAGTTATCCCCCTCTTTTATACTTAACCATTAAGCTTCCAAAACTATTCAGAGATTTGAACGAAATCTGACAATTCTGCTTAAAAAACCCATTTATATCAATTAAGGGGGGGGGATTAGAACCCCTGTTCCCCCTATTTATACTTAATCAATGAACACCTAATAACAGTCATGGAATCGCCTCATCAGAATGATCCTAATCTAAATTTTGAACGAAAACTTAATTCTGCATGAAAATCCCATTTATATCAACTAAGGGGAGGGGCATGAGCCCCCTGTTCCCCCTCTTATACATATCGAATGAACTCCAAAAACTAATCAGGGAAGCGCCTTGTCAGGATATACCTACATACAAAATTTCAAGTGGATCGGATATTTTTATCACGAGTTATCGCGTTACGCACATACATACAGAACGGACGGGCACATAAGCTCTCAGGCTATGATAGCCTGTGAGCTAAAAAGGAGAGCTTAAGCACATTATTTTTAATATTAATATTTTTTTATTTATTACAGGGTCAAAGGGTCTGACAGGATCAGGTAGTAGTCAAAAAAAGATAATTAGGCTTGAAACAAAATACGATATTTATGCCTAAATTTTATAAACTGTATTGTAATAATAATAAACATAAAATAATACAAATTCTCATTTTATTCTGCAATCATTTGATGAAAACTGCGATTTTATTTTGCGATCATTTGCGAAATTTGCTATGTTATCACATGATAGTTCATTTGTTTTGAGGAAATCTGTCGTTTTATTCCAGATTTTTTGACAAAATTTGCAGTTTTTTTTTTCAAGATTTTTTGACAAAATTTGAGGTTTTTATCAGAAACTTTTGACAAAATTTGCCATTTTTTGAGATTTTTAGAGGTAATCTAGTTTTTTTTTTTGCAATTTTTTGATGAAATCTGCAATTTTTTTGCTATCTTTCGACAAAATCCATATTCTTTTTGCAATCTTTTAAAGGTATTTTCCATTTTTCAGATCTTTTGATAAAATCCGTCATTTTTTGTGATCTTTTGACAAAATCTTTCTTTTTTACAAGATATTTCGACGAAATTAGCCGTTTTCTGAAATCTTTAGAAGAAATCTATAGGTTTTTTTTAGATCTTTTGATGAAGCTTGTGTTCTTTTGCAATCCCTGGACAAAATTTTGAGTTATTTCGCAATCTTCTGACAAAATTCTCACTTTCTTCATGATCCTTTGGTGATGATTTATTTATTTATTTTTTCAACCATTTTTCAAAACTTGCAATACATTTTTTAAACTGAATTTTCAGATTTATGACTGATTTAAAATTTTTATGGTACCTCTTGTCAAAGCTAGCTATTAATTGCTGCATTTGTTTGATGAAAATGAGATTTTTTACACAACCACTAGAAATTTGCAATAAATTCCTGCAACTGCTTGATGAAAATTACAGTTTTTTATGAAGAAATTTGCAATCCTCCAACAAAATCTGCCATTTTATTTCCACAAACATTTGTGATTTTTTACACGACCCCTTTACAAAACTTACGATTTTTAAAGCCAAAATGAGCTATTGCATGTGTCACAAAAGTAGCTCTGCCTCAAGCTGAAGCATGAAGATTGTATGCAGTAGAGTTGCGGAAAATTATCTCCGAGGATTGCCGATGATAGAGAAAGAATTTGGTATTGGCATACCCCCCCCCCCCCTCCTCCAAATTTTCTCAATTTCTCGATAAATTTGCACCAATCTCAGAAATAAACAGAATAGCTTTCAAGAAAGTGGATTTCCGCATACATTCAGAAAACTTTCATGCCTGTTTTTGTTATGAGCAAAGATTTATATTCGCAAGGTTTATATTCTTATACTTAATAAAATTAAGTATATTTGTTGGAAAAATTATCTTTTTTTAATTTTTAAAAATAATGCAAAAACAGCTTTAAAATTTTCCCCTTTTGCTTGGCAGTCAAGGGGTTAAAGTAGTTATATAACTATAAAGGAAATTTCAAAACTTTTAAATTAACTTGTTTAAATGAAGTTAACTTGCAAATAACTAAAAAATGCATCCATTAAACTCTTTAAAATGTTACTGAAGATTTTTGTAATTTAAGTAGCACATACAATAGTTTAAAAACTAATAAATAACCATTTTACCAATACAGTAATCTCCCTCAAATTCACACAGCTTGGGACTACATTTTTTGTGGATTTTAGAATTTTGCAAATTTCTGGTCATTTCTTTGATTACATTTTTTAACATTAATTTGGATGTAATTAATAATGCAATCAAAACTATAATGAATGCTTACAAATTAATAAAATATTAAAATAAGTAATAAACTAAAATAATAACAATTTAGATAATTTTTAATATGATTAAAACATTAAATGCAAAGGTCAGGTTAATAATCAATAATGTATGATTAAATATTCATTATAAAGATTAGATGTAATTTTTTCCTCCTAAATTATTCAATGAAACTTGACACAAAAAAGTACATTACTAATTCACATCAAAATCATAAAATAAAGAAGTTTTACTCCAGGTTTAGCCTTACGTAATAACCAAAACAGCTTGATTAATACATAAATAAATTTGATAAAAAGATTTTGATTATCAGTGATATCAGCAATATCTTGAATTTTTTCAGAAATAAATTTATTCTTCCTTCATGAAAAAGCATGAATTCAGTAATATTTAAAAAAAATTACAAATTAAAATATATATGAAATTGATATAAAGCTTAAAAAAGTCAAATTTTGTGCCTATATCTGAACTGAATGTTTCTTTGTTTACACCTGTAAATTATGTGCAGATTTGAGGGAGTCTACTATAAAAATTTCCAGGCAAAAGTATTTTCATATATAATAAATTCTCATATTTTAAAAAATATATAAAGCAATAGAAACCCTACTTAATAAACTAAACTGATATAAAATTGAACTTTAAAACAGAAAAAAGTACATAAATCTGCAAGTAATTTTAAAATCTCCAAATAAAATAAGAAATAAGTAAAATAAAGATTTAAGGTATTTTAAGCAAAATAATTACAAATAAAGCACTTACAAAAAAGAAAGAAAAGAAAAAGAAAAAAAAATGGAATTAACAATAAATGTAACAACCTCCAATGGTTAATATTAAATCCTTTAATATTAAAAGAAATGCATTAATAAATAAAATAAGCAGAAGAATTAAAATTCTTATAATCAAGCTTAATGTATGTTCTATTTTTAACTTTTTCCAATATGACAATTTCTTGATTTTTTTTTCTTTTAAACATATCCGACTTATAATTTCATTTTTTTTTTTTTTTTTTTTTTTACAGTATTCTTTTTCAGGTTTCACATCTCATGTATTTTTGCAACAAAAATATGACTGCAGGATTAGTAAGTTACATATTTTCAAACTAAAATAATTAAATAAAATAAATCAGTTCATCTATGATAATACTTTTTGCTTAACAATCCAAAATTAAATTAATAAACAAGAGTAATATTTATTTATTCACTTGTGATAAATTTCACATCATAAGAAATGCTGTTAGAGTAGAATCAAAAAGAAATCCTATTCTTTTTGCAGGGACTTTTTGCTTAACAATCCAAAATTAAATTAATAAACAAGAGTAATATTTATTTATTCACTTGTGATAAATTTCCCATCATAAGAAATGCTGTTAGAGTAGAATCAAAAAGAAATCCTATTCTTTTTGCAGGGATTGAGGAGAAAACAACTGGCACTATAAATGGAAGAGAAACAAAAACAAAAAATTACAAACCATTGCAAAATCTATTAATTAAAATATAAGTGTTCATAAAATACCATAAAAGTTAAAATAAGTCAGATAAGCATGACTGAAGATTGCACAGAAAGTTTTCCTTAATATTCTTATCAAAACACTTTATCCTTTAATAAATAAATTCAAATGATTAATTTATAATTATTAAATCCTTAATCTTTTTTAATAACATACATGGTGGCACTAATAAATTAAATTTAAAAATTGTTACAAGTGGGAGATAATCTTAAAAATCAAATTAAAAATATTCAAGAACTGTTTTTCAGACAATTGTAACAGTATATGTTTGTATAACTGAAAGCACATTTTATCACAAGATTTAATTTTGGCTTTAAAAAAAAGCCTTTAAAATGCAGATCTTCCAACTTTTGAAAATGAGAAATTGTAGTGCATAAAACTCAAATTAATCTGGAAATTGGTTATTTTTTTTTTCCTCTGAAAATTTTTATTCAATTTTCAGAGATTTTTTGTTGTTGTTGTTTCACAGCCCACCCCCTTTTTTTTACATTTATATGGTTGCAACTTTTTAGCCTAGTTTTGTCATAATTTACAAGCAACAGCAAGTTTTGTCATAATTTACTATTTTCTTTTCTGTAATCATTTCACGATGTTTAAAAGTTTTTCTCACAGTCATAATCATGCTTTTCTATCATGATTCTTTGTTAAAATCTGTAGTTTTTTATCACAAACTTTTGCCAAATTTTGCATTTTTTTTACTGAAATACTTTTACAAATTTTCTATTTTTTACTATGATCCTATGATGAAATTAGTATTTTCTGTCGGTGATCTTCTGATGAAATTTATGTTTTCTGACTGATCTTCTGATAAAATTTGCATCTTCTTTCTGTGATATTTTGATGAAATTCACAGTTTACCATGATTCTTTGATGAAATATATTTTTTTCTGCAACCAGTTGACAAAATTGATTTTTTAACAGTCATTTGTCAAAATTCATGATAGTTTATGTGACTGATTGACAAAATTTGAAACAGTATTCCATGATCGATCGGCAAAATTCCCAATAGCTTTGAACAACGTATCAGCAAAATTCACGATAGCTTTCACGATCCATTAACAAAATTCACTACTCATTTCAGCAACCTTTTAACAAAATTTGGAATACTTTTCACTTGATAATTTACCAAAAGTCAATTTTCTTTTGCTGCTTAACCTTTTGACGAAATTAGCAAATTCTTTCTGAACTCTTTATGAAACTAGAGATTCTACTTGGCAACCAATTGAAGATAATCATTGTGTTTTTCTGAGATCTTTATCAAAATACCTGATATTTTCCATGATCATTCGAAGAAATTCTCAATTTTTTCCAGGACTGATTCACAAATGGTTTTGGAGAAAATCCACAAAAGAGTAAAATTTGAAGACTTTCAAAAATTTGTAAAATATACTTGCATATCAATCATAGACCTGTGAAAGAATTTCAGGGGAAAATACTGCACAGTATTTCTCATTAAGCAGGACTTTACTATTCTGTACACTAATTGTCAGTTACACAAACTATTTCAAACCCTGCAGCTCAAAGAAACCCTCCCTCAAGAAACCCTTGGAATGATATCCCAGTGTCTAAGGAAGGGAATTCCTAATATAAATATTTAAAGACACATGATTCACTCATCTAAATCATCTGTTGCTAAACACTCTTGGGATTCCGGCCATAGTTTCAATTTTCAAAATGCTAAAATTATCTTTAATGCCAATAGTACCTCTCACTTAGATTTTCTTGAAAATTTAGCTATTTATCTTAGTCATGAAATTATTGTTAATGATAAATCTGATTCTAAAACACTCTCCTTAGCCTGGAAAAACCTTTTCAGCACTGCCTCCTAATTAAAGCTTTTTTGTATTTATAACTGTAAACAATTATTTTTTATTTACTAATTATTATTATTATTTTGTGTTTGTATTTTCTTTCACTTTAATCTGTACTTTTTATTTATTTATTTATTTTTATTATTTTTTTAATTATTTATTTTTTGTATTTATAATATATACAATTTTTAGATGTATATATGTGTGTTTATAACTGTAAACAATTAATTTTGTACTTACTAATTATTATTATTATTATTGTGTTTGTATTTACTTTCACTTTAATCTGTCCTTTTACTTTTTTTTTCTTTATTACCACTTCTCTTTTTCCTTCCCCTCCTTCATTGTATCTCTTGTACGTTTTGATTAGACTGTTCCGTGATTGGCTGTTGCCTTCTATCTTCCTATTGGCTGTTCCTTCAGCTTGCTCCCTTTCCCGCCTTTTCACCTCAGTCGTGCAGCTACATTCATTGTAGACGCACATCTTTTTTTGCACCTGATGAAGAAAGACTAAGTTGTTTCGAAGGCCTTGTGCAATTAATTTATTTTATGGTGTTTTAAAGTTTTTCACTTCAGTTATATAAAAACAGCTTCAACTTTATTTATTGATTCACTCATGGTTAATATCCATTAAGAGAGTTTCATGTGCAGAAGTTTGTTTTGCAGCCCAAATTTTTTTCATTGAGCATTTTTTAATATCTAAATTTTTGAACTGTTTTTGAAGTTTTTGAATGTTTTAAAATTTCAGAACAGAATCACTCCTGAAAAATATGTTGTACAGACTAAAAATCACAACTGGGAAAAAAAAAAAAAAAAAAAAAAAAAAAAAAAAAAGTTTGTGCATTTTTGGAAAAAAAATAGCTGTTTAAATTTTTGTAGCATCATAGTTTATAACTCCAAATAGTAGCAACTATGATTTTCTCATTGCAATTGACAGGTCTGAAAATGGCAAAAATATAGGAAAGTTCTTTTAATTAAATCTGTCGCAGAATAAAATGTTGCCAAATTAAAATTTCACACTTTATCAAAAGATGTAATTTTTTAATTAAAAAAAATAATTGATAAAATATTTTACAATTTTTGGCCTTAAAATAACAAAATTACAAAAATTCTGCAAAATTGAATCTATTCTGTAGAGGAAAATTTCAAATTCTGACACCGAGCAATGAACTTAGAACCTGTTGATTAAGAGGCTACTTTATTCACTTGAAAAAATCTGCTCACTAATGTTAATCTGACAGAAGGAAATTTTAAATATATTTCACTTGTATTTCAGCATTTTTAAACAATTCTTTTTGCATTGGCTAGCTAGGATCAATCTGTATAAAGGGTGTTTTTCTGTTTATTTATTCTATTACCAGATATTTTTAATGAGGACACTCATTTTTGGAACCAGCTTCAAATGTGAAAACCTCTTGGAAAGAAAAAAATCAGCAAATAAATTTTTTTTAAAAAGTCAAAAATTGCAGGTGTAAGATCAATCTTAATTACCCAATGCAAAAAAAAAAAAAAAAAAAAAAAATTAAAAATACTAAAATGCAAATGAGATATCTTTAAAAAAATTTCCATATGATTTGCATTAGCGAGCGAGTTTTTCCAGGTGACTGAAGTAGCCCCTTAACATGCAAATATATTACAACAAGACTATCTAGCCTGCATAAAAAAAGTGAAATTATGATTTTGAATTAAAATTTAAATTTCAAAAATGGTTGGATGTCATTAAATTAGTTTATTTAAGTAAAATAAGTCTTTTCATAATTTTTTGATATATCATGTGATTGCAGCTATTTATCAGTTATTTATTATACTGTCTTAAGTATATTAAGTATGTAAAATTTCAAGTGTCTAGCTTATACAATTTCTGATAACAAACTCTGTGACAGACAGACTAAGAGAGGAATGAAACAGTTTTGCCAAATGAATGAAGCCCTAAAAAATTATATATGTTTTAAAATAATAAATTCTCTTCTTCCAGGCTAATACACATGTCAAGATACTACTGTGAGGTGTTTTACTTTTGCTTTAAAATCTAAATTGTAAAATTAGTTGGATGTCATTGAATAAATTCTCTTAATTAAAATAACAAAACTCTTTCAAAATTTTATGATTTTTATTGTAATCAGTTGTAAGTGTGCAAAATTTCAAGTCTCTAACTTATAGTTTCTGCGACAGATGGACAGACAGACACACAGATGAGTGAGACAAATAGGATTTCTTCAGAGATGAACAATAATTATAAAAAAATAAATAGCTTGAAAAAGATAAAACCTGATGCCTCTGAACAGGTACATTTTATATTTATAATTAAAAAACAAAATTGAAATTGAAATATTTGAAAAAATAGATACCATTGATTGAATAAAGCAGTGATATTTCAAGTGTAGTATAAAAACTGTGCTTTGTTACAATATAGACCGGGAGGCAGTTGTACGAATCATCTCATCAAGTTCATGACTCAAATTCCAAGATTAGTTAAAACGCCATTTACATATTAAAAAGCCACTAGTCTGCAGTCATATCTGGGTGGAAAACACATGTAAACTTATTTTAAAAGTTAGTCCATAGAATTATCATTGTGTTTCCCTGCACCCAAAGGTATGAAAACATGGAGGACTGGGGAACAGGAAAACAGTGATAATGCTACAGACCAACTACCAAAATCGGGTTTTCAGGTGTTTTCTATCAAAATACGACTTGGAAGATAAGTGGTATTTTAATATGGGAATCAAGTTTTAACTAATTCTGGAATTTGAGCCATGAACTCGATAAGGTGATGATTCATACAGCCGCCTTGTGGCTTTTAGATTAAACTGTATTTTACACATATTTATTTTTGTTTGTCTCATGTTTTACAACAAGCAATAACAATTTTAAAATGCAATTAAAATATAACTTAATTTTTTCTAGCACATGACTTTTGCTACATTCAGGGTTGTTTGATTTAAACCATAGGTTAAACAGAAGCATTATTCTTTAATGTTTTCATTTATTTTACACATTACTGAAAAAAATCAAAATCCAAGTCATGCAAAAGCTACAAGCAAAACTTTAGTAAAATGATGATGAATTAATAAATTTGTAAAAAGAAAAATATTTTTAATCAATCCAACTTTTCTTATAAGCTATGACATAAGCAATTCTCTCCATTGGTTATTCTTTGTTCTGTATTATAATGAATGATGTAGTAATGAGTTTTCCTTGCTCTATAACTATTAAGTTTATGAAGCCTTTGTCTTTCTCACATTCCTACATTGGGATTGGGGTTTTTTCCATTAGGATTTTATTCAGTTAAAAAAAAGGTTGGCACAGCTTAAACCAATTGGTTAACCAAATGGTTCTTTTCTCTCTCTCAAAAGAGCAAATCCAATAATATTTCCTCAATTTTGTAGTTTAAGTGTTTCAAATTATAGCATATAAATAATTTCTACTTTTAACAGTCTTATCTCAGCAGTCACCATGAGATATAGTGAGTCTAGATCATGTTTGCAGATCTCAGAGATGTAGTGGAGGGTATACAGGGGTATACATTGTGTAGCTTCTAGATTTTTTTTTTAAGAACACTGTATACCCTCTATTTTTTAAAAAAGCTATAACATATACATTCTAGAGTATACCCTCTGACTTGAACATATAGTCTCCGCTTAATATTTCCTTTATGACTACACCACTGGTAGGTCTGCCAATCTTTGAAGATGAGAAGTAATAACGCATCAAAATTTAAATTAATCTGGAGGTTGGTTAGTTGTCTTTTTGTGTTTCACACAAATTTGAGATCGTTAAAAAGAATGCAATTTAAATATTTCAGCTTACTTTAGTAAATTTCTTCTGAAAATTTTATTCAATTTTTAAAGTTTTTTTTCATTTTGTGGCATTTTTTTGACATTTGTAAAAAAAATCCAATTTGACTCAATGCAGTAAATTTTGAAGAAACTGTGAATTTTTTTTTCTTTTATGACCATTACACAATTTTTTTCTTCCACAATTATTTAATGAAATTCGTATTTTTCTAGTACGATTCTTTGACAAAACTGATTTTTATTTTTATTTTTTTTATCCATTAAATATTGAAATACACATTATTTTCTCATGACCTATATACAAAATTCAAGATTTCTTTCCATGCCCAATAAACAAAATTCGGTACTTGTTTCTGCTACCTTTAGATGAAATTTGCAAGATTTTTTTTTTTTAAACATTTATCCAAATTTGAGATTTATTTTTCGTGAAATCTTTTGTTAAATTAGTGCTTTTTTTCATAAATCTTTTGATAAAATTTGTGACTTTTTTTTCAGAGATTAACTGAAGAAAATAGCTCTTTGTTTGAGGTCTTTAAGGAAAGTCTCAATATTTTTTCACAATCATTTGAAGAAATTCTTATTATTATTTTTTTTTTTTCCCAATCAATTTATTAATTGGTTTTGAAAATTCCTAAAAAGAAAAACTCACAAATTTCTAATAAATGTAAAAAATACTCACAGAAGAATCACAGTCCTGGAAAGTATTTGGAAAGGGAAAAAACACACAGTATTTTTTATATATTGTGGTACTTTCTTTTACTGTGCATAAATCAAGCAACTTTGCACACTATTTCAAGCCTAGCCCCTCAAAGAAAACTCTCCCTCCCACCTAAAAAAAATTCTTAAAATGGTGTCACTGCTTCTAGGGAAGGCAATTCTTGATATAAATGCTTATCAAAACAGAATTCTACCTAATTATGGTTAATATTCATTAGTGAGTGGGTTTTATGTTAAGAACTTTGTTTTTAAATCCAGATTTGTTTTTTTCATTTACAAATTTTTCTAATGGCTTTTTTTTTTCTTCCAGAATTGAATGTTTTAAATTTTCAGAAATTTCTCAATAGAACCAACCTGAAAAAATGCTGCATAGACTAAAAAACCTTAACAATGGGGATGGGGGAAGGGAGGACGACCTTTGTGCTTTTTGCAGAAAATCATAGTTTTAGACAAATTTTCACAGCGTCATAATTTTTAGATCCAAATTGTAGCAACTATAATTTTTTCATTGCAGTTGGCAACTCATTTGTATGCATGCAGAATGCAAATTTGACCAACATATCTGAAGTTCTAGAGAGATAACTTAAAGTGAATTTAGCAAAGATAAAATAGGTTTAAAATATTGAATATTTAAAATAAAATATTTTTCTTTGGGAAAACAGATTTACAATTACTGACGTAAAATTACCTTTATGATTTCAATCAAACTGTAACAGAAAATTTTCTTTTAAGGAAAGGGAGATAATCTTTTAAGAATAAAAAGGAAACTTCAGGCATGAAGTCAAATAAAAAGAAAGAAAAATTGGGTGTAGTGAAACACCTGTTTACTTTTAACTAAAATATGTAATACGATAAATTTAAATACTCTATTGCATAACTGAGCCCACTGTGCAGATCTGAGAATAAAATGGGAGGGGCGGAGGAGGAATCTAGATAAGGTTCATTAAAATCATAATAATGTTCAGAAAAATGTCTAAAAAGATATATTATTAGTTTTTAGTTTAAACATTTAAAAGTAATAAGAATTATAACAAATCTTAGAAAAAAACCTGTGTATTAAATCTGATGACTGTTTAAATGTTTTAATGAATGAGTACTCTTATAAAACTACTTTCTATTTTAAGATCAATGTTTTCAGTAGTCTAAAAACCTGGTAAAAGTATATATTTCTGTTTATTTTATTATTATTTTGCCCCACCTCTCTGTATTTAACCTGACAATTTCAGAGGAGAAATGTTGATGACAATATACAGTACTTCTTGAAACGTGTAAAAACTACTACTAAATTCAAATCATTCTAGGAATTATTTATAAATAACTTTTTTTTCAATGAAATATAATTGTTCATGTAAGTGTTCTAACAGGAAAATCAGACATCTCAGATAACAAATATTTAAAAGAAATCACTTTTAACATCCATGTGAAAGTATATTATATTTATCAAACTACATCATACATTTATTTATAGTACTAATAATCAAAAGACTGATTTATTAAGATCTTCAAGGTATCAATTTTTCGATATATAGAACATTTTAGTCATGAAACAAGTCATAGCTTTTGCTAAAAACGTTTAAATTTTAAATGATTTCAATTTTCTACATAACTGATTGTAATTATTTAATTTAAAATTATTTTACATGAAGTTATATTATTTATATATCCAATAATGTTTATTTTTGCAGATAAATATATGTGTAATAAGAAAATACATTTTTATAAATCCAGTTTAATTCAATAAAACAAATGAACAATAAATAAATGAACTCCCCCCCCCCCTCAACTCTAGCCTTTTTTTTTTTTTTTTTTTTTTTTTTTTTTTTTTTTTTTATTGGATGAAATAAATGAGATTCTATTCTGGCTTGATTAATATTGTTTGCAGATTTTTTATTTTTTTAAGGGGATAAAACAGGCAACCATATTCTATGTCAAGTTTCTCAGCAAGTTATGATATATTGTATTTATTCAAATTTCAGAGCTCTCTAGCACCAGTGATAGAAATTGGGAGATAAAAGGCAGGTGCCAAATGACGACTACTGTAAAAACCTTAGGCGTCAAATTAAGATTTTTAGTTGCAGTTTCCAAAATTCATATTAATATTACTGTAATACTGCATATAATTTTGGAGTGATTTGGAGTAAAAGAATAATTTTGAAATTCCCATCAAATTTTCTTTAAGGTTACTACAGAGACAAGAAAAAAAATCCCCTCCCAGTATTTTTGTTTTTTATTGGGGGGGGGGGTTGCACCACTTTTACGAATTTTGCATTTTTTGCTATCTTTCGGCAAAATTTGTCGTTTCCTCACAATCTTTCGATGAAATTTGCAGCTCTTTTTGCGATCTTTCGACGCTGGTTTTTTTCGCGATTTTTTTAAATATTTTGCCTTTTTTACTATCTTTTGCCAAACTTTGTCATGTTTTTTCGCAATCATTTGGCGAAACTTGTCGTTTTTTCGATCTTTTGACAAGCTTTGCCATGTTATATTGTGATTTGTTGACAAAATTGGCAGTATTTTTTCGCAATCTTTTGACAAAATTTTTTGTTTTCTGCAGGGTTAGGAACCCCCCCCCCTTTAATTATGTTTTTTTTCTCGCAACCCTTTGGCGAAAATTACTGATTATTTGGGATTCTTTGAAGAAATTTGCTTTTTTTTCGCAAGCCTTTGATGGAATTAACAGATTTTATTGCGATCCTATGACAAGATATTTCTTATTTTTTCTGTAATTCTTTGACAAAATTAGCTTTTTTCTAAAGATTCTGTGACGAAATTAAGATTTGTTTTCACGATCTTTCATAGAAAATTGCATTTTTTTGCGATTCTATAACAAAATTAGTCATTTTCCCAAGATTTTTTTGACGAAATTAACTTTTTTTGCGATTATTTTATGGAATTAGCGTTTTTTTTTTTTTTTTGTGATTTTTTGACGAAATTTGCATCTCTATTCGCAATACTTTGTAGAAATTTGCCCTTTTTTACGCTATCGTACAAAAAACTTGCTTTTTTGTTATTTTTTGGGGAAAAAAAATCGTTTTTTTCTCCCATCTTTTGCTGAAAGTGGCGATTTCTTATACAAGCAATTGATGATTTTTTTTTTTTTTTTTCCGCGACTGTTTCTCGAAATTTGCGATGTTTTTTTAGTTCTGATTTTTCAGACTAGACCCTTTTTTTTTTTTTAAATTTTCGGAGCTGAATATCTAATAAATTTTTTAAAAAGCTAGGCGTCAAATTTGACGACCAAGAATAATTTTCTAGTCGTCAAATTCAATTTTTTAGTTGCATTTGACGACTAACGACTGCTAATTTTTAACACTGTCTAGCACTCATCTGTTTACTTTATTATTTCACCTACAACTTAGTTCATTATGAAATTTATAGCTATAAAAAATATTTAAGCATGGAATTGACTCAAGTTATTTTTACCTTTTTTGATTTTACACTAATTATTTTTATTGTGATACATGCTAATGAATATGGTGTGGAATTAGATTGGCCACTGTGCTGTAATTAATCAGCAAAAACTGCAACTTCAAAATATAAATACATCATTAACTTATTTAAATTGAAATAAACAGTTAATTGTTTTAACCTTTTTGATATCCTAGAACTTATTTTATTTATTCATTAATTATGTTCATAGTTAAACATTAATACAGGTTATAGCTTTTTGAAAAAAACTTTTAGTGATAAACTGAAAACAATGCTAAAATAGTTTTAAAAACAAGAAAAACTAAGCAAAGTCAGCCTACCATATTTATAACATTACATAACATTAAATTCAAAATAAGATATAAAAATGTATGTACCTAATCAAATTAAGTTTAAAATTAATTTATTCAATTTTACACTTTGATCCATAATTAATTATTTTATTAACACTAATTTAAATCATATGAGAATTATGCAAATCTATTTTTAGCAAAACTTAGTTTAAAATTTCTACCAATTAACATTCAGTAAATAACAACAGTACCACAATTTATTCTTAAAATGACACAGCAAAGTATAAAGTATATTACCTTGATCTGTAATGCTGGTTTCAGACACAGTAGGACTTGAAGGTGCATCATTTTCTAGAAGTTTAATGAGGCTATCACAATCATTTTCAGGAGGGGTTCTTATATATTACAAAAGAAAAAATAAGTAAAAATATGTAATTAATTATTTTAACGATTGCATAAATAGACAACAAACAAAATTTTCAATTTAAATATAATGAAAAGATAAAACTTTTAAAAATATAAAATACAAAAGCAAAACATAGAAACTCAAGGACATATTGGAAATATTAGAGACAAATATTTTTATATTATTAACATTTCATTTTTGTTAATTTTAAGTTCCTTAAAACAAATGAAATTTTAATTTTAATACGATTCATATCAGGAACTTGAAACTTCATTGTAATAGATTTATTTTATTTTATTGTAGTATTTGATAAAATAAATCCATGTTAAGGAACTGTGATTTTTGATTTTGATTGAATTTTATCATGAATAATGTAATACACAACACAATCACTTTGAATTCTTCTACATTATTATTTTTCATAAGATTATTTTGACATTTAACATTAAATCAAACAACTTTAAAAAGTTAAATGAATGATCATATTTATAAATAAAATATATTATAAGAGTTCAACCGATTTTGTTTTAATTATGAAAAAACAACTCAAATCACACAACATTTTACCCTATAATTAAAGTTATAAGTTTAGAGCTCAGATCTATTTAGCTACAAACATTAGCATTTATTTATAATCAGAAAAATATTTCACCTTTTTTGATTATTTTTCTTAAACAAAATATGTCTTATTGATCTTGGACATTTTTATCTGCACACATGACAGTTTATCCCATCTGTATACACTATATTTTTGAGATACAGTCTCTAATACTAGGTACTTCATCATACAGTGTATATCTATTCTATAAAACTTAAACAACACTTTTCATGGCAATAGTTAAATGTGTCAATTGTTCATTTCAAAACTTGTGATGTTTTGAGGCAAAATGGACTTAAAAAATCACTCTATGGATTCATTGAATGAACTAAGTAAGTAAAATAACATAAATAGTTTGTTTAAAAAAATATAATCAGCTAATTTTATTTTAAACTACTTCATGATTCATGTATGTAAAAAAAAAAAAAATCTATATAATTACTTGGGAATTTTTGAAGATTGCTTTTTCCATGATGGATGTAGCTGAGAAGTATCATCCTGACCTTTCTTTTTGGCAAAACCCAAACGACAATACATAGATACGGCATTCTGAAAGAAAAGTAGTAAACAAAAATAACAAATAATGTGTGATTAAATTTTTGAAAGAAGATTCACAAATACAATTGTAATTTTTACAAACTCGTACATGATAAAGTTAAAAATAATAAACACTAGATTACCTTTACTAACTCCAAATCTACTTGAAGTATACTTGCAAGCTATGAGGGGGGGAAAAAATGAACATTAAATTAGCCTTTTTGTAAACATACAGATCTTTCAAAACTTAAAAGTTGGAAAAATCATTTTATTATAAGAAGCATAGATGTATAACAAAAAGACAGCATGAAAGAATAATACACAAGATCTTTATAAATAAACCTAAAAACGTAAGGTTTTGCTTTATATAAATCACATCTTACACATCATTAAAACATTACCATGTAAACAGTACATATATGTCTGAAACATATCAATACATAATAGAAGGTCTTTATACTTCATTCCTTGGATTTAAAAAAAAAAAAAAATTATGAAAATTATAAATTTTTGCATAATGTACTTCATTCTACATGTGGTTAAATCTATACATATATAAAATAGTTTATACTGGCTGACTGAAAACAACACACAGCCCAAACTACTGAACATAGAAACATGAAAATTGGGGAAAATATACTTCTTATGATGTAAGCATGCACTAAGATGAGATTTTTGAAACCCTCTCCCCCCTCCCTTTTTTTTTTTTTTTTTTTTTTTTTAAGAGGGCAAACAGGGGATCAAAATTTCTGGAACATTTTCCTATATCACAGCAGCCATTTACGGTAGCAACATAAAACTCCAGAAAACAAATTTGCTAAAAGAAAAAATATCTAAAAACCTATTTCAGAGATTTTAGAAGAATTTTTACATTTGTTTGTAATAAAAAATATATAAATGCCTTTTTTATATTAAATAAATTGTATAAAGATTTAAAAAATTGCTTGGGTATATGAAACAGTGTTATCAGAAAATATGCATGAAAAATTTCCTTCTATCGCTAAGGCTAGTTTCTCTATTTCCCCTATCTGGGAAAAGAACTGCTTTTGTTTTATTTTTGAATAATATCATATCATTAAAAATATCCCTCGTGAGAGGAGTTCAGACCAAAAATATTTATCTTAACTTTTTTTTTCATGTTTTAATCTTCATTTTTATAAAAGTTCTGCAAGAATCGAAAAAAAAAAAAATAATAATAATGAATTTCTATTTTTTGTATACAATTTTTTCAGTTATTATTAATATTGTTAATCGATATTCCATGTAATGAAACATTAAAAATCTGAAAAATGGTATACAGTAAAATCCTTCTAAGATGGAATTTCATAGAAAAGAAAAAGAAATGAAAAAAATGTGTTATAGACAAATTTCCTTCTTAGCAAGTGTAAATGTATTACATATCTTTTCTTGCATATTAGTACATTAATTTTGCTTAAAACGAGATTCATAGGTAAGCTCTTTTTCACACTTTTTACAACATTCTAACTATACTATATTTTAGAAATCTACAGTTATTTAAAAAGAAAAATATTTTTTAATTGTAGAATATTGATGATTTAAAAATATATGTATTTTTTGAAAAATAAAATTTTGGACTAGGCCTTATCTTACTGACTTTTAAATGGATCAGGACACACAGAGAGAATAATTTTCATATGGGCTCTGCCAAAAATAGAAATGAAAACTTTGAACCATGAATGAAACAAGTCCCAGCTCTGTACAGAAAAAAAAAAATAGGCTTGACCCGGCCTTCTTCGGGAAAAAGGGACCCAGCCTGGGTTGAGAAGAGTGGAGACCAGGCCCAAGAGTCTTGAATGAAAATAGGCCAGTGCAGATCTCTACCAGGGCTATCCACCCACTTCAGAAATTGGCTGGCTAAAGTCTAAAATATACCCTTAATTCAAGCTTTAGTCAGGTTTCTTCACAAACTCATGAAATGGCCGGCCATTTCACAAACTGGCCAAACTTCACAAACTTCAGGCTTTGGCTGCAATGTATATATGCTATTGACAGATTTCATTTAAATTCTTAACAAGCTGCAATAAAATTAAATTATGCTATGCAACACTTTCATTAAAATATAATCAGTTATTAGAAAATTTGTGCAAAAAAAAAAAAAAAAAAAAAAAAAAAAAAAAATTGCACTGTAGAGCAAAGGAAAGGACTATCTGCATTCTTTGTTTATTCAATTCCATGAAGTTAAATGTCAAACATTAACAAAATCAAATCCTCAACTTTAAATGGATAATTTGTTTCATTATGCAGAAATAAATTGTGAATAGATTAATTAATGCAAATAATGTCACATATTTTCCCCCCAAAAAAAGAAAACTATTCATAAAAATATACAGAGGGAATACATAGAAGAAACACTGAAAAGAGGCAAAACCTAAAATAAAAACAGCAATGTGTAGTACCTTTAGAAAAACATGAATTAGCACAATACAGAGAGCATATAAATACCTTGGCACGTTTACTAACACAGTAAAAAAATTCAATGTCTAGGGGTGGATAAAAAGCATATTCCTAATGAATATTATTAGTAGGGGGGAGAAGGTTACAAATGAGCTTTCTTGAAAAAAAATTTTGAAAGTTAGGAAGAGGCTTATTTTTAGAAATTTACAGTAATCATATGCATAAGAAAATTCCTGTAGCTGATTTAAATTGTCATAATCACATAAAAAATAGAAAAATAGATCAAAAGTTTAAAAAACAAAATAACGTTCCTTCAAAACCTACAACACAGTATCTGTCAACTTTTTTCCCCACTGTTCCTCCCCAAGCAAACATAATTTACAATGATGTCTCACAAATACTCCTCAGCTGATTTAAATTTAGCTGAATTAATTAATATAAAGGGTTTATTTTTTTAATACTACCATGTATAGTGGAATTAACAAAATGATACAGATTCTTGCCTACCATAAAGGCACATTATCTTGTAAGGGAGATACGTTTCACCAGTTGAGAAAATATACTATAACATATCTGAAATGTATTTGTCAAAACAGCAGATTATACATTAAAATTACAGTCTTAGATTATGAAAGAAATTGGAAAAATGCTTTTCTTTCTTCAACTTTTTTTTTTTTTTATACCCTCCCAGGTATTAAAAATAATATTCCAAATGTCATAATAATAATACAGAAACATAAGTTAAAAATGATACATGCATATAGAAGAGCTTTAAAAAAATTAGACTTACTTCAACAACAGTTGTATGCTCATCTATTGACACAAATATTTTATACAAAAGAGTTTCTAAATAATCACCTAGGACTCTGTTCATCACAAAGCCTTCCAATGGTGGGACTGAAAAATATTATTTATAGAAAATAAAAAGTGTAACTTAAAACTGCTCACACATGAAAAAAATACAAAATAATAATAATAATAATAATAATAATCACAGCATTGATAAAATATACAAAGCTAATAATGTGATGGACAAATATTTGAAAAGTACAGACTACATGCTGCTGTTAAAAAACTGCATGATATATAGGTTGAAAAGAACTTATAAAAATTTTTTTAAATAACAATAGAAATAACAAGAACTTTTCCAAAAGATTATTTTGTTCAATTCAGACTTGAAATCAATGCTTAGGGAATAAGACTGCATTCTAAAATGAAAACAGAGTCAACAATATTGAACAAAAAATATCCGAATTAATGAACATAATTTAATTACAAAACAACCAGGCAAAATAATATTGGACTTCTGACAAGAGGATAAGCAGTATGCTTTTATTCTGTCATTTTTATTTATAAAATGCAAGATTAAAGCCAAGATTATTTTAAAGACCAATGAAATAATGTTATGAAATTCTAATTTAAAACAACAGCCATATGAATATTATTTGAACAGAATAAGCAGTTAAAGACAGTATAATCAATGCTAGTAATGTAACTAAAATCATAGATGCCAACTTTTATGCAATTTTCCTACCACAAAAGTTTTATAGTAAATATTGTGTTATCGAATTGTCTAAATCTTGTAATTAAACATGTGGAAAATCTCTGTACAATTTTAGTGGTAGCAAAAATGCATATAAGTTGGCAGCTATGCTAAAATTAATCTTTTTAATAATGCTATTGATGTTTTTAAAAAATCTTACCACAGACACAATCATCGTCCTCTATTGGAACATCAAGATATATAAGTCCCCTTCTATACAAGCCTGAAAATAGGTTTAAATTAAAAGAATTGTTTACAAAAATAGTTATTAAAATGCATTCACATATATAATTAAGAAAAGTTTTAGATATAACTGAAAAATATATTTTTATAAAATCATTTTAGCAATAAATATACCAATGCATATTTTTTGATTTTTTTTTTTTTTTTTTTTTTTTTTTTGTAATTTTTTAAATGCTATTCCTTTACTATCATAGGCTAAAAATACACATGAAAAGAGAAAAAAGAACTTACAAATAAAATACCAATATACAAAATAATTTACCTTTTACATCTTTAGCATCAAGATCACCAGCCTTCTGAACACCATCATCAATAATTTTATCAATAATCAATTTTTCACTCTCAGGGATAATCTAAATACACATTAAAAGCTCATTAAGAATACAAAAAGCAGGATGTACATATGCATATGTAATGTACTTTTATTTTATTATACTTTTATTTAAACACATTTATACTCTTTTCTTCATGTATTCCTCTTCTCCACACATACATCACATCACAAACATGAACACACAACATAAAAGTAGAGCTTTGATAATGCAACATCTTAGGGAAATGAGAAGGCATATCTATTTATTTACACTGTATCAGTTTCAAAATATTTTTAAAGATTTTATGTTTGCAGAAACACTCTTATATGAGAATTTCAAATTCTTGATATTAACAATTTTTAAAGATTAATAGTAATGTTGCAAACAGTTTTTAAATGAGTTTCTAATCAACAAGTTAATTTTTTTCCCTCATTAAAATTAACGCTATGCAACTGCGAGAATAAAAATTATTTTACCAGAGCAATTCAGGGATCATAATTCCATTACACATATATGTATTTCACAGATTCACACACACACACATTTATTTATATATGTTGGTACCAAATAGTAAAGTAACAAACAAAAATTATGAAATATTTCAAGTACTAATAGTGTATTTATTTACAAAAACCATAAAGCAGAGATATCTCATGCTATAAGACTTAAATTAGAAATATGAAATTAAAACAGAAGAAATATAAAAGAAATATGCCAGCAACATGTAAATAAGATCAAAAGTTCCATAATCATCAAGCAACAGACCTCTACAAAAAATGATATAGAGTATTTGTCCACCTTAAATGCACAACTGTATAAACTTCTTAATGAGCCATGTTAAAAATTTTTAAGTTTTGTTTATTGTTTGAGACATTAAGCCATATCTTTTTTCAAAAGTCTATTGGACTATGAAATGCTCTGTCCTTAAGACTTATATGTATCCAAAAGTAAGATTTGAATCTTAGACTTCAGCTAATCAGTACCTTCCATATAAAGTAAAAATACCTTTTACCCTTTAAAACATTGAATTTCATAGGTATGTTCAGCTATGTCATTATTGGGAAAATCAGTTACAATCGATGATGTTGGAATTCTCACTTAAATTTGCTACCATCTTAAGATTCAATATGTTAATATTACTATCATTCGCAGTTGCTTATATACTATTTTTAATTGCACTATTGACAATTTTCATTAATCTGTTGTTTCCCATAAAAGTTTCAAAGTTTGGCAATTTTTCTTTTCGATTTTAACAGTGAGCTGTTGGATTTGATCAAGCCAGTTTTGAATATTTGATTTTGATAATTACAGCAATGATTCTTTTAGATTTAAGTTACATTTTGACATATGTTTGTTAAATTACCTTATATTTATCTATACAAGATTATACCATATTTTTTAGGATACTGTATTTACTCTTGTATACCGCGCACCCCTTACTTTAGAAGGAAAAATGGTGATTTTTTAAAATCTCATATATAACGCGCACCATAAATTTGATATGCAAATAAATGAATGGCCAAAGGAATTTAAGTAAAGAATGTCATAAAAAACAGTGTTAGGTCAAGAAACAAGGTGAAATTACATTTTTAGACTTCGGGTAGGGAGTAAATGATGGGGGATTGGAGTAAGTGATGGCAATGATAATTGCTAATTAGTGTTTAATTAACATTATTAGCGCTTTTTCATTAAAAAGTGCAAGGAGTGAAATATAGATACAGGGATACTTCTATTAAGCAAGATTTTCCTATTTTTAATGTCTTCTTTGAATACATTTTTTAATTCACATGTATATCATGTGATAACTTCAAGCAGTAAAAAAATATTCCGTGTATAACGTACACCTACGAGTTTTGCCTTAATTTTTTTTTTTTTTTAAAGTGTGCATTATACACATGTAAATCGGTATGTCATTTCTGCTAAAGCAGGGACATTTAACACACCGGTACTATAAACTGATGAGGAAGATAAATGGTAATGATGATGCTTGTATCTTGAATTATACATAAACGGCCAAGAAAGATGAATTCAGTGTTGCAGCTGTAGAGATTGTGTCATGAAACTTATTCAAGTGCTGAAGAAGGAAACAATAAGCTCATATGATTCTAATTGATTTTTTTTTTTAGCAAGTTAGTTTCTGTGGAAAACATTTATAACAACAATAATTTGGTTTGTATTCTTTTTCAGTTGATATAGCTTCATAGCTTCATTTTTTTCCATCCAAATAAGTTTGTGCAGCAAAATTTTGCATTAGCCTTCAAAATTTATATTGTGTTACATGAGTACCACATTTTATCTAACTGATCCTCTAAAATGGAGATTTCAGTTATTCTCACAAAAATATTATTCATGTCTATTCTAATGATTTTTTTTCTAATAAACAGTCTTCAATTCTGATGGCTTACGTCTTACAGTGGGTGGCCAAATTATTTGTTGCATTACAGTTTTTTCATTGACAATCTTGGTTTAAAGTTTTTATGCTGACAACACTGACAGGTAACATTTTACAGGTGTCCTCAACCAGTAAATAAATAAAGAATACTGCCCAGTTAAACTGATGGCATTGAGCTCACAGGCTACAAATACTAATTGTACATTAAAGCCTTATATTTTCAAGGGTTAATTCCGTTCGAAAAAAAAATTAAGAAGGGGAAACAGCTCTCCCCTTTCCTCTTTTTTTTATACTTAATCATTGAATCTCCTATACTATCAAAGACATGCTTTATCATATAAAAAATCTATATCCAAAATTCAGAGCAAATTAGATAATTCTTAATAAAAACCCATTTAGCATTTATATAATTTAAAAGGAGTTATCCCCTTCTTTTATACTTAACCATTAAACTTCCAAAACTATTCAGAGATTTGAACGAAATCTGAAAATTCTGCTTGAAAAACCTATTTATATAAATTAAGAGGGCATTAAGAGGGGGGGGGGCATTAGAACCCCTGTTGCCCCTATTTATACTTATTCAATGAACACTTAATAGCAGTCACGGAATCGCCTCATCAGAATGATCCTAATCTAAATTTTGAACGAAAACTTAATTCTGCATGAAAATCCCATTTATATCAACTAACGGGGGGGGGGGCATTAGAACCCCTGTTCCCCCTATTTATACTTATTCAATGAACACCTAATAACAGTCACGGAATCGCCTCATCAGAATGATCCTAATCTAAATTTTGAACGAAAACTTAATTCTGCATGAAAATCCCATTTATATCAACTAACGGGGGGGGGGGGGGGGGGGGGCATTAGAACCCCTGTTCCCCCTATTTATACTTATTTAATGAACACCTAATAACAGTCACGGAATCGCCTCATCAGAATGATCCTAATCTAAATTTTGAACCAAAACTTAATTCTGCATGAAAATCCCATTTATATCAACTAACGGGGGGGGGGGGGGGGATTAGAACCCCTGTTCCCCCTATTTATACTTATTCAATGAACACCTAATAACAGTCACGGAATCGCCTCATCAGAATGATCCTAATCTAAATTTTGAACCAAAACTTAATTCTGCATGAAAATCCCATTTATATCAACTAACGGGGGGGGGGGGGGGGGATTAGAACCCCTGTTCCCCCTATTTATACTTATTCAATGAACACCTAATAACAGTCACGGAATCGCCTCATCAGAATGATCCTAATCTAAATTTTGAAAACTTAATTCTGCATGAAAATCCCATTTATATCAACTAATGGGGGGCATGAGCCCCCCGTTCCCCCTCTTATACATATCGAATGAACTCCAAAAACTAATCAGGGAAGCGCCTTGTCAGGATATACCTATATACAAAATTTCAAGTGGATCCGATATTTTTATCATGAGTTATCGCGTTACGCACATACGCACATACATACAGAACGGGCGGGCACATAAGCTCTCAGGCTATGATAGCCTGTGAGCTAAAAAATCTTAGTGCATAATGTGTCAGGGATGTAATGGAACATTTGCCGATTTAAATTTTTCAATTGTTTATAATGAATTCTGTTCTCTGCAAAATGCATCAAAAGAAAACATGACAAACCAAAGAAGTTGGATAGTAGCCCTGATTATGGCCTAGCATTATAATGAGTGATTAAAAGGAAAGCATAAAAGAATGTATACATAGCAGGTGAAGAGCAGCACAATCCATAAAAGGAGTTTCCAATGAAATATTGAGCAATTTATCTTTTAACTCTCATGTTGATTTTTTCACAATAAATTTCTGCTTTATGGGCAAAAGTTTGTTTTTTTCTATAAACCTATAAGTATTCAATCCATGTATACTGAAAGTAGTTTAACAATCTACCAGTAAACAGCAACAAAACAACAAAGCTTCATATTCTTAGCAATGTAAAGTTTAAATGTGTAACTAATAATTTGACCACCCACAGTATACTAAAAGTAAAACAGTGTGGCCAATTTTTCTCCTTTACATATATTTTTACAGTAAACCAAAATATTATATTCCCATTTTAGACAAATTCCCCTTATTAGCATTTTCAAACAAAGTTGAAAAGTGCTTATGCATTCAGTTTGTCTGGCCATCTGGCCCTGCTCTAACTCCTAAAAATACACTCTGATTGCCCTGAAATTTTTGGACGTTATTGACATTTACCTTAGCACAAACCCTATCGAAAATTAAGTTTCTACCATAATTAGTTTATTTACAGGGAGAATCAAAAGTTCACCATTACATTACGGCCTATGGAGAAAAATCGTTCCAAAGTAATTTTAAAGATGTTACACCCTGTCAAACATATTAAAATTTATATGCATCTACAAGATGCACTAAAATATGCATTTTATAAAGCATGCGGTGAAAATATAGCTATTATTCATTTACAGAGCCACACAAAAGAATTCATTATATAATGGTAAATGGGGGAATGGTGTGCGTGTGCAACACATTTTCAATATATTAAACTGTTTCATGTTTAATAAAATTTATGTATGTCTCTGAGGCTTAATATAAATTATAAGAATTATACAATACTGTCTTGCATAATATGAAGTACATAGCATTTACAAGGACACATAAAAGATTTAAAATAGTATATTCTTTCCAAAGTACTGTATATGTACCCGATATGGCTGATGGATGAATGAAATGCATTTTAATTATGATATGCCCATTTAAGTTTCATAGATCTATGCACATCATATGATGTGTATAAATGTTATAGTTGATATACAGGGCTACCCAAAAGAGTTCGCCAATGTTACTGAATATGAGTAAATTATTTAAAGGTGGTTCTTAAATAAGTTATGCATTTTTATGCTGAACTGCATCCAGTTTACAAAGAAATGTTTGTAGAATATAGATAAAATGGTATACAGGGCCACACAAAGAATTGGAATTGAATGATAAATTTATGAGAACATGATTTCAGTTGTTTTAAGAGTTTTTTAGTGTAAAATAAATTTAGCTTAATGCTAATGTGTATTAAAAGTACAAGGTAATCTACAGGGCTGAACAAAAGTATTCAAATATGTTCCTACCTATTAATATAAATTACTGAAAAAGAAATTTCAAGCTACTAAGCATTTTCTTACTAAACTAAGTTTTCCGATTATTTAGTATGTATATCAATTGACAGATCAACTACAAGGCTGTTCAAAAGTATTGAAATACATATTTGGCTACATGCCCTTATTTCCCTAATGAACGAAGTTTTGTTAAAGATTTCATGAAGTGCTGAAAAGTGCTTTATAATCTATGTTTAATGCATGATCTTTCTTACTTGTACTAAAAGTTCACAAGAGAATAAGAGGTATTACAAAATAGAAAAATATAAAGTGACAATATCATTAAGTCACTAAAGATAAATGACATAACATCAACAACTATCAAATGGTTCATTCTACTTCAAATACAACAACCAGAATGTCTTATGGCAATTTATGTATTAAAATTCTTGATCATATGGGTTAGTATACTCCTTCAAATCTACAATCCTAAAATGCCTGAAATCCATTCGTTGTAGCAGAAGCATACAGTAAAACTAACATATCATGGAAAAATTCAAGATTTTTTCTTTAAATATTAATTTGTATTAATTTAATATATAATTCTGTTAATACGAATAAACTTATGATTTCTCGTGAAAAAAGTGCACATTTCTATTGAAGATGGATCTCATTTCTCAGTTATCTCATTTAGTTATGCATTATTAATTATTTACTTGATCTTTACTTTTTATATTTTAGTCACTTTTTAAATTTTCCTAATTTTTTATTATTGTATTTTATTACTATTTTACTAAATTATGTTCAATTTTTACTTTCTTGTAAATGCTCACTATCATTTTAAGGGCATTATTGCATTCAAATTATTGTTTAAAAATGTAAACAGTGACCAGGAATCTGCACAGTTTCTGATCCCAAGCTGTGCAGATTTGAGGGAGTCAACTGAGCTATCATCAGTTGAACTAAAATGATATCTTGTGGTATAATGAGTCTTTCTTGTGGAATAAGGTGAAAACACTAATCATTAGTCAACAGGTATACAACCTCTTTGCTACTGTTGAGCAATAAAAATATTTATCAACATGATTCTGATAACATCAATTATAACATAAAACATCACTATAATTACTAAAAATCCTATTTCATTTGTATGTTGAAATAGCCACTTAAATTAAACACAATCTCTCAATTGTTTACGGCAATATAAAAAAAATCCTGTGGTTACTTCCTCGTTGAGACTGAACTTTAGTGTAGTTGCATTAGAGGAGATCAGATTCAAGTCAGACTTTTACCCCTTTGAGGGGCAAGCAATTGTGTTTGTGTAATGCAGAATTTCTACCAGAAATTTGAAAAAAGAAAAATTCTAAATAAGAAAAAGCAATTTTTCAGCAGTTTTCCCTCATAGTTATAAAAGTAGAACTTAGTTAAAAGTTTCTAGTCTGAATTTTAAATTAAACTTAGGTGAGATATAATATATCTCACTGCCCCTCAAGGGGTTAAACTGATAAACCTGCAACAGCACTTGTTATTTTACAGCTACACCAGGGTATCTCCACAATGTTATTTTCATTTAAAAATCAAACATCTCACAATTAAACAGCGACTAGTTGTCATACTTAACAATATAAAAGCTATTGTTATAAAATTCCTGAGGGAGGCAATAGCATTTTATAACAATTATTGTCTAATTTCATTTAAAAAAACTCTGAATTAAGGAGATAAAATTGAACTATTTTTTTTTAATTTATTTTTCTAGAGAATATCAATTTTTAAAATCCAGGTGCTTCTTAACAGCAAAATTCCTTATTTACATCCAAGAAGCTGTGTGTTATATTGAGCGATGCATTTAGTTAGAATTCTGTTATAAGAATCTCCTACTGTAGTTTCAGTCTAAAATTATTTTCGAAACATACAGATCACTAATAGCAAACTAGAAAAGGATCTTTGTTGGTGAAGCAATTAAAATATCTTAGCAATGATGCATGCAACTGATCATTCCTTTTTAGACTCATCTTCCAGATGAGTATGAAACAATAATCCAAATTTAAACTATCCATGTTCTTGTAGCTTTAATATGAAAATTATAAACTGTACAAAAATAATCTCTTTATGCTTTCTGCATATGCAACTTTCTACAATATAACAAGAAATAATACAGTATGGGACCCACTATCCAGAAACCCTGTATCTGGAATGCTTCGAAAACCACAATGCAAAATTATAAATAAAAATTTTTTTTATTTCATTTCAAAAACAAAAACTAAAGATGTATTTTATGTCAAGCTTGGATACAGCAGATAGATACTACGGTGTTAGCAGAAAAAAATCTTAACACTTAAGTCACAATCTCAATGTTTGAATTTTTTATTTTATTTTTCCCCATTTTTAAATAGAAGAGGCAGATGAGAGTTTCTATCATGCATTGGTTGTTTAGAGAGGCGAACTTTGCAATTTAATGTGATTTAAAGTTCTCCCTTTAATTTTTTAAAGTTTTGGTAGTAGTTTGAAAACAAGGATTTTTAATTTGTTTTTTCTCTAAAAAAAAAACTCCTCTGGTGCACATAATCGACGTAGAATGCTTACAATTGTTGAAAAACCTCATGGTTTAAATTTATTAGAACAAAGTATTAATCTAAGTCATAAAGCCTTAGATTTACAAGCATCAAGGCAAACTATGTCCAAAGAAAGGCATCCATTTGATAGCAGCATCCATTTGATAAGTTTTGTGGAATATATGTGGTTGTGGTATTATATCGAATTTAAATTAATTATTAGATAACTTGAACTAAGAATCAGATGCAAGTAAGATGAAATGTTAGAGTTTGAAAGAAGGTAATTTATGGAATTAATTGGGAACAAAAATTCTTCTGTTTTTGCTGCATAAAAATGAAAACATCTATAATATAACTATATATGCTTCGAATTCAAATACTAGGTGCTGTTATCAAACTATACAATTGTTTCAATCAATGTATGTATCAAATTGGCAGTTTATGACACTTTTTTTCTATAAAGATTCTAACATCAGTCTACTAGAAATATCATTATAGGGTCATTCCATGCCAAATCAACCAGGGACTCAACCTGACTCATTCCGATTTCAATGAAACTCCTTGGGATCATTCTCTATGATGATATAAATTAGAGCATATTTTTATTTTTTGTTTATTGCTTTAAATTTTTATACAATTAATTATTTAAATTTTGAAAAATCATCATTTTTTGACTTGCATAAATATTTACAATTTTGAATTTCTCAAGTTCTATCAAACATAGAAAATTTTATGACCACTCATTTCAAAGAGGAGTTTATAAGGTTTAATTTGATATGCAAGTCGAGTATGTATAGTTAAAATAAATAAAATTTAAAATTTTTAAAAATTTAAAATTTTTTAAAATTTTTAATTTGAAAAATTTTTAGATAGTTTTTAAAAATTTTGAAAAAATTTTATGTTTGTTGTAATATTATAAGCCTTAAATTCTGAAATTTTTAGAGTGGGATCTCAATGGGATCAGGAGTTATTAAATAAAAGCAAAAATTACCATTAAAATAGCAATTTAATTCTCTCTATTTTGTTATTTATTTATGATTTGTATGGTAATTTTCAGCTTTTATTTCATAACTCCTGATCCCATTGAGATCCCACTCTAAAAATTTCAGAATTTAAAGCTTATAATATTACAACAAACATACAATTTTTTCAAAAATTTTAAAAATAACCATCTAAAAAGTTTTCAAATTTCAAATTTTAAAAAATTTTAAATTTTATTTATTTTAATTTTACATAATCGACTTGCATATCAAATTAAACCTTATAAACTCCTCTTTGAAATGAGCGGTCATAAAGTTTTCTATGTTTGATAGAATTTGAGAAATTCAAAATTGAAAATATTTATGAAAGTAAAAAAAAATGATGATTTTTCAAAATTTAAATAATTAATTGTATAAAAATTTAAAGCGATAAACAAAAAATAAAAATATGCTCTAAGTCATGTCATCATAGAGAATGATTCCTAGCAGTTTCATTGAAATCGGAAATGGTCAGGTTGAATATTGAATTTTTTTGGTTGATTTGACATGGAATGACCCTATAACTGGTTTCCAGATAAATAGTTCCATACTATATATATATATATATATATATATATATATATATAGAGAGAGAGAGAGAGAGAGAGTATGTGATAGTAGTAAGACATTTATATATTGAGTTATTGAAATGGTGATTACTCAACTAACTGGCTAACTAGTGAAATTTTACCCTATAAAAGAAATTACTTTGATATCATCTTCTGTAACATAACCAACATAAACTAGCCACCATGGTTCAATTTGTAATGTCGAAACAGGCTTAGGAGGTAGAAGTTCACGAATGGGTTTTCTGCGAACTCCAAAAAATTTCTAGAATAAATAAAATAAAAAAAATAACAATGAAGTATTCTTATTTTGAATAATGTAAAGACATTCATAATTCATCAATTACTATTTTTAACTAAAAGTAGCCACTGTTTTACATATGTTTTTTAATAATACATCTGAATGCAACACATTAATTAGTACAGTCGAATTTGAATTAACAAAGTTTCTATTTAACGAAGTTTCCTACTTAATGAAAATTTCCACTGAACCTTAACTTTGGACACCAATTAACATGCAAATTAGTCTCTGTATTATGAAACATGTACTCTATATAACAAAGTTTAAACCACTATTGTGCTTGTATAACATACAAAGGGTAAAATTGCTGTTGTAATGGATGTATGAATTTATTTCCGCATACTGTATGAAAATGAATTATTTATTTAATCATTTTCATTCAAAAAGAAAAAAGGCTAAAAGTGTTTGATACAATAAGAAAGAGATTTCAGTTGTATGAGAATGTTACATATAAACTGTTCAAGTACTTAACAAAAATGTGAAATTTTTCATGAATAATGTATTTTTACAAGAAACCTGTACAAGGTAATATTCTTTTAAAATTAAGGATTTGAAATACTGAGAAAAAACAAAAAAGTTATGCTATGCTTCAATTCTTATTTACCTCTGTTTATTATGGCTTTTTTTTTTTTTTTTTTTAAATCATTATTCTAATTTAATTTTTCTTATATAGCTACAAAGCATAAGTTATTATCCAAAATAAAATACATTTTTCCGGTATTTCCATTTTAGGTGTATTTTTCATTTCATGCATGTGTATTTTATCATACAAATTTCATGAGTTTCAGTTGATTTTTGTTTAACGAATTTTCTTCATTACAAACTACTTATATGTAATGATGAGACTGTTAAATGGAAGCTTCACCATACATTCATAATACAAATTAAACAAGAGCTTTTCAAATTATTAAAATAAATCTTACTTTTGATGAACGGCATTGATTCATAAGATCTATGTATTGATTTCTGCCAATTCCTAATAATCGAAGACCTAGAGTGATTAAAAATTATGATGAAAAGGAAATTTCACAGTTTAAAACTAACAGGAAAAACAAAATTTCATAGTTTACATTAATTAAGCGGACACATACCTTTGAAACCACAACTGCAATTTTGAATAGTAACTGTAATAATATGTGGTGGTTTAATAGTAAAAATTAAATTAAATTAAAAAAAAAATCTTTAGAATAGCCTTTATTATTATTTTTCTTTTAATTTAACTTTAAAATCCCTACTACTTTTATAAATATTTGTCACAATTTTATTTTTTTCACATTCATTAGAATATACTTTATAAAACTGTGCATGGATTTTTAGATGTATGGAATTTTACATTCTTTTTTTCTCTCATGTATATTAAAAAAATGAAGGAAATTCAAGAAACTCCCAATTTAAGTTTTTATTAAAATAACTATCAACTTGAATGTCAAATCCATGCACAAAATATTAAATACACCATTGAGAATAAGTAAAAAAAATTTCAAACCTCTATCTAAATTAGCAAAAAAGCCTTAGTATTTATTGAACAAGCAAGTTATAAAAATAAGAAGAGGCAGAAAAATCAGTTTAATGTTTTCATTTGTATGAGTAATTATGCTGGATCTATTAACAAAATTTACAATATCTTGTGATATAATTGTTGCATAGGTAAAAATGAGGTGTCAAAATATTCACAATTAAAGAAACTTTCAGTTAATATTAAAAAAGAAAATTTATATTTTGATAAATTTCAAGATACTGTGTCCCCTTAAGCAATTAAAGCATTCTAACAATTTTGAATGAATAAGAAGATAGATTATGATAATCATGATCCCTGAGGCAGAAACACACTGATGTCAAAGAAATGGAATGGACCTTGCAAAAAAACTTTTATCCTTGAGCTGATAAAAGTAGCTGATAGAGTTACAGTAGACACTATTAAATGTGTGACCTTAAAATCTGCAAATGCCTAAAATCCACAATTCATTTCAGTTGTAAACAATGAAACATAACAATTAAATTGCATGAACAGAATTTAAGATGGCAATTTCAACTTTTTTTAAAGCTAATTTTTTTCTAATTATTTTCTTTTGGATATTACAACCAATTAATAACTAAATAAAATTAAGTTATTTTTGATTTTGATGTAAATTAATGTATCTATAGCATAAACTTGCCATATTATAGGTCCTGCACTGTTACTCTAAAGTCCAGTCAAATTAGGATTGTTTGCCATAATAAATGCTAGAGAAAAAATTTTAGCACAGTTGTTCATTGATAGCTACTAATGACTAGATAAAAAGTCCTGGTGAACTGGGGAAGGAACTGGGAATTTAAATCTAAAGAATTGAACTGGGGGAGGGAGGAGCAAAAATAAATTTTGCCCTTCTCTTTTTGTAGTTTTATTTAAATATCTCAGAAGCTGTGGGTTTTCATGAAAAAAAAAAAAAACCTCTAGCACAAATTAAAGAGCATAAATCCCCTATAAATGGCATGTATATACAGTGAAACCCCAGTTCCTGTGCGTCTGACAGACTGTCAGTCACGGGACTGAAACCTTGATTTTCTACAAAAAAAAATCCCTTTTTTAAAATTTTATTTAATTTCTATAATTTCTAATTTAAACTTATCAAATATTGTCACAATAAATAAAATAAAATGGAAAACACTCCAATATTGCATGAGATGATGGTAATTAGTTGATAAAAAGATAAATATTCACTATTAATGAAATTAACGTGAAACATTATTCCTGTGAATATAAAGTATGGAAAAAACTAAAAGTAGGTACATACTAATTTATAATTAAGTAGATATTGTTTAATTATAAAGCAGATAAGTCTTAAGAGGAATCATTATCATTTTAGTTTGTTTTTTCATTGAATACCATCATCAGCGGAAGTGGATGGGTCATAGGATTTATAATTCTATGTCCTTTTGATCTTGTGCTGATCTTGTAGACAAATATTTATCATTAATAAAATGTTCATTCGTGTGAAACTTTGTTACTTTGTTCCTGCATCCACACTTAGCTCAACATTCAGTGGTGCATTTACAGAAGATAGTATTTAAGACAGCCTCAGGTGCGATTAAATCCTTGGTTTTTATGAGACTAAGACAATTCTGGCATGTTCCTAGCCAGTTCAGCCTGCTGTCCCTGGCCAAGTCACAGCTGTACTTAATGGTACACCTGGAAAGAATAATGCCTGACTGCTCCTTCTGCTGGTAGGAATGATGAAATGTCAGTTTTGACAATCAATACAGAATTTGTGAAGACATGGTATTGTAAAGTGTTAAGAAATGTAGCTGTGGAGGGTGTTCTATATAATTTCATAAAAGACTGGTTTCCAGCTTCTGCAACAGCATGATGGTCAGATTCCCTGTTATTGAACACATTAGCAATTTTGTGCATATCTTCACATTGCTAAAAAAGTTTGAAAATTTGATTTTCCCTTTTTATAATGCTGCAGATGTCCTACAAGATATTACATTGTTTTTCAATTTTGATGAGATCATAGACCTTAATCTTGATTTGTTCTTTTCATTTGAAATGAAGTTTTCTGCTTAATGGTAAACTCTGTGTCCTTGTTGAATTTAATATCCATGTACTTCTTCAATGCACATCTTCACTTTGCTCTGCTGATTCGGTGTTATTAATAGTGTTGGAGTAATAGTCAAAATCCCCTCTACAGCCTTTTACTTCATAAAGTGTGGATATATATTTGTGTAGCCTTCTGAAATTGAATTAAAAGTGGAATTTCTTGACCACAGGAACTTTTGAAGGAGGAAACCAACACCCATAAGATTATCACAGTTTTGAAAATCAAAAAGCAGTTGTAATGGTTTAAGAAATTGTAGAAGACTGCTTTCTTTGTCTTACACATACCTCATTCATCTAAAATGGCTAGAAGAAAAAAAAGCTTTCTCAAAATTTAAATATTTAAGTCTTCATGTTGTTTTAGAAAATACTTTTCCCAAGCACTTTTGCCATCGTCTGTTTTCCAATGTTTATAGCATGATGACAATGAGTGTAAACATTGTTAAGTACTATAAATTACATGTTAATTACTATAAATGCAAACTACTATGAACGCACATCCACATACTGGGTTATGGAAACTAACTGAATGCACAAAAGGTCAACTGATAGTAAAATAAAGTGTATAGAATGAGAATGCCTAATCCCTTGGACATTCTCCTTCCACACATCCTGGGAACAGCTTCTTTTCCCACTGATTGCAAACATTGACTTCTGCAAGATTATTCCCCACTCCCCAGTTGATTTAGTATGTCAGCAATTAGAAGTTGTTTTCTGTTTTCCTTTTTGTGACAACATTTAATAAATTCAATAGAGATTGAATAAATAATTTTGAAAATAAAGTGATTTTTTTGTGGAATATTTATCTAGGTTCTGGTCTTGTTGTGATGTCGAAAGCAATATGACATCACATATTATTATTAGCTTCCTTTAAAAAAAAAATGAAATTCTCAAGTTTAAAATTTAAATTATCTTTTGCAATTTCAAATCAATTAAACATTCTTTTTACTTTCTAAAAAGAATACATTTATCTCTTTTCTCTTCCCTTTAAATTGCAGTTACGTAGGTTCTCATGCTTATCCGAGGCCGTTAATAAAATAAATCAAAAACAAATCTTTTCTCATCCTAAACTTATTATTTGAGCCTGCATACTTTCGAAAGATAGTTTTAAACCATATGCTCCTTTGCGGCAATAACTTAGCTCTTTTACAGATTAATAGACATTACATCTCCTTTTTTGGCTTAAAACATAACGCTCTGTTTATATTAAAATCGACGTCTGAAATCTATGTTATGCGATTAAGAAATATTTTTCCCAGCAATCAGTATTGGCATGCATATTTGTACGCTGATATATTAATCGCCAAATTAATGGTCCGGTTGGCACGTTTTTAATTTAAACTTTCCTTATGAACTGTACGTATGGGGTTACAATTTTTTCAGGGGAACCACATTTAGCTTGATGCATTTTGGCTACCTTATCTGATGTCACGATTCATTCAATCTCTGACCATCCGGCTGTCAAGATGTAGTATCCCAGTATTTGTCTGTTTACTGGGGGTCACCCCGTAAGAGTGTAATACTCTTTTATTTTTCCTTAATAAATGCCACATACATAGTTAGATCTTGGTTCTGAGCAGGGGTGATTCTGAAAGAAATTTTTTTTTCGGAAATTCGCATCGCATTTTCGGAAATCGGCGGGGGGGGGGGTCATGAGTCCCTCCCCCCTTTAGCGATCTTCGGACAAAATCGGCGTTTTCCCGCTATCTTCAGACGAAATCAGCAATATTTTAGCGAAATCGGCGATGTATTGCGATCTTTTGCCAAAATCGGCGTTTGCCCATGTTTTTTTTAAAAACGAAATCGGCGTTTTTTCGACGATCTTTAGGCAAAATTTGCTTTTTAACGCGATTTTTTCTCGAAAACGGCGTTTTATTCCCTCGATCTTTTGACGACATCGGCGTTTTTTCCATGATCTTTTGATGAAATGGGCGTATTTTTTCAAATATTCTTTTGACAAAATATTTTTAAGCGATCTTTTATCGAAAACGGCGTTTTTCCCCGCGATCTTTTAACAAAATCGGCGTTATATCCGCAACCTTTAGACGAAATCTGCGTTTTCCCGCCGTCTTCAGAAGAAATCAGCGTTTTGTCTGCGATATTTGGTGAAATTGCCATTTTTTTTCGCGATCCGCATGGGAAATTCGCGTTTTTCATCGATCTTTTGACAAAGTTCGTTCAAAAAACGTTGACGAAATCGTCGTTTTTTCCACGAAATATTGACAATATGTATGCTTTTTCGGCGATCCTATCACGAAATTTGCATTTCTACGCAATTGCTTTTTCCGCGTGCAAAACCGTACAAGTTGGCAACTATGCGGAACTGATAACCCAATTTCAAATTTTCGGAAGAAGATGTCTTAAATTTTCGGAAGAGAATCACCCCTGGTTCTGAGTCTCTCCTACCTGAATTATTGCTATCATAAGCAAAGTACTTTTAATAGTCACGGCTGTTTGTTTATACGTCTCAAGCAGTTAATGAATTTTAATTCCCCTTCTCCAAAACATGAATGAAAAATATTTGTCATATAAATTGGTGCCAGGCACCAGTAGAGGCTCATATGATTTAATGTGGCTGGGCCTCTGAACTAACCTTTTATATTTAAAGACAATATTTTTAAGTGGAAACTGTTTTCGTCATAAATTGAACTTTTAACAAAGCTGCCTTGGACTTTTATGAATTACACACTGCACTATGAGTGAATATTCCTTACACCTAACAGTCTAATGATTAATGATTTGTGAAATGCACTATCTACAAGAAAATAAAACTCCAGTACTTGTCATTCGTTACCATCACTGTGAATCGGCGATATCAACTGCAGTTCGCACACATTTCCCTCCCGCCCCACACTTACCGAGGAAAATAAAGGGTGAAATATGTTTCCTGTGTGTTGAACTTTGTCCGGGTGTGGTGTGTGATAAGCCGAAACACTTCGGTTCTCCTGCATTACTCGTTGTTTACTTGTCTGCACATCGCGGCATTTGTGGAAATATCACCAACTTTCATATTTAAAAGCGTTTGCAAAAAAAAAAAAAAAAAAAAAAAAAAAGGACAAAGAAAATATTTATACTAGTTATTGTCAACTACTGTGTTTACTACGCTCATTATATTAATTTGAGTTTTATAAGAGATTCATTCAGCTCAGTTTTATAAAAGATTTTTTTTTCTGAAACATCCATAAAAATTCAGTTTACATTTAATTAGATTTTCTTAAATATCATCAATCTATACTCGAGTATTGGAAGCAGCAAAATGATATTGTCATCATATCTAAAAGGGTTTATTTTATTCGAAGAATCTAAGAAAGACAAACAAAATGATTAAAAAGAAAAAAAGTATCGCCAAAATCCAATAATAATAATAATAAAAAAAAATCCTGATAACAACTATTGTATATAAGTAATGTTTCTCATAGACCAGTGAAAACGATAAAATACATTGTGGATGTTATCAACATGTGAAATATTGTGATATTTTCATTCTTTAATGCTCGTAATATTGCATTTTTATTATTTAACAGATGTTTAGTGAATTTTGTGTAAATTATTATTTTACATATTTTATTTTACTTTATTTTATACATTTTCAGTATAGTAAGTTAGCTATACTTACTAAGTGGGTTTTGTAATTGTGGATAGTGATGAAGTACATGAGATTATAATCCACAATAGTTGAAGGTGGATTGTATAATTATTTTTTATTAGATTTTGCAAACATGTGTTTGATCATTTTAAGGAAATACAGAAGGTAAGTTGTTTAATGTTACCATTGTGATTTACAAAGTGATTAAAAAAAAAAAAAAGAAAGAAAAAAAAAAAATCTACTTCAGGTAGTGTTGATAAATATTAAGAACATTGTTTTTTTTTTGTTTTTTTTTTCTATTAATGTTAAGAAGTATAATACCTATATTTTCAATATAGACATTTGCATAGAAAGATAATAGGAAATTTATAATCGAATTGCTACTACACTAGGAATAGTAATTACTTACTTATATTATTCATGTTAAAAAAAGGGTACTTTATTTTTGGTACTGAAATAATTTTATGAAAATATTTTTCTTTTTTTGAGAAAATCAATTTTGCATATGTTATAATTTAACTTTAGATTATCCACTCAGGTAATTTTTCTAGGTAAGTCGACAGTGTTGGTGAATTATTATAATTTTTGACACATGTTATGAATAAAATTTTCTTTTCTGGATGAAAATTAATAAATTTTTAATATCATCTTCAATATCATAAAAAAAAAATCTCTACTTTTAACCAGTTAGTTGTGTACAGCGATGCCTACTTATTTTTACACACATATTTACATTTGACAATTATTTTTGTAAGTTTCATCAATTTTACACATGTGTTGCTGTACCCTCCGAACTTTTGGTATTTATATTGATGTTTACACATTATGCATTTCCCCCCTCTGCAATCTTCAATATTCACTGTACAGTTTTTGCTTATAATATAACAGTACAAACTTTAATAATACCAAAAAAAAGTGTTTTGTGACTTTGTTATATTTTTTTCTTCCTTATCTCACTTACAATATTATTTTGTCAAAGAAATAATTTTATTTTAGGGTACACATACTTTGTTACAAACCGCTTAGATAGACTCATGGTATAGTATTTATACTCACGTACAAGTTGTGACCTGGCAATTCTGTATATTGTAGGTGTAATTTTTCTCCGTTTTTTTATCACTTTTCACTTTAGTTTTCATGATAATGTTCAAATTAATTTACATTGTTTTTTTAAACCACACATTTTAATGATTCACTGACATAGAAATTTTCTCTTATTTACAGTGGATAATTTATTGTTGAGGTTAGATAATGTTAACAAGTAATTAAACACATTTTTATTAACAATTCACAAATTACTTTTTGTCCTTTTGTTTTATATTGTTTTCTTTACTTCTGCATATACAAGACTTCTGAATATTTTTAAAGCTAAGTTTACTTCATCATGTATTAGAAGATGCATACTTCTTAAAGTTAGTTATATTTTGTCATTTGTTGAAGGTACTACATTACAGTTTATCTTTTTAACTAATACTAAAAGTATGGCTGAAAGTGAAAATGTTCCTGTACACATTTTTTTAAAATATACTATATGTATAGTTATGTACATTTTCTTTATAAATATATACACACAGTGTGTGCTAGAGAACATCTATTTAGTAATTAGTTAGGTTTAGACATAAAGAAATGCATAGTTATAAATATTTTTCCATTTCTTTTTCATTTTCCACATTAGAGTATGTATACTATCAGTCGTACTATAGATATCAATAATTTGTTGATTATAACTAGTTCTCGGCTAAATATAAATGCATATTTAACACTAGAGATTTTGACTTTTTTTTTTCAGCATACAGGACAATTTTTTTGTGAGAAAAATAATTACAGGAATACTTTGGAGGATTGTTAAACATATTTTCAGTGCTATATCAGTTAACGAGGTTTACACATTTCATTGCTCATTTCATTTTATTCTTTTACTACAACACAGAACCATTTTCTATCATTCAGGCAACTAACCATACATGTGTCGTCATTATTACAGATACAACTATTTTTGAAATGTCAGGTTCACTATTTTACATTTAAAAATTAATTTTCAAAAAATATTATAATGCAGTATCTAACATTTCAGAATGTTATGAACCTTTTTATTTGGTTATTTCATGGCCGGAAATAATTTTTTTGGAAGTGTTTATCTTTTGCGCTTGGTTGTTACTGTGTGGTGCTGGTCTCCAATGCTTGCCAAGTTAAAATGATATTGGTTTATTTCATTCTTTTCAATATTTTTTTTTAATTTAATAAATGACACACTCTCATTTTTTTCTATCATTAATGTAGATTAGAGTTTATCATCGTTATCATTTCAATTTCAGAAGTTATTTTGGTAAAATAGGTTTAATGTGTTTACTCAGATGTAAAATGTACAATAATCTTTGTGATTTATCACACTATTTTACCATATCCTATAACCATTTTGGTAACATGCAACTGTGCCTTTTCGTTTTTCACACATTGTTTTTCACTTCACTGGTGATGGGGAAACAGTGCTTTTAACCCCGAGTTATCTTGGGGCAGATGGTTAAGTGGTTAACACTTAATGTAATCACTCATGTTTATATATTTTTTTACACGTGCACTGTTGCATATTTATGTAGGAAATATAGCTTTCTGAATCTTCTCTTTTTTTAGAATCACACTTGTTATAAAATATATATATATATATATATATATATATATATATATAGCACCTTTTAAACTTTTCGTAAGGTTACAAAGTTTTATTGGGTTAAGATGCCACTTTCTGTAATTTTCTGTAGACATTATTTGTGAATTTTGCATATCACACACTACACACGTTAGATACAATTTCAATTAATGTTATCATGGAGTGTTACAAGTCAAGACTATTTAAACTATGATTCAGTTTTTTATAACATGCATTGTGTGCTTTTGAAATTATACACATTTTTATTTTACGTGACAAACATTTTTACACTTCGCAATTGACATTTTCATAAGTTATTTCTTGGTAGAGTAGTTTAATTGTTCTTATTTTTAAACAGAATATTAAAAAAAAATCATTTAGATTTTATACTGCTTTACTATAGCCTATAGCCATATTGGCAGTATGTGACGGTGTCCTCTTTTTCATGTAATGTTTTATTTTTTCATGTGCACCGTTTCAGATTATATAGGAGATATAACTTTATTACATACAGTTTTTTTCTTCATTTTAATTCATATCATTAAAATTTTACACATTTTTTTACATTCTTTTCATGTTTGCCATAGTGTATGTGAACTCTTATTTGGTGTAGACCAATTTAGTTAATTTCTGTCAAAATTATAGGTGAGTTACTTCATCAAACACTATACACATTTTTGGTCAGTGTTACATACATTATAATTCATTCAAGGTGTTAATCAAAATGCGAATCATGGTTCCAATCAATGTTCCAATCAATGTTTGAATCAATGTGCTAATCAATCTTTTAATCAATGTGCGAATCAATGTACAAATCAATGTTACGAGCCAATGTGTCAATCAGTGTACCATTTCGAGTACGTAATTCAAGGTTTTCATTCAATGGTATTAACACGAGCTTTTCATTTCTTTTTTTTCTTTCATCACGCATACTGTTTAACATGAACACTTCAACCCTACATTAGCACCATTCAATAATCGCATATTCCTTGTAAGTACTAGTTAACTAGTTATGCTTTTATGACATTAGTTATTAACATCGTTAATGATGAACAATTGTACTTACTTACTTATTGCATTGCAATAGTATGATTATTGTGTAATGGTTGATTAATGTTTATTTTTTTACAACATGCAACATTATTATAACTTTCATTTTAATCTCTTTTTTACACTTACTTGTTGTTTTTTTATTAATATAAGGGAATAACACAAATGCACAATCCTTTTCTTTACATTACCTTTTTATTTACATTTGAAATATATATTTATGCATTACTGAAAACTTAGGATGACCTTTATTATTACAGTTTAGTAATGGTGATGCATATTGCTGTCATAAATATATGAATACAGCATCTGATATTTCAATTTGTAAATTGTTTTATACTCTTTTTGTCATATACATTTATAATCGGTACACCAATACACATCAAAATTATGTCACTGGTTTCTTCTAAAATCTTCGCTTTTTATAGAAAGATATTTCATTACAATAAAATCTCACTTTAAATATTCTAAATTAAATTTTATTTGATGATGTTAGTAGTTTATCAGGAAATCATCAACTCAATCCATTTGTATTTTTGTATGCCTATTTAACTCTTTCACTTAATTTTCACTTACATTCAATTTAGCATAACTTCTTTGAGACAAGGTATAATTTTATCCTGTCAAAAACATGAATGTGAAAGAATGCCAAGTTCGTTAAAGGTTTCGCTAATAAAAGAAGTGAGATCTAACTGCAAACCAAGTTCTTTCGGAGCTCCTTAAATCATAACTCCTGTCATGCATAATATTATTCAATTGCTTAAAATGATTTTTTATGTTACTTGTTATTCAATAGAGTGACTTAGTAAGTTTTCTCTTATTCAATTTTTTCTATTTAGTTGATCAGAAATTAAAGTTGATTCCTTCTTTAACTTATCAGTACCTTAACTTCAATATACTTATTTGAACACTCGATTGACTAGATCTTTGCCAATCAGATTCTAGATTAAATTGTACTCCGACTCAAAGATTAAAGTTGGTAGCTGAAAACTTGCCAAGTCGCTCTATTGAATAACAAGTAACATAACAAATCATTTTAAGCAATTGAATAATATTATGCATGACAGGAGTTATGATTTAAGGAGCTCCGAAAGAACTTGGTTTGCAGTTAGATCTCACTTCTTTTATTAGCGAAACCTTTAACGAACTTGGCATTCTTTCACATTCATGTTTTTGACAGGATATCATTATTTTTTGTCAAATAAGTAGGCATTTGTTTCCTTTTTGAAATAAATAGGTTAAATTAGTTAAATTAGTTTTATTTAATATTAATTAATCTTTCAGCTATTTCCTACATTTATTCACTGTTTTTTTTTTTTCAGTCAAATTTAAAAACTGAACATTAGGACTGCTTATATTCCTTTAAATTCCACTAATAAGGATGTTTCTTTTACGTGATTGGGTACTACTTGATTATTTCGTCGACCAAAAACGTTTGTAGTCAACTTGGCGAAATATCGCTATATTGACGACAAAAATTATGCACCAAAAGTCATGCTAACATGGGGCTATTTCTGGTATTTCGTCAAATTCCCATAGATTCCCATTGTAATCTGGTAATTTATCCAATAATTTTGTTAGAGCAAGGATTGTCGCCATCATTTTGGCATCTTTTTTTTTTCTTTAAATTGGCTCGCTAACTACCCAAGATTTCTTAAATTTTGCTATTTAGAAAGTTTTTAGAACACTTTTCACACATTTTCACCCTTTTTAAATTTTGTATTTGTTGACAAATGTTCTTAGTGATCATTTATATCTTATAATTAATGAACATGCCAAATTTTATGTTTTTAGGCTCTTAACATACAGACATCACATTTTTAGAACGCTTTTTGCTCTTTTACCCCCTTTGGATTAGTGGAATCGACATAAGATATAGCCTATATTGGAGCAAAGACTATGACCATCATTTTGATATCATTACTTTTAAGATCGGTTTGTTGTTTGCTGAAATTGCTTTAAATTCCCAATTTAGAACATTTTTAGAACGCTTTTCGCACATTTTCACCCGTTTTGAATTCTGTATTTTTTATCAAATGCTCTTAGAAATCATTTATATCTTATAAATAATTAACATGCCAAATCTTATACTTCTAGGTCCTTCAGTAACACAAAAGTTGCATTTTTAGAATGTTTTTTGCGTCTTCACCCTCTTTTGGTTAATGGTATACGCATAAAATATAGCCTCTGTTTGAACCGGGGCGATAATGATACCATCATTTTGGTATCATTAATTTTGAAATCGGTTCGGTGGTTTCAGAGATTAGCCTCGATACTCGCCAAAAGTGTCGCCAACTTGGCACTAATTCTGATATTTCGTGAAATTCACATAAACTCTAAAATGCCAAACTTTATGTTTCCAGTCCAGTCCCTTAATATACAGCCATTGCATTTTTAGAATGTTTTATGTTCTTTTACCTCCTTTGGGTTAGTGTAATCGACATAAGATATATCCTATGTTGGAGCAAAGACTGTCATCATCATTTTGATCATTACTTTTAAGATCGGTTTGTTGTTTGCTGAGATTGTTTTAAAATTGGTATTTCGAACTTTTTTAGAACGCTCTTCGTGGATTTTCACCCATTTAAATTTGATATTTTTTAGAAAATGTTATTAGTGATCATTTGTATCTTATAAATAATTAACATGCCAAATTTTGTGCTTCTAGGCCCTTCAGTAAAACAAAAATCACATTTTTAGAATATTTTTCGCTTCTGAACCCTCTTTTGGTTAGTGGCACAGACATAAGATATATCTATATTTCAACCAGGGCGAATACCATCATTTTGGTACCATTACTATTGAAATTGTTTTGGTAGTTTCAGAGATTAGCCATGATACTCGCCAAAAGTGACGCCAACTTGGCATTATTTCTGGTATTTTGTGAAATTCTCATAAACTTCCATTGTAATCCAATAATTTATCCTCTAACCTAGGGATGCACAACCTGTGGCCTGCGAACTTCGTCAATTTACAACTGGATAAAATTGCAATTTTTGCGCATAGGTCGCAGGAAAAAATCATAAACTTCGTTAAATTATCGCAGGAAAATATACGATTTCGTCAGTCACTTAAGAATCGCCAAATTTCGTAAACTAAGCATGGAAAAATCGCGAATTTCATTGATCAAGTGCGGAAAATAGCGAATTTCATCGGTGAGGCTCGCAAAAATCATGAATTTTGCTCACGAGACTCGAAAAAGTGGTAAATTTTGCCGATCGGGCACGAAAAATATCGCGAGTTTTGTCGATTAGACACAGAAAAATCGCGTTGATCGGAAGCGAAAAAACGTACATTTAGTTGATAGGGTAAGAAAAAATTGGCAGTACGAAATGTGATGTACGAAAAATCTGCTGTAGAAATGTGTGACGTACAAAAAATCTGCAAATTAAATTCATCGGCTGCCGAAAAATCGCATGTTTTCTTGGTTTATTGTGTAAGAAATACGCGAATTTCATTGATGCGGTTCGAATAAATCGCAAATTTTGTCTATCACAGACGAAAAAAATCACAAATTTCGTTGATAAGGCACGGATAAATTCCAAATTTTGCGTTGATGCTCAGAAAATTTGAAAATTTCGTATATCGGCTGCCAAGTAATTGTGAGTTTTGTCAATTTATCAAGAGAAAAAATCATGACTTTTATCTTGTCGCGTAAAAAAATGCAAATTTCGTCAAAGTTAGTTAAAAAATGAAAATTTAGTTCTCTGTGGCCGGTAAAATGCGTATTTCGTCAATTAAAGGTGGAAACAATGCAAATTTCGAAATCACGAGCTTTAGTGATCAAGTCCCGAAAAATTGCGAATAAAATTGAAAATCTCGTTGGTCGGGCAGAGGAAAATTGAAAACTTTATCGATGAGTTTCGTAAAAGTCGCGAATTTTGTCAATTGGATTCATAATAATCGCAAATTTAGTCAATACGGCTCCTAAAAATAGCGAATTTCGTCGATCAAGTGCTGAAAAAAATGCAAATTTCATCGATCTGATGGCGAAGAAATGCGAATTTTATCGATCATGTGAGAAAAATTCGCGAATTTCGCAGATGAGCTTTATAAAATCGCGAATTTCGACGATCGACTTCGTAAAAATATCAAAATTTGTTGATTGGGCTAAGAAAGATCGTTAATTTTCTTGATCGGCTTCATAAAAATCGCAAATTTTTTCGATCATGCTGAGAAAAATCGCAAATTTCGTCGATCAGGCTCGGAAAATTCGCAAATTTACATCAATCAAGCTAGGAAAAATCTCGAATTTTGTCGATCATGCGAGGAAAAATCGCGAATTCCGTCGATCAGGCTTGGAAAAATTGCGAATTTCGTCTATCATACTAGAAAAAAATCTTGAATTGCTTCAATCAGGCTCGGAAAAATCTTGAGTTTTGCATAGGCGTAACTAGAGAATTTTTCTAGGGGGGGCCACGGCCCCATCTATTTGATAATTTTTAAACAATAATTGTAAAAACTACTATTGTTTGGAAAACAATAATAGAGTAACAATGTTGTTTTATAGTAAACTGTTTCATAATTACCAAACAATAATAGTATTAGTAACTAGTCGGAAGTGGCAATCCCAAAACTTTCTTTTTCTAATTTATTTTAAGATTCACTTTTGCTCTCAAACGCACCATGCATTTAACTGGGAAATTCTCTTATTTAGAAACTATATTAGGTGCCATGATTGCGATTTTTTGATAAATGCAGAAAATGTTACAAAAAATGCAGTCAAAGTTCGTCTTTTGAACCGAATTCTCCAAAGTGGAAGATCTGGGAATGACAAAAATGGTCATGCAGAGAAAGTAATAGTCGATAAATCAAATTTTACTGAATTCAGAGAAAAATGAAGTCATGCGGTATCTTATAACATATCTTCAAAAATTATCTCATCAAGTTTCATGTTTTTACTTTTAAAAATGAATCTGAAAATGTATAGGAAAATTTTGAGCTGCTGAGAGATAAAAAGACATTTTTTCGAATACACCCTTAATGCGTCAAAATTATCTATCTCAGTGCCAAAATTAAATGGCAATTTATGATCATTGTGAAGATTTTAAAGAAATGAAATTCTTTGCATTAGTTCTTAAAATAAGACTATTGCGGAAATTTGAAAAAAATGCAACATAAAAGCACCACCTGTTGGGCGATTTATACCAAAACATAAATAGCAACAATATTTATCAAGCTATACCTGAATCTGAAGTTCGCTGATTAGTTCTTGAAATAGAGCTATTGCAGGAATTGAGAAAAAATCAGCATAGCAGGGCCACATATTGGGAGCTTGACAACAAAACATGGACAAAACTAGTTTATTTCACGGATTTACTGAATCTAAAGTTTGATGAAAATTCGTACTCCTAAGAACCTGAGATAGAGCTATTGCACAAATCGTGAAAAATGTAACATAGCAGTTCCACTTGTTGAGCAATTTACACCAAAATGCAAACAACATCGATTCATGTTGAGGGCTAACTGAATCTGAAGTTTAATGGAAAAGCGTATATTAATTATGAATATATAGCTGTTGCGTAAATCGTAAAAAATGCACCATAGCAGCGCACCTGTCAAGCGATTTGCACCAAAAACTAATCAGTATCAATCTATATCAAGAATTACTTGATTATAATTTTTAATTAAATTCAGTGCGATAGTTCTTGAGATAGAGCTATTGCAAAAATCGTGAAAAATGCAACATACCAGCGCCATCTGTTGAGAGATTTACACAGAAACGAATACAATATCAATTCATGTTAAGTACTGACTGAGTCTGAAGTTTGGTTGATATCCGTGCCTTAGTTCTTCAGATATAGCTGTTACGTTAATCGTAAAAAAAACAGCGTAGAAGCGCCATCTGTTGACTGACTTGCAACAAAAACTAATCAGTATCAATTTGTATTAGGGACTACCTGAATTTTTATTACATTCCGTGCATTAGTTCTTGAGATAGAGCGTCCACAAAATTTATGTCACATATAGACATACAGATTCACATATACATAGACAGACATTTTGTAAAAACTTGTTCTTATTAAAAACTACGGATCTCTGATCCCTAAAACGGGTAAATCCGTCAAAAATCAGAATTCGAAAATTTTCACGAATCCAATATTTTCTTCCGTAAAGATAGAAGAAAGTAAAAATAGTTTTGTTAGAACTGATAATACTCAAAGGAAAGCTCACTTGTTAATACATTCCTGAAAACGTATAATGTATCAAAGAAACTAATTGGATGAAACTTTCTTCTCTCTTTAGCTGCTATAAGATTCACAAACTTTACGAGCAACAAACTTTTAAGCCGATTTTAACCCCAACTTTTTCCAGTTCAAAGAGAGAAAAAGGTTACAATTATTTTCGAAAAGGTTGGAGGAATAGTAGGAAAACCAGTACTACTAGTACCAGCCATTAATATTTATCGCCTGTTCCTATCAATCGCTTATCTCAGATTTTTTTAAATGCTCGATGTTCCATGAAAAGGCTCGGTTAGCGGAGACTGTTTTGGAACTGCAGAAAAAAGTTGTGAGACATTGCTGTTTGCTATCACACTGGGTGTTGTGAGGATATTTCGCGAAAAGTTGGAGAAAATCAAGTGTTGGCTCAAAAATCTTTCGAGATGTTGGTGAATCTGATAGCGGCTTTATACATCAAGTTTTCGATTCAAAACAGTACCTAGGAGAGGGGGAGAATTTTTTTTTAATGCAGTAAAGCAGCCAGAATTCGGCTCCCGGGGGGGGGGGGGGGGGGATAAAGTTATTTATAAACAACAGACTCGCCATTTTTTTAATAAATAAATAAGTTAGTTAATGAGTTATAAGCAATTTTGATCACATGACAACCATCTTTGCTCCTTTTTGTCGCTACCACATCGTAAATTCGTTTCAAATCATCCACTGTGAGAATCGTCTTCTGAAAGATCTTATCAAAGAATGAAGTACATTTATCACTTACATAACTTTTTAGTCTTGAATCTAGGAAAAAAGTGACCGGAAAAAATGACATAGACTAAAAAAGCGAAAAAAAAGTGACACGGGAAAAATGTTACCGGAAAAAAGGGACAAGGAAAAAAAGAGTGACAAGGAATTGATTTTGGGGATTTATTGGTTAAGTATGAAAGGGGGGTCGGGGGGAGGCTCTTAATTTAGATAAACGGGTTTTTCATGCTAAATTAACTGTTTTGGTTCAATTTTTGGATATACGGTCATACTGAAAAGACACTGGTTTGATTAGTTTTGGGAACGGATGATTACCCCACCCCCCTCCGTCCAAAATAAGATGAATGGGTTTTTAATGGTGTTCTTCAATTAAAAAGTGTTGTAACACATGCTTTAATTTATTTTTGTTTGGAAATACATAAAAATAGCATGTGTTGTTATTCAGAAACTGTCTAATTGCACTCAATTTTCTGTTTTTTTTTTAAACACAGTAGATCTTTCATAACAAGCCTTCAAAGTGGACATTTCTGAGCACATTTCCCGGCGAAAGCAGAAAAACCGGTCGAAAAGCAGGGGAAAAACGGATGATCACATGATCGAAATAGCTTAGAACTCGATAGGTAATTGAATGATCATAAAATGGAAAACTAAGTTCGATTTGAAATCGCTTCCATATTCAGGTATTCCAATTTTATATCTTTGTATTAAAAAATTAATTTGTAAATGTGTCAAAACGTTTTACGCTTGTTGAGCGGAGCAGTTGAGAAGAACCTTAAGTAGAATTTTTCAACGTGTGTCAAATTTTGGATATAGATTCTTTCTGATAAGGCTTATATATAGTATTGTAGTATGGTGTCCTCAGTTTCTCTTTATTCAGTTGGTTTATTTGTTAAGTTCATCAATAACACATTTTTTGTTCCTCAAGTTCTTTAGAACTATAGATCAATTAATAAAAAAATAAATAAAATGCATTACAACTACATAGGATCCACACTCCAATATTACATTTCGCTTACCACGTCTAAGCTACCTTTCATCTATGTACTCTCTAGTACATTACCAGCATATGTCTCTTTTCCAACTATCTTCCCTTTCTACGCTTAATAATCCCCCCTCAGCTCATTGCCACTAGACCAGTGAAATCATTTTCTAGACATGCTCCTTGAGGTCAATTGCAGCTATTCTTCTAAGCTTTTGAATGAAGATAATTTCATTCCTGCATACCTTTTCACAATAAGACTTCGCTATCTATCTTCTGCCATGATTAAAAGTTGTTAGTACGTCGTCGCAGCCTGAAGAATTTTGGGAGTTTAATGGTAAAGTATAGAGGGGGAACGGGGGATAACCTCTCTTAAACTAAATAAATGGCTTTTTACGCAGAATTATCCTATTTGCTTAAAAAATTGAATGTAGGTTCACTATGATAAGGGGTATCCCTGATTAGTTATTTGCTAATTAAAAAGTGGGAGGGCGGACGATTATCCCCCCCCCCCACCTTAAATTAGATAAATAGTTTTTTATGCCCAATTATCCGATGTATTTCAAATTTTGGATATAGGTTCTTTCTCATAAAATGAATCCCTGAATATTTTTAAGGGTTTTTTAATATATCGTCAATAGCTGTTTGAATTTAAAACTGTGGTTTATGTTTCTGCATAGCATTTTTCAGTATTCTATAAGTATCCTAACAAAGAAAAAAATATCCTGTTTTTATTAAAATCCTGTTTTTTTTAATTTAAATTTGTTTATTTAATTTTTTAAGCGTTCAAACCCTGAAGATCTTTTAAGAACTACAAGTTATTAAACAATTAACTTTCTAATTGCTAACATAAGCTAGTAATAAAAAACTATTATTATTACTACAAATTAATGAATTCATTAATTCATACGTTCGTGACATACAACATAGTTTGTACATTAAAAATGTCTAACACATATTTTTTAAATGTTTTATATTATATTTTGTGATGTATAATATGGGACATTAATTAGTAAAAATCCAGTTTTAAATGATAAATATTCGGCGTAAATTAAAATGACAATTACAACAAATGACTTAGCATATTACTTTTTTCACAAGTAAAAAAATAAAATAAAATAAATAAACCAGTTTTAAATGCAAAATGAATTGTAATTTATAATTATAAAGAAAAAAGTAAAATGTGTTACGTTTTCTGGCATAATTGTTTCCAATCATTAAATTAAAAAATAAAGAAAATTTCTTTTTATTTGTTATTTGCGTTCAGTTGCATTCAACTCGCTTTTTTATTTTGCTTGGTCATTTTTGCGGTAAACCTTTACCGAGAAATCCCTTGATCGTCAAATTTCTTAAGATACTAGCAGCCCACGATATATATCGGACATCCCCCTCCGTCAAATGGGGAAAGCAAGCTTCTTTCAATAATCACCTGTTCTCCCATCTATACTTAGCAAAAGAATCTCATAACAAATTAGTGATACACCTTAGCATAATGAACGTACATACAAAATTGGAAGCAAATCGGATAATTCTGCGTAAAAAGCCATTTATTTAATTTAAGGGAGGTTATCCTCTGTTTCTTCCTCTATACTTAGCCATTAAACCTTTGAAAATATTCAGGGATTTACCTTATCAGAAAGAACCTATATTTAAAATTTGAAATACATCGGATAATTCTGAATAAAAACCGACTTATCTAATTTGAGGGGGAAATAATTGCTTACCCCTTTTTCTTTTTATTAAGAAAAAGAACCCCCATAACTAATCAGAGATACCTCTTATATCATAATGAACCTATGTCTAAAATTCGAGGTAAATCGAATATTTCTGCGTAAAAAGGCATTTATTTAACTTAAGAGGTATTATCCCCTGTCCCCCCCCCCTTCATATTTAGCCATTAAACCCTTAAAACTATTCAGGAATTTACCTTATCAGAAAGAACCTATATTTAAAATTTGAAATACATCGGATAATTCTGGATAAAAACCGATTAATCTAATTTAAGGGGCTAAAAATCTAAAATTCCAAATAAATCGGATAACTCTGCGTAAAAAACTATTAATTTAATTTAAGACAGGTTTTCCCCGTCCCCTTTTTTCTTAACCATTAAACTCTTAAAACTCTTCAGGCATTAATAACCCTTAGCAGAAAGAACCTATACCCCAAAAATGAGACACGTTGTATAATTCTGCATAAAACCCCTTTTATCTAATTAAGGGCGGATGGGGTGAGGGGTGGAACCAAAACAGTTAATTCAGCATGAAAAACACATTTACCTAAATTAAGAGCATCCTTTCTATCCTCCCTGTATACTTAACCAATGAATCCCCAAAATCAATTCCTTGTCATTTTTTTTCCGGTAACTTTTTTTCTGAGTCACTTTTTTCCGCTTTTACAGTTTATGTCATTTTCTTCTGATAACTTTTTTTTCCGTTTACCCACTTGTCTATTTCGTGCGTTTTTTATGGGTGTTCTCAACTGCTCCGCTCAACAAGCGCAAAATGTTTTGACCATAGATGTAGAAATTAGATGTATTCCTATTAGAGGTCTGCACGGGCCGGGCTCGGGTCGATTTCCAATAATGACATTCGGGCCGGGCCGGGCTCGGGCCTTACTTCTGAAGACTCGGGCCGGGCCTAGTCACAAATCCTTTAGGGCCAGGCCGGGCTGGGCTCGGGCCTTAATTTTTTTGCTGGAGTATCGGGTCGGGCCTAACTTTTTTTTCCCTACGAAGCCGAGATTGATTCCATTCTTCCTAGTTTTCATGGATCAAAATAATCAGTTCCTATTGAATCTTCCTATATGAAAATCCTTTTCTCGACTTTTTATAAATCAGTAATATTTGGCTTTGTCCAAAAATTTCTGCAAAAAAAAGCATATACTTTTAAGCCGTCATTATTCTACAATTAAACATTAGAATTTATTCCTTTTAAAGAATCGTAGATTACTAGGCGTTTTAAAATAGAATTAAACACACACACACACACAAAAAAAAAAAAAAAAAAAACATGATTATGACGAATTTTTTTTTTTAAACTGAAAACTGAAAGTTTCTTTTAAAATGTTCATCCATGCAAAATGAATACAACAATACGGGAGAAAAAAATATATTAAACATTTACATCTGTTAAGAAGGGAATGCATTTTCTCTTCGTTCCAAAGCGATTTCGTCTTTGGAAATTTTACCATATACCGCTTTTTCGATTTTTTGTCTCCATTACAGGGAATATGGATTAATAATACTAGCAATAACTGAAACATTTACATACAACAAATAAAGATTCATTTAAAAGCATAAATATCGCAGCCTACGGCACTTCTGCATAAATGGAGATTATAAACATTAAAAAAAAAGACTGGTCAGAACTCTTCCATAAGATTAAAGATCAATGTTCTGTAGAAATTCACTCTAGCCGGGCCAGGTTCGGGCCGAATTTTAAACTTTTTTCTGGACCGGGCCGATCTCGGGCTTAAATTTTAACTTTCGGGCCGGGCCGGGTCATTATTTTTTTCGTTCGGGCCGGGCCGGGTCGGGCCAATATTTCTTTCGTTTGGGCCGGGCCCGGGCTTAAATTTTAACTTTCGGGCCGGGCCCGGGCCTGGAAATTTCGGCCCGTGCAGACCTCTAATTCCTGTATCTATGGTTTTGACACATTTACAGACTCATTTTTTAGCAGAAATATGTAAAATTAGAATGTTTGACAATGGAACGATTTCGAATCGAACTTATTTTTCCATTTTATGATAGTTAAATTATCTATCCAGTTCTAAGCTATTTCGATCACATGATCACCCGTTTTTCTCCTGCTTTTCGACCGTTTTTTCTGCTTTTGTCGGGAAATGTGTTCAAAAAGTCAACTTTGAAGGCTTGTTATGAAAGATGTATTGTGTTTTTTCAAAAACAGAAAATTAAGTGCAATTAGACAGTTTCTGAATAACACATGCTATTTTAATGCATTTCCGAACAAAAATAAATTAAAGCATGTGTCACAAAGTTGCCCTTTTTGATTTAAGAACGCCCTTAATTAAGAATTAATGAAACAAGTTGGAAATTGCACGTGAAGCGTAGCAAATGAGGTGCGTTCGTACGATAAGGAAGTTTTAAAATTATGCAGATCTTGCTGTTATAGTAACAGTACTTCGGATATAAGTATAGTGGTCAATTTTTTTTTTTTTGTTCCTGTAAATATACATGGACATACAACTTGCATTACACCTCAGCAGCGTATATCATATTCATAAAATGTGAAATACTTGAATATAGTTAAAACACGTCCCAAACAATATATCCACGTATACCATTATGTAGGGGAATATTTTTGAGTGGCCCTGTAAATTAATGATATTTTTTTTTTTTTTGCATAGATTGTAAAGACGGACGGACAAATGGTCTGACAGACTGAACGACGAATAGTGCTACTTATATATATAATTACGGATTCACTTACAATTACTCAGATCTTGATATAATAGTACACAGTATATTTTGGATACAGTATAGAAGCCAAAATCTTTTGTATGCCCCTGTAAATACTACCTGCTTTTTTTTAAACAGAAAATAACTTGTAATATTCTTCAGCAACATATATCAACCTCATAAAATTTTAAATAGTTAATTACAATTAAAATGCGCACCAAACAATGTTATCCCTATACCATTATGTAATATAATACTTTTGTCTGACCTTGTAAATCAATAACAAATGTTCTTTGTACCACAGATTATGCAAAATGTATATTATAATATGTACTTCATAGATGCATATCGATTTTATTATGTTGAATGAGTGTATCATCATTAAAATGCATTCGAAACTTTTCCCCATTGACCGTAAAGTAACGGAATACTTTTGATTGTACCTGTAATTAATCTATTCATCCGATTTTCATAAAATTTGAAATGACTCGACATAATTATGTAATAATTATATATTTTAAATTTCAAACGATTAAAATGCATTTGAATTTTTTTCCCCATTGACCGTAATGTAACGGAATACTTTTGATTGTCCCTGTAATTGATCTATGCATCCGATTTTCATAAAATTTGAAATGACTCGAAAAAAATATGTAATAATTATACATCTTAAATTTCAAATGATTCGGTCTGGTAGTTTTTACGTTGTTATATGCGGACGGACAAACAGACTGAACGACAACTATAGGTGCTCTGTATTTACATAATTACTACCGCACCTAAAAACTGTTTGAAAGTAGTCCCTGTGGATTTGAGAACAAACTTAACAAAAGGATAATATACGAAAACTGTAACATTTAAGTTAATATCCTTCCAGAAACATAAATACAAATGAATTATAAACTTTCCAAACATACCTGGATTTAATGAATGCTTAAAGGAATTCGAAGATTTAAAAAAATGAACTCATATATCCATCTTTTTCATAATTTTCTTCCCTGAAGAGGATTTAATATCAGTCATAGCGGAACGCTCAATAAAAGAAACTAATACCTTAGCACTACAATTTACAACAAAATGTTTGTGGAATTAAGTCTAACCTTCAAAACATACGAGAATGCGTTTTTGTGTTTTTCCTGGTATTCGAGAGAGTGCAGTTCCGTTTCCAAAAAAAGAGCAAGAAACAGATTTAAGTAATTAAGACCCCCCCCCCCCAATGGTGCAGTATTGAAAAACCCGAGACAGTGACAGGAAATGACCATTCCTTTTAGCCTTCCGCTGATTTCTAATAGTAGAAATGAATGGCGTCCTCTTTCAAAATGAGTGACCGGTTTACGTTAAAAGCTGATACTGTTACCATGTGCTGTTGGGGCGATTGAGGAGTAAGAAATAATTGTAAAAAAGCGTCAAAAGAGACTAAATCTGAAAAATATAGACTTAAGACAAATGTAAAAAATAGCTTGTTTAGCATCCCACTCTGAAGCATGTGCAATCTCTCGAAAAAATAAAATTTTTACGTTTTAACATTACCATAAGAGTTTAAAATTCTAGGGGGGGCACGGGGATGTCTGGGGTGGGCCCGGCCCACCCGGCCCCCCCGCTAGTTACGCCTATGGAGTTTTGTCGATCAGGCTGGAAAAAATCTTGAATTTCGACGATCAGGCTCGAAAAAATCGCGAATTTCGTCGATCATGCGAAGAAAAATCGCGATTTTTGTCAATCAGATTTTTAAATTCATGAATTTTGTCGATTGGCTTTGTAAAAGTCGCAAATTTTGCTGATCAGGTTTGAAAAAATCTCAAATTTCGTCAATTAGGCGCAGAAAAATCACAAATTTTATCGAGCATGTGAGGAAAATTCGCAACTTTCATTGATCGGCTCTGTAAAAATCACGAATTTTGTCGATTAGTTATGTAAAAATCGCGATTTTCGTCGATTGGGTTTGTAAAAATCTCGAATTTTGTAGATCAATTTCGTAAAAATGACTAATTATGTTGATCGATTTCTAAAAAGCACAAATTTGGTGATCAAGCATGGAAAAATTTCAAATTTAGTTGATCAGGTGCAGAAAAATCAGGAGCTTCATTGATCAGGCACAGAAAAATCTTGTTGATCTGCTGCTTCCCTCTGTTTCATTCATAAAGTTCACATTTTTTTTCGGCATCAACCACTTATGCTTGTTTTTTAGCAATTTTAACAATACAAAATTTATTCTACTGAATAAAGTAGAAGAATATTATTACATCTTGAAAATAATCCTTGCTATATCTGTTATATAAACAAACATAAAAACTGCTGATATATTCTTACCTATTAAATTGAATATTTTGAGTGGGTAAGCTAACTTAAAGGGATAATTTCCCCCCCCCCTCACACTCACACTTCCCTCTGAAACCATTTTTATATCCAATTATAGGTCACAGATAACCTCGAAATGGAATTATCTCCGTGCTATTGATGTGGCCCTCGACCACCCAGACATATATGTAAGTGGCCCTTCTCTCGAAAAGTTTGTGCACCCCTACTCTAACCAACCATTAATGTTTAATTAATGGTGATTTCTGATTTTTTCCTATTTATAGATCCAATAACCTACCTCCACACCAAATTTCAACTTCCTAAGTCACCTGGAAGTAGTCAAACATTTCTATGAGTGAGTCAGTGGTAAAAACAGTGATTTTCAGACGTCAATTTCTCGTGAACGGTAAAAGATTCTTTTAAAAAAATTTAGGATTCGGAAATTAGAAGATGGTCTTACACAACACAGAAAATTGCAAGTGTTTAGGTCAAATAGAATTTAAGTTATTGAGGGGTCATAAGTGGCTCGAAATGGTTCGGGTAATATAACCCACGGCCAGTGTGTCGCCTTTTACTTTGTGAACTTGGCTGACACACTGCCATGTGTCTGGATAAACATTAATTTACACTATTTCTCATCTTCTGGTTTTGAGAGTATTTTATAAAAAAGTTAAATGTAAGTGCAACCTTGTTGGTGTTTATACAGCTGTATCTCCAATAGAAGCCCAGTTAATGGTTGCATTTTAACTCACATATTTACTCTCTATTTCACCTTTTTTTTTTTACAAACACATTCAAGAGAAATTTTATCCTTATCAATACTTGTGCATTTCATCGGAACAAATGCTTTAGATTTTCACATTTACAGTTTTCATTTACATGCTACAGATTGTGACCACCTTTTAAATTTTTCCCACTTAAAAAAAAAAGTGAAACTTTGTCATCATTGAGTAAATTTAATCTATTTACTTGTAATTGTTCTTAATCGTTGACGTCTCTAGCCACACTAGATAAAAGTCACTAGATGTGTCACCACACTAGATGTGAACCACACTAGATGTGTCATTTATACTTTATTATAGCTATGCCTTATATATGTATTCTTATTGAATTTTAAAATTTTTCATAACATATAGATTTTTGTGTTGATATCTATATTTCAACATAATCTTTTGGTTGGGACATATCCAACATGTTTTGGACACCAAAAATTTTCAACTTGAGCACTTGAAATCAAGCATGATGAAAGATCTGGAAGTATAATCTTTTAAAGTCACAGGTGCACAAGTAAAAAAAAAAAATTCCAGATTATGATCTCTAGTTCAATAAAGAGATTTTATGTAATATGTTGATCAACAAATACACTGCTCAAAACAATTAAAGGATATTGCAGTTTTAGGTGGATTTTGTATCTGGGAAAATTTTTAGCTGATTGATACAGGGTTGACAACATAGTAGGTTGTATGAGAATAAATTACACATGTTTGGCAGAAAAAAAATGCATTTTATTGCACATTTGTGTACAAAAGGAAAAAAAACACAATTTGTGCATATGAGAAAAAAAGAATAAGAAAAGGTGTTTTCTTCAAAGAAAATCATTTTCAGTAGGGGGTATGGTTTCCACGGGCGGCCAGCAACGTTGAACACCTTTGAGGCATGGACTCAATGAGCCTATTAATGACGAGTTGGGGTATTCTGCCCCACTCTTCCAGAAGAGTTCTTTCCAGTTCTTGGAGAGTTTGTGGGGGTTGTTGGCGGCCAGAAACTCGTCTTCCTAGAGCGTCCCAAACGTGCTCGATTGGATTCATGTCTGGAGAACACGCTGGCCATTCCATTCAAACGATTCCTTCCTCGAAAAGGAAATCCTCCACCAGGTTTGCACGATGTGGCCTGCAGTTATCGTCCATTAATATGAAGTTATCTCCAATTGCTGCAGCGTAAGGGACAACAATAGGTCTGAGGATCTCATCCCTATATCGGCGACCAATCAGAGCTCCATCTTGAATGATGTAGAGGTCAGTGCGCCCGTCAATGGAGATGCCACCATACACCAAAACTCCTCCACTGCCAAATCTGACACTTTCGTGCACGAATGCAGGATTATTCCTACTTCCACGGTCCCTCCAGATGAAAATACGCCTATTATCCGGATGCACAGAAAAACGGGACTCGTCAGAAAACAGAATATTGCTCCATTCATTTCTCCTCCAGTTGACATGCTAGGTTGCCCACTCCCTGCGGTCGCGACAATGGCTTGATGTTAATCTAACACATACCATCAGTCGGTGAGCATACAGACCTACAGCATGGAGCCGGTTTCGGACAGTCTGAGTTAAAATCCTGGTGCCTGTAGCCGAGCGAAGGTGTTGTTGGAGAAGAGTAGCGTTCATGTTTCGGTGTCTCCGAGCTGTTAACGATAAATACCGAGCTTCATTGGGCATTGTTGCCCGTCTACGACCTTGCCCTGGTCTTCGGCCTGCACATCCACTCTCCAAAAAACGGTTCCAGATCCTGGAAATGACACTTTGTGACACTCCAATGGCTTGCGCTACTTTGGCTTGAATTTGGCCCCCTTCTAACCTATCAACGATTCTCCAAGCTCCTGAATCTGTCAAATGACTTTGCTGAGACATCGTACTCATTGAAACAAAGCAATCACTGAATGCCGATCATCCTTGTCTTCATTCTCTTTTATCCAGTTGAAAGTCAAATTTCATTCGCTGCCACTGAAGCGACGTTTTTGACGTCTAACTCAAAATCTGCATACTCCACAGTTTGAAAACCAGAAAAATTTGCATTTGTGATTGTCTTCTTCTATTTTCAGCAAAAAAAATTTCGTTTATATCTTTATTTTATATAAAACTTCAAATATCCTTTAATTGTTTTGAGCAGTGTATATGAAAATGGTATGCCTTACATATTTTATTTGAGAAATTAAATCTCAATATTTTATTAATCAATGAATATATGCTTAAAAATATTTTATGAGCTCATTTATCTATATGATATATATCTAAGTTGCAACTTTATTTTCTATAATGTATGTGCTATTATACTGTTATTCTATGTCACTAAATGTGTCGAGCTAAATTCATGTGGGTTATAATAGTTTTTTTCTGGGAAAGGGGGAGAGATATGTGATGTCGAAAGCAATATGACATCACATATTATTAGCTTCCTTTAAAAAAAAATGAAATTCTCAAGTTTAAAATTTAAATTATCTTTTGCAATTTCAAATCAATTAAACATTCTTTTTACTTTCTAAAAAGAATATATCTCTTTTCTCTTTCCTTTAAATTGCAGTTACGTAGGTTCTCATGCTTATCCGAGGCCGTTAATAAAATAAATCAAAAACAAATCTTTTCTCATCCTAAACTTATTATTTGAGCCTGCATACTTTCGAAAGATAGTTTTAAACCATATGCTCCTTTGTGGCAATAACTTAGCTCTTTTACAGATTAATAGACATTACATCTCCTTTTTTGGCTTAAAACATAACGCTCTGTTTATATTAAAATCGACGTCTGAAATCTATGTTATGCGATTAAGAAATATTTTTCCCAGCAATCAGTATTGGCATTCATATTTGTATGCTAATATATTAATCGCCAAATTAACAGTCCTGTTGGCACGTTTTTAATTTAAACTTTCCTTATGAACTGTACGTATGGGGTTACAATTTTTTCAGGGGAACCACATTTAGCTTGATGCATTTTGGCTACCCTATCTGATGTCATGATTCATTCAATCTCTGACTGTCTGGCTGTCAAGATGTAGTATCCCAGTATTTGTCTGCTTACCGGGGGTCACCCCGTAAGAGTGTAATACTCTTTTATTTTTCATTAATAAATGCCACATACATAGTTAGATCTTGGTCCTGAGTCTCTCCTACCTGAATTATTGCTATCATACGCAAAGTACTTTTAATAGTCACGGCTGTTTGTTTATATGTCTCAAGCAGTTAATAAACTTTAATTCCCCTTCTCCAAAATATGAACGAAAAATATTCATCATACTTGTGGCTGACAGATAACTGAGTTTTCACTGCATATAAATGCCATTTGTAGAGAATTTATGTTTTTTAATTTGTAATTCTTTCATCAAAACACAATTTCTGAGATTTTATTTATTTTTTTTTTTTTAAGTATAAACGGAGGGGCAAAACATATTTTTGGCCCTCTCTCTCCTTGCTCACTTCTTATCCATCAGGACTTTTTACCTAGTCACTATACAAAATATCAATGAACAACTATACCATTTTTTAGGTGCATTTGTAATTATGTAAATACGTAGCACCTATAGTGGTCGTTCAGTCGGTCTGTCTGTCCGCATATAACAACACAAAAACTACCCAACTGAATTGTTTGAAATTTGAAATACATAATTATTACAAAATTTAGTCGAGTCATTTCAAATTTTATGAAAATTGGATGCCTAGATCAATTACAGGGGCAATCAAAAGTATTCCATTACATTACGGTCAATGGGGGAAAAAGTTTCAAATGCATTTTAATCATTTGAAATTTAAAATACATAATTATTACATAATTTTGTCGAGTTGTTTTAAATTTTTTGATAATCGGGTGCATAGATCAATTACAGGGGCAATCAAAAGTATTCAATTACATTATGGTCAATGTAACACAAATGTATTTTATACGTTTGAAATTTAAAATACATAATTATTACATAATTTTGTCGAGTTACTTCGAATTTTATGAAAATCGGATGCATAGATCAATTACAGGGACAATCAAAAGTATTCTGTTACATTACGGTCAATGGGAAAAAATGTTTCAAATGCATTTTAATGGTGTTACACTCATTCAAAATTAATAAAATTTATATGCAACTATAAAGTACATATTATAATATACATTTTACATAATTTGTGGTGCAAAGAACGTTTGTTATTGATTTACAAGGCCACACAAAAGTATTCCATTACATAATGGTATAGGGAGAACATTGTTTGATGAGTGTTTTAATTATAATTCACTATTTAAAATTTTATAAGATTGACATATGGGAGTAATATTTTTAAAACTTTGTTATCGTACGAACACACCTCATTTGCTACGCTTCACGTGCAATTTCCAACTTTTTTTTTTTTTTTTATCTTTGTAGCATTTATTATGGTAAACTGCTCCAAAACAGGCTCACTTGATTGAATTACTAATTAAATTCCTAGTGCATTTATACAAATGGTGCTTACTGTTATTGCCTTTGTTGAATACTTTAGTTTCAGCAACAGTTCTTTTCAATGGTTTATCTTTTCTTTCATTTTGATGAAGTTTTTCACTTTATACTCAATTTGTTTTTAAAATGGTCAAGCACATATTTCAAATATTCACTTTTTATTCAATTTTGAATCAATTAATATGATGTTTCTTATCATATTATGAAAGGGATTTTACACTGGATTTAAATCTTCTAGCCTAATAAATTTTTAAAAAATTTCAGTCAGTGAAATTTGGCATTTGAGAGTGATTTTAAAATTGTTTAAACGATTTTATCTTATTTTTTTTCCTTAGCCCTGGGCAATGATGGATTGGTCACATAGTTACTGTTAATATGCTAATTCCTCTAATACTTATTCCTAGGATTTTCAGATTTTTATTACATGCATTTTAAAAATGTACAACACCATTATGCATAAAAAATGTATTGTGTGGTTTATGTTTAACTAGTTCTTCAATGTGTTTTTCTAATTGTTTATACATAGATTTAACATTCATTTCGATTGTTAAAAAAATATCACATTGCATACTAATTTTTACTGTTAATGATGCTTAAGAATAATGAAAGATAATAATGAATAAGTATAAACATGTTACATAAGACAATGAAAGTTTGACAATACAAAAATATAACATGCCCAGTGTAGAAATCTCATTGGACAATTACATCATGTCTCAGTTTGGGCTTAATTTTCTTAGCAAATTCATAATGGGTCAGGATCAGGCTTACTCTTCCTTAATATAGTTGAGCAGGGCAAGAACGGGATGCAATTGTTTCAAGGACATGTCAAGTGGGAAATATGTTTTGTAAAAATAGTAATAGCAATAAAGAGCTTCTGTTAATGAAATCATTTTAAATATACCTTAAAAATTATGGAGAAATGTTTTTTTAAATGTACATTTTATTATGCAGCTTCAAAAGGTTATGTTTTTAAATATCTTTCTGTCTCTTATTCTAAACTACTACGTTAATTGTTTCAATGGATTTTTATTTGAATGTTGAAAAATCTAAGAGTCTATATAATCATTAATGTTGCTATTGTATATTTTCTGCCTTGTGAATACAGAGTAATCTAAAATGCATAATATTTTCCTATAAATATGTAAGCAGTTATCTTTATAATAATCTTAATTATATGTTATGCATTTTTTTTTCTTCCAGCAATTGAGTCTGGTTATCCCAGACTCAGCCTATTTTAAGTGATTTTTGCCGTCAAGTCTGTTTTCACTGACTTTTGTATGGTGTGGGCAAGGATGAGAACTGCAAAAATGTAAACAAGTCAAGCTTGGGCCTGAAGTTTGGGGAAGAATTCTTTGGATGGGAGAAAAAACATATTTAACCTCACATTAATTTTAAATTGTTATTTAAATTTAACACATGATGAAATTCCATAAAATGAATAAATTAATGATTCAGCTCATAAAAAAAATTACTCAATAACAATGTTAAAAATACTTAATTTTAGTAAAAAAAAAAAAAAAAAAAGCCTTATATACATCTATTTTCCAATGTAACCAAATGTTAGATGCTTTTAACAGTTATTTTTCATTCAGATTTCTTAGTCTTAATTTCATAATGATCAGAAAAAAAAATTCACACTTATTAATTGTTCGAATAAAGCATTTTTTTTTTCCTTCAAAAAGCAAGTGAAATATTTTGAGTGGGAGGTTTACACCCAATAGATTTTCTACAGCAAGATTTCAAAATGTTGGGTTACCCTACCACCCTGCTCTGAATTTCAGACCCTGTAAATAACAATGTGATGTTTTCAGTTTGAGAGAACTTAAAGATTTTATCAATAGTACAATCTCAAAAGGAATTTGATCCAACTGGAGTTTCTGAATAATACTACTTAATCTTGTAGACGGAAAAATGATGCAATTTTTTTAGGGAAAAACTTTTTTAAAGAAGTATAAGCACTTACAATCTGCAGCTGTGAAATTTGGAAGAGCATCATAACTCTTTTCTTGCTCCATGAGATCCTTAAAATAAATATTACAGATAAATATTGCTGCAATATAAACAATATTTACGACAGAATGAATTTAAAAAAATGATTATAATATAATTACCTGCATTATAGAAATATAATATTGAAAAGGAGTAATACGCATTCCACTAACAATAAAATCTGACAAATGATAAGGATATAACATCAAGTGTTCCTTACTATATCTGAGCAATTCCTCATAGTAGCCCCTTTCATCTTTTTTTACACTACGAACTACAAATAAAAGAAAATATGAAATTTGAAATAAGTAACTGCTTCAGTAAATCAACACAATTGTTAACTATGGGAGGACTTAAATTTTGTTAGTTATTAGTTAGCAAAGAGATTACAATTGATTAAAATCTTTAATAAAAATTACTTACAGAAGTATATAAATCCAAATTATGATTTTCTAGGATGTTACCAATTAAATGGTTGAAACTGAACTCAATAATAAAATTACTAATAATAAAAATATATGCACATACATTCATAATGTATGCACAACTTTAATATGCATTACATATTTTATTAAAAGGTTAAATTTTTTAAAAAATTATATCATTGTCAAAAAAGATTAATAAAAAACTGTATACAAATAAGCAAGTGTAAATAAATAAATAAATACTAAAAGAAACAAGTCTGGTGTGCCAACATCAAAACTTTTTTCAATCTGTACATGTTAATTTCAATCTGTCATGTTCAAAATTCACTATCACAGTGTCAAAATTAAATGAAAATCTATGCTTATCAAGACTATTTTAAAGATATAGGTTCACTGAGTTATTTGAGTTTAAAAGGAGATATAAACATTGCATCTTTCAAGCATATCCTTGAATTTCAGCACCAATCCTATTAGATGTTTGCAACCAAAATTTCTAATCTAAAATTATAAAAGCAACACCTGTTAGTCACTATAGACCCAAGCCTAATAAGGATCTTATGTGAAACCATAACAGAATATGATGTTTGATTAAAATATGTGCATTAGTTTTTGAGGTACAGCAAGCACTGAAATTGTCCAAAACGAAGCATAGCAGTACCATCTCTATAAGGAGTTTATCATTAAAGCGTATTCAACACTATTTAAACATTAACTTTTAAATATATTTTTTTAAAAGTGAAATTTAAATACTTCAGAATACTTTAAAAATTTAAAATCTTTAAATTAAATGACTTTTCAATAGTTGAAAAGAAAACCAAATTTTTTATATTAAGAAAATTAACGAAAAAAAAAAAATAACTATAATAAACTTAATACATATGCAAAAGTATTCAAATTATCGTGATCAATTTCCTCTAAAATTTTAAATGAGAAAATTTCACATACTGAACACACATTGCATTATTCCTATCCTAAACATATATGTATATATATATATTTATATTTAAAAACTAACTCAAACTCAAATATATTTCTAAAATATCTGGGTAATTGTATATAGATAGATATAAATTTCCAAAATAAAAACAAAAAATGCAACTATTGCTATTATAATTTACAGGGATGCCACTCCGGGAAAGAAAAAAAAAAAAAAAAAAAAAAAAAAAAAAAAAAAAAAAAAAAAAGGAAATTATGCGTATAGTAAATTTTGCAACATTTTTCACAGCATTTATACGTGAATTTTGTAAACTATATTAATTATAATAAACTAAAAAAAAAGAGTTAAATTTAAGATAAACATTTTTTTAACTATTAAAAATTATTATTATTATATTGTAAACCTTTAACACAAGTCTTTCTAAATGAACATTTATGAAAAAGTTTGAAATATGCTGCAGATTCATTTGGCCATGAAAACTTTATTAGAGGAAATAAAAATGATTTTTTTTTAGTTCACAATATTTTACATCAATTAAGGTAACCCAACAACAGATGCAATGAGTTCAGTGAGAAATTTTACTTACCTATCATACGTAGTATAGGGTAAGTCTTGCAATCGTTTTGAAAATCGAAAAAAAAATTTTGATGAATTTACACGTTTCAGATCACGTTTAAATGTTTCAGATACTGAAGGCTCCGAAAACATTTTTAGAAAAAAAAAAAATTCCATCCGTCTGTCTGTGTGTCTGTAAACGCTCTATCTCCCGAACAAATTGAGATAGAGACATGAAATTATGTGTTGCTTAGCATGTAAGAATGGGACAAAGCTTATTTAATATCAGTAACCTCGATTATCCTAAACTATTTTTTTGGACTCTCAAAAAATTCGTTCTGATGAAAGGTACATAAAAATTTTCAAATTTTTTTATTTTATGAAAAAGATGTAAAAGAAAATAAAATGACAAAAATTTTGCATAAAGAACGAAGTTGATCGGATAATTAGTTGCTGAGATATTTATAATCATGTTTTTTTCATGACCCTGTATTTCATTCCAATTTCAATCTAAAGATATATTTTAATTGGAAATGAGGCGCTTAATCTGACGCAGTAAACTGTTAGTTAATATGATAATTATTTTTGGAGTTATAAGGATGTTTCTTTTACACAATTCGGTACTACTTGAGTAGTTTGGCATTTTATATAATTTGTCAAAATGGATTCATCAGCAATTCATTAATAGAGCATTCTGTATATTAAAAATATTTAAATGCACATTTAAATTTTGTTTTTGAAATGCAATGCCTTTTATAAATAGTTTCCACCTGTTTTATTTTCATGTGTTATAGTATGAATATCCATGATGGGTAAGTATTATGATGGCCCCCAATGACTAGTTATATATCGCATTATTCTAAATCAATTTAGGTAATCCAGCAATAGATTTGATGAATATTCCTCGCGAGTAAATAAAAATTTGTTGGGGTTTTTTCCCCAATAATTTGGTGAAAATCGCCGCTTTATTTCACAAACGTTTGATGAAAATCGCCTCTTAAATTCATGATCGTTTGACGAAAATTGCCGTTTTATTTCGCGATTGTTCGACAAAATTACCCACTTTATTTCTTGATCGTTGGACAATATCTTGTAGTTCGGCCTAGTACAACTACATTTTTATTTTTTTTAAAAAAAGAAAACTTTTTATTTTTTTTCTTAATCAGTAATATTCTAAAATTAAAATTCTTTTACAATATTGCATCTAGTTTTGTTATGCAAAAATTTTAAAGTATCAAATATTCAAAAGTATCAAAGGAGGTGGGCTGATAAGGGCCATTTTTCATCCATCAGCACCTAGATGTGACACACATTTTTTTCATTAGTATTCTTCATAACAAATAAGAAAATAATAGTATCTGGAATGAAAGTTCGATAATTGATGGGAAAATAAAATATATATTTAGGTAAATACCATTTATATTAATGAATATAAACACTATTGTCATTTGTTTTAATCCAAATAATCATCAGTAAATACAACACTAAATGCAAAATTAAGATGAATGGAGCTTATTAAGACTATTATTTCAATATATGAAATATTGGAAATAATCAATAATTTAAAAAAAAACGTACAGTTTCAGATTTTTTTGACAATGTGTTTTAGATTATTTTCCTCTTTGGTTGCTCTACCAGAATCACTATTGGACCATCTAGCGGCGTTGTCTTGTAGTATATGAGCGTATTATATACTTGGTTTTTAATTTTGTCTGAGTTATGGCACAAGTAAGCCAGAAACCATAATACGGAAGCAACATGTGCCCAGTACTCTACGATGCTTGCACCTATTTTACATTGACAGCACTATTGTGTGATGTTGCTTAGCTATGTTTTAATCCAAATATTATAAAAATCGTTTCTAACACTTGTGTGTCTATTTCAGAAAAGTGGGCAGGTGTGTTAAGATCAAGACCACCTTCTTCGTTACATTTCTGATATTGTTTTAAATACTTTCTATTTATATTTCAGTCATCGATGTATTCTGACTTACAGGGCGTAGATCTTGAAGAGCCAATTTACAGAATACCAATCAAGTTATCACCGATAAGACGCTCCGATAATAGTGCATTTGGTTCTCCTGCATAACATTTTTTTCTTTAATAGGTAGAAGCGCACTCTAAACCAAAATAAACTAAGGTTCATATAAAAGCTTTTAAAGAGTAGTATCATTGCATGTCAAAATTAATTGGGTTCATTGAGTGCTTCTTTAAAAAAAATTAACTCAAAGACACAAAAAATGACAAAAATGTAGAAAAAAGTCAAAACACTCCATTTTCAGGCTATAATTTCCATGACTTGTTGTTTTTTTATCATGTAAAGTTTGCTGTAAACAAAAATGCATATCTTTATACAAAACCACTGTACACTTATCCAAATTTGAAACTTTTTTTTGGGGTATATGATGGGCGAAAAATAACCCTTATCAGCCCACCTCCTTTATCAGTAATATTCTAAAATTAAAATTCTTTTACAATAATTGCACCTAGTTTTTTTATGCAAAAATTTTAAAGTATAGCATCTTATATGTTGAAGTAAATTCTATTTAACACTTTACTGACAGCAGCAGTTCAAACATACTATGCCCTTTCACTGCCCGGTCAGCCGCAGATCGTCCGAGACACCAGCTTGGTTTCGGCCTAGAGTGACGCACAGGAATATATGCGCTTTTCTTAAACTCTGATAAAATTGTATGCTTTGTGTTATTCTAGGGTAACGAAATTTAATAAAATCTTTTAATTTAATCATATTAGTGTTAAACAATATTTATTTTATCTATTACAATCATTTTCAGTTTATTATTCACATAAAATATACCATAATCTATATAACAATATTTGTCAAAAAAAGAAGCTGTTTAATATTTTTTAAAACTATGATAGCGCTCAAAACAGTCGCCTTTGGGTAATGTGACGTTGCAGTATTTACAAGCGAAACCTGTTCTGCTTAGTTTTTTTTTTTTACTTGCACAAACTCTGCATTGTCATAGGGGTTTTTTACATTGACCGCTGGTCACTATATTTACTAGTTTATGCTTTCCGAAATTTGCCAGTCTTCCGGGATGATCAAATCGGGATGTGGTTCTTGTGGATTTGGAATTAGGTAGATCCTCACCTTGTTCTTCAGTTTCGCTGTCTTCTATCAATGAAAGTGCCACTTTGTGCAGAAAAAATTTATATGTAATCTTCTGTCCGTTCAGAGTTTTATATACTTTAAAGGAGTTAAAAAATGCACAATTGATGAAGAACATTACAACACGTTTCGTCCATTTTTTTGTTTTCCTAAAAATGGAGTAATAGGACAGATATTGATCTGCGCGATCTATGCCCTTCATATATTTATTACAATCTATTATTGAAATAGGTTTCTGTATGGAGCAATCTGATGTCCTGTGTCTGTTTCTAGATTCTGTCATTTGTGCAGAATGTATTGTCGATATCATGTTTATATTCCTTTTGCCATTATTCCATACTTGTAATAAAATATGGCCATTTCTAAGAAATTGATGTTGGCCTCTTGAAAGCTTGACTGTTTGAAGTATTTGAAGAAGACCTCTGTTCTTTCGAATCGTCCCGCACACTCGCAATTTTTTTTTTTTTTTAATTTTAGCTATATTGACACTATTATAATAATTATCTTGATATATATGGTGCCACATGTTCTTATACGGTCCAATGACCGATAATACTGTCGCTCCTAGTTTTTTTCCATCAGCGGCATACACACAAAAGTTGGATACATATCCTGTACGAGCTTCAGAAAGCACTCTAACCAGTATTCCATATTTTGTAATTTTTGTCGGATTATATGTTTTGATCGATAGTCTACCTCTCCATGGAATTAAACATTCATCTAGAGACAATTGTTGATCTGGTTTACATACGTTGTTGAATTTTTCTTTGAAAAAATCAATCACAGGCTGGACCTTCACCAGCCTATACGAATTGGGAGAAATATCGTTATTATTACAAAAATGCCAGCTTTGCATTATTTGTAAAAATCTGTTCCTGCTCATAACTTTCGAGAAGAATGGCGTTTCCATAGATGGGTCTTTAGACCAATAATCGTAGAGAACATCCTTCTTTACTTGTCCCATGAGAATGATCAGACCCAAAAATTTCTTCATTTCAGTCACCGTGACGTCTTTCCATTAGGCCTGGACCTTAAATCGATTTAAAGCTTACATCGGAAATTGCGATTTAGTCAGTTTCTTAAATCGATACATCGGAAATCGCGATTTAGCCATTGCTATACATCGCGATTTAGCCATCGCCTTACATCGTGATTTAGCCATTGTCTTACACCGCGATTTAGTCAGTCTTAAATCGTGATTTAGCCATTGGTTTTAAATCAATTTCAAATAATGATTCAGAGCTAACATCAGAAAATTGAGTTATCTACTTTGTTGTATATACTGCTTGCATGTCAAACTAGTGTTAAATCGATTTAAGCAAACTTTGCAAGCCTCAATGCTTTCCGATTTAGGAAAAAGGTGATGTAAGAAAAATATGATTTAGGGAAAACAGAGCAAGTTGGTGTTAAATCGATTTAGAGGATCCGATTTAAACACACATCACAAACCTCAGTGTTTTCGATTTAAGAAAAAGGCGATTTAAGAAAAAGACTATTTAAGAAAAACATTGAAAGCTGGTGTTAAATTGATATAGTAGGATTTGATTTAAAATTAGCAGCGGTCACTTGCCATGTGGATATTAAAAATGTAAAAGTGGCAATTAATAAATTTCCTTTGTTTGCCACCCTTGTTGTCATTTGCCAAGTGGCGGTTAAAAAAAATCCATTTTCGGTCGCCCAGTGAAATGCTGTTTTTTTCATAGAAGTATGGATCTCTACATTGATTACATCTAATTAGAAAAGTGTTTTCTTCTTTTTCCTACTGGATGCAAACAGATTTCAATGACATAGATGTATTTTCAATATTTTGGTTTTTTGCAGAGTTCTTTTACTGTGTTCAGTTTGATTATTTTTTGGAGAAATGCAGTTTCATTTTGCAAAAATATATTCATCGGCATTGATTCCACACACATTTCAAGTAATTTGTTGGCTATCGATCACCATCCTAGTCGTCACTCGCCAAGTGGCGATTTAATAGATCTATTTTCAATCGCCAAGTGAAATGCAGTTTTTTTCATGGAAATAAGCATCTCTACATTAATTACATCTAATTAGAAAAGTGGTTATTTCTTTTTCCTACTGGATGCAAACAGATTTCAATGACATGGCTGTATTTTCAATATTTTGTTTTCTTTGCCGCATTCTTTTATCTATTTCAATTGGATGTTTTTTTCAAGAAATACAGTTTTATTTTGCAGAATATATTAATCAGATTTGATTCCATATGCATTTCAAGTAATTTATTGGTCATCGATCGCCACTCTAGTCATCACTCGCCAAGTGGCGACTTAAAATAATAATTACTGATCGCCAAGTGAAATACAGTTTTTTTCATCAAAATATGCATATCGACATTGATTACGTCTAATTAGAGAACTGGTTAATTCTTTTTTCTATTGGATGCAAGCAGATTTCGATGACGTTTTTGTATTTTCAATATTGCAGGGTTTTTTGCCATGTGCTTTTAGTATATTCTGTTTGATTATTTTTTCAAGAAATATAGCTTTATTCTGGAAAATATATTTATCAGCTTTGATTCTACGTGCATTTAAAATAACTTATTCCTTTTTTCACACTGGATGCAAATGGATTTCAAGGGCATTTCAGTACCTTCAATTTTCGACTTCTGTTGCATGCTCAGCTCTTTGATTATTTTTTTCCCAAGATAATACTGTTTAACGATGCGAAATACACTCACCAGTATAGATGCCAACTGTACTACGTTGGTAGTATAAATTTGGCACTTCCTAAATTCCCGCGCCGGGGCGACCGCTCCCTTCGTCCCCCCCCCCCCGCCCCGCCCTTCTGCACGGCGCTACCCTTTCAGAAATGTATGCTGTATCTCAGCCCCCTCTGAAATGATAAGTCTACATACGCTACTGCTAGCATAGATGTCAACTGCGTGTGATGTGTGTAGTGTATTACTAACACATTTATTAAGGGGGTCCCTCCCCCGGAAATTCTGTGTTTTTAATGGTGAAAATGTGCAATTTCTCTCTCTCCCCCCCCCCCTCCCCCTCGGAGCCACAGAAATACCTCCCGGCAGGTCTGAGCTATTTGCAGGTCTGAGCCTTAAATCGTCTTAACGCTTACATCGGAAATCCGATTTAACTATTGGTCTTGAATAGATACATCGAACGTCGCGATGTAGCGAAACGATGTAGCCTTGATTTAACGCTTACATCGGAAATCCGATTTAACTATTGGTTTTCACGATGTAGCCCAATGCTTTCCGATTTAGGAAAAAGGCTATGTAAGAAAAATACGATTTAGGGAAAACAGCAAGTTTGTGTTAAATCGATTTAGCAGGTCAGGACAGGACCGTAGCTAGAAGTGAATAATAGGTTGCAGGGGGGGGATGGGGGGGGGGGCTCGAGAAAATGTAGGGTCTGCTTATTTGTTTTTTATCTTTCTTTGACACAGAAAGAAAAATTAGTGCATATTCACATTGTAGATACTATGTTTCTCATTTAACTGTTGTAATAACTTCATTTTATGCTAAAAAAGTACATGATGATGAAAATTTTGAATCTATAACTGGTGAAAAATTAAACATCATATTAGCTTCATATGTACAAATATGATGAGGGAGTGCTGAAACGCTTATTTTAGATACAATTTAGTAATTCTGCAAAACTGTGAAAGGGTCTCAAAACTAAATTAGATTTCTGAACAGAATTTCATTTGGATTTTCGTAACAGAAATTCATTGAGTGACCTTGGAATCTTTTTCAGGGGGGGGGGGGTCAAAATATTTTAGGGGGGCTGAGCCGCCCATAGTGCCCCCTATGTATTAAATCAACGTAGCAGGATTTGATTTAATACAATAAAAATTAGCGGCCGACACTTGCCATGCGGTAATTAAAGATATAAAACTGGCGATATTTTTTTTTTCGATCGCCAAGTGAAATGCAGATTTTTTCATGGAAATACGCATCTCTACATTGATTACATTTGATTAGAAAAGTGATTATTTCTTTTCCCTTCTGGATGCAAACAGATTTCAATAATTTAGCTGTATTTTCAATCCCGGGAGCAGAATCGGCGCAACGCTGCGACAAACTATTTTTTAATTTTAAAAAATCTAGCAAAAATTAAAAAAATTCTGTCCTAAATCCAAAATTTTGGACATAAAATGCATCGCGAATTTCGATAGTCTTCGAGAAAAAATCAATTTCGTCATATATCGCGAAAAACACGAGAATTTCGTTCAAAGATCGTGAAAAACGGTAAATTTCGTCAAAAAAATCACAAAAGGCAAATTTCTTCAAAAGATCACGAAAAAAGCGGCAAGTTTCTTCAAAACATCGCAAAAAAAGGCAAACTTCTTCAAAAGATCTCGAAAAAACGGCAGTTTTTGTCAAAAAATCAAGAAAAAAACGACAAATTTTATGAATAAATTACAAAAAAAAAAAAAACGGCTAATTTCGACAAAAAATCACGAAAAATGGCAAATTTCTTTAAAAAAATCACGATAAAAACGGCCAATTTCTTCAAAAGATCGCGTAAAAACGGCAATTTTTGTGAAAGATCACGGAATAACGGCGAATTTCTTCAAAAAATCACGAAAAACGGCAAATTTCTTCAAAAAATTACGAGAAGACGGAAATTTTCGTTAAAAAATCCAAAAAACTGCAAATTTCGAAAAAAAAATCACGAAAAAACAGAAAATTTCTTCAGGAGATCGCGAAAAAACGGCAAATTTCTTCAGCAGATCGCGAAAAAACGGCAAATTTCTTCAAGAGATCGCGAAAAAAAAACAGCAGGTTTCGTCAAAAGGGACTCCCCTCCCCCCCCCCCTCTTTTAGACAATGTATGAGGTGTTAAAAATTCTGAGAACAAAGACAACTTCTTTTAAAAATATATTCTTTTGTCTATCACAAATACTTAGGAGGTTTGAGTGCATGTAATGTAATGCGAAGGATTGGTCTGCAGACTGTTTTTTAAGTTTTTACTTGTGTTGCAGACTGCAGAAAAAAATTTCTGCTGCTAGGTTTTCAATAATTTCGTTTTTTGTCATGTTCTTTTAGTGTGGTCAGTTGGAATTATTTTTCCAAGAAATAAAAGTTTTATTTTGGAAAATATATTAATTCATCAGGTTTGATTTCACATGCATTTCAAGTAATTTTATTGGACATCGATCGCCACCTTAATCGTCACTCACCAAGTAGCGATTAAAAAATCTATTTTCAATCGCCAAGTGAAATGCAGTTTTTTTCATGGAAACATGCATCTTTACATTGATTACATCTAATTAAAAAAGTGGTTATTTCTTTTTCCTACTGGATGCAAACAGATTTCAATGACTGCATTTCAAGTAATTTGCTGGTCATCTATCGCCACTCTAGTCATCACTCGCCAAGTAACGACTTAAAATAATAATTATTGATCGCCAAGTGAAATACAGTTTTTTTCATCAAAATATGCATATCTACATTGATTACACCTAATTAGAGAACTGGTTAATTCTTTTTTCTATTGGATGCAAGTAGATTTCGATGACATTTTTGTATTTTCAATATTGCGGAGGTTTTTTGTATATTCAGTTTGATATTTTTTTTTCAAGAAATATAGCTTTATTCTGGAAAATATATTCATCAGCTTTGATCCCACATGCATTTCAAATAATTTATTTCTTTTTTCACACTGGATGCAAATGAATTTCAAGGACATTTCAGTATCTTCAATATTCAATTTCGGTTGCATGCTCAGCTCTTGGATTATTTTCCCCCCAAGATATACTATGTAATGATGCGAAATAACTGTATACTATATAGCACAAGAAAGGATAAAGGGGGGGGGGGTTAATAAATACTGTATTTTGTCTCTATAAATAAGAAAAACTGGTTTTCATAGTCTAAAGGTAAAATCGCTAAATCGCGATTTAGCCCTAAATCGTGATGTAGGATGGGTGATAAATCGATTTAAGAAATTCCTACATCAGCCCAGTGCTACTTTCCATATTTTCGTTTTTGATGTAATTCTATATTTTTCCACAATTTGATAATGATATCTATTAGACTCAGTCACGAAGTGCTCAATTAGGTCACTTCCAATGAATAAATTCACAATATTCATTACGCTTTCGGAGGAACTTGACATAATTTTTACGCCAGAGCTGCCTTTGACAGGTTCCAAAATTATACTCTTGTCATTCGTTGACCATGTATCATTGTTGTCTTCAACATTATTATTCATGTCCTCGTCTTCTGAATCACTGTATATTAGCGGTACAGGACGTCGCTTTCGAATGGCTAGACTACTGCTATCACTTTTGTCATCAGAACTACTTTCTGAACAGCAGTCAAGACAATCTGACAGTTCGTCGAGATAAAACTCGCCGTGACTATCCTTTCCATTCATTTCTAAGGGCTTAAACTTATAAAAAAGCAACGATTATCTGAATAAAGAATGCAAAATGCTTGCTGCTTGCCAATCTAACCTAACCAAATCTAACAGAAAGATCAAAAGTCAATAAATCGACGACTGGTCGGTAAGCGCTGGGGAAAAAATGTTGATTAATCGACGGCTGGTAGGCAAGCGCTGGGGAGCAAACATCAATTAATCAACAGCCGGTAGATGTAAGCGCTGGGGAGCAAATGTCGATTAATTGACGGCTGGTTGGTAAAGTGTTAATAATTAATGAATAATGTACAATTTAAAAGCCCTGAAAAATTCCCTCTTCCCTACAGAAAATGTCAAAGTTCAATGCTGTGAATGTCATTTTTCATGAAAAATGAAATTCTGATATGTCTGGAGTGCTATATCTCTGGTAAGCATCAACATACCAAAATTATTTTTGCGTAAACTATTAGTATAACACTACCTACTTATAAAAATTTATTTGTTTCCATGGGGCATTGTTACTTTCAATTGTTATGTTGCCACAAAATACAATAAAAATGACATTTTTGTCCATTTTTCACATTTAATATCTTATTAAAGCAGTAATACTTGAAATTTTTTCTTACATAATATGAAAGTGTATTACTAGGACAAACTAAATAATATAATACGTCACCGAGTTATTATTGCTGTTAGCAGATAAAATTTTCAAAATCTGCAACATTTAAATTAAAGTTATCTAAAAAAGTGTCACAGTTAAATAAAATTAAATATTCTACAGAGTAGTTGAACATATGTACAAAAACATGGAAAAGAAAAATAAGTGGGACTTTGTGATATTTTTTGGAAAAAAAGTGTACCAGAAAAGAAAACAACCCATTCCTCTTTTGGAAGAGGCAAGAAAAAAAAGAGATATTGCATTTACTAATAGGAAAAAACAGATAGAGGAAAGAGAAATAGAATTTTTTTTTTTTCTGATAGGGAAGAAGTGTGATCTTCGACATTGTTTGTTTGAAAATTTTGTCGATTTTTTTTCTTCTAAAAATATCAAAAGATCCCAGTTCTTTTTCTTTTCCATGTTTATGTTTAACTACTACATGGTATATTTTGTTGTATTCAACTGTGATGCTTTTTTAGATAACTTTGATTTAAATTTTGCAGATTTTGAAAATTTTAAATATTTAACAGATTATATTTGCTAATAGCAATGATATTTGGATAGAGTACTATATTATTTAACTTGTCCTAGCAGTACACTTTCATATTCTATAAGAAAAAGTTTGGTACTACAGTCAAACATCGTTAACATGAACCTCAAGGGGAATGAAAATTTTGTTCATGTTAACAGTAATTCATGTTATCAGTATCAAATCTTTGTATTCGTTTTTATAGAGGACTGTGAAAACAGTTCATGTTAAAAGAAATTCACGTTAAGCATGTTCATGTTAACAAGGTTTGACTGTATTGCTTAAATAAGATATTAAGTGCAGAAAATGGACAAAAATGTTATTTTTATTGTATTTTGTTGCAACATAACAATGTAAAATAACAATACCCCATGGAAACAAATTTTAATAAGTAAGTGTTATACTAACAGCTTATGACAAAAGAATTTTGGGATGTTGTTTGCCACTCCAAACATACTAGCACTTTGCTTTTCATGAAAAATGGCATTCACAACCTTGAACTTTGAGAGTTTCTATAAGAAAGAGGAAATTTTTTCAGGACTTCAAAATTGCACATTATTCATTAAATATTATAATCGACATCAACATAAAAAAAAAAATCAAGCAAATAAAAAAAATACAACTATCGCATTTTGTCCGATTTTCAAGACAATGGCTCTTAACATGCTAAATTTCATGCTTCTAGGCCCTTCAGTAACACAAAAATCGCATTTTTAGAATGTTCTTTGCTCCTGCACCCTCTTTGGGTTAGTGGTTAGTTAGCCCTCATTGGGCATAAGATATAGCCTATGTTTGATTTGTGTTGAACACCATAATTTTGGTGCCATTGCTTTTGAAACTGGTTTGGTAGTTCCGGAGATTACTCCCTACAAATAAATAAACTTTATCTCTTTATAACTGTTGAGAATGTAATCGCACACTAACTGTATTACAGGGGTGCACAACCTGTGGCCTGCAGGCCAAAATTATACCGCTATTTTTATACAGAATAATTCTCCTTATAGTAATGACAGAAACTTTGATATTAAAGAAAAGAAACTACACTTTTCAAATATTCTGGTGCCAAACGATTTTCTGGTAAAAAGGTTGTGCATCACTGCTGTATTATATAACCTTATTGTAAATTATGCTATTGTAAGTGGCAACAATATTATGGTTGTTAGTTTGATTTTCTGGAAGTTTCTAAGTTATTCTATGTTATGTTACCGTTTGTGTGTTCTATGTGCAGTCTTTAGAAATAAAGGCTTGTGATGTTTTTCAACGGGCTCTGATTAATTATCATATCTTTACAGCAGATTGTGGTTTAGATATTTTAAATATAGAACACACGGTAGTTAATATTTATTACTGTTTTGAAATATGTGAGCATGGCGGCAATTGAAGCCGGGATTAAATACGGAGTTGAGCCTTTCAACGGAAATAATTTTTTTTGTGGCGTAGACGTGTTGAAGCTATATTTGAAACAAAAGGCTTGCAAATATATTTAGAAAGGGAAGCAGATGATACAAAACCAGAAGATGTATTGGAGTCAAAGAAAGCATATGCTTTTCTACTTACCTTATTAGATGATGCTGTTCTAGTTTCTATGGGTAGCAAGATAACTGCACATCAGATTTGGAAGAAATTAAAATTAACTTATGCAAAAACTAGTGCAGTTAATCAAATTCTCACACGAAAAAGGCTTGCTACTATGAAAAAAAGGCGAGATTGTTCCATGCAACAACATATTGATGAACTAATGGGAGTCGTGAACAATTTGAGACTAGCCGAAGTAGAAATTAACAATATGGATGTTGTCGTGTACCTGTTAATGTCTCTTCCCCCTGAATTTGATGTCATTAAAACTGCCATTGAAAATCAACCAAATGAGAATTTAAGTTTGGAATTTGTTACTCAGAAACTTATGAATGCAGAAGCTCTAATGCAAGATAAGAATAGTTTTAATCGAGATACTCCAGGCAAGAATGTTTCTGTTATTTATGATAATACTGTTTTTAAAGCGTCTAAATGTGATATTGTTTGCCAACAATGTAAATGTAAAGGTCATTATGCCAAGGATTGTAAGAACAAAGTTGTTTGTTATCAATGTGGACGTAGTGGCCATGTTAAAAGAAATTGTAGGGCTAAACAGAAAATGCATTCAAAGACCGAATCAGCTGCTGTCACTTTTGCAGCCGGTAAACTTGAAGGAAATAATTTTCTGTTAGATTCTGGAGCTACGTCACATATGTGTAGTAAACGTGAGTGGTTCAGTGATTTAAAACCTTTTTCAGGAACGGTGGCATGTGCATCTAAAAATGATAAATTAATTATAACTGGTATAGGGACTATTTCTGGTTCATTGAATCGAAGAGAAATTATTCTAAAAGATGTTTTGTTAGTCCCAAATCTGAATGGAGCATTAATATCTGTCAGAAATATTCAACTTGCTGGCTATAGTGTTACTTTCAAAAATAACGAAGCTATTGTTAGAAAGGGTCAAGATTGTTTTGTGATTGCTAAATTTAATGATAAAGGACAGTATGTTAGCAAATTTTTGCCTGTTAAGGCTGTAGCACTTTCTGTTAATGAAGATGCAGTTTTATGGCATCGTCGGTTAGGACATTCATCAAATAAGGTTCTTCGGGAAATGGGTTTTTCAATATCTGAAGACTTTTGTGAGGAGTGCGTTGCAGCTAAACAATCAAATGAGCCCATAGGCAAAGGTCCCGGAGAACGGGAAGTTACACCAATGAGGATGATTCATACAGATATCTGTGGTCCTATAAATCCCCCAACTATTACAGGAGAAAAATACTTTGTGACATTAATAGATGATTGCTCTCGATTATGTGAAGTGCATCTATTGAAAAACAAGAGTGATATAGTAGAAATCTTAAACTTTTTCTTTAAACAAAATCCAGGAATACGCAAAATCAGATGCGATAACGCTAAAGAATACGTTTCTGGTGAACTTGTACGTTGTTGCAGAAAAGCTGGAATTCTGTTAGATCCAGCACCACTCTTTAAATGGAATTGCCAAAAGAGCAAATAGATATTTGCTGGAGAAAGCTCGTGCTCTAATATATGATACCAAACTTCCCAAAACCTTTTGGGGCTATGCTGTTCAAACAGCTGCCTATTTGAAGAACCAGATACCTTGCCAGAGTATACAGAACTGTATTCCATTTGAATTGAAGTATAGGAAGTCACCTGATCTTGATGTCATCAAAGTTTTTGGATGTGTGCTTACATGAGTTTCTCCCGAGAAAGAAACTTGATCCAAAATCTAAAAGAATGATTTTTGTTGGATATTCCAGTATGGGTTATCATCTTTTTGATCCAACTACCAAACATGTTGTAATTTCTCGTAATGTGAAATTTAATGAAGAAAAGAAAGTATACATTAGAGATACAGTTCGGAGTGAAACTAATATAGATGAAGATGATGATGAGGAAGATGAGTCTGAAGTAAATGAAATTAATACTTCAACAGGAACAGAAGCAGAAAATGTAAGACCAAAGAGGAATATAAAATTACCTGCTAAACTGAATGATTACTATGTTTATGAAGCCTTTACAGCAAGTTTGAGTTCAATCCCCTATGAAAATTTAGAAAAATTGACTGCGGAAGAGCAAAAATCTTGGAAGGCAATGGATAATGAAATCGACTCAAAGAAAAATAAATTTTGGGAAATGGTCGACTTGCCAGAAAATGAAAAGGCAATATCCTGCAAGTGGGTATTAAGAAGAAAAAGAAATGGTACTTATAAAGCACGACTAGTGGCTAGAGGTTTTCTTCAAAGAGAAGGTATTGACTATATTGAAACCTATGCACCTGTCATAAATATGCCATCACTTCGATTAGTACTTGCTGTTATTGTTCAGAAAGAGTTGAAATTTTTTGCATTAGATGTGAAAACTGCTTTTTTAAATGGCGAGTTGGATGAAACTTTTTTTATGGAACAATCAGCAGGATATAATGATAATAGTGGTAAAGTTTGTAAACTTCTTAAAAGTTTATATAGGCTAAAACAAGCTCCTAGATAATGGTTTCGAAGATTTAGCGAGTTTCTGTTTCAACTTAAATTTCATCAACTTGGTAATGAAAATTGTATTTTTCGCAGACATACTAACAATAGGGAAATAATATTGGTGTTATATGTTAATGATCTATTAATTGCAGGCAATGATCAATCAGAAGTAAGTATTGTAATTAATCTTCTAAGAAGTCAATTTGAAATGTCCAAAGCAGAAGTTGCCACTGAATTTCTTGGAATATGCTTAGATTATTTACCTGATCGTCTTTGTTTAAGTCAAGAAGCATATGTGAAAAGACTTCTAGAAAAGTTCAGAATGTCTGACTGCAAACCCTGTGATACACCACTTGCTCCAAAATAAACATCATCAGATTTTGATAAAGGGGAGAAATTTCATGGTCCTTATTGTGAACTAGTTGGAGCTTTGCTGTATTTATCAATGACAACTCGTCCTGACATATTATATTCTGTGAACTGCTTGAGTCAACTACAAGAACATCCAACTGTTACTGCATGGACTGGCCTAAAGAGAATACTGCGTTACTTGAAGGGAACTGTGGAATTCAAACTCGTGTTTCAAAAATCTAATAATGGTGATACTATTATTTCTTGTTTCGTAGGTGCAGATTGGGGATCTGATGCAAGAGATAGAAAATCTGTTTCAGGTAATATAATTATGCTCAATAACTGTCCAATAGCTTGGAATGTCAAGAAACAAACTTCTATCGCATTATCATCAACTGAAGCAGAGAATTTAGCCTTTGCAAAGTCATTACAAGATCTGATTCCATTGCATGATGTAACTAAAGAAATTTTGAAGTGTACAAAGGTAAATGTAAATATTTTTGTGGATAACCAGTCATTTATTAAAGCAGTACTTAACGAAAATAATTGTGGTAGGCTAAAGCATTTAGACATCAAGTTAAAGTATATTCGAGAAATTTTGAATTTGTATAATATCCATCTTGAATACATATCTAGTGAAAACCAGTTGACTGATATTTTTACCAAAAGTTTGCCAAAGCCTAAACTATGTAACTTGAGGTATAGATGTTGCATTATGTGCGATTAAAGGGAGGTATTGAGAATGTAATCCCACACTAACTGTATTATATAACCTTATTGTAAATTATGGTATTGTAAGTGGCAACAGTATTATGGTTATTAGTTTGATTTTCTGGAAGTTTCTAAGTTATTCTATGTTATGTTACCGTTTGTGTGTTCTATGTGTAGTCTTTAGAAATAAAGGCTTGTGATGTTTTTCATCGGGCTTTGATTAATTATCATATCTTTACAATAACTTAGGTATAGATAATAACTTTTTATTTTTCTTACTGAGAATTTAAAAAAAAATAACATTTGTATTCTATAATATTTAGCTGTTTAATGGCAGGTGTGTGGGAAATTTTTGGAATTTAGAAAATCAAAATGATTCTTTATATTTGTACTAAGCCCTCTATTATATTAAATTTCTTCTATGTGTCATTTTAAAGAAAGAATAGGTCATTATTTCCTTTACTTACATATCAAAATGCATTTATGAATGGAGGTCCATACAATGGATTTCAAAGAGAGAGAGTCTGATGTATAACTGATTTTTCTCTGGAAAATGTTTTTATGTTCTGTTATCTCATCCCCAAGTTAAAATGAAATTTGTGTTAAATCTGAACTCACTATAGTAAAAAAAGTTCAATTACACATTATATTAGTACAAAGCCTGCTTAAGGATACAAGTACAGCGATGGCCAAACTCCATGAGCACGTCCATTCCTTATACAGCCTTCACAATCATCCCTTAGTTTCAGAATCATTAATGTTCTACTTTCACCGCTAGGTGGCTTGATACTGACTGTAAATAATGCTTACTGAACATTACTTTTACACATAAAAATACGAAAAACCTCACTGTATATGGGTTATAAAAGATATATATTATATGAATATTTTGTAAGGCCGTTCTTTTTCTATAGACAGAAAAAACTGAAAGAGTTACGGATAAATAAATACTTTGCTTTATGCAATTAAAAATATTTTTAATAACACTACCATAACATCGAAAACAAAAATTATAATTAAATTTTTACTTTTATATACATTTAAATTCTTGATTACTTGAAATACTGAGAATTCTGACCGTAAAATAAACAATAAAAGATTTTTTTAAATAATATTTACCATTTCAAAATATCAAGAAAATTAACCAAAACTTTATCAAAAAAAAAAAAAAAAAAAAGAAAGAAAAAAAAACTCTTTGAAATAAGGATAACTTTTTAGAACATTTAATACTGTACTTCAGATGAAAAATATAGATACATAAAGTTGATTGCAGATAATTCTCACTATAATTTTAAACATTTGAGGTACAGAAGATGAAGTGCACTGGGAAATATTAATATATATGTATATTTATATATCATTATAGATTTCTATTATGTTTAAAAAATAAAAATATTTTATTTTAAGGGACATTATAAAATCAAATATTCAAATTCTGGACAGTCATATTGTAAAAAATATGATACATTTAAGAAAAAAATATCTATGTGTTGATCTGAAATATATAAGCATATAGAAAAATTCACAAACTTGCATATAAAATTAAATATTTTAACTTTGTACAGTCATGGGATTAAAGTATATGATAAAAATAAAAATATAACTACATGGTTTCATAATATACACAAAACTTTTTGCCACTATCCGACAAGAAAATAATACTGATTTTTTTCAATACATGAAAATTTACACTATTCTTAATTATTTTTTTAAATATGGATATATACATATATACAGTAGACTCCCTCAAATCCGCACTCCTAAAATCTGCAACTCTCTAAAATTCGCACATATTTTACGGATGTAAAAAAATGAAACATTCAATTCAGATTTAGGTGCAAAAATTGATTTTTTCAGTTTTATATCAATTCCATACATTTTTTAATTATAATTTTTGTTAAGGTTATTGAATTCATGTTTTTTCATGAAGAAAGAATAATTTATTTCTGAAAAAATAAAGATATTGCTAATACCATTGGTAATCACAATCTTACCAAATATATTTATGTATTAATCAAGCTTTTTTATTTATTCAGTCTGGCTAAACCTGAAATAAAGTTTCATTATTTTATGATCCTGATGTGAATTAGTAATGTACAGTTATGAGGCAAGTTTCATTGAATAATTTAGGAAAAACACATTTCCTCTTTTATAATGAATACTTAATTGTACATTATTGATTATTAACTTGAACTTTCCTTTCAGTATTTTAATCATTTTAAAAAATAACTAAATTTTTATTATTTTAGTTTATTACTTATTTTAATATTTTAGTATATTGTATGCATTCATTATACTTTTGATTTCACTATTAATTACATTCATTTTTTTTAAATGTAAACAAAGCAATGACCAGAAATCCACAAAATTCTAAAATCCGCAAAACCTCTGGTCCCAAGCTGTGCGGATTTGAGGGAGTCTACTGTATATACATTGCAAACAATTTTCAATAAATTTGAGCCATTATACGTGTTGATCTGAACTTACAACCGTATAGAAAAACAACACACTTACATATTAAATGAAATATTTTAACTTCAGACAGACATGGCAATAAAGTATACGATGAAAATAAAAACATGTTTCATAATATAAACAAATGAAGCAAACTTTTCTGCCAATATCGGGCAATGAAATCATATAGATTTTTTTTTCTCCAAAATATGGATATTTATATGTATCTTTATTTAGAAAATATTAATTATCTGTACATTGCAAACAAGTGTTCAAATATACCATTATAGTCAAAGTATATTATCAAAGTAACCATTATAGGTGCTGATCTTAAATATACAAAAAAAAAAAAAAAAAAAAAAAAGTAAAATTAACTATTTTATCTGGACAGTCATTGTATAAAAATGTATGATGGAAATAAAAATGTATTTTATAATTATATAAAATAAAAAAAAAGCTTTTTCACCTTTGTCCGGCAATCAAAATCATATATGTATATATTTTTTTAACTTGGATATTTACATGATTTTTAATTATTTGAAATGATTTGCGAATGATTTTCAGATTTTTTTTAATGGTACTTTAAACATTGAGAGAATTTTTACAATAAAATATACAATAAGAATTATAAAATTAAATTTAAGTAAACTTTAAAAATTTCCTTGATAAAGAATTTTTATATGATGAATTGGCCTCATTTGTGAAGTTCTTTGCCATATTTTTTAAAATAATAGGCAAAAACTTTGTACATATGAATAAACATGTTTTTTTTTTTTTTTTTGTGGTCATTTAATTCACATGCCCACAAAGGGCTTTTTATTAGCCTTGGAAAAATTAAACCGTAACTTGTTTTAACAAGTCCGTTTCCATTTAAAATTGGTATAATCTGTTCCATAAAATCTATTATTAAGGAAATCAAATTGACAAACTGTGGTTTTGGGTAACAAAGTCCACCTCTATCCTGATTGGTAATCAACTGCAGTATGGGTGCATCTTATTTGTCGGTTTCAATGCTTGATAAGCAGGATATGCATTCAAATTTTTTTTTAAGGCGCAACACTAGGCACAGAAAAAGACCTGGGTGATAATGTTAAGTCCATGGGGGCGCTTTTTTCAAATATCTTGCTCAAATTTTAAAATTTTTACATGATTTTTTTGCACAAGATAGCTGAGGACGATCCACAACTGGCTTAGTTTTTACATTTTCAGATTTGGTTTCAGATTTAAAAAAAATACTTTAACTTTCGAAGCCAGTTTAAAGCAGTTCTGAAATTGAAACTATCATAATATAAAGATATATACAGTAGACTCCATCATATCCGCAAACCAGAAATCTGCAACTCTAAAATCTGCACATATTTTATGGATGTAAACAATGAAACTTTCAGTTCGGATATTGGGACAAAATTTTATTTTTTTAGTTTTGTATCAATTCCATATATTTTTTAATTTGTAATTTTCTTAATAGACTCTATTCATGCTATTTTCACGAAGGAAGAATACATTTTTGGGAGGAAAATTCAAGATATTGCTGATATTACTGGTAATGACAATCTTCTTGCCAAATATATTTCTGCATTAATCACGATTTTTTGGTCATTCAGCCTGGCTAAACTTGAAAAAGATATTCATTATTTTATGATTTTGATGTGAATTAGTAATGTACTTTTGTGAGAAAGTTTTGTTGAATAATTTTGGAAAAATACATTTAATCTTTATAATGAATATTTATTCATACACTATTGATTATTAACTTGAACTTTGCTATTAGTACTTTAATCATTTATAAAATTATCTAAATTTTTATTATTTTAGTTCACTACTTGTTTTAATATTTTATTATATTTATAAGCATTCATTATATTTCCGATTGCATTATTAATTGCACTCAAACTACTGGTTAAAAAATTTAAACAAAGCAGTGACCAGAAATCCACAAAATTCTAAAATCCGCACAACCTCAGGTTCCAAGCTTTGCAGATTTGAGGGAGTCTACTGTATAAACAAAATCAAAAAATTATAAACTAGGCTGGTTGTGGGTCGTCCTCAGCTATCTTGTGCAAAAAAAAAATCATGTAAAAATATTAAAATTTGGGCGAGATATTTGAAAAGAACGCTCCCATAGACTTTACATTATCATCCGGGTCTTTTTCTGTGCCTAGTGTGGGGCCTTAATTATTCTCAAGATATCCATTAACGATGGCAATGCTTGCAAACTTCAATTTAGCTTTTGGTGGTACTAAATAAAAAGAAATTAAGTGGCTTATAATTTCGGCTATTAAATTTCAGTTTAAATTTATGAATAAATTTAGAGACGCAGCAATTTTATAGAGTACCACTTTCAGCAACTATCATCTGTATGTCTAATGATTGTTAGTGTATCGGTGTAATGATAATTGATTTCACAAAAAAGCACTTTTTCAGCATGGCACCTGGTGCCATGGCACTGCCCACACCAACATTGCTGCGACTCTAATTATATTAAAAATTAGTATTAAATGACTTACCCTGTTCTATCATTAAACAATCCAGAATTTCTAGAGCATTTTCTGGAAGATCATATGCAAATTTTGTTTTTTGAAGCAAACAGCCTTTTATGATTTGAACATTTTTTGTAGAAATACTATAGTGATTCTGTTCAGCATTAGAGTATTTAAATTTTAAAAGTTGCAAAGTTTTTAAAATTTTTCCCATGTTTAATATAGTTGTCTTTACATCCATAACATCATTCCCACCATTCATCTGTCTTAGTGCAGAAAAGAACGATTCAATGGGATCACTATTCAATGCTCTGGTTAAAATGTACTGATAGCCAGACTGTAACAGGTCTCTTATACAGTTTGTTGTAGACAATGTTGTTAGTATTAATGCTTCATGTGTCTCTTTCGTTAAAAACTGCATTTTTCTTTCAGCCGATGATTTTTTTTATACAAGTAATATAATCCAGAAAATCATTCTTTAGCCAGTTAAGCCTTTCATCATCCAAGGCAAAGAAAGGCATTTTGTTTTTATTTCTTGAATTAATATGCTGATCGCAATTCGATACATCGTGTATTGTAAATCATTTGTATATACTTTTCATAAATTCAATTGTACAGGAAGCATCTTTAAATTCATATGCTTTTGGGTGGCTGTCTAAATTTTCACACAGAAAAGATAGAGCAGCAGTTACTGGTGGAGAAAAAATCATTATGGCACGACCAACATTCATCTTGTCAATATTAGTTGGCTCGACATGTCACCTTGTCAAATTTCTAACTGCCTTGATATTTTCTTTTTGTTGCAATTGTTTTATGTATTTTCCAGAAATAATTTCGTTCTTACAGGCCATTTCCTTTTCTAGCAACTGGGATCTTATATTTTTGATCAAAACTTAAAAAGAGAGGCCTTGTGTTGTCATTTGGATGAGGTACTTGGTAATGTAGCTTTCTATTCCCTAACATGCAAAACATGGAGACATTTGTGTTGTGATTATCAGTAACTAATCTTATTATTTTAAAGCTGCATTTTTCAACCTCTGATAAGACCTCGAGGGTTAATTTATACAGTTCCTTGCCAGTAAGTTGCTTAGTAAAGAAGTATCCACATAGAATTCTGAAATTTGATGATAAACCATTAATAAAAAAACAACATTATTAGCACATTATTGGCTAATTGCCTTGAGATTTTTTTCATTATTGGTTTTAAAACTAAAATAATTGTCAGCCTTATCATCTTACTGAAGATTTTGTTTTATTGCCATTTCATCAATAATTAGAGAGCAGAATCTTTCATAACTATTTAATTTATCTGCTCTGTCAATCAGTCTTTCTTTTATTAAAGTCGTGATTACTAGCTCTCCAGTAAATGGCCCCAGATAGCACGTTAAAGTCATTTTAGATGGCAAAATCAACAGTTTTCTTTCTCATACACATCGGAATCCTTTGGGAGAGCAGGCATTCCACAACACGCATTCAAGAATAACTTCTTCATTCCATGTGGGTCTTTTAGCATTAACTTTAAAAATAGCTTTCGTGTTACTCACTTCTTCACCTATAATAATCAACTTCTCTAATTGAGAATGATATTTATTTTTTTCATAATAACTCATTTTTTCTTCGACTCCATTTGATTGTTCTTTCAAATTTTCAATTTCGGCATTTTTTATCCGTAATTTATTTTTTAAGAGCTTCATTTCATTTCTCTTTTTATCTAGAATGCTGCTAATATCATTTATACATGTTTCATTGAGTTCGGTTGAGAGCAAAGGATGAGACTTTTCATCTAATTTCGGATAATCTGTATCTATACAGCTTTGTTTCCGTTTGACAGATTTTTCTTGCTTCTTTTCTTTGAAAAACAGGTTTTATTTTTTTTCCAGATTTAGGTTGCATGTAAGATGGGTAATTTTCAAATATACTTGGTTCTGTGTTTGCTGCCAACCGTTTTTGTTTTGGAGTTTTTGTATAATCCTCTTCCTGAAAATGCTTACTGCAGACAACTGACGAATTCGATTTGTCATTAATATGGAAATTTTCCCTGGATATAGCTTTCAACCATTGGTTTCTTAAATCTAAATTTGAAGGAAATTAATGAAAAGAAATTCCTGGTATATATGTATATATATATATTTTTTGCTTTATCAGAAGTGCAGTATGGAACACAGTAATGAGCCATTTTGTATTTAAAAAAAAAAATCTGAAATCACACTTTCATTCAAGTTTTGCTTAACGAAATGCAATAGTCCAAGGCGATAAGGAAATTCCCCCTTTAGACTCAGTCATTAAAAAGCACCCCCTACAGTTCTCCAGGGGGAAAGATGATTTTGCGAAAACAAAGGTTTTTCGATTGTTTGTTACGGCCGTATAAGGAAAGGACATTGAGTTTGGCCGTGGTACAGCATATCAGGGCACATCCCGCTCTCAATTTAAAGAAGGAATCACATCTTTAAATAAAACACATTTTAAAAATATTAATGCATATATCAACAGATAGATGTATTTCTACCTTGTGACACTCACCTTGAATCTACCCCATATTGATGGACATTTTACTGGTGCTATGATAATGGGGTTCCAACAGTGTTTTTTGCCTTCCGCAAATAAAAATTTATGCAAACAAAATGGTTTGGAAAAGCCATATAATGTACCGGCACTGTAGTTAAATATTAGATATAAACTTACTTTCGTATGACTACTAACCTCCAATTTTAGGGTCAATTCTCCATTTTTTTCTTATATTTTTTTTAGAATGCTGTAAACGTCTTTTCTTTTTATTTTTACTGTATGTATACTCAAAACTATCTAAAGGAAGGAAAAAGAGAAACTGTGCAGCAGGCAAGAAAATAGAAGTGCAGTTAATTACAACATGCAGCTCATTACAATAACATAGTAAACAAACACTAAAGCATGCCCACACCATAAAGCAAGAAAAGAAAACAAATTAAAGCAGTAAATATATATGTATTTACAGCAAACATGCAACTACAAATTCAGAAAAAGCAAATCAAAGTTTTAAATAAAATTACATACAATTTAAATTTTCAATAACAGTTATCTGAAGCAATGCATTTAGTAGCAATGAAAAAACAAACAATTACAATGCTAAATCTCTTTTTATAACAAACAAATTAGCAAATAATTACCTGCTAATTGAAATAAAATAATATGCATGTAACTGAAATACAGTAGACTCCCTCAAATCCGCACAGCTTGGGACTAGAGGTTGTGAGGATTTTAGAATTTTGCGGATTTCTGGTCATTCCTTTGTTTACATTTTTATTAAAGTAATTTGAATGTAATTAATAATGAAATCAAAAGTATAATGAATGCTTACAATATACTAAAATATAAAAAATAAGTAATAAACTAAAATAATATAAATTTAGATAATTTTTTAAATGATTAAAATACTAACAGCTAAAATCAAGTTAATCATCAATAATGTACAATTAAATATTCATTATAAAGATGAAATGTGTTTTTCCTAAATTATTCAATAAAACTTGCCTCATAAAGGTACATTATTAATTCACATCAGGATCATAAAATAACGAAGCTTTATTTCAGGCTCAGCCAGACTTAATAACTAAAAAAGCTTGATTAATGCATAAATATATCTGGTAACATTATGATTACCAATGATATCAGGAATATCTTGATTTTTTTTCCAGAAATAAATTATTCTTTCTTCATGAAAAAAGATGAATTCAAAAACCTTAACAAAAATTACAAATTAAAAAACATGGAATTGATATAAAACTTACAAAAGTCAAATTTTGTCTTATATCTGAACTGAATGTTTCATTGTTTACATCCGTAAATTATGTACAGATTTTAGAGAGCTGTGGATTTTAGGAGTGTGGATTTGAGGGAGTCTATTGTATATGAAAAAGATATTGATTCATATTCAACTTTTTCACCCCATCTGAAGTAATATTCTGGATTTTTGATTTTTGAATAACAGTGAAATTTTTGGAATTCTCGGGATTTTGACTAATTTTATTTGATCCTGAAATTTAGGTCCTTATTGGAGAGAGAGAAAGATAATGGAAATAATTTCTCTGTGTCCTATAATACTTAGAGGAAAGTGCATAAGAATGTAACTTTGCCTATTACACTCTAATTAAAATGTATAAATAGTTTACATTTTCAGATTACCCCCACTATTAATCATTTTAACAAGGGTCATTGATTAAATTCATTTAATGAAATTAAGATTACCAATTATCATAATCTTCAAAATCATTGACTACCAGTAAACCCAGTAAAGTTTAAGTTTCTCTACATATATTCAAAAATTATAAAAATTAAAATCAATTTTAAAACTTTAAAAATATTTAACCCTGTCCTGGGAAACTACTTATTTATGAATGCATAATCTTAAAAAAAAATTAATAAAAAAAATCTGCAAAAAAAATTGTAAAAAGTATCATTTTATATGAGCCATATAATATAATTTAATCATACCTTATGAATGGAGCAAACATAATAGTCCAGCTAAAAAAAGAACTGGACAATAAATAGTTAAATTGGCTAACAACTAAAAAATTTTTTGAGCAATGGTCCTTAGACACAGCGATTTAGTCATTAAAAATGAATTCACAATTCATCTAAAACAAGTCCCCCAAAAAGTCCCATTGGTACGAAAGTTAAAAAAGGATACATGAAGCCCAGCATGCTTTTCTAGCATGTCACCCCTTGAAACACATATCAGAAATTAAAGTTCTTTAAAAAGGTTTCAGATATTACAAAAACAACCGAACACCTTGTTCTTAAAGTTTTTAACAAGTCAAATATTTCTCAACAGTTGCTTTCCCACAAAAGATTTAAATCTTGGTCATAAAATTTCAGACACTCAACTGGAAATCTCTATTTCATCATAAACTTCTAAAAGAGGAACTACCATTTCTTTGTAACAGGGTTGGCATTTTTGAAGGCAAAAAAGTATTTTTACCAGGACAGTGGCAAAAACTGGAAAAAACCAGGACAAAAATGGAAAAAACCGACAAAAATAGCAAATTCTTTTTTGTTTCTAATGTGTTGTACAATTTACAAGCTAATAAGGATAATAATGGTATAAACAATTAAATTTAATAACATATCATATAATATTTTTATTTAATTTGATAAGTATGATTAAATAATTTTATATCTTTTAAATCTTATGAAATAGGTGGGATTTAATCCAATATTTAGAAATTTAAGAACCAAATTTAAAATGTAATTTTTTTTTCTTAAGTAAATTATTTTGTCAGACATTAATATATATTTTTAATAATCAAAATGTTGTATAGATCTTTGCTACTTTTGTTTTATGTAATAAGTATATGTAAATATTTAAGTCTTTGATACTAATTTATAATTATTTATCTAATGAAACTAGTCTGTTACAGATTAAAAATATAATTAAATGGAAAATTATATATTGTAAAATTCTCCATTATATGCCCTGTTCAGAAATTAGATTTTTTCTCTCTCCCTCTTACACACCAAGAACAGATTCATTATAGTTTATAAAATGCATGATTATGATTATAGTTATTTTACACAAGGATTCAAAAATAAATTTAGAATGTTGATTTTTTTTTAAACTAAGTATTAAGTTTTTTTTTCTTTCATGATTTTTTTTTTCTTTTTTGGGGAAAAATTTAAATGAACAGATTATTTTTCTCACCACTTATTGGCAAAAACTTATCTTTACTTGGACAGTTTTAACCAGGTTTTTTTTCCACCTATGGCAAAAACTTATCTACCCTGATTTTTTTTATTGATAAATTAAACAACTTGAACAACAAGGAATATATCTGTTTAATATAATGTATAATCGAAATCGCTCATTATTTAAGTTTAAATTCATTAAATACCATTTACACACATTATGAAAATTCATTAACAAACAATTTTCAGTTACATTAAAAATCATTTGCCTTTGACGAAGAAAAGTACTGCTCGCTAAATTTCTTGATGCTTCTTTTTTCCACGCCAAATATTCAAAAATATTTAATTTTTTCTCAGACTTTCTACTGCAATTCTGCCACTAAATTTGACTGATCCTTTATTAAGTACATGAGTAGTTTAATTAATATTTTTTTCAAAATATTCTAAGCACGTCCAGTATGGAGACTTTCTTTGTAAACAAGTGGAGCATGGTGATCAAAAAAGAAAATTTGTGCAAAAGAAAAGTTGCGAATTTTATCAATCAGTTTTGTTAAATTCACGAAAAAAATCGATAATTTTGTCGATCAAGTGCAGAAAATTGGAAAATTTTGACAATCAGCTTTATAAAAATTGCAAATTTCGTCAATCTCAATCCGTTTCATAAAAATGGTGAATTTTGTTGATGAATAGCAGAAAAATCACAAATTTTCTTGATTGTTTCATACGAATCGCAAATTTTGTTGACCAGCTGCAGAAAGATCGTGAATTTTCTCGCTCAGTTTTGTAAAAGTTGAGAATTTATCAGTCTGTTTTGTAAAAAGCACAAACTTGGGCACCATACACTTATGTTTATTTTTTAGCTCTTTTAATAAAACAAAATTTACTCTCAAGAACAAGACTTATTCTCATGAATAAAGTCAAGGAATATTATTACATCATGAAAATAATCCTTGCTACATCTGTTATATATGCAAACATAAAAACTGCTGATATATATCCTTACCAACTGAATTAGATATTTTAATTAGGTATGGAAACTTAAAAGGGTAACCCTCCCACTCCCCTCTAAAACCATATTTTTTATCTGATTATAGGCCGCAGATCAGCTCCGCGAAATCAAATTCTCTCCGTGTTATTGATGTGGCCCTCGACCAATACAGACATTTGTAAATGGCCCTTCTCTTGAAAAGGTTGTGCACCCCTGTATTAGATAAATACGATTTAATAAATGCATATTTAGCAAAGGATAACCATGAATGGAAATATGTGGTGGTCATAAGACACAGGAATAAAAAGTACTTTTAGTACCTAACATTATCAACATTTAGCAGTTTGTGCTGAAAGACAGGCTTTTCTAAAGTGAGAAATGAAAGATACAGAATGTCACATGCAGTTGCACATGGATGGGATGAGAGTAAGCACTTTGTATATTCAAACATATGCAAGAAAAAGAGTGTAGGCAGAAACATGCTTTTGAAAAGAATCACTTAAAAAAAGTTTTTGTGCTGCTTCCCCCCCCCCCTTCCTCTGCAAAGTAAATTTTATTTTGAAAGCTGACAGAAAATAATTTTTATTTGAAAATAGCAGGAAAAAAAATTTGTGTTTCCCAGTTTTTTTTTTTTTTTTTTTTTATAAATTTTTCAATATTTCCTGCATTTTTCCTGTTTTTGGAGGGGAATTTGAAATAGTAATATATTTTATGTTAGTAATTACAAAAATTATAAAAACTGCAAGTACCATAAAATGGGGTGAATAGGAACAGCGGGGTGAATAGGAATGAAACTTCCCGGTCATACAAATAAATTCATTATAAATACATGATATGATATTTTTAGTTGCCAATTTTTTTACAAGAAGTTAATAACATTAAGAGTTGGGAAATTCAGTTTTGACATGTTGGCATTACTACTGGGGTATATAAAAAAACTTCAAGAGTATCCTCAAAAACCTCATTTTTTTCAATGTCTTCAAAACTTTGTATGTAGCTATAGTATTTTTCGTATTCTAAACCTAAGAGAGGGGATTTTTAATTAATGATAGACCTGTAAACGATATGCTGTAATAAATTCTATTTATTTTTAAACTACATAATGAAAAAATGACTTGTAACATCAGAGGTTCAAGATTTACGGGGTGAATCGGAACACGTTTTCTCCCATGGTTTATTTTTCTATACAGTAATAATTTCATGTAATATATGAAAATATAAGTATGAATATGTATTGTAACAATATTTTGCAGAGTTAGAATTCCTAAAAAAAAAGTCACTGGTCCTAAGGACCAATAAGCATGAGAATTTACTGGTCCGCAGACATCATCACTGGTCCGCTATATAAAATTCTATTAAATAATTTTAACACTTAGAGTGGCCTCCTCCCCCCCCCCCCTCCTCCTTGGAAAATAAACCAATCTTACTTTGCATTAATCCAAATTTTTCAGCATAATACAATGTAAAATTATAATTTGCTAAAAATTAAAAAGAGAAATTTTCTGTACTTTTTAAAGAATAAATGTGCAAGATACAAATTTAATTATAAAATAATGCTTATTTAAGTGTAGAAGATAATAAGTACCACTATTGTTTGCATTTCTTTTAAAATGGGGCAAGACAGGTTTATTGAAAAAGACATTTTTGCTGAAAAAAGGGATATTTTTGTTGAGTAAATGGGTACTTTGCTTAATGAAATGGTGCTTTCAGGAGTCACATTCCAGGGTTCATACAGAGTTGGGAAAAAAAATCCAAGGAGTACAGAAAAAATCCAAGGAGTCCAAAAAATTTTAAGGACTTGCCACTTTTGTTATTATTTATTTGGCATGCACTTGCACACCAAAATTTTTAATGCACCATTTGGAGAGAAAAACATTTCAAACAATTTTTTCTCTATTATAATCTAATTATTGGTGCTGAAATTGCATGGAATTTACAACTATGTTCTCCTTACGTTCTACCTACTCCCATTACACTTCCTAACATGCAATACTTGGTGATTTTATAAGTTTAAATAAAAAAATACACAATCAACTTTCCTGAGCAGTGACCAATGGTCATATACACAGAGATCAGTGAAACTGGAAACACTTATTATGTATATCGCATACATCTTTAAAAAAATTTCAAAGGTAAAAAAAAAAAATGCTAATGCAACATACACGTAAAAATATAACAACTTCTGAATTTATTATTTTAGAGCAGCCAATAAGGTAAAGTGTCATAAAGCCAACATCTAACAGATATTTAAAGCATTACCAATTTTCTAAAATAATTTTGAATGTGTTTTTCTTTCTTCTTAAATTAAAGATATCTTGGATTTAGAAAATTGATAATGCTTTAAATATTTTACTTAAAGATGTCAGCTTTAAGAACTGTATTTTGGGTGTCAGCTTTAAAGCACTTTACCTTAATCACTTTCTTTGAAAGTGAATGTTGTCCATGACATACACAGTAGTTAAATGGAAAAAAAAAGAAAAAAAAAAAGGCACTATTATTAATATCCCTCTAAGATACTAGCCCCCATTATATACTCTTGAATACTTTAATTAAATTATGTACACATACATAAATAAAATATAGATCAAAAGATTTACAATAATCCGGGATAAAAGATTTTTCTGCTCACGTGCAAAACCACAATACAATTTAAGGAGTTTCTAAGGAGTATTTTGTTTACCTAAGTAGTTCTAAGTACTACTTGGGAACGTTTTCATTTCTAAGTAGTTTCTAAGGAATCTGTACGAACCCTGCATTCACTCAAAAAGATTTGGAGCAATAAAAATCCGATTGGGAAGCAGGAAAATCAGTTTTTGGAGCAGCAACAACAATTTTTAAGCAGGAAAATTAGTTTTTAAAACAGAAAAATTCTCTCCCGGCATTCACTTTTTTTCCGTTCTTTTTTGTCGAAATTTCCGTCTTTTCGCGTTATTTTGACGAAATCTTTTGTTTTTTCGGGATTTATTGACGAAATATACCATTTTTTGCGATATTTTGTTTCAAAATTTCCCGTTTTATCGCGATTTTTTAACGAAATTTGCCGTTTTTTCCGATCTTTAGAAGAAATCTACCGTTTTTTGGGTTTTAGGGTAAAATTAGCTGTTTTTTCGAGATTTTTTGATGATATTTGCCGGAAATTAGTCGTTATTTAGCGCTTTTTTAACAAAATTTGTCATTTTTTGCGCTTTTTTTTCAAATTTTGCCGTTTTATTGCGATTTTCGGGAAAAATTTGTCGTATTTTCATGATTTTTTGAAGAAATCTGCCTTTTTTTTTTGCACTTGTTTGATAGAATCTGCCCTTATTTCGCTATTTTTTGGAAAAATCTGCCGTTTTTTGCAATTTTTTGGGGCGAAATTTGCCGCTTTTTCGCGGTTTTTAAGAAATCTGCTTTATGTTTCGGGTTTGAAATGAAATTAGCCATTTTTTTGAGACTTGTTTAACAAAATTTGCCGGAAATTAGTCGTTATTTCGCGATTTTTTAACGAAATTTGCCGTTTTTTCGCGATCCTTTAACGAAATTACGCGTCACGTGGGATGCATAAGAACTATTTTTTTTGCATTCCATCGCCGATTTTTTGCGTATTTTACGCGCTATAGCACGGCCGCGGCATCGTTAAAAAAAAAAAAAAAAAAAATCTTATATGCGATTGGTTGCTGTTTTCTCAGGGCCTGCAAAGGCACTGGTCCTGCGGACCACTAAATTTTTCAGATTAGTGCTCCGATTGAATTATCGGTGGTCTAGGACCAATGGACCACCAAGGATTTCGAACGCTGTTTTGTTTGTTCTAATTACTTGAAGAGTTTAAAGGTGCTAAGAAATTACTTGGTTAAACAAAAAAGTCAATGCCTAATCGAACAGACATGGAACCAGAGGCGGATTACCCATTAGGCTGAGTAGGCTGAAGCCTAGGGGCCCAGAAGAAAAGGGGCCCCAGTGCTAAAATTTTCCTTATATAAAGAACAAGAAAATATTCTTTTACACTGGTCGGACATTAATACAAAAGACAAAAGATGTGCGAAATTCTTTGTCGTAATCTTTTATATTTTAATCATCAATGATTTATGAGTTAATGAAGCAAGCATGTGTTTTAATTTTTCCAGTATATACCACTTTGAAGGAGTGAAAGGGGGCCCTCAGAAAATCAAGCCTAGGGGCCTGGGTGGTAGTTAATCCGTTTCTGCATAGAACACACAATAAAAGAACTTAAAAATAGCTAATTAGTTAGAAAAACTGCACAGAATTATTCTCAGACATCCACAACATTACACAAACATCACAAAATGAAAAATCAATTAAAAAAGAGAGGGATGCAAACAGTACTAAGGGCTGTGGGATGAGGATGTAATAGTAGATCGTATTAATATATGCAGCGATTGGAGCTACTCAATATATTCACTTACCCATTGACTACTAGTAAAGGATAACACAGAACAGGGCTGAATTTGTATTAAATTCAACTTCTGTAATTTGAACATAATTTCTTAAAATAAATTTTAGTTTTTATTGATTTCAAAGTTGTTTTCTAAGTTTTAATAGGCCATATCTTTACTTGTATATAAAATAAAGGCTTGGTTTCACAATAACTTGGTTCCTATTCCTCCCTTATCATTATTGCCTGTTTTTATTAACCCTATTAAAGAAAGATTATAACATTTGTTCCGATTTACCCCTATCTGCAGGGTGAATTGGAACACCATTAAAAAACTAAATAATTTATATATAAACAGTAAAAATGTTTCGTTTTTGCTTAAAATGTAAAGAACAAAACAAGACCAAAATTTTTAGTACAAAAATAAAAAAAATTAAAATATCAGTTGTTGCTTTTTTTTTAACGTTGAAGTTGAAAAGTGTTCCGATTCACCCCATTTTACGGTAAATATTTTCATTAGTTAATAGAATAAAATAAAGTTATACACAATGTTATGCAATAATTATATAAAACTATATTAAATACTTGTGATATTTACATTTATCAAAATTATCAGAAACTGCATTTAATAAAAAAATGCATATTTTTATGCTGTAATTAATTAATAATTTAGTATTTTACCAGTGTTCATTCTAGGCCATTTTTGAAGGGTGCACCTGCCCTTTTTCAAATTTACAAAATGCGCCCTGCCCTTTTTAAAAGTAGTAAAATGCACTACTAGTTTTACCCAAAGATTTTTGATAAAAATTTTCTTTATTCCATAGTATTTCTAAATTTGTGTGTCCAAAAACAATAGATTTTTTTCATTTCTTTGGGAAAAATAACATGAACTTATTCAATCATGTTGTAATTTAATTGAATTTAATTTTATATCATAAAATCATTCGAAATTAATGTTACTTGATTTATCATACTCAAAAATTATGTATTTTCCTTTTTTTTCCCCTTCTAAAGACAATAATAATTTTTTCTTGCAAAAGTGCCCTTTTCTGCCGCAGGAGTGCCCTTTTTAGTGAATAGCACCATGCCCTTTTAATTTCTAGAGTGAACACTAATTTTACTATTCACTCTAATAGGAAAAGGGGTAACATGCTAGTTCCAAAAAAGTGTGTTTTTTTATACTAAGCTATATTTTAGTTATAAGTTATAAGCTATATACCTATTTTATACTAAGTGTGTTTAGTAGCAATGAAAAAAAAAGTGCATAATTTTTTAATACAATATGTAAAAAATCATTAATCTTCAATACTTCTATAAATTACAAATTGAAAAATAAATTAAATAACAACCAATTTTAATAATAACTTGTTTTTTTCTCAAGAAATAAAGTTTTATCATTTTTGTAAAGTCTTGGGCACACAAATTTTGAAATACTGCAGTATGGAGATGATTTTTACAAAAAATCTCTGGGAACATCTACAGGTAAATTTCACTTTATTTTTTAAGTCAGAGTGCATTTGGTCAATTTCAAAAAGGGCAAGGTATGGCACCTTACAAATAGCCAAAAGGAAACAGAATTAATAAAAACTACAAATAAATAATTTCATTAGTAGCAAAAACAACATAACTAACAAATATTTTTGGCAGCTCATTTTGCATTTGTACTAAGAAAAATTATTGTTTAATTGTCTAAATATTAACTTACACAATACATGTGTATGTTACCAAATAAAAGTATGAAAATGAGTTACAACAATTCATACACACATACACAGGGGTGGGGGAATTTTTCAAAAATCTTACCAGCCAAGGATTTATTCCACTAGCATGCAAGACGCCACACGCACCCAGTTGAAAATAGTTATGACAAAATTTGCACACGAAATTACTACAATACATTTTCATAATTATTTTTTTTCCTATAAAATTAAGAAATATTTGCAACAGAGGTAAGCTTAATTAATGTAAGATAGAATTTAGTACAATATTTACACTGAAATATCTAGATTGAAAAAGTGTCTCTAATAATGTCTTTATTGTCTATAGTTTTTCAAAAACTAAAAATGCACTCGCCCTGCCAGAAAATTCACTCGCCACTCGCGAGCAAAATGATGCATTTCCCCACCCCTGCACATAGAGAATAAATATATGAATAGCCAGTTGTATCTGAAATCCTTAAAATATGTCTTGGCAACATTATTACTTCTCAGTGAAGATATCTTGCTGTGCTTATTAAATTAATTAAGCTGTGTTTGGTTACTGTACTTAATATTTTACAACACTCAGGAATTAAGCTTTAAAAGAATTATTGAAAACATTTTTTGTGTGTGTGTCTATTCATATGTTAAAATGCCTGTAGAAACTTTCCAAATTAAATTCATCTTAGATTTTAATATTTTTTTATGCTATTTTAAATTATGTCGCTTAAGGTTAAAATTCGCGGTCGCCACTGGCCACTAAATGTAAAAAATTGGCGACTTTATGTTATGCACCTGATCGCCATTTTGGCGATCAATCATTTCGGAAAATTAAAAAGAAAAGTCGGTCATAAATCCGAAAATTAGGACATAAAATATATCACAAATTTTGACAAAAGGTCGCCGAAAATAACCAATTTTGCCAATCGTTCAAAGAACAATCGCTAATTTCGTCAAAGGATCGCGGAAAAACGCGAATTTAATCAAAAAATTTCGACAAATATCGGTAAAAAATCGCGGAATAAAAGTAAATTTCATCAAAATATCGCGAAAAAAGATAGATTTCGTCAAAATATTGCGGAAAAAGGCAGATTTCGTCATAAAATCGCGTCAAAACGTCAGATTTTGTTAAAAGATCGCGAAAAAACGGCAGATTTCGTAAAAAAAATCGCGAAAATCGACCAATTTCGTCAAAAAATCACGAAAAATCGGCTTATTTCGCCAAAAGATCCCGAAAAAACGGCAGATTTCATCAAAAGATCACAAAAAATCGGTATATTTCGCCATAAGATCGCGAAAAAACGGCAGAATTCGTTAAAAAATCGCGAAAAAACGCAGATTTGGTTAAAAAAAAAAATCACGAACAGAATATTTCGTCAAAGAGTTGCGAAAAAACGGCAGATTTCGTCAAAAATTCTCGAAAAACGATAATCTTTATCAATAATTGCAAGAAAAAAAAAGCTAATTTCATCAAAAGATCGCGAAAAAATAATAGATTTGGTAAGAAAAAAAATCACGAAAAAACAAATATTTCATCAAAAAAATGGCAGATTTCGTCAAAAAATCTCGAAAAAACGGTGTAATCCTTGTCAATATTTGCAAAAAAAAAAAGCTAATTTCATCAAAATATCACGAAAAAAACGGCAGATTTCGGCAAAAGATCGCAGAAAAAAGGTAGATCTCCTCAAAAAAATGCAAAAAAACTGCAAATTCCGTCAAAAAAAAAAAAAAAAGCAAATTTAGATTAAAAACGCGGAAAAACAATAAATTTTGTGAAAATACGATAAATTTCGTCAAAATATTGAGAAAAAACAGCAAATTTCTTCAAAAGACTGCGAAATCCTTTGCCCAATAGCAGAAAATATTACTAAATTCATCAAGTGGTCGAAAAAAAAATCCCCATTTTCATTATCTGTAATGGGGAAAAAAATCTATGTTTGAATGAAGTTATGGTTTTCTTTACATATAAAATAATTAACTATTTAATATTCTAATTAGAATTTATACGATATTTTCTTCTTTGTGGCATCTATGATAGTAATTAGTGGCCACTAACTTGACAATAGTGGCTACTAAACATTTAGCCTCTACTGGCCACTGGCTACTAATACAAATATTGAATTTTAACCTTTATATGTCGCTTTTGCTACTTTGGTGCCCCTGTGTGTGCCCCACATTTTGCACACTGTGTCGACGCATCCCTGTGCAAAATCTAAAACACTAATTCATTAAGATGCTCATATATATGTCTTGCTGCCATGAAGTTATGTTTCAGTACTGATATATTTAAATTTATTGTTTTATCATAAAATATTAACATGACTTCAACTATAATATATAGTGATATTACTCTGTTGTTTTCCTTACAATTTTTTTAAATTAAATAACCAATATTATTTCTTTTAACCCTTTACTGCACTATGGGTCATATATGGAACATATTTAAAAACAGAATAATTCTCATTATGTGACTTGAATTTAGCCAATATGATTGCAGTAACTGATCAAGAACAGTCCAAAGATTGAAATAACACTTACTTTGTCCATGCGAGATCACTATATTTCACACAAAATTAGAAATGTCCTTCAGAAAGAAAAAAAAATCGATCAAGCTTTTAAGGGTTTCTTAACTGATCCGCTCAACAAGCGAAAAACGTTTTGACACATTTACAAAATCATTTTTTAACAGAAAGTTATAAAATTTTAATGCATCACTAGGAAAGCGATTTCGAATAGAACTTATTTTTCAATTTTATGATAATTAAATTACTTATCGAGTTATAAGTTATTTCGATGATGCAATCACCCATTTTTCTCCTCCTTTTCAACCGGTTTTTCTGCTTTTGTTGGGAAATATGCTCAAAAGTGTCAGTTTTGAAGGCTTAATAAGTAATAGGTTGTTGCCTGGTGCAATATGATAAAGTTAAAATTATTTTCAAACTTTATTTTTAACTTTGAAGGCTTGTTATGAAAAATCTATTGTGTTTTTTTAAAAACAAAAGAATGAGTGCAATTAGACAGTTTCTGAATAACAACACCTGCTATTTTCATGCATTTCCAAACAAAAATAAATTAATGCAAGTGTTACAAAGTTACCCTTTCTGATTTAAGAACACCCTTAAGGCCAAATTTACTTTTATTGAATACTTGAAAACATTAATATAAAGCAAATTACAGAGTGTTAAGCAGATAAAATTAATTAATATAAGTCCCTTTAATTGTAAAATATAGCAATACAATAATTAAAAACCCCAATTGTGTGTACAGGGTACACGCCATAAAATATAAAATTTTAGCTGAAAATTTGAATTTTTTTTTTCCATCATTAGACCAGTAAATAGATTTCAAACAATTTTTTTCATAACAATAGAAAAAATTGTGCAGTGAAGGGTTAAATCTAATATTGTTTATTTCAAACCACCACATATAATCTTTTATTTTCAGCTGTCAGATAAATAAAGTGTTTATCACCTGCTTATGCAGCTTTGCTATGCTTCTTGACACCATGTTCCCTTCACCTTTTCCATATTTGCCTAGCCTCCCCAATAAAGTGTAAGGTGCCTTTCCAAGGGGGCAATTTCACTTTATATGTTTTATTTCTCTTTTGATAAAGGTTTTGCATGGCTGTTTATCTTCCATGTTGGTACTTCTTATGCATCTGGATAATCTTGTCTTGAACTTCATATGAGTTAAAAATAAACCCTTGACCTTACAGATAATGAATATAAATTTCTGAAGAGCAAGAAGCCTTATGATAAAAACCAAATGATAAAACATCATTTTTAGGCGGAAACTTTCATCCATAAAATGAAATCTGGAATGATCATATGAAAATTATGTCATTTGCTTTCACTTTTCTAAAGAGCATGGATCCTTATTTGAATATGCATTAAACGTTTCTTCCATGGAAATTGTCATATATTGGGTTGGGGAAAAAGTAAATTCATTTTTTCCCAACAAATAGCTTTAAAGTCGCATATCTCGAGTAATACTTACTCAATTAAGTCATACTATACAGCGTTTGAAAGGTAACAGTCTCTAAAAAATTCTAGATATAAGGTTAGCGTCATCTGTTTAACCAGTCAAAAGTTATTGCGTTTTAAAAATAGAGATTTCAGAAGATCATTTTCGTCACATTTTAGTTTTTTACTTCCAAAAAGGGAAAAATTGGCGCAGGCTTATCAAAACTTGTGTGGCATTTATGGTGATCAGTGCTTAAGTAAATGCCAAAGTTAGAATCGGTTTGCTCCTTTTCCTTCTGAAAATTTCGATGTTAAAGATGAACCTTTCCCTGTCCGGCCAATCCTTGAACAATTCGATGAAATTTTAAAAACAATCCAGGTAGACTGACATATTTCTTCCCACGACATTGCTACGGAACTAAACATCAACCATAAACCACTTTTGAACCATTTACATAAAATTGGATACCAAAAGAAACTCGATACTTGGGTTCCCCATAAACTTAGTGAAAAATTTAATGGAGAGAGTTTTCATTTGTGAATTGCTACGGAAACGGTATGAAATCGAGCCATTTTTTAAACAAATCATTACGGGTGATGAAAAGGGAATCACGTATAACAACAATGTGCTAAAAAGATCGTGATCGATGCTTCACAAACGCTGGCAAAGCCTGGATTGATGCCTACGAAAGTGATTCTGAGTGTTTGGTGGGATTGGAAAGGAATTTTCCATCACGAGCTGCTCAAACCTGGCCAAACCATCAATTCAACTACCTTCTGTAAACAACTAATGCGATTGAACCCCCGTATAGTCAGGACCTGGATCCGACGGATTACCATTTGTTCCGCCCTATGCGGTACTCTCTTGAAGGTGTTAAGCTGACTTAAAAAAAGGCTTGTGAAAATCGCCTTGTTCAGTTTTTTGCCCAGAACTCTCAGAAATTCTACAGTGACGGAATTATTGTTTTACCAGAAAAATGACAAAAGGTCATCGAACAAAATATCACATAAATTTTGATTATTATTTTTTTTATTTATATAAATAAATTCACTTTGAAAAACACGAAAAAAAGTGAACTTACTTTTTCCCCAACCCAATACATTTAGCTAAAATTATTACATAATTTTTAATGATTTATAGCAAATGTTTTTAAAAAATACACATGATCTGTTGAGTATGACATCAATTTAAAATACCAAAAATGTAAAAAGTCAATCTGAAATTCTATTGACTTATAAAAACAAACTGTATATGTTTAAATATTTTATCATAATTTAACATTGAAATTAAATAAGTCTAAAATGAAATGTCTGACTATCGTGTGAACATTCTTTGAATTATTGCAGTTTCTTTTTAGAGTGTAGCAACAAGAAAGTAATTGCATTTAAAAAAATAGATTTTTATCAAGATAAATTATGGCAGGTGGTAAAAGAAATAAATAAAAAAAGCATAAGAATTAATCCAATAAATCTGTAAAGTAGCAGTAATTTTTAATGGTTTTTAATACATGTCATTTTGTGCAAATCAGTCAAAAATTATAGACTTCTGCAAAGAACATGAGCACAAACTTTGACTGATATATAGAAATTATCATTATTTTATTTGTTAATACTTCTGCTTATTTAGAAGCATATGCTCCCAGAACTATTTTCAGCTATGCCTGGTCAAAAGAGGCTTAACAATATTACCCAATATTAGACATAATCATTCCATTATTTTCTGAAATATTAAACTTCATTAAAATCTTTGGAATGACTTTCCTTTCTCCCTTAGTTTTTCTTTCGTTCCTTCTTTTTTTTAATTTTTATTTTGTATCATGTTTTAAAATGTAAAAGTCCAATGAAATTAAAATTTGGAAAATAGAAAATATATATAGTAAAGAATGGGGAAAAAAGGTTGAATAGCTTTTTAAATTCAAATCTTATCAATAGTTTCTGAAGTATTTAATTTTTTTTCACAAATATGATATTTTTTTTTAATTCCATGAATCTTATAGGTTGATAGTAATGTTCAATCAAAATCTCATAAGTTGTATGGAATTGAAGGTGGGAAGGGGGGGGGTCAGCAAGGAATACCTGCTCCCTCTAGGAGCTTGAATTAACTTTTTATTGCTATTATAAAAAGCTTCAACAAGTAAAATTCTTTCATTCTTAATCACACACTTAGAAAGAAAAAATAAATATTTTTATTTAAGGGTGTACTAGATCAATCATAAAACACAATTTCTCCTTGCAGCACCATCCAAGACTTCTTTTGTGAGGCTAATAACATTGTCAAAGTTTTATTCAGCCTTCTGAGGAATTAAATGCTGGATATGCTATTGATGTGGAGTAATGTCAGAAAAATTGTTGAATTTTAAAACAAAAACAAATAATTGCTTAATATCAGCATAATAAATCCATTTTTTTTTTTTTTTTTTTTTTTTTTTTTTCACAATAACAACAGTTAGCAAAAAATATGCAGCAATCAGAATTTTTTTTTTTTTTTTTTTTTTTTTTTCATTTTAGTATCTTTGAATCATCTTAATTTTAAGGAGAATAAGTGAATAAATAAATCAGTAGTCTGCCATTTAACTAATCATTAAGATTCAATAAGTAAACTCACCTAAATTTCCACGAAATCGTAGCTGATTTTTCACACTGTAATGAATTACAAGTTTTTCATATTCTTTTTGTGAATCTCCCAGTATCTAGATAAAAGAATAAATATTGAAAAAGTGTTCCAATAAAAAAATAGCATTTTAAAATAAAACAAAATATAAGTAGTGAACAATATACGCATGTAAAAATGCTCTATTAATAATTTTTAATATGAGAAGCATTATAAATGTTCAAAGAAATATAAATGATTTAAAATAAGGGTAAATAATTTTGCCTTATCATTAACAAATTATGTATAAACAATTTTATAGAGTGGTAAAAATCTTGTCCAGAAACACTTAAAAGTCATCTATTATTATCCCTTCTAACTGTTACATCAAGATACATAGAATAAAGAGGGAGGGGGGGGGGGTGTATCTTTTTTCTGTGAATTAGTTGATCACAATTCATTCTCTTTGATGTCAAAGGTGTGAAATGAAAACTTGTCCCTTTTCAACTTAGTAAAATAATATTTGAAAAATAAAATATAAATTCCAGTGGATTAATGGTTACATTGCTTTACATACTGACAAATTCATATTCTTTGAACTTAACACATTTATATATGTAGAACTTACAACCATAATAAACCATGTTGACTTTGAAAGAAATTGAGATAGTTCATTTAGAAAGTGCATAACATCCTTTTTACCTACATCCACAGTGAACTAAGCCTGTTTTCACATATTTTCTCAGATATAGTATCTGTTTACAGACTTCATTTATTGTGGAAGGGAGTAAAACAGACTTTATGCATTTTCTACATAGACTAGCTCATTTTTTATTCAAAACTGACTTGGTCTACTATGTTTGTCAGCCCCTCATATTTAAAATACAAAGCTGGATTTTTAACACTAATTTTGGTAGATCTCAGCATATGTGCAATAAAAATTTTAGAGTGCTGGTCTGTCACTAAACAAAGAGGAAAATTCTTTACAAATTTCGAAAACACATGCGCAATTATCATTTTAAGGGTGTTTTTCTGTTGCATTACAAGGCTGAGAATGTTCATGTCTCATTCATAATGGCCACCAGAATTTTTATTTTCCTCTCTATTTTTCATTTTTATGATGGTACTTTTATAAAATTGGGAATTCCAGAAATAAAATAAAAGTTTATTTATTGCATAAGGGACATGAGCATTATGGCCACTAAAAGGTGTTGCTCGAAAAAATAATAATGACAAGAGAAAAATTAAAAAGTATAATGTGCTGAGAAAAAAATGATAAAGCCATTGTTGATGTCTTCAAAAATTCAGTATTGATGTGCATTTTGCGATAGCATTTCAAATTTATCCGTATCCAATTTAAGCGATTTAGACAAACAATGTTATTATTGTAATGCATGACATTTTTAATTAGCAGTGGATCCAAAGGGGAAGTCACCGGGGTCAAAACTCCCTCTAAAGGAAAACAAAGAAAATTTCTGAAGCAGATTTAAAATATTAAATTCTTTCAAATTCACCCTCTTTGTCTGCAATGAGAATCTTTCTGACTCTTTAAATCTCTTCTTAAATCTAAAATTAGTAATTTCTGACACATCTATGAAGTCATTTTTAATTTCAGATGCTAGACACTTCCAATTCCACAAATGATTGGTCAGACACAGAAAGTCTGGCTACAGTCAGACAGTGTACCACACTTCCCTGTTAGTAGGGGGAAAAATGGACACATTTTGAAACTTACAATTTCTTTAATTAAAAAGTTGTTTTTGCATTTTATGTTTCTATATTGTTCAGGGAGATAAAAAGGGTTTTCTCTTGTATTCTATAAAATGAAATTTTTGTGTCAAACAAAGTGGATTTTTCTATATATTTTTCAAAGTGTCCCATTCCACCCCACTCTCCCTTAATGAATAAAATTCAATTGCCTTTAGTATATTTTTCTCTGTTAAACACATCCCATTAATACAAATTCTCCCTCAGGTTAATCTATTTTTTGTATTATGTGAGTAATTCGATTACGAATGATTGAAACCATATTAAAAAGTCGTTTCCTGGAAATGATGTAAATCCAATCTCAACTGTTTTTCATTTGATCATCTGCATACAAGCACAATATGTCAAAAAAGAAAAGAAAAAACGCTGATAAACTCTCTAGCTAGACATGCCAACTATAAGTTCAGTTTAAAATTAAAAAAAAAAAAGAAAAAGAAATACACATATAATTTAACTTTCTTTTTAAATCGAGGATGTATAATTCATAATGATGAAAACATAGGATTCTTTATTACCTGTTTCACTGATCGAGGAAGCTTAGACCACGGACATTTTTGCCGTATGTAAGCTTCAATATCGGCACTCATCATTTATAATTAAACAGCCACATCACATAAAAACGAAAATAGTGTGATTTTCTATTCTCGACCATCCATTTAATCATCCATCGAGCGTTGGTTGATTGGTTTGATATAGTTGCGGCTTTCAAAACACCAAAACCCGAGTGAGTCAACGGCAATGACCTAAGAAACCTAGACACCACACCTGCAACCTTTTCTTAGGCCGATATCTTTGCCTTCCATCACGTGATGGAGGGCAGATTTTAAGCGCCGAACCGGTTTTTCTCCCACCGAAACTCATATTGTTATGTCTTGAGTTGACAGCACTTCTACTTCTATAAAGAGAGAACGTGAAATCTGAAAGTTGCCAATAAAGCGATCACCGCCAAAAAACAACATATTTTCGCCAAAGATGTTGGATTCGAAACCATGCCGAGAGAACAATGGGATGTGGTGTCTACGTATATTAGAAAGTCAATGGTCAACGGTTTGTGGTGGCGCCATCTTGCACAGTCAGTGTCAGTAAACGAGTTTCTCGCTGCCTGGGCACATCACTTGCATTGATGACCTTGCACAAATGAACATCCACTTCACCATCTTCGCTCTAGACCAACCGAGACCAACAGATAGCAGCACTGAAAACACCCCCAGCATCCACTAGCCCTTCAATGACAAACACCCTCTCTATGAGGCAGGATCGTTCCATTTTTTAGCAGGTGGGGAAAGGTAGGAGGGAGGATCGCGGCCGCGGCATGTGGTACGACGGGAGTGAATGTAGTAGGATTTGTCTTGATTTGCCTCACTGTGAAACATAGGGCGTGTTCAGCAATGTCACCGGTAAGTAACCGGTAAGATTGGTTAGTTACCAATGCGTTCAGTGCTGTAACCGGTAAGCAACCAACGTCGTTCAGCACAAGTGACCGATGTGACCGGTAAGTGACCGAACTAACCGGGGGAAAATCTTGGTTAGTTGGGTCACGTGATCGGTTACATGTTATTTAGTTAAAAATAAATGGCAACTTCAAATCAACAGGCGGTAGATTCGGTTTCGTTCATGGAGGAACAAGATAGGTGGAGGTGAACTAAGCCTTAAAAAAGGTTTGCAATGTGAATCCATTTATCGCTCAAATTTTAGTGTACCAAACAAAAGCACGTGGAAAATTGGAAAGCTTCCAAAAAAGGAAAGGATTTTGTATTAATAAGACGGATTGAAAGAAATTAATTACAGCTAAAGCATTTTTTAAGAAGAAATAGGAAATTTTTAAAATGGTCTTTGTTCTATTATTATATATTAAAAGAAATGTTTACTTTTAAAATAATTGAAATTGGGAAATTATTATTATTATTATTATTATTAAATGTCATTATTATTATTAAATTTCAAATTAAAATTAAATAAGAAATTGAAAACGTTTGATACGAACTAAAAATTGTATTATTTAAAGTTTTCTTTTTACAGTAATTTTTATTAACACTTTTCAACAAAATTGAAAAATGTTTATGCATTCGTTTTGTCTGTCCGTCTGTCCGCGCTCTAACTCTCGTAAATATACTCGGAATGCAAAGAAATTTTACCATGTTATTGAAGTTTACACAAGCACAAACCCTATTAAAAATGAAGTTTCTACCACGATTAGTTCATTTACAGGGACAGTCAAAAGTTTTCGATTATATTAGGGTCAAAGGGGGAAAATCGTTTAAAATTAATTTTAAAGATGTTGCGGTCGGACAAACGTATTCACATTTATTTGCATCTACGAAAAGCACACTAAAATATGCAGCTAAAAGAATAGTTATTCATTTACAGGGCCACACAAAATAATTCTAATACATGATAATAAAGGAGGAAATTGTTTGCGACATATTTTAACGATGGTAAACGGTATCATGCGTAATCAAATTGATATACGTCGCTGAGACTTAATATGAGTTATTTCACGCATAATACGAAGTGCATAGCATTTACAGGGACACACAAAAGACTTAAAAAAGCATATTCTATTCGAAGTACTGTATATTACGCATGGTAACTGTTCATGGATAAAAGGCATTTTTAATTATGATATGCGCTTTTAAGTGTCACTAAATGTATTCACATTATATGGTGTGCATAAATGCTATAATAGTTACACAATTCAGATATACAGGGTTACTCAAAAGAACTCGGAAAAGTTACTGAATGTGAGTGTAATTTACTTAAAGGTTTGTTTTTAAAAAAGTTTTGCATTTTTATGTCGATTCGCATTTAGTTTATCGTGAAATGTTTGTAGAATATAGATTAAATGATATACAGGGTCACGCAAAGAACTGGATACAGGTTTGTTTAAGGATGATAATTTCTGGAAATATGATTTAAATAGTTTAAAGAGTATTGTTGTTTGATTAACATTATTTATTTATTTTTTTATATAATTAATTTTAGCAAAATACTTTCGTGTAATAAAGGCAGGGGTGCCCAGAAGAGGGGTTTGATGACGCAAAATGCATCATACAATTTTTTTTTTTTTTTTTTTTTTTGGGGGGGGGGGAGATTTTGAGAAAAAATAATTTTCTTTTTTTTGGGGGGGGGATTTTTAAATTCTTAATATTTCCTTCTTTTACTGTTATTATTATTATTATTAGCCTCCAATGCTCTTTCTTTCAGACAAGCTAAAAAATGTCATGCCATCAGCCCTGAATTTTCTACTGAACTGATTTTGATAATTATTTTTTTAAATGAAAGCTATTTATTTGTAGTTGTGCCCATTTTAGTTATTTTTTAAGTTATTTCCATTTTTATATTTTATTTTTAATTTTAAATGCTTTTTACGATATTTCTTCAAAATGGTGGCAATTCAGTTTAGCTTTTCTCTCGATAATAAAAATTTCACGCAAAGGAAAGTAAGAGTGTTTAAAATGATATAATGTTGCTTAAACTGTAATGTTGAAAAATTATAATATTGCAACATTATAAAAAAAGTGATACTATAATTTTGCTTATTTGCTCAACGCTTAAAGCTGCACAAATAAAAATGTATGTTAAATTTGCAGCGAGACTAGATCCTTGAATGGGTCGGGTTGTGTATTTTACCTGAACACGAAAATTCTATTCAAATCGGAATCCAACATAAATGTTTTTTTATCGATCTGAACCGCTAATATTTGAATTCGAATCCGACACATAAACAGTATTCCGCCTGAAACAGAGCTAATTTTAATACTTACAACGCTATTAAAAAATTCCAAAACATGTTTTAAAACAAATATTGTTAGCATATAATCATGCTTTACATTAATAAGAACAATTTTTGACAAATATAAAAATTTTACTTCTTCAAAATAACAGCATTATCAATAGTTTTGAGAAACAATTAATAAACAAGTTGGAAATTACACGTAAAGCGTAACAAATGAGGTGCGTTCGTACGATAACGAAGTTTTTAATATATTCAGATCTTGCTGATATAGTAGACAGTATTTCGGTTACATTATAGCAGTAGAAATTTTTGTGTTCCTGTAAATATACAGGAAGTAATTTTTATTACACCTCAGCAACGTATATCATATTCATAAAATGCTAAATAGTTTAATGTAATTAAAACACGCCCCACAAACAATGTTTCTCCGAATAGCTTTATGTAATGGAATACTTTTGTGTGCTCCTGTAATTTAAAAACAAATATTCTTTGCATCACAGATTGTACAGAATGTATATTTTAGTATATATATACTTCATAGGTTCATGTCAGTTTATTATGTTTGAATTAGTTTAACACTATTAAAATGCATTTGAAACTTTTTTTCCCATTGACCGTAATGTCATGGAATATTTTTTATTGTTCCTGTAATTGATTTATGTATCCAATTTCTATAAAATTTAAAATGACACGACAAAATTATGTAATAATTATTTGTTTTAAATTTCAAATGATTAAAATGCCTTTGAAACCCCCTTGACCGTAATGTAACGGGATACTTTTGATTGTCCCTGTAATTCCTCTATGCATAATTGATCTATCTTAAATTTGAAATAACTTGACAAAATTATGTATTAATTATGTATTTTAAACTTCAAACTATTCGGTTGGGTAGTTTTTGCGTTGTTATATGCGAATGGACAGACAGACGGATGTACTGAACGACAACTATAGGTGCTACGTATTTACATAATTACGAAAGCACCTAAAAACAACAGATATAAAGCATAATAAAATTTGAGAGCTGTAAAATAAATGAGCTGATTTTCACGCAGTAAAAATTTCGATTCTTATGTTTTTAAAATTATTAGAAAATAAATTACACATATTTTAAGATTAATCGCATTTAAATACGAAAAATGAAGCATAAATACAGGGTTTCGATATTACAAATAGATTTATTCTAGATAAATAATTCAGGGATAAAAAAAAAAAAAAAAAAAAAAAAAAAAAAAAAAAAAATCAAGATGAATATATAAAAAGAAATTTGTTTTGTTACATATTAATAATTGCATTTAAATAATATTTAAAATATAATAATGAAAACATTCTTTTAAAATCATGTATGAAAACATAGTAAGTAATAAATATTAATCTAAAATACAGATTTCTGATTGCAAACGATTTTCTGATATTAGAAAAATAATGTTATCTTTTCAAGAAAAATGTTAAAAGATTTTCTATTTTGATATTTAAAACACATATAATTAAATAATCAACGAAATTTTTACCTGTGAATCGCTGTCTAATAAAAAATTCGACGATAAAAAACAAGAGCAATCAAATACGGGTTTTAACCGATTTGAATTCACAGGCAAATCAAAGCACGTGGTTTTGTTTGGACTTAATGTGACTTAATGTAGGGTTACATTTTTGGCATCACCCAAATCATTATAGTTCACCTCCAGTATATTCTTCCTCCATGGGTTTCGTTTTCTGTTGTTCGATGTCAAAATGGAATATAGATGGCGCTACATGACATAACTAACCAGTGCGTCCAGAGAATCAGTCAATTGGTTAGCTACCGGTTACTTACCATTCCGGTAAGTTACCGGTTACATTGGTCACTTTGGTAAGCTCGCTGAACACGCCCATAGTGAATCCAGGTTATATTTGTACAGTATTTGTATGCATGTAGAATGCAAATTGCATTCGCAATTGATGAACATATCTGAAGCTCTAAAGAAGATAAAATAGATTAAAAATATTCAATATTTTGATGAAGTAATTTTCTTTGAGAAAACGCAGATTATTTACAATTAATAACATAAAATGACCATAGGGCAATTCAACGAATGGCAGCGGTCACGTGATTTTCATGTTTTTCTCCATAAGTGACGTCATTACCCCTAATGAAGCGGGAGATTTGGCGATTTTCTGGCAACCTCGTATATTTTTGTTGACATATAGATGTAAACAACAAATTATTATCACAAGCCGATCCAGTGGCGTGGTCGGTAGCGACGGCTCCTCCCACACCGCTGGACCCTGGTTCGAATCCAGCTAGCGGCATGGATGTCTTGTGTTGTCCCTGTGATGTGTATTAAATGTATGTACTGTATTTCATGTAATAATAAAGTGTTCTGTATTGGTTTCTGTGTATTAAGGATCATTCGAGGTAACAGCCATTGTAGCTTCTAGACCTCAAAAGCATTGTTCACCCAAAATATTATCACAAGTTATGTGAAACATGAAACATCACATACTATAATGTATTTCATAATAATAATTAAATCAACGTGAAAAATTATGATTATCAATATTTAAAAAATACATAGTAGATAAAAAAGTTTCATAAGCAGCTGTAATAAAAAAAAATTGTTTTATTACTCAAGATTATTTACTTTGGAGTAAAGAAAATTTATAATTACAAAAAATATAATGATTGATTGACATATTGCGAGCGGAAAATTGCATATTTATTAAATGTTTCACTTTTAACGTTTATTGTATATTCATCTATTTATAAATAGGTATTATTTATATAAAATCATATTTTAATATACCAGGCTGTAATTCGAACTAAAACGCTCCTCTTTTAAAAGATAAAATTGTATTTTAATATACTAGGCTGTAATGCCGAATCAGAACGCTTTTTCTTTTATTAACAAAAGCATGAAGGATTCATTGTAGATGTCATCACAACTTATTTGTGAATTTTACTTCTTTTTTAATTTCTGCTTTTCTATTGAATTTTTTTTCCTCATTATTATATTTAAAATTTCTGTTATTTCTTTATATTTCTGAATTAGTATTTATTAAATTTTAAAATAAACCAAATGCTAGAGTAAGATCAATGATATTGAGAAATTCAACATATTCGTGTACTTTAACCTTCCAGCGAGCGCGCTATATTTTTTTGCATGAGCAGGCGCGTGTCGTATTTTTTACGACAAAAAGTTTTCCCATATTTGCGCTGTTATAAATCCAAGACATTTCACAATTATAATATAAGTTAAATTAAAAAAAAAAATTTTGCATATCAATGGATGACCTTGAAGCACTTTCGATACAGTTTGTGAAAGCAGTGTAAGGAATATTCCGTTTGTCGTAAAATTTGCGCAGGCGCGCCCGCTGAAAGGTTAATATTCATGTCAATAAAATGCCAGCATTTTAGAATTCCCTCTATAGTAATTATCACTATTCTAGAGAATTCAGCATTCTTTTAATATTAGCCTGAACAAATTGAATCTGTGCTGTAGATATTTTTCTTAAAATAAATTTGATGGTACAGTTTAAACACTAGAAAATTTTGACAGATTTCACTCAGCAAATATAATTATATAGTTTTTCTTTGACCAAAGCCATGAAATTTCTGATGTAATGATAGTGCTGTCTCAAAAAATCCTGCATTAATGATCAAGAAGGAATATCACAGTCCCAATAAAAAGAATATCAAAACCATATACATAATAAAATTAATAAGGCAGACCTTTTAAAAAATCCTTAGGAGTTCCTACTTATCATTTTTTACTGTATTTTATTAATATTAGAACAGTTCCTTGTGAAAAATTACATTTTTTTATTAGTTAGCCACAGTTTATATATTGACAAACAATGTTCTTGCCATAATCATTTTTTATATTGCATTCATCTCATTTAAAATATAAATCTTTTATTATTTCATTCAAATAAAGAGGAAGAAAAACAGAAAATAATAAAGCAAACCAAGGCATTTTATTTCAATATTAAAGCATTATTTTTATCTACATCACAAAAAATAAACACTGCATTGGCGAGGTAAAAAATACTATTGAAATGATTTGCTCTCAATTAACATAAAAGTACTTAAAGAAAAGGTTATTATTAAGCTGAATTTACTTTTATGAAATGTGAAATGAAGTTTAAATACGCAGTACCTTTTATTCTCAGTATGGAGTTAAATTCCTTATACATAGATAAAGATAAGATAAAAAAAAAAAATGAAGGAGTTATACAGAATAGCAATATTTGGCTTCATATCGCTTTGAATTTTTATGGTTTATCCAATCATACTTTTCTAGTACATACAGCTATAACGAACCCTACTTTCCATAGTTTTTTACAAAGTCTTATTATTCTTTCAGCAATGATTTTCTTTTAATAATACAGTTAGCTCCTTCACAATGTTTAATTTTTAATCTTTAACCACTGATATTTCAAAACAGAAATTTTCTGTACATAAATAGTGATAATATTCCAATTAAATAAGGTAAACTTTACAATAAAAAATAACTGGTGAGAATAATGAAGGATTCTGAGAATTTTAAATACCACATATATCAGTCGCTTGTCCCCAAGGGTTAATACATATGTTTATTGTACAAAACTCTCTGAGTGTGAGTAATACTTGCACTTGACTGTTTATTTTCTCTTACATGGTAGCTATTCAATGAGAAAGTAAAATGATTGTGAATGTACAAAAAAAGGATATATGTTCGTGTCAACGGCAGATCCAAAAGGGATTTCACGGGCAGGCTCAGACTGGCACGCCAGCCGGTGCACCATTGTCTCAAGAAAACTTTGCACGCCTAAATTCTTAAGCTGCTCAAATATTCTTTTTCTTGTTGAACACATGTATTCTGACTAGTGCTCTAATTTTTGAGAATCCATTAAGCGAATAATCCTCAATCAACAGACAAGCAGCACAAGAGAAGTTTTTTCCCCCCCACAATAAAAAAAAAATTAAAAATAGATCGAAACAATTTTAGAATAGGAAACCAAAGTAATCATCTTTGCATATGATCAAGAGAGAAAAAATGTACTCAAGAAAAATTTTAATAGCCATGGCACCCCAGGTTAGATTTTCACCAAATAATTTACAAATTATCAATACTTTAGGTCTTTATACCTTGTTTCTTCCTCCCTCTTTAAAGTCGGACCTTGAATGCACCTATAATTAAAACCGTGCTTTATGAAAATAATTTGAGAAAAGAAAGACAAAAATATCAGATGGTAAAAAACATTTTGTTGTTGATTTGAAAACATGATCTTTGATAACGAGGAATCTAAACCTGTTGACACTTTGGACTCTGCAAGCTTTGGAATGAAACAGCAAATGATTTTTTTTTTAATTCACAAAATCTACTACATAATTTTCGGTTAGTAATATTCCCTCCATTTAATGACAAACTTTCCGTGGTTAAATAACTATACGGAAATTCTAGTATGTATTTCAAATTTAATCATGGAAAGATCTATTATTAAATAAAATGATGATTATATTGAGAAATTGTAATAGGTTTTTTAAATAATAATAAAACACGCTGGACACAAAATCCTGCAACTTTGAGGAATAAAATCCGTACATTTCTCTTAATTATCGAAATTTAAATATTTCCCTTGAACTCTAATTATCAGAGGTGATTGTGGGCTCGTGGAAAAATACCTGAAATTTTAGTGAGGAAATGTTTCTGTATGGGAACAAGGGGGAAAGACAACATATTTATAACAGGAAGGCCAAATTACATAATATATAAACTTTAATTATGTTTAGCAATCATATGAAATTGATACTTTATTTTAAGAATTGAACTATCATAAAAATTGGAATTTTGGTACTGTAAATTTACAAAATACCTGAATTCAGGTATATAACCTGAACACAATCGCCCCTGAATTATCATAAGAATTTTGCAAATCATGGGAAGAGTGTTCTGTAAATTATTTTAGTGTAATAAAGTTAATATTTATTAGACCATTTCTCTTTGTATAAATTTTGGGTACTTACGTATTAGCGCCACTACAACTACAGATCTGATGGTTTTTAAGTATCGCCAATCTACACCTAAAATTTTTGCGAAAAATCATAAAATAAAACACTTTCAAAATTCAAAACACGGTCGGATTTTGGTCGAAAATGGCCCGATATAGAGTTTAACTCCTGTTTTATCGCTCCTGAAAAAAATAAAATTGCATCTTGATCTGTTTTTGTGCAAAACAGGCATCAAAAACCAGCAAACAACAAGGTAACAAGAAATCCAAACGATAACTGTGTGCACGTGCAAACAACAAGATTGCTCTTTATTGGCACATCAGTTTATTGGCAATTTATGCTGCGGTGGCATTCGCAGCATAAATTGCGCTGTACCAAATTTTGTAATAGTGAAACTTAAATTTAGCATTTTGTATATAGATAAAGTCATGATTTAAGGCTAGAACAAAATGCCTCTTGCTACAAAATATCTGACTCGCAAAAGTAATTACTGTCAGATTGTAACAAAAGTTAAATTTATCTCATATGTAACTGACTGATAAACAATTCTTATTAAGTTAAAAAAATACTTTAATATATATGATGTAATTTTTAAAGAAGGTTGAACTTTTTGCAGCATTGCAAAAACTCTATTTCACGTGTAGCAAAAAAAAAAAAAAAAAAAAAAAAAAATTCTTAGTTTTCAGTTACCAATTTCCAGAGCATCAATGGTGATAAATGGAATGAAAGGGGTTATTCTGAACTAATTACACTAAAAATAATCATAAACTCTAGGAATCAGACTGAGCATAATGTTTATTAATTATTATTGTGTATAAATTATGCTTTCGAAGTAATCTACATTAAAAAAATTATACAAACTTTGAATTTTCAATTAATAACGCCCATTTTTGACATTTTATTTGAGTTTCTTGGATCCAAATGGACCAGGAAATGTCATTGTATATCCATATTATCTTAAATCTTGATACAGCTGGAAGAGCATGATTTTGAGGATGATATAATTAAACCCATTTCAAAAACATTAATTTATATCTTCATGAAAGTCATCTGATTTTTATACTAAATTGACCCAAACATATTACAGGTTTCTTTCTCTATTCAAAAAAGTTTTTTTAATTATTTAAACTATTAATAAATTTATATTAAAATCAATGTGAAATATAAAAGCAGCAATTCTTGATTACGCCCATTAATAACTACTTTGCGTGTAAAAACTACAAAAACAGCAAAAAATGTTGATTTTCTTGAAAATTTCAAAACAAATAAATCTTTTTTCCTTATAAAAGGTATTAAGTTGAAAAGCTAATAAAAAAAATCAACAAAATTAAACTGTGAGTATTTTATTACGAAAATAAAATAATTGTAAAAAAACCCCACCATTTTTTCCTGCGTAAAAACTATAAGTACAGCAAATAAATTCAATATAGTAACCAAAGGAACTAATATTTCATATATTATGCAACCACCTCTGAAGTTTAATGATTGCAAATATTCCACCATTCCTCGACATCATTCATTTTTGCACTGTTCGGGATTGTGTTTGTGCTATTCATCCTTAATCATAAACCTGAGTTCTGATGATGAGAAAAAATGCCTTCCTTTTTGATAAACTCAACCTTCTAGATCTCACCATAAGTTATCGATGGGATTTAAAACTGGATTTCTGAGCGCCCATTGCAAGATTTCAATATTTTTCTAGTGGAACTAATGTTTTGTGGATAGGCACATTATCTCACTGTTATAGCCGTTCTTTTTTTTTTTTTCCCCTGCAAGAATTGTATCAACAAGTGAGAGATGGTCAGAAAGAGTTTGTACATGTGTCTTTGAATTAAATTTTGCTAAAAACATATACAAATGGCTCCACATCTATGAACAAAAAGCAGCCCCATGTCGCAATCGATCCATCATTTAACTGATGTTTTAATAATAATAATAGCTAATGTTTATCTTTCCTGTCAGCTTGTTTTGTTTTCAAATAAAGCATTTTATTTCCAAACGAATTGTTTAAAAATGTGAAGAATTCGTCTTTATTAAGAAAAAATTCACAGGACTCCAGTTCCTGTGTCCAGTCAAGATAAAAGTATTAAAATTATTGCGAGTTAACAACTAGATCAAAATCAGCAAGATTTATGTTACTCAATGTAATTTTTTGGTTAACTGGGCACCAGTATTAAATATATATGTATATGTGAATATATATACATGTGTGTGTTTATGACAGTCAATTATTAAGGGAACTTAACCTATATTTAACGCAAGGAAATTGAAGGCTTGAAGAAAACCACAAAAACTTCAAATGATTGGGTTATAATATAACACCCGCCAGACAACCAGTTTCGAGAACAGAACTTCTCGGCCATTGGTGGGGCACATGCATGTGCATAAAAATTCTGTTAAAATACATTAATTTGATGTATCTCTGATTATGAAAAATCATGTCACAAAAGGCCAGATAATATTAATACCAAACACTTTTATATTGAAAAATATATTTACATGTGAATATTAAAAAAGTAAGAAAATATTAAAACAAATTATCATGTGCAAAAAAATTATTCAATGGAGGAAAATTAAAATACTACTTCAGTCAACTGAATGAAATTACCCTCACAAATACTAATCCAATGGAATATTTTATTATTATTATTATTATTTTTTTTTTTTTTACAGATATCTCATTTGTATTTCAGTATTTTTAAACAATTCTTTTTCAGTGACTAGCAGAGATTAATCTATACAAAGGGCATTTTATACTTTTTCATTTTGTTTACAGATATTTTTAATTAGGACATTTTCATTTTCAGAACCAGTTTCAAAGGTGAAAGCATCCTCTTGAAAAAAAAATCTGCAAACACAATTGAAAAAGTAAAGAAGGGCAGATGTAGAGTCAGATCATTCTCAGCTGGCCAATGCAAAAAATTAAAATGCGCACAAGATATCTTTAAAAATTTCCTCCATAAGATTAACATTAATGAGAGAGTTGATTTACAAATGTATTTTTATATTTAATTAATTACAAAACAACTGACACAACAACAGCAAATGTGACATTAAAAACCTGAAAATAACCCAGTCAAATGGAAATGATTATTAAGTAGATTACGAAAGAGTGATACTAATCATAATAATAATATTATTTAGTCTTTTACGATTGGGTAATCTCTATAAAACAGAGCAATTAGCATGTTTTAGAATATTCATGGTTTGGGCATGGGTTGGTAAGCATACCATGTAGGATGCAAAAACTCTTAATTAAAAAAATATTATTATTTTTTTATTCTACCTAATTTCTTTTAGAATTTGTCGTCAAATTTTAGTATTAAATAAATACAATGATATATTCAATTGACTATAGCTGTCTTTAGGGTCAGTACAATGCATGTATAACATAAACTTTTTGGTAATTTTAGACACCTCCCCCCCCCCCCTCCTCCAAGATCCATTCCCTCAATGATAACATTATCAGTATTTAAAAATTCTTTTCTTTATTATACATTTATTTTCCACACATTTTACTAGTTTCATTCAGAGTTGGCAAAAAACCTGTTAAAAAAAAAAAGACTTTTTTTGTTCTTGTTTAAACAGGTTTTTTTAAAACCTCCTTTTTTATTACATATATATGAATATTTTTTTATAAAAATAGACATTGTTGGATTATAAGTAGTGTAACTTTATTTTAAAATAATTTAAATCAAATAATTACAGTGAATTTATATAAAAATTTGAAAAAATTCATATTTTAATTAAACAGTATTAGAAAACAGTCTTATGTTCAAAGAATAAACTGCTCTATCCAGTGAAACATTGATACTCTGAACTCTTTATAAACAATCTTTTGATTACCAATAATAAACATTTGGGTGTAGTTTGGTAAATATATTATTTTTCATAATTATTCAAATATTAAATTTCAAATACTTCATGGGATTTTGTTTTTGGAATGATAATTTGAAGTCAACATTTTTTGTCATTAGATTCAGTACATAAAGATTATTATTATTATGCTATAACTAGCATCCCAATCTTTGAATACTCTCTTATTTGTCTTTATATTATGATTTTAATTCTTCAAGATAATCTCCCCAATCAAGAAAAAATTTATTTACAGCATGAGCAAAATCTTAAAGATCATCATGTTATGTTATTTATTGCATCAATAATTTGCAGTTAAAAAAAAATTATTTATTTTATACTACATATTGAATATTTTTTATCTATTTTATTTTTGATAATTTTACATGTTTGAAGCATTTTCTTTAGAGCAATAGATAAGTTCACTAATGTATACTTATTTTAATCCTATACATAAAAAAATTACCTAAATCTGTTAAATCTAATGCTTATTGCTAAAATAAAGTGTTAAAAATAGAAATTATTTATATCCAATAATTTGGAACAGTAAATTATAAAGAAAAAAGAGAAAGTGTCATTAGATTTCTTCTAAAAACACCAATTTGTTTTTCTGAGAAAAAAGCCAATTGGCTTAAACCGTGATTAAAACCAATTGGTTTAATCCATGCCCATGCTGGTTTCATTGAAGACAAATCGATAAAAAATATCTTATTATATGCAATATACTGTTATATCTACCAAATAACATTTAAGGGAGATAACTAGTATTTGAAATTATTTAATAACAGCATTTTGTTACAAAATGCATTCAACAGTAATATTGTCTACTTGTAGTTGGCCCATGAAAGGAAAGGAAAAAACAAAACTCCTTATGAAAAAAAAAAAAAAAAATCTTTTTTCTATTAATAAATCCTGGAGACGGCAGCACAGATGATAACATCATCCAGTTCACGGGTGAAAATCTAGAATTAATTAAACCTCAATTTCTATATTAAAATGCAATCGATCTGCCGAGTCATATCTTGGTGGAAAACATCTATAATCCGATTTTAGTGGTTAACTCAGAGGCTTAATAATATATTTTCCTGCTCTCAATCCTCCATATTTTCATACTTTTGGCTGCATTAAAGCACAATGGTAAACATACAAGATAACTGCTAAAATTAAGTTTTTAGGTTTTTCCCACCAAGATAGGACTTGATAAATCAATTGTGTTTTAATATGCAAATCAATATTTAACTAATCCTAGATTTTCTCCCATGAACTCAATAAGATTTTCTGTGCTTTTGTCTCTTGGTCTATAATAAACACAAATATAATTTCAAACTTACTTTCCACATTGTTTATCTAACAGTCGATTATATGAGCATATGGCAGAACAATAGAAATGTCAAATGCTGGGGTGTTCCATGTTTTGAAATGAAATGATTTTATAATCATTTAACAGCTTTAATAACAACTTTGTATTTTCATAAAAACAGGCAAAAGACTGAAAAAAAGATGACAATTTATTAACAAAATAGTTACGAAAAAAATGGAAAATTTTGATTGAATCAAAAATTCTAACAATATCTAAAGATGACTACTTCTGCCCATTGAGATATCTTATGATATCATGTACCACCTTCATCACCCCTAAAGTGATAATTCATCCCCTTATTCATGTAGCCTTTTTTTTTTTTTTTCTTCATGGATAAATATAATGATCACAAGGAGAGATTATTTCCTTTTTTTAATGTTATCTTATCATTTTTGGATCATTTAGAGATATTCTTTTCTTAAAACAACCAAAAGTTAGAGTAATTACAATTTATAGAATTACACATAAACAATTACAGTAAAACCTCCATTAACGGCCACCTCTGAAGAGCGGTCACCTCTAACAACCGGCCACTTTTTCATAGAACGGAATGAATCGTATCGAAATAATATTAGATCGAACCTCCGAAAACCGGCCACGGCCAGGGAAATCCACTCCGATACGGCCACCAAAAGAAGCCAAGACCATTGCAAATTGAGATATTTAAAAAAAAAATCCTTTGTTTTAGACACCTGTTTTGTCCCCCCCCCCTCTCTCTCCATTGTTGCTACAATTATAGCGAGGAGCACTTATTATTTCAACTAATAGTGTGCTCGCATTTTTCCTCCCCTCTCCCCCAGCACACACTTCTGTGGAGTGGTATTGGAGAAACTCTGTGTACACGTGTATTTATTCTCGCAGTGACGCAAGCCAATTGCAAAAGTAACATAAACTAAGCAAATTAAAGTACGTTAAATTGAAGTGAGAAACTTCTTTCACTAATTTAAAATATAGTTTGAGAGTTAACTTTGTTTCTTCGTTTATATTTTTGATCTAGTTCACACGCACAATGTGGACAGCGCTGTGCGAAATGGGCGGTCTTTTCGGGCGCGGAAATTTATACTACCAGCATCATTTTTGGGTTGTTACAAGAAAAAGTTGGGGGATATGGGGCGCCAAATTGACACTTTGCCCCAGGCACATTTTCTCTTCACACGCCCTTGAATGTGGATATTCAATATTTTTTTACATTTTATTTTTTCACAACTGGCAATAATTTTGAGATTGGCAGTGAAAATGCATCAAATTTGAAAACCTTTATTTAATACGGTCATGTTGATGCCCTCACCCCCTATCTTTTTTATATGGTTCCTCCCTGTCTACGCAGAGAAAAAAAGCGGTAACTATTTCTGCCTTCGCCAGCCATTTGTCTCTAGTTTTCTAAATCGAACATGAGTAAAATTTATAAAAAGAATTTTTTATCACTCAGTGAAAAATTGAAGGTTATTGATGATAGTAAGATGAGCATTAGAGCACGGAAATTAGCAGAAAAATATGGATGCAGAAGAACGTAAATAAATGAAATTTTAAAGAATAAAGAAGTGCATACTGAGAAACATCTTGGAGGCGAAAGCCTAGAAAACAATCTCAAATGTCGCAAAACTGGGAATGAAGTAATTAATGAAATGCTATTAGTTTAGAAATTTCAGATCTAAAAATTTACCGATTTCAGGACCCATTTTTCAAAAAAAAAAAAAAAAAATTTGAAAATTAACAACTTGGTATTAATGATTTCAAAGATTCAAACGGCTGGTTAGAAAAATTTCGCTTGAATTATACATTTTTGAAGTATTTTATTGAATTAAATAGTTTTTGTTATTCTTCTAATCAGTTGAAGCAAAACCTCCATACAGGGTCGTACTGGCCCACCGGGCAGCGAGGCAAATGCCCGGTGCGCCCCTCGTCACTTTTTTTTTTTTTTTTAATGGGAGCATTTTAAGTTATGCATTCTGAAAGGCATAAAATTTCAAAAATTTTCATTTGGCAAATTAAAGGTAATGACATATTTAGCATTTTTATCAAACACTTAGCGCCATAGGTGGCTGCGTTGTAGTTTTATAGTTATTCTGCTTTTTTGTGAAAATACAAACGATGAGAAAAAGAGGTGGAATACCAATTTAAAAGAAAAGATTTTCATTTTAATTGGTCACATTGTCAGAGGTGACCTTGTTCAGATTTTTTCAGCGAATTTATAAAAATAACTAATATTGTGTTTTTGTAATCATGTTTTTGAAAGCGTGGCGCCCATTGTCAGATTTTTTCTTCGGCGCCTCTAAAAAATAACTTTTAAAAAACTAATATCGGTTTTTGTAATCATGGCGCCCATGGTCAGGATTTTTCCAGTGTTTCTGTAAAAATAACTTTCAAAAAACTAATATCGAGTTTTTATAATCATAGCACTCTTGGTCAAATTTTTTTTCCGTCTTTATGTAAAAACAATTTAAAAAAAAAAAAAAAACTAATATCGTCTTTTTGCAATAATGGGCTCCTTATCAGATTTTTTTTCAGCGCCTCTGTAAGAATAACTTTAAAAAAATAATATTAAGTTTTTGTAATCATGGCGCCTTTCTTCAGTTTTTTTAGCACCTCTTGTAAAAATAACTTTTAAAAAACTAATATCTTGTTTTGGGAAACATGGCGCCCTTAGTCAGATTTTTTTTCAACTCCTCTGTATAAAACCCTAAATAAAACTAATATCATGTTTTGTAATCATGGCGCCCTTGCTTAGATCATTTTCAGCGCTCTTTAAAAATAACTTTCCAAAAACTAATATTATGTTTTTGGAATCGTGGCGCCCTAGGTCAGACTTTTTTCGGGGCTTCTACAAAAATAACTTTTAAAAAACTAATATCGATTTTTATAATTATAGCGCCTTTGCTCGACTTTCTTCAGCACCTCTTGTAAAAAATAACTTTTAAAAACTAATATCGTATTTTGGGAAACATGGCGCCCTTAGTCAGATTTTTTCAACACCTCTGTAAAAGAACTAAAAAAACTAATATCATTTTAATGTAATCATGGCGCCCTTGTTTAGATCTTTTTCGGCGGCTCTTTAAATATAACTTTCAAAAAACTAATACCGCGTTTTCTGGAATCGTGGCGCCCTGGACAGATATTTTCGGCGCCTATACAAAAGTAACTTTTAAAAAACTAATATCGGTTTTTGTGATTATGGCGCCCTTGGTCAGCTTTTTTCAGCGCCTCTTGTAACAATATCTTTCAAAATACTACTATCGTGTTTTGGAAAACATGGCGCCCTTGGTCTGACTTTATCAACATCTCAGTAAAAATAACCTAAAATAGACTTATATCATGTTTTTGTAATCATGGCGCACTTGTTTAGATCTATTCAGCGCTTTTTTAAATATAACTTAAAAAATAATAATAATACGTTCTTTGGAATCGTGGCGCCCTTGTTTAGATCTTTTTCAGTGCCTTTTTAAATATAACTAGAAAAAAATAATAATACGTTCTTTGGAATCGTGGCGCCCTTGTTTAGATCTTTTTCAGTGCCTTTTTAAATATAACTAAAAAAAAATAATAATACGTTCTTTGGAATCGTGGCGCCCTTGGACAGATTTTTTTCGCGCCTCCTCGCGAGCTTTTTTCAGCGCCTCTTGTAAAAATGACTTAAAAAAAACTAATACCCTGTTTTTTGAAACATGGCGCCCTTGGTCTGATTTTATGAACGCCTCTGTAAGAAAAAAAAAGACCTAAAATAAACTTATATCATGTTTTTGTAATCATGGCGCCCTTGTTAAGATCTTTTTCGGCGCCTCTTTAAATATAACTTTCAAAAAACTAATATCGTGCTTTTGGAATCGTGGCGTCCTGGGATAGATTTTTTTCGGCGTCTCTACAAAAATAATTTTTAAAAAACTAATATCGGTTTTTCTAATTACTGCGCCCTTGATTAGCTTTTTTCAGCGCCTCTTGTAAAAATATCTTTCAAAAAACTACTATCGTGTTTTGGGAAACGTGGCGCCCTTGGTCTGACTTTATCAACACCTCAGTAAAAATAACCTAAAATAGACATATCATGTTTTTGTAATTATGGCGCCCTTGTTTAGATCTTTTTAGCGCCTCTTTAAAAATAACTTTTAAAAACTAATATCATGTCATGTTTTTGAAATCGTGGCGCCCCAGGTCAGACTTTTTTCGGCGCTTCTACAAAAATAACTTTTAAAAAACTAATATCGGTTTTTATAATTATGGTGCCCTTGGTCATCTTTCTTCAGCACCTCTTGTAAAAATAACTTTTAAAAACTAATATCGTATTTTGGGAAACATGGCGCCCTTAGTCAGATTTTTTTTCTGCGTAAAAAACCTCTGTTAAAAAAACCTGTTTACACTTCTTTAAAATAACCTTAAAAAAAAAACTAATATCAGTTTAATGTGATCATGGCGCCCTTGTTTAGATCTTTTTTGGCGCCTCTTTAAGTATAACTTTCAAAAAACTAATACCATGTTTTTGGAATTGTGGCGCCCCTGGACAGATATTTTCAGCGCCTCTACAAAAATAACTTTTAAAAAACTAATATCGGTTTTTGTAATTATGGCGCCCTTCGTCAGCTTTTTTCAGCGCCTCTTGTAAAAATAACTTTCAAAATATTAATATCGTGTGTTTGTTATCATGGCGCCGATGGTCAGTTTTTTTTTCAGTGTTTCTTTAAAAATAACTTTCAAAAAACATATATGTTTTTATAATCACAACGCTCTTGGTCGGATTTTTTTCCGTGTTTATGTAAAAAAACTTTCAAAAAACTAATATCGTCTTTTTGTAATCATAGAGCCCTTGATCAGATTATAATTTTTTTTTCAACGCCACAGAAAAATAACTTTCAAAAAAATATTATTTTTGTAATGCTGGCGCCCCTAATCAGATTTTTTTTTCTTTCTTTCTTTCAGCTCTTTGTGAAAAGAACTTTAAAAAACAATAATATTATTTTTCTAATAACACCGCCTTTTACACATACATAAAAGGTCTTAATGATCTATATTATCATTAATTTCTTAAATGATAATATGGGGCAGATTACGAAAAATAATTTTTCAGGAGAATTTGCAACGGAAACTTATATAAATTTTGCTTTTGAAAGAAGAATAGGGTAATTTTTTATATCTCTTTGAAAATTCAATAATTTTAGCATAAAAAAATGCCAATATCTAAAAAATTTTTTATACTGGATCTGATCTGCTTAACCTCTTTAAACTTCAAACACCACCGCAAGTTACAAAATGAAAAATACACATGTAATTAATATAAATATACAAACCCCTGAAAAATCAACGTCGTTAAGTGAAGCGCAGATGTGTTTGTATTCACTTTTCAAAGCTGTTAGTCAATAACGTGGGAGTTCCCAGGAAAACAAATTGTCATTTCAGGGGGGTTTCAAGTTAACTAGTTCTGAGCTCTGCAGTTACCCAGTGTGACTGTAGTAATTAATACCAGGTGTGACATTTTTTATTGATTATGCCGTATTCTGAGATTTCTGGATCTCGTATATTTCTGAAGAAAATAGAAACTAATCTATTGCTCCTCTTATTTGAAATATTACCAAAACACATTATGTCCGAAGGAAAAGAGGGTAGGGAAATCAGTCATCTATTATCCACTCCACATAAACTGGAAATACATGTGTTTCTAATTTTCAACTGATCCAGTTCCAAAAAACAATTCCGTCTTCACATTATTTACCTGTGTCCTGAGTTATTTAGATATTTAGTTGTAATCTTAAATATTTTTCTTTTAATAAACTCGTGCTTCGTACTTTTTAAAAATAGTGTACAGTAAAAATTTCATCATCACTGATGTTGGCACTTTGCATAGCAAAAGCTATGATTTGCCCATGGAAAAACAATATAAAGTAAGATTATTTATTATTACATTTTTATTATTAATAATTGTACCACTTTCGCAAGAGTATTAATGTATATATATAAACTGTTTAAAAAGCAGGATTCAAATCAAGACTTTTATATAATATCATTTTATTGTTAAAAAAAAAAAAAATAATAAAATAAAACTTTTTTTTTCTTAATAATTTACTTAAATCGACATTATTTTTGCCCCGAACTAAAATAACTTTTCACAAAATTTTTCAACTATACTTAGTATTTGTATTCTTGAGAGTGTATTATATAAAATATTATTGAGTTGTATTAAATAATATTTTGCACTTTTGAATTTGATACAAATAAATTTTTTTAAATTGTTTTATTTTAATATTTATTTTCGATTTGGAAGCAATTGTGTGGTGATTGTTATTCGGATATTCGGGATAATGTTTGAATTTGCTAAGTAAAGTAACATACAGTTAAAGTCAAATTTTACTTCTTATTAGTTAAATAATTTTTAATAAATATTAATCCATTAATATTCATACTATTTTAAAGTCAGCTGTGGGAGAGAATGTTATTGACCATAAAATTTTCAATGAAAGATTTTATTTCTTGAGATTTGTACTGCGAAATTTTTTTTTTATTCAGAACACTTCTAAAACAAAGTAATTTTACTTTTTTAAAGTATAATTGTTTACAAGAAAAAGAAAACTTTTTAAGTCACATTATATTTTTGTCATTTTTTTGTAAGATAGAGAAAAAATGTTTTTTTTTCCTAATTTGAAATTGATTTATATGTTATATGTAAAAAAAAAAGAAACCCTTTTTTAAAATAATTCTTGTAAAATAAATGCCATTCTTACCATGATTTGGAATATTTTTACACCAAAATTAGTATTTGTATCCTAGAGATTGTATTATATAAAATATTATTGAATTGTAAAAAATAATGTTTTGAACTTTGAGTTTTGAGTCAATGAAATTGTTTTAATTCGTTTTATTTTAATTTTTTATTTTTTACTTGGAAATAATTGTGTAGAGACTGATATCCAGATATTCGAAATAAAGTTTGAATTAAATAAGTAAATGTAACATATAGTTAAAATCAAATTTTAATTCTTATTAATTAAACAATTTTCAATAAATATTAATCCATTCCATAGTCATAATATTCCATATTTCTTGTGATTTTCACTATGAAAAAATTTCTATAAGACGCTTTTGATACAAAAATATTTCCTTTTTTATTTTATTTTTTATTTTAGTTATTTGGGAAAAAAAAAAAAAAAAAAAAAAAAAAAAAAACATTATTTTAATAATTGATTTCATAATAGGGAAAAAATGTTTTTATATGTATACATATATAGTGTAAATTTAATTTGAAACTAATTTACGTATTATTGAAGGGAAAAAAAAACTTCATACCTATTACGGTTTGGAAAATTTTTACATCATAATTAGTATTTGTATCCTAAAGATTGTATTATATAAAATATTATTGAATTGTATAAAATGTTTTGACTTTTGTGTTTTGAGCCAATGAAATTGTTTAATTCGCTTTACTTTTATTTTTTATTTCGAAATAATTTTACGGATGCTGTTATTCAGATATTCGAGATAAAGTTTGAATTATATAAGTAAATGTAATATAGAGTTAAAAGCAAATTTTACTTCTTATTAGTGAAATAATGTTCAATAAATATTAATCCATTCCATATTAATAGTATTCCATATTTCTTGAGATTTGTACTGTACTTGTTAGGGCATCACAAATACATTTATTTAATATGCAGTTCTTCACATATACAAACTGATGTAATGCGGTTGAAAAGAATTAACACAGTGCTAAAATTTCGCAAATATTTTTACTTAAATCCCCACTATTTCTCAATAGTAATATTCGGCTTTTTTAATCTATCATTAGATAACGCGAGTGAAATTACAGTGATGCCGCTGGACTTGAAAAATCCTGGGTCCCTGGGACCCAGAACTTCTAAAATTTGGGGTCACTCCCCCCCCCTTTTTTTTTACAAAAGCGGGTCCCCACTACTAATAAGTCATGTTTTTCGATGCAAAACTTGTTCACTTGCAAAAGAAAAAAGAAATGCAATAATTATTTTAATAATAATAAATAATTAATTAAAACCAATAATAAGTTTTTTAAATTATTAAGAGAATTTTTTTTTACTTTTTAAAATATAAATGTGCAAAATATATATTTAATTATAAAATAATGCTTATTTGTGTGTAGAAGATAAAAAGAGTCACTATTGTTAGCACTTCTTTTAAAAAGGGGCAAGACAAATTTATTGAAAAAAACATTTCTTTTAGTGAAAAAAAAAAAAAAAAAAAAAAAAAAAAAATTGTTGAGTTATGGGATATTTTTAATTTAATGAATGGGTGCTCTCAGGAGTTAAATTTGCTCAGAAAGACTTGGGGCAGTCAAAAACGGATTGTAAAGCAAGAAAATCCGTTTTTGGAGCAACAAAAAAATTTTTGAAGCAAGAAATTTAGTTTTTGGAACAGGAAAATTCACTCCCAACATTAACTTCTTTTTTTTTTTTTTTCCCATGCTCCTATGACGAAATTTGTGTTTTTCACGATCTTTTGACGAAAGTTACTGTTTTTTCGGGATTTTTTTGATGAAATTTGCGTTTTTTTCGTGAATTTATTGACAACATTTCCGTTTTATTGCGATTCTTAGACGAAATTTGTCGTTTTTTCGCATTCTTTAGAGGAAATTTGCCAGTTTTTCGAGATTTTGTGACGAATTTCATGTTTTTCTCTCATTTTTCGACTAAATTTGCCGTTTTTTCGCTAATTTTTTAACAATTTTCCGTACTTTCGGGTATTTTTTGTCAAATTTTGACGTTTTTTCGCGATTTTTTGACGAAATTAGACGTTTTATCATGATTTTTGACAAAAATTGGCGCTTTACATGAATTCTTTGACAAAATTTGCCTTTTTCCGCGATTTTAGACGAAATTGGTCGTTTTTTCGCGACCTTTTGGGGAAATCTGCCGTTTTTTCGAGATTTTGTGACGAAATTAGCGATTTTTTTCGCGAATCTTTTGACGAAATTTGCCAGAAAATAATCGTTATTTCGCGATTTCTTAACGAAAGTCGCCTTTTTTGCGATCTTTTGACGAAATTACGCTCCCTATGGCACGTGTAAGAGCTATTTTTCTGCGTCCCGTCGCCAATTTTTTGCGTATTTTATGCAATATAGCGCCCGCGGCATCCCTGTCGAAAATATAGGTATATATTTTTTAAAAAGTTTGGTGGAAACAAACCCTCTAAATTGGATTGTCTGATATCAAGATTTTTAAAAGGTGCAATGTTTTGCGGAGAACTATTTTCGTGTATATTACACTTCTATAAATATATAATATTCTTTTGATTGACATATATATTTTAGGAATAAAGTTTTTACAACAATGTACTCGTATATTATGTAGTATGTGTGTGTGCGCGTATATATATATATATATAAGGATTTGCGCCCTTTCGTAAGGCAATCGGCGCCCTTGTTATCCATTTTGCTACCGCCCTCTCTGTTATGCCAGTACGACCCTGCCTCCATATACTGGTCACCTCTAACAAGCGGCCACTTTTGCACAGTCCCATCGCTGGCCGCTCTTCGGAGGTTTTACTGTATGTCTGGTGCTCTAATTAATGCAACTCACCAAAATTTATACAAGCACATATAATCATTGTAAGAGGGAACTTTATCAGTTTTTTTTATCCAAATTTTATGATAAAGTAAAACATTTAAACTACATGTAAATTTTTGATTACAATAAATGTTGAGGCAGTCCACACACATTTCAATATAATTACAAGATAAGGGGCAATACTTTAAAACAGTTAAAACTGAGATTCTGATAATATGATCTGCAAAAATTTTTCTTAACAAAGGATAAATTTTGTTTGTTTATTATTATTATTGAAATTAATTAAATTTTAGTGTAGAATAAATATAAAGCCTAAAACATTCAAACAACAATAATTTGACGTTAATTGATGTAACCCATCTTTTCAGGATGAACACTATCTTTTAATTGCTAAGCATTAATTTTTCTGAATAGACTTTTGTTGTTTTTCTGAATAGATTTTTTAGACTTTTGTGGTCTTATTGAATATTTGAAAATTTGCAATTAGATAAGACATTTTCTTCTTAAAATTTCTTTCAAATTTATTGGCTTTTAAATGTCATGCATGATAAAGAGTACATTTTTTAAGTCTTGAAACCTGTCTAAATCTCTACGAGTATGTATAACCACTAATGAAATAGCACTGAAAAACTGGTGATAAATCACAAATATAAAATAAAAGCACATGCAAATAGTCATGAATGAACATTCAAAAATCATGGTCACGAAGTTCATTTTGATCTTGTCTCATTACAGACACATGTTTACATTGGCTGGTGATGGGCTGCTTAAGTTTCCAGCCTGAAACACATGATGTGTGTGGACTGTTTTATAGTCATTAAAACGAAGTTTTATTATTTAATATGTAATCATTATAAAGAGGGACTTGTTGTTGAAGAATATACATATAATATTATGCAGTTAAAAATATATAAATACTTCTGCCAGTACCCACTACCTTTAATATGGCAACTTTATAATATAATAATAATATTAATAATAATAACCATTGATGAAATTCATGTAATTAAAATGAAGAAAGCAAAAAGTAAATAAATAAGAATTACTATAATTAATATCATTAATCCAAATTTTACCATGAATTATCATTGAAGTAGAATGCAATTTCATTATCTTCCATCCTTCACCATTCTGAACTTAACAGAAAATGCCTCTCTTTATTTCCCATTTCCATAGCTAACATTAGTATACAGAAGTAGGGATAATTGAGAAAGTATTGTCAATGGTATGAAGTGAATTAGCAAACCATACAGCATAGACAATACACATTCAATCAATATGCTGGGACTTGTTGGTGATGTGATGAGCAGAAAATTACACTGCAAAGAAAAAAAATTCCACATTTTATAAATTTGAAAGAGCACAGAACAAGATTTAAGTATTAAAAATATACCCCATGTTTACTTTAATATGACATCAAATACCATGAAATAAATTATGCATTTTTTTTCCCTTTTAATTCACCTAAATAAATTGCTTTAAAGTTTACATTTATATAGTATACTACAAAATCAAAGTAGTATGATAAATTTTTTTGCGGAAAAAAATCTGCCTTTAAAAATTTTTAAGACACATAATTTTATTGATACAAAACCTTATGATAAATTGACAACTGAGAATCTTGTTACTAAATACAATAAAGGAAAAATTACCCATTCATTGAACGTTTAGGCACTATAAACAATCGTCATTAACTATTTATTTACTTTTATGATGATTTCGATCTATGTTTAAATTTGAGAAATGCAATTTTTCAACAATATTAATTACAATAAGATAAATTATATTCTACTATCATAAATAATGAAGGATTAAAAACGTACTTTAATCACACTACTACATTCTTCTTCATCGCCAAGATGTATAACAAAGTTTCGTTAATGATTTCAGGAAGTGTTAGAAAGTGCTTCATAATCTATGCTTAAGGCATGATTTTTCTTACTTGTTTAGCTTAAATGAGTTCAGAAAATTCATAAACTGTGTTATATTTATTTGGTACTTATTCGATTTCATTTCATTTAAATAAAACTTTTAACAAATAAAATACTTATTTGAGTAGAAAAAAAGGGGGGGGGGTGGAAGTTGCCAGATATATCTTTTCATATTAATAGGTCTGCAAAATTGACTGTTTTAAAAGTAAAAAAACTCTAATAAAATATTTTTAAATATATATTTTCTGTGAAGGATTGTGAATATATCTTGCAAGAACTAGAAGGGAATATTGTAGTTGCGTATTGATTGAAAGGGAAAAAAAATATATCAACAAGCATGTAGCTATATCACAAATATTTTTCAAAATATACAATGTCTTTTCTATAAAATATTCTAGTATACTTATCATAATGATAAATAAGCTTTAATATAAAAATATACAAAAAGTTTACAAGTATTTAAAAAGCAGGCATGATTCTAGCACTAGAAATATTACTATTCACGTAACAGACAAAAAATTATACGAAATATTGAACAAGAAGTAATCGGACAGAATATTAAATAGAAAACAGTTACAAAACACTTACGTGATATATTTCTTTCATTTACAATCAATTCTAGATAGCGCAAAGATTTCTGAATTTTCTATTAAAAACAAATGCTTAAGACTAACTTCAATAAAGCATTTGGCAATTAAATGAAGTGCGATAAAGCAGCCAAAATGGTAACCATTCACTTGGTGCGCAGATAGAAGATTTTGGGCGGTTATGTTCCTGACATCATGTTTCAAGCAGTAAAAGAATAGACCCCTTGCATTGACGTCACAACAGCGGCTGTTCCTCTTATTAGGACTCCTTGAATCATCAAGCATCTTGTTTCCCAGTTACCGTTTGTTTCCCATTGATTCCTATGAGGCGAGAAACGTTTGAATGATTTTAAAGCTACAAAATCATTAAAAATGGACGGCTGTTGAGCAGAAAATTATTCTGACATGTTCAGGAATGGCTTTGGAGTATTTCAATTCCATATAAATGAAGAAAAATGGAATAATTTGTCTATAAATGCTTAAAAGAATAAATCTGGATTGGAGAACTTCGCCAAATATCGCGCCAACTTAATCGCTTGTACTCAACAAACCGGTTCTTCGATTATTCTATTCTCATATTTTCCCGTGAAAGAGATTGAGTAACTAAATTTATTCGCTTCGCCATCTATGCGATAAGACGCCAAGTCAGGCAACCATTTTGGAAACTTAATGGAGGCATGATTCAGCCCGTATTGTAGGAGCCTTACCTCTTATCTGGTGCGCGAATTAAGAATCTTCCCTCGAACGGTGCACTTTTGGCAATAAATTTTGGCGAGAAATGCATTTTGAGATGAAATGAAAAATATGGGGCGCTGGCTCAACCGATCGAGGGAAGATTCCAAATTCGCCGTGGCTAAGCAAGGAAATTTCTAAAACCGTCATGTTTTCGTGTAAATGTTGTATTGTTTCAGTTGGAGTTTATTCTCAATTTTCGTGTGTCTATAAAGAATAAATAAATAACCTCTTTCCATCTCTCCTCTATTTTTAATTTATTTTTTCTGGGTTAGTGTGAAAAAGTAACAATGTTATTGTATAATTTTTTTTTTTTTTCGTGCTTTGTTATTGTAGATTTTCGACTCTAAAAAATATTTTGACGCAATTAATATCTTTCAACTAACTGACGTCACATTAAAAACTAGTGTAGTAAAATTATATCTTAAATTTACCATTTTTTATCTCCTTCCTCTTTATTTTTTTAATTAATTAGATTTGAGAGATTATAAGTGAGTATAAATCAGTTTTGAAGAATTATTATTAATTTTTTAACCTAAATCATTATTACTGTTAACTGATAACAAAGATTACATTTAGAGAGTAAAAAGTGTAAATCTGTGCTCTTTTTGCGATATTCATGAGAAATATTCCAAAAATATTGTTGTGACAACTTGTTTATTTATAAACTTCATTTTTATCAAGTAATGTTTGGTCTCTTGACAACAAAGCTATTGAATACTTAAGTTAAATTTCTTAGTAGTGATCCTACATAAAGAGAGATTGGACATTGCCAATAGATCCCCCATTTAAGTTCCAAAGTTGATGGAACGCCGTATAACGCAATGCATTTTCTCCGGCGTCTAACACGTTGTATTCTATTAAATGTATGAAAATTTCGTCTTATATGCCTTCAGACAGTCTTTAAGAACCTAATTATAAACATATTTTCATTTTAATGAGTAAGAATTTGAAGAAAATGCATTTTTTTTTATTCGGCCGAAATGCAGGGTTAGCATTTCGAGTCTAGTTAGAGAGCAGACGAAATTTTTGAAAGAGGTTGCTATATTTTGGCGCGTGCTCGCCCTCGTAAGAAAGAAGAATAAAACTGCGTTTCGCTAAATTTATTGTCATTCACTTCTAAACTACGCAGCATTGAGATTTCATTGAATTATCGGATTTTTATTTATAGAATTTTTTTTCTTATTTTTTGTTTAACATCAGTGTCCCCATTTATTTTTTTAAACTTTTATTTAATATTTTGATAACAATACTCATTGTAATTGTTGAATTCGAAAACTGTTTACCAGATTTTCGTAGTAAACAAAATTAATACCGGTTGTAGCACCTAGAAATTTATAAAATATCGTCAGTGTAACAAGTTAAATTACCTTTTAATCACACGCATCCTTCTTTAAGAGTAGTATATGATATACTGAAATTTTATTGTCTGAAAATTTCCATGCGAAAATTATAATAATTACTGTCATTTTGAAATGCATAATAAATTTTAGATTAAAAAAAATTGAATTCTACAATTTGTTTTCTGAAACATTGTGAAATTAAACTAAATTTCCTACATGCCCAATCTTCTGTCTACTATTTTAATTAATGATAATAAAACTAGAAATGTATATGCATTGAAATTAACAAACTATACTTACATGCTGAATGACAAAAGTATAAATAAATTATATGTTTTACAAACCTTGAGGATGGAAGGATTTGAAAAGAAATAAAATTCATATAAATGAATTGTTTAAAATTATTCATCTTTCCTCATTTGCAAATTCTATATGTCAAATTCAGATTTCTTTTTCTTACCTCCCACCACTACTATAAAATTTCGAAAAGTTAACAAAACAGAGCAACTGTTTTCTCATATTTTGAATTAAATTTGGAGATAGGGAAAATAACATCACTGTTTCATAGTATATGCTAATTTATACAGTTTACATAAAAAAAATTTGTTCCCATGATTCTGAATTCAATGAGAATTTCTTAGTAATTTCATAATTCCACTTTTTTTTTTTTTTTTAATCAAAATTGGAAAAGGCCAAGGATACATTTAATTACTTATAATTGGTTTCATTATAATCATGCTTTAAGATAAAAATTGACATTTTAAAATTTTGATAAGATTTCAAGGATGCCACTCAAAAAATTTGAAAAAAGAGGAAATTATGCGTAAATTAAAATTTTTATGACATTTTTACAACATTTATGCGTGAATTTTGTAAACTATATTTTTATAATAAACTCAAAAAAGAAAGAAAATTAAATGTGTATATATATATATATTGTAAACCTTTTAACCTAAGTCTTTCTAAATGTGCATTAGTCAAACAGTTTGAAATATGCTACGAATTCATTGTGCATGAAGGAATAAGAGAAAATAAAAATGATTTTTCTTTAGTTTACAGTATTTTACATTAATTAGGGTAACCCAACAACAAACGCAGTGAGCTCACTGAGAAATTTTATATATCTCATAATTTCAAATGAATTTAATCTAGATTGGATGTTTATTTCTAGCGAGTGAATAGTGAAAATTTTTAGGCTTTTTCGCGATTGTTTGACGAAAATCGTTCATTTACTTTGCGATCGTATGACGAAAATCAGCGCTTTATTTTGCGATTGCTTGACGAAAATCGCCCCATTAATTCGCGATCGTTTGGCGAAAATCGCCGTTTAAGTTACCAATCGCTTGACGAAAATCGCGGTTATGTTTCTCGATCATTCGAAGAAAATCGCTGTTATATTTTGGGATCGATCGACGAAAATCGCCGTTTTATTTCACGATTCCTTGATGAAAATTCCAGTTTTAATCCAGGATCGTTTGACAAAAATTACAGTTTAATTCGCGATGGTTTGACGATAATCGCTGTTTTATTTTGTGATTGCTTGACGGAAATCGACGCTTTAATTCGCTATCGTTTGGCGAAAATTGTCGTTTAATTTACCAATCGTTTGACGAAAATCGCCATTTTATTTCGGCGATCGTTCAAAGAAAAGTCCCGTTATAGTTCTCGATTGTTCAAAGAAAATTGTCGTTATATTTCGCGATCGATCGACGAAAATTATCGTTATATTTCACTATTGTTTGACAAAAATCGCCGCTTTTTTGCCATAGTTTGATCAAAATCGCCGCTTTATTTCGCGATCATTCGTCAAAAATCACTTTTATTTCGTGATCGTTTGACAAAAATCGCTGTGTTATTTTATTGTCTGACAATCATCACTATTGTATTTTGCGATCGTTTAACGAAAATTGCTGTTTTATGTTGCAACCGTTCGGTGAAAATCGTTTTATTTTATGATCGCTTAATGAAAATCGTAGATTCTTAAAAATAAAAAAAGCGGAAATCCGCCTTTTGGCGGAAAAGTGGCATCCCTGAGATTTATTCCCCCCCCCCCTTCTTTCCTTCCATTTAAAATTTTTGAATGAGAAGATTTAGATTTTTCTTCAGCAACTTCCTTTGCCTACAGCTTATTCATTTCACAATAACTCTTTTTTGTGTAGCATTATTTTTTCATGATTTAAGTTAAATTTGGGATGAGACAGATGCATGTATTATTCAAGACTAATCCCAATTTCTGCAGAACGATAATCTTTTTTTCTCTTACAGTTTATTCAGATACAGACCTTTTCAAAATCTCTTTACTTCCTGGTATATAATTCAAAAAGGATCTAATTTAACAGAGTTGTATGACAAAATTGGAGCATGTGTTGAGAGAGAGGATGTAAAAAAAATTTTCATCGGTTTCTATACTACGTAGATGTACTGCCATCTTTACAAAACATTCATGACTTTTTCTCAAATCTACCTCTTTCTCTTTGATAAATATGAAACTTCATGATTACAGAATTTCCATGTCTTCTTAACCCTTACCATCAGTATTTTGAAATAGATTTCAATGTTTTATTGTGTTTTGAACTAGTATTGATTGAATAAGGATCAAACAAATACCTAATCATTTTACCAAATATTCAGTTGATATCAGAAACTTCTGCATAATTCAGTTATTTAGCTAAGTAAACCCATGATTAAAATAATGATTTTATTGAACGTCTAGACACATTCATGCAATCCTTTTCATGTTTAAGTGAACATTTTTAAAAAGTTTTATACCAAGAAATTAAGTAGCATTTTTCTGTTTTCTTTAAAGGCTAAAGATCTTTTGGGAAAATTCAAGAAGCTTTTAAAACATAACCATTGTGGAATAATTGATTTTAGATGTATTTATAGTAAAATGATTTTTAATTATTTAGATTGCAGTAGACTCCCTCAAATCCGCACATAATTTACAGATGTAAACAATGAATAATTCAGTTCAGATGTAGGGACAAAATTTGACGTCATTTTTATATCAATTCCGTGTATATATTAATTTGTAATTTTCATTAATATTAATGCTGTTTTCATGAAGGTAGAATAAATTTAATAAAATTCAAGATATTGCTTATATCACTGGTAATCAATCTTTTTACCAAATATATTTACGTATTAAACTTTTTTGGTTATTAAATCTGGCTAAACCTGAAATAAAACTTCTCTATTTTATGATTTTTATGTGAATTAGTAATTATCTTTATGAGGCAAATTTTGTAGAAAAAAATACATCAATTCTTTATAATAAATATTTAATTATACCATATTGATTATTAATTTGACCTTTGATTTTAATATTTTAATCATTTCTAAAAATTATCTACATTTTTTTACTTTAGTTATTACATATTTTAATATATTATTACATTGTAAACATTTATTATAATTTTGATTTCATTGTTAATTACTTTAAAAATGTAAACAAAGCAATGACAAGAAATCCACAAAATGCTAAAATTCGTACAACCTCTGGTCCCAAGCAATGCGGATTTGAGGGAGTCTACTGTATTTTAGATTATAGCTAAAATTGAAAAATGATTTAATCATAAGGCATTTGAGTACCATCAGTAAATTTCATGAATATATAATGATTTAGTTAAATGTATAAAGAAGATTTGGATTGTGCAGCAGTATTATTTTATTTTTAAGGAAAAACCTGGAATAAATTTTTTCGGCTTATTGAAAATTTTTTAACATTAATATTAATTTAAATCATACATATTTTAGACAATTTAACTTTCAAGCTTCAGTTCAGTTTTATTATTTTCAAATTCTATATAAGTACACATATTATATATATTATTTTTCTTGATGTTGGTATTATGTGTATAAAGAAGCAATTTAACCTTAATACTAAACGCAATATATCTACAACATTTCATTTTGCTAAAATTTAATTTTTATTTAAAATAAAAGAATTTTCTTGCAACAAAATTGATTTTACAAAAATTATTTTAGGGGGTATAACTCACTGATAGTGTGAAAGAGTAAGCATTATGAAGGACACAATAATACTGGATGTAAGAAAATATAAAAATATTACTGGATAGTTGAAATATATTTTAAATGGCAATAACATTTCAACTTGAAAATTAATAGGCTTTATCAATATTTCAAATATTACACCAAATTCACAAAACTGTTGAAATTTCTAAACATACAAACAATTCAAGATCAATTTTTAATTTATTTTATTTCCAAAGAAACATTAAAATACATTATCATAAATATTAAACAAATATTACAATTCAGTCAACATATTACAAACAAAATAAATATTACAAACTAAGTTACAATTCAGTCAACATATTACAAACAAAATCAATGTTACAAACTAAGTTACAATTCAGTCACCAAATACTCAGTATTTTTTACATCAATTTTTGAATTAGGCAATACTTTTCCCATTTTTAACCTTAAATTCTTATATGTATTTTATAAGAATAATGAAATAAGCTAAAAGGGACTGTAAATACTGTAAATTTCTGTACAAGCATAAACTATTATATATTTTAACAGAAAATTTTAGTAATTGCAATATTTTGTTAATTTAACATAGCAGAAACTTTTAGCAATGAAACATTAATAATCCATGGAGCATTTTTTTTTTTTTTTTTAAATACTTAACCATTACACCCAAAAAACCCTTCAGTGATTCGCCTCATAAGAAAGAACTTATATCCAAAATTCAAAGGCAAATCTGATAATTCTGCATGAAAACCTTTTATCTCATTTAAGATGGGTAATCGCTTGTTCCTTCATTCATGCGTAACAAAAGAACCCACAAAACAAATCAGAGAAGCATCTTATCAATATGAGCTTCTATGTCTCAAAACTGAAGCAAATTGGTTAATTCTACATGAAAAATCCTTTTGTCTAAATTAAGAGGGCTAGCCCACAGAAAACTCCTCTATACTTAAACATCAAATATCCAAAACAAATCAGGGATGCACCTTATCAAAATGCACCTATATCCAAAACTTGAAGCTTATTGGCAAATTCTGTGTAAAAAAACACCATTTATCTACATTAAGGGAAGGGGGAAGGGGTTAGCCCCTATTCACCCCCTTCCTCCCCTTTATAATTAACCAATGTCACTGAAACTAAACCAAATTAATCAGCTCACAGAATCAATTTTCACAACATATATACAAGAGCAACATTTTTTGAAAAATATTAAATTTTAAAAAGACTTTGATATCATCATTTCACCAGAGGAATTTGAACAAACAAATAAGCCATCAGAAGCAGTATTCATTTTATATACATACTAGGGCTCGAAATGTACTGTTTGTGAAATTATTAAAACACATTGTTATTGTTTCATTACTGTCATTATCATCAGCCCACACCCCACTGGGTATGCTCAGTGCCACATTAGCTGCAGTGAGGCTGTATTGAATTCAGACATTTTTCTCCGAGAGAGATTTTTGTGGCTCAGGGGATAAGACTTCTTAGAATTCCATGGATGAAATTGCACTTTTTGACCAAACATAAACACTTTGACTAAAAACACAAAATTTTGAACTTTCCGGGTGGGTGGGGGCCATTTCATTGCTCCATGGGTGGAATTCCTGCCCAGTCACCCCCTGAATTTAACACCGTAGTGAAGCGATTAAGATAATTTCTATTTGAGAAAGAGTCATGAGACAGATGTCTCAGCTGACAACTTTCCTCGCTTTATTTTAAGCTAAATCTTTTGATGCAATGTAGATGGAAACAGGCTGTATCTCAGTCTTACTGGAGAACATAGTTTGTTTCCATTCCACTTGTTGCTACTGCTAAAGAATATATATGTGTATGATAAAATTAAAAAATATATTATAAATAATCAGACATACAATTAAAAACATATAAAATGTAAAAAACAATCAAACTCAAATATTTTGGGTTATACCTTAATCCTTCATCAGTGTGATAATTTCATGTATATATTTCTTATTGAAATATAAACATATCTATTTTTTCTGTCATTCTGATGTTATCATACTGATGAGGGATTAAGATTTAACCTGAAACATTTGTGAATTTAAATGGTTGTTATATATTTGTTTTTAATTGTATGTCAGTTATTTATAACCTATTTTTTTAATTTAAAAGATTTTATGCATCAGAGGTTAAGTATGTTAAGTTATTTTAATACATGTGCATATTCAGCGTATTCGTCATGCAAACAAATTCTCTTTAGCTGAACTGCTCGGGTTCTGTTATAATAACCTTAAACAAAATTTTGTTTAAGTTTATTTAGTTGCAAAATCTTATATGAACCCAGTTTAAGTACACCCTGCCTTCAGCGGCATCTAGTGTGTTCAGTGGTGTAGCCTAGTGGGGGGAATTCTGGAATAAAATAAAATTTCTAGAGCATGACGCATCAGTTTTTTTTTTCTTTCTTTGAGAATCTGAAATTTTATTGAGAATGGTGTATCTAAATAAGATATGCACCAGTGAACAAAAACCAATCTATCTAATGAGTGGGTAGCGAAAAGAAACTTTAAAAGTTAGACTTTTCTTCTACATATAGACGCCACATTGAGTTATGTCGACTATGGGGTAAAGGATAAAGCACTTCTGTTTTGTTTTGTTGTTATGCAGGAAGACATAAGATAAATAATTAATGATATGATCATTTCTTATGATAACATAGAATTGTGATTGAAAAAATATGGAGTGTTTTTTTTTTTGAGGGGGGGGGGGGGAGGAGTTGACACCATTTACATCCACCCCAGGGTGTCACCCATCCCAGCTACGCCAGTGAGTGTGTTCTCAACTAATCTTCCAGACAAACCTGAGACCTCGGTCTCAGCTGCCTAGAGCAGCAGGTAACGAAAACAGTGCTCTGCACATACTGGAAATAATCAAAAAACAAAAAGGCCATAGTAATTGGATAAATATAGAATCCAAGAAAAAATATATTGTTAATGTTTGAAAATATGTTGGTAATTTTTGAAAAATATTAAATTTTTAAAAGACTTAGATAACATCATTTCACCAGAGGAATTTGAACATACAAATAAGCCATCAGAAGGAGTATTCATTTTATATACATACAAAAGCAGAAAGCAACAACATTCATAAAATATTTTGTCAACATTTTGTTACAGAAACTACACCAATTTGATCAGACCACAGAATCAATTTTCTCAACATACAGTAGAAGGCCAGAAATCCACACTGTTTGGAAGAGGATGTTTTGCGGATTTCGGAGATTCAATGCCATTGAAAAAATAATAAACATTAAAAATAAATAAATAAAAACATTATTTGCAATAAATTATTGGATTATTTAGTTATTTTATTATGAATGAAAAAAAAATTGAAAACAATATAAATAAAACTTATTTTTTTAACTTTGAAAACATTTGATAAATAGTTGTATTTCAAAACTTTAGATTGTTCTAATCTAAGTTATATATAACCATTAATTTCTGTCCAGTAACACAATTTTGTTGTTTTGAAAAAAATAAGATATTTTCCAATGAAATTCAAACCCTCTTCAAATGAAACTTTTTCTTAATTATCCAACTCATCTTCATCATCATCAGAATTATTTTGGCTGGATTTAAAACACTGCCAAAAATTTCATCATCAGTCATCTGATACTGTTCTTTAAGTTCATTCAGATTAGACATCCAGTCAATAATCTCATTTTCATCAAATATTTTGTCATTTTTTGTCACTGCTTTTGCAAACAACAGTTCTTTCGATTTTTCTTTTATTGGATCGAGATTAAATCCAGGAAATTCCTTATCATCATTATAAATAAACAGGCAGTTTGGACATGTATTATGCCATGCATTAATGTGGATTGCAAAACAAGATTCCATGATTCAGCCACCAGATTGACACAGTCCATAAGGTTAAAATGTTTTTTATAATCTGCTAATTTCAGACATGGATTTACATTAAGAATTTTTTTATAAATTCAGTTTTGTAATAAGACTTGAAAACATTTTATAATTCCCTGATCCATAGGTTGGAACAAGGAAGTTGTGTTTGGAAGTAAAAAGTGGGCTTCTATGTTATCAATCTGCAACACACAGCAGGTGGATGGGCTTTACAATTGTGTAAGAGTAACAGAATTTTGCAGTCAGATGCTAATCCTATATCATTACAATGTTTCCGTGCTTCTTTTGCGAAATTGTTTATAAACCAATCAGCAATTATATATTGGGCAAACCATAAATTTTGGTTGTTTGTGTAAATGACTGGGAACTGCTGAAAAAAAAAAGGGGGGGGGGGGATTTATCAGCTCGTCCATTTTGAAAATTTACTCAAGGGATAAGCTTTCCTCATTAACTTTTTCAGCAAAATTCTTTGGCTTCTCAAATTGATCTGCCTCAAAAGGAACCTAGAAAAATATAATAAAAATTGGTTAAAATTAATTTATATACATATTAGGTATATTATTCATTAGGAAAAGTAAATGCATATTTCAGAATGTGACATTGACCGAATGCAAAGGTAACTAAGTTTTGGTTTGTTGTCATTTTTTTTTTCAGTTGTTTATGAACACGCATTAAATTACTCCCTGCACCAAGATAACATTTTGTTGTTTAAAGAAATTTAAATATTTATAAACAATTTTTACTTAAATATTTACTTTTGCATTTTAGTTGCTTTCAGTGTGATATTGTAATATATTTACATTGTCACAGGGCTGTGGGATTTTAGCCAGGCTGGTTTAAACCATCTTAAAAAATCTGGCTTTATTTAGAAAAAACTTGCTTTTACTAAAAATTATTATTTTTTACAAAAACTGTTTTTAAAACAAAATGCATTGTTAATTAGTATCTTTTTAATTACTAGTGCCATAAAAATGTACATTAAATTAAGGTAGAACTGTCTAATAAATAAATCATCAATTAAATTGTAAGTAAATTGATAGTAAAAATGTTTAATAGAAAATTTATGCAATAAAAACTAGTTCAAAATAGTTAATAAATAGTTCAAATGATTTTTACCAAATAAGATATTTATCCAAAAAGTAATATGTTACTGCTGGTCTATGGAATATACCAATCATTTGGCTGTTTTTAAATATCAGTGCACTGTAATAAATTTTTTAGCACCAAAGGTGTTTTCAATCTTATTTCAAACAAAACCATACCTTGAAAAAATTTCTTAATTTCCTTTCCCATACTCAGTCTCTTTTTTAAGAATAAATATATTAGTACAGTCGGCTCTCGTTAATTCGAACTCGTCGGGACCACAAAAAATGTTCGAATTATGGAAAATATGAAATGAAAACATGCTCAATATAGTACTATTACAAAAGAATTAATGTTATAGTGTTTCTTAAACTTATTTCGTCTGTTATAATTAGAATATGACTTAATATTAAATTAGAATGCATAAATACATAAATTAAAAGATTAGAAACAAGCACAATGGAAGAAAAATTTAAAGCGTCACTGATGGATCGACGGGACTCTAAGAAAGTGACTATCAAATGCACTGGATTCTATGTATACTCGTTTGGAACAATTTTAACAAAAATCAAAGAAAGAAAGTATTCAAATCATCTGAAATCTGTGAGAAAGAAAATAAAAAATAAAAAATTGGAATTCTAGTTAGTTCGAATTAAACAAAGTCAAGAGAAAATGAGTTCGAATTAATAAAAAAATTTAACGTCACTCTGCCATTGAAAATTTGGGGGCTTCATGTTTAGTTTGAATTAAGCAAAGATTCGAATTGTCTGATTTCGAATTAACGAGAGTCGACTGTACCTGGAATCTTGCTAATCCAGCGACGCGTTAGACCTCTCTTACTATGAGGAATTTGTGGATGAGAAAGTGTGCTTATTGACCCAAGTCAATTCCCATTGTTTCAGTGTGTGGGTAGATTTGTGAAAGTACAAACATATCCATCAACCAGTAGCGGCTCGTAAGGGAGTTCACAATTTTTTTACTATCAGTATTTTAAGAAACTGAATTTCATTTTCTTTAATTATTAATCATTCAATGGTTATATAAAATCAAAGTAATTATGTAAATATTATGGTACAAAAGTGATTGTGAACTCCCTGATGAGCCACCACTGCCATCAACCAATCTACCACACCACAGCGTTTTTGGCCATAGCTATTGTTGCTGGAGTTTTCGTGATGTAGGCCAATTATATCATCGACTTATTAAACTGAGACTAACCAAAGTGACCAAACTCATATATACGGTAAGAGTCAAAGAGCAGACAGGTGTTTCTTGCCATTGCCACCCCATAGTATAACCCACATTGTGTCAGCTTCTCTTTCCTTAAAAGGAAAAACAAATGAAGAAAAAAGTATGTACAGTAAACTCTGTATAATGCAGAACTGATTAATAAGGTGCAATCAATCAGGACTGAGAAAATTTTCTGAGTAAGACTGTTTTCCATCATACACAGAGTCTGCCTTACAGAGAGTTTGCTGTACTTTAAAAGATAAATGAATATATAAAAGCTATAACCAAATTAGTTATTTATTTATATTTTCATGTTTTTAAAATGGAATGCTGCCTTGTATAAAACTTCTTACATAAACAAGTGACATTTATTCATACTACTGACACACTCACATATGCTAGAAGAAATTGTCAGAGTGAAGTTCTTTACAGGGTTTCATTTTGCTTATTTATTTCAATATAATCCTTACCGATAACATGAAAATAACTTTGATAAGCATAGACAGTAACTGGACCTGTACTATAAATTTATTTTAATCATACTGGCCATGTATGAGGCTTTTCTGATGTGTTAATTATTAACTGGCAATAAAAATGAACATCTGAAGCATAATTTTAAATAAATTTCATAAGATTTCAGTTATAATTTATATAAAATGGCCATTAGTTTTAAATTATTAAACATATTAAAATATAGTAGAGAATTTTTATATTGCATTATTTGGGATCAGGAGTTGTACAGGTTATAAATTTTTGCTTAATGAAGATCATTTCACTTATTGTTAAATTTCTTTACAAGCTTATATTGAACATTGAAATTTGAAGTGTTCCCTAAATTCTGAAAAATAAAATTTATACAATAGTAGGCATATTTTAGTATTGGAATAATTTTCAAACATACCTCACAAAGTCTAGAATGTTGAGAGGGGGTCCAATTTTCTCCATTTACAGCTGCAATCCAAATAGCTTGTCTTGTAGGATTCGTCGGAAAACATTTCAATGAAAATCCCTTTTCAGATCTGTTACTGCAATCATATGCTGAGCAACCCACCATTGTGCAATATTCTGAATTAAATACAAAAATATTTCAAGTTTTAGTGACCAAACATATCAAATCAGATTCTTTTTAAAATTTTTGATGCAGAAATAATCTGTATTAAGTCAAATGCAAAATTTTGGAAAATTTAATAAAAAAGTACTGGAAAAATACATTGTGCATTGTAAATAAGTATAACATTATTATTATTATTATTTTTTTTTAAATAAAGCACCATTTAAGTTTTTAGAATTTTGAAACAGGATGGGCAAATTATATTACAAATTAATAAGCTATCACTAGGGAAGGGGGAGAATTTTGTCATTTTTGATCTAATCAAAAGTTTCTGATTTTATTTGTTACTTGTTTATAGCATCAATATAGCCAGTTAATTTTTTTTAGTTTTATCTATTATGGAAATACACAGTTATTATAAAAATTATTTATTAAAAATATGGAATACCATAAGTTTGATATTCATATTCTTTTGTCATATGTGCATGAACATATAATTTGATGTTCAGGGAACCAATTATGAGGTACGCTTGAAATGATTTCTGTTAAATAAGTATGAAAGAGTGTTTTCCACCTGCTTAGTTGATAAAAAGTTCCAGAGACATAGCTATAAATACTTTTACAGAAAAGGGGGGGGGGGGAAGAATTGAAAAATTTCCTAACTTAAAAAATTTCCCAGCATGAAACAAATTGCTCTATTTTCCAACTAAAATGATAAATGAAAAGTATGTTGAATAATAATGATGATATTTATACATAAAAAATTTTCATTAAGGAAAGATATTGAAACTAAAAACATAAAAATTATAATTAATAGTTCATTTAATGAAAATTTTGTCTTCTATTGTGTATGAGTCATAGTAATTGTACTTCTTGTGAAAATATCCTTATGATATTCTGAGATTTTTAGATTGTGAGAGGAGCAAAATTTTGAAAGATGTAGATTAGAAGCACTGTTGATGGACAACAGTAGGAAAATTCAGATCTGGTAGATGTAATGATATTTTCATAGCACAGAGAAGCCCAAAAACAAATTCCGTCTGACTGTTTTTTGTATTTCTTCTGAAAATTTTTCAAGCTTACATTTATAGAATTCAGAAAAATAGTCAGCAAAACTATATATATATATTTTTTAATAAAAAGTAAAATTTCTAAAATCTAGATTTTCTGAACTTTAGGCTCAAATTTCCCAAGTTCACAAAATATTGGAGGGCCTTCGAGAAATTCTGTTTACTCCACCCTCTACCCATGCAGGGGCAATTGCAAAAATATTGTTACTGTTGAATGTATTACATAACAAAATGCTATTATTAAATATTTTAAACTTATTTCTTTTAAGTGTTTTTGATATAAAGTTTTAAAATGTGCAAAGTAATATTTTAAAGACTTCTTTCTGTTCATTTGAATCAATAAAGTATGTAAATAATGAATGTATAAAAATATTAGTACATCACTTCAAAAAAAAAAAAAAAAATAAATAAATAAATAAAAATAAATAAATATAATTTAATTTTTAGACTTTGATAACGATATTATTACTAGGGGGAGGGGGTCCAAAATTATCAAAAATTGATAAGCCCATTTCGCCTGTCTAAATATTAATTATTATGTACATCAATTAGACATGGTATTGTTACAAGTAAATAATAAAATGTATTACACAAAACTCTTAGGAATTTTATAAGAAAATTAAAAATATATAATAGCAATGAGAAATTAAAAAAATAATTACTGAAATGTTGAGAAAAGTAAAGTTTTTTTAAATAAGTTTTGTTATACCATTTGTCTGACTGCTTTTGTATTTCTTTTGAAATTTACTAGTAGAATATTTAGATTCATTAATTTAGATAGATTTATAGAAATAAATTGGATGTATGAATTTAAAGTTTTGATTTTCTAGCTTGAATACATTTTACAGTGGCTCACAAAAGTGTTCGTACACTTTAAAAATTTTTACTAAAAAAAAATTTCCCTGAAATTAAATTCGTATATTAAGTAGAGAAATTTTTTATATTATCTTCAAGTTATTCTAAATAACACACAACCTTTTTGTTTAACATTAAGGGATTTTTTTTTAGATCTAAAAATGAAAACAGGAGATGCCACAGAAAGAAGACGCCACAAAAGTCTTCGTACACAGAAACATTTTCGGATAATTTCATTATTAAAAATATTATTTGTCGCTTTATTTTTATTTTTGCATTATATTGACATTTAATAAATCGCTTGGCTTTATATTTTGCAGAATTGGTCCGTAATATTCTATTTATTAATTAAAAATGATTTGTAATCGTAATGTTACGACTAATAGCGTTTGAAATTAGTTATTTTTCTTCATAATAGTAGTAAATCAATTCGAAATATTGCAAAATTAGTTAATTTATTCCATTCTATGGTGCAGTATGCGATAAAAGGCTTTATAGAAAAAAAATGGACTGAAAACTAGGTATGAAAAGGTCGTCAATCTAAGTGAACGCAATGAGATCAAATACTTACAATTAGAAAAGTCTTAAAAAATCCATGTTTAAGTGCTATAAAAGTTGCTATAGAATTTAATGAAACAGTTTCTACTTCATTTTTACCTGAAACTGTTCGACGAATGGTAAGCCCAGCTGCATTATATAGGTATTCTGCCCATAGAAAAATTTTTGTTAATGCGAAAAACAGAAAGCTTAGGCTTTCTTTAGCAAAATCAATGATAAATAAACCCGAATTGTATTAAATTAATGTTTTATTTACAGATTAAATCTAGTATGCCATTCTTTGTCCAAGGAGTGCATAATAGTATGGAGAAAAAAAAATTAAGAACTTAATTCAAAGAACTTAGTTGGAACAGTTAAGCATGGCAGTGGAGTTGTCCTTGTGTGAGGGTGCATATCAGCATCAGGATTTGGTAATTTGGTATATATTGATAGCATAATAAATCACGATCTTTGTTCCAATATTTTAAAAGGCAATTTAAAATTATCAGGCCAATATATGGGTAACAGATACAACTTTGCTTTTTATCAGGATAATGATACAAGGCACATGGCTCTCAACGTTTGCCTCTAGAGTCTTTATAATTGTTCACAAGTTCTGAAAACCTCACCTCAATTGCTGAATTTACTCAGTAAAACATATTTGGAGGTAACTGGAAGTTAGAACACGAAGACACAGCATTGAAACAAAAAGCGAAGTAAAAACAGCAATGTTCGATGAAGGCATCAACTTTCATGCAGAAATTACAAAAACACTAATTAAATCTACTCCCAGGTGCTTGAAAAACTTTTGTGGGTGCTAAATAATATCCTATTAAGCACAACTTTAGCGAAATATTACAATATTTACAAATATACAGCGATTTTTTTAAGTGTACTAAGACTTTTGTGAGGTAATTTTTTTGTTATTTTTTGATTAGTGATTTTTTTCAAAATAAAGTTTTGCTATGTTTTTAAAATATTTTATGTAGTTTTGTTAATAATGAGTCATAGATCTTACTCTTAAATACCCATTCTAAAATATTAATTTTAATTAATAGATAGAGCCCTATTTCATTGAAATTCCTAAGTGTACGAACACTTTTGTGAGCCACTGTATAATACTAAATGTAGCTAAATATTTAAAAAAAAAAAAAAAAAAAAAAAAAAAAAAAAAAAAAAATCGCAGATATGCTTAGTACTCTTTTTTTTTTTTTTTTTTTTTTTTTATGAACGTAAAGGCTGTCTGCTTTAGAAGTATATAGCTTATAAATTAATATACTTTTTAAATTATCGGTGTCTGCTCTGAAAATTCGAAGTGATAATGCATTCTTTAATTCAATGGACTTTAAAATATTAATAATATTATTAAAATAAATAGTAAAACTATTTATAACTTATAATTTTTTTATACTTAAAATCAATGCATAATATACAAATTTATTTTGTACTACGTTCTTCAAATGCGTCTTTCAAAATGTAAACAAAATTCATCGCCAACAACGGATGCCAACTACCGCCAACTGTCAGATTTCGAAACTTGAAATTATTTGCACGTTATATTCATTTAATAGGCAGATTTAAATACAAATTCTTTAAATATAAGACACATACACAGTAACCAAACTGTTGTGTTTAGATTAATTGTTTCGACCATCGTTATTAAAAGTCTTTAAAGTAGTTCATAGCATACACAGCAATTGCACGCAGACAATTTAAAATAAGTTTTGAAAGAAATAAACATTTCTCAATATTAAAAAGTAGCTCAAAACAAAAACAACTTACCTCTTAAGAGTGTAGCACGTCTCGATTCAATATTTCAAAGACTGTCTCTTTAAAAATCCAAATTTTCTTCAGAGCGTAATACCGATGTATACGGAACTAGGAACTAAAATGGCGGATTCGTCGAAAACGCCGGTGACGGAATGTCCAATCTCTCTTTATGTAGGATCACTAATTTCTTAGCGCACTTCAGCGCCACAGCGGCTGGTAGGCGAAACAGATTGCGCTGCAGGGAAACCACCCACCAGTGTTCTATACGATTTTTGCCGTTGCCATCGTTTCGTTTTCTTTTCATCCTGATAATTTAACAAGAATACCTTATAACATTATTTCATTATGTTAAATGTTTTTATGGAATAATTATTAATCTTATGAAAAATTTCAGTTTTTTGAGACACATTCATTTATAGAATTTCGAAATAAATTTAATTTTAGATTTCTTTTACTTTGAAATATTTGCTTAGTATGAATTAAATTCACTTTAAAGGGATAACAAAAAGGGAAAAAGAAACTGTAGATTTTTTTAAATAATTTATTGGATTTTTAAGAACTATACATTTAAATTTTACAATATTTTCTTCACATAAATCAGCCATAGAATCTCAAGGAAATTTTTAGTGAGCATAAATTTGATATGACAAAAAAAAAGTGCATAATTAGTAAAAAATTTGATTCATATACATTTTTCGAAGTATAAATGTTTGTAATTAAATCAATGTGCTAAAAATATGTTCAATAAAAATTATTTAAGATTATATGGCTGAATTAGTTGAAAAAATATTATAAAATTTTTAAATGTACAGATAATAAAAACCCAATAAAATATAAAATTATCTACAGTTTTCCCCCTTTTATTAGCCTCTATGCATAAAAAAAAATTTAAGTGATTTTAATTCATACCAAGCAAATATTTCAAAGTATTAAATTGCTACAAAAAATATGAAATTTATTTCGAAATTCTATAAACTTGTCTCAAAAAAACTGAAAATTTTCATAAGATTAATAATTATTTCACAAAAACATTTAACATAATGAAATATTGTTATAATATATTCTTGTTAAAATATCAGGTTTAAAAATGTCTACAAATATACTTTTTAGTTTCAGCTTTGGTTATCAGTGATTAGAAACTCTTTATTAATATATTTCAGAAAGCAATATTATTGACCCCCTTCCCCCACACACTTAAAAATCACACATTTTCATTTCTTCCCCCCCCCCTCCCTAAATACAGAATAGCAAGAATTTTTGTTATAAACTTTAATTTTAGCATTTTTTTTCAAACAACCTTTTTTTTTGGGGGGGGGGGGGGAAGCTCTAACTAAAATTCAATATTTTAAAAACTATGACCTGAAACCTTTAATGAAGCTAAATTGATATGACTATTCAGCAGATGTTTAAATATTTAACCAGATTTAGAGAATATCAGTAGATATAGATCAAAATATCATTTTAACGCATTGCAATTAATGCAAATTAGTTGGAAACAATATTATCAACATAGAACTGAAAAAATGTAATTCAAAATCGTTGTTTACATTAACTTTTCTCTTGCAAATATTTTTAAAGAAAATTATATGTAGCAAATATGGGGATTTTTCAAGCTACCACTTCATTACACATCATACAAAAAATGAATTTAAGGGTTTTGCCCAATGGACACACACTGAAGAATTGGCGAGTTTATGCTTATGTAGTTTATACAATAATGTTTAATTATATCTTTTACATTTGAAGTTAGTAACTATTCTTGCTATAACAGTGCAATCACCCCCACCCTTCAAAAAAGTGTACCTAAATTCAACACTCATTATACAGCTTCATTATAGTAAAAGAACAATTATATTTAATTAAGACAAGTAAGAAAGCTTTCATTATAATATAGATTAAGCTGCTATCACTATGCTTCTTACTCAAATTAAGAAAATGCATATATTACAAGGAAGAATAGGATGAAGTCTAATTTTCGTAACAGAATTTCTTTTACAGGCCATATTTCAAGGTCATATCAAGTTATTTTGTTCATAGAGTTTAGAAAGTATGCATGTTTTTTTGCTCATTTTATTATTTATTGGATATTAATTGTAATTTATTTTTTGCTACTCTGACAGCAAATACATTTTTATTTTTCTGAAAAATATAAAAAAGAAGAGTCTTACCATTGATTTTTAAGTGTTTATATCCAATAAATTTAGAGATCAGTTTCAAATACTTGAAGTCAAAATATTGAAATATTATGAAATTATATATTTATCTCTTTCTTTTCTTTTCTTTCTTTTTTTCCAAAGTAGAATCCAACACAGAATTAGTATGTTAATATTTAATGCATAAGTCACATAAATTTACATTTTTTTTTTTTTCTGATTTCTTATAACATGTAGTATATATATATATTTTTTAACTGCATTAGTTTTTTATTTTTATGTGTATTTTGTTACCATTAATTGTAGTACTATCTGTAAGTTATACCTATAGCACTGATTTCCTTTTAAGGGTTGTATTTCTTAATAATTTTGTAATCATTAATACACTGAGTATAGCAAACATGAAGGTATGCCTATTAGATATATTCAATTCTGATGACAAGTAATGGTACTATTATTTTGATCATTATTTCTTTAAAAAAAACATTCTCAGAATGTTTTTTCACAATTAAAGCACTATAATAAAAATAATAAAGTGAATATCATATTACAATTTGACATTATTATTACCTGTATAATTATTTACAATGAAATATGTTTAACACGAAACTTATAAGACCAAAGATATTTTTCGCATTAAAAGAATTTATTACAGTAGACTCCTTCAAATTCGCACTCCTAAAATCCGCACATATTTTACGGATGTAAACAATGAAACATTCAGTTCAGATGCAGGTGCAAAATTTGTCTTTCTTAGTTTTATATCAATTCCATATATTTTTTGTTAATGATGGAGATCCACCATCTAGGCCCTGTCAGTGAATTCATGATTTTTCATGAAGAAAGAATAATTTATTTCTGAAAAAAATAAAGATATTATTAGTAATCACAATCTTATCAAATATATTTATATATTAATCAAGCTTTTTTAGTTATTAAGTCTGGCTAAACCTGAAATAAAGCTTCAATAATTTATGATCTTGATGTGAATTAGTAATGTGCCTTTATGAGGCAAGTTTCATTGAATAATTTAGGAAAAACACATTTCATCTTTATAATGAATATTTAATTGTACATTATTGATTATAATTTGACCTTTACTTTTAATATTTAAATATATATTGCTTTTAATATTTAAAAATTATCTAAATTTTTATTATTTTAGTTTATCACTTATTTTAATATTTTAACATATTGTAAGCATTCATTATACTTATGATTCCATTATTAATTACAATCAAGTTACTTTAAAAAAAATGTAAACAAAGTAATGACCAGAAATCCACAAAATTCTAAAATCTGCAAAATCTCTGGTCCCAAGCTGTGCGGATTTGAGGGAGTCTACTGTCAGGGTTGGAAAAAAACTAGGTTTTTTTGAAAAAAACCAAAAAAACCGTTTTTTTTTTGGTTTAAACCAGGTTTTTTTGGTTTAAACCGTTTTTTTTTTTAAACATACTTTTTATTACATATATATGCATATTTATTGATAAAAATAGACATTGTTGGATTATAAGTAGTATAACTTCATTTGAAAATAATTTAAATTAATTAATTATAGTGAATTATGTAAAAAATTGAAAAAAAAATCACATTTTAAACAGTTATTAGTAGACAGTCTTGTGTTTAAAGAATAAATTACTCTACACAATCAAACACTGATACTTTGAAAAAAATTATAACAATCTTTTGATTACTATAATAAACATTTGAGGCAGTTTGATGACTATAATATTCTTTTCTACAATTAAAAAAAAAATGAAATTAATTTTTTTTTTTTTTTTTTTTTTGAGTAACAATTTGAAATCAACATTTTTGGTCATTAGATTCAGCAGATAACAAGGGGGGGGGGGGGGGGATTAGATTGGTATTATTCAAATGCTTTAACTAACACTAGATTTCTGCTTACTCTCTAATTCAACTTCATATTTTAATTTTAATTCTTAAAGATAATTTCCCCAGTATAACAATACTATATAACAATAATAAAATTCTATTACAGTTTGACCAAAATCTTAAAGATCATCAAGTTATGTAGCTCCATATTCAAAATTGTTCTGCATGTTATGATAGATTGCCTTAAATAATCTGCATTTTTAAAGTATTTTATACTAAATATTGCATGTATTTTATCTTTGATCAATTCACATGTTCTGAGCTTTTCATTAGAGCAATAGAGTATGATCACCAATGCATACCAATTTTTATCCTATACATCAAAGAATTGACCTAGACCCATTATATCTAATACTTATTGCTCAAATAAAGAGTTATAAAGTAGAAAGTATTTATATCTAATAATTTCTAGATCTTAAATTATAAAGAAAAATAAAAAAATGTTGTTCAATTTTTTTTTTTTTTTTTTTTTTTTTTTTGAAAAAAACCAATTGGTTTTTTTGAGAAAAAAACCAGTTGGTTTAAACCGTGGTTTAAACCATGGTTAAAACCAATTGGTTTAAACCATGCCAACCCTGTCTACTGTATTAAAAGATTCGTAAAAAAAGAACAAAATCCACCAATATTTTTGATGTCGTCAAATTTTATCTTGATTTCCTGTTAAACTACTTGTAGTTTGCACCCATTAGTATAAAAAAAAAATAGAAAAAATATTGATTTTAAGGAAGAAAAAATCAGGTATCCTTTTTTGAAGGATCTTTTTCAATGCCATACTGTCCATGAATTGTTCAAGATCATCTAGTGTTTTACACATTTTTCCATTCCAGTCTGCACGTAAATAACTCATAGTTTGAGTCCTTTTCTGCATTTCTAAAGTAGAGGAAACAGGAACTGCATCGCTGACTCGGTTGTTACATTATCTGAATCTACATAGGTGGGATCACTTGAATTATAAACAATCTTCAAAATCTCTTTGTCTGCCAAAATTGATTCTATAGACACATCATCGACTGCAAAATATTCATTTAATGATTTTCTAAGACAAGACAGTCTAATAACGTTGAGACTTCCCCAAACATTTCATTAAATGTCGGCTTAGTCGCAATATCAGTTGATTTTTGAGGTGCCATAGAATTTACAACTTCGAGAATTGCACATGGCAAAAACAATTTTCAATTGTCCGAGGCTTCACTAAATTCCATGTTGAACACAAAATGTGTACTGCATCAAAAGTGATTTTTTTTGTTGTATGTGTGTGCTAAACGATTTTTGTTTCATATTTAAAGAATAACAATGCATTAAATTGCACAGTATACTGTCCGGACTAAAAATCTTGCATTGTGCACTTTCTTTGGGTTCAATCATCATAAGTCAATTAGTTAATAAAAATAGACTTCAGCAATAATAAGAAAAAAGAATAAATATTATTTACTGCAGTCAAATGGAAAAATTAATCTGAATTAACACAATAACCTGTTACCCCACTCATATGTAGGAATAGCATTCTCACAGAATGCACAAGTTTCTGTTTCATTCTCCTATGTAGCCATATTTCTGAAAGTTTTTCAACTATTCACATTTGTGCATTATTTTAATTTTTTTGTCACAGTACATATTTTTTGCATTTATTTTGAATGTTTACACAAATTTTATCATATACAATTTTGATGCTCTCATCACTTGAGTATTAATGTATTATAAAATATTATGTTAGTTTTGGGGAGCTTTATTATTATTATTTTTAAAAAGTGCAAGTTTTAGAAACAGTCATTTTGACGACAAGCTTGTTTTGAGAATGAAGCATTTTGACTCTCCTAACATGAGTTTACTAATCTCAAGGAAGACCTAACTTGTCAATGGACATTATACTGAGCGAGCCTGTTTACGAACTTGGCGTCGTCAGGGTTTCCATACTGGGAGATATAGCGATGGTTTCGGCGCGCAAAAAATTCTTTTTCGGATTTAATTTATATTATTTGTTTACTGCTGAAGTATATTCTTGGATCATCAGATTTGGCTGTTATTCGTTGGTTGGAGGAATACATTTGAGCGAGTTGATGTTACCAATTCTTTTGTTTTCCCGTTCCATGAATAATTTTTATTATATTCCTGAAAGAATATCGATTGCATTGGTTGTAAATATTTTGCTAAATTTTGACATCTGCGAATTTTGAATTTCTCAGATTCTCATGAGATTTAACGGGGTCTTGTATTTCGTGGCAATTTTCCGACATTATTAAAAATGACCAACGATGAAGATAGGAGAATTTTGAGGGTCAAAGGTTGCCGAAAATTTTAACCACAGAATAAATCGTCAAATGAAACGTATTTGTTATTGTCAAGCAGAATGGTCTTGATTTAAAAATTAATGATGATATAATTAACAAAATTATTCATAAATAATTAATTTATATTAAAAAAGCTGCATTTTAATTTAGATGCCCCCTACCTCCCTTTAAAAAAGAACAGGAAAGTTTGTTCAAAAAGTGTGTGAAAAGAGTATACTATATCATATTAACATATCCGACACACATCAGGCAAAATTTCAACTTGGTATCCTACAACTTGCCTTTTTTATGACAGGTGTTGCAAAATGAACAGTGTAAAAACAGAAAATATTAAAAAAATAAAATAATAATAATAATAATTTTTATTTTGTTAAATTTTGGTTGAAACTTATTTTTAATTTTTTAAAATTTTTGTTTTGTTTCTGAGCGTGTTATTTGAATTTTTCATAAGGTTTCACACATTATTTAATTATTAAACCATGAGTATCACAAAGTAGTTCAAATTTAAGTCTTACATGACTATTTTTCTTTCCCTCTGTTTTCTCTTTTTAATTTTAATTTTTTCCCCGGAAAATAATTAATACTTTTCCTTATATACACACAAACATATATTTTCCTTGTAATGCTCATACGAAATATAACAAACATTGTAGATTATTTTAATATATTTTATTATTATTACAGTTAAAACCCCGATAATTCGGATTAATTGGGACCGGAGCCAATCCGAAATATCGAAAATCCGGATTATCCGGAGAATTAAAAAAAATGAAATAAAATATAACATACTAACAGAAAGTCACCTTTATGTTAAACTTATTGAATATTTGCAGACAGTAATAATGTTTACTTTGCTTAATTATTCCGAAAACATGTCAGAAAAAGTTTTTTTTAAATTCAGAATACGACGATGAAACTTGTTAATGTTATAAAGTTAAAATTATTTTCAACGTTAGAACACCAGAATATTGGAATTCCAAGCATACCGGTTTCGGTAGCATATAGCATACCTTCCTCAGTGCTAAAGATAGTGGAGATTTGCTCATATATATATAGGGAGGATGGGGATGGTCAAGAAACTTATCACTTGAATCCCCATCCTCCCTATATATATATGAGCAAATCTCCACTATCTTTAGAACTGAGGAAGGTATGCTATATGCTACCGAAACCGGTATGCTTGGAATTCGAATATTCTAGTGTTCTAACGTTGAAAATAATTTTAACTTTATCATATTGCACCAGGCAACAACCTATTATCGTTAATGTTATGTAAATTAGCCAATCGCTTCTCAAACTTGAAAAAAAAAAATGAACAAACCGATCCGAATTATCCGGAGATCAGGATTATCGGGTTTGTACTGTATTATTATTAAGAATGCAATTTGTAAAGATTTTCAATAATTTTTTTTTCTTACAAATGTATCTCTAAAGACCTGAATTGGAAATTGGCTGTTCATATCTAACAATTACTGTGTTTTAATTACTTGAAATATTTTTAAAATAAAATTGTTACTTAAAAAATCATTGTTGAGTGTTAAATTTTATTTAATTATAACCAAAAAATAAAAATCATATAATTTCCCCTCGTAGTAAAATGTATCATTATTTACAAAAAAAAAAAAAAAAAAGAAAAGTTTCTTGTTTTTGAATCTAACATACTGTTGAAATATTAAATTTATACCATTGATTAGAAGTTGAATGGATTTATCTTCCTATCAACTCTTCGTAATTAAAATAAGAATACTTTGTGTATGCAGAAACATGAAAGTTATATCATGTTTATTATATTGTCTATCCTCTTCGAAAATCGTATATAAAGAACTTCTTTCACTCGTTTTATTTATTTTTAAAGATAATTATTGCTAATTTACATACTTCCATCAGCATATTTAGTATGTACTTGAGGTGAAATTTTCCAAAAAATTCGAATCCATCGAAATTTTTATTCTATATTTAGTAGTTTTAAAAATAAAATATTTGATTAGACATGAAAAATTGTCTATCTCCAAAAATGACATGGGAATTTCTCCCCTCTTACTTCTCTGTGGGGGGTAAAGGTTGCTTAGTCATTTGTTTCTACCGCCAAAAATCTCGCCAGAACTCTTATGCGCGAATCAATACATTTACCTTGAATATTACTAGTATTTGCAATATATATGAGCATACAATAAGTTAAATATATTTTGTTTAATCAGTTAATCGTTTTTCAATGGAAAAATCTAAAAAAAATCAAATTTAAAGGGGTTTTTCTTCAAAATTCAATAAGGAACTATTTCTTTGCGCGGACATACACATCTCTCCAGTATAATGTCCATTGACAAGTTAGGTGTTCCTTGAGAGTAGTTAAATCAAGAAAATTTCTAATTTATTTTTTCAATGAAGACTTTGAACTTCTTATTTTCTGCTTCATTCTTAAATTTATTATTGTTTGAAAATATGTCAGAAATCTGTTATGTGGAAAAATATTTTTTTAATATCCTTTAAAGATTTTATTTTTTTATATTCAGCATAAAGGGCAAAATACAAGTCATATTATGATCTCTTTGTAATTAATAGCTAAACAGCTACAAGTTAAAATAAATTGTGTGATTTGTTTTGTTTATGCATAATAAAGTAATTTTGTTTTTATTTATCATATTAATAAATTTCTCGATTAATTTCAGCAATGAAATTACGTAATTTTGTTTTTCAGCAAATCCTGCTTCAGTAATTCAACTTGGGCATTATCTGTAATCAGATTGATCAAAAAATTGGCAAATTTTGAAATAATACTCATTTGCAATCATCTTAAGAGGCTACTTCACTTAGGCGAAAGCATGCTGAAGTTAATCTTAAACTTGTAAAGATATCTTATTTAATTTCAGTATTTTTTTATTGCATAGTTGAAATCGATCTGTAGAAAAGCTGTCTTTTATTTTTATTTATTTTGCTTTCACTTTCAGAACTAGACTTGGAATTAAAAGTATCATCATAAAAGGTATTCCTAGAAATAAAAAAACCTTTATAAGAATTGACCTCTGTTATCCAATGGAAAAATAAATCTTAAATATTGATATTTAAATGAGATACTTAAAAAAAAAAAAAAAAAAAAAAAAAAAAAAAAAAAAAAAAGTTACTTGATAAACATTAGTGAGCAGGTTTTTCTGCCTAAGTGAAGAAGCCCTTTAAATGTGAAATACTAGGGGTGTTCAAATATAAAGGTGCACAATGTTGTAACAACCAAACCGGTAGAAGTTTGAATATCTAGCTTCAGGATCCATGATTTATTTTAAAACTGTGAGAGTTACTTTTACAGTTATTAGCAAAAATTTCACAAATTACAGCATTTTTCTTCCTTTTTTCCTTGGCATTTGAATGTTCTGGCCAACAAACATGGCAGTGTGTGTGATGTAACTTTACTCAATGTACATTATATTTTGTGTGAAGAAAACTCTATTAATAAACTCTATTAAAAAATTGGATTAAATTAATAAGAACTTTCATAACTTTAATAAGAATATCAATATCGTTTTTGCATTCTTTCACATTAACTCCAGTGATATGTGAATATAAAACATATTTCCATTAATTATTAATGTTTTTAACTGAAGAGATTTTGATGCAATAGCCTAGATATAAGTGTTGTAATTAAAATTTATTCTACAGCTTTTTTCATTTTTAAAACATGTAGCTAACTTAATATATTAAAAAGAAATCATAATACACAAATAAGAAATAAAATAAAAATAAAAACTAATTATATCCTGTACTTTCCTCCACATTTTACAAAATATTTGTTTGCAGAAAGTCATTATTTATTAAATCCATAGTCACTAGTTTCTGACCTATTCTTAAAATAATTTTTATTTAGTAATAAATCAGCTTCCAATTACATGATAAAAATAAATGTCTTTCAAATGATCTATTTCAAATGAATAGAATAAATTCTATTTTCAAATGAAATTTAAGTATAATAATTTTTTAATTTAAATATAATAATTTTCGACACATGACAAACTGAATTATAATTCAAAATTATCATAATTATGACAGTAATAATTTATTTTATTTACAATATCTTTTCATACAATTTAAAGTTCTTTACTTATAATAAAACACAAATTATAATAAGAATTCAATTAAAAATTTTTGTTTTGAGTACATCATGTTTAAAAATCTAAACCAAGAAAAAATTATTACATCCATTACAACATCAGGAGAACATAACTGCAATCCAACAGCTTGTGAAATTCCCGTTATACAGAAGATACTGTTATTGAAAAATTAGGCTTGATATTTAATCTGAAAATAAGCAAAATAGACAGAAATAAATAAGTAAATCCAGAAATTATATAAAATTTATATTTCATGCAATTTCAAATATTTAATATACAATGAAATTTGAAAAATTTACATATCTGATTGACCAAATTTGCGTTTTTTAGGAACTAACTGATAAAATTAATAATTTTTACAAAGCTGATTGAAAAAATTCATTATCTTTCCACACTTGATCAACCAACAAACCTGATCGACAAAATTTGCAATTTTCTTGTGCCTGATCAACGAAATATGCGATTCTTAAGTGACCGAGAAGATTTTATATTTTCTCATGATAAATTGATGAAATTGATGATTTTTCCTGCGACCTATATACAAAAAATGAAATTTTTTCCAGTTGTAAATTGACAAAATTCGCAGGCCATAGGTTTGTACATCCCTACTCTTATGGATTCAAGATTACATACAATTGGTTTGATTTCACTTCAATATGTCTAACAAAAATGCCGAAGTCAGAATCTGCTTGTTCAAAATATCAAATTAAATCATAAAAAAATAAACAGTAATTATGCTAAAAATAATTAAAAATTTTATTTTTCACTTACATTACATCAAATATATCTCTTCAGCATGAACAAGTTTGTCCGTAAATCGTGGCACCAACTCTAGAAATCTTTCACGATCCTCAATTATTTCTTGTCATACAGCCCCGCAGTGAAACCCTTTATTGATGTTATATAAGGAAAGCAGAGAATGTACTGTTAAATTAGAATTGAGGTATCACTTGTCGGCATAAAATTTTTTGAATTTGCAAATTGAGTAAAGTAGGGATGCACAACCCGTGGCCTGCGGGCCAAAAGTGGCCTGCGAATTTCGTCAATTTACAACTGGAAAAAATTGCAATTTTTGTACATATGTCGCACAAAAAAATCCAAAATTTTGTCAATTTACTGCGGGAAAATATAAAATTTTGTCATTTAAGAATCACAAATTTCGTTTATCGGCATGGAAAAATCACGAATTCCATTAATCAAATGCGAAAAAAGTCAAATTTTATCGATGAGGATCGGAGAAACCGTCAGTTTTGCTCATCAGAAAGGGAAAAATTGCGAATTTTGCTCATGAAAACTCGAGAAAAAAAAGTAGCAAATTTTCCCGATTGGGCACGAAAAAATTGAGAGTTTTTTCGACCAAGCATGAAAAAATCGCTGATTTTGTCAGATGGATGCGAAAACTCACACATTTCGTTGATCAAGCAAGAAAAAAAATCATAAATGTTGTGGTTCCTCGAAAAAATTGCAAATTATCATCGAATGGAAAAATAGCATATTTTCTCGGTTTATCATATGAAAAAAAAAAAAGCGAATTTCGTCAATAAGGCACAAAAAATTGCAAACTTTGTCGATCAGAGACAAAAAAAAAAAAAAAAAAAAAAAAAAATTTCAAATTTCACTGATAAGACATTGAAAAATCACGAATTAAGTGATGATGAGTGAAAATATTGCAAATTTCGTTGATCAGCTGTGGAAAAATCGTATTTTTGTCAGTTTATCAAAAGAAAAAAAAAAAATCGCGAGTTTTATCTTGCTGCATAAAAAATGCAGATTTCGTCAATGTTAATACAAAAATCATGAATATTGATACTCGGTCGAAGAAAAATGTGTATATTATCAATTTACAGTGAAAAAAAGTGCACATTTCGTCGATCGAAGACCGAACAATTGCGAGTTTTATTGATCACATTTCGAAAAATAGCAAAATTCTTTGGTCAGAGATGGGAATATTGCAAATTTTGTTGGTCACACACAGAAAAATTGCTAACTACATCGATCAGACTCGAATAAAATCGAGAATTTCATCGATCGTGAGGAGTAATTTCGTGATTTTCGTCGACTGGCTTTGCAAAGATCACGAATTTCGCAGATAGGCTTTGTAAAAATCGCAAATTTGATTGATTGGCTTCGTAAAATTCGCGATTTTTATCGATTAGCTTTGAAAAAATCGCGAATTTTGTCGAACTGAATCGGAAAATCACGAATTTTGTCGATTAGGTCTGGAAAAATCACGAATTTCATCGATCAGGCACAGAAAAATTGTGAATTTTGTTATTCAGTCGCAATAAAATCGTGTATTTCGTCAATCAGGTTCGGATGAATCGCCAATTTCATCGATCATGCGAAGGAAAATTGTGAATTTCGTCTATCAGCTTTGCAAAAATCGCAAACTGTGTATGCTGACTTTGTAAAAATCGAGGATTTTGTCGATCGGCTTCATGAACATCGTGAATTTTGTCTATCGTCTTTGTAAAAATTGCAAATTTTGTAGATCAGACGTGGAAAAATCGTGAATTTCGTTGATCGGCTTTGTAAAAATCGTGAATTTCATCTATCAAGCATTGAAATATCGTGAATTTCATTGATTGTCGGAAAGAAAATAGCGAATTCTATCAATCAACTTTGTAAAAATCCGGAATTTTATTGATTGGCTTCGTAAAAACGAAAATTTCGTAGATTGGCTTAAAAAAAAAGTGAATTTCTTTGACCAGGCGCATTGAAATTGGAAAATTTGTTGATCAGGTGCGGAAAAATTATAAATCTCGTCGATTATGCGAGAAAAATGAATTTCGCTGATCATATGAAGGAAAATAGCAAATTTCATCAACCAACTTTGTAAAAATCATGAATTTTATCAATCGCTTTGTAAAAATCTCGAATTTTGTCGATCGGCAAGGTAAAAATCGCAAATTTTATCGATCAGGCACAGAAAAATTTAAAATAACGTAGATTAAAAAAAATCTTGTCAATCGGCTCCTTTTCTCTGCTTTGTTCAAAAAATTCACATTTTTTGGCACCAGCCATTTATGCTCTTTTTTTAGCACTTTTAATAAAACAAGACATAATCTCCTGAATTATGTCAAGGAATATCTTTAAATCTAGAAAATAATCCTTGCTATATTTGTTACATATAAAAATGTAAAAACTGCTGATATATCCTTAACAACTGAATTGGGTATTTTGACTGGGTAAGTGAACTTAAATGGGTACCCCCCTCCCAATCACACACATACATTCTCTTCTGAAACCACATATTTTTTTTTATCAGATTGTAGGCTACAGATCACCTCCTCTAACTCGAATTCTCTCCATGTTATTGATGTGGCCCTCGACCACTCAGATATATTTGAAAGTGGCCCTTCTCTTCAAAAGGTTTTTCATGTTTTTGTAAGCTACATTTTGGTGCAATTAACGATTACTTCCTCAATCTTTTGTCAAAATTACCGTTTTTGTTGAGATCTGTAAGCTTTACCCTGCGATTCTTTGATAAAACCAATATATTATTACTTTTAAAAGAAATTTTTTTACATTTTAAAAAATAATTGCCAAGATACAAATTTAATTATGAAATAATGTTTATTTGAGTGTAGAAAATAACAAGTATCACTACTGTTCGCATTTCTTTTAAAAAAGAGCAAAGCAGATTTTTTTTTTTTATTTATTTATTTATTTTTTTTTTTAAAGAATACTTTTGTTGAAAAAAGGGTTCTTTTTGTTTAATAAACGGGTGCTTTTAGGAATCACATTTAGAAAGTTTTGTACAGTCAAAAGAGAATTGTGAACAGAACCGTGCGAAAGGGGAAGAGGATGAAGGGGGCGTTAGATTTATACTATAAACGTCATTTTTGGGCTATCACAAGAAAAAGTTGGGAGCTGGCAGGGGGGGGGGGGTCAAATTGTAATTAAGCCTAGGGTGCAATTTTCTCTTTGAACGCCCCTGATTGCAAAGCATGAAAATCCCCTTTTTAAGCATTAAAAACCCAATTTTGAAGCAGGAAAATAAGTTTTTAGAACACAAAAATTTACTTCTGGCATTAACTTCTGTTTGTGTCCCTTAGATGAAATTTACATTTTTTGATGAATTTTTTGACTGAATCTTCAGTTTCATTGCGATTTTTGGACAAAATTTGTCGGGGTTTTTTTTGCAAATCTTCTGGCGAAAGTTTCCGTTTTTCATGATCTCTTGGCGAAATTTCTCGTTTTTGATGAATCGTTTGACAAAATTTTCCATTTTCTTGCGATTTTTGGATGAAATTTGTCGTTTTTTCAGGATCTTTTGAAGAAATCTGCCGTTTCTTCGGGATTTGTGATGAAATTATCTATTTTTTCACGAATTTTGCCAGAAATTAGTCGTTATTTCACTTTTTTTTGACAAAATTGGCCGTTTTCTGAGATTTTCTGACAAAATTACATGTCTTGTGGGACGCATAAGAGCAGTGGCGTAGCTAAGGGGGGGGCAAGGGGGGCGTCCGCCCCGGGCGCCGAGGCCTAGGGGCGCCAAGTTGAGAGAAATTGTTATATATCTATATTGGGGTGGGGGCGCAAAATTTCTTGCTGGCCCTGGGCGCCAAAAAACATGACAGTAGGTGGCTACGCCACTGCATAAGAGCTATCTTTTGCGTTCAGTCAACAATTTTTTACGTAATTTACGCGCTATAGTACGTCTGCATTATCGCTGAAAGGCTGCGGTTTTTCAAATACAGGGCAAGATGAGTGGTTTTTTTTGAGTGATAAGGGTGGGGGGGGGGGGGGCTAGTTTTTGGTTGAAGGGCAAGAGGGGCAGAGCGACCCTCGAACGACCCTGAAACCCTCAGGGTCAAACTCTGTATATGTTTCAATATTTTTATAGTTTGGCATACATTTCATAATATTTCCAAGACACTGATGTGCATAATAAATTTTGGTACTACTTGGTTATTCTGCCGACCAAATTACTGTCGCCAACTTCTAAGATTAAATGCCAATAATGGTTGATCACAAATGCCACATTCACTTGACATTAAACATGATACACATGTTAGTTATATCATCGAATGATTATTTTAATTAGACTTTTATTGATGTTCTACTGAAAATTTTTCATTCTTTCTTTATTATTCATTTTAAATGGGTCAATTTGTATAACTTGGCTAATAGTTTGCCGATTTGTATAATGCATCGAAATTGGTCAAAAGGATAACCAAGTAGTATTTAAATTTTTTATTTAAAATGTAAAGTAGATATTAAAATTCTTTTATTTTTCCTGCCTTATCTTTACAGTACTAAGGGTAAATAAATAATGAATCATCAAATCAATTGCCCCTTCCTCACTAAAAAAATTACCATCTTCTGTTGTTTTATCACTTATTTATAACAATAAGTTTAATGATCTAAATCTTCTACTACTACAGAATTTTCTTCTTTTTCTTAAATCTTAATCACATTTATAGTTTTATTTTAGAAATTTTATTAAATATTACTATATTTTTAGTATCTCAGAAAACAGAAGAAATATTTGTATACACAAAGGGGGAGAGGGAATGTCAATATAAGAACTCCTTTAGCAAACAGGAAATCAATCAACTTTTGATACATGAAATATAAACTAAACATTACTGCCGTAAAAATGTACTTTTGAAACTATTTTCTGGTTTAGAAATCATATTAAAAATAAATAAGAATTTTTATTCTATCTTTCGATATTTTAATTTACACTTATCAAAATGCTTATCTGAAAAGCAGAGTGGTAATTTATTTCCATTCAATTATGAAGAATATTTTACTGGTTTAGTCGCAAAAATAACAGATGGTATATGCTGAAGGCATAGCATATACCCTAGAGTATGTTCATACTAGATTTCTTGAAAAACAGAGGGTATATGGTGCTTTTTAAAAAGATCCAGAAGGCATACAGCGTATACCTTCCACTGCATCTCTCCTTCTACTATTCAATAGAGGCGTAGGGAATTTTCAGAAAATCCAATATAACAATTATTTATTTTAACAGCTAGCAGATTGTAACATAACAGTTGGAAATTATTATTACAAAATTTACACAATTGAGTTGTTCCTCACAACAATAATTTCTCACTTTGATAAAATAACCATTTACATTGCATTTTATAAAAAATTAAATGAACAAAAATAGAAAAACTTATAATTATCTAGTGCTAAATAAACACGGTTATTGCGTCTTAAATATTGTTAACACTTTAATATCTTGTGGCAATGAAATAAATTAATAGTAATTGAATTTATTTCATAAATATTATAGAAACAGATTGTCAGATTCTTCATCTGCTTTCATGTAGTTTTGATTTTAAATATAATCATGAAAATAATCCTGGAAACAAATAGAAAATATCATCACAAACGAACAATTTTATAAAAACATTAAATCATCAAAAGAAAAAGAAATTACACAATTAAGAAAAACCAGTAAAACTATTTACGTTATACTTCTGAAATAATACTTTTAGGCCTAGCTTAATGTAAACAACAATGTAAAACACAAAACAATAAATTTAAAATGAAATACCTGTTTACATCCTTGGAAAATAATATTATAAAGCTAAATTTTACATTAATTTCTCCTTCAAATTTAATTATATAATCTAAATATAAACAATTAACTATGCAGAAAGAACGTCATACGTTACACATTATGAATTCCTTCATTTCTCAATCTCTCAGCAGGCTAGCCAGCCAAATGTAAACACCAAAGTTTTGGAATACCGGCTGCTGGAGGGCGCTATGGTCACTCGCTAAATTTCTCCCATAGAAGTGAAAAGGCTGATATATTCAATGGCTGTGCTTGACAAGAACAAAAAAAACACTCCTATAACAGAAGTTGACAAAAAGGATGCCTATAATTTATTAAAAAATAAAGCATAAAGAATTAATTCATGAATGTTTTATGCATAATATAAAATGCTTGCTATGTGAGAAAGGATATAATAATATATTTCATAGAAATTTGCTTTGGGGATGAATCTGTTTTATTTTTAAAGAAATTATTATTAATTTGCTTTGTAGGTGGCTTTAAAAAGTGTTTTTTAATCAGAGTTTTCAGCATCATAGAAAATCAGGGAATTTCAAAATATATGGAAAAATTCAGGGAATTTTTAGATATTTTCTAAAGAGTCAAGGAAAAGGCTTTGAGAAAAAATTAAAAATGACACAAAATTCCTCAAATAGTATCGAAGAAAAAAAGTCTAGAAATTTAAGAGCCATCATCCAGAAAAAATCTTCAGTTTTGATAAAGGAGTGTGAAAATAAGTAGCAAATTTCATTGTATGCCATATGGATTTGGTCTAGGAATTTGTCAGTTATGTTTTACTGGGAGCCCTGAATGAGCAAATTAGTTATATCAGAAATAATTGTGACATTGAGTAAAAGTGCTAAATATTTCGCAAAACGGAGAAATCTTCATTTCCAGAACATGAAATCTGGATGTGAATTTAAAACGACAATTTAAGGGCCGTAAATATACTATAATGTTATCAACTTTTTGGCAATTTTGGATCCCTCTTCCCTTTTCGATATCATACTTTATCACAGTGCTGTGCATTGCATTATCCTTTTGAATGTTAGCATTTTTTATAAAATAAAATTCTCTTTTAAAGCATGATTTATTTAAAATTCTTGATTTGTTAAAGAGATATCTTTAGAACCTCTGCATGTGTTTCTCACTCATCAAGTATTAAAATGTGCTTTAATTTTTTGTTGTTGTTGTTTGTTTTAAAGATGTATTCAAAAAAATATTTTTCCACCTTCAACAGCTCGAAATTCTCTGAAACATTTTCAGACCATTTTTAAAAATAAAAACATGAAATTTGCTGAGGTGATTTTTAAAGAGATGTATAAGAGGCCATGTGATTTAATTTTTCACTCAGTTAATTAAAATTTGATTTATATTCACAGCCACCGCAAAGAAATTCTTCGGGAAGGTTGAACTCTCATGGGGATTGGGCCATTTGTATCACATGATTTGGCACAAAATGAAAACCCGCCAGCGTCATTAGTAAATGCACATGCAGTTTTGTTGTCATTTATTTAGAAGAAAATTATTGTAAAGTCGATTGTATGCGAGTAATTTTTTCCAGATATTTATTTGATATTTTATTTTCTGTGTGTTTTGTTGTGTTTGCATTTTTTAACTTTATCGTAAAAACTATGCTGAAATCAATTTTGAATTTGGTTCGGGTTTTTTTTTAACAGGCCTGTTACTGTTGGAAAAAAAAAAGACAATAAAAATAGTTTGAAAGTCATACCTCTTTTTAAGCAACTTTGTACATAGAAATAATTGTTAATCCTTCACACACAATTAATTTAATGAAATTTTATATTCAATCTTAAAAGAGAATTTTGATGCATGTAACAAAAATATACTCCATGTTTAAAAGGATTTACATTTTTTCTTCATAAAAAATAAATCTTATGGACACATTAAATAAGTTCATTTTATGAATAAATACATAAAATTTGTAAAAATTGCTATTTGTAAGCCGAAAAATCAAAGAACATTTTTCAATTTCTTATAAAAAATTTAAATATCTTATAAATTTAATAGATTCCTTTCTTATAACAATCTTTAATGACTGTCATGACCCTGATTTTTCTTAAACTGAAATCTTTGGCACCTTTACTATTTCAGCGCCTGTGTTTGCCACACACATTGCACACTGGGGTAGCGTGCCAGTGTATTATTTTTACTATCTTTGAAAAAGTTCCTTTACTAAAAAATAGCATGCTATTTTTGGAAGACTCTTTGTTTTAAATGTATATATTTCTAAAGTTTTGAATAACAATTAAAGTAAATTTTAAGAAAGAAGTTATTTTGTAGGGAGTATAATAACTATTTTGATGTTATTTCCAGAACAAATAGAATATCCATATACAAAAAATGTAAATACTGATAGAAGATTAGCCTTCAGCGGATTCTCTGGTGTTGGGTTGACCTTATTTCCAACTAGATTGCTCTCAGAAAATCACGGGTGTGTAGTTTTATTATAGAATAATTGACTACCATTTCTGATTTTCTGCAAGCAAGTGGAAATCGTCTGATGCCCATGGATAACAAATTTATTACTACCGGAAGGATATGGATTTATTTTAAGAGTCCCATTATGCCAAAATAAGAGACAGTGAAGTAAGTTTATTGAAGTAACATCAAAAATAATAGTAATGTTCCCTAAAAAATAACTTGTTATTGCATTACTCACTAAATTATGTTTTCCGAAATATAGCATGTTATACTCAAAACTATGGAAAAACAAAATCACACAATAAAAATGTAAGTACAAAAATAATTTAGTTGAAAATATTTTTAAATGATAAAGTTGTGAAATCTAATTTTTTCCTTTATGTATTTCAATTTTTTTATCATAAAATTGTAAAACTTATTCAAATAATATAGTAATACTATATTTTAAAAACAGCCTACTTATGTTTCATCTTGTAATCAACAGATGGTGCTTGTATCGTGCTTATTTTAAAAGAACACCAGAGGGCGCTGTTTTAACAATGTTTATAAACAATCCTGCACCTCTTGTTTGCATTTGTTAATTTGGTTTAGCAGGATTTTATTTATAAAAAATTTGTAATTATTAAATAATAATAACTTGTCTTTTATTATTTTACAGTTGTTCAGCTTTTTAAAAGGTAAATAACTAGAATTGAAGTAAATATCTGCTCAAAGTCTTAACCACTTTCATTCAATGTTTGTTTACAGACATCTATAAAATAACACTATTTCAAGAATTATAATGTTAACTTTGTTTTATTTAATGTTTTGTAATAATCATTTTTTGTTTAGTAATTGTAATTTCTTGGTAACATACAGTTTTCATTATATATTAATCCTTCTCTTTGTTTCTTTTTTTACTGTTTTTTTTAGTAAAATTAGACACAAAATTATAAATCATTAAAACATTTTTCTCCTCATTTATGACTTTTTAATCATTATAAATCTTTTATTATTATTATTATTGTTCTATGTCAAAATTAAAAAAAAAAAAAAAAAAAAACTGCTTGCTCAAAACAATATTTTATTTCATTTCTATAGAACTTTCATAACAGATTTTTCAAACAAAATTTTTTATTCATTAAAAATATAAATTATTATAAATGATGGTAGTTTCTTGCTTGCTTATTAGTTTATATCTAATAGGTTTAACTTTTGATAGTTATTTTAAGATTATGCATATAAGGTTTTTTTCAAGAAATAAAAATTGCTTTTTTAAATATTAATCTGAAATTAAGAATACTCCAAAATGCAATAGACTCTCTGAAATCTGTAAAGCTTGGGAATAGAGGTTGTGCAGATTTTAGAATTTTACGGATGTCTGGTCATTGCTTTATCTTTTTTAAACATTAACTTGAATGTAATATATTAATTGAAGTTACAATAAATGATTATAGTACAGTAAATCATTTAATGAATTACATAAGTAAATAATAATCTTAAATATGCATAATAAAATGAGAAAAATTTTTTGTGAAATATTTAAAACTTGCTTCATAAAAGTACATTACTAATTTACATAAAAAAAGAAGTTCTATTTCATGTTTAGTCAGACTGATAACAAAACAGCTTGATTAATATATTGGTAAATTTGGTTTTATTGTTTACGTCTACCATGAAGTTTGGATTTCAGGGAGTCCTCTGTATATCTGAGGTTATCTTATTTTACCATAAAGTACTGAAAGTAAGGCCTCCTACCACTTTTAAACAATTCTGATTTTTCTTCTGTTCTCGAATATAAGCCCACCCCTCCCCACACACACACACCAAAAAAGAAAAGTTGTAATATTAATTTTTATTTTCATAATAATTATAATAAACATAGCTGTATAGATTATCTCTTTATTTAAATTATAAATCTTCTTTAAATTTAATTCAATTTGCATTTGAATAAAAAAAAGCATCTTGATAATCGGGATTTTACTAGGGATGGGACGAATATTCGGTATTCGGCCTATTCGGCCCTTTTGCCGAATATTCGGTTGGCCGAATATTGAAGGCTTGTTGACCGAATACTTCGGCCGAATACCTGTAGCCGAATATTTAGAGATATCTTGCCGAATATTGCTAAAATCTCGCCGAATAGTGAAAGATAGCTTGCCAAATAAATTTCTGATTTAAAGAATTTCATTCTTGCAATTTTTTTCCGCTAATCCAAATTGGTTTCTTCATTTATGAAGTCATTCTCACTCTTACTTACAAAATATAGAGTTATTCAGATACTAAAAAATATACAGCCTTTCTGCATTTCCTATAAAAGTTAGTGATATTCTAGAAAATGCTGCCCAAGTTGGAAATTTAATTGTACGGGAAATGTCATCATTACAGAATGATATATTACAATTCAAAATATAAAAATACTGCCTTATTCTAAAACTCTCCAATATTTATTAATGTCTGCAAATTCCATGCAGATATAAAAAAGGCTCTTATGAAATTCATAACTTATTTTCTATAAAGTAAGAAATGAAAACATTTATTCACTAGGTGTGTTAATGAAGATTTATTTTCAAAATTAAATATAATATATCACCATTCCAAATACAACGGTACATCTGAAAGCAGAACTGGTGTCAAACTCGATACACATTAGATGACACAACTTTCTTTATGAAGATGGCTTTATAAATATTTTAATATAAATTCTAAATACTCAACAAAATAATTTCTTCATTCTATAGTTTTCACTTTTAAATAATTATTTGCATAATGACTGACTTAAATATGTAACATTATTATGTATATATTTTTAATTTACATATTCCTTCATTCATGTTGTTATCAATTTCTGTTTATCCTTTTAATGCTTGTTGAATAAGTGGAATATTGAAGTTGAATGTTGTATGAGCCGATTCAAATGTCAAAGATTTTGTTAACATATGCATTCTACTTTAAGCATAACCTTTTGCTTTAACGTAATTTGTAATTTAAAGCTTGGCATCTGATTTCAGAACAGTCTCGTTCTTACAAATTTGCTTATCACTTGGGACACAAATTCTAAATGATCAAATTTACTTCATTAAAGGTTATTTCAAAAAATATGTCCTTGTGAGTTCTGAGAGAGAGAGAGATTAAGAATATTATTGATTTTGGATACAAGAAGTATCAGTTGATAGTAAAAGTGAAGTACATTCTTCATATTTTAATGGAAATATTTTCCCATCCTGACTTACTAAAAATCAATTTGATGTACATTAGAATAAAGGATATAATGCAATTTCATAATTTTTTTTGTGTTAAAATTTAAAAATACATTTAAAAGCACATTTAAGAGTAATAATTATTAATGAGCTCCTGTTTTTTAATTATATATAATAAAAATTTATTTTCTTTATTAGAAAAAAAATTTTACTATTCGGCCGGCCGAATATTCGGTATTCGGCCTAAAATTTGGCCGAATATTCGGTATTCGGCTATTCGGCCAAATCACTATTCGTCCCATCCCTAGATTTTACATGATTCTTCAAGACTAATGAAGTAAATTAAAAAAAAGAAAAATCTGTATCTCAAAAACTATTGAATATATTTAAAAAAAAATAACTGTGAAGTAAGAGATATATATACTATAACTATTCCCAGAAACTTAAAAAAAAAAATTCATTGAAAATTAAAAAAAATAGTTTTGAGCGTGCACTGTACTCTTAAGTATATAGATTTAAGTAAGTATATTTCTTTTTACTAAAATCTTTGTTAGAAAATACTATTGTTTTCTTTCTATTTTATATATATATAAAGGGAAAATTGTAGAACAAAGTAAAACTTTGCTCTTTTTTTTTTCCCCCCCAAGTTTCTAATGTTGAACTAAAGAAAATATTATCGTATTTACTCATGTATAGTGTACATGTGTGTATAAGGCGCACCCCTACTTTACAAGTAAAAATGGCGATTTCTTAAAATCTCGTACATAACGCACACCATAAATTTGATACGCTAATGAAGAATGACCAAATGAATTTCAGTAAAAAAAAAAGTCAAAACAAACATTACACCAGACCAGAAAACAAGACAAAAATGTATTTTTAGACTTCGGGCAGTAAGAGAATGACGGGAAATAGGAATGAGTGACGGTTAAGAGAATTGCTAATTAGCGTTTAGATAACACCATTAGCTCTGTTGTATAAAAAACTGCAAGGAATGAAATATGCAGTAATACTTCAATTAAGTAACATTTTCCGAGTTTTAATATCTTTGAATGATTTTTTGTTTCATATGTATATCGTTTGACTGCATCCAACAGTAACAAATTATTCTGTGTATAAAGCTCATCTAGGAGTTTTGCCCTAATTTTTTGGAAAAAAAGTGTGCCTTATACACGAGTGAATACGGTACGTTATATTTTATATTGAAATCTATAATTATCAAAAATAAAATAAAACATTCTTTTTTTCCAAAAATTAATGTAAGTGAATTTGGATGTGAAATCTCCAAACAAAAAAACAAAATGCATATACAGTGTCTCACAAAAAAATGATGGGACACTTGTGCTTTATAAAAAGAAACTGCAATAAAATAAATAAACGAATATGTGCAAAAAATTTTTGGGTGTGTTTCATATTTAAAGTTAGTAACAATTATTACATAACATACATTTTGTCAAAATATTAAAATATTAATTTAGTAAAAATACAATTGTTCAGAATGGAGAAAAAAATGGCTCACATAAGTGATAGGACACTTACTTTTTCATCAAATATTTACCCAAAAATTTTACTTTTTAAAAGGTTTTAATATTTTGTTGGATTTCTTTTAACTCTTAAAACATGATTTAATCTTTTTGGGATAGATTCGACTAATTTTTTTGTGATTTCTGGGGTGATTTTACCTCATTCTTCTTGAAGCACCGATTTTAGTTGTTTTGAAGAAATGGTGTGTTTGCGAATTCTTGATTCCAATTCTTGCCAAATATTCTCTATGGGATTTAAGTCTGGAGATTGTGGTGGTGTTTTTATTATTTCAGGACAGTTATATAGCAGCCAGAGGCTAACGTTCAGAGCAGTGTGCTTGGGGTCATTGTCCTGGTAGAATTTAAAATCGTTATGAAGGTTCAATTTTCGTGCTGAAGATTTCAAATTTTGCTTTAAAATATCAATATACTTGTACTGATCCATTATACTGTCAATAAAAACAAGATTACCAACTCCAGCGGACGACATACACCCCCATACCATAACTCCTCCTCCACAGGCCCGTAACCAGATGGGGGCCAGGGGGGCTGAGCCCCACCTAGCTACCTCTTGAGCCCCCCTTAGACATTTCACTTCTTTCAATAAAATGTATATTTTAACTGACGCTAATCTGAAGGGAAAAAACTATGCTTGCAAAATAATTATTTAGATCTTTCAGTTGCTGTAAATGAAACGAAAAATACCAAATATTTTACAATCAGGAGGATACATTGTGATGCATTATTTTGCGATACAATTCTCAGAATGTTAAATACGATAATAAGGACATTCCGTCTTCTGAAAAAAATAACCCCATATGTACTAACAGCAGCCATCTTATGTTTTGGTACAAAGTAAATGATCTTTTGAATCTTGTGAGGAGAATCTATAATCCATTAGTACCTCCGCTGAGTGGGACGGTTGAAACGGAAATAGACATGTGTTATTCATCTTGATGGGTACCGTATTTTCGGGAATACCCGCCGCACCCACCGTAAGCGCCGCACCAATGACAATCTGTTAAAAAAAAAAAGTACATCGACGTAAGCGCCGCACCATCGTAAGCGCCGCACCCAAGCTGCTGATATTTATACAGTATAAATCTCTAAATTCCAAAATCGTTCGTAGACGCGGCTTTTAGTTATTTCCGAATTTTAGTGATCTTCAAAAAACAACTTTAAAATGTAAGTAAAAATTATTGAAAATCATCATTAAAAAAGAAAAAAAATCACATATTTATAAAAAAAAATCATAAATGGCACATTAAGTTATTTAACAGCAAAGCCAAGCATTTAATCTTATTAAAATTAAATATACACAGAGCATTTTCACGATTACGATTTTATTTATATGTTAGTATTTAGTTGCTTTAATTTAGGCCTACTGGTCATTACTTTTTCCCCAATTACAATGATATTAGCTCAATCTCTGTAATAAAATTCCTTTGTTCCAGGCCTAATATTTTATATAAACTGTTTATGAATTTTTCTGTTGATATTTCTTTGTTTTCTTATTTTACTATATCAAGATAAATAAACTTGGAAATGAATTAGAAGAAATGATTGGTACGGCCATCTGTCGGCAAAATGCAGAATATAATCTAGATTATACTAAAAAGTTAAATACATTTTTGGTGCTGCCATCTGTCGATAAGATAGGATAACTGAACTATATAAATATAAAACATTTGATGATCATTTATGCTATCTGTATTTGAGGTTTCCAGATTTTAGAGACTGTTACAGTATATAAAATATTTTCACTTGAACAGTTAAAAAAAAAAATTTTTTTTTCACTTAAGTGCCTAAAAAATATATTTAAAATGTAAAGAAATATCGTATAGAGACACTGACGAAAAAAATAAAATAAATAAAATAAGCTGTTGAAGAAAAAAATCATTGGACGAAAGACACTTAGATTTAATGTATGCAAATGCCTTAAAAACTGTAGTAAAAATATTACTGAAAAATGTGATGTAATAAAGCGTATTGCTATAAGAAAATATTTTTTAAATGCATACTAGTTTATGTTAACTCCTCAGATTACTGCAAAAAAAGCAACATTTTGTCACTGGATCAATAACAAACAGAGAAAAATATAATAAATATCAGAAACTTATTTATAATATTATAATCTTACCTGTAAATATTGCAGAATCATTTTTCCCTTGACTGTTGATTTATTATTATTATGTATTTGTTTTTCAATTTAATAACGTTTCCTATCACTGATCCGTTATAAATAGCAGGTATGTAATTTTAATATTAAGATTTCAATTTTTTGTAATATTTATAAAATTTTCTAAAAAAATATTGGATTACATATAATAAGAGAACACTACTTCAAAATATCTTTAAAATATGAAAAATTATTATTGGAATGAAGTGAAAATATAGAAAAAAATATATACAAGATTTTATCAACATGTTTAAAAATCTTCAAATCCATCAAAATCGGAATTTTCACTGTCGGAATTAAATAGTTCTAAAAATTGTTTATCAGTTAATACGTCACAATTTTCATCTTCACTATCATCAGATTCAGATGAATCATCACTAACTGTATTTTCTATGATATTGGCTGCTTTGAAGCCCGACATAATAGTTTTAGCACTAATGTCTTTCCATGCCGATGAAACCCACGACGCTACTTCTTCGTAAGTGGCTTTGCGCATTTTTCCAGAATTTGTAAATGAATGTAGCCCTTCCATCATCCATTTTTCCCACAGTTTTCTTACTTTGGACTTGAAAGATTTATTCACAGCCAAGTCAAGAGGCTGTAAAACTTTAGTTAATCCGCCAGGGATTATTGCTGGCTCGGCTGAGACTTTTTTCAAAGCAGTTTTTACGGAATCACCTTTGTGGGCACTCATTGAGTCCATAATAAGAAGCCCACTAGGCTGAAAAAAAGAATTTTTTCTTTTCCTCCACACTTCCGCCAGCCACTCATACATGATTTCCTCCGACATCCATCCCTTTTCGTTACACCGTATTACGACGTCGGAAGGAAAATTTGCCTTAGGCATAGTTTTGCGCTTGAAAATAATTAGTGGTTTTAATTTGTCTCCATTCGCAGCGCAAGCTAAAACACAGGTAAATGAGGTTCGCTCATTACCAGTTGTTACGATGCCGATTGTTTTTTCCCCAATGGTGTTAACAGTTCTACTGGGGGGGCAATCAAAAGTTAATGGAACTTCATCCATATTAATAATCTGTGCTGTTGAAAAGTTGTTTTCCTTGATTTTTTCAGCGACATACTTTAAAAAAGATGCTTTTGTCTTTTCCCAATCTGCAGGCAGTTCTTGTCCCACAGTTGTCCTGGTTCTTACAGACAAATTATTTCTCGACATGAACCTAAAGCACCAGTTGGGACTACCTTTAAAATTTGTAAATCCCATGTTCGATGCCATAATCCTCGCTTGAAACCGTATCTGAACAGTTGAAACGGGCATTCCTTTTTCCCTTTGCTCCTTTACCCACTTGGCTAAATTTCTCTCCAGATTTGGCCAAACAACAACGCCACTTCTTCGTGCCCTCTTAGATTTTGGCATTTCCTTCAAAATAGATTTTTCAGCTCTCCATCTCCTTACGCAACGCTCATCAACTCCATATTCTCGTCCTGCAGCACGATTACCTATTAGCTCTGCCTTATCAACCACAGCAAGCTTGAAAGCGGCGGTGTAACTTTTTAACTTTTTGGGAGCCATTTTCACTTGAAAAAAAAAAATAAATTGCTTAAATAAGAGCGTCAGACAAAAAGAGCAGAACAGTACCTATGATATCAATATATCATATATCATTGAATATGACGATGTTAGGTAACAAATTGATAAACTTATCTGGTTCTCCAGTTAAAAAAAAAAAAAAAAAAAGAAAAAAAGAAAAAAAAATCCTTTCTTTTAAAATAACTAAAAAAATCATGATCACAACAGGATCTACATTACAGTTGAAGTTATAAATATATCGCCCCTTTTCTCATTTTAGTAATACTTAAACCAATCCCTTAATGTAACGGTCACCGAAATCCCAGCACATGTATTTCACTTTGTCCATACCTTATATGGTCATAGAAAACCGAATGTGGTTTTCTTATTCCAGCTGCTCTACAATAAAAATGCTGCATAAGATGTTTTGCGCGTCGTACATATTCCAATATATCTCCTTCTCATGATACCGCTCCTTATATGGTATACATTCGCAAATGTTAGACCGCTTCATGAGCCCCAAAGCCTATCCCACAAAATTCCTTTGCTTTTTCAAATTCCAATATCAAGGTTTAAACTCTTTTTTTCGCCAATTAGCGATTATCTTGTTAATATGCTAAGTACAAAAATCTCTCTCTCAGAAGAAAAATATTGCACGTATATTTTGGCCAAATATCATATACATGCCAAACATTGTAACCTTTGGCGATATCTGACAACTGATGTTATCTTGGTTCTGACTAAAAGAACGGACACTTTCACTTCTTCTCTTGGCCTGGCCCTGCTGTAACTACCAATAATTACGTTGAGCGTCCTACTCTCTCGAAAGGGTGAAAATAAAACTTTACTTTAAAGAACCTGGCTGCATATTTATCTTTTTATCGATCTACTTTTCACGGCATTAATGATAACTTGTAATAGTCGATATTAAATCTGCAAGATACCGTAATTACCCAAGACATTTTCATTACAGTACCGTAAAATAATTCTCAGCTAAAAAGAAAAAAAAAACGTGTTTGTAGTACGCAATTAAAATCCAATCGGAAATAGGCGCAATTACTTGCGCCAATGAGAGGAGCGCAGCAGGATGCTAGCTTCCTCCCTAGCATCTTTTCCTAGTAGCGTTCAATTCTAAGTGCTGTCAGCCATTTTTCTTCCTTAACACTCTGAAATGTAAAATGGCATGGCTTACTATCTTATGTTTTTGTTCCAACTTCCATTTTTTCTTCTTTACCGGCATTCGGCATTTTTCCAATCTTCCGATCTTTTGTTTACTTGTTCAAATCAATCGCTTATCTTTTCCGATCGTCGCTGATGGGTACGTTCATCCTGGTCTTATCGTTCCGTCCGGTCGCAATTCGCAAGCATCGCGAATCGCAACTCGCAAGTGGCTGTCTTGCATTTCTCCCATCGCAAGTCAGGAACGCGTTTGCTCAACTCGGAGGGGCGTATCCAGTTTCGGATTGCCGCTGCTATTTAAACCGGGAGAGATAGATTGTGCGGGGGATTTTGAAGTGATGTTATGTTTCAAGATAGTTGATGTTACCGTCAATATGATATAGTTTCAGAAATGTGTTTTTAACTCATCCAGTTTTAAAGTTTTAAAGTTAACATCTAGTTGCTTGCCGTGTCTCATTTTTACCAGCAGTCGTAACCCATTTGTGTTTTAATCAAGTCTTCATGTTCATGTGTGGATATTATTAGCTTCAGTTAAAAACTCTACGTTTTCTAAAAACTTTTCATCGAAATAGTTGATGTGCCATACCATGGGAATTTGTTTTCCAATACGTTGATAGAAGCCGTCCATAAGTGAGTCTGTTTTGTTTGTTTTCATTGCTATCCTAGTATTGTTATATGCCATGCCATGCCATTCAATAAGTAATATTATTTCATTACATAGAATGTTTTAATTTAAATACAGATTTGAACTTATTCTCTGTTTACATTTTACCAGTTATATTTTCATCTAAGTTTATACATATTTTATTTAAACTTGAATATTATTTCATGACATAGAATAATTTTAACTGAACTTGTTTCTGTTCACGTTATGCCTGTTATATTTTTCACCTGGACTTATACATGTTTTGTTTAAACTTGCACTTATTTTTCGTTAATAAACGTTAGCCTTATCTTTACTGAAAAACAGTTTCTTTAATGTCTTACACTACACTGTCACACTGTCACCAATACTTACTCTCTTAGGTCACCGTAGTTGCACTGTTATAAGCTGCTAAATTTTAGTTTGTTTTAGACGGTTCTTGTTACAGAACCGATCACGGGGTTATGGGCCGGAAGCGAATACGCTTTTAAACCCTTTACGGCGGCCATAACCTAATTGGTGACATTTCAAAATTTTTTTTGACTGTTGTTTGTAGTATGCGGCCATTGGACCTCCGAGTCACTTTAGAGGGGGGGGCCGCAATATAGAATTTTTTTTTGAAGGCTATATGTTTTTTTTCTTTCCTATTGACATGAAATACAAAAAGGTTTTTTTTAGGATCACTTATAATAGAAATTTTTGTTGATGTACTATCTGATTACTAAGTACGTTATTTACTAAAAAAAAAAAAAAAAAAAAATTTTTTTTTTTTCCTCCTTTTTTTTTATGTAATATCTTCTGTTTAATGCATGGCCATGGCTAACATACAGGTATGCATAACAAAACTGAATTCTCACAATTATGGAACTTGGGCAGCTGACGTTAAGTATCTACTATTAGATAAGAATGCGTGGAGCATAGTAAATGGCACTGAAAAGGCTCCTGATGAAAGTGACTCTGTAGCGACAAAGGAATATAAATCCAGAGTCAGATCTGCACTATCAGTTGTATATTTAAATGTCGAAAATGAATTCCGGAGAATCATCGAAAATATCGACGACCCTCATGAAGCCTGGACTAAACTTAAATTGCATTTTCAGCCTGATAACCGGGCACGCCATATGCAATTATTTGGCGAAATTCTTTCCTGTAAGATACAACCTGAAGAGCCCGTCGATATGTTTGCAGCTCGCCTCCAAAGGCTTGCTGACCAACTGGCTGCAATAAATGAGCCAATCAAAGAAACTTACCTCACATTTCAATTGCTTAGATGGCTCCCGAAGAAGTTCGACAACATGGTGCAAGGGATTCTGCGATGGCCAGACGAACAGTTTACGTTCAAAAGTGTTCTTACAGAATTAGTCACAGAGGAGTCCCGTATCAAACTACGAGAGGACGACAGAGTGGATGCCGTGCAGTCTCATTTCTCCAGAGCCCGTTCCTCAAAGAAGTGTTCCTTTAAGCCTAAGTTCAGAGGTCGGTGTCACAAATGTGGACGCAGAGGACATTTACAGAGCCAGTGTAGAGTGCCTGATGTCACCCGCCAGGAATCCTGTCTTAGCTCTAGTTCCAGAAGTTCCATGATGCCTAGAGACTCCTCCAATTCCGGTTCCGTGGTGTACAGAGACTCTTCCAGTTCCAGAAATTCTTCTTTGTCCAGAGGTTCCTCCTTTTCCAGAAATTCATCGAAAGACTCTTCCGTATCCAGTCCTGTCCGTGCTCAATCTGATGGTCATAGATCCAGAAAAGATGTGCCTCGCAACCGACGTCAACGTAAGACAACAGGCCAGGTAAATTACCTCATACAATCTAATCTGAGTAACATAAAATGTGGTGGAGACGCCTGGGTCTTTGACACAGGTGCCTCCCACCATTTCTGTAAAGATAAAAGTTTATATGTTAAGTTCAAACCTTTAAAAAATGAGGAATTGGCTGTTGCAGTTGACGGTGCTACTTTCCCTATCGAGGGCACCGGTTTAGTGGATTTAAAAATAAATGGGGAAATGGTTCGCTTCGGCGACGTCATGTATTGTCCTAGTCTAAGACATAATTTAATTTCAGGTCCCAGACTTGATAAAATGGGTGCCAAGTTCAAAGGAGGTGAGGGAAGGGTCAAGGCATATCGGGATTCTGGCACACTTTTTCGTGCTTTTCTTAAAGATGGCATTTACTGCCTCCATCCAGATCCTAACCATAATAATAGAAATAAAGACCCGAAAATTAACCGTAATCAAAATCCTAAAAAGGTACGTTTCCAAGCCTCAACCGTTCAAAAAGATGATTTTAAACTCTGGCATAGACGCCTTGGGCACATCAGTTCCACATTAATTGAACATACTCTAAAATGTAATGGCGTTAGGGGCTTACCACCCATTAAATGTAAAGACTTTGAATGTGAAACATGTAAAATTAATAAACACAGACGAACATCATTCCGCCCAATAAACCAAATAAGATCTAAACGACCTTTAGAACTGCTACACACTGATCTGTGGGGTCCGACACAAATAACAGGGCGAAACGGGGAGAAGTATTTCCTAACTATAACAGACGACTTCTCTCGCAAAGTGTCAGTATACCCCTTATGCAGTAAAACACAGGTATTTAAGGTATTTTCTAACCACGTAAAAAGAGCAGAAAGGTTTTTGGGCACCAAAGTAAAAGAAGTCCGTAGCGACAATGGGCGGGAATTCGATAATGAAGCATTCACTAAATTTTTTGAGGACAATGGCATAAAACACGAATTTACCAATGTATATTCTCCGGAGCAAAATGGAGTTTCAGAACGTTTAAATCAAACAATAATGGATGGGGCTCGCTCAATACTCAATGAAAGTAAACTCAGTCTCAAATTCTGGCCAGAAGCTGTCTTATACATCGCATACACTCTTAACCGAATATGTCACAAAACTCAGAAAAAAACTCCTTTCGAATATTATTGTGGTAATAAACCGTCCATAAGACATTTACGACCTTTTGGTACGGTGGCATATGTGGGGGTACCTAAACAACTAAGAAATTCCAAATTCGATCCAAAGGCTAAAAAGGGTGTTTTAGTGGGTTACGCAATGTCTACAAAAGGCTACAGGGTATGGATTCCCGAAACCAATAAAATAATAGAGACAATAAATGTTAGGTTTGGTGACGAATCTGTATCTAGAAGTATCCACAAACACAGTGAACAAGGTCCAAGCTATTCAATAGGCACAAACCCATTTACAACTTCGGAGCAGCGCAACGGAAGCGATCTGGGACCCTCTTACATCCTAAGTTCCGAACCACCTGAAATAGACCCTTTGACTGATCTTCAACCTGACAGATTTACTTCAGAAACACCACCCACTCAAAGTATTAGACCAAGTACCTCTAAATCTTCCGACTCTGCCTCCTCACACCCACCTGAGGGTGACAGTGACGAGGATGGCGAGGATTTTTCTAGAACTCTCAGGGAAGCTATCTGGTTCCGTAAGCCTGTAACCAGGCCTGACAAATCGAGAACCGACGTCTACTATTATGAGTTGGGTGAGACACAACGTCTAAGATCACTGAAGGAAGTAAGAGACTACTGTCATTCTAATGGTATAAAATTTGATCCGTCACTGTTCAGTTTTAAAGGAAGCAATAAGTCCCAAGGCATTGTAAAGTCCACTCCTAGTGCTAGCTCAAGTCCCAGTTACACACCTCCACACACCTCTTTCTCTGAAACTCATAAAACCAGTTCCTGACTAGAAGACTCCATACCTACCACATATAAACAGGCGTTAAAATCACCTCAGTGGGAACTCTGGAGACAGGCAATGAAGGAAGAGATGGATGTTATAAATAAAAGACAAGTATGGGTATTAACACCTCTACCACCCAACACCGAACCACTAGGCTGCAGATGGGTATTCACCATCAAACGAGACGACAAGGGACGGGTTGCAAGGTATAAAGCGAGACTTGTAGCACAAGGCTACAAACAAGTCAGGGGTGAAACGTACGATGAGACGTTTTCGCCCGTAGTCAATTTCAGTCTAATTCGCTTTTTCTTTGCAGCCCTTGTCTCAAGTCTCGGATGGATCCACACTCAGTGTGATGTAAAAGGTGCCTATCTGTATGCCCCTCTTTCTGATAACATCTACATGAAACAACCATCAGGGTTCGAGGTAAAAGGTAAAGAGCATTTAGTCTGCAAACTCCAGAGGGCCCTTTATGGCCTCCACCAGAGTGGACGAGTATGGTTTTATGAATTACATAAGATTTTAATTTCTCTTGGTTTTAAAAAGTTAGAGTGGTGTAATTGCGTCTATTCGTTTTCCAATTATGTTGTTTTATTACTATATGTGGATGACTTTGTAATATTAAGTAACCATCAGAAACATATTAATGAAGTTTTAACCCTTTTAACAAAACATTTTGACATAAAAATCCTGGGGAGAACACGCAAACTACTTGGTGTTGAGTTTGAGGAGGATGAGAATGGCACTGTTTCAATTCATCAAAGGCAATATATTGATGATATTTGTACAAGATTTAAAGAATTCAACTTTCCCATTACATCACTCCCTATAACTAAAGGTACTGTTTACTCCAAGTCACAATGTCCTCAAACCGAAGTAGAAACCCAGGAAATGTTACAATATCCATACAGAAGTGTTTTGGGCTGCCTTTCATTTTTAACAAGCAGGACACGTCCTGATATTTCGTACGCTGTAAATATCTTCAGCCAATTCCAGAGCAATCCTGGGATTGTTCACTGGAATGGTCTCCTGAAGCTTTTAGGGTATGTCCAAAGCACAAAACACTATAAACTGAGGTTACCTTGCAACCACATAAACCTAATAACTTACACCGACGCGGATTTCGCCGCTAATAGGGATGACAGGACATCAATGGGGGGACAACTACTAATGTTAGACAAAGCTCCTATCATGTGGAGAGCCTTTAAACAAAAATCTGTCTGTTTGTCTACTATGGAATCAGAATTTGTGGCTTTAACAGAAGCAACTAAAGAGCTTCTATGGTTTAGTAGGATCATAACTGAATGTTATGACAAACACATTTTTACAGGTCCACAAGTTAAACCAACACTTTTAGTAGACAACATGGCCTCCATTGATTTTCTTAAGTCTCCCATTGAAAATTACAGAACGAAACACATTGACGTAAAATTATTTTTTGTTAGAGACCTTTTAAACCAAGAGATTTTTAATGTTAAACACGTAGCCAGTAAATCTAATCTCTCAGACATTTTCACTAAACCTTTAACAAAGTTTGATCTTAAAAAATTTATTGATGTAATTTTTAGTTATAAGTAATTTATATATATACATGATATTTAAATGCTATCAAAAAAAAAAAAAAAAAACTCCTCCTCCTTTGAACTTGTGTCAAGCATTAAGATGCTTGTTTAACTTTTCATGTTAAACCTTGAAGTTTAGCATTTTTTTTAAACTGAAATTTTTGGTATATTTCAGTACTTTTCTTTTGAAGAAAAATGTTTGAATATGTAATTATACTCTTGTTATTTCATATTTATTTCATGTACATACGTTTCATAATATCTTTTCATAGGTTTTGATATACCCTCATTTCCAACATCGCGGACAATTTAACTCCCGCTGGAATGTGGTCAGACCTCAGGATCGTTCATCCTCCGGGATCCGAGCAGCCTCGAAAAACGTCTCGTGAGGTGCCCTTGTAAATAGCCAGAGTGGTCTGCAGGGGGTAGCGGCGTTCTTGAGTGTTCTGATCACAGGAAGGCCTGTCGCGGGCATCGTTCTTTTTAAGTCTGTAAGTCCCTGTTTTTGTATAATGGAAATGTCACATAGGTCCCGTCCGTGGTGTTGAAAATCGAGTTGTATTTTTTTTTATTGCATATGTAAATATGAAAATTTTCTTCTCGTTTTAAGAGTATATATAACAAGTTTTTTTCCATATTTAAATTGGCCAAATCATTTGCAAATGTATATCGTTTCAAAAGCTTAAGCATATTTTTTTATTGTGTTGTCTTTCACGTGAGCGCTCACAGTCATTTAACTATGTCATTAACATAATCATAATTCATAATCGTTATCATGATCATGATCGTTGTTGTTCTCATTATTGAAATTTTCTCATTTGCATAACATGTATCTTTCATATATTATCAAAGTATTTTCATATTGTAATTCATGTATATTTATTCTTTATATTATCCTGAATTTGCGTTTATGTGATAATCATTCTCTTTCAGAATAAATATGCAAATGTATAATTGTTTAAAATTCATTCGAATATTGTTACAAGTCAAGACCAAAGGAAAAATCATCATATTAAATTCTTATGTAAAGGTAACTCGTAGTCACTTGCATGTGACTACGTAATTGTAATTATCTTTCACGGTTTTTTTCAGGAAAATGTTATCTTTATAGACTTTTGCTATTGAACTTTTCCGACGTGAAAAAAAAACTTTTCGTTAGAGTTACAATTGTAACTGAACTCTCATGAAATGAAAAAAAAAAATTGTTAATCGAGTTGTTATATATAATTGTTAAAATTGTTATTGTTATTAAATATTGTTATTAACATTGTTGAAAATTGATGTTTTAGATTAACACTGTTGAAGTTATTGAATTTGTTGCATTTATACTTATTAATGTTAAGTTTCTGTTTTACTGGTAACTATCGAAGTGTGATAGTTTATGTTCTAATGTTTACATTGTTCTATATATATATATAATTTACAATATCTGTCGATTATCCATTTTATTTTTAAGTACGAGTGTTAAGGGGGGGGGCGATTGTCAGCCATTTTTCTTCCTTAACACTCTGAAATGTAAAATGGCATGGCTTACTATCTTATGTTTTTGTTCCAACTTCCATTTTTTCTTCTTTACCGGCATTCGGCATTTTTCCAATCTTCCGATCTTTTGTTTACTTGTTCAAATCAATCGCTTATCTTTTCCGATCGTCGCTGATGGGTACGTTCATCCTGGTCTTATCGTTCCGTCCGGTCGCAATTCGCAAGCATCGCGAATCGCAACTCGCAAGCATCGCGAATCGCAACTCGCAAGTGGCTGTCTTGCATTTCTCCCATCGCAAGTCAGGAACGCGTTTGCTCAACTCGGAGGGGCGTATCCAGTTTCGGATTGCCGCTGCTATTTAAACCGGGAGAGATAGATTGTGCGGGGGATTTTGAAGTGATGTTATGTTTCAAGATAGTTGATGTTACCGTCAATATGATATAGTTTCAGAAATGTGTTTTTAACTCATCCAGTTTTAAAGTTTTAAAGTTAACATCTAGTTGCTTGCCGTGTCTCATTTTTACCAGCAGTCGTAACCCATTTGTGTTTTAATCAAGTCTTCATGTTCATGTGTGGATATTATTAGCTTCAGTTAAAAACTCTACGTTTTCTAAAAACTTTTCATCGAAATAGTTGATGTGCCATACCATGGGAATTTGTTTTCCAATACGTTGATAGAAGCCGTCCATAAGTGAGTCTGTTTTGTTTGTTTTCATTGCTATCCTAGTATTGTTATATGCCATGCCATGCCATTCAATAAGTAATATTATTTCATTACATAGAATGTTTTAATTTAAATACAGATTTGAACTTATTCTCTGTTTACATTTTACCAGTTATATTTTCATCTAAGTTTATACATATTTTATTTAAACTTGAATATTATTTCATGACATAGAATAATTTTAACTGAACTTGTTTCTGTTCACGTTATGCCTGTTATATTTTTCACCTGGACTTATACATGTTTTGTTTAAACTTGCACTTATTTTTCGTTAATAAACGTTAGCCTTATCTTTACTGAAAAACAGTTTCTTTAATGTCTTACACTACACTGTCACACTGTCACCAATACTTACTCTCTTAGGTCACCGTAGTTGCACTGTTATAAGCTGCTAAATTTTAGTTTGTTTTAGACGGTTCTTGTTACAGAACCGATCAAGTGCTCTTTCCACAGACTTCTAGTTCTTTCCACAAAGTTCTAAACTTTTCTTCGAATCTTGGTCATCCTTGTGTAAATGCGGTTTAGGTTCCCTTAGAAAGACCCCCCACGGAGGGCACTTATCCTAGGGCCTATATCCCTCCTGCAGATAATCGGCCGTCATAAATAACACTATTAACACCACAAAGTTCTAGTTCTTTCCAGCAAAAATCCGTCAGATTTTCGATCAAAGACTTTTTCAAATTAATTTTAGTGTAGGATTTTTTTTTTTTTTTTTTTTTTAAGTTAAGATATTATTTCAGTCACACACAAAGACCTCCTTAATGCTAATCCTATGGATGAAATTTATAAAGATATCGTGTTTGCATTTCAATATTTTTAAATGATTTTTGGGCATTGGATAGTTCAAGTCCATCTATATGCAGATCGTTTTATACTTTTTCTATTTTGAAGATTGTTTTCACTTTCGAAACCGACTCCCAAAATGAAAGTGCCCTCATTGAAAAATACCTGTAAGCAAAAAGCGAAAAATGTTCTTTCTACAAATCTATCAGAGTTAATCAATGCAAAAATCATTTAAAAATATTTAAATTCAAACGAAATATCTTTATAAATGTTTCCCATAGGATTAGCATTAACGAGCGGGTCGCTTGACTGAAGTAGCCTCTTAACGAAAATATGATACAGTTGAACCTCAACACTTTAGAATCAGCGGGATCACGGCGATACCGTATTTTCGAGATCTGTTAAAAAATAATTTTAAAACAATATCATGCCCCCCCCCCCCCCCAAAAAAAAAGCAACTTTTTCCTCAGTGTAAAGAAATGACGATCAAGTAAATTGGTGAAGTAAATAATAAAATACGAATTACATTGAAACACAGCACATATGCTAAAATTAAATTACACATGTTAAACCACAATTGATTAATAAATATATATATAACCATTGTATAATACTACAAATCATTATCCACAGCGAATACAATCCACAATTGTTTATCATGCCTGCGGCAAAAAATCGATTCTTAAATAGCTTACAGCACTACAAATTCCTTTATAAATATATACCTGCATATCTTTATTTAATATTTTAACTATTGATAATTGATTTAATGATTCCTTTTGTGGTAGATTAGTTTATTTTTTATTTGGTACATACGCATCTATCCTTGTTCATTTACAAAAATTTTGTAAGTTTAAATATTTCTTGCTCAAATTTAGACTTTATATTCATCTTAAGTTATTTCGATGATTATATTATGTAGATATAAATTAAGAAAAGAAAAAAAAAATCCACAAATCCACTTAGCGTAAAAAAAAACTATTTTCGTTCTTTTTTTTTCTACTGTATTCAAAGAAACAAAACAGAAGCAATGCGATATTTGCCGACTTACGCATCAAGGTCAAAGGGCAACATGTCCGCACATTGAGTCATGAAGAGGATGAGGAGAAAAGGTGACTTTAAATAACCAGTGTCTCTCTCTCTTTTTTTTTTATTAGCAGAAACAAGAGATAACAAAATTGCACGTTTGCTTTATAGTTATAAATACTTACTTGAGTGCTTTTATTAGGCACTTCTTTAAAAATAAACATAGTAAAAGGAAAAAAAAGGATAAAATAAGTAGTTTTGTTCAGAACTTTTCGTACGAAACAATTTTTAACCATATCATAGTAAAAATTAATCTATTGAAAAAATTCACTTGGATGATGCGGATATTTTAAATTTTCCGGGTGCCGGATTGTTATTTTTATTTATTAATTATTATTATTATTTTATATGGGCCGGACCGAGCTGATCCCCCCCCCCCCCTATAGATCGGACTGCTTCACTCAAGTAAAAACATCTACTCGCTAATTTTAATCCTATGGATTTTTTTTTTTTTTTTTTTTTTTCAAATGCGTTTGCATTTCAATATGCTTAAATGATTTCTTTGTATTTTATATCTGAGATGTTGATCCCTAAGAAGACACCTTTTCGATTTCGTTTACAGATGTTTTTAGTGGTATACTTTGACTTTTAGAACCAGTTTCGAAAGTGAAAGTATACTAATAAAAAAACCTGTAAACAAAATCGAAAAAGTAAAGACTCTTTGTGGAGATTGACTTCCGTTATCCAAAGCAAAAAATATCATTTAAAAATAATGGAATGAGAATGACACTTTTTTTTTCTTTGAGATTAACATTAGTTAGCCGATGTTTGCACGTGGGTGAAATAGCCCTTAAAGTTGCCAAGTTAACATCGACTCGTGTAGCACATTTAAACTTATTCTTGCAAAGTCATATGCATTGAAAATTGTTTATATTCTATTGGCTTCTTTTAAATGTTTATCACGGAAGTCGGCCTTTTATTATTTTTTTATTATTCGCCAGGCCCGTTTTTGTTGTTTATCACCTGAATTAACTCATTTGGGGGAAAAAAAACTTGCTGATTCGACCGGTTTCAAAGTTTGGATTATTTTTGCCGGATAGAAAAAGAGTGAGTTATTGAAAAAAATAAAGAAAAATCTTGCTCTCTAAAGTTTTTACTATGTATAGGAAGTCTATTTCAAAAGAGTTCTATACCGGGATTTGAGCTCTCTTTGGGCAGTTTTATTTTCTAACTGGAAGGAGGATCATTAGAAGAAAAAAATGTGACAGCTGTACATTCCAATATCCTACAGGTAAAATCATTAATAGATGAGGGGAAAATATAATAATTTTTAACATGAGAACCGGTGAGACCAACATTATTTTTGAATAATGTTGATTGTTTAAAAATAAACAACTAACGCATCACGGACACCTGCGGTTGAGAGACGTTTTCAAATGTTTTGATACCAATTTGAGAGCATATAATTGTTGATTAAACGAAAAAAAAGTGTCAAAATCATTTGACAAAAAAAAAAAAAAAAAAAAAAAAAAAAAATCATCGTACCCGCCGCCCCGGCGTAAGAGCCGCACCTACAATATTTTATACTTTTAAACTCGTATGCGCCGCGGCTCATAAGCCCGAAAATACGGTAATTAGTGAAGCAATGGGTGAACCATGTTAATAGAGCCTATATCTCCTTGGGGTAAACGTCTTCAAGCTATTCAATAAAAGCGTTTTTTAGGAATTTCAATAGAGCTGTTGCTGAACAACATATCTTTAGTTAAAAAAGAAAAAAACTAAGAAAAAAAATGTCTATTTATACAAAATCAAATAAGAAAAATCCTTGTTTGAAAGACGTTGTTTCATGCTTTCGGTGTCGGCAGAGGATGCTGAAAATGGTAAGAGCATGTTTTTGAACTTTTAATGACAATTGAATAAAATTTGCAGCTATGGTTATTCAACTTAAAGAATTTAACTGCGTTTTACGTTTAACCATATTGTTTTCATATCGAAATCAGCTACTTTCTGACATTTTTGCGAAAATTTTTTATTATTGATAGAGGCATAAAATTCGTCAGTAATCGGGATTGAGGTGTAAGGAATTGAACATTTACGCTTTTGTAAGCGGTAAACAGTCTATCTAAAAATAATGGTAAATTCGATGTAGGCTGATTTTCACATGACGGAATGATGATCAAGCAGGTAGGAATTGACTATGACTTAGATGTATGGGATTTACAGAAAAACAGATAGCGCTAATCTATTATCAGTTATATGAATGTGAGGGATTGAAATTGTTAGACGAGCAGAAAAGAAAATTAATTCTTGAATGTGTCAGGAAAAATCGCGTTGTTGAGTCAGAAAAATATTTCTTGAGACCAGTGTTGAATCCAGGGAGGAGGGGGGGGGGGTATATACCTCCCGGAGCAATGAAATGCCCCCCCCCCCCGGAAAATTTGAGATATTGGGTTTTCAATGGTCAAAAAGTGCAATGTCCCCCCCCCCCCTCCCCAAGAAAAGTGTCTGAATTCAACACTGATTGAAACTTACAAACAGTGCCGGCACAATAATGCGTTGGGAGCATTGCACACTGCAGTATTGAATTGCTAAAATTTACTTTTTAATTGTTTACATCATAGAATAATTCAATAAAAATAATAAAATAATTGAAAAATACTAATATTTTCAAATTTAATGTGCGTAATTACTTTTATTCTCGTAAATTCTTTGTCCTTTGCAATATTTTAAAAACTTTTTTTTGCGCTGACAGTTACTTTCAGGATCATAAAATCAGTAGTCAACAATTATATGAACTTTTCTTCAAAGAAGCTAAATCAGTACTCACTTTTTATTCTCACAGAGAAACATTTAAATCATATTTAAAGCAAAAATATTATTTTACACACACAAAATGTTATTTCGAATTGTATAGAGAGAGTGGGAATCTTTAGCCGTTTTTCCGTTCTTCTCAAAAAAGAAAAAAAAAAAAAAAAAAAAAAAAGGTTGTCGCTGGCTAAATTAAAATCTTTTTTTTATTATAAGAGTATTGAAAAACATTGATATTAGAACTATAATAGAATTTTTAAATAATCATTAAACATAAGTATGTTTTTTAATTGGATGATTACTATATAATTATAATAAACTAGAAGGTAGCCCGTCAAAATGACGTGTTTCCATTTTTAAAAGGATGATAAAACATTATAACAACTTTGGTCAATCATAGCCACTTTAGGCTTAAACAATTTTGAAAAATACAAAGATTACACATGAGGAAAAAAATCTAAAAAAAAAAAAATCAGTAGAAATCTGCATTTAAAATTATAAGAAAACTATCTGGTGGATGGGGAGGGATTGTAATGAACAAATGGTAAATGCATAAATTTTAAAGAATAAAGTAAGGTAAAATATCAATTATAAAAGAATACATTGTGAAACTACAGCCAAAAAAATATTTTAAAATACTGAGAAAAAATAGTAAAAATATCCAAAATGTATAAAAAAATTTCTCATTTTGGCCATTTCCAGACGAATATGAGAGGGTAGTCAAATTATTAATTGAATAGGTAAAATAATGGCATAGAATATGCAGCCAATGAATTTCACTCACAAAATTACAGTAATTATTTCACAAAAAACATGCAAATTAACATGCATTAATAATGCGAAACATGCACTAATAATGCTATTTTAAAACATTTGTGAATTAACTATTTTATACTATTAGCTAATACTTAAAAAAATACTTTATAAGATCGGAAACAAATGTCAACAATAAAGAGTAAACAATCGTGATTCGTTATGTGACAATGAAGTAATTCACGGCTGTAAAAAATAAATAAATAAATAAAGCAACACCAGTGGCGTAGCTAAGGGGGGCGTCCGCCCCGGGCGCTGAGGCCTAGGGGCGCCAAATTGAGACAAATTGTTATATATCTATATTGGGGTGGGGGCGCAAAATTTCTTGCTGGCCCCGGGCGCCATAGGATAGGCCAAAACATAGCTACGCCACTGAGCAACACGAATATAAAAATTCTAATAATATTGTATTTAAAATGCAAATTCGCTTTTCTTGAATAAAAAGGTTTAATTAAACACTGTTAAAAATGTGACTGTTTTGCTGCATCGTCATTACACAGCTTTTATAGAAAATGATTACTTTACAGTATTACACTGTTAAAATTTTGACATATTTGTTGCAGCGTCACTCCACATCTTTTATAGAATCTCTTTTATGACCAATGAAAATGCTCTATATCACAGTAAAGTAACCGCTTTATATAAAAGCAGTGGAGTAATGCTGCAGCAAATGGGTCAAATTTTTAACAGTTGCTACAGCATCACTCTAACGCTTTTATAGAAAACGGTTACTTTGTGTGTGTTACTTACAGTGTATTCTATAAAAGCTGGGGAGTGATGATGCAGCAAAAGGGTCAAATTTTTAACAGTGTACTGCTAAAAATTTGACCCATTTACTGCAGCGTCACTCCACAGCTTTTATAGAATGTCTCTTTTATGACCAATGAGAATGCTCCATAACACAGCAAAGTAATCGTTTTCTATAAAAGCGGTGGAGTGATGCTGCGGCAAATGAGTCAAATTTTTAACAGTGTGAATATTGTGTTTGAAATAGGGAAAAGATTTCAAAGCACAGTAAAATGTAGTGACGTCATTTACAGCTCAAACTGTAAATTTGACAAATGAGAACGCTCCATTATGAGTCTGGAACGTTTGCATTGGACAAAAAATTGATAACCTTTAAAATCGGAGATAAATTTTCACAATGGAGTTTGTCATTGGTCACAATAAGTGTTTTTTCTCGTGAATGGGTTGACCCCGGAATCGTTATACACGGAGGGATTTTATATATATAATGATTCATATCTGAAGTGATATAAACACATGCAGCATTTAAAATTCAGTTATTATTGCAAGTCGATACATGGATGATTTTATAAATTATACTATTAATAAAACAATGTCATGATGAAGCAAAACTGCGATTTTATTCAGGACAAGCATAATTTATTTTGGTGCTTCTCCTTCTTTTCTTTCCAAATATAAATTATAAAGAAATATTTTATTTGAATTCTCTTAATTTTTATTTAAAACTAAAATACTTTTTAGGAAACTTAAGATTTTTAGGTTGATTTTTCAATCTATTGATCTTGAAAGTATTTAAGATGAGTTTGTTAATCAAGTATGTAGATGCTACAATTTGTTTACAAAAACTCACAAAGGCAAGCATGCAAAACTTGTCATCAGGTTAATATCCAAAATACTATATCATTATAAACCTAATTGGAATAGTATACTGATCTTGCTAACATCCTGGATGAATTCGTTAATCAAGTATTATTCTGCATCCCTAAGTGATTATTTAATGAAAAAAAACTAGAAAATAAGAATTTAATAACTGCGATAACTGCTGCAGAAGAACTAAGTGAAGATATTGAAAAATATAAATATCTAGAAGAACTTGGCGTAATTTATATACCCGAAAAAGAAGAAATTGTAGTTGTAATTTTTTTTTAAAAATCCACATCCAACACCGAGGACTGTCTAGAAAAACTGTATCAGATATGACAAGCATTTCTCAATGTTTACAATTTACTAGCAACGTGCAGAGTATTTGGATGCAGTACTGCGATTTGTCATTTGTGAAAGTACATTTTCCTCTCTAAAACAGTTAGACAAACCTCAGACGCAAGTGATGACTTTTGAGAGGCAAGCCAATTTAGTTTTGCTATATTCTGAAGAAAAAAAATGTAACCAACAATACTGACTATTTAAAAATTTGACAAAAATTTAATACCCTAGCGGATAGGAAATTACAACTTTTTTAAAATAAAAGAACGTTTTAAAATAATTTGTACTTGAATTATGTGAACATCTTATCAGTGATAAGAAAGAGAAGTCTCAATTTACGTAATAATAAAATATATGTGAATGGAATTTTTAGGCATCATTATTATACGTTAGAGGTCTGCACGGGCCGAAATTTCCAGGCCCGGAAGTTAAAATTTCGGCCCGAGCTCGGCCCGGTCCTGAAAAAAGTTTAAAATTCGGAGCGAACCCGGCCCGGCTCGAGTGTATTTCTACAGAACATTGATCTTTAATCTTATGGAAGAGCTCTGACCAAAAAAAAATTATATTAGTCTTTTTTTCCATGTTTATAATCTCCATTTATGCAAAAGTGCCGTAGGCTGCGATATTTATGCTTTTAAATGAATCTTTGTTTGTTGTATGTAAATGTTTTAGTTATCACTAGTATTATTAATCCATATTCCCTGTAATGGAGACAAAAAATCAAAAAAGCAGTATATGATAAAATTTCCAAAGACGAAATCGCTTTGGAACGAAAAAAAATGCATTCCCTTCTTAACAGATGTAAATGTTTAACATATTTTTTTCTTCCGTATTGTTGTAATCATTTTGCATGGATGAACATTTTAAAAGAAACTTTCAGTTTTCAGTTTAAAAAAAAATTCCGTCATAATCATGTTTTTTTTTTTTTTTTTTTTTTTTTTTTTGTGTGTGTGTTTGTGTATGTGTGTTTAATTCTATTTTAAAATGCCTAGTAATCTACGATTCTTTAAAAGGAATAAATTCTAATGTTTAATTGTAGAATAATGACGGCTTAAAAGTATATGCTTTTTTTGCAGAAATTTTTGGACAAAGCCAAACATTACTGATTTATAAAAAGTTGAGAAAAGGATTTTCATATGGGAAGATTCAATAGGAACTAATTATTTTGGTCCATGAAACTACCATATCTATCATATATCTATCTATACCATATATGTCTATCTACCATAAAACATAATATTTATAATAACAAATATTTAACTTATGCTCAAGATCATGTTATTAAATTATTTATTTCGAAAGTTAACAATTATTTTTTCCCTAAAGTATATTTAACATTTCGTTTTACACTCAGTTTTATGTATGAAATGTTTAGGTTGTACTTTTATGTGTGTATGTCATAAGCTATAGGTAAAAAAGATGCATGTATACAAGTGTATAAATATGAAAAGAGTGTACATATATTAATTATGGGTTATCTATCATAAAGATAATTAAAAAAAAACCATTTAACTTGCTCACTCTGATAGGTAAAAAAACTTACCAAAAAGTTTTTTTTTTTAAATCTTGGTTGGCATTTTTTTATTTTAATGGAAATATCAATGCTTTTTAAAAACCTACTACTTATACTGCAGGAAAAAATATGCAAATTAATTTACAATTGCTTGCTATTTTTACAATATTTCTGAATGGACTGAATTAGATGAGATCAATAGCAAGCATTAATGTAATAAATTGTAAAGTGCAATCTAAATCAATTTTCAAATTCAGAAGTTGCTTTTCTTCTACTTTTGTTAAGTAATCCGTTGTTTAAAACTTGTTATATTGCGAATTAATAACTTTTACTTATTATATCAATTATGAATGCAATCAGGAACATTTTTACACCCCTCCCCCTTCTATTTTCCAAACTATTTTCAATAAAGGGAAAGCAGTAAGTAGTTATGAAAATTTGAAAATATTTTCAAATATAAATGATACATGTATATATATTTGAAAAAATGTATATAATTTCCTTTTTGAGAGTCCCTTTCCTTTTGTTGACCACAGAACAGTTGCAAAAGAAAGGCCAGTCAACATTTTTATGACTTTCAAAAGACTTTTTTTTTTACAAAATATGCTTATAGAGGGCAGTGATTGTCGTTTTAACAGGTTTCGTTGTATTTAGTTTGCATAAGATACATGGATTTTTAAAAAGTATTAGCTCCAGCCCCACAAAAAATTTTCAGAGCTCCCCCTGGCATTACTAGCTGGTTACGGCCCTGCTCACCATGTTTTACTGTCAAAAGGATCGATTCCGGCAGCGGAACTAAAGAAATGATTCCAGTCTGTAAAAAAGAATATGTCCTTTTCGGAACGATTCCGAAAACGAAAGAGTTCGCGGAATCAATCCTTTTTGGAACGGTTCCCACAAGGACCAATTCTTTGGTATCGGTCCGAAAAGGAGTATTTCCTCTTACTCATTCCAAAATGAAACGACTCCTCGGAATCATTCCGAAAAAAATTGACTTCTCTGAATCGTTCCGAAATAACATAAATCACACACTTTTTTTTGTTCTTTGCAACAGGGTAGGGTAGATTATTTTTTTGAAAAATAAACTAAAAATGATCTTAAATTCAGAATCGTCGAGGTTGGAAGGGTTCCGGATTTTGGATTTTATACTCTACAAACATAAAGGGGGGGGGGGGGGGGGGGGCTGCAGCAACGATTCGCTAGCAAACTATTTTCCAATATTATATTTATAGATTTTTTTTTAGGTCTCGCTTTTAAGTCGACCCCCTCACTTTGAAGTTTTTTTTTTGTCTAGAATTTCTCGACTTATATATTCTAACTTAATATTAAGTCATATTTAAATGATAACAGACAAAATAAATTTTAAAAACACTATAACATTAATTCCTTTGTAATAGTACCATATTAAACATGTTTTCATTTCATATTTTCCATAATTCGAAAATTTTTTGTGGTCCCGACGAGTTCGAATTAACGAGAGCCGACTGTATATCAGTATAGCCATTTTCGTAACGCTCAGCTATCCTATCCTACGAAAAACGTAAATTTTCGTATGGACGATACATTATCAACAAAAACAAGATTCGATAATCTCAATGTTTGTAAGGGAATAGGAATTCAAACAATACACAAACTATAAAGATAGTAAAAAATATGTTTAATTATTATGGAAACATACCTCATAATCAATGAGATTTATGGTACTGATATCTTATACTATAATGCGAGCAAAAATTGTGTGTGTGTGTGGGTAAATTTTATCTCAAAAACGGCTCTAACGATTTTCGCAAAAATTTGGATTTTACTATTTTCGGGCACGAGAAGACTATTGGGCTAGGTCACATGTTCGAGAAAATTCGATTATTGGGTCATTTTGGGTCATAATGGGTCAAGATCAAGCTATTTATATCTAGAGAACGGCTGGATCGATTTTAAGGAAATTTTCTATCCAATCGTTTTTTGGCACAACAAAACTATTGGGCAGGGTCACATGTTCGAAAAATTTCGATTAGTGGGTCATTTTTGGGTCATTATGGGTCAAGCCATTTTTATCTAAAAAACGGCTCTAACGATTTTGACCAAATTTTATATTGTATCGTTTCAGATTACAAGAAGACCATTGGGTTAGGTAACATGTTCGAGAAAATTCGGTTAGTGGGTCATTTTGGGGGTCACTGTGGGTCATGCTATTTTTATCTAGAGATTTTCTCATGCAATTTTGACTAAAAATTGCATTCTATGGTTTTCGGGCACGAGAAAAACATTGGGCTAGGTTACATGTTCGAGAAAAAATTTTAATGGGTCATATTGGGTCATTAAGAGTCTGGGTCAAGCTATTTATATTTAAAGAACGGCGTGATGGATTATAACGAAATTTTGTATGTAACAGTTTTTTGACATGAGAAAACTAATGGGCTAAATCACATGTTTGAGAGATTTCGACTATGAGGGTCATTTGTGGGTCATGATGGGTCATAATGGGTCATGGTCAAGCTATATCTAAATAACAGGTAGATCGATTTTAACGAAATTTTGTATGCAACACTTTTTTGGCACGATAAAATCATTGGACTAGGTTACATGTTCGAAAAATTTCGATTAATGGGTCATTTTGGGTCATTAAGAGTCTGGGTCAAATTATTTATATTTAAAGAACGGCGTGATGGATTATAACGAAATTTTGTATGTAACAGTTTTTTGACATGAGAAAGCTAATGGGCTAAATCACATGTTTGAGAGATTTCGACTATGAGGGTCATTTGTGGGTCATGATGGGTCATAATGGGTCATGATCAAGCTATATCTAAAGAACAGGTTGATCGATTTTAATGAAATTTTGTATGCAACATTTTTTGGCACGATAAAATCATTGGACTAGGTTACATGTTCGAAAAATTTCGATTAATGGGTCATTTTTGATCATAAAGGGTTGGGTCAAGCTATATATAATTAAAGAACGGCAGGATCAATTTTAACGAAATTCTGTATGTAACAATTTTTAGAAACGAGAAAACTAATGGACTAAGTCACATATTCGAGAGCTTTCGATTATAAGGGTCATTTATGGGTCTTAATGGGTCAAGGTCAAGCTATATCTAAAGAATGGGTGGGTCGATTTTAACGAAATTTTCTATACAACATGTTTTTGGCATGAGAAAATCATTGGAGTAGGTCACATGTTCGAGAAATTTCGATTAGTCGGCCACTTTTGGGTCATTCTAATTTTATCTAGACAACGTTTCGCGCAATTTTGACTAAATTTTGTATTTTATCGTTTTCGGGCACAAGAAAATCATTGGGTTATGACAGATTTTTTAGAAAATTCGATCAATGGGTCATTTTGGATCATAAGGGGTCAGGGTCAAACTAACTATATCTAAAAAACGGCTCAATCGATTTTATCTAAATTTTGTATCTAATGTTTTTCGGCATGCTAAAACTAATGAGCTAGGCCACACGTTCGAGAGATTTCGATTATAAGGGTCATTTGTTGGTCATGTTGGGTCATGCTAATTTTATATAAAAAATGGTACTCACCATTTTGACTATACTTTGTATTATATCGTTTTTGAGCAAGAGAAAACCATTTGGCTTAGACACATGCTCGCTAAAATTCGATTAGTGGATCATTTTGGGTCTTAATGAGCTAGGGTCATTCTAATTATATATAACAACGACTCAATCAATTTTACATAAATTTTGAAGCAAAACGTTTTTTGTCACGAGAAGACTATTGGGCTGAGTCGCATGTTAAACAAAATTATATTAGTGGGTCATTTCGCTTCATTGCTGAATGCTGCCAAGCTAATTTTACCTAAAAAATGGCTTAAACGATTTTGATTCAATTTTATATTCTACTGTTTTTGATTACCTGAAGACGATTGAGCTATGTCACATGCTTGATCAAATTTGATTAGTGGCTCATTTTGGGTAATACGGGTCAGGGTCACGAGAATATGGCAAAAGCCAATAACTTGGTGATATTTGACAAAATATTGGAGACATATGGCCAAAAAATCGACTATAAAAATTACGAAAACCAAAACACGTATTTGGAGCCAAATGAAAGAATGCCTCCAAATTTGGCTATATCTAGCAAAAAATATTGTCTTTCAGAATGTAAAGAATTTTTTTTATACATTCTTAAGAGGATTCGAGATGCATGGTTAAACCAATCAGAGTCGAGCTAAAAAAGTGATTTAGATCCATGTCCTTTCGTTGTAAATTTTAAAATAAAGTAAAATTTATAAACATGCGCATAAAAACATAGTTTTCTTATTGATTGTTTTTCTAAATAATACTATTATAAACATGTTTTACAGTAATAATACAGAGTTAATGATACAGTGAAAATACTATATCGAGTTGAACACAAAGTTAATTTTGACTGAGCTAAGCTCGGTCTCCCCTGCTAGTTTACCTTATATGGGAACATATATTAACATGTTATATCTGTTCATAACAACATATATTAACACACGAACATAGATTATAGCAGTTGGTCTCAGTACTTGTCTTTCAAAAACAGCAAAGTATAAAAAGTCTGTTTTCATGAGCACAAAGTATTGAATTTCATTAAGGACCTCAAAGCTGATTTAAATATTGCTGACTATTTTGTTCGTATGTTAATCTAGAAGGAAATTAAGGATTTTCCCTTGAAATATTATTTCCTGTTGAAATTGTCATATCTTCCTAAGCAGATGAAATAAAAGATATATTTTGATGACAAAACTCTAATGTTCTTGACCCACCAGTGGGTCGTGATCCATAGATTGGGAACCACTGCTATAGACAATTACTTTCAGAATTTTAAAGCTATGATTGAGACTTTCACAAAAGTTGCTCTGTACATTTAGCTAACATAATAAGCAAATGAAATTTTGATATCGTTGACGCATGCACAGTGAAAAATTATTTAGTAAACCTACTCATTTTTCATACAATTTTTATTATTTTTTAATTCTGATTACAGGCTATTATGTGCAATGTTGTTTGTCACATTTTCAGAAAAGAATATTATTTTATGTTAAGAACTCTGCAAATTATAAGCAAAAATCTTGGAAAAATTAGGGACTGTTTTTATAAAAGTCTTAATTTTTTTATGAGTATTCATGCTATTGACATAAAAATGAACACAGTTTATTACAATAAGCCACTTAATCATAATCTCAAGTTTGAGCACTTTTGCTACATTAGTTTTGACAGGGTTATCCAAAAGATATTAATTTTTTTTTAATTTATTGATGGTCCCATATAAAATTTTGGGAAAAAATCTTCACGGAAATGTATGACCTGTACTATTATGTTTATACACTGAGTGTTTCAGAGTAATTCCTCTTGTATTTTTCTAGATATTTAACAAAATGTGTAAAATCGCAAGTGGATGATCATCAATGGCCAGGTAGTGTATATTACGGTGTTAGTTTTGCATATACTAAATGAATCCAATGTTCGCTTAATTTAATGTATTCAATTTGTTCTACAACTGGTTTAAAAATAAAGACCTATTTCTTACAATACAAATCCAAAATGTTTTTCTTTGGCTCATAAGCTTCTTAACAAAATGTCATAATTTGATATAAAAATAACTTATCCTTCATCCCTTTATAGTTCCTTTGTTTAATAGATTATCAGCAGAAGTTATTTATAATATCATTTATTCTTTTGAATATTATCTTCTTCCAATTTATTTTATTTTTTGTGCATGTTAATGTATGACAACTCATTTCTGTATGCGACTATGTACTGATGTAGTTTTATTTTTTCACCTGCTGTTGTAGCATGAGCATCATAAATTGGGAGGAGGTTGCACAAATTATCATCTAAAGTGTTGGCTGAAATTCCAGAATTATTTACAATTTCACCTGCATATTGAAATACAGCTGGTCTGCCAAGTCATAATTTGATGGAAAACACCCAAAATCATGATTTTAATAGTTGACTGGTAGGTTTACCATTATGTTTTTCTGTTCACAGTCCTCTCCGTTTTCATACCTTTAAGTGCTGGAAAGCACAATGATAAACCTACTGATCAACCATTGAAATTGTGTCTGTAGGTGGTTTCCATCAAGATATGACTTGGCAGACCAATTGCATTTTAATATGCTAATCAAGTTACGTCTCATTCTAGAATTTCAGCCTCTAACTTGATGAGGTGATAGTCTGTGCAACTGCCTCTCAGTTTACCATAACTTTTTTTTTTAAAGTAAATCTCCGTTTTCCTTACAAAGTGCTACAATTAATATCATGCACATTCTTATATTAACACTGTGAGAATGGAAAAAAGTTTTTTCTGCTCTCATATTTATATTAGTTTGTAGGATGGCTTTTTTTAGACTAACGAAGAAACCCTACATATTTGCATTAACACTCCGGCCACCAGCTAACACACACTGTGTCAACTTATTCCAGATTTCAGCATTATGTTAGTATGTTTGATATGTATGCAGTTTTGAATTATAACAATTATATTTGTTAAAAATAATAATTCAAATTGAGTGACATTTTAAAGTATCAGAATGTAATAAATGAGAAAGATTTGTAAGGCTACACAATCTGACAACATACAGGCATTTCCCCCCTAACTAAACTAAAAGCTGCTGTCATATTCAAAATATTCTATCCTGTGATTTTAAGATTATGATAGTTTACAACAGAATATGAAAATTGAGATTTATTTGGTAAAGATTCATACATAAATATATTTGGTAAACATTGCTTTTACAAGCAATATCGGTAGTAGCTTGATTTTTTAAAGAAATTTATATTTCCTTCATGAAAGAAAAACCACTAGTTCAGTCATGTTATCGAGAAGAAAACCATGTATCAAAATTTTTCAGGACTATAGAGAATTTATAAAGTGATGTTTTGGAAGATCTAATTAGTTAGATGAACAAATTCTGTGTTTTTATAGCTGACGGCTATGGTACACCTAACATTAGGTTAGTTTGAAACTACCCAGTTCACAAATGTCTGCTGAATAAAATCTAGACTTATGTACAAAATTTTTAAATATCTGAGCCTGTAGTGCACTACAAAGGCTTTGATTTTTTTTTAAAATGACAACGAGGAAAAGAAATATGAAATAAACTACATTAACACTTTTTTTTTTAATTAATATCCCATATGAAATGCAATTTTTAACAAATCAGCATAAAAGCAATACAGAAATATAAATAAACTTGGGGTGGTTGTTGTTTGGGGGAGGTAGGGGCGCCGTAATGCTTACCCATCATGGATAAGCATAATATAAAATATGAAAATAAAACATGAGTAAACTATTTATAAAATGCATCAGAATTCCAAAATAAAATTTAATTGTATATTTAACACATAGTAATGCCCTAATAATGACTTTCTGATGAACCAATTTCAACAAATTATATAAAATGGCAAACTACTCAAGAAGTACCAAATTGTGTGAAAGAAACACCCTTATATGCAACTCTGAAAATAATAATCTTATTAACTAACAATTTACTGCATCGAATTAAGCGTCTCATATCCAATTAAAATATATCTTTAAAATTGAAATTTGAGTTTTATAAATACATGGTCATGAAAAATCGAAAAGTGTGCAAAATAGGATTCCATATATCTGATCGGCTTTGTTCTTTATGGAAAAATTGTGTTATTTTTTGTGTGTGAAACGTATAAATCTGCCAATTTTTTTTTTTTTTTTTTTTTTTTTTTTTTACCGATGTTTCAAACCAGTTGCAAGATTTATCCTATACTATGTATGATGGGTAAGTAATAACATATATTAAACAGGGTCGGACTTGGTCGGTGTAAAGGGCACAGACCTTGGATTTTCAGAGGGCACAAAAATTTTAACAAACGCAAGTCAGTTTCAGTTCCTTGTGCTGTATATGGTTTGGCAAAGTTTAACATATTCGCAAAGCACCAGATAATATGGGTTTAAATTATATTACTATTTCTAATTCTAGATAGAACACTTCGCTGTATTATCTGTGCATGGTTAAAAGTCCCAACAAAGCTATACAATAATCTTCAATTTAAAAAAAAAATCATGTAATATCTAAAAGTTTATTCAGACTACCTTGTTGTAGATAAATGCACAGCTTTTTTTATTTTTATCGATAGATACCTTTGAGGGAAAAACAATTATCACCCCTACCAATTTTCTTGAAAATTACTGTATATAAAATATGTAGGTACAAGTTGATTTGGAATAATATTTACTATTAAATGCTTTTATAAATTTTGTTTTAGAGGATGCCTACATATTAAAGCAAAACACATCTGTTGATTTTTCAAATGTTAACATCCACTTTTGCTATCCTATTTACCTCCTTGCTAGCCAAGAAACAGATATAGCAGTTTATATGCTTTTCTTAAATCTTAATACAGTTTTAAAACAATAAACAAAATATGTTAACAGTTTATTTCGGAAAATAAATCGAAGATCTTACAATTAGTTACCAGCAAAATTATACAAGAATTATAAATTTATTTGATCTTAATGAACATGAAACTTTTACAAAGTATTCCTTGGAAGTTTTGACTTTTTTTTCTCTTTCTCTTGGTGGCTTTTTTAATAACAGTATTCGCCCCCCTTAAATTATGGAAGGGAAAAAATACCTTTTTGAATAGAAAAAAAGTCTGAATAAGTTTGAGTATTTTCCGATCTCTGTTGTAAAAATGCAGGTTAGTTTTCAGAGTAAATCGCAAAACACATAAGGCTACTACACTGCATTTTTTTTTTTTTATTTCTACAATAGCTCTATCTGAGAACAAATGTATGGATTTTCATAAAACTTCAGATTCAATTAGTTTTTGACATAATGTTGATTAGATTTCAGTGTGAATCTCCCAACAACTAGAGCTGCTATATTTCATTTTTCCAGATTTACACGATTTTAAGGCTGCTATCAAATCCAAAGGTGCAACTTTATGGCACAAGTTTTACTCTTTTTTGTTCGGAAAATAGCAAGTGTTGTCATTCAAAAATTATGCGATCGAAAGACGTTTTTCATTTTTTAGTAAACTCTAAAGATCTTTCAGAAAATACTGTCTAAGTTGGTGTTTTGAGCCGAATTTCCAGCAGAAATCGCAAAAACTACTAGGAAGAGAAAACAGGTTGTTTCGCGACCCAAAATCGCTTATCCCTCAATAAGTAATTTATTTATCGAAAAATATTACACGTTTTTCGATTCCAAATCACTTCCATAGTTAGCCTTGCCAATTTTGTACTTTTAACATTTAAAAATGAATAAGTATGTGTATCAGAAGTTTTCTCGCTTGTTATGAGCAGTGGACTTGAAAACTGCCTCAATAATACTCATATCTTAAGAACTAATGTACGGAATTTCATAAAACTTAATATTTTGTTGGACCTTAACGTAAATTTGTGCTAAGGTTTTCGTGTAAATTAAATTACAAGTGGCGTTACTATGCTGCATTTTTCACGATAGCTCTATCTCAAAGACAAATGAACGGAATTTAATAAAAATTCATATTCTTTTTAACTTTCATATAAATAGAACTCTATTAAGTTTGGATGTATACAGCGCAACAAGTGTCGATTTTTCACTCTGTGGGTTGGAATTTCGGTTGCAGACATCTGACAGGAAGTTGCTGAAGTTCAATTATTGTTTGAAAGGTTATATTTATATTTATTTGCTTATATTTCCTTTTAAAATGGCCGCAATTTAATGAACTTATCGTTAGAATCTTTTTGATGGTGATGAGCATAGATTGTTTATTTAGTTTTGTATGACTGCTTTTTAATTCTAACTGGAACCACTTTCTCAAAACAAAAATTCTTAAGTTAAACACTTTGACAAATTTTGCAAGACAAATATACTTCAAAATTTTTGTTAGTACTGGTGCGAAGAGAATATAAAAATAGTCACCTGGATCGCCTTGTAATAACGAATTTTGAAGTACAATATGTGTGAGTTACAAGAGAGTTTTAGGATACTACATCCGAATAGTTACTTTTTCTATCTTCAATAGAAAAAAGTAGTATTGTAATCGAAATTTTTTGAGATTTTCCTTTTTTGACGGATTTATATGTTTTAGTAATCAGAGATCCCAAAAAACATGTTTTCTCAAAATGTCTCTCTGTCTGTATGTCGCCATTCTACCATTAAAAAGTGTATGAAGTTATGCAAAGAATTGGACCAAAACTTTTGTGAATGTTTTTGGTCGTGGCAGACAGGTCTTCCTTCAGTTTAAAAATGTTCCGCTGGAATGGAGCGCTATATAAGAGATTTTTGTGCCATTTTCAGCATCGTAAATCAAAAAGCTTATGCATAGAATTGGACCAAATTTTTTGTAAATATTTTTGGTCCTCTATGATTTTGAAAAAAATTCGCCGGAAGAGTGCGCTACAGTTGCGATGTGTGAAATTTTTTCATTACTGTACCATCGAAAAGTATATGAAGTTATTGATAGACTTGAAGAAAATTTTTTGTGTGTGTTTTTGGCTGTGGCCAGCAGCCCCTCCCTAAGTCTGAAATGAAAAAAAAAATGTCAGAAGGTTCGCTGTAATAGTGAGTTTTGTGTTTTTACATTATTGTACCACATAAAAGTGTGTGAAATTATGTATAGAATTTTTGTGTATGTTTGTTTCAATTTGTAAATATTCAGCCAGAAGGGGGCGATGTAATAGCTGTCTGTGCCATTTTCCTTATTGAACAATGGCGGATCTTGAGCCCAGTAAAGGGTCTGAAAAAGATGCCTGCACAGAAAAAGGATTGGACTTAAACTCGAGACCATTGGCAGATTCAAAGAAAATACGCTTTGGCATTTTTCAAGGCAAAAGGGCGATCTCACCCCCCCCCCCCCCCCTTGGGCTAATAAAAGTTTCTTAAAAAGACATGCATCCTCGCAGGAAATGAATTGAAGCCTAACTCGAGTCCGGGGCAAGCCGCACCTTTTAAATTTCGCGAGGCTCGGGCTGGGTCAGGTCTTCTCACTTTCAGAACTGGGCAGTATTGTGATCATTATTTTTCTGCAGATTTGGGTCGGCCCCAATGGCGGGTCTGAGGAAGCGATCGTCTTCACTTCTTGGGCAATAAACGTTTCTCAAAAATACATGCATCCTTCCAAGAAATGAGTTAGATCCTAACTAGAATTCAGCCCCCCCCCTCCCCGCCAGGCCGTGCCTTTTTAAGTTCGGAGGCTCGGACTGTGTCTGGTCTTACCGCATTCAGAACTCGGCCGTCATTTATTTGATACTATCAAGATCATTATTTTTCTGCTAATTTGGATTGGGTCTGAATTATTTTTCTTCCAGATCAAGTCTGGCTTCTTAGATGTCTGCATTAGAGATGACACAGGTTCAAACTTAGCCTGTGTCCGATACGAGATCGTGCTCTGTTTTTATGCTGGTCTACTGATTCGAACTCATTTTTTTCTGTAATCTGAAAATTTTATTTATCGATGAATAGAAAAATGTAAAAAACTTTTTTTCCTCTTAAAAATTAGTATTTATTCCTTTTCAAATCAATGTCTTGCTATTTTGATAAAAATGAAAAAGAGGCACATTTTTTTTTTTTTTGTTAGTATTTGAATGCTATTAAAAAAACAAAACAAAAAACAATTATTCATATCTACATCTGTAGATTTATGTTCAAGCATTGCTGATGACTGCCGATCTGGCGCCTACGAAAAAGGGCGGGATGAGGGAATAATGAATTTGTGTTTAGTTCGATTTTTGTTTGTGGCAGAGATTATTTTGCAGTTGGATCTTTTATTATTACAGTAGAGGACCTATTATCCAGAATTCCGAAATCCGGAAGGACCCAAAATCCGGAAATGAAGGCGATTGAGAATGATATGAATCATTATAAAATGAATGAATCATGAATCTTTGATGAAATGTGTGTTTTTTCGAGATTTTTTAATAGATTTCATGCTTTTTTAGCCTTTTTTTTTTTTTACAAAATTCACCTTTTTTCTGCATTTTTTCGACAGAATTTACTTTTTTTTAAAAAAGCACAATATTTTTCAAGAATTGCCTCAAGTATCAAAATTCATGATTCGTTCAAGAATTTATGATTCATTCATTTTATCATGATTCATCCCCATAAAAAAAACAAATTTTTTTCAAGTATCGCGAAAAAACCCTGCAAATTCGTCAAATATCGCGATAAAACCCTGTAAATTTCGTCAAATATCGCAATAAAACCTTGCAAATCTCGTCAAATATCGCGAAAAAATCCTGCAGATATCTCGCAAAAAATGCAAATTTTGTGAAACGATCACAGAAAAATCCCATTAAGTGCCTCCCTCTAATTATTTTATGATTTTTCGTGGGGCAGATTAACGGTATTTTATGGTAATATATATATATAAATATATATAAAGCCAGTTAGCAAAACGTCCATATTTTAAAGAGGTCTGAATTTTGGATGTCCGGATTTGAGACTTTGTACTATAGTACAAGAGTCAAAATTGTAGCTTAGTTTTTTTTTCGACAGACTTCTCATACAACACACTTTTCATTCATATTCTAGATAGCGATGCTATAATATTGTTATTATTTTTAAATTTTCCGTGTTTTTGTTTTATTTTTTTGGGGGGGAGGGAGTGTCGAGTTTCAGTCGGACCCGAAATTCGGAAAATTCCAAAATCCGGAAAGCCCTCGGTCCCGACGATTTCGGATAATAGGTCCTCTACTGTATTAGACATGTAACGCAAAAAGAATATTTTCTTTTGATTTTATTTTTCGGTTACTGAATAATTTAACTTTCTAGTGTATGCAACGTATACAAGTCGTAATCGCTTTTCATATGGAAATAACTGTAGTAATTATTTCTTTTGGGATCTCTGCTGATGCCGTTGTGGTAAGTACATATGTATTTACCATATTCTTACGATCGAGTAGTGTTTCCTCTGTTCCTATTAAAGTGTTGAACTTTAAAATTTTTGAGGTTATTTTTTGGGTCATGCTATAACGAAGACTTGTTATGAAGAATGAAATGGTTATAGTTAAAAATGTGCATTTTTTACAGAAAAATTAAAAATGTTGTTCGATATTTTGACAGAAAATAGATAGTATTTTCTACAGGTTCCATGCATTTATTCATGAAACACACTTCATTAACACAGGGCCGTAGCTAGAAGTGATCTATAGGGGGGGCTCAAGAGATTGTAGGAGGGGCTCATTTTTTTTTTCTCTCATTCTGACACGAAAGATAAATTAGTGCATATTCACATTGTACTATGTTTCTTATTAAACTGTTGTAATAACTTCATTTTAATACTAAGAAAAGTATATGATGATGAAAATTTTGAGTGTATAATAACTTGTGCAAAATTAAACATCATGTTACCTTCATATGTTCAAATAGGATTAGGGATTGTTGAATTACTTATTTTAGGTGCAATTTAGTAATTCTGCAAAACTGTGAAAGGGTCTCAAAGCTACATTAGACTTTTGAACAGAATTTCATTTGAATTTTCTGAACAGAAACTCATTGAGTGACCTTGAAATCTTTTCCGGGGGGGCTCAAAATATTTTAGGGGGGGCTGAACCGCCCATAGCGCCGCCTTAGCTACAGCCCTGCATTAACATGATGTCCATTGTCCATAATATTTTTTTACTAAAACAGAGACAACATATGAGAATCCTTTTATGCGTAAAGTATATTTTTATTTTACATCAAACTGTTCTTTTGATAATATTAAATTTAATTTTTCGTTTAACAGCCTATTTTTAATATAAAAAATTGCTTTAAAATTATAATTACTTTTGAAACATTTTTTATAAGTATTATACAATTTTTTCTACTGTATAATTTCATTATCAGGTTTTGCTTTTGATGCCGCAAAATGTTTCTGCCTCAGGCGGGACAGGGCTGTGGAAAAATAGCCTAAATTTATCTCTAGTCCGCACTGACCAAAATTTCCCTGGTCGGGGTTTGACTCTGAATGAAAGTTAAATTTCGGTCCATGTCCGACCCAGCCTAGACGTATGCATGTGCCCGGGCCTGTCAGAGTCGGTGAAATAGTTCCGAATTTTCTAACAGGCCAGCAAAATTAAAATAATTTTTCCAACAGGCCGGGCCAATAAACAAAATAAACAGGACGAGCCGGCAAAAAAATTGAAGGGCCACATGGGCCGAACTTGTATCGATCCCTGTATAAATTAAAAAATAATCATGTCAAACACATTTTCAGTTAGAGTCCAAAACCAATAAATGTGGGAGTGAAAGTTGAAGTAATGTGCAGTGCACAATCAAGATTTCAGAAAACAAGAATTAAAACTATTTTTAAGGACAAAAGTAGTTTCTGCAGCTAAGTATTTAAACTATATAAAAATGACTTTAATACAGCAAAGCAGTTAAACGATAAACTGCACATTTTAAAATATTCAATTTTAAAGACAATGAATTGAGTTTGAATTTAACAAAAAACACGATTTCTCAATATAATGTAATTTTCAGCAAGTTGTTTTTTTAAAAAATATATATATATTGCATCTATATAAAGATCTCCTCGGATCACAATACACGTGAGTAAGAGGAATACACAGATTGAACTGCTTGTGATTTTTTAGTCAGAATTGCAAATATGTCAATTACATTTTAAAAAGGAACACAAATTGCTTCATACTTTAGATTCTTCTTAAACCACTTTCAGGTTACTCATAAATTCATTTTTTCTCACAAAAATTTCAATTAAATCCATTAAATCAAAACATTACTAAAAACATATGCAGTTACTTTTAAATTGCATTCTTTTCAAAAAATTTTCAGCAAGTTGTTTTTTAAAAAATATCATTGCATCTATAAAGATCTCCTCGGATATTGCATTATTTCTTGATTTATATTTATTAATGGATTATATCCCACCAAATTCCTGATGTGGCCAAAGATCCGAATTTCTATATTTAATTATATAATGGAATACATTTTTGAATAAACTTTCTATTGGTTTTTAAAAGAAAATAATGATTTTTACTGCCAACAATAATAATTAGTCTTTTAATGCAAAGGAAAACGAATTTTAATCACAAAAAGAAATGCAAAACAAGTTTCACACTAAGAAAAAATTTCCCAAATTATGGATAAAGGGTGAAATGAAATACTTACCTTATTTAAATATTATTCAATTTTAGGGGAAAAAAATACATCAAGCTATGCAATCTGTAACTGAATTTAGCAATCTTTCTACATCATTTTCTAGTATGTCACGTTGACTAGCCATCACATCGAGTATAATTGAAGAAATATTGCTAGTGTGTATGATATAAATTATAACATACATCAAAAGCAATAAACTTTCAATTAAAGAGAATTGTTATTTTAATATCAGATTAAGAACTTTGGTCCAGTTCTGCCTCGCTTGAAATCAGTCCACATGTATCGTCACAGTCACATTTTTTGCGATTAATCACTTCCTAAGAACTTCGTACGTGAATTCTTGATGAGTCCTTAATAATTGCCGTATTTTGAATTTTATATTATAAAAAATACTAATGATTTCTTACAATACAAGAAACAAATTCGTTAATAAGACGGTAAACAAAAACATTAAACAAGCACTAGCACAACCGCGAATTCAGAATCTTCCTTCGAACGGTGCAGTTTTGGCGCAGTAGCTTTGGCGTGATCGGTGAACCGGTTACTGGATTGCAGGGTTGCAATACACTATGCGCCGCAAATATGGGCTCTGGTCGTGCTCGTGCTATGCGTGCTTAATGTTTTTGATTTTGTTTACCATCTCATTAACGAATTTGTTTCTAGTATAGTAAGAAATCATTAGTATTTTTTTATAATTCAAGAATTCACATACGAAGTTCTTTGGAAGTGATTAAACGCAAAAAATGGGACCGTGACGATACAATTGGACAGATTTCAAGTGAGGCAGAACTGGACCAAAGTTGATAATCTGATATTAAAGTAACAACAATTCTCTTTAATTGAAAGTTTATTGCTTTTGATGTATGTTATAATTTATATCATACACACTAGCAATATTTCTTCAATTATACTCGATGTGATGATGGCTAGTCAACGTGACATTCTAGAAAATGATGTAAACAGATTGCTAAATTCAGTTAAAGATTGCATAGCTTGATGCTATTTGCTAAAATTGAATTATATTTAAGTAAGGTAAGTATTTCATTTCACCTTTTAATCCATAATTTTGGAAATTTTTTCTTAGTGTGAAACTTGTTTTGCATTTCTTTTTGTGATTAAAATTAGTTTTCCTTTGCATTAAAAGACTATTATTGCTGGCAGTAAAAATGCTTATTTTCTTTTAAAAACCAATAGAAAGTTTATTCAAAAATGTATTCCATTATATAATTAAATATAGAAATTTGGATCTTTGACCATATCGGGAATTTGGTGGAATAAAATCCATTCGTAAAAAATGTTATAACTAAAATTTCTAGTAAGATAAATCAAGAAATTATGCAATATCCGAGGAGATCTTTATAGATGCAAGTGTATATATTAATATATATATAAAGTTCTCAAAACAACTTGCTGAAAATTTTTTGAAAAGAATGCAATTTAAAAGTAACTGCATATGTTTTTAGTAATGTTTTGATTTATTGGATTTAATTTAAATGTTTGTGAGAAAAAATGACTTTATTAGTAACCTTAAAGTGGTTTATGAACAGCTTAAAGTAAAAAGCAATTTGTGTGCCTTTTTAAAATGTAACTGACATATTTTCAATTCTGACTAAAAATCACAAGCAGTTCAATCTGTGTATTCCTCTTACTCGCTTGTCTTTATTATTAAATTGAAATCGTGTTTTTTTGTTAAATTCAAACTCAATTCATTGTTTTTAAAAATTAATATTTTTTAAAATGTGCAGTTTATCATTCAACTGCTTTGCTGTATAAAGTCATTTTTATATAGTTTAAATACTTTGCTGCAGAAACCAATTTTGTCCTAAAAAGCAGTTTTAATTCTTGCTTTCTGAAATATTGATTGTGCACTGCACATTACTTCAACACAACATTTTCGATTGACCTTCAACTTTCACTCCCACATTTATCGATTTTGGACCCTAACTGAAAATGTGCTTGACGTGATTATTTTTAATTTATAGTTGATCATTAATTATAATATAATTACACAAAACTATAATCTACTTTAAAAAACCTTATGTCATTTGGTATGAGTAAATGCCCACTGCTTAAGATTAAAAAATAAGTGTTTTAAACTGACTATGTAGTATTTATATTAATAATCAACTAATATACAGTTTAAACCTGCACTTAATTGTGAACCTTCTCATTTTACTCTTTAAAAATAGTGTTTTTAAAAAGTTAATTTATTATTAAAAAATCTAATCAGAAATTTAACAGATTGCATAACATAATAGTTTACCATATGGTGAATTTTTCATCAATTAACAATTAACTATAATTTTATTAATAAAAAGTGTTACTTATACAGGAATCGATCCAGGCAAAATTTAGGGGCCCTTCACAAAATTTTATTTTATAGAAATATAATTTTCATTACTTTCATATTGCTTGGTTTTAAAATGTGTAACCTGCAAAGAAAATATGTTTGCCTTAAATAAGTTCATTATTAATAAATGCTTGGTTCGAATTTTAATAACTTTATTTTAATATTTCGTTATAGAATATTAATATTCACAAAAGTAAAATAAATTTCACAAAAATACAATCCATGCATCAATCTCATATTCTCATTGTTCTGTTTATATTTAGATAATATAGGAGTTTATATAATTTATAATCAGGGTTTGAAAAAACCTGGGTTTAAAAAAAAAAAAAAAAAGCCCAATAGTCTAAAACCTGGGTTTTTCTGAAAAAACACTGTTTTTTCACATTTTATTAAAAATTGTTAGAAAACTCTTCAAACTTCTAATTTTCATAAGCATAATACCTACCTAAATTTTTCATTTAACAGTAAATCAAGGGTATAATTTTGCATTAAGTATAGATTAACAATAAAAATAAACATATAAAAAGAAAAAAAAGTAATAAAATATATTTAAAAAGATTATTTTGTATCTCATGTGACTAGATTATTGTAAAAATGATATTATGCCAAGTACAACTGAATTTCTTTATATAAATCTTACATAAGTTAAACAGACTTATAATAATTTATTTGCGTTTGTAACAAAATGCTCGCCCTCTCGCGGACGAAGTCTGAATTAAATATTGAATGTATACTGTTGGATTTCCCCATAGACGTTAATGCAAAAAACGTGAATTTTATTAACTTGTAACTTTATAAAATGCGATTTTAAAAGATTGATTAAAACATGTGGCTGAAGTTTCTAGTTAACTTTGTGTAAATAACGAGAATTGAAAAACTTCGACTGTCTATAAATTTCGAAATTCGAAGAGTTTGTTAAGTACAATACTACAATCTGCTGTTTAGTAGACGGCAGTATTTATTTATATTTTGGAGTTAGGAAAAGAAATATCGCCGTTGAAGGACATCTATTTGAAGTGTTTATTCTTGATAATATTACTTTCCAAAGTGAGTAATATGTATGATTTATTTAATTAATGTTAGTATTTTGTTACAAACACTGTAAAAATTAAAAGTCGTATTATACTGGTGTCAGAGTTTCCCTCAGAGGGTTTCAGAGGGGTGCTCTGCCCCTCCTGCCCTTTAATTTAAAAAATTGTGCCCCTCATCCAAAAACTAGCACTCCTCTTGTGTCAATGAGACAAAAACACAAAAAAGTTAATGCCAGAAGTGAATTTTTCTGCTTCAAAATTGTGTTTTTAATGCTTAAAAAGCAGATTTTTCTGCTTCACAATCAAAGCGTGTGAAAAGAAAATTGCACCCGGTGCATAATTAGAATTATGGCCTTCCCCCCCCACCTCCCAACTTTTCCTTGTGACAGTCCAAAAATGACGTTTGTACTATAAATTTGGCACCCCTTAAATTTCTGTATCCAAGGAGACCTCACCCCCCCCCCCCCCTGTTCACAATCCTCTTTTGACTGTCCAAAACTTTCTAAATGTGAATTCTGAAAGCACTCGTTTATGAAACAAAAATAATCTTTTATTCAACAAAAGTATTCTTTTTTTTTTCAAAAAAAAAAAAAAAATGTCTTTTTCAATAATTTAGGCTTGCCCCTTAAAATCTTTTAACAAAATCAGCTGTTTTTTCATAATTTTTTTTAGAAAAATCTGCAGTTTTTTTGCGATCTTTTAACAAATTTTATAGTTTTTTTCTTTTTGTTAATTTTTATTGGCAAAATTTGTTTTTTTTTTTTTCGATTTTTTGACGAAACTTCTGTTTTTTCATGATTTTTTGACCGTTAGATTCTAGATTGAACTCTATAAAAGTGCCCTTAAAAATCAAAAAAGTGCCCTGAAGAATGTAAAAAGTGCCCATTTTAGAACAGTAGCGCCCTGCCCTTTTTAAACCTGGGGGAAACTCTACTAGTGTTATTAATTTTTGATTGACAAGTGACTACTGTTAATTTATTTTTAAGTATTTACATTTTTTGTTTTAATCTAAAAGTCTTATTGATTAAAAATATTAATGAAAAGATGTTTCAATCTGTTTTTTGTTTCTTTTATTTACACTATGTCTTTTGTTTACACACATGCTGTATTGAAACATATTTTGTTTATTTGGTTATTTTCATGCAATACTGTTTACCCTTATTTCTATGGTCTTAAACAAGAATATAACTAAAGTTATTGCTAGTTTTTTCATTGATTAAAATATAATTCGATAGTATCATATTTAATCGTTTGATGACACATCCATTTACGGAACTTTAACCTAGACTTTAAAAAAAAAGTACTGTTAGTTTTTAGGAATATAAAGGTCGAGAAATTTTATGGATACTTTGAATAATGATAATCCTGCAATTTGGCCTAAAAGTTGCGAATTTTAATTTGAAGCTTTTGAGCATGTCTGTTCTAAAAGGTATAACAGTGGGTAAATGTGCTAAATTATTTTGATTTGTTATTTTATTATCAGATTATCAAATGTCAAGTTAAAATAGTTTGAACAACTAAATTTATTCATAATGTTGTTAATTATAATTTTTTGTAATCCATAAATATATCACTCTTATGAACTCTTCAGTTCTTTTAAAGATAGTTCTTACTGATTTTGGAATTTCTAATATAAATACATTGCAGACAGTAGTATAAAGTAAAAGTATTTGTCGAAAATAGAACGTTTTGAAGCTGTTATTTAAAAGTGTACCATTTAAAATATATTTTCCTAGTTCTAGATGAACTATCATATCAAGATGTTAACTTGTAATGAAACTATATTATCTCTAATCTGTGAGTTGAGAAGCCTGCTTTTAGACAACGATGAATGGAGGAAGTCTTCTATCGGAATTGTTATAACAGCAGGGTACATCATCAGGCAGAAGTTTCTATTCATTTTCTGTCTGTAAATATAACCTGCTAGTTCTTGAGATACCTTCTACACCAAGAAAACTCATCTTTGTCAAATTCAAACTGTCATTTACAGGTTTCTATCATTAGATGTTTCATTCACAATAAGTTAATATGTTGATATTAAGCTCATTTAGAATTTTGAAAGTTATTTAACTCGTACTTTTTAAGATAACAACAGTATAAAATGTTCTTTCTTTTCCAGTAAATACTCCTATTCTCTGTGTCTCACAGTATTATACGAGGGCCTTTTTTTTTCAACCTCTGACTGCACAGCATCAACGTTAGACGAGCGGCAGGAAGTCGGTATGCGCATAGAGCGACGGCGCATGTTCCCCACATCACCCTCTTTGATTGCCTTTTCATTGACGCCATTGTGAGGCGAGCTGTAGCCACGTAAACATGGCTGCCTTAATTGATTCTCCTGCCAAGTGCGAATTGCGAAGTGTTATTCGATTCCTGCAAGCTGAAGGGAATAGTGCAGCTGAAATTCATCGAAGAATGAGCCGAGTGTATGGAGAAAACTTTATAAGCGATGGTGTTGTGCGTGAATGGTGCCAAAAATTTAAAGATGGCCGAACCGATGTGCATGATGAAGGAGGTCAAGGATGCAAGTCTGTAGCCACAGACAACCTTGTTCAACGAGTGGACGAAGAAGTTAGAGGAAACCGAAGGTTCACTATAAATGATTTGTCCATAAAATTTCCAGAAGTCTCGAGGTCTTCTCTGTACACTATTGTGACGGAACATTTAGGCTACAGAAAAATTTATGCTCGCTGGGTCCCAAAGATGTTGACGGACAACCACAAAACACGACGAATGGGCTCAGCCTTGACATTCCTCACCCGTTATGACGCTGAAGGAGAAGACTTTTTGAAATCAATTGTGACTGGTGATGAGACCTGGGTTCAGTATGACACACCTGAAACAAAACGTCAATCTCAACAATGGATGCACACGAACTCGCCAAACAGACCAAAAAAGTTCAAACAAACCTTCAACAACAGAAAGATTATGGCTACAGTGTTCTGGGATCAAAAAGGTGTGTTGCTTGTTGAGTTCATGCAGCCAGGGACGACGATTACTTCAGCTGTTTATTGTGAAACTTTACGACGGTTACGCAGAGCCATTCAGAACAAAAGAAGAGGCATGCTGACTTCTGGAATTGTTCTGATCCATGACAACGCCTGTCCTCACACTGCTACTGTAACCCAACATCTACTTCAGCATTTTCAGTGGGAAATTTTCGATCACCCGGCATACAGTCCCGACCTAGCTCCGCGTGACTACCATCTTTTCCCTGAACTTAAAAAGTGGCTAGGAGGGAAGCGTTTTCAAAGTAACGTGGAGCTTCAAGACAGCGTCAAGAATCGTTTGAATTCATTGGCGGACACTTTTTATGAAGAGGGTATTGGAAAGCTTGTCCACAGGTACGACAAGTGCCTCAATTTACAAGGTGATTATGTTGAAAAATAACCATAAGTGTACATAACTTTTAGTAATAAAATGATCTTTCTATATATGCTTGTCTTTTTTTTATGGCTCATCGGAGGTTGAAAAAAAAACGGCCCTCGTATATTAGAAATGCAAATACTGTCTTACTTTACAATTCAAAGCATATTTATATCATCAGCAGTTAAAGAGATTACCCCCTACCCCGATATAGGTGTGAATTTTGATATTCTGGCTAATAATATAACTACACTGTGTACATCATGGATAGGACTGCATAAAAACCAGATATCATCATGATTTAGTTTGCTACAATATACATATCATCCATACTAACAGAACATGCTTTGTAACAATGATAGAAATGATATTTAATTCCATAGTTAATATTATCTATGTAAATGCTGTTTATCAGTAAACACTGCTAACCTGATGTTATGTATACAATAAGTTCTTACAAAATTATAATTTTGTATTTTATTATTGTCGGTGCGCCTCAACTCCTACTGATAACTTAGTAAAATATTTTAATAAATTAGATTTAAACTTCTGAAAAAAGAGCTTTAAAAAGTAGTTGAGATGAGGGGCTGGTCGGGGTTTTAATCTTATGTCGTTACGGCGATGTACAGGTCGACACCCCTGGTGGGTTAGTGACATTTAAAATTTAACAAATTAAACTTTGTTAGCCTAGCAATACAGGAAAAATAACCAGTATGAAGTGTTGATAATGCATTGTTATAACCTTGAAAATATCTTGTCATATCATTAAATCAAGTAAATATATTTTCTTAATGAAAAGTCAGTTGCTAAATTCACTATCAATCTGTAAAAATTCATGCAAAGTGATTTTCTAAATGAAAAAACATGGATTTAAAACACTACTTTTTATTCAATAGACAAAATGGCATAACGTAACTTGGAAAAAAACAACTTAAAATAAACTGACTATTTGTCAGTAAAAATAACGAAATTAACAATAAATATATTTTTATACTCATCTCTTCCAATCAGAGATAACTTCTTTCTCCTTTGCCTTGCCTTTAACGTAGTATCTTCGAAAAAAAAAATCCGGCGTAACTTAATAGCATCTTCATAAAAGAATGCTAAAAAAACTTTGAAGACTTCTAATGGTCATTCCGGTAAAGAATAATTTTCACTTCATATTCCAATGCTATGCAGCGATACCGCAGAACGAAGCAGAACGTAGAACGAATAGACTTTTAAAACCACCGGTATTTATTTTTCTAGCCGGTCTTAAAAGCATTGCCAGATATCTTAGTGAAATTCAGACGAAAAACCAAAAACTCAAGAACCGATCTCTGATTGGCTGGAAAAGAAATACGCCGATAAACTTCACAATTTGTGAAGTTCACCGGCACTTACGAAAACTTACTCTCCGCGCAGGGAGATTGCGTTGCGTTTTGCGTCAGCGTAACTGACGATTACCTGAAGTGACTCCATGCGACAACCAACCATGCATGCGCTCAAGTTAGCGCTAGAAAAACGTAAACATATGCGATGCAGCTGGAATTAAATAGCTTAAATGAAAATAGATAAACGTAAGTGAAAAGAAATAAATTGGTTACTTTTAAAATAAGATAAACTTACGTTTAAAAAGGGGGGGGGGGGGGGGGGAGAGAAAACTTAAATATGAAACTTTTTTTTTTTTTTTCTCTCTTTTTTGGAACATTGGCAAAAAGTGGGGAAACCACGTTAAACTTTACCCACAGAACGCCCCCTTTTCCCCAGCTGGTTGCCACATGGAGTTATTGAGTTAAACACTTTTAAATCACTTAGAATATACATATATATACTTTGAATTACCATTTGTAACATTAAACATAAATACAAGTACAGAAAATTTACTTTGAAAATATATATATATGATGCAAAAGAAAATATATGATGCAGATACACTTAATTGTAGAAAATGGCTGGAATAGCTCACAGTCCAACTTGACTTAAAGGATTTGATTTCAAAGTTCTATATTAAAAGTTCATAAAAAGTCCGAGTAAAGTTCATTGACTTTCTAAAAAAAAGAATTAACAGGACTACGACGTATGGCATAGTTCCAAATATATCCTAAAGGAATAGATGAAAGTTTTTTTTTTTTTTTTTTTTTTTAAACACTGATTACTTTTACTGCATCAATATTTGTCGGAATTTCAGAAACTGATCTTTGCTCAATGCTTTAGTAAGCAAGTCGGCTAAATTTTCTTTTGAAGACACATGTTTTATGTCAAAGACACCGTTTTGATAAAGGTCTCTCACAAACTTGTACTTTAAATCAATATGACGAGTTCGGACATTGTCCGTCGTTGTCTTTGTAAATGAGATGGCTGCTGTATTATCGCACAACATGATAGGTCGCTGTATTGAGCCTGGTTGAAATAGTTGAGGAAAGAATTTCGATACTTCGTGGATAGTATCAGATAGGAACTTTATTTCTTTTGCAGCTTCGCTAGCTGAGATGAACTCGGCCTCCATTGGAGAGAGAGCCGTGCAGGTCTGCTTGGCGACACGCCATTGTATGGGATTGTCGTTTAAGAGGATTATGTGACTTGACCAGGATTTACGATCATCTAGATCGTTTGCCCAAGATGCATCGACGTAGGTTATAATTTGTAAAGGTGGTTCCGATGTTTGGAGCCTCAGTCCCAGGTTAGCTGTGTTGGCCAGGTAGAGCAGTATTCGATACAACGTCCGATAGTGCAGGTGCGATGGCTTTTCAGTATATTGCGAGATTGAAGATACGTACCATGCTATATCGGGTCTACATCTGTGGCTTATGTATTGCAAGCAACCCAGCAAACTTCGGAATGGGAGGTTTTCGGGCAGTTCTTCACCCTCTTGAGCTGAAACTGGGATAAAGCCAGGAGAAGCTGGTAATGTTATCCTAGAAAGACATTGAACATTAAACTGTTGCATACACTTTTCAATATATTGAGAGCAGGTTATATTTTTAAACTTATTATCTTCTTTGTTGAACTGTATTCCTAGTAATGTGTGAATGGCTCCCAAATTCTTAACTTCATAAATGTTTTCTATTACACTAATAACTTCCCGTAAAGCATCCTCATCTTTTGCAAAAATGGGGAGGTCGTCAACATAGACCAAAACTATTGCCATATTCTTATATATGTAGACGCAATTTACCCCAGGTACTTCAGAAAAATTATTTGCGATGAGTTTTGTATGGAGGTCGTGGAACCAACATCTTCCTGCCTGGTGCAGGCCATAAATTGCTTTATTAAGTTTAAGAATGTAAGTTTCCTGACCTGGTATTACGTATCCACATGGCTGTCGAATATACGTTTCCTTATCGATGTTTCCATACAAGTAGGCACACTTTACGTCAAGTAGGCAGTTTTTCCATTTGAATATCATTGAGAATAAGACAATAAAAAGACGTATCAAAGAAAAGTTGACTACTGGAGAAAAAGTTTCATTGTAGTCTAACCCCTCTCGTTGGTTGTTTCCAAGCGCAACCAATCTGGCTTTGTAAGTTTGAACTTCCCCAGATGCATCTCGTTTTACCGTGTAAACCCATCTCGTACCGATGACTTTCTTAGTGGGGTCGAATGGTACTGGAGTCCAGACTTTCCTTGCTAACATGGTTGAGATTTCTTTATTCATGGCATCTTTCCACTGTTCTGCTTGTGGGAGAGTCGCAGCATGTTTTGCAGACTTTGGAATGACAATTTCTGTTAAGTTAGCTTCATGAATTTTAGAAAAGGTAATGGGTCCTTGATAATCATTACTTGTTGAAAAATTGGCTACGTCAGAGTCATATGAAAGATTGTTTTGCTTACAGTATTCATCAAGGTCTTTAGTACTTCGTAAACGTTCACCAGTGGGTGCAATTATATAAATGTCATGCCTACCTGCTGACGCCCCCTTTTTTCTTGTAGTGACGATTCTTGTGAAAATGAGTTTACTATCCTCCTCTTCATCGCCATTGCCAGTAGTGTCATATTCGATCTTTTTAACAAAATCATACTCATCTTCTGAACTTTCTTTATCTGAAGAGTTGTCGTGTGATTTACCGGCACTTAGTTCCTTGTTTTCATCATCTGGCTTCTTTTCTTTGGTTATTTCTGCTAATGTTGGAAGGCTAGAAGTAGAAGGTTCTTCGGGATGTACGTCAGGCAAAACATGACTAGAGGATGAACCTACGGTAAACGGTTCTTCAAAATCGTGAATACTGTTATGAGACAATTGTGGTTGTTGCTTCGGATTTCCTAACTGAGCTTCATCAAATGTGACGTGTTTTGATTCAATAATTCGGTTTTCACGAGGAAACCACACTCTATAGCCGGCTGTTCCGAGTCCATATCCAATAAACACACCACGTTTAGCCCTGGGCTGTAACTTGTTACGTTGTTGCTTTGGCTGGTGGACATATGCTACACAGCCATAACGGCGGAAATGGCGAACTGATGGCTTTTGTCCATACCACCTTGAGAACGGGATTGCATTAATTCCTGTATGTAGGATTCTATTACGAATATAGTTCACTGCCATTACGGCTTCAACCCAGAGTTTGGGAGGGAGGTTGGCTGCTTGACTAAAGGTGCGAACCCCTTCAAAAAGTACTCTATTGTAACGCTCAGCAACCCCATTTTGCTGGGGGCTGTATGCCGAAGTTGTCTCATGTTTAATTCCTAATTTGGTGACTAAATCATTTATTTGCTTATTGCAGAATTCGAGGCCGTTGTCGGTACGAATGACCTTTACTTTTCTTTCGGATTGTCTTTCAATAAACTTTATAAAATTATTTACTTTCGAAGGAACCTCATCTTTCGTTCGTAGGGGGTAACAAAAAGCTCGGCGACTGTAGTCGTCAATGAAGGTCAGAAGATACCTATGTCCGTTTCTAGAGCCTACTGGCGCAGGACCCCAGATGTCAGAATGAATGAGGTCTAAAATTGCTTTAGAACGAACATGTGAAAGCCTTGGATGAGTAGCTCTTGTGCTCTTACTTAATATGCATGGCTCACATTTTTGCTCGGAACCCTGAAGTTTATCGCAACCCTCAATAAGTTTATTATTGACCATCTGCCTAATGACTTTAATGTTACTATGGCCGAGTCTCTCGTGCCACAGCATGATGTTATTTCTATCTGCTGCATAAGCTTGATTAAAGTTAAGTCGGTTATGAATAGGTAATCTGCTACTATTATAAGTTTGCGTTTCAATTTTGTCAGAAACTTCATTACATCCCGAGTTAACTATTTTGGAATTACGTTCAACTTTTGGTTTATCTTCCTGGGCTGAATTAGATTCGGAACTTAAACTTGATTTAGATTTCAATTCTGGCCTGGAAGAAGTTTTAACTTTACTCGCATATGAGATATGATTTTGACTGGGTGGAGTTGGAATATTAGAAACTTTATTTTCCGATTTAGCTTCGGTTGAAGAATTTGACCGAAATTTTACTTTAGTTTCTTTCTCCGCTTCCCCACCATCCGATTTAACTCGGGTTAACTTTTCATGTTGAAGTTCCGTTTCTCTGGATTTTGTTTTTAGAGCTTTAAGAACATAAAAGTTATTTTTACGTTGAGCGGTGTATAAATATTTCCACTTACTGTCATAAATTTTGAAACCATTATCGAGTTTGGCATGTAAACCAGCCTTGTCCATTTTACTCATACTTATGAGGTTTCGGTGTATATTTGGCACATACATGACGTCAGTAAGCTCAAGAGTATGAATTTTATCTTTATCTTTAATTTGAAAAGAAACTCTTCCTACACCTCTTACTAGATGGGGAGTTGTTCCCATACGGACAATAGCTCCCGGAGGGGGTGACTTAAGAGAAATAAAAAAGTTTTTATTTTGGCAAACATGTGCCGTACTTGCAGAATCAAGTGTCCATTCCCAACATGGGGGTAACAGTTCTGAAGAATAACAATCATTTGTTTCTAATTCAGTAAAAAATGTGTTATTGGGCTTGTCACTTTTAGATTTTAAACTTAAATTTTTATTTCTACAAAATTCTGATTTATGACCTCGTTTACCACAGTATCTACAACGTGTAATATTCGTAACTTCTTCGTTTTTCTCAATACTGCTCACACTTTGAAATGTTTCCAAGGATTCATTTTTACGCTTTTCACGACTTTCCCGAGCTGATACTTCGCTTAAAAGTTCTTCTTTAATATTTTTATAAGTAAATTTATCCTCCGGTAACTTTTTAAATTCTCGAACTAAGTACTGATACTGATCTGGGAGATGACCTATTAGCCTGTAGCATTTATCTAAATCTGATATTGTAACCCCGGCATTAGTTGCCCGCTTATAGGATTCCTCAAATCTACATAGAAAACCTGATATATCCTCGTCTGAGTGCATATGAATATCGTAGAAATCATTAAAACTATTTATTTTGGAAGTTATCCCTGTAACTTCATAATGCTCTTTTAAAGTGTCCCATATTTCTGCAGGATCACTCAACCTTGCGACTAAAGGACTAATGTCACTAGAAATGTAAGTTTTAAGTATACCGGAAGCACGTAGCTTCCATTGATCACATCGAAGTTTTTCAATAGGGGTAAGTTTACTTTCTTCTGGCCATTGGGTTCTATTTAACCAAAGAGTAAGTCCCTCTGTATCTAAAACTTTTTGTATTTCTAAAGACCAGGCTTGATAATTATCTCGAGTTAAAATCGCATTATCATTAAAAGAAGCCATCTCTTTTCACTATTTCTTCTTACTATATAAAAATTTTAAACTTCAAAATTTTCATTAAATATATACTTCAAACTAGTAATAAAACAACAACAATACAAAAATATTAACTTTGAACTTCATTACTATAAGTATTTCACTTTCATAAATACATTTAAACTTAATCCAAAATATTTCCTGTATACTAGGTAGCTGTAGATCTTAACCACGCTACTATGCTACCAATCTGTCGGTGCGCCTCAACTCCTACTGATAACTTAGTAAAATATTTTAATAAATTAGATTTAAACTTCTGAAAAAAGAGCTTTAAAAAGTAGTTGAGATGAGGGGCTGGTCGGGGTTTTAATCTTATGTCGTTACGGCGATGTACAGGTCGACACCCCTGGTGGGTTAGTGACATTTAAAATTTAACAAATTAAACTTTGTTAGCCTAGCAATACAGGAAAAATAACCAGTATGAAGTGTTGATAATGCATTGTTATAACCTTGAAAATATCTTGTCATATCATTAAATCAAGTAAATATATTTTCTTAATGAAAAGTCAGTTGCTAAATTCACTATCAATCTGTAAAAATTCATGCAAAGTGATTTTCTAAATGAAAAAACATGGATTTAAAACACTACTTTTTATTCAATAGACAAAATGGCATAACGTAACTTGGAAAAAAACAACTTAAAATAAACTGACTATTTGTCAGTAAAAATAACGAAATTAACAATAAATATATTTTTATACTCATCTCTTCCAATCAGAGATAACTTCTTTCTCCTTTGCCTTGCCTTTAACGTAGTATCTTCGAAAAAAAAATCCGGCGTAACTTAATAGCATCTTCATAAAAGAATGCTAAAAAAACTTTGAAGACTTCTAATGGTCATTCCGGTAAAGAATAATTTTCACTTCATATTCCAATGCTATGCAGCGATACCGCAGAACGAAGCAGAACGTAGAACGAATAGACTTTTAAAACCACCGGTATTTATTTTTCTAGCCGGTCTTAAAAGCATTGCCAGATATCTTAGTGAAATTCAGACGAAAAACCAAAAACTCAAGAACCGATCTCTGATTGGCTGGAAAAGAAATACGCCGATAAACTTCACAATTTGTGAAGTTCACCGGCACTTACGAAAACTTACTCTCCGCGCAGGGAGATTGCGTTGCGTTTTGCGTCAGCGTAACTGACGATTACCTGAAGTGACTCCATGCGACAACCAACCATGCATGCGCTCAAGTTAGCGCTAGAAAAACGTAAACATATGCGATGCAGCTGGAATTAAATAGCTTAAATGAAAATAGATAAACGTAAGTGAAAAGAAATAAATTGGTTACTTTTAAAATAAGATAAACTTACGTTTAAAAAGGGGGGGGGGGGGAGAGAAAACTTAAATATGAAACTTTTTTTTTTTTTTCTCTCTTTTTTGGAACATTGGCAAAAAGTGGGGAAACCACGTTAAACTTTACCCACAATTATTTTTAAGGATATATTTAATAAATGTAAGTTAAATTATTGTTTTAAATGGTGTTAGCAACAATATGACTAGTGATTGAGATATTTGGAATCTATGGACGTATTTGTAAACCCTACACTAAACGTGCTGGTTTTCATGCAAAAACTGAAATTGGTGCGGTTGAGATGAGGCCAGTTGTAGATGAGTTTACGAAAACCGTTGAACGTGTTTAGAGTCTCACTGAAGATGAACAATTTGTTTATGTTTAATTGCGATTTTGCCCATCTTAGCAAGGAAAAAGAATGTAGTATTCTGATTAAAATAAGTTTTAAATCCTTTATTATTTATGATAGAATATAATTTATCTTATGGTAATCAATATTGTTGAAACACTGCATTTCTCAAACACAGATCAAAATCATCATAAAAATAAATAAATAACTATTGACGATTGTTTATAGTGCCTAAACATTCAATGAATGGCTAATTTTTCTTTTATTGTATTTAGTAACAAGATTCTCAGTTCTCATTTTTACAGGGGTGCAGAAAATGTTTCAACTCCCAAAATTTCTACCAATCCACATGAAAATTTCCCTAAAATTGTACTTTTTGTTATCGGTAATTGCTGTACTATTGTAGATAGTACTATACAATACTACGAACATTTATTTTTCAACTTAGACTTTGAATATATATGGCAGAAGTCAAATTCGAAACAGAATCACCCCAAATATACGATACAAATTCTGACATCGATTTTCTGGAATTTGTCATACAGATCTTTTTATTTGTAGTGAAAGTTTTCTATCTCAGGAAATTAAGGAATTTGTTCTTAAAATCTAAATCAATTGTATATGTTTCTGCAGAATTTCCCCAGGTGGTTAAAATTTCCCCCAATCCTAGATTGCCGGATCGGAAATATTCTGCACCCGTGCATTTTTATATGTATAATAAAGTTATGTGTCTTAAAAAAGTTCAAAGGCAAAATTTTTTGTAAAGTAACATCCATCATATACAAGATAACAATGATTTATACTTTTTATATAATTATTTTTATAGAGAAACTGACTTAACATCAATTCAGTTTAGCAATTGCCAAAGACAGAAATTATTATGTAATATATATTTATCTATTGTCAATTAATCACTATATTTACGTACTATTTATTAGTTGAATGCAAAGTAACCATTGGTCTGTCAAATATTTAAATTTTTTTTCATCATTCATTTTTTTTTTTTTTTTTATAACCTTACGATTCCTTTTTAGCAGCTTTCAAGATGTGTACACCGTTAGGAATTTTTAAGAAGACTAGCAGCTCGATTTCAGATTAGAAAATTTTGATTTCGGTTTAAAAAGGTTCTGCGTTTAATCTCCGAATTCGAAACATTATTCTGTAATTAAATTTAAAAGTAGTGATAAAACTGTACGCATCCCAAGTTGTGTACTAGACTATAACATAGGACTTAGTATACTATAAAATATACGTACCATTATTCTTTTATTCTCCTTTGTAAACTTTAGAACGGTAGAAACAAAATAAATAAAAAATAATGCAGTTTTTTAGATGTTTTCGACTGGTACTGAAGCTGTGAAAAACTTAAGAATGAATAAGAGATTCGAAATTCGAATTCGAAAACCATTTTATCATATCAGTCTTGCAGGCGCCGCCAATAACAAAAAGGGTTCAGAATATAATGTCCAAAGCTCTAGAACGAATCAACACCAACGCTATTTACTATTAGTTAGCGTCGGTGTTTAATGAATAGGAGACACAAAGTAGTTTGTCGGAAAAACATTTCTTAGAAAAGGTGTTTCACAAGAAATTTTGGTCATTATTGTCCAGAGCAGCTGTGTCCCAGCTGGGGGTAATCTTCAAGTAGTTTGCAAAAGAACTTGCCGCTTGCCCTGGTCCTTTTCCAATCCAGACAGGCAAGATAACTATTATTTTTCATGCAAACATACCATAGCTGCGATTTTGCTTTCTTTAGGTTAATAATGTTGTTCATAAGCTCAAATATTTTAAAATCAATACACTTTACATAAACTGAATTTACGAATATAAAATACTCGTGAAAATGGAATCTGAATCTAATAGCATTTTATCTTAAACATTACTTAATTAATTTATTTACTATCATTATTATTATTATTATTTTTGGTCCCTTGAAAAGTATACAATGCAATTATAACAGAATATATCTCTTAAGATGCAGACCTGTTAAAAAACGGAATTTCATCCCGCCAATTGCGATTTTATTTTACCAAGTTTTTACTATAGTTTTAAATTATTTTTCCAATATGCTGTCTTAAATCAGACAATAAAACCATAATCGTACTTCTCTAATTGATGCAACCGCAGTAAATGGAATATATAAATATTATAAAATTAAGACACCCAGGAACATCAGGGATGAATTTTGTTTGTGTTGTATAGTTTTATATATAAATATCGGAAATCTGATAAGATGAAATTTAAAGGTCCTAAGGAATATGTTTTAGACAATTTGAGTCTTACCAAGTACACCATTTATTATAAATGTATCATAGTCTTCTTGCGAAAAAGAAAATTCCATTTACAAAAGGATTCCGTTAGAAACAAATTTCATTTACACATGGTTTACTGCAAATGTATTTCTGCTTTCCTTGTCTTGAGATTTAATCTACTTTATAGATAATTAAACACCATTTAAAAAATAAAGTGTTTTCTGAATGACTTACTGATTATTATGTTAAAGAGCTCGATACTAAGCAAAGCTTTTGGAATATTTGCAGAACAATAATTCATCTGCGTCCTTTCAAAACTCCAAACTAAAAGTGTTTTTTAGGAACATTAAAAATACTTATCAATACTTAAAATAAAAGAAAGCTAGCAAACACAATACCTGTTTATAATGGAATATTGTCTTAATTTGTATTGTTTGTTTGTTTGTATGCATATCGGCCAATTATCTACGCTGTGGGATATAGGCCCTAAGGGGTGGGGTGCACTCCGTGGGGGTCTTTCTAAGGGAACCTAACCCGTATTTATGCAAGGTTCAAAGAAAACCATGGAAAACTCCGAACGGTTAGGCCGACAATCGCGATTGAGTTCGAACCCAGCACCTACCGTCTACCAATTTGAGGTCAGAACCTCTCGGCCACTGGTGGGGCCATCTTAATTTGTAACTTTTACGACTCTAGGCAAAAGAATATAAAAGTGTACCAGCTTTAGAGGACCATATTTAGAGTCCCAGCTAAGATTGAAACCTGTCTAAAGCGGAATGTTTCCTTACTTTACGTTTGCGTTTTAGCACCTTTATACTAATATTGCAGATCTATTTTTGAAGAGCTCTAGGGGAGGGGGGGGGTTGTCATGACCCCCCCCCCCTTGAATCCGCCATTTCTAAGTAAAAATATGAAGATCTCGATGCTGATATCATCTGAGCAGGCGAGACGCGATATGGTAGCAAAGTTTTTGTCATTTTTACAGAACAATAATAATTCATCTAAGCCCCTTCAAAACTTCAAAATGAAAGTATTTCTGAGGAAAAAAAATCGATGCTTGATAAAATTTAAAGAAGCCTGTGAAAACAAAACCTGTCTATAACGGAATATTGCCTTAATTGATAAATTTTATGGCTTTAGTCAAAAGAATTTAAAGTATTTAGAATACTGAATAAGATTGAAACCTGCCTAAAACAGAATTTTTCCTCACTTAGTGTTCCTGTTTTAGCACTTTTTACATACACTATACACCCCTGTTTGAAGAGCTCCAAGGGGGGAGGGGTCATGACCCCCCCCCCCCTTGGATCTACCACTGGTATTATACAGATATTCTTCAACAACTTTTATTTGTATGGATATGAATGGATCATGCCTCCTTCATAAAAATGTAAAATAATTTTAAGTCTCATCAGGTTTTCCAAAAAACTGTCTTTAATGGAATAATTCATGTGTTAAAAGAAAAAACATTGTACATTATGAATATTGATTTAATTTTCAATATGCGAATCTGCAGATCTCCAACCAAGGCTTCGATATTAGCTCTTCAAGTCAAATTTTTTTTAAAGAATATATTTTGTATAATATTTAAATTTTCCATACTGAAATTTGTTTTTAAATAGAAGTATTTTCAACTTGATGGGTCCTATTTTAATTTTATACTAAAAGTTAGGAAGTTTCAATAAATAACAAAGTCCCCTTTATAATAATTACATATTAATTAATAAAACTGTGTTTAATCACCATAAAACAATTCACACACAGGATGCATTTCAGGTTGAAAATTTAAGCAGACCATCATTAGTCAATGTAAACATGCGTCTGTAATAAGACAAGATCACAAATGATCTTTGTGACTGTGATTTTCATGACTTTGTTTTTTGTTTTTTTAACACATTTGCTGCCGCTCACGCGAAAGCGCGTGATATGGTGCCAACGTTAAGGGGCCACTCACACGCCAGCGCATGATGTGGGGTGGTGTCCAATAGCCAGTCTTGCGCTGGCACGGGAAAATCTTTCACTGATTCTTTGAATTTTAGGGCGGGATGTCGGGATTCGCACCCGAAATTTTGAAATCCCACCCCAAAAAAAACAATGAAATTTTCGAAAAATCTTGAATTTTGAAACAATAATTAACTCCCCCTTTCTTTTTCCTAATTTTGAATTTTGTGCGACTGAATAACATGTTTTGTGAGTTTTTTGCTGAAAAATTTTTTGGAATTCACGCTTTTTTCTGCAACCAATCGTCAAATTTCGCAGTTTCCCCCCACGATCAATTGACAAGTTTCGTGCAAAAATGGAGTAATAACGTTTCAAATTTTCCAAAAAATCAACACATTTGATTCCAAAAGTTATGAAACATTGTTTATCAATTCCGAAATTTGGGTAGTTATGTCAGAATTTCTGGGATAATTCCAGATTTTTCATAGCTTTTGAACCGAGCTGAATTGTATATTTTCATAATCAATTTCATCGATCATTCGATGATCTTTTTTGAAATTTGCAGCAAATTATCTGAATAGTTACAGCAGATTGTGTGAAGGGGGGGGGGCAGACTGTGTTTTTTCCGCGGCCCTTTGACGAAGTTTGCGTTTTTTTCGTGATCTTTGGACAAAATTACCAGACTTTTTAGATTTCTTGATAAAATTTACGAATTTTTCACATTTTTTGACGAAGTTTGTGGATTTTTTCACAATCTTTTGATAAAATTCATGGATTTTTCGCGATCCTTTGATGAAATTTGTGATTTTTTTCGTGATTTGTATTTTTCTGAAGGTTTGACGATATCTTCGTTTTTTCTGTGATCCCTACCTGAAATTTGCGTTTGTTTGCAAATCTTTGAAGAAATTTGTGTTTTTCATTCATTATTGTTTCATGAAATTCATGGGTTTTTTTTCCCACGATCTTTAGACGAAATTTGAATTTTTTCACAATTATCTAACGAATTTCCCAGCAAATCTCTGATGATAGTCAAGATTTTTCTGCAAACGATTTGCGAAATTGATTTTTTTCGGGCGATGATTTGTTGAAATTTGTGGTATGTTTTTTGTCTAAATTTCCGAATTCATGACGATTCTTTTTTTTTAAATCGAAAACTTATAATTTTTGGAAAACACAGGAAAGAATTCCCTTCGGATTGCTTAATGAATGCAAAATTTGTCAAAAGATCACTTACTAAATACTAATTGTCACACAGTATCGTGTAAAGCATGCAAATTTGAACAATGCATTGCAGAAAAAAATGTCAAAACTGGAAAAGAACACACACACAAACATATCTGTTTATTGTTATAGGTGTAAGTTTTAATCGGAAATAATATATAATGAACTAACTTTTGAAAAATTAGATTAACCCGAACCCAACTTGCAGGAATCTACACTCAACCTAAACCAAAAACAGAGTTTATTAGACTGAAACATAAGTAATTAGCACAGAAAGGGAATTTATCCCTTTGAAAACTAATTGGACTATATAAAATCTTGACTTTTTTAAAAATAAAAAACACATTTTGCATAATTATTCCGAGTTGTTGATAAAAATTGCTTATTTTGTCATGTCTGTATTTGTGTAATTCTTTAAATAGCACATAAAATAAGAGTAGGTTTTAAAGATTTTTTTTTTCTCCCTCCCAAACAGCTAAACTCCCCTCCATTTATAAATGTTGGGAGTCTCCCCTCCTCTGGAAAATTGAATTTCAAGCTCTGGATAATAATTTGCATAGTGTCGCCATTACTGCCAGAGAAAGAAGACAACAAAGTTATTTTTTTTTTCTTTCCAGGGATAGATGGCGACAACATGCAAGTTTTATTTATTTAATTGCAGAATTATGTAATAGAAACAATTTTGAAAAAACAAAAAATAAAATGTTAAAAGATAATAGTAATATATACAAAAAATTCTCTTTAGTTATTGAATTAATTTTAAATATTAAATAAATGAATGCAAGTTTAATGAAATTAAAAAAAACTTGATCAGTGTTGTACAATTGTGCAAGATCAAAACGGATAGCAAAAATTTGCATTGTGTCTTGTGTGGCAATCTATTGTGAGAGAAAGAAAATAAGTAAATAATCAAAAAATCGAAATAAGTAAGTTAAAAAACAATAGTAATAGGTACAAAAAAAATCTTTTTAGTTATTAAATTACTTTTAAATATTAAATAGATGAACACAAGTTTAATGAAAAAAAAAAAAAAAACTTGATAGAGTTGTGTAAAATCAAAATGGATAATAAAAGTTTGAATCATGCCACCCTCTATTGTGATAAAAAGAAAATAACAATGTTACTTTCTTTCTCGGAAGATTTAAGTTGAAAAAGAATAAGTAAGTTAAAAAATAAAAGTAACAGCTACAAAAAAATCTTTTAAGTTATTGAATTAATTTTAAATATTAAAAAATGAATGAAAGTTTAATGAAACTAAAAAATATATTTACTTCATTAGTCTTGAAGAATAATGTAAAAACCTGATTATTAAGACGCTATTTTTTATTCAAATGCAAATTGAATTAAATTTAAAGAAGATTCATAATTTTAAAAAAAGAGATAATTAATCTAAACAGCTATGTTTATTATAATTATTTTGAAAATAAAAATTATTATTACAATTATTTTTGTGTGTGGGGGGGGGGAGGGGGGGCGTTAAAAGTGGTAGGAGGCCTTACTTTTAGTACTTTACGATAAAAAAATAAGATAACTTCAGATATACAGAAGGCTCCCTCAAATCTAAACATCATGGTAGATGTAAACAATAAAACCAAATTTACTAATATATTAATCAAGCTGTTTTGTTATCAGTCTGGCTAAACATGAAATAGAGCATTTTTTATGTAAATTAGTAATGTACCTTTATGAAGCAAGTTTTACCAAATATTTCACGAAAAATGTATCTCATTTTATAATGCATACTTAATTTAAGATTATTATTTACTTATGTAATTCATTAAATAATTTATTGTACTATAAGCATTTATTGTAACTTCAATTGCATTATTACACTCAAGTTACTGTTTAAAAAAGGTAAAGCAATAACCAGACATCCGTAAAATTCTAAAATCTGCACAACCTCTATTCCCTAGCTTTACAGATTTCAGAGAGTCTACTGCATTTTGGAGTATCCTTAATTTCAGATTAATATTTAAAAAAGCAATCTTTATTTCTTAAAAAAAAACCTTATATGTATAATCTTAATATAACTATCAAAAGTTAAACCTATTAGATATAAACTGCAATATAAAACTAATAGGCAAGCAAGAAACTACCATCATTTATAATAATTTATATTTTTAATGAATGAAAAATTTTGTTTATGAAAAATCTGTTACAGGGCCGTAGCAAGGTGTTTTGAGGCCCCCCCCCCAAAAAAAATATAACTTTGGGCCCCCCTCCCCCTCACTTTCAACTGAATTTTTTTAAAAAATATTTATATTGAAGTTTCCAATGAGTTTCAAATTATATTAATGTAATAAACAAATTTAATAATTATCATAAGTATTTTAAATCATTATTAAAATTATTATAACATTCATAACTCGGCACAAATACGAAATAAATATACATTGCTTAAAGAACCCGTGGCAAAATGCGCGCGACACTGTGACGGGCGTCGCAGACTTTTAAGGACACCTGCAGACTCAGCAATGCCACGGACGCGCTATTGCACTTAAATTATGCAAAAAATCGGTCATGGGGCACAAAAAATAGCTCTTTCCTGTGGGACGCGTAATTTCGTCGAAATTTCGTCGCAAAATAAGAGCGATTTCATCCAAAGATCGCGAGAATAAACGCAAATATTATCAAAGCATCGCGAAAAAACGGCAAATTTCGTCAGAAAATCCCTCAAAAGCAGATTTCATCAAAAACTTGCGAAAAAAAGGGCAAATTTTGTTTAAAAAAAATACCCCAAAAACAGCAAATTTCCCCAAAAAAATCTTGAAAAAAAGACAGATAACGTCAAAAAATCTCAAAAAACGACAAATTTTGTCAAAAAATCTCGAAAATAAAGACGGATTTCGTCAAAAGATCGCGAAGAAAACGAAAATTTCGTCAAAGACACATGGGAAAAAAAGAAAGATATTGCTGGAAGTGGATTTTTCTGTTTTATTATTATTATTAATTTATAAGTGATGGAAATAATTTACACATACACATGCATGTTACCATAATTAATTAGCACTACAATAGCAGAAAAAATATATTTATGTAATACGTTGCATTTTGCAGACTATTTTTGAAAATATTATTAGCGTTGCAGACATTGAAGATGGTTCTGCCACCGGGCTTAAAGATAAATTAAAAATGTTAAAATAAAATTTGTCTAAAACAATTTTACAAATAAGCACATAATGCTAAGATTTTATTATAAAGCATAGAAAATAAATAAATTATATAAACACATAATTTTAACAGTTCGCTACTTAAGAGGCTACTTCAGTTACGCGAAAAGACCCATTCTCTAATGAATGGAAGAATGTAATGGAATACTATGAAAGAAATTTATATCTCAGTTGCATTTCAATATTTTTAAATGATTTTTTTTCACTGGATAGCTGAGATCAATCTGTATGCAGATTTTTTTTTCACCTTTTTTTATTTTGTTTGCAATGTTTTTTTATTTAAGAGGATGCTTTAATTTTCGAAACCGGTTTTAAAAATGAAAGTGACCTCATTAAAATTATCTGTAAACAAAATTGAAAAAGCAAAAAACAGCCCGTATACAGATCGATCTCAGCTATCCTCAAAGAGCACCGATTAACCACATTCATTGCATAACCAAGTATTGAATGACAAAGAATTTACAGAAACTGACTTATAAAAATTTTACAAGTTTCTTTTTAATATTAATTTTTTAAAGTAACAATTTATATACATTTTCCCCCCTTTTAAAATATGAAATGCTAGTAACTACAGGTTTCAAGACAATTATAAACTCTAGTTCATGCCGACTTTTTCTTAAAATAAATAAACAAAAATATTTTTAAAATAAGAACTTAAATGATAAAGTGAAAGCAAAATTGTTATTATTTTGAAAAGAGGCAAAAGATTTCGAATTGTGCGTAAAGACATAGGCCCCGCAACACTTTAACAGGCTCGAGGACTGTGCCATTTATTGTCAGTTTCAGAGCCCATTAAGAATTTGAAATAGAGGAAGTCCGACATCACAGAGGGGGGGGGGGGGGGAGGGTCCCTATTATCCTATCAGTTGTTTTTTCATTTACTAAATCCATTTTTCGTATGTTTAAATTATTCGAAATTTTACCATGCAAATTTTGATTAAATAACGTTTTTACTATTAAATTAAAACTGACTATCTACATATTATACACATTAAAAAATATTTTTTTAAATACATAATTATACGTAACCAATTAATTTTGTAAAAGACATATATGGAATTACAGTTGAGAATATTTGAACTTTAAAATATTTCTTATGTTTTACAAATTGCAGCATAGTAAGAAAAAATATTTCATAATAAAAAAACTATATATGTTTTACTCTGATTGAATTTATTGAATCGAAAATTAGCTTTGAAAAGTAAATTTGCGGGCCCTTTGTATTTTAGTTGGTAAGAATGGGCTTTATGGGCCTGTGAGATTATTTAGCATCACGGAAAAAAAGAAAGAACGAACAAAAGAGCATAGAAAAATTTAAAATAGCACAATTTCTTATTGTGACATGAATTTAGAACTCTAGATTTTCAAGGAAATAAGGGTATAAATTAAATGAAAATTTACTTATTACTTGTTAACAAACGAAATAGTAGTTTAACATATGAATGCAATGGAATCGGAAGTTGACGCAGAGATTTTTTCTTGGATCCCATTTTGTGAAAAATAAAGTTATTTTTATGAAATTTATTGTATTTTGTAATAAAATTTGAATTCCAGTTATTAAAATTCGCATGAAACATTTATTAATAATAACTTATTTAAGTCTATATGCTAAATTTCTCATTTCAGGTGAACTTGTTTCCTTTGCAAAACACATATTTTAAAACCTAACAGTATAAAATTAATTAGAGTATATTTTTATGGAATAGAATTTTGTGAATGGTGTGATTTATTAAAAAGAATTTTGTGAAGGAGCCCTAATAAAACGCTTAAATGAAAAACATGTAAATGAGAAATTTGTGTTATTAAAATATGCTCTATTAGTATACATATATTTTTCCAAGCTGTGCAAAATTTTCTAATACTTAAAATTTTTAATAACTGCTATATAAATTACATAAAATAATAAATATGACATACCAGATTAGTATAGGTTTCAACTTGTAGGTAATATAGGTAACAACTTGTTTCCTTTGCAAAACATATATTTTAAAACCTAACATTATAAAATTAATTAGAGTATATTTTTATGGAATAGAATTTTGTGAATGGTGTGATTTATTAAAAAGAATTTTGTGAAGGAGCCCTAATAAAATGAAAAATATGTAAATGAGAAATTTGTGTTATTAAAATATGCTCTATTAGTATACATATATTTTTCCAAGCTGTGCAAAATTTTCTAATGCTTAAAATTTTTAATAACTGCTATATAAATTACATAAAGTAATAAATATGACTTACCAGATTAGTATAGGAGTAGATCTTTTTTCCTCCAGATATACACTTAATTTTATAAATATTATACTGTGTGTATTACTAAAATAAATCAGAAAAAACATACGAAAATTCATATCTGAAGTGCTGTGTTGTCTACAAACATGTACTTGTATGTATGCATTAGCGGGCTGCTAAAGTACTTGAATAGGCCAGTACTCCCTTCAAGTTCAAGGAATCCAGTTACTACTAAGTAACTAAGCTGTTAAGTTTTAAGGGGATTCTCTAGATGTTATTTGTGTCACCCACGTCGTGAAATCGGTGTAAAAAATGACTTATCTTCTAAGAACATAATATTCCGGCATTTCAAAAGAAAACACCCTTTTGTCGCTAGCAGCTTTATACAAGAACCTGGCTTCCTTCAGAGTCGATCCGATGACCGGTACTCCTTCCTTATCTTTCTTAGTTCCATGCAAAAACCCATGGTCAAAAAGCGAGGAGGGAAAAACGAGTAAAAAAAATAAGGATTTTCAGTTTCTTGGTTTCTGCGTTTTTAAAATCTAAACAAGGTTTTTGATAAAAACAGAGCCCCGTTAAGGCTACGGGGGGCCCCGTAACAAACATCATTCTGGACACCCCCCCTCTATCTATCTGTAAATTTTTTTTCTTTTTTCTTTTTTTTTAAATAATGTAGAAGTGGCAAACACTAAAAATAAAAAACATATTGCACACATGTATAAATTTTGTACTCACATCTATATACAAGATATCCCAAAAAATTGGTCACAACTTTATTTAAAAATATTAATTTGATAATTATAGAAAAAATGATAGATTGATTGATATAAGTATTTTTTTGCAAATTTTTACTTTGCTTACCTACATACATTACAAGATGCCTAAAAAAGAAGGCTCAAAATTGGACATAACAGTTTTAACTTATCACGTTACGAGGAAACATTAATAAAAAATTTATTTTAAAAGCTATAGGATACTATGTTGTTGTAATCAGGGCCTGGTTAAGTCACGGGCATGCAGGACAACTGCATCGGACGTGGGGCCCCCTCAATCGGGGGCCCTCAAGGGCAAATATAACGTTTTTGTTAAGGCTAATAAAAAATGACAAAAATTCCTTCTTTCTTTCTTTCTTTATTTTTAGCTTTATTGCGGCTCTTTTCTCATCTCCCCTCTGTTTTGGAACCCCATGCCCCTTCCCCCCCTCCCCTGGATCTAACAGTTACATCACAGTTGTATTTACATTTTAATGGCTCACATTTAGTCTTATATTTCTATAACAGAAGAAAAAAATGTATTCGATAATTTTTCCTTTTCTCTTTTTCGATCTTTTTTGTGCTATTCTGCATACAAATGCGAATAGACAACTAGTATAAAGGTTAGTTTTAGACACTTTAGCATGATTCAAGAAAAAATCCAAAAGTTAGAAAGGGGCCCCCCACAATCTAAGTCGGGCCCTGGTTGTAATAAAATTTTAATAATTTGTTTTCTAATGATATAGTTTGTTTTCTGCGTGTGTGGAGGGAACACTGGAAGCAGAGAGGAAAAGGAGAACAACATTCCCTTCCTAAATGTTTGAAAACGTATAAATTTCGGTCACTTTTGGCACATTTTAAGCATTTGGCACCCTTTAATGAAAATCCTCATTATTGGGGGGGGGGGGGGGAGCTTTAAAAAGGTGCACCTGGGGAAATTGCCTGGCGGGCCCCTGAATAAGAAAAGGAGAATTTGAAAAAATAAAAACATTAAAAGAAGTGTTTTCTTACATTTTCAAGACAAATAAACTTCGGTAAAAGGGTCGATAGAATCGATTAGGGGGCCCCCTGACTTCGTCGCCCCCCCCCCAAATGGGGGGTATGGGGGGCGGTCGCTACGGCCCTGATCTGTTATGAAAGTTATCTGTAGAAATGAAATATAATATTGTTTGGAACAAGCAGGGTTTTTTTTTACATAGAACAATATTAATAAAAAAAATGATTTATAATTACTAAAAAGTCATAAATAAGGAGAAAAGTGTTTTAATGATTTTTAATTTTAAGCTTAATTTTAATTAAAAAAAACAGTAAAAAAAGAAACAAAGAGAATGATTAATATATATATAATGAAAACTGTATGTTACCAAGAAATTACTTACAATTACTAAACAAAAAATGATTATTACAAAACATTAAACAAAACAAAGTTAACACTATAATTCTTGAAATATTATTTTATAGATGTCTATGAACAAACATTGAATGAAAGTGGTTAAAACTTAACAACTCTAATTATTTATCTTTTAAAATGCTGAACAACTATAAAATAAAGTAATAAAAAAAAGTTATTATTTAAAAAATATAAATTCTTTATAGGTAAAATCCTGCTAAACCAAATTAACAAATGTAAATAACATTGTTTATAAACATTGTTAAAATAAAACAGCGCCCTCTGGTGTTCTTTTAAAACATGCAAGATACAAGTGCCATCTGTTGATTAAAAGATGAAACATAAGTAGGTTGTTTTTAAAATATAGTATTACTATATTATTTGGATAAGTTTTACAATTTTAGCATAAAAAAAAATTGAAACATACAAATGAAAAAATTAGATTTCACAACATTATCATTTAAAAATATTTTCAGCTAAATAATTTTTGTACTTAATATTTTTATTGTGTGATATTGTTTTTCCATAGTTTTGAGTTTAACATACTATATTTCAGAAAACATAATTTAGTGAGTAATGTAATAACAAGTTATTTTTTAGGGAACATTAATATTATTTTTGATGTAACTTCAATAAACTTACTTCACTGTCTCCTATTTTGGCATAATGGGACTCTTAAAATAAATCCATATCCTTCCGGTAGAGTAATAAATTTGTTATCCATGGGCATCAGACTATTTCCACTTGCTTGCAGAAAATCAAAAATGATAGTCAATTATTCTATAATAAAACTACACACCCGTGATTTTCTGAGAGCAATCTAGTTGGAAATAAGGTCTAACCCAACATCAGATAATCCACTGAAGACTAATCTTCTATCAGTATTTACATTTTCTGTATGTAGATATTTTATTTGTTCTGGAAGTAACATCAAAATAGTTATTATACTCCCTACAAAATAACTTCTTTCTTAAAATTTACATTAATTGTTATTTAAAACTTTAGAAATATATACATTTAAATCAAAAAGAGTCTTCAAAAATAGCATATTTTTTAGTAAAGGAACTTTTTTCAAAGATAGTAAAAATAATATACGGGTGCTCTACCCCAGTGTACGATGTGTGTTGCAAACACAGGTGCCAAAGATTTCAGCTGAAGAAAAATCAGGGGCATGACAGTCATTGAAGATTGTTATAAGAAAGGAATCTATTACAGTTTAAAATTTATAAGATATTTAAAATTTTATAAGAAATTGAAAAATGTTCTTTGATTTTTTGGCTTACAAATAGTAATTTCTACAAATTTTATGTATTTATTCATAAAATGAACTTCTTTAATGTGTCCATCAGATTAATTTTTTATGAAAAAAAAAATATAAATCCTTTTAAATATGGAGTATATTTTTGTTACATATATAGTAAAACTCCAATAATTTGGATTAATTGGGACCGGATCCAATCTGGATTATTGAAAATCCAGAGAATTAAGAAAGAAATGAAATAAAACCTACTTACAGAAAATCACCTTTATGTTAAACTTATTGAATATTTCCAGACAGTAAAATGTTTACTTTGCTTAATTCTTCCGAAAAGATTTCAGAAAGAGTATTTTTTATTATGAATACGACGATGAAACAAGTTAATGTTATGGAAATAAGCCAATCGCTTCTCAAACTTGAAAAAAAAAATGACCAAACCGATCTGGAATATCTGGAGATCCGAATTAGCGGGGTTCTACTGTATCAAACTTCTCTTCTGTTAAGATTGACTATAAAGTTTCATTAAATTAATTGTGTGTGAAGGATTGACAATTATTTCTTTTCTATATACAAAGTTGCTTAAAAATGAGGTATGACTTTGAAACTATTTTTATTGTCTATTTTTTTTTTTTTTCATACTTTTAGTAACAGGCCAATAAAAAAAAAACCCGAACCAAATTTTGAAAATTGATTTCAGCATAGCTTTCTTTTATGATAAAGTTAAAAAACGCAAGCACAACAAAACACACAGAAATAAAATATCAAATAAATATCTGGAAAAAATTACTCTCATACAATCGAGTTTAATATAATTTTCATCTTAATGACAACAAAACTGCATGTGCATTTGCTAATGATGCTGTGCCAAAATAATGATTTGTGGCAAGTCATGTGATGCAACTGGGCCAATTCTCATCGGAGTTCAACCTCCCGAAGAATATATTTGTGGTGGCTGTGAATATAAATCAAATTTCAATTAATTGAGTGAAAAATTAAATTGCCATGGCCTCTTACACATCTCTTCAAAAATCACCTCAGCAAATTTCATGTTTTTACTTTTAAAAAGTGGACTGAAAATGTTTTAGAGATTTTCGAGCTGTTGAAGGTGGAAAAATATTTTTTCGAATACACCCATAAAACAAAATTAAAGCACACTTTAATATTTGATGAGTGAAAAACACATGCAAAGGTCCTAAAGATATCTCTTTAAAAAAATCAAGAATTTTAAATAAATCATGCTTTAAAAGAGAATTTTTTTTTTTTTTAAATGCTAACAATCAAAAGGATAATGCAATGCACAGCACTGTGATAAAGTATGATATCGAAAAGGGAAGAGGAATCCAAAATTGACAAAAAGTTGATAACATAGTACATTTACAGCCCTTAAGAGGCTACTTCACTGAAATGAAAAGACCTGTTCGCTAATGCTAACCCTATGGAAGAAATTTACAAAGATTTCTCGTTTGCATTTTAATATTTTTAAATGATTCTTTTTGCACTGGATAGCTGAGACTAAAGGTTAAAATTCAATATTTGTATTAGTAGCCAGTGGCCAGTAGAGGCTGAATGTTTAGTAGCCACAATTGTCAAGTTAGTGGCCACTAATTACTATCATAGATGCCACCAAGAAGAAAATATCGTATAAATTCTAATCAGAATATTAAATATTTAATAATTATTTTATATGTAAAGAAAACCATAACTTCATTCAAACTTAGATTTTTTCCCCATTACAATTACAGATAATGAAAATAGGGATTTTTTTTTTTTCTTTTTTTTTCAACCACTTGATGAATTTAGCAATATTTTCCGCGATTGGGCAATGGATTTCGCAGTCTTTTGAAGAAATTTGCTGTTTTTTCGCATTTTTTTTGACGAAATTTATCGTATCTTCACGATTTTTGGACAAAATTTATTGTTTTTCCGCGTTTTGAATCTAAATTTGCTTTTTTTGACGGAATTTGCAGTTTTTTTCGCAATTTTTTGAGGAGATCTACCTTTTTTCGGCGATCTTTTGACAAAATCTGCCGTTTTTTCGTGATATTTTGATGAAATTAGCTTTTTTTTTTATTATTATTGACAAGGATTACACCGTTTTTTCGCGATTTTTTGACGAAATCTGCCGTTTTTTCAAGATTTTTTGACGAAATCTGCCATTTTTTCGCGATTTTTTTAATGAAATATTTCGTTTTCCCCAGGTTTTTTTTGTACCAAATCTACCGTTTTTTCGCGATTTTTTAACGAAATCAACCGTTTTTCGCGATCTTTTGACGAAATATGCCGATTTTTCGTGATCTTTTGACGAGATCTGCCGTTTTGCCGCAATCTTTAGATGAAATTAGCTTTTTTTTTTGCAATTATTGACAAGGATTACACAGTTTTTTCGAGATTTTTTGACGAAATCTGCCATTTTTTCGCGATTTTTTTTTATAAAATATTTCGTTTTTTCGTGGTTTTTTTTTTTTTTTTTTTTAAACCAAATCTACCGTTTTTTTGCGATTTTTTGACGAAATCTGCCGCTTTTTCGCAATTCTTTGACGAAATATTCTGTTTGTTCGTGATTGTTTTCTTTACCAAATTTGCGTTTTTTCGCGGTTTTTTAACGAATTCAGACGTTTTTTCACGATCTTATGGCGAAATATACCGATTTTTCGTGATCTTTTGAAGAAATCTGCCGTTTTTTCACGATCTTATAGTGAAATATACCGATTTTTCGTGATCTTTTGAAGAAATCTGCTGCTTTTTCGCGATCTTTTGTCGAAATAAACCGATTTTTCGTGATTTTTTGACGAAATTGGCCGATTTTCGCGATTTTTTTTGACGAAATCTACCGTTTTTTCGCGATCTTTTGACGAAATCTGACGTTTTTACGCGATTTTATGACGAAATCTGACGTTTTTTCGCAATATTTTGACGAAATCTACCTTTTTCTTTGCGATATTTTGATGAAATTTGCCGTATTTTCATCATTTCTCGATGAAATTTACTTTTATTCCGCGATTTTTTACCGATATTTGTCGAAATTTGATTAAATTCGCGTTTTTCCGCGATCCTTTGACGAAATCAGCGATTATTCTTCGAACGATTGGCACAATTGGTTATTTTCGGCGACCTTTTGTCAAAATTTTCGATATTTTATGTCCTATTTTCGGATTTATGACAGACTTTTTTTTTAATTTTCCGAAATGATTGATCGCCAAAATGGCGATCAGGTGCATAACATAAAGTCGCCAATTTTTTACATTTAGTCGCCCTGTGGCCGGTGGCGGCCGCGAATTTTAACCTTTAGCTGAGACCGATCTGTATGCAGGTCATTTTTTATTTTTCTGATTTTGTTTACAGATATTTTTTAGGAGGACGCTTTCATTTTTGGAACCGGTTTGGAAAGCAAAAGCACCCTCATAAAAAATATCTGCAACCCAAATCGAAAAACGGCCTGCATACAGATCGATCTCAGCTATCCAGTGCAAAAAGAATCATTTAAAAATATTAAAATGCAACCAAGATATCTTTATAAATTTCTTCCATAGTATTAGCATAAGCGAACGGGTCTTTTCATTTGACTGAAGTAGCCCCTTAAACTGTCGTTTTAAATTCACGTATAGATTTCATGTTCTTGAAATGAAGATTTCTCCCTTTTGAAAATATTTAGTACTTTTACTCAATGTCACAAATATTTCTGATACAACTTATTTGCTCATTCAGGGTTCTCAGTATAACATAACTGGCAAATTCCTATACTAAATCCATATGGCATACAATGAAATTTGCTACTGATTTTCACAATCCTTTGTCAAAACTACAGATTTTCTTCTGGATGATTGCTCTTAAATTTCTAGATTTTTTTTTTCCTCGATACTATTTGAGGAATTTTGTGTAATTTTCAATTTTTTTCTCAAAGCCTTTTCCATGACTCTTTAGAAAATATTTCTAAATTCCCTGAATTTTTCTATATATTTGGAAATTCCCTGATTTTCCATGATGCTGAAAACTCTGCAATTAAAAAACACAGTTTTTTAAACCATTTACAAAGCAAAATAATAATTTCTTTAAAATTAAAATAAAACAGATTCATCCCCAAAGCAAATTTCTATGAAATATAATATTACATCCTTTCTCACATAGTAAGCATTTTATGTTATAAATAAAACATTCATTAATTAATTCTTTATGGTTTATTTTTTTAATAAAATATAGGCATCCTTTTTGTTAACTTCTGTTATAAGAGTGTTTTTCTGTTCTTGTCAAGAGAACATTACTTGATACAAATGAAGTTTATAAATAAACAAGTTGTCAGAACAATAATTTTGGAATATTTCTTATGAATATTGCAACAGTTTTACACTTTTTACTCTCTAAATGTAATCTTTGTTATCAGAAAACAGTGATAATGATTTAGGTGATTATTGAAAAATTTTAAATAATTATTTAAAACTGATTTATACTCATCGTTTCTCAAATCTAATTAATTAAAAAAATAAATAAATAAAGAGGAAGGAAATAAAAAATGGGAAATTTAAGATATAACTTTACTACATTAGTTTTTGATGTCTCAGTTAGTTGAAAGATATTAATTGGGTCAAAATATTTTGATTATAGTCGAAAATCTACAATAACAAAGCACGAAAAAAAAAAATTATACAATAACATCGTTATTTTTTCACACTAACACAGCAAAAATAGAGGAGAAATGGAAAGAGGTTATTTATTTATTCTTTATAGACACACACGAAAAATGCGAATAAATTCCAACTGAAGATATAACACGATACAACAGCAATATTTACACGAAACACAGCGGTTTTTCAGAAATTTCCTCGCTTGCCACCTGCCACGGCGAATTTGGAATCTTCCCTCGATCGGTTGAGCTCGGTTCCATATTTTTCATTTTATCTCAAAATGCATTTCTCGCCAAAAGTGCACCGTTCGAGGGAAGATTCTTAATTCGCTGTTCCGCTAATGTATTTTAATTTCAAGTTGATAGATGGAGTCACTATTTCAATTGACTGCTCTACATTTCTGTACCGATCACTCCCTCCTGCCTTTTCCTACCTGCTAAAAAATGGAATGATCCTGTCTCATAGAGAGGGAGTTTGTCATTGAAGGGCTAGTCCAGCATCCAAAGCCAGCGCCCCCTAGATTATAATCTAGGGGGCGCTGCCAAAGCCTGCGAATCGCTCGCAGCACGCAAAGCCTGTATAATACCCTGTTCACACCACAAGGTGCGTTTTCACGGGCCTACCCAAGCGCTAACTTTTACCCATGGAACAAAGAATATAAACTGGAAGGAAAACCGGTCAACGGAGGTGAGCCGAGGCAAGCCAAGAATTCTGGGACAAGTGTGACCCTGAACTGCCGGCAACCTTGGCGATTTTTTTCGATTGGCGATAACTTGGCATGTGTTTTACCTCTCGCTGTAGAAATCAGTCTAATGCAGTTACATAAGCCAAATAAGCGATAAATCCGCCAAACAGTTGCCATTCCTCAGGGAATGCTTGGATATGGGTGAACCTCACAGAAATCCGGTGGCATCAACGATCACCCTGCTCCTAATGAGAAAGAGGCTTCGTTTTCCTTCCCGTTTATATTCCTTCTTCCATGCTTTTACCCTGTTTGCACTGGGATAGTTGAGTCACTTAACTTTAAGTCACTTACATTTTCTGAAGTGGGATACCCGGAATGGACCTTATGCACGCAACCTGAGGTCGAGGCTAAAATTCGTCTGCTGGCGGTGTTTAGCATAGCAGTCTATGGAGTGTGAATTATTATTGCTTGTTTGTTAGAAATACCGGAAAAGAATTCTTTGTTGTAGCAGCATATACTTAATATAAGGTAATATAAATTCAAAATTGTTGATCTGCTTGCAAGAAAATTCTCCAAATTTGTAAATTTTTCGTTAAAATGTATCCAGAAAGGCTGAAGTCGTCTGCTAGCGATGTTTGTGCCTGCGCATAGTGGAGTTTTGGCGGTGCAGTGACTAGAATAACCGGTTAGTATACCGCCAGCTCTGGCGTCTGACGTCACGTGCATAAGGTCCATTAGGCTTCACCTGTTCGCATTTACTAAACATTGTAAGTGACTTAACTTGGCCAAACTGACATCTGAGCATGCACATAAGTTCTGAAATTTGTAACTGCAACTTTTAACTTTTTTGTTTACACAGTAATTATTCTGCCTTATTTCAATTAAAAAATTAATTTCTTTTGTGGGAGAAAATAACAGGTTCAACATTTTCCATTTTCGGCCTTCAATTACAAAAACACCCCACAAACACACGTGTTAACCCTTTCCGGCACACTGTGCCCGGTCTGGGATACCTAATTTTAATTCCAAACTTGCAAACGGCACCAATAATATTTTAGTAAAATTTTGCTTTTACAATAAAAGCTTAAATTAAGGAATTCAAGATATCTAAAAAAAATCATTTGTGAATTCCGGTGTCAAACGATAATTTCTCATTTTACTAACAGATTTTGCTCGTGCCGGAAAGGGTTAAGCAACTGGAGTAAACAAATAACAACTTGAAATAGCTTATAATTATTTGTAGGACTCAAATTCATTAATTAAATAATCAGAATTAAATATTCTAAAATTCAGAAATAATAATTAAATATTCAGAAGGCAGATTTCCATTCAACTCATAGTTAAGAGAGCAAGCTCACTTGAGCAAGTTTCAGAAACTTGCTTAATGGACTCTATTCTTGTGACGTCAAAGTCACGTGCCTTGGGGAAACATTTCCCTACATCATAGTTATTAATTATGCAACGATTCGTTTCCCAACCCGTTTTGTATGCCGTAGAATAGTAACGGAGCATATTTTTGTGACGTGAGGTCACGTGTTTTAAGGAAATATTGCCTAAATACAGCCTCGAACTCAAACGGAGAATAGAGTCCATACCCTGTTCACACCACAAACATCAACAGCTGTATTCTTACATCTTACGGAACGAATTTGCGGCGAATTGTGACGTCACGTGAAAGACCTCTTTCGTATCCTATGCCATTTCGCATCTTGCGAAAAGTGCTATTCTGGGATCAGGTTTCCGTACGTTCGAAAGTGATTACAGATGCAGAATGCCATCCGAAAAGGCGTGGATAGTTCCTCCCAAATCTACGTCATTTTTTCCGTTATAACCAATGGAAATCCGACACACAGAGTTTTTATCGAATCGTATTTATTCTGTCGCCATCTATACGAAAGATAATGAAATACAACTACGTATATTTTTCTAATGCATGAACTTAAATTGTGTTTTATAAAATATATTTTTTGAAATAAATACACTAGTAATTTATTTTGAAAAACTTAACGTATTACATTGAATGTTTTCATGCAATTTACTATCAAATATCAACTATATAGAGCAATAATAAAATCGTTTAAATAGTTTATAAAATTAATTTAAATTTCGTATATTTGAATTTGTAATTAATAATAATTTATGAGCTTATACTTTATTAAAAAAATAAATATTTATCGAAGAAATAACATAGCCCACGGTGATATTTCTGTTGCTTAAAAAAAATTTTAAAAAGAAAAAGAGTTGTAACTGTATTCAGTTAGATTATAAAATAATTAAAAATAAATTTGATTTTGTTTAATGAATTTTCCTTATCAATGTTTTATCAGTTCAAAAGCATTAGAAATAAAGTGCTTGTAAAAATACATTTCAAAGCTTTCTTTTTTAAAGATAATAAAGAACTGTATTTCATTTTGATTATTTTTAAAAGTAAAACAGAAAAATTAAGTTTTTTCTACAATACTGATAAAAATAAAAATTATTATTTCCATTTTTTTAAACCTTTATTTGTACTAGTGCCTTTATACTAACTTAAGATCTATATGAAAAATCAAAAGTACAGAAAAAATAGAATATCCCAAAATATATCTTCATGCAATTAAATGCCTACACAAGTTTAAAGCTTTCAATCACTATTTCCAGTGTAGCTACACAGTTTTCTAGTGTTTTTACAGCAACATCAATTAACACTTATTTATCATGCAAAACTTAATACCTCTTTAAAATATGTATATATATATATATATATATATGTGTGTATAAATATAATGTAAAAAACACAGTTTCAATTGTAAACAAATTAAAATGATCATTTTTTTTTTAAACTCTGACTGAACTTTGTTCATTTGATTTATGTTTACAATTCAGTTTATAAATATAACACAGCAAATATAACATTTGTCTGCATTTGTATTACTTGAACAATTTCTATAAAATCAAGAAGAATTATTGTTATTATTTATAAAAGACTGGTTTAAAGTTCAAACCTTCTACTTTTACCGCAATCCATATTATTTTCTTCTCTATTTATAATGTGTGCCACCAGTGTATAAAACACATGAATAAAAATTTCATATTTCTAATAAACATTTTTAAAAATGAAGTTAATCAGTAAATAACCTACTTTAATCAAAGATGCTTGTATAACAGTACAGTAATTTTTTTTTTTTTTTTTTTTTTTTTTTTTTTTTTTTTTTTTATGTAGGCATGAAGTTGATTATGCAACCGTAGTAAAAAAGATTGTAATAAAAATTATGTTTTTAAGTATATTTTCACTTTTAGATTATCGTTACTATATAATATGCAGCATTAAAAAAATCAGTAATTGAATTGTACCATATATTTATTATTTAGTTTTTGAGTTATTATATTAATTTATAGCAAAATGCATAAATATTTAGTAACAAAGCCATTCAAATTTAGTAATAATACAACTTAATTGCTACTATATTTGAAAAGATGATTTCATGAACATTATTCATTTTCAGATTTATCAAAATGTAATTATGAAAATTAAAATTTGAAGAAAATTATTTAAAAAAAAAATACGATTTGTTTAATATATGTATAATTTAAAAGTTAACTTACAAAAAGAAAAAAAAATGACAGAAATTGTGTGAAACAGCAAATAGATGCATGGTTTATGTTTTAAAAATAAAGAAAATAATTGTCCAATATCATTACACGCCAGGCAGTGCTGTGTAAGTCATATTATGAAGTGTGTAGTGTTATTATAATCACAACTATTTCAAAACAATGATCAAGATATATCTTTACTATTCTTTGGGATAGATTTTCTTAGAAATAATCTTAGGGGAGGGGGTCATCATTAGGAGCCCTCTTTATAAATATTATATGTTACATTCAAATTAATGCATTGTTAATTTGTAACAAAGCATCTTTTTGACTGAGTTTCTGATTAATTTGGTAAAAAATTATAATAAAATATATATATATAACACATATAAATAAAGTGATAATAATATTTATAAAATACACATATAATAAGGCGAAAGTTAAAAAATATTTTATTCTTCAACATTTTCCAGAAATACAAGTAAGTAACATTATACTTTTTTAATAACATACACATAGATATGACAGTTTCAAAAATTATATTAATATTAATTATCAATATCAGCTCAGCACAAATTATTTCATATTTTTGGTAACTTCAATGGGAAGAGGTTCATCATACAAAGCATTTTCAATTAAGCATTCATCAAAACCTAAGATTATATGTAAAGTAAAAGAACAAAATCAAATATTAATAGCATGTATTTCATGAGATAAGTGATATGTTTCAAACTATGTTAATTAAATTATTAAACTCTTTGTATAACTGCATTTATAAGAGAACATCAACTCCAAACTCTTGAACTTTGAAGATCATTATTTTTTAATAAATGAAAAAAAATATTTTACTCAAAATAATTAAATAAAGCAGCTACAATTGAAAGCAAAGTTTTTTTTTATTTATTATAATAATTATCATCAATTTGTTGGAAAATCCCTCTTCACTCTCTTTCACTTTGATAAGGCGCTACCAGTGCTATCAGAATATATCAGATTCTTCCAATTATTTAGCAGGTAGTATATTTCTAATAACTATTATCTAATTGCCAATTGTTTTTTTTTTCCCTATAGGTTAATAAATATTTCAACCGTACTATATATTATTATCTCACAAGATTAAATTAAAGGCAGCGAAAAAAAAAAAAAAAAAAGATCGTTCTATAATAATTAATTTAACGTATTATAATACTGTAAGTAACATGATATTTTCAAATGATCATGACTTATTTATGACATATGTAATATTTTCCTGAATAAAACTAATCCATTAAGACATGCTCTATATTTTAATGAATATTTCTTTACAGCGCTTTCAGTCCATATTTATTTCCCGTAAATGTATACCAAAGCTTTATAATTTTTAAGCTACAAACACATACACTTATTATACAAATATATATGCATTTAACACCCTCAATCAATGTTTCCATTTAAAAAGAAGTCTACGTTTTTAAAATCATCTTCAAACATTTGTTTTTAAAACATTAAAATATTTTTAATAATGTACATATTTTATTTTAAAATAAATAAATAAAAATCTTGTTTTAGCAAACGTTAGATAATTGCAAGCAAAATGTCAACAAAAATCTCCACAGCACAATAAATACTCTTTTTTAAGCAAAATTTTTACCAATATACATTATAATATTCTTCACAAGTGCAATAAAAAGTCCTAACATTGAAAAATATTAAAAACTTACTTATTTAAATGTCCTATCAAATGTAAACAATCAGAAAAATTGCATCCGAAATGGGCTTTTCACCTACTTTGAGATGGTGAAAATAGCGCTCGAAAAAATGTAAACATCCGAAATAATTTTTCGTCTCTAATCTTTCGCCAAATACGAAAAGAAGTACCCCAGAATACGCTTTTCCGTATCCTATGCCGCGATGACATCAAAGTGACGTTTCAGTGGGCGGAGTTCCGCCGAATTTCCGTATTCCGCCAGTCCCAGAATACAGCTGAAGATATCTTAGCGAATGTCACTATATCTCTGAACTGAACAAATGTAACGCATGCGCATGCGCTCGAAATAAAGACGGTCGCAACAGCCAATCAGTAAAAGCAAAGCTTTACAGCCAATGAGAGTGAGTGGTTGTTCCTGTATCTAGTCCGAGAGAGTTGAAATTCTCTTAAGGCGCGATCACATTGGGAAATAGGTGAAGCTTTAAGCACAACACACAACTTTTTCTGATGCAAAAAAGGTGGGGTCAACCGCGAAAGGGTTACTGGATGATGCGTAGAAAGTTTCGTCTAGGTAAACTGTTGTGTATTAACTCAATGGACTTACGGACTTCTACTGTACTGTATTGCCTCCATGGTTCAAATGTAAAAACTCTCCTGGTTCGAGAGTATCTTTTGTAAAAAAGTTTCAGTTTTGATTTGTATTCTATAATGTGATTGTTGTTGTTTTGTCCGTGCAACTTAGATGCTAATTAAAATAATGTTGCAATGATTATCTCGGCCTTCTTCTTCAATTAATTATGCGAGGATCTAACATTGGCGACGAGCGTTAACCAAAGGACTCAGTTTCATGAAGTAATTCTTTCTTATTTAGTTTTTCTGAACTGACTTTAGTTTCGTTTCTTTGTTCTGCTTTCAAGTGCATTGTCATAATGTCTCTCGGTAAGCTAGAAGAATTTCATATAGGGAAAACTAATTGGACCGAGTACAAGGAACGCTTGGGATTCTACTTCACAGCTAATAGCATCGATGAAGATGTGAAAAAAAGGGCTATTTTCCTCAGTGTCGCTGGACCTACACTGTATTCATTGATTCGTTCATTGTGTACTCCGAACGCTCCGGATACTGTGACATTCCCGAACTTGTTACTGACTTTGGATGGACATTTTTCGCCAAAACCATCCGAAATTCTATGCCGATTCAAGTTTAACAAACGAGATCAGCAGCAAAATGAAAGTATCGCTGAATTTGTCGCAGAACTCCGTAAGCTGTCCGAAAATTGTAATTTCGGGACTCAGATTCCATGCTTCGCGATAGACTGGTCTGCGGAATCCGTAATGAAGAAATCCAACGAAAATTATTGGCCGATCCAGCATTGACCCTCACAACAGCCATGGATATCGCACTTGCAGGTGAAGCAGCTTTACGACAATCGTCGGAAATTCGCGGAAATAATAATGATTTGTACAAGCCTGTAAATTTGATAAAATCAAAAACGCACAACAGGAGTGCAAAGGAAAAGCCACCTGCACAAAATAAAAAGCCTTGCCATAGGTGTGGGGCGCACCATCCCTTCGGTGAATGCAAATTTCTTAGGGCTACTTGCAATTACTGCAAGAAAATCGGTCACATAGCCAAAGTGTGTAATGAAAAAAATAGTAAAAAAGGTAACAATAATTCTAAAATCCATGACATAGAATCAGGTAAGCCTCAATATGATGATTATTATGATTGTTTGCTCAATATAAATGTTTTAAGTTCCATAAATGACTACCCACCTAATGATGTAAATATAAATTTAAACGGTATTAACCATAAAATGGAGATAGATTCTGGTTCTTTGCATTCCATAACAATTCCATTCTAGCACTTACGCTAAATTATGGCCAGTGAACCCCCCTTCTTTACTCCCAGTTTCAGATCAATATCTGAGAACTTGGAATGCTCAAAAATTAAATGTTAAAGGTTATTTTGATGCAAATGTGCAGTATAACTCACAAAATGTTACCTTGCCCTTATTAGTTCTTGAGGGTAAGGGTAAATCCCTAATTGGTCGTAGCTGGTTTGATGCGTTAAAAATTAACATTAATGTTGGCGACTCTAATGTCCACCAAATTTGTGCTCCAACGTTAAATTCAATTTTATCGGAATTCGATGATGTTTTTTCTGAAACGCTAGGCATTTTTAAAGGGCCTCCCATTTCAATTAAGATTGATGAAAATTGTGCTCCTAAATATTTAAAAGCACGTAATGTACCTTTCGCTTTGAGAAATAAAATAATTGACGAGATCCAAAATATGGTAAACAAAGGGATTCTGGAGCCAATTTCTTATTCTGACTGGGCTACTCCTGTGGTTCCAGTTGTCAAAAAAGATGGTAGCATTCGTTTGTGTGGGGATTATCGCAGTACTGTAAATCAGGCTGTGAAACAATTCAGTTACCCTCTGCCTACAGTTAAGGAGGTTTTAGCCACTATGACCGGCGGTACAATTTTTTCCAAATTAGATTTGTCCGAAGCTTATTTACAACTTCCGGTGGATGAGCCTACTTCTAAAATTCTAACTTTAAATACAATTAAAGGTCTTTTCAGGGTAACTAGATTACCATTTGGTATCTCAGTTGCTGTTTCAATTTTCCAGAAAAAAATTGAGGAAGTTCTGGCAGGAATTAACGGAGTATTACCTTACTTAGATGATATTTTTATTCAGGGTAAAACTATAGAGGATCATAATTTAAAACTAAAACAGGTTTTGGAACGTTTAAAATCATCAGGCATTCACCTCAAACGCGAAAAATGTATATTTGCCGTTCCTACAATAGAATTATTGGGATTTCAAGTAACTAAAGAGGGTATTAAACCAAGTTTAAATAAAGTTAAGGCCATCCACGAAGCTCCTAATCTAAAGATAAGACTGAACTTCAAGCTTTCTTAAGATTATTAAATTTCTATTGCAGTTTTCTAAAAGATAGATCTTCCGTTTTAGAGCCTTTGCATAGATTGCTCAGAAAGGACACAGTTTGGCGTTGGACGCCTACGCATCAAAAGGCTTATACTGCGGCTAAGAATTTATTAACAAAAGATTCCGTTTTAGCGCATTTTGACGAAAGCCTTCCCTTAATTGTCACTTGTGACGCTTCATCATATGGAGTAGGTAGTGTGTTAAGCCACATTTTACCGAACGGTAAGGAAACTCCCATCGCTTATCATTCCCGAACTCTAACAACAGCGGAGAGAAACTACAGCCAAACAGATCGTGAGGCTCTTTCAATAATTTCGGCGGTAAAAAAATTCAATCAATATTTGCAGGGTCGTAAATTTAAAATTATTACCGACCATAAACCTCTTTTAGGCTTATTTAATCCAAATAAACCTTTGGCCCAAATGATTTCGCCACGAGTTCTAAGATGGGGTTTGATATTGGCCACTTATAATTATGATTTAGAGTATAGAAAGGGTAAGGACATAGGAAATGCAGATGCGCTTAGCCGTTTACCTTTGACCACTCCTGATTGTGAAATTCCTCCTCAGGCTGACGTACTATTATTAGAATTTTCCCCAGTCACTCAGCTCAATTCTAAATTGATTTCAGCTGCAACTAAAAAAGACCCAATACTTTCAAGAGTTGCTCTGATGATAATGAATGGTTGGCCTCCGAAAATGAATGACGAGAAGTTCAAGCCATATTTCCATCGACGTAATGAGTTAAGTGTTCACCAGAACTGTGTGCTTTGGGGTAGTAGGGTTTTTATCGCTGGCATTCTTCGTAAAGATGTTCTAAATCTTCTTCATAATGGTCATCCAGGAATAGTTAGGATGAAAGGACTATCCCGCAGTTACGTCTGGTGGCCACTCATGGACAGTGAGATCGAAACAACAGTAAAGTCATGTACTTTGTGCCAGGAAAATCAAAGAGCTCCGGCAAAAGCACCCATCCATCCATGGGAATGGACAGATAGACCTTGGTCTCGCTTGCATATTGATTTCGCGGGACCCTATCAAGGTAAAACATTCTTAATAGTCGTAGACTCGCATTCTAAATGGTTGGAAGTATTTCCTGTTTCATCCATGTCTTCTTCGGCAGCTATAGACTTTCTTAGATTGCTTTTTGCTACACATGGTATTCCTGATAGTGTTGTGTCCGATAATGCACAAGCCTTCAAATCATCTGAATTTATCGAATTTCTTGTGAAAAATCAAATCCGTCCAATAAAATCAGCACCTTATCATCCTTCCTCAAATGGCCAAGCTGAACGAATGGTTGCCACCACCAAACAAGCGTTGAAGCGTATAATTCAAGGAAATTGGAAAGCCCGCTTGGCACGATTTCTGTTTTCGCAACACATTTTACCGTGTACAACTACAGGTAAATCACCTGCAGAAATCTTAATGAATAGACGTTTAACGTCACTATTAGATAGGTTACATCCAGATTTAAATGCTGAAATGAGGTGCAAAAGCGAGAAAAAGATGGAGGAGGAAGGAAGTAAAAGATTAAGGACATTCAATGAAGATGATCCTGTTTATATCCGAAATTATTCTGATGGATCTCCGTGGATTCCAGCAAAAATCTTAGAACCGACTGGTCCTGTTTCCTACAAGGCTGAAAGTTTGATCGACGGTAATATATCTAGACGTCATGTTGACCAAATTCGTGATCGAACTGTCAGTTCAAACACGTCTGTGGACAGTACTAATTCCTCTGATTCCATTCCACCAGTCACTTGTGATTCTCCTGAAAATTCGTCCATTAGTGTTCCCGAACAAATAATTCAACCTACAGTTCCTAATCATGAAAAATCCATACCTGCAGATCCACCAGCACCTGATTTACGACGATCTCAGCGTCATCGGAACACTCCTAAACATCTGAAGGACTACGTGCTCAATTCTTAGAGGGGAAGAGTGTTGTGTATTAACTCAATGGACTTACGGACTTCTACTGTACTGTATTGCCTCCATGGTTCAAATGTAAAAACTCTCCTGGTTCGAGAGTATCTTTTGTAAAAAAGTTTCAGTTTTGATTTGTATTCTATAATGTGATTGTTGTTGTTTTGTCCGTGCAACTTAGATGCTAATTAAAATAATGTTGCAATGATTATCTCGGCCTTCTTCTTCAATTAATTATGCGAGGATCTAACATAAACAAAACTCAGCAAGAAGTTTACAACAGAAAATTGTTTATCGCCCACACGGCATCTAAAGTTATGAGTAAAATAAAAAGTTTGAGTTCCTCTAATAGCAGCAATAATTAAAAATGAATTATTATTTTTTAAGGGGGACGAGGGGGGAACTAGGATGTCACAACAATTTGCTCGAAAAAACTGGAAATTGAGATATCGTTACATTAAATCATTAAGAGACTACTTCATTCAAGCAAAAAGACTCATTCGCTAATGCTAATCTTATGGAAGAGATTTATAAAGATATCTTGGTTGTATTTCAATATCTATTTTTATTTTATTATTATATTTTTGCATTGAATAGCTCAAAACGATGTGTACAAGGATCGTTTTTTAATTTTGTTTTACAAATATTTTCAATGGGCACACTTACATTTTCAGAACCAGTTTCGAAAATGAAAATATTCTCATAAAATATATATTATATAAAATATATATTCATATATCTGCAATCAAAATTGAAAAAGCGGCCTTTTGTACAAATTGAACTCAGCTACACAATAAAAAAATTTAAATGCAACCATATTATTTTCATAAATTATATAGATACTTTAAAGATATAATTACAGATATTTCTGTAAATTTCTCCCATGTAATTAGTACTAGAAATTGAGTCTTCATGTGATTAAGTAGCCCTTTAATTATACTTAGAAATTTTTTTTTTTTAACACTGCAATTACTCAATAAGTTTTAGCACCCCCCTCCCCCATATTTTGGCGTTCTATTCTTATTTTAACTCCAAAAGTTCGTAAAAATTCGTTCAGGAAAAGAAAAATAAATGGTATAAATGGTTAAAATTGTTTTTTAAGGATAAAATATGTACTTAAATTTACTTTAAAATAATGCGAGTGTATATGTTGATTTATAAGTCAATATATAATTTTTCAATGTTTTTCTTTAAATGTAATAAATTTTGGATGGATTTTATTAAATTTAAAGAAATTTCATGCTTTTTACATTGATATATATTTTAATATACTATATATTTATACAGGAATAAGTTTAGGAAAATTTTAGGTCCTTTAAAAGACTTCACAAAATAATTTATCCTCAAACTGCACCCTTCATATTTTTTTTTTAATCTCCAAATAGGACCCTTCACAAAATATTTTATCTTGAAATAGTACATTTCAAAAAATTATTTCTTTATTAAATAGAGCTTTTACAGAATTTTTTCACCTTCAAACTGAACTTTTCACAAATTTAATCATTTAAAAATAAAAACTGGCCTGTAAATAAACAGTTGAACTCATCAAAGATCATATTACTTAGCTTTTTCATACATGAAGGATAGAACCTGAAGATTTTGATAATTTAAAATTCACAAAATTATGACTGAATTTTCACAAATATAAGAAAAACTTCACAATTTCACAAAAACAGAACCCTGTGAAAAAAGTCTGGTCAGACCCTTGTTATATATATATATCAGGCATGAAAGTGGGAAATGAGAAAAAAGGTGGAAATTTTTTTCCATCAATACAGTGTGCGAAACTTTTTTAATTTAAGTATCATTTTAATAGCTACCTATGCAATAAATTTAAATATAATTGCACATATTATTGTTTTTTTTTTTTTTTTTTTTTTTTTTTTTTTTTATCTATGAAGTATTAACAATGCTAAAGGGATAAATCCAAATAAATTTGACCAACTTATGTGAAGTACAGTCTTTAATGGTTTAGCTGTTAAATCTCCCCCCCCCCTTTCTTTAAAAAAATTCTCTTCACTAAATTGATCTTTGCTTCAGAAATACATCTCGAAAAAGATATCACAGAAATTATCCAGAAGTGTTTATAATTAGCACAAAATATTCTATTCCAAGAAAAACTTCCTTTCACTTTGAATTGTTATGATATATTAAAAAAAAAAAAAAAAAAAAAAAAAAATCCATGAGATATTTAGAGTAGTTACTCTAAGCATCTTTCCTGAATGATTTTTTTTACATGACTTTCAGATGCTTATATGATATAAGCTCAACTTTCATGTTATATCTCTTTTGCACAATAACTCAAGAACAAACTCCAAGTATTTAAATAGTCAAAATGTCAAATTACTAAATTTTCCAGGCATTCCCCCCCCCCTCCCTTATTATCCTTCCAAAGTTTTTCTTTGCATTTTTCCATCAATCTAGAGAAAGCCCAAAATTTCTTTAGGAAAAGTTGAATTCCACCTTTAGGAGGAATTCTTAATAAAATATATTTATATTTTATTAAAATATATTTATATTTTTTCCTTTCTTTCTGCCAAGCGTCTCGCTTTTTTTCTGAGATTTTTAATTACAAATTTAATTAATTTTCATGTGTTGAATTACATCATATTATGACAGCATAACCCTTTTTCTTGAAAGTAGTTTGCTCCATGATTTAGGAAAGATATTTTTTGCCTTTTAACTACTAAGTTTCTGCCATTAAATAAGGAAAATTATTTTTTACCAAACTAGTAATAGCTTGAAGGTTATCAGATAAAATGCTATGCACTGTTAATAATATAAATTAATAAATAATTTATAAATGTTGAAATAGTTTCAAATAATATATATATTTGAAACATTAGTTTATATTGTATTAGTGTTTATAGATGTTTAAAATAAATTGTGTAAGTAAATATTTTTTTATAAAATTTAAAAGTTTTATAAATATTAATCTTGCATTTTATTTAACAATAAGATTAAATGCAATGTTAAGAGGTTTTTGTATTTTTACTTTTTATGTGCTTTGATGGTGTTTTATTGGTTTTCATATTTCTAAAAATAATAAATCTGTTATTTGCATTCCATCATTGACAAAAATCTGCTAAACATAATTCTTATCATTTTAAAATATTATTGTATAATTAGGAAAAGCCACCAGATATAATTCCATTATTTTTGAAAAAGGACTTAAAACAGGAAACAAGGAATGACAAGGGATATCCCACGGCATCTTCATGTTATTAACACAAACTGTGTAAATACCTCAGAATTAGATAATGAAAATGATACGATTCACTTTGTTCAAGTTAAAAAAAAAAAAAAAATCTCCAAATAATTATGATTAAAATTTAAAAGAATTAAATATTGTCGCCATATTATGTAGACGCTTTTTTCTTTTCATTATTTTTCATTTTTAATGTTTTACAATAATCCATATGAAAATAACTATCGATATGCATAATAAAGAAATAAAGTCAATGTTTACACAAGGAATTCATCAAATAAAATTTCAAAACGCTGTTTAACAAGAGATTTAAGAAGTATAGCTAATAAATGTTTTCCAGTTAATTTGTTGGTATTACGATTAGTCAACCAATATAATTTAATACGACATATGACATGCATAAAAGGTAAAAAGATAATTAGTACAATGTTTTTAAAAATAGGGTACACCAAAAAATGAATAATCGGATGTATTGTTTGATTTATAAAGCTGACAGAAGCATTCAACTAATATTTTTGCGTAATTATATATTCAAAATGAAAGAAAATACTTTGTTTACTAAACATTGGCGAATTTGGCGACAAGTATGGACAAAACACAATCAAATTTCATAAACAGTAAAAATATATTCAAAACAACTTAACATTGCAATTAAACTGATTGTTAAACAAAATGTAAGAATAATAGTTAAAAATACTTCTAAATTTTATAAATATTTACTTACTAGTTAGAACATTCGCAGCTTGTAATCATCGAAAATTCATGGCGACGGTATTTGGATTTTGCTATTTTTAAGTGCCGAAGGATCCTTATTTCATTGTCCCGCAATGAATTCGATTAAATATTTTTTTAATGTGAAGTCTTTTTGACGCATAAAAAACCGTTTATTGCGTTTAGATCTCAAATACTTTATTTGTTTTCTATACAAACGAGCGTCCATATACACTGACAGCCGCCATCTTGATTTAGACGGCCATTCAAAGGAGTGACGCAGACAATCTGCTTCTACGCTATTGGTCAGATTACGCGCTGCACGCAGCATTTTCCACTTGGAATGGAAAAAGTTTCAGCTAATGTTGCGCATATGAAATCTCAATTGCACGGCGTTTTTCGCGAAGCAGCTGCAGCCAATGCTGCATGTTGAGCTTAAAGTTTACACAGTGTGTGTGATCGCACTTTGAGAGAGTGCCAGGCCTGAGACATCTTAACTATCCATAGTGTGAACAGGGTATAAGCAAGAATTTTTATTCCGGGTACGACCGCTTCAAAAAACTGCAAGTTAAGTGACTTAACTTTCTCAGTGCGAACAGGGAACTCAACAGAACTCTTCACCCATGAAGATAGATATAGTAGATTAGATAGATATAGTATCTATTATTCTATCTTCATGTCTTCACCTAAGCACAAGATTTTAAGTAGTTAGAACGCGATTTTTTAGGTTCGATTCGTGTTCAAACCTAAGCAGAAATTACCTAAGCGCAGTCAATCAGAAAAGAGCATTTTGCCAAATAATGGCGGTGAAGAAATGTAGCATTAAAAATGAAATTTCATTTTGTTATTTTTATTTCGAATTGCTCTCTTTTGATTCAAGCAGAATCTGTTTTTTAGGATTGAAAGAAGATGGTAGGTTTTATTAATGTCTTTTCTTTTTGTAAAAATCTTGTATATATCTGTTTGTCTTTGGTAATCGTTGGGATGCATTTTATTAATATTAAAATAATATTTATATAGTTCATATTTCATGTATTTCGTTTCGAATAATAAAGATTAATGTGCTGCTATAATGATATAATGTACTGTTCTCAAAACTATTTTATTGAAAGTTAACAGTACAAAGAATAAAAGTACTTGTTTATAAATATTTGTTTCTTAAAATTAATTACTTGCTTCATTGATTATATTCGGTTGTTTAGTAGAGTATTTCCGATTAATTTTGAATAAAATATTTTTGTTCATTTAAAATAATTGCAAATGTTAAGAAAAATTTTGTTAGCTTAGCTCGTTGGTTTTAAAAGGAGAAATTAGTTAAATGCAAGCTGCAATCCAGTTTTGTTAATATACTTGATTATGCATATTATTGCAAGCATGTGAAAGAATTTTCTCTAAAATAAATAAGCCACTGTACTAGATATTTTCTTATTCTATTATAAGAAAGAAATATTTAATTGCAAAATATATCACTTTACAAAGATTTACTTATGAACATAGTCATTCAAAAAAACTGCTATTCTAGAATTTTTTTTTCCCTATTGCATTTCACCCACAGATTCTTTTTGTTCTTGGATTCATGCTGAAACTTCTATGAAGATTTATAACCTACAAAGTTGTAAATCCTCATGGAATTTTCATTTTAAATCATGTATATAGCTTCTTTTTATCTGATTATTTCTAAGAATTTGTATATATTTTCATGTATGGTTTGTTGTCAATGGTATGGTTGTCAATGTTTTCATATGCTATTCCAGTAAGATAGGCACTTAAGTTTTATTTCACTTGAGTTTATCCATTAATCTTGTAACTTTGATCAGAATTAAGAATATCCTAACTTTGTTTTAAAATCGTTTAGTATTCCCTTAATATGTCCTACTAATGAATCTGAAATCCATTGAATTTATAACATACTACACTTTATTTCTTCGATGAGAAAATATCTTTAGGACCGTGCTGATTCACTCTAACATAGTCCTAAATTTCATGCAAACATTATCTAATCTGATGTTGTATCAATTTGTGAAATGATTCACTAGCGTAGACACATTTTGGAAAAACTTAACCAAAAGGAAATATATTAAATAAAATTCACATTACAAGTCGCGCACCAACGTGCGATAATACACAGTAACAGAAGATTTAACAGCCGCTCAGAACAACTAGCACGACAGTCCGAATGTCCACTGAAAATACATTTTATTCCCGCTCATCGCAGGAACGGTTCAGTCAAGTTTACAGTTACTGTCCGTCCTAGCAAAACCATGGATGCAGACCGAGGAGTCGACCATGGATGCAGTCAAAAAATGGAGTGGGCTCTTCTGAAACCCTTGAGTTGATGAATGTAGATCCCCACAGTAGCCCCCCCTGAGCAATAGCGAAACAATTTCCACTATCAGAGGTATCGAGGGTTAAATCTGACATGCCGACCAGCACGTGTAGTTACAGTTGCACGTTTAAAAACTGGAATTTCTGCTGGTGATGCTGATGTTGACATATCGAGGTCACTTATAGGTTGCTTTTCTGCCTGCTTAGGGATGGAAGGCTGCTCATCATCAGAACACAAGAAGGCGGGTTTCACCATGTCAATATTTACAGTCACAGTTCGACCGTTGATTTGCAGGGAGAAATTTTTATTGGACCTTTGTAGCACTTTGTAAGGCCCCTCAAATGGAGGTTGAAGGCTCTTCTTCACCCCATCCCTGTGCAGAAACACATGAGAGCATGACTGGAGGCTTTTGCTGACAAAAATTGGACGGTCAGCTGTAGGCCGAGAAGTGGCTGGGCGTAGGTGTTGCATAACCTCACGTAGCCTGCCAAGAAAATTGATTGGATCAGGTGTGTCAGCTGCTGGAATGAGGAACTCTCCTGGCAGGGCAATGGTAGTACCATATAACATTTCAGCTGCCGTTGCCTGTAGGTCATCCTTCCATGCCGTCCGTATGCCCAGGAGCACTGATGGCAATACCTTGGTCCATTCTATGGTGCTATGGGCCATAATTGCAGCTTTGAGTTGGCGATGGAATCGCTCTACCTGTCCATTCGCCGCCGGGTGGTATGGAGACGTGTGGATTTTTGAGATGCTCAGGAAAAGATTCAGTGCTGAGAACAGAGATGACTCAAACTGAGGACCTTGGTCAGTCGTCAGACGCAAAGGTGGTCCAAAACGGGCAATCCAACCAGCATAGAAGGCTTCTGCCACACTCTCTGCCGTTGTATCAACTAATGGAATGGCCTCTGGCCACTTGGTGAACCGGTCGATACATGTTAAGCAAAATCGAAAACCATTAGATGGTGGCAATGGCCCAATCAAATCTATGTGCACATGCTGGAATCGAGCTGACGGCTGTTCAAATGTGCCAATAGCACTTTTCGTGTGACGGTGAACTTTGCTTCTCTGGCAGGGGATGCACGACCGCACCCATAATGCAATATCTTTCCGCATTCCAGTCCAAACGTAACGTTCAGCAATCAGTTTCTGAGTAGCTTTAACACCTGGGTGAGATAGTTCATGCAACTTACGAAAAACTATTTTCTGCATCTCTGTAGGCACAAAAGGTCTAATGCGACCTGTAGAAATGTCACATTGCAGCTCAATTGCTGAGTCGCCTACTGGCATTGACTGAAATTTTAAATCAAAGTTACTTTGCTTAGCCTGTTGAAGGGCAATATCCGTTGCCTGCAATTTAGCCATCAACTCCAAATCGACCACACCAGACTTTATGGATGAAATATTAATTCTAGATAGAGCGTCAGCTACATTTTCCAAACCACTATTATGCTGTATGTCTGTAGAAAATTGGCCTATAAAATCAAGCTGGCGAGTTTGTCGAGGTGAGCTCTTATCAGCTTTTTGTCGAAATGCAAATGTCAGTGGCTTGTGGTCAGTAAAGATCGTGAAGTTACGACCTTCAAGCATATGTCTAAAATGCTGTACAGCGGAGTATACCGCCAAAAGTTCACGGTCATAAGCACTGTACTTTTGTTGTGCAGGTGACAGAGATTTTGAAAAAAATGCTAAGGGTTGCCAATTGTTATTTACCTGCTGCTGCAAAGCTGCACCCATTGCAAAGTCAGATGCATCGACAACAATTGACAGAGGTGCATTTGGCATGAAGTAAGCCAAAGTAGCAGCATTTGCCAGCTCTTCCTTGCTTCGTACAAAAGCATCATTGGACTCTGCTGTCCACCGAATGACACTTTTATCATTCTTTTTGGCACCTTGCAAATATTTGTTTAAAACCCCCTGTGTGTGCGCAGCATGGTGGATAAACCGACGATAAAAATTAAGCATGGCCAGATAACGACAAAACTCTTTAATTGTTTCAGGACGAGGAAACTTTTTAATTGCCTCAACCTTATCCTGGAGCGGACTAATGCCCTCCGCAGAGATAGTATGCCCTAAGAATTTTACGTTAGATTGGCCAAAAACACATTTAGATGGATTCAAACGTACCCCATACTGAGATAATCGCTCAAAAACCATTTGTAAATGTTGCATGTGCTGCTCGTAATTCTCGGATGCCACCAATACATCATCAAAATATGGGATGCAAAATTCAAGCCCATACAATACCCTATGGATAAAACGTTGAAAAGTGGCGGCAGCGTTGGCTAAACCAAACGGCATAAATAAAAATTCGAAAAGACCGAATGGGGTCGTGACCGCTGTTTTTTGAACATCTTCCGGTCGAACCGGGATCTGGTGATACGCTCTCGACAGGTCTAAAGTTGAAAAAATCTTTTTACCGTGCAGCACCTGTGTACAATCCTGAATGTGAGGAACAGGATAGCGATCCGGCAATGTAGCAGCGTTTAACTTCCGATAATCCCCACACGGACGCCAATCACCCTTTGATTTTGGGACCATATGCAGTGGGCTAGCCCAAGAGCTGCTGGAAGGTCTGCAAATGCCAGCCGACAACATGAATTGAAATTCTTCCTTAGCTGCGCGAAGCTTATCCGGCGGAAGTCTGCAAGGCTTAGCAAACACAGGTGGACCTTTTGTTTCGATGACATGCTGCACATCATGCTTTGGGGGCTTAAGGGAGGCTGACGTATCAGTAAGGTTAGGAAATTTATTAAGTAATGTATGAAATGGCGTTCCCTCGGAGACGGTGCGTATATTGCTACTAACGGACTTATCAATTACCCCTTGCGCTTGCAAATTTGTAATGGGGTCATGCAATTTTCCTTCACGTACATCAATTAGTAATCCAAAATGTCTAAGAAAATCCATGCCAATAATTGGTTGGGAAACCTCTGCTAAAATAAAGGACCAGTGGAATTCCCTGCGCAGGCCTAAATCCAGCTTTAAAAGCTGCTGACCAAACGTAGGGATAACTGTGCCATTAGCCGCAAAAAGTTGTAATTTATCAGCCACACGCGGTCTATTGCTTTTGGAAACTGGTAAAACTGAGACATCCGCCCCTGTGTCAATTAAAAACTTCAAATGAGTAGTTCTGTCATTTAGATAGAGCCTATTTATTTGAACTAAGCCGTCACTCTCAGAGTTGAGTGACGGCCTTACTGGTTTCCCTCCCATGAACAAGGTTTTCGGCATTTATGTGCTTTATCAGCAAATGTGGCATGGTACCAACATAAATTCTGGGAATCTTTTTTTTCCTTACTTTTATCGCGCCTGAACTGCCTAAAGCGATCACGGGATTTAGAACGACTAGGCCTGTTATTCCCCTGAACTTCCAACTTCTCCAAACGTGTGGAGAGTGCCAGTATTAACGATTTAATTTCATCATTACCTGAATTAATATTTTGAACCATAGGGGACGGACCATTAGCAGCAATTATCCCATCGGCCATTTCGGCTAATTTGTCCAGCGGGTCATTAGAAATTGCCAAAATTTGCTGTACATGAGTAGGTAGGCGCTGGAGAAATAAAGTCTTAAGTAAATCGTCTTTAACCTGATTACCCGCCTTACTCCGCATTTCTAGGAGCAATCGAGAAGGTTTTTTATCTCCCAGTTGTAGGCCCGGAATCAATTCTCGGATACATTGATCCTCACTCATAGAATATTGGCTTATCAGCCGAGTTTTGAGCTTCTCGTACGGCTGATCTGAAGGCTGTTCTGTAATAATATCGCCTGCGATCGCCAGTTCCTCCGGTTGCATTGATGCAACTAAATGGTGAAACTGGGTCACGCTATCAGTAATTCCGGCCAGTTTAAATTGGGATTCCAGGTGGAAAAACCAAAGTTTTGGATTAGCACGCCAAAATGGGGTTGCTTTTACGCCCACCCTCTGAATACTCGTATCGGCTGGGGGTGTCATTTTGAAAAATATTTAATACACAATTATACAAATACAACAAAAGTAATAAATTGGGGAAAAATTTATATACAGTATAATCAAGTACAAAAACCCAACCAAAAAATTGTGTGCACCAATGTTAAAATATACATAATATGAAAATATAATAAGAAGAAAATTATGAAAATAAAAGTTTGGGTATATGATATGAAAAATATTTCAATCCCCCTAAACATACGACACGATCTGGCCAGGCTTAATTATAAAATTAACACAATAACTGCATGGTACCCCGCATCTTCAAATATTATTACACAAACAACAAATACCAATTTTGATAAATTTTGAAAAATTGTACTTGACATTATGCCTCGTGACACAATATTAAATACAAAAAAATAAAATAAAGCCACATGCGCAAAACTTCATGATAAATTATGATAAATGATACGGGTAATCAAAAATACACACACAGAGGTAATAAACATTGAAATCATCTAAAGATACGACTCACCGTCACCAGAATTGGAGAACTGTATCACATGCCAGCAGGAAATAAATACAACACACTACTTGAAAACTGGAGATCACTAGCAGGAAATATACCCATTTGGGTCACAACTGTCCTTTATAATTCACAAATGCGGCCATTTTTCGACCGATGAACTCGGATTGCTTTCACACGAAAAAATGTTCAAATTCACTCACGATGTCACCACTTTAGGACCGTGCTGATTCACTCTAACATAGTCCTAAATTTCATGCAAACATTATCTAATCTGATGTTGTATCAATTTGTGAAATGATTCACTAGCGTAGACACATTTTGGAAAAACTTAACCAAAAGGAAATATATTAAATAAAATTCACATTACAAGTCGCGCACCAACGTGCGATAATACACAGTAACAGAAGATTTAACAGCCGCTCAGAACAACTAGCACGACAGTCCGAATGTCCACTGAAAATACATTTTATTCCCGCTCATCGCAGGAACGGTTCAGTCAAGTTTACAGTTACTGTCCGTCCTAGCAAAACCATGGATGCAGACCGTGGAGTCGACCATGGATGCAGTCAAAAAATGGAGTGGGCTCTTCTGAAACCCTTGAGTTGATGAATGTCAGATCCCCACATATCGATTTTAAAATTATGAAGAAGAATTTTCAAATTTTGATTTTTCGATTTCTTTTTAGTCTTTATTATTTTGTTAATAATTGTTAATGCAGAAAAAAGGGAAAAAAAAATTATGTGAAGACTTTCTTTATCTTTTTGAAAATTAGATTAAACAGTGATTTATAAAGCATGTAACTTGCAAAAGGAAAAAAGATCTAAATAAACAAACTGTCACAATGTATATCTAAGTAAACAAACTGGAGTGTTGCAAATAATGTTTAAGAAACAAAAATTATAATTTTAATGGTAAGGTAATAATTCATTATGATAACAGAAGCATTTTTTATAACTAGAAGTGAGATTTTCATGCATATTATAAACTTTTTTTAAAGGATTAATATAACTATTTCTGTATTTAAATGTAGTTTTATTAAAATCTCGTGACAGTTGATGGAACTTAGGCCTAATCAAAGTAGAAATGTGTAGTTTTATAAATTTTTGCTTAGGAAAAATAAGATTATTTACTGAAGTTTTTGTTACACTGCTACTATTTAAAAAAAAATATGTAATCAGCTATTTTTTCCTGTATTTGATTTTGAGTAGTACTCAAATAAAAAAAAATCATATTTACAATATTAATTAATTGTGTATTTTTGTTGCTTTAAATTTTTTAAATATAATTATGCATAAGATACTTTGATTTAAAATTTCTAAAGTGTTAAGAGTTGCTTTTTCTGAATTTATATTACAACCTTAGCCTAAAACTGGATGAAAATGTAATAAAAACAAAAGAATGGTTTTGCAGCTATCATATCCTTTATGACATACTATGCAATAAATTTATTTTAATATTTATAGCATTCTAAAAGTGTTTTTTCATAACTAATGTTCTGTTATAAATATTTAGATGGTATAGAAGCTTAATTATTATTTCTGTTTTGTCTAATGGTTTCAAACAAACATACTTAAATTTCTTTAGCTGATTAATAGTTAGTTATTCATTAGTAAATATTTGCTTTTCAAGAACTTATTTATATATATGTATGCACATATTTGATTCGTTTCTTTATTTTAATTTGCTAGATGCTTCATATGCTACATTGATGATGGAAATGCAACAAAGATGGTGCAAATAGATGTAATGCTTTGTGATATGTTCTCGCAAATCCAGCCAATTTAAAGTGCTACTATTTCAGCTTATTTGGTACTTTTGCGTTGGTCCGTTGGAATGTCGCTTGAAAGGCTATAGGTTAGAAATAGTCTTTGGCCTTTTGGGATGGCATACTTGCAGGCTAGATCGCATTTGGATTCTTGCTGGAAGGATTTGGATTCTTGATAACTACTGGCCACAAGGAAAGTGAATGAAAAGAAGTGGCTATAAAAAAATTGGCTGTCAGTAGCTACAAGGAGAAAGTAAAATTTTCTTGTATTCCATCATGTTATATTATTTTCTGGTTGAAATATATTTATACTAGCATATTAATTTGTGCTATTCAATTTTTAGATTAATAGATGTTTTAACAAGAATTTATTGTTTGGTATTTTTAAATAAAGAAGTGCTCGTTTATAAAACTGATTTAACTGGCCAGTAATGAAATCTCCAAGTTTTGCCCGTTACGATTTGAATCATATATGCAAGAAAAGATGCACCGAATTGTGATTTTAGCCAAATGCCAAAAATTCAGCCAACAGGTAAACCAAAAACCAAATGTTTGGCTCATCCAAATACTCTTAAATTTCAGAATTTGAAAAAATAAAAAGTTAAAATAATTTTAGGTACATGTTTAACATAAAATCTTCCATGCTGATAAGCAAGATATTTTTACAAGTAAATTTTACAAAAAAAAAAAAAAAAAAAAATCTATCTGATTTGTTATTTAAGAAGAGGATAGTTTCCTTTCTGAATTAAAACAAATGAATAAAATTTTCTTTTATTCTGTAACAAATATCTTGACATCAAAGTGAAATTTTAGAGAAGTTTTACTGTCATATATTGTTTGTTTGACAGGAAAAAACTAAAATTATCATTATTGGGTAAATTGTCTTTGAGGTTACTTTTCAAATAACAAATAAAAAATATAAAAGCATTCTCTTTTATATAAATATAATTCTATTTCTAAATAGTTTTATTAATCAACAGTTAAAAATAGGAGTTGTTTTAAGGTGTTATAAAATAATAAAAAAATATTTTAAGTTTTGTAAAAATATTTCTTTAAGTACTTGGTCTGGCAGATATACCATATTTGGTATACTGAATTGCATTAATTTGGCCAAGCCAAATATTTGACATGCCGAATAGTCTGATATTTGGCAGTATAGTCGGATACCAAATATTCGGTGCATCTCTATATACAAACAATACTTTTTTCTGTAAAATGAGAAAAGCTGTGTTAATCAGCAAGTAATCTAGCTTAGGAAAAATATGTGTTTATTGTTATTGTAGGTTTTTTCACATTTTTATTAATATTGATTGTATGATACTGGGCCTCCCCCCCCTCCTCCCTCTCCGATATCATTTTCATTTTGTTATTTCAAAAAAACTGTGTGGATTGTATTTTTATTAATTCTGTGAATTTGTTTTTTCTTTTTACTTTCTTTTATTTAACTTGCTTTAAGTATGTAAAGCTGGGATTTTATAATTGGTTTACTACTAAATACTTTATAGCTTAAAAAAATGGCTGAATCCTAAAACAGCCGAGACACTTAGCATCTTTGAATTTGGCGAGACGATAAATGGCTTTTTCTTGTTACTGGTTCATTTCATGAATTCTTTCCATGCCTACAGTTATTTGATCAGGAATTCAGATTAATTTAATTGGATTGCGCAGTCTCTTATCTTTTGTTTGATTGGCTTTTATGAAATGCTATTATTATGTCAGTTTTGTATTATTTATATTTAAAAACAAGATTACATTATATGTGTATGACTATATTTTCCAGTTTTTTATTCATGCATTTTAAAGAAATTGCTTATTCAATAAATAGTAATATAAATTTGGAAATATATGTGCGGTACAGCAGACAAATAGACTGAGTGTACGTTTTTTCGAAATAAATATTCAATGATTTAAATTATGATTTGTCAATAACATTAAAAGATTGAATGACATGTTGATGTCATTGAAAGCAAATTCCTATATCAGAAATACTTTTTCTTTACTTAAAAATTTGCATAATAATTTTGGGTATTTCTAGGTTATCCCGTCGACCAAAAAATTATCATGCTAATAATGGATGATCGTGAATATCACATTCGATAACATTAAATAAGATTCGCGTGTTTAAAATGTCATTAAGTGATTTTTATTTCGACTTTTTATTAATATTTTCATTAATATTCTACTAATTATTTGTTTTTTCGTTATTTAAAATAAAAATTATGTCAACATGCATAAATTTGGCTATTAGTTTGGCGGTTGTTGGCAAAATTGGTCGACGGGATAACCTAGAAGTACCTAATTTTGTACCATAAATATTAGAAAAAAGGCTGTGTCTATTCTTACGGCAGCCGTAAGAATATTATTCTCACGGCAGTCTACTGCACATGCGCAGTCAAGATTGCCGTAACGACTGCCGGAGATTCTGGAGAACGAATCTTTTTTGAATGAATCTTCTTTCCGGCAATTGATTGCCGTAACTTGTAAATAAAAAAATCAAAACAATAGTTATAGGGAATTATTTTAGCGAGTTTTTAGTGCTGCAATTATTTATTATTATTTTTTTTTTTCATGGTTGTGTGTCATTTGACGAAGTTTGCTCGAGAAACAGGAAATGATTTCATGTATGTTAAAGTGTTACCAAAGGACACAGATTTTTTTAAATCTAATGCAGATGCCAGCTGATACCACTTTTAAAAGCATATAATTATATTTATTGTCTGCTTTTGGGTGTGTATCTGCTAGTATTTAACATTGTGTATATTCCAAGACAGAGCAAGTGAATCATATGAGGAAGATGTTTTTATGTGGTATGTTTGAAGCAGTTTTCTGTAAAGTAAAATTTATGCAGGTAAGGAGTGAAAAATTTTATTTACTTATTTATTTTCATACCACAACGTTTAGTACAAATTTTTGTATTGCACTAAAGAAAAATTTAATACTCACTGTAAATTTATTTATTTATTTTTTTGATAGAGTTTGAAATTTCATAAATTTATAAACATAGCAGTGATTGATAAGCCTAAATATTAACATTTTATCTGTGTATTTAGCTATTCTTGGGTCAAAAATGTAATCCAGCAGTACTTAATTTTATAAATTTATAAGTAGTTTTATATATTATTTATTTTACTGTATGGATTATTGCCTGTTTGATACCATAATTTTAGAATCAATATTTCATGTCAACCGTTTGATACTGCTAGAAATCCCAATTTCTAGCATACAATGTCAGTATATTCTATAGTAGAATATACAATGTCAGTATATTCTAGCTAATAAAATATATATCTACATTTTCAAATGTTTTGTTATCAGATTCTGCATTTTGATGCAACTGAAATAGTTTTATCCTCTAAATCTTAATAGCTAATTTAACAGAGACCTTTTCAAAGCATTTTAACTAGGCTGTTTTTGTATATGAATTAAAAAGTATGGCAATATATTGTTAAATTTTAGTATTTCTTCCAAACCATTTCGTACATAAAAGTTAAAAATTTAATTCTGCTATTTTTTTTTTTTTTTTTCAATATTCTATGCATATTATCAAATAATGGCAATATAGTTATTTTAAACAGATTTTGATTTGTGCACTTGACAACAAATCTAAAGGAAATTATATTGTCTTTTTTTATGTAATGTAAACAAAGTGGAAACAATTGTTTTCTTTTGAAATTGTGGAAGAATGGACATGAACCTGCTAAGTATTTTTAATTACCCCTTATGAGTATTATTTATATAGTATTATTCATTTGTTCAGTTATAAGTATTTGTATGTAAAAATTGCTTTTTTTCATTTCAGTGTCATTAGGCCTAACTAAAGTTACATAAATAAAAATCAATTTGATTTTTTACCCCCAAGTATGAAAAATATTTTAACTTATCATATTTTTACCTATCTATTAAACTATAAACACAATAAAAGAACTCTTTTACAATCAATAAAAAACAAATTAATTGTGTATGTGATGTCATCTGTTAAGTGACAATTCATTTATAAGTTATCCACATAGTTATTTTCATTGAAAATAATAAGGTTTAAAATACTCTAAGTTTTTTAATAATTGCTTTAGAGTAAAATGCTTGTAATACACAATTTCCTATTTCTTATTCAATATTTCTGTTAATGATTTTGTTCAGTCAAAATATTTTTTTAATCACAAGCATTATAAGTATTCTGAAATTTATACATTAATAACATTTGAAACTTTTATAATCTTCTTTCGATGACCATGAAAAACTTAGATTAAAATGGCTACAAAAATAAAGAAATGTGTAATTTTGATAGCAGTTAATAAAAAAAAAAAAAAAAAAAAACAATAATATAATTTTTACATTTAATAGAGCAAAACAGCATTGTACTGTTGCATTTTAAACCTATATTGATAGATTTTTTTTTTCTTACACCTGTAATTAGCATAGGTACTTAATGATTATAAATATGGATGTAGTAAAGAGTATGCGATGATATACACTACATAACTTATGCATTTAAAAAATTAAATATTGTGAATACCTTCTGTTATAAGTTGTTAGTAAACTTATAAAGCATATTATCATATTATAATTTACATTTTCCCAGCAATCTTTTGACAAAATTTTTATTATTATTATTTTTCTATTTTTTCAAACAATTGACCAGAATTTTTTTTTTTTTTTTTTCAAAAAATATTTGCAAAAATTCACTTTTTTCCAAATTTTCAGAGACAGATTATTTAAAAAATTTTTGAAACTAATACCTTACACTTTCGGAAAATTTACAACAGAATTACCTTTATATTGTTAATCTAAATTTGTCGTCTCAAATACTGAATTGTCTAGTACAAGGTGATCGAAACAACGCACAACCCTTGAGAAATAATGTATTTACTAAAATACAAACATAACCTAAATTGAAAGAGCAATAATACTGAGCAAAATTAAATATTGTTGGAGAAGACAATGAAAATGTGATCCATTCTCTTGTGTACAAAAACATGATTTTTTACTCTAATCTTTTAAATCTAATGTTCAGCATTTGTTTTCAAGTCAATGATAGAATCTGGATTGTTTGTTAGCTCAGAGGCTATCAAACTTGAGAGCTTATGTGCCTGCCTGTTCTGTATGTATGTGCATAATGCAATAAATCATGACTAGTGCTGTAAAAATAAAGACAAAATGAATACCTGTATGATATCATTTTTTGGGACTCGCTACCCATTAGAAAGTTATTATTACTCATTACTTTCCTTACTGTTTAGAAATCAGGTATATTAGCAATCATCATACCATTGAAAACTGTTTATACTGCACAGAAAAATCTTTAAAAGAATTCTTATCTGTTAATGTACGGCCATCTATTGGTAAAACTGACATTTAATGAAGTTTCTAAGTTTTATTTTTAAAATGCAAACTAATTGCTTGAAAAATTTCAAAACATTTAAAAGAAATGAGTTTTGTTTTAGACTTAAACAACAGTTATACATAATTTGCATTATTATTTCAGAATACTTTGATTTGTGTTTCAATATATTAATTTTTCCATTCTTTTTCCCAGAAGCAGTTTGAAGCAGGCTGTTCAGATAATATGTAACTTGATTTAAAAAAAATTCTTTCATATGATACTGATGGAGACATCACTGATGTAGATATTTTTTGCTAAATCTGCAAGCTCTGGGAAACTATCGTATGATCAATGGCGTATCCAATGGTGAGGTCACAGAGGTCATGACTCTCCCCCCACCACTTGAACAAGGGCCATGCGGAAAAAAAAACTGAACCCAGCACAAAACTTCACTCCCTCCACCAACTTTTGACAGGCTAAAAAAGACATTTGTAGTATAAATTTGGTGCCCTCTAAATTTCCGTACCCATGCGACTGCCCTCTCCCCCCCCCCCTTTTGCACAATGCTGCCCTGAACTGCAGAAATATTCTAAAAAATACTTTGAAAATTAAATATATCTTAAATCTTTATCCCCCCCCCCCCCTCCTCAGTCAATAATACAAACCTTTCTTATTCTGTAAATGTCTACTCAAATCAAAATTAGATACTTTCTGAATGTTCGTGAAAAGATTTTTAATCTCGAGAAAATTTTTGCAAATGGTGGAACTATGTGATTAAAAAGGGTTTTCTGTTTTAAAATAAAAGCAAAATTTTTAAATTAAACTTTCAAAAAATTCAATGAAATTCAGTATATTTTAAACTAAATTTTCGGATGCAACTGCTAATTGATCCCTCATGACATTTCTGTGGCTGTCAAATTAAAAATTGAAAAATTGTCGTAAAATGCTAACTTAACACCATTTCTAAATATTTTTTTGCATTTTTGAGAAAATGAAGATCATTTCATTCTTCATATCTAAATGAAATCTGCGTAAATTACTATATTTTTCAAAATACTAATGCAGTTTTTTTTTTTTTTTTGTATTTATGAATGAAAATGAATTAGCAAAAGTATAAGAAAAATCGTCACTTTTAATTTAAGAATAACCTTCAATATAATAACTGATCATGAAATGATGTGACTCCCCACACACACACGCCTTCCCAAAGAAAACTTGCCACTGGATATGGAAATAACTGAAACTGGCACCTATCGTCAGAATCTGAACACAATTTTGCATCTTATACCGCATTCGACTTCTGGCCACATTCATGAATCACATGAAAATAAGCAGCTTTTGAAGTTAGTTTCACTTTGTTCGGTTGTGTATTGAAGGAGGCGATTGCCTCAGGTGCAGAAAATTAGGGGGCGCTAAATTTATAAAACCAACATCATTTTGGGGGAAATTAACATCAAAATGAGGGAGAAGGGGGTGCCAAATTGAAACTTTGCCCCGGGCGCAGTTTTCTTTTCACATGCCACTGGTAACGACTAACAAGTTGTATTTGTAAGCAACAATATAACACTTTTATCCTAGAAAACGCCTGTTACTTGGTAACAAATATGTGCGATTTGCAACAGCTCTACTTGTGATAAAAATACCCAATTTACTTGAGATTTTGGATATAGATTTATTATGATAATGTGCTTCCCTGATTAGTTTTGGGAGTTCATTCGATAAGTATTAGAGAGGGAATGGGGGCTAATGCCCTTCCCCTGAGTTATACAAATGGTTTTTTCATGCAGAATTATCCCATTTCGTTCAAATTTTAGATATAAGATCATTCTAATGAAGTGCCTCAGTGATAAGAATTGGGTGTTCATTGGATAAGTACAAAGAGGGAGAACAATGGCTAATCCCCCACCCTTAATTTGGGTAAATTGGTTTTTCAGGCAGATTTATCAGATTTATTCAAATTAGCCACCCTTGGTGTCCAGTTTGGTCTCCCTTAAATGTATACTACACATTAAATCATATTACCTTTATTCATTATGTAATTTATTATTAAAATACTATTAATTTACTTATTATTTAATTTATTTTAATTGCTCAACTTTTTGCCAAATTAAAAGATTCTGCTAGAGAAATAAACACAGATGTCATTAACGCACCACATTGGCGAGATTGCAACAAAATGGCAATTATATACTTCATATAGTAACTTATTTATTGTTGTTTATTTATTAATAAACTGTTTATTTACTTTTTAAAAATGATTAAAATTTTTTTTGTACTACTTGGTTATTCCGTCTATCAATTTTGCCAGACTATTAGCCAAATTATACAAATTAACATAATTTTTTTGTTTAAATAATGAAAATATAAATAAATTTATAGAACATTCAGGGCCGTAACTACCGCCGGGGCACTGCCCCAGGTCCTCCAAGCCTGAGGGACCCCAAACTGATGGTTAAAAACACTATTGATTTTAGTTTCTAGTCTAACTTTCTATAAAATGCTCAGCACCTAGCTAACGTGTCCGCCGATATACTCCATATGCTTCGTATGCAAAAACATAACGACAAAACAATGTCAAGTCGAATGTGTCATGTCGCTCCAGCATATTTGCCGATCCCACCGAAGATAGTATAAGGAAGAAAATATGGGCTTCTGAATGGTTGAATAATGTAAAAAGCATATAAAAAACTAGAAAATCTTTCTTCTTATCTATTAATAAATGCATGTAATCGAAAAAAAGAAAAAAAAACTTATCAAAATCCATCTTTGAAAGGTTTTTAAACAGAAACGTATGATTAAGTTACGTAAACACAAAAATGAACCTAAACAAAACACTCTTTAAAGTATTCAACCAATCAGAAGTCTGTATATTTTCTCCTCTATGGGGGATTCGCAAAAATTTCGTCTCCGCCAGGTGCCTGCCGAGTAGGGCTGCCCAATTCTATGTTTTTTAGTCACTTTTGGGCTTATTATACTGTATACGTTTAAACAGCAGCGTGCAAAAACAAAACTGCGCACGGGGCAAAGTTTCAATTTGCCCCTACCGGGGGGCCCTGTGGGTTTTGCCCTGGGGCCCCCAAGTTTATAGTTACGCCTCTGAGAACATTAATAAAAGTTGAATTAAAAATCATATGATGATGTAATAAACATATGCATTGTGCTTAATGTCAAGTGTATGTGACATTTACGATCATCCATTATTGGCATTTAATCTTGTAGTTTGGTGTTAGATTTTTGGTCGACGAGATAACCAAGTAGTACTTTTTTTTTTAATTACTAGGGGGGCCCCGCCCCCCTGCTCGCTATGCTCGCCAACCCCCCGCGTAATCGCTTCGCGATTCCAAATTATTGTCTACTCCTGCTTGCTGCGCTCGCCAATAACCCATGGTATGAATAAGCAGTTGCAGACCTTTCAAATGATGTGTCACACAATTGGTGTTGTAAAGAAATTACAAAATGCGCCCCCTCTGAGGGCAGAGGGGGTGTTACACACAAGGTATCCATAATATGAATAAGCAGTTGCAGACCTCTCAAATGATATGTCACACAATTGGTGTTGTAAAGAAATTAAAAATGTGACCCCCCCCTGGGGAGAGCAGAGTGTGGGGGTGACACACAAGACATCCATAATATGAATAAGCAGTTGCAGACCTTTCAAATCTTGTGTAACACGACTGGTGTTGTAAAGAAAATAAAAATGTGTCCCCCCTGGGGAGCAGAATGGGGGATAACACACAACACATCCATTATATGAATAAGCAGTTGCAAACCTCTCAAATGATGTATCAAACGACTGGTGTTGTAAAGAAATTAAAAATTTGGCGAAATATTACAGTTATCGCCAAGTTGGCGTCACTTTTGACAACTAATTTTGGTCGCCAAATTTGGCGATATATCGCCAAGTTGGCGACAAACTTGGCGATTGTTGGCGATGGTAACCTTTCCTCTCTTTATGGTAACCCATATGGCGATGCATAGACGGAGCCCTTTCCTGATTGGTCTATTCGACTCATGGAAGGAGTGGACAACCCGGATTCGTTAGTTCCGGAAATCTTCCACATCAGCATCATTCCAGGAGTCATTCCTTTTAAGGCTAGTTTTTTTTTACTATAGAAGGATTATCTAAACTTTTTAAAATTTATTATCATTATTTAAAATAATAGAAAATAGTTTTAAAATATGTATGTAACTGGTATTTGAAAACAAAGTTTACATCAAATTGGCGTCCAAAAAATAACGAGCCAATATGGTGCATATATGACATCTGATAAATCAAGAACTCAGTATTTTTATGCTAGACTGGTGCAGATAATAAATCGCTAAATATTGTATCTGTAGCATTTTTTTTTCCTTATTTCATTAATTATTTAAAATATAATAACATAATCCTTTTCACTCATTTCATTTATAATACATAACTTTAATTTGAAGCTGAAAAGTTTAAAATTCATGAATTTTATATATTTTTTTAAGCAATAATAATAATAATAATTTGAAGCTCCATAGCGAAGGAACAAAACATAAATAAATCCAATTTACCGCAGTCTAAATCTTACCAAATGACTTTCTCACTATAACCAATAAGATGAGTTTCATTTGGATGTTGCCATTAAACAATTAACAAATAATCATGATTTTTGTGCCACATATTTTGGTGTACATTAGCGCATGCTATCATTTTGATGAGTGCACTTCCAATATTAATTTTTGAAGTTCCTTAGATAAGTCTAACAGGGGGGGGGGGGGATATAGGTGAAAATTAATGGTCACCACTCGTCACATGGCGATTAAAATTGTAAAAGTGGCGACTAAAAATTAGCAATCGATCGCCACTCGACAAGTGGCAATTTTAAAATCTATTACTGATCGCCAAGTAAAATAAAGCTTTTTTTCATGGAAATATGCATCTCTACTTTGATTAAATCTAATTAGCAAACTGATAATTCTTTTCCCTAAGACTTACCGTATTTTCAGTTATTTCAGCATTTTACCATATGCATGTTCTTCAGTTGGATTATTATTTTTTTAATACAGTTTTATTCTGCAAAATATATTCATCAAGATTCCACATGCATGTAAAGTGATTTATTATTTTTTTCCCACTCCTATGCAAGCACTTTGACATTGTAATATGTTTGATATTTCAACTCTTGCTACATGCAAAGCAGTTATTTTTCTTCAAAAGATACCATTTAGTCCTGCGAAATATGCTCACCAGCTAAGATTTCGCTTAGGGAATGTGCAAATGTAACGTTATCAACTTTTTGGCAATTTTAGACTTTCCGATGTGATACATTATCATCACTTGACACTCCTCCCCCCCCCCTATCCCAGTTAATGATATCGTTATCAAAGTGTAAAGCGGTTTTTATTTTTAGAATTATTTCTTTTGATAGAAATAACACACTTTGTTAATTTTATCATAAAAAAATTCAGGATGCATTTTGAGCTAAAACAATATAACTCGTCATCAGTTAAAGCAGACATTTGTCCATAAGGGAACAGGGGCAAAGATGAATTATATTCGTTAATAAGTTCTGTATAAGTTCAAACGATTCATTTTTGACCTTGTGCCTTTAAGGACACATGTCTAGTTCAGCTGATGATAAGGTGTATTGTTTTAGCTCGAAACACATCCTGCATTTTTTTTTTCTTTTATGGCAAATTTAACAAAGTGTATTACTTTTATTTTTATTTATCGTCAGTTTATTCAGTGTTTTTTTTGCTGCTCTTTATTTCTTTTGTTTGGAGTGACATATAAAACATGTTACATTTATTTTTCGTATACTTTACTAATTCAAATGAAGAGAAAACAATAAAATATTGCATTATACACATAACACTTAAAAGAAATAGTTATTATTTAAAAGTATTTTATAATACTTTTTGTTATACAATGCATTCAACGGTACAGTGGTGACCATCCCCCCCAAACCCAATGACGCAAATCCCGCCCCCCCTCTAAATAGAATATCAATTGTAAAATATATTCTACTTATAATTTACTACATATTCAAAAGATAATGAGTTCGGCGTAGCGGAATGAGTTCTTATTGCCCTTATCTAAAGTTTAAAGAAAGAAAACACAGGAACATTTCTGAAAATTCAATGTTGAAAAAATTTAAAAGAATCAAGATTTACAAAAGATAGCAAGTTGAGTATAGCAGAATGAATTCTTATTGCCCTTATCTAGAATTTAAAGAAATAAAACACAGAAACTTTTCTAGAAATTAAATGTTGAAATTTTAAAAGTGATATTAAAAAAAAATCAAGATTTTTTTTAACAGTAAAAAGAAAGGAAATATTTAGAATTTTAAAATCCCTCCCCCCACAAAGAAAAAATTACTTTTTCTCAAATTCCCCCCCCCCCCCCCCCAAAAAAAAAAAAAAAACTAAATTGTATGATGCATCTTGCGTCACCAAACCCCTCTCTGGGCACTCCTGCAACGGTAACAAAGTCTTATTGCAGTTTCCCAGACAAAAGAGTGAGGAGGGAGATAGACATTATTATCCATGATTATATATTCATACATACATGAAGAAGAATAGAAATGTCAAAAGTTGGGGCATTCCACATTTTAGAATTAAATAGTTTTTTAATAATTTAGTTATTTTAATAATAGCTTTGTATTTTCATAAAAATAGATAACTGATTATAAAAGATAACATACTATTTTAAACCAAAGACCATGTTAAAAATAATAAGAGGAAATTTTGATTGGATCAAATGCGATACCAATATCAAAAGACAAATCCCCACCGCACTCTCACTAGAGATATCTGACAATATCATATTCCAACCCCTTCCCTTAAATGATAATGTTATATATGTACAGACCCTTATGTGTGTAGTGTATTAATAACACTTTTACTTATTAAATAAAATCCAAAGGACATTTTATTGATCATTATTTTTATTTCTTTAATAAAAAAATAAGCATTTATACGACAATTATAGTTTATCTAAATTTCAAGAAAATTTGAAACATTATAATCACTAACTTTAAAAAGTGGCTACTAATAAAACCAATTCTACCGACCACTAGCTACTAGCTCAATTTCCCAGTTTTTATGTATAGGGTGGGATGCTAACCCCTCCCTCCCTGTTCTTAATTTAGATAAATGGGTTTTTCACACACAATTATCATATTTCATACAACTTTAGATATAGGATCATTCTGACTAGGCACCTTCTTGATTAGTATTGAGTGTTCATTGGAAAAGTAGAAAGAGGGAAATGGAAGCTAACCTCCCCCCCCCCCCCCTTAATTAAGCTTAATGGGTTTTTCACACAATTTACAGATTTGCTTCAATTTTTGGCTATAAGTTCATTCAAACGGTGGTACTCCTTGAAAATATAAGATCTTAATATACAATTAGCAGAGTTTCCCCCAGACTTAAAAAGGGGCAGGGCACTACTGTTCTGAAAAGGGCACTTTTATAGGATTGAATCTAGAATTTAGCGGTTCAAAAAATCACGGAAATACAGAAATTTCATCAAAAAATCCAGAATAAAATCCAAAAAATAAAAAAAAGGTAAATTTTGTTAAAAGATTGCATAAAAGTAGCTGATTTTGTTAAAAGATCGCAAAAAACAGCAGGTTTTGTTGTAAGATCACGAAAAAGCGGCAAATTTTGTTAATAAAAGGCAAAAAAAGTCAAAATTTCGTAAAAAGATCGCGAAAAAAAGTGGCAAATTTGTGATGGATTGAGAACAGAACATTGTGTGTATGTGTGTGTGTGGGGGGGGGGTCGCCCTGGGCGCGGAAATTTAGGAGGTGCCAAATTTATACTACAAACGTAATTTTTGAGCTGTCACAAGAAAAAGTTGGGAGAGGGTGGCATCAAATTCTAATTATGCTCCTGGTACAATTTTCTCTTTGCACGAAAATGATTGTGAATCAGGAAAATTCGCTTTTGGAGCAATAAAAACACAATTTTGAAACAGGAAAATTAGTTTATAGAACAGAAAATTTCACTTCTGGCATTAACTTTTTTCTTTTTTTTTGTGCTACTATGTTGCATTTTTTGTGATCTTTCGACAAAATCGACAGTTTGTTGCAAATTTTTTGACAGAATTTTCCGTTTTATTGCGATTTTTGGACGAAATTTGTCGGGTTATTTTGCAAATCTTTTGACGAAATCTGTCATTTTATCACAAATTTTAACAATAGTTGCTGTTTTTCCGGATCTTTTGGCAAAATGATCCGTTTTTCATGAATCATTTGAAAAAAATTTCTGTTTATCGCGATTTTTCGACGAAATTTGTTTTTCACTATTTTTTGAGGAAATCTGCCATTTTTTCGAGATTTTGTGACGAAATTAGCCATTTTTTCATGAATCTTGCCGGAATTAGTTGTTATTTCTCGATTTTTTAACAAAATTTGCCATTTTTTCGCGATATGTTGAGGAAATTACGCATTCCGCGAGACGCATAAGAGCTATTTTTTGCGTAATTTACGTGCTATAGCGCGTTTGCATCATCGCTGAAGGGCTGTGTTTTTTCAAATGTGGGGCAAGGGTGCTATTTTTTAGAATAAGCGACCAGGAGGGCGCTAGTTTTTGGGTGAGAGGCAAGAGGGATGCTATTTTTTAAACTAAAGGGTAGGGGTGGAGCACCCCCCTGAAACCCTCTGGGGGAAACTCTGCAATTAGTATGTGTAGCCTGCGAGCTCAACACCATCAATTTAACTGGGCAATATTAATTTTTATTAACATGTTTTAGAATTTAACAAATAGACAAACTATGGAGTAACAAGATTTTGAAACAGATGTGATGTGGTTTATGGTCTAGATTTTTTTTTATGTTTTTACAAGACCAAACCGCCATTTGTGAAATTGGTCTAAGTTAAAAGTCTGATGTCATTCCAATTGCTATGGTGATGACTTATACAGGTTTTATTTTCTACATATTGACTTTGAGAAAAATAATAAAAAAAAGAGCTGACATTCAAAAAGACTAAATTAATCTGTGTGTTTCTGATTCACACGTTGGAATCCACTTGAAAGCCATACTATCTTAAATTAAAAGGAAAAACTTTGAAGGCAGTTAAACATAAAATTTAAGTACATTCACAAAATGAGAAAAGGATATAATGAAATGCATGAGTTACATACAACAAATACATTTTATTTTATAAACAGTTTGTGAACATGTGCATATATAGATTATTTTGCATATTTCAATACACATTTCTCCCCGAAATATAGTTTAAGGTTGGCTAACATTAATTTTATCTTATTCATATTTAATAAAGAGTGTAATGTGGGTTACTTATTATTATTATTTTTTTTAAGAAGCTTTGTATATGCCCTCTATTTTAAAGTTATAGCATACTATTTAGGCATGGCATTTAAGACAGCATATGCCCTTTTTTATGGTTACAACACTGTATTCTGTTTATATAACTTATCATTTTTTTTATCTACTTATTATTATTTTTTTTACGACTATAGGTGAATTAGAATAAATATCCTTAATCTTTCCTCGCGAGGGTAAGGGATTGTCGGTCTATAGAAATATGAATAACAATATGCATGTGCTCACAAACTATTTATTAAATAAAATATACTTACGATAATCCAAACATTTTATATACTTTTTTTCTCATTTTGTGAATGTCACACGTGACTCCAACGTGCGCGAATCAGAGATGCAAAATTTAACAAATTTAGTCTAGATGTAAAGCTGTAGTTTTCCTCAAAATCTGAAAAAAATTATATTAAAAGGTGGTAAATTATTTATTCCTATCTTTTGTTTTGTCAAATCAAAACAATCATCAAAGTTATGCATTCGGCGATAACGAGCGAGCATAACATCATGGTCACAGGTCACATATGAGTCGATCATTTCCCTGATTCATTCGCATCAAGAATCTCCGGCAATCGTTTACGGCAGTCCTCGACTGCGCATGTGCGATAGACTGCCGTAAGTATAATATTCTTACGGCTGCCGTAAAAATAGACACTTCGTAGAAAAAAATATTTCAAAATTTTATCGCATATTTTTGTATACATTTATAGACATTTTAATAATTTGATACCTGTTGTGGTTAATAACTGCGGTTTTACTCATTTTAGAAACTTCTTCAATGCGACTTTTGTGCACCCAGAGGTGAATTTTTCAATTTTAGTGTTGTTAGTCAATGCGTGTTGATGAATTTCGTGGATTTTGGAGCCTGATGGACAGCAAAATTCGTACATCCAGCAATTTTTTTTTTCATTCGTTTTAATGGGCACATAGCGCTCATAAGTGCTTTAGTTTAAAATTATAGAAATTGATATGTTTGATAAATATCCTAAATAAGTTTTAGAAATAAAATATATTTGTTAAATTCATGAACAGAAGTCGTAAAACTATATAACTTTGTGTAAATGTATGCGGCAAAATTTAGAAATTCCTTTTCTGTAATTTTTATTAGTAGAGTTTTCCTTAAAAGGTATTGAAATTTATTTCTGATGTTGGAAGGCAGTTTAAATAACATTATGATATCAAATCTAAACTTTAAAAATTATTAATTGTTAATTTCAATCATTGATTGTTTACTTTGCAAAATGTGTTAAAACTATATCTATTTGCTTGTTGCTAGCAGAGGCGAAGAAGATTAAGAGAAAACTTCACCCGGGGCAAAGTTTCAATTCGCCCCCCCCCCCTTTCCTCTAATTTGACACTAAAGCCCCCAAAACGACATTCGTAGTACAAATTTGGCATCCCCTGAGTTTCTGCACCTCATGGGACTCTATCCCCCCCCCCCCCCTTTAGCACAAAGCTGACAATAAGTTTATGTGACTGCTCACTGAAATAAAGTAGGCGCTTGCGCAGTGAAGACTTGCCTTTTTATTGGTTGGCATAAGGATTTATCTGTAACCGGTGAAAACGCTCTTAGGTTAGGTTTTGGATAAGCTAAGGTTTTTTAGGTCGTTAGAGTGGCCCCTGAAAACGCACCTTAAGATATCTTAAGATCGCCGTGCTTGAAGTGGATCCTACCGGAATTGGATGTCTGTTCACAAGATACAAGATATCTCAGCGAATGTCACTGTATCTCTGAACTGAACAAATGTAACGTATGCGCATGCGCTTGAAATAAAGACGGCCACAACAGCCAATCAGCAAAAGCTAAGCTTTATAGCCAGTGAGAGTGAGTGGTTTTTCCTTTATCTAGCCCGACCGAGTTGAAACTCTCTGAGAGAGTTTCAGGCCTGAGATATCTTAACTATCCATAGTGTGAACAGAGTATAAGGAAAGGGCATGTTTACAAACAAACACTTTCGTCAATCAATCTACCATTACATTTTTTTTCAAAGCGATCATTGCAGGAATCGTCTTGGCAACGTAAGCCAATCGTATCACCGCCTGCCACAGAGTTGCCAAACGTAGACCAATCAAATTCCCGGAGCTCATCCGTACAGTATCAGTCTTTAAAGAACGGACAGGTTTTTCTGGCTTATCCACAGTAATTCGTCCACAGTGACGTCAGCTGCCCTTTCCTTATAACTCTCACAGCACGCATTTTTGCCGATCCCACCGAAGCTAGCATAGGGGAGAAAAATACGGGATTCTGATTGGTTGAATGATTTTGCTTTCCTTTATTTTTGAGTTTACGTTTATTTAATCATCAATTTCTGTTTGAAAAGCTTTTGAAAGCTGGATTTTCCTTCTGTTTTGAAATATTTATTAATAGATAACTAAATATATAATTCGGAATTTATAATTAAAGAAGTTAATCAGGATGTTTGACAATTGTTCTGTAATACTTTTACAAAATAATAAAAATAGAATTGCCATTTCTTCTTTGTTTTTTTTAAACATATATGCACATATATACACAATCAGAACGATTTATTTAAAAACAACAGTGTTTTTATTTTACGGCCTCAATCTCAATTGTTCTATATTACATTTAAAAAATTGCAATTTCTTCTTCTTATTATTATTTTAATGATATACCCATACACGCTCCTACTACGTACATTAGCATTCAGGATGATCTATTTGCAAATAATTTTTTGACCAATCAGAAGCCCGCATTTTTCTCCCGTATACTAGCTTCGGTGGGATCGGCAAAAATGCTCACAGCACACGACCAAAGCCTGCCACGCCGCGCATCATCGAGGGGCATACATGCGCTCGGTGGCGGCACGACAACGCATCACTCTGGTAAACGCTAGCACAACACAACACGAGTGCATATCGCTCGCCCAACGTCAAAGTGACGTTCTTCTCACTGGGGGTGGTATGACGTACGGGGGCAGATATCCAGCTCTCGACGAAGACAAAATGCTCTGTATTGGATATCTGCCCCTTTCTAGTATAGGGATATGGGTGATTCTCAAAATAGGGGACAATTTATGTCTTTCGGCATACAAAAAAAATTGAGAGGTTTTCTGTCATGTATTTATGTTTAGATATGTTTGTCTTAATATTATTCATTATTTGCACTCAAGAATTACTCACTTTTTAGTTAAAAACACCTTAAAATAATAGAATAAATGTTGAAAATGTCATTAGCATGGATGTCCACAGCAGCTGTGCCTTGTATATACTAGCTTTTTCAAGAGTTAATATCATGTTTATAAAAGGAAGCAAATGTTATTCTTTCTTTAAATTAATCAAGGAGAGGATTTATCCAATAAATTTCTTTTTAAAAATAAAATTATAGTATATAAAAAAAAGAATTAAAGTTTGTCCTCCATATTCTATTTTCAAAACAAGGTCATACTGTAACAGCTGGTTATTAATCAAAATTTCATTTTCACATATGACAATAGTTTGAAAAAATAAAGTTTCTCCATGGCAACAAGTAGCCATTTTATCCCAGCCTGAAAATAGAAGCATGTATTGTATTTTAAGAATAGAAGTTGAATATCAGGGGCGTACATCAATTGTATATCATTAGAATGGATAATAATTTTCATGTTTATTTTATAATTAAAATTTTTATTTTACTTATTTGCATAGGACTTTTGTGTTTTAAAAAACCCCATAAAAGACTATTGCATTGTGATTATATTATGGCTCATAATCTTATTTAAATTAAAATTTGTCATTAGCATGGACAAATATCAATATCATTAGCATGGTTTTTCTGTCCATGCTAAAGACTCCTATGTGCATAAATGTAATCATTGCTTAAATTATATCTTTTATAAAGTTTAATTTTACATATAAATTTAGGTATTACATTTATTATCCCTAAAATATGCGTCAAATCTGTCAGAAAATCACTAAGGCAGCTTATTACATTGTTAGTGTCAGAATGTTGCTCATGTAAACAAAGTTTGCTCTTTGGTAATGTTTTTATTCTCCTTATATGTATATATGTAAAAATGGAAACCATTTGCCGAAAAGGTAGGTTAAATAATATAGAAAAAAATATTTAAACAGGAAGAAAATAAAAATTTCTTAATATATTTATTCCATGCAATTTGTTTTGTCATTAGCATGGCTCAAAAAATGCTAATTATTTTTTTAACTTAATTTTTAAATATTTAGCTCTGCTGACTACATGTAAAGTATACCTAATACCACATTAACAACACCTATTTTTTTCAGAAATTTTGCTAAAAGTATTTTTTTTAAGATTTCACTTTTGAAATTGTCCCCTATTTTGAGGTTGGTTGGTTGGTTGATTTTTGTCGTCCGATTATCTACGCTAATGGGATATAGGACCAGGGGGAGTGCCCTCCGTGGGGGTCTTTCTAAGGGAACCTAACCCGTATTTACGCAAGGTTCGAAGAAAACCACGGAAAACTCGACAGCCGCGATTGGGTTCGAACCCAGCACCTGCCGTCTACCATTTGAGAGGTCCGAACCTCTTGGCCACTGGTGGGGCCCCCTATTTTGAGAATTACCCATATATATACAGGGGCAGATATCAGGCTCTCGTAGAAGGTGAAATGCTGCAGTACTGGATATCCACCCCCTTCTACTGTGACGTCAAAATGACGTACGGGGCACATATAGACAGGGCTACACTAGATACCGGGCTTGCTCATTCCTTATAACGAAGTCTCAAAAGGTGGCTGACCGCTATCTGCGATTCGTTCAAACAGGGCTCAAAGTGACGCACCCATCGTTTTGTACCAATCGCTGGATGTCATTCAGCCACCTTTTGTGACGTCATGAAAGGAATGATCAAGCCCGGTATCTAGGGTTGCCTTGATATAGGCCCCTTGCACGTGACGTCACATGCTTCATCTGGCGCCCAAACGTAAGGCAAATGTGGTGTTTCCACATTTGTAAACATAGTAATTTGCGCTTCATTTTTTAAGTACTTAGAAAAATAATGCAAGAATAAGAAAAATCAAAATTAAACAGAAAGACTACACGTTTTTTAAACGGCAAACGGGGAGTCGTGACGTTTTGTTTGGGCTCCAGATGTGCACCAGATTACAGTATCAGCCGTTGCTGTGACGTCAATGCAAGAGGTCTGTACTGTGGTGGCGCCATCTTGCACGGTCAGTAAAACGAATTTCTCGCAGGAAGTGATCGAGCTAGCCTTTTGCTCGGCACTTAAGATCTGACCGTGGGTTCTCCGGTTCAAATCCTGCCTGGGCACATCACCTGCAGGTTCGTAACCAGTAAGATCGGCTGCCTTGTTGCATAAAAGCATTGACGTCTAATACCTGGACTAAGAAATGGCAACCTTTCTTGAATCCAATATTACCTACCCACCAGCACGTGATGGTGGGTAGCAATGTGCGCCAAACCGGTTATTCTCCCTCCAAAAACTGCCATTGGAATTTCCGCACCCACCAGTAGCTTATATTTCGTCTGCGTTGATAGAGCTTCACGGTACACCGCCAAAGGGATCACCGCCAAAAAATGTCACCCTTTTGGCGATAGAACCTCGGTCATTCCAGCTTCAAGTATTTCGGAAGAGAACAAAGGGATCCGTTATCCAGTTGTATTTCTGATCCATGCATAAAAGAAAACCATACTTGAACTGATGTACAGAGGAAAATAGAGCTCTACTATTGGCTAAACTGTAGTCTGGTTATGTAAATCTCCACCCCCTTCTTTCGTAGCCATAAAAATATGTTTGCCGGAAAAAAAACACTGCTTTTGCTGACAAATCACTTTTTTTTCAGATACTGTAATTAATTTGATTGTACAAATTTAAAAATTATTAATTGAAAAAACAAAACATCTCGTAAAATTCTGGAACACAATTTTAGAAAGACTTTGCTTTTAACCAGAAGAAGGTAGGTTGCTGCTTCTTCCATCTATCGACACGAAATAGAATCATAAACTAAGTTAAAGAATCAAATTCCTAGTGCTATATTGATTGCATTGCATAAAATCAATTCATTAATTTGTAGGGTTTGTAAAAGAAGTTTTAAACGCAAAATTTAGATTTTTTTAAAAGTACTTAAAAATATATAATACCTTATTATTATTTTTTTAAAATCCAACTGTAAGTTTTATACATATTTTTGTTAATGTATAATGTATACATTTAGTTGATTATTTATTAGGATTAGTTTAAAGATCCTTTTTTTTTGTTGCTTTTTACATTAAAAAAACATTTATTTTCTTTATTAAATTAATAAAAAAATGATGAATAATTCTAAAAAATGTTTTGAATTAACTGTATTATTTTTACAACTATCTTTCATATTTTCAAGTAAGATTATCTAAAATTACTGGAAATTATTATTATTTTATTCAGTATAAATTCAGAATCTTATTGTAAAAAATAAAATCCTCTTTTTTTTAAAATTAAACTTTTTTATTTTCGTATTTTTCAAAAATAAATAATTAAAAACTCTTCATTGTATTTTTAATATTAATAACCATACTTGTAATATGTTTCTTTTATGATTATCCTTAAAATTTTTGATTTATTATATAACATCATAAGCTAATAAATCCGATTTATTATTATTATTTTTATTTTTAAGAAAATATGTTTCATAACTGAATATTTAAGTTATATGCTGAGAAGTACATGTATATTTTAATATAATGCAAAATTTTCCGTAGTCTATTTATTTAATAAAATTAATTTTAAAAAAATTAACACTTTCTTTCTTATTTCATATTGTTATTTTTGTTTTTTCATTGTAGTCATAGAAAGAACATTAAACAATCACTGCCACCTCTACATATAGACTATAGCGGGAGTCCTAAATGCGAAATTTTAAAATGGAGGGCCAAAATCACATTACGGTGAAATCCAAATACCTCATTGGTCATTGAGTTGCGTCCTTTTCAGACAACAATCTCAGCGGTACACTGTCAGAAAAATTCGTCAATATACACTAAGTTATCGTTATTTTTTCACAAATAATTTCTGTTCTCCCAGAAAAAGTATTTGTTCTGTGAGTTCATTCCGAGCGTCGAAAAATGAGGAAAAGTTTCCGTTTCTATCCAGCACGCATGCGCATTGGGTCTGTTAGTAATAAGTTCGAATTTATTTTTAAAATGAAAAACAAAAATATTCTATTGATTAAAATGTCTAATTTAGTTTTAAAAGACAAAAATGTTTTCGAATTTAAAAATAAATAACAATTACTTTCTTTATTCGTTCAAAAATGCTCACAAATAGAACATCCATGTTTTTTCTCTAACATTCTACGTAATATATTTAAAATTCACATTTTTATACTATATTAATACTAAACGTAAAAAAAACCCAGCCACAGTTTCATTAAAGATGAAATCTTTCCGAGATTAACTGCATAATTAAAAGCTTTTTAACGAAATACACCAACCCACACCATATGAAATGAAGAGTTCTATTTTAACGCACAATCATCATGAGCAGCCGTAGCGCCGTGGATTAGCGTTGGTCTGGTAATCCTGGGGTCCTTGGTTCGATCCCCGCCTCTTCCGCATTGATTTTTTTCAAGTGACGGATATTTTTCCTCTTTTGACAGAGAAAAAAATAAACAGAAAATCGTCAATATACAGACAATTTCTGGCAGCAGTGCTGCCAGTGCATTTTCTGTGAAAAGACGGAAGTTTTTTTGAGAGTGTAGGTAGGTGAAGTGTCGCAAATTTGAGGTAAATCCTAACTGTTTTCATTTATAATCTAAAATTTTCACTCTCATTTTATAAAATGTCATCAAAATACCTTAATTGAGTTAATTTTGATGGTTTATCGTAAATAAGAACCCGTAAGACATGGTGACGTCACTGTGACGTCGTTGTGAAGTCACATTGTGACTTTGTGACCGTCGATGTGAAGTCACAGTGACTAAAATGTGACGTCGTTATGGCCGTTTTAGAGCTCGTTTGTGACGTCACATTGTGACCATTTTGTGAAGTCACGGCGTGACCAAAATGTGAAGAATGTGTCATTTGTGACAAAATTGTTATTAAAACTGTGACTATTTTGTGACGATAGTGACAAGGTTGTGAAGACAGTTTGCGATTATTTTTTGATTTGTGACAAATTTGTCACTAACTTTATGACGGTGGCAGCATTTTCAGTGTTGTGAAGTCACACTGGGACACAATTATACAGTTATGAACATTGTTATGTAGTGTAAAATCACTTACATCTATAATTTTATTATACTTTGGCGATACATCTCAATTAAAACTTGGGAGCTGCGATAAAAAGAATGTACCAAAAGAAAGTTGCTGAATCAAAATGTAATGCCATGCAGACTTTAATCTTTGATACTTTTATTTCTGTTGCAATAAATGAGAATATTTAAGACAATTTAATATTCGATCTATCACAATTATTTCAAATTTAACAATTTGTTTTTCTAATAAGCATTAAAATTATCAAATAAACACTTCCTTTAAGATGCAAAACTAGTCACAGAAAAAGACCCGGATGATAATAAAAAGTCTATGGGAGCGTACTTTTCAAATTTGAATATTTTTGCATGTTTTTTGTATAGGATAGCTGAGGACGATCTACAACCGGCCTCTTTTTTACCTTTTCAATTTTACTTATATATTTTTTATATTTTGATAGTTTCAATATCAGAACCGGTATAAACCGGTTTTGAAATTAATATATATATATATTTATATATATTTAATCTGAAACCAAAATTGAAAAAGTAAAAACTAGGCCGGTTGTAGATCGTCCTCAGCTACAACCGGCCTCGTTTTTACCTTTTCAATTTTACTTATATATATTTTATATTTTGATAGTTTCAATATCAGAACCGGTATAAACCGGTTTTGAAATTAATATATATATATATATTTATATATATTTAATCTGAAACCAAAATTGAAAAAGTAAAAACTAGGCCGGTTGTGGATCGTTCTCAGCTATCCTATATAAAAAAATCATGTAAAAATATTACAATTGAACGCGATATTTGAAAAGAACGCTCCTACAGACTTTACATAAACATCCGGGTCTTTTTCTGTGACTAGGGCTGCACCTTAAAGGAAGTGTTTCTTTGATAATTTTAATGTTTATTAGAAAAACAAATTGCTAAATTTGAAATAATTATTATAGATCGAATATTCAATTGTCTTAAAAATTCTCATTTAGTGCAATATATATATATATATATATATATATATATATATGTAACAAAGATTAAAGTCTGCATGGCATTAAATTTTGATTCAGTAACTTTCTTTTGGTACATTCTTTTTATAGCTGCTCCCAAGTTTTAATTGAGATACATCGCCAAAGTATAATAAAATTATAGATGTAAGTGATTTTACACGACATAATAATGTTCATAACTGTATAATTGTGTCTCAGTGTGACTTCACAACATTGACAATGCTGCCACCGTCACAAAGTTAGTAACAAATTTGTCACAAATCAAAAAATAATCGCAAACTAGCTTCAAATACGATCTTCTATAAATATTAAAATACTATTAAAACATGCAAAGAGGAACTATGAAAAAAAATTAAAGCTAAATATTTATTAGTATATTAATGAACAAAAAACATTAAGGGGCTATCCATTACTGGAAGGCTGTCCATCACAAACACATCTACCTAATAAAAATTCCAACGATAAAATAGAACAACAAATACGTTAATTGTAATTATTAATATTTTATTTATAATATTAGAGAGTAATTATAAATAAGAGACCCACTGTAACACTAGAACGCCCGGAAGGAGTCGATTCGACTCTGACCATGCGTTTAAATTTCAATTCGAGCCAGAATTTTTTTCCAGAAATAAGTTAAGTTCAAACCACGAAGATTTACTTTAAATAAATCTATTAAATAATATTGAATAAAAATTCTGGTGAGAAATATTATTATCAAACTTGAGTAAAATTTCCGGGCGTTCTAGTGTTAATCACGATGTATACTAATACTACATATAATGGATATTGTGAAATTTACCTCTGTAAAATCATTCAGGAAAGGAAATAATAAAAGTGTCTAGAATGAAAAATAAATAATAAAATACAGTTATTAATTTCTAGCTTCATACCGTTTAAGTATTTGCGTTATTTGTTTTAAATACAATCATGTTTAAATTCTTATTTATTGTGTAACTTCCAAATTTTCATTCAGACTTCTAGTTCTTTCTGAAAACATTCCAATAAGAATATTTACAACTGAAACGTTTTCACCCACTATCCATTTAGAAATTTTATAACATTTCACAGTTTGAAAAATACATTAAACAATCATTATTTTTTTAATATGAAACAGCTACAATTTCTGTTAATTGTTCTTCTCGTTCTCTTATAAATTCCTCTTCTGAACATATGTAATTTTTTAAATAAATTTATGTAATGTTTCGGAAGATTACTTAATACAAAAATAAAAAAAAAAGATGTTTGCAAATAATTTTATTCTATCTAAAGCTTCTTTATTAAAAAATATAAGATTTTATGTTTATGGAAACATATTATTTTAATCAGATATTTTAAATAAGGAAACAACGCAGATTAAAGTGCAGTTAAAATAAATACCTTTAACAACCTAATCCAAATTATTAATAATCAAGTGTTCTATGTTAACAAAATAAATAATGAATGTATTAGACTTTATAAAGTTAATGGAGAATTAATGTTTTATAGCATGTTTTTGAGTAGCTAATTAAAATCGTTCTAAAAACAATAATAATTAAAAAGCAACCATGAAAAATATTTTTCCATACCTTTTCTTCCATCGAAGTCATTCGTTCTATTTATTCTTTTTTTCGTACAAACTAAATCCGATAATAATTAAAGTGGCAAAGACCAAATCATTTTCATAGTCAAAGCCCCATTAATTTTCTCGGACTTATATTTTGCCGCTTGGAAGAGCTGTAGTAGACCTTCTTGTTTAAATTGTTAAATCCGTATCAATACGAAACTATCCACAACTGCCATAAATTCCAGCCAACTAACTTCTTGCGTCTATCATCAATTTAAAATATTTCTGTTTACGTTTATTTATTCTTTCCACTGAGTAAGAAACCACGGAGTAAGTTTCTTACTCCGTGATCCTTTCGTTTGCAAACGATTTTAACTTTCCACGCGCATGCCCGTTTTGTTTTTTCTTTTTCTATACAGTATTTTAGGAACTTAAATACGCAATAATTTTATGAGTGTGTCTTTGATTAATTTTTTTTTATTTAAAGAATTTTTTAATGTATTTTTACCTTTTATTTTTATTAGTTTAAAAAAAAAATCAAGTTAAAATAAATTGTAAAACCGTTTTTTTGTAAATAATAATATTCATAATTAGAATTCATTAGATAAAATATTGTTTTTAGAGAGTAAAAATGATAGATTTAATGCTAATATAAAGAAAAAAAACTAAAAATAAAGTTTGTATCACATGCAAAAATACATAGTATCTTAATAAAAAAAAGGGGGGGGGGCTTATAGAGGATGAAAATTTTTTTATTTGTCAATCACTAATTATTTTCATATTAATTTTCTGCAGAATAAAGCATCTTGTAAAGTAACTTTTTTTTAAAAAACATGCCTCTAAAACAAAAATTCGAAATTCGAATAAATAGTTATGTGGCCTACATGCACATTATAAACTGCAGATTTAATTGTAATAATAAAAATTGTAGTTTGAAAATGCAGAAGTGATTCGAATACCTTTGAGAAATTTCTAGTAGAACAAATGATCATTTACAAAAACATTATAAAAGATAAATGTAAGTATTAGGCCTAAAATATTTTTTAATCAGATAAATTTCGTATAATTAGAAAAGCATTTTGAGTCGCTGATGAATTAACCCGTAAAGCATGGTGACGTCACTGCAACACCGTTCTGAAGTCAGATTGTGACGTTTTGACCATCGATTGTCGATGTGAAGTCACAGTATCTAAAATATGAAGTCTTTATGGCCGTTTTAGAGCTCTTTTGTGACGTTTCACAAAGTGGTCTCAATATGACAAATTTGTGAAAAATGTGTCATTTGTGACTAATTTGACATTAACATTGTGACAAAACTGTGACAAAAGCGACGATATTTAAATTGCCAGAAACATGTTTTTTAAAGTAAATAACATGTTTTGAAGGATATTTATAAATTTCTGAAGAATTTTAAGAAAGTCACATCTCAGTCACAATGTGACGTCACTGAGGGGTAGAATTTTGGTCACAGATGTGATGTGACCAAAGTGACTCACAGTGACGTCACTTTGACCATGTATGCTATTAGAGACGTTATTTGCTGTAACATTACAGTGACGTCACAAAAACTTTTTCAATTGACAGAAGAGTACTTTTTCCATTAAATAACATCTTTTGAAGAATTTTTGTATATATTTTTTAATTTTCTAAGAAGGTCACATTTCAGTCACAATGTGACGTCACTGAGGGGTGGCATTTTGGTCACAGGCGTGACGTCACATTTCAGTCACAATGTGACGTCACTGAAGGGTGGCATTTTGGTCACAGATGTGACGTGACCACAGTGACTCACAGTGACGTCACTGTGACGTCACTTTGACCATGCATGCTATGTGGGAACAGACGGTAACAATCGCTTCAAAATTACTTTACCCTTCACTCTTTTTCAAATGGAGAAACATGCTCGTGATTTTCACCCTTACCACATGACCAATGAGGTGGCTAAATTTTATTTTACTGTGATTTTGGCCCTCCATTTTAAAATTTCGCGTCCTAAATACTTTGTAGGCTACTCTCGTAACCAGAGCTTAAACAGCTCCATGTAAGAAAAGTAAAACCACGTGAGAAATGACGCGACATGAACGTTACACTTGGTAAATGCAGATGCGGATCATCCATTCTGTTTATATTTATTTTCTTAAGGCTTATTATCATTATAATTAAGGGGCCTCCGTGGCCCAGTGGTCAAAGCATCACGCCGTTAATCGCTTGCGAGTGTAGGAGGCTGTGGGTTCGAATCCCATTCGCTTCATTGCACGCCCTCTTTGTGTGGAGCTCCCGGTTGTAATGCTCTTGTACTGTAAAATTTCCTTGTGCTATCTCGTCCTTGTATATAAGGAAAGGGCAGCTGACGTCACTGTGGACGAATTACTGTGGATAAGGGAGAAAAACCAGTCCGTTCTTTAACGACTGACACTGTACGGATGAACTCCGGGAATTTGATTGGTCTAAGTTTGCCATTGCATAAGTAAGTATGATATGATTGGGCTACGACGTCAAGATGATTCCTACAATGATCGCTATGACAAAAAATGTAGCGGTAGATTGGTTGACAGAAGTGTTTGTTTGTAAACATCCCCTTTCCTTATTGACGATGGCTTATAACAAGGCAACACTAGATACCGGGCTTGATCATTCCTTTCATGACGTCACAAAAGGTGGCTGAATGACATCCAGCGATTGGTACAAAACGATGGGTGCGTCACTTTGAGCCCTGTTTGAGCGAATCGCAGATAGCGGCCAGCCACCTTTTGTGACGTCGTTATAAGGAATGAGCAAGCGCTTTCACCCTCCACCGAAACCTATTTCGTCTACATTACAATGTTTTTATTATGAGACTGAATTTATTTATTTATTTGAATAACATACATCCGACTTCTGTGTTCGACATGAAAGCCTGCTTATAAGTCATCGTCAATATACAAGGACGAGATAACACAATGAAATTTAAAACACAAGAGAAATACAACCAGGAGCTCCACACAAAAGTGTGTGTGCAATGGAGCCAGCGGGAATTGAACCCACAACCTCCAGGTTAGCAGAGTGGCGTCTTAACCACTCGGCCACGGAGGCCCATGAGACTGAAAACAAAAAATTGCCAAGAAAGGGATCATCGCCAAAGAAAGATACCCATTTGGCGATGAAATCTCGGAGATGAGTGCTTCAAGAATCGGCTGATGGAACAAAGGAGTTCGTTATCAACTCAATTTCTCATTTAAGGTTTAAGCGCAACAGGACGTGCGCGCAAACAAAACAAATATAACTACGGCTTCTGACTGGCTGACCGCAAAATCAATTGCAGGAACGCCCATCCTACGATCAAGCATAAGATTACGGTGCCACGCTATCTTAAGTCTTATCCTCGATCGTAGGATGTGCGTTCCTGTGATCGATCATAACTTGGTAGGTGCCTCAGATTAAGTCCTCGCGTTTCAGCGTAAGTCATCTTGCTCTCAGCCAATCAAAGGCCGCAGTCACATTTGTTATGGTTGCGTGCGCATTCGTTTGTGTTTAAACTGAAGAATGTTTTCAAGCTATCGTAAGTTACGCGACTTACCGTAATACCATTTATGCTTTGTTTACATCAGGCATGTCAAACTCGTTGGCCATCGCGGGCCAAATTTAGAATTGTATATAGAGTCGCGGGCCACTTAAAAATATATTAATGAATTTTATTTTTTTCACACCGAATGAAACTAAACATACACATTAAAATACAATCTTGTAAAACAAATAAATATATAAATAATAAAGTGAAAAGCTGAAAAAATTTAAACAAGTCACCCTAAAAATTTAAATACATACTTAATAGCTAAAATCATAATAGTAGTAAAATGCAATATTAAGTTTACTACATTGATCTTTACTCTTCATCTTTAAATTTTGTAATTGCTTCATTCTATAAAAGCCAATCGCTGTAGGAGCACAGTTATTTGCATAGTAATTGTATTTTTTAAAAGTCAAACTTTATTCGGTCAAGCTTTCCAGAATCAAGTAAATAAATATAAATTATGCTGATTGTGCTAACAATATGAAGTGTGTATTACTATTCTGTGTTAAATGTACAGATTTTGAAAAAAAATGTCAAGCTGGCAACATTGTAGCCACGACTAGCGAAAGTGTATTTATACAAAGTCTATTTTCTGCATCATTCACGAACTAAATCAACCATAGGGAAAATGTCGAAATTCTTGGCGGGCTACAAATAAAGTGTCAGCAGGCCTATTGTGGCCTGCGGGCCATGTGTTTGACATGCCTGGTTTACATTACATGCCTGGTACTGTCTCTACGTCAATCTTAAGTGAGGTCCCGTAATCTGTCTTGAGATACTGAGGAAGTGAGACAGCGTAATCCGAGCGCAAATCCTGCCGAACGAGATACAAATGGAACGCATTTCAGCCGAAGACGTCACAAAGTTGCAACTGCACTGTAAAAAATATGACTATTTTGCTGCATCGTCACTCCCCTGCTTTTATAGAATATCACTCTTTTGGCCAATGAGAATGCTCCATGATAGCCTGAAGTAGTCGTTTTCTATAAAAGCGGTGGAGTGACGATGCAGCAAAATAGTCATATTTTTTACAGTGTAGTGTGAGATATTTTTTCTTTTTCACAAATTCTAAATCGTCATATGAACTTAACGAAAGACGGCACTTGTAAAATCGAATTTCTGAAAGTAACCTTTTAGAAGGAATCTGGTTTTTTCGCAAATTGTTGGTTGTGTTTTGGTGGAATTTATTTATTAATTTTTAGTATTTGAATATACTGAAAGGTCTTCTGTATAGTTTGTTAAAACTTTTGTCACCGGTTTCCGATGTAATCTTTAAATGCGAAAATTTTTTTTCAGAGCTCCTTCGTCGTTCCAAGCCCAAGCTCGCACTCTGATTGGTTGTTGCTTTCGGCACTGTTTTCACGTAACTTGGCAATAACCATACTTGGCGAAAATACTTCGCTCGTAAGTGAACGAGTAAACCTAAAACCTAACCTACTCGTTCTTATTCTTCCTTCATTCTTATCCTCGTGGTCTTGTGCTCTTGTGTGTAAAAACTTTTAAAGAGTACAGCTTTCAGTAAGACACGTTCCATCCAATCCAATGCTGCAAGAGAAAAGTTACTTTGTACTCGGTTCGGAAATAAATCAAACTGCTCGACGGAAGCATCTATCACTACGCCAAGTTACATGAAAACAGTGCCGAGAGCAACAACCAATCAGAGTGCGAGCTCGGGCTTGGAACGACGAAGGTGCTCGGAAAAAAATTACGCTCTTTAAATACTGAAGTTGTGTTCTTGGGGGCAGTTCCCTTCTTCAAGTCTTTATCTGCAAACTTATTACTTGTGGCGCAGTAATTTGTTTAGTTATTTTTTTGAAAGTTCGTATTTATTTGAAAAAGACTGTCATCGGCTTTTAGAGCTGTTGTTACGTGCTATGCTCCAAGAAAATGTATCCCAATCTGAAATTAAAGAAATAAATTCGGATTTGTTAACTTTGTCTGGCATGGCGACCCAACCACCTTCAAATTTGAGTGACGTTCCACCACGTGATTTCTATTTTTACAAAAGTATTTATCCACCAGCGGACCTTGTTCATTTTGCTAAACTCTCTAATAATGACGTCATAACATTATTTATTGGAAGTAATTCGGTGCTTTTCCTACTGTTCACCCTAAACATTTAAAAGCGGACATCGAAAAACAGATTTCAAACCAAGCGGATATTGATAGCATTAAGACCACGAAACAAGGGAAGTTGGTTCTTCTTACGCATTCTGAGGATACCGCAATTCAGGTGTTACAGCTTACGTCGTTAGCTAATATTTCTGTGAGCTCTCGTATTCAATTTGAGAGCATCACGACCCGATTTCTTCTTTACGGTATACCAGTTGATGTCTCTTGCGAAGAAATTGCAGACGAGCTTATTTTTAATGAAGTCCATGTTCTTGAAATTCGACGCTTTATGGCGAAAAATCAGGGCAACTCCTTTCCTACTACTACGGTCAGAGCTACACTAGATACCGGGCTTGCTCATTCCTTATAACGACGTCACAAAAGGTGGCTGGCCGCTATATGCGATTCGTTCAAACAGGGCTCAAAGTGACGCACCCATCGTTTTGTACCAATCGCTGGATGTTATTCAGCCACCTTTTGTGACGTCATGAAAGGAATGATCAAGCCCGGTATCTAGTGTTGCCTTGCTACGGTCTTGTCACGATGTTGGGTACCCAACTTCCCAGTGAAGTAAAGATTTATTATCAAGTCCACAAAATTTCATTGTTTATTGACCGTCCCCGCCCGTACCTTAATTGCTGGAGTTTTAATCACAGCACCAAGTTTCGAAAAAGAGTTTGCACCAAGTTCAGAAAAGCTGCCATAACTGCAGTGAGTCTCACGTGGGGACCCGTTAATTCCAAAACCTAAAGTGCTCTAACTGCTCTGGGGAGCACTATGCTGATGATAAAGCTGTCCTATTTACAAAAAAGAAACCTGCATACAAAAATTTAAACGTGAACATCATCTCTCTATTACCGAAGCTCGACGTCAGTTCCGTATAACAGAAAAAAAGAAGAAAAATCGTATACCTCGAAAGTTGAAAACCCACCCCCACCTCTTGCTATATCTCAAACGTTTCTCCAAGAAATGTTGGAGCATTACACTAATAAAATGTACCAACTTTTCCAATCAGTTTTGGTCGAACAAGCTTCCCAATGTAATAGCTTCGTAGAAAAAGCCTCATCACTATTGGAGGAAAAAGTCCTAGCAATTCATAATTCGTTACACGAACTAAACATTGTTACAGTCGACAGCAAAATAAGTTGAGCGCCGGACCCACCGCAGAATTTTACATTTTCACGTTTTGCGAAAAAAAAAATATATATTCAAAGTTATAGAGAATAAATTGTTAAAGTAATATTTTGGTATATTCTCCCTCCCCTCCCCTCCCCCTCCTCCAACGTTGGTAACATCTCAAACGCAAAAAAAATATAGGTCGAAGGAAATTTTCCTTCGACCCATTTTCTTTTTTAACTCTTCCTGAACAGAAATATTAAAAACAACATTGCGTTTTTTTTGCTGAAAAAAAATAATCATTTTCTCAACCTATACACTGAGCCATCATTTCTCCCAATAAAGAAAAAAAAAGACCAATTACCGCGCCTCTCTCTTTCCATCATCTCCACCATCCATCCATCCATCCATCCTGTTATTATTATTTTTTTTTCGTTACTCGTTGAGGGGAGGATGCGGCGGCGGTGGCAGAGACACGCACTTACGGATATTTCCCACCCTTAACTTTTTTTAACCCCTTCCTCCCTTCTTCTTCTCAAAGTGGTTTCTTCTCGCATTCGCTCTTTTTTTTTACTCCCTCCTTCTCCCGTCGTCCTCCGGTTCGCTGCGCTCGCTCATCATAGTCCCGCCTCTTCACACACACACACACACACAAAAATAAACTCGTTTCGTATATGTGGACAAGTAACCTGGACGCGTGCTTTACTCTCTCTCGCTCTCTCGCTCTCTCTGTCTCTCGCCAAACGCGCACACAACGACGACAACTATCATGGCTTTCTGCATCCAGTACAAACCGAATCCTTACCAACATTACGTCTTGACCGGGTTCGTGGGATTCGACGAGTCCCTCTACTGGTTCACGTCCGACCTCAACCGCATCCTGGGAATTTTTCATCGCGACTACAGCAGCGTGCGCGTAAGACACGTGGCCGCGACTCTGAAGGACGCGTTGTTGCCATCTTTCCTGTCACAAAACGCGTCGAGAAAACACGTCACGAGTCACGAATCCGCGACCAAACTCTTGCTGGCGAGTCCCGTCGAAGCGGTCCAGGAATTTGCTCGAAAACTGGATTCGCCGGAAACGTACGTCCGAGTGTTGGCCGAGCACGATCCCGCGGATTTCCAGAATCTCACCCAACTGATGATCGTTAACGAAATGACCATCACGGACATGTTGACGCTCGACCTGTTTTTCGTGTGGTTTACTTTTTTCAAAAAAAAGCGGTCGACAAGTTGTACAAGACGCACGTCGATCGCACGACGGAAGAAGAAATCCTCTTGCAGCAACAACCTCAGTCATTACAAGTAGCAGTAGTCGAACCGCAACAACAACAACAACAACAACAACAACCAGAGCCACAATCGCAGCAGCAACAACAGCAGCCGCAGCCGCAAAACAGCGTCATGTCGACGACTCCGGTCGCAAAGACTGCTCCCATGGATTATGCTAAAATATTGAGATATAATACAGAAGGATATCCCACAATATTATTGCTAACGTGGAAAGGTACCACCAAAAGATTTTATTGTCTTGAAAGTAATGAAATAATACCCCGAGTCATAAAAGTACGTATATAAACTGGAAAAAAAAAAACTTCTCCTGAGGAGGTGAAAAAATGGGCTAAAAGAGTCGTGCGTGTAAAACAAAGCACGACTCTTTTAGCCCATTTTTTTACAAACAACTCATGACCAACATTGGCATCTTTTTTCTCGTCATAATTTTTTTTTTAAAAAACTCTGTTTCAAGAGGCAAAAGTGTGGGCTAAAAGAGTCGTGCTTGCATAACAAACAAAAAAAAGCACGGCTCTTTTAGCCCATTTTTTTTTGCAAACAACTCGTGACCAACGTTGGAAATTTTTTTTTCAATAAAAAAAATTAAGTGTAAATAAAAAGATCTATGATTCAAAACTCTATATATAAGCGCAATTCTTTGTTTTTACTTTTAACCTATTGTTTTTTTTTATTTACAAAAAAAATTGCAATCAGACTCATGTTGGAATCACGACTTTAAAAAAATAGTAATCGATTGATACCTAACATTGAAAAAAAAATACATAATAGTTGTTTCATCTTGTTCTTCCCCCCTTTTTACTTTCTTTAGATGATGTGAATAATTTATTCATCTTTTGGGTATGCGAGCGAGAAACACACCTCTTTCTCTTTGCCTAGCAAACGGGTTTTCTTCTTCCCCTCCTACTTCTCCAATCACTACTGATGCAGAAATTTTTTCGAGTCCCTCCTTTTTTTTTCTTTGGTAGCATGTGCGCGCTGTTTTCGACTTTGATTCTCTCATTATTTTTTTTCTACTCACCCGCGTGCTTGTGTATCCTCCACCACCACCCCTCGTTTACCGAGAGAGAAACCATAGACTATAAAACAACTCGCTCGTCGGGGTATTTTCTTCATTCGCGTGCGAACTAATCGAGAGCCCCCTCCAAAAAAGATGCTGTTTCAAGTGAGTTTCGACAAAACGAGTGGTAAATTGTGGGGTGTGATCGGCAATAAGGGAAACTTGTACTGGGGAGCCGTTTCTGTGGCTAGATACTTGAATTATCGATCTCCCTATCACTTTGCTCGCAATCATTCGACCACCAAAGTGAAAGACATCACCAGCGAGTACTGGACTCGGGATTTGGAAAAATCTCTTTTGAAATTGCAGCTCTTCACGCACAACCACGCGCTCTACGTGTTCGAACGTTGCAAATCGAAACGAGCGCAAGTCGCCTTCAAAAACCTGAGCGGCAAAGAGTTTTACGTTCGGGTGAAAAAAACTTTTCAGTTTCCAATCGCCCAACTCTGCTCTCGACGCGATTCGGATGCAGTCGAATTTTACCAATGGATCCGCGCCTACAGTAAGGCTTTGAATGCCGAGGAAGAAGATGCCGCCTCCGAAGCCGCCGCCGTCGCTCGACATCTCAATGGGGAAGACGACAAAGACGAGGAGGAACCCGGTTATTCGAAAGAAACCCCTACCTACCACGTATCGCCTCCTCTGAGGATTTCTCCTATTGCGAGTCCTAATCCCGTTACTGCTGCGAATCCAGATTCGGTGATTGCACATGCTAAATCTGCCGCTGTGGCTATCGAACCCGTTTCCATGGATTCTTTCGCTACAGAGAGCCAATCGAGCGAATATCTACCCACGTCTTCTCCGTACCCACCACCGCCCAGTCCAGTACCCGATCCTCGCGGCGGCAGTCAGTTTTCTAACTTGTCAACTTGCGTTCATTTGAAAGTCAGTGCTAATTCGGCTTTCGAACCCTACACTCCGGCCGATCCGCCTTACAATTTCACAGAAGGGGAGGAAGAGGATGATGACGATGATGTGTCTGCTGCTGCACCACCATCACCACCACCACCAACCAAACGTCCCGAACCTTTAAATGCGTTGCCTCCGAAAAAAAGATTTCGTCTCGTAAACGACAACACTTCGGAAGAAGGCGTCATGATTTGGCTTTCCGGTTTTCCACCTAAAAAATTGATTGTACTGCACGGAAGCTCTGCTCAAGAATTTTTACCCAAGGACTAAAAAATAAAAAAAAAATAAAAAAAAAAAAAAAAAAAAAAAAACCTTCTTATGCTGAATATTCAGTGTTGAAGTACAAAAAAAATGGGCTGAAAGGGATATTTTTCCCTTTCAGCCCATTTTTTTGTATCAATTTGCTTACCAATATTGGTTTTCGAGACTTTAAAAAAAATAGAGATACGAAAGTTAATCTCCCTCTTTCCCCCCTCCCTCCCACGTGGTGCGACAAGAAAAAAAAAACAGGAGGTGGAGCTTCCCTCTCTCTCTCCGCGCACGCACACTCATTCGTATGAGTAATACTTTATACTTCACGGTTCTGTTCTTTTTTTTTTCGTTTGGTAGTCAACATGTTATTTCGACTCCATATTTCGAAACGTTGGTACTTTTTCGACATTTTAGGAGTAGTCGGAAACGACGGCAAAGTGTACTTTTGCACTTCGGATATTGCCCTGGCCATAGGACAGAGTTACGGATGGCGAGTCTCGATGGCCACCTGCCAGATAAAAGACGTCACGAACGCGTGCAAATTGAGATCGGACACTTGGGTGATTGAACATTCGGCCCTGCTCGATTTGTTGAAATCGGAGCGAGAAGGATCGGTGTATTATGCCCTGAGATTCGGCTACGTGAAAGAAATCCAGAACGACGGGAACAGTCCTCCTGTGCTCCAACAAACTTTTGACGAGAAAGAAGGTATACCGTTTGACACTTGGATACAAAACTTTAAAGAAAAATGTGCCCAAGAAGAGGCGGAAAACAGAACAATCGATGATGAGAACTAACTTTTTTGGCTGTGTCTATTCTTACGGCAGCCGTAAGAATATGGCCGTGTTCAAAAGCGGCTTTTTTTGTGCGCGCGCGCTCAGAAGATTCTGCTTGGAGTAGGTGCTATCGAAGAAGAGAATTTTAAACTTATTCAATTATTGTATTATTTTTATGGTTCAGAATTGGTAAATACAAATACTATATCTCTTTATCCTTTCAAAATATGATTTTCGTAACAGAAATACATACCTGTGACCACTCAAATAAAATTAAAAGTATTCCGGAAAAGTATCACGTGACCTATTTCATGTAATTAAGCCCGATTAGCATTTAAAAAATGACAATCAACCCTGCTCAAACCTTGACGCGCGCGACGCAAAAAAAATGATGGGCGATTTGATCACGTGATTGTGCGTTTTGTGCTTATCTGTTATTGGTTGCACGTTGTTTGTTGTCAAAGTTGGTAGGTTGACTGATACAATTTAACAATTGGTGATTTAATTTTTTTAATAATTTAATTTTTATTTATTTAAAAATCATTTATCAGTTGCTTTATACTTTTCGTATTAAATAATAGAATACTGTTGATTCTATTGTTGTAATTAATAGAATGCTGTTGATAAACCAAGGTTGAGATATCCACACGGGGGACTAGCTAAGGGGGGGGGGGGCTACCCTCCCAAAACATTGACAAATGTTGTTACACTTTGCAAATTTAAAACTTTTATGTCAAATTTAATTAAAATTTTAATAAAAACTGCAATACATTTTCTATTTTTGATAGAATTTGCAAAAGTTACAACTCTAATTGGGAATATTATTATTTTTTTTACAAATAAGAATTGTATTACATTTTCAAAGTGCGTTAACTTGGCAAAATTATAAAACGAGTTGGCGAATATAAAAATTTGACTTGACAATATTAAGGTTTTCTCCCCCACCAATAAAAAGTCTTAGCGATGGCCCTGTATCCACATATTACAAGACTGAATTGTAATCTACAATACTGGATTGATTTCAATGGAATTTGCATTGTTAGTTAGATAATTTTTCAGAAGAAGTTTTAGTATGTATATATTTCTTATTTAATGATTGTATATTTTAATACCGTGTGGATAACAGGCCAAAATATGTCATAAAATATGAAAAACAAACGAAATCCGAAATTATGTTAGTATAAGCAAAACACTTATTTATACTTTTAATAGAAAAATTATAAACATTCTAATCATACTTTATTCATTATAAAACTAGAAGGCAAACTCCAAATATTTCACTTCTTTAAAATATATGTATGCAGATATTCTTAATTTAAAAAAAAGTATATCTTTTACATTTTGCTTTTATAATATTTTCCATTTTGATTTTAACACCGTAAAATATCCACGCATGCATTATATTTGCATCCTAATCTCAATAAAAAATTACTTCTAAAATTTTCAAAAAAAAAAAAAAAAAAAAAAAAAAAAAAAAGAACATTAATAATTATTTTATGCGTATACGGATATTTTCGCAGAAAACATTTTTTTTCATTTTCTTAATATATATATATAAATCACTTTGGAACGATATTAATATCGTTCTAATTATCCTTTTAATATTCTAAATTTGGAATATTAAAACTTTCTCCGCAAAAATCTCATTTTCTCATATTTAAATAAGTATTTTATTATTATAATAGAAATACATGTGCTTCTGTATTATTAATATAAAATTTACCTTTAATAAAAATGTCTTATTTATTAATAAAAAGCAACCAAAAAAAAAAAAAAAACCACAAACCAACTTTTGGCCCGCGCAGGTATCGAACCCGTATCGTCTGGGTTCAAGCTCAGCATCCTGACCATTCGGCCAGCTAGCTCACTTTCATTTGTAACAGATTATCTTTATAATTGGCACTACAAGTAATTACATCCTTGATCTGTTCTCCATCTGTTACTGAGCGAACAGTTACAGTAATTGGTGGCACAGTAGCGAGGACTGAACGCACATCCCACCAAGTATAAGTATCCACTCCATGTCCGTGGCTCCTAGCGTGCGCGTGCAGCGCGCGTAACAGCTGAACACGGCCTATTATTCTTACGGCAGTCTGCTGCACATGCGCAGTCAAGACTGCCGGAGATTCTGAAGAACGAATCTCCTTTTGAATGAATCTTCTGTCCGGCAATTGACTGCCGTAACTTGTAAACAAAAAAATCAAAACAATAATAATAGGGAATTCTTTAAGAAAGTTTTTAGTGCTACAATTTTTTTTTCATGGTTGTATGTTGTTTGACGAAGTTTGCTCTAGAAATAGGAAATGATTTCAAAGGACTTTGATGTTATCAAAGGACACAGATATTTTAAAAATCTAATTTTAATACTGATGCCAGCTGATACCACTTTTAGAAGCATATAATTATATTTATTGTGTGCTTTTGGGTGTGTATCTGCTAGTATTTAGGTGTGTGGATATTCCAAGCGCAAGCAGGTGAATCATGATGTTTTTATGCGATATGTTTGAAAGTTCTCTTAAAGTAAACTTTATGCAGGTAAGGAATGAAAAATATTATTTGCTTATTTATTTTGATCCCACAACTTCAATACTAATTTTTGTATTAATATTCACTGTAAATCTATTTCTTTTCTTCTTTTCTTTCTTTCTTTTTTTTTTTCTTTTTTTTTTTTTTCAAATTTAAACAGTTTAAAATTTTATAAATTTATAAAGATAGCAGTCATTGATAAGCCTAGAAATTGGCATTTTATACAATTATTATTCATTTCAATAATAATCTTAATATTCTGTACAAGTTTAATTATATTTTATTTTAATGTTGTTGTTTTAAATCTGTCAGTTTGTCCAGTCATTTTTGGGTTAGAAATATAATCCAACAGTACTTAATTATACATATTTATAAGTAGTCTTTATATATTATTTAATTAACTGTATGGCTAGTTTTTAAAATGCTTGCCTGTTTGATACCATAATGTTAGAATCTATATTTCATATCAAATGAATAATCTATTGATGCTGTTAGAAATCCCATATAATATGTCAGGTATATTTTAGTTAATAAAATATATATCTAAATTTTCAAACGTTTTGTTATCATACTCTGCAGTTAAAATAGTTGTATCTCCTAAATAATAGCTAATTTAACAAAGACCTTTTCAAAGCATTTTAACTAGGCTGTTTTTGCATATGAATTAAAAAGTGTGGCAATGTATTGTTAAATTTAAGTATTTCTTCCAAACCATTTTGTTCATAAATGTTAAAAATTTAATTATACTAATTTGCTATTTCTATATTCCATGCATTGCATTTCACCAGAATAATAGCAATATAGCTATTTTACGCAGGTTTTGATCTGTGCACTTGACAACAAATCTAAGGGAAATTATACTGTCTTTTTTATGTAATGTAAACAAAGAGGAAATATTTCTTTCCACCATTGAACATTTGTTTTGTGTCCATCTATGAAAAAATGTACATCAACATGCTAAGTATTTTTAATTACCAATTATGAGTATTATTTATATACTATATTATTATTTATTTGTTCAGTTATAAGTATTTGTTATGTAAAAATTGCTTTTTTTTTTCATTTCATTTTCATTTGTTAGGATCATTAGGCCTAACTAAAATTACATTATATAAAAATCATCAATTTGAATTTTTCTCCCTCAATGTATGAAAAAAAAATAATTTATCATATTTTTACTTGTTTATTAAACTATAAACACAATAAGAGAATTCTTTTTACAATAAATAAAAAACAAATCAATCTTGTAAGTTGTATGTAATGTTAACTGTTCATTTGTAAGTGATCCATATAATTATTTTCTTTAAAATTAATAGGGTTTAAAATATTCTAATTTTTTCAATAGTTGCCTCAGAGTGAAAGGTTTGAAATACACAATTTTCTTTTTCTAAAAATCTTTCAATTGTAAAAAAAAAAGAAGAAAAAAAAAAACAATAATTTTTGTATTAATAGAGCAAAACACCATTGTACTGTTGCATTTTAAACCTATATTGACAAAAGTGCTTGTTATTTTACTGTTTTCCTTCAAAATCTTTGTGAATTAAAAAATATTTCAAGAGTCTTTGATTATAAAATTATGGATGATGAAAATATTTGTTTTTTAAAGTTCAACATTTATATAAGGATTAATTTTAAAACAATTTAAATCAAAATTTCTTAATTACTCTGAAAGTTATTATAGTGCAGACATAGAGCATACAAAGAGCTTTATAAATCTAATTACAGTAAAACTCCAGTTACCTGAAAAGCATGGAACCACAGTATTTTCGGTTAACCAGGGTTCCATAGGAATTTTCGAGTAACCAGGGTTCTGTAGGAATTTTTTAACAAACGGGAGGCATAGGTAAAAACTTGTTTGATGAAAAGCTGTGAGTGCATTTTAGAATATCATTATAATAAAAAATTCTTGGTATCATAATATAAGAACTCTGAATGATAATCCAAAATTACAAGTCGTTCCAATAGCAAGGGGATAATTTATTAGTTAAAATCGAAGTTCAGTACCAATAGTGATGTGGAAAGAGTTTGTTTTTTAAACATTCGAAGAGAGAATTTCTTGCTTCAAAGAAAGAGAGATGCATGTGCAACACAGAGCCACGGAAATCAAAGACAAATCGCAAATTTTATAAGTAATGGATGAAGAGATGCATGTTCCGGTAAAACAAAATTGTACATTGCAAACATAAATGAAATAATGCCCATTCTAAAGGCTATAAAAAATTAAGAAGTTGACTCAGTTTATTTATTTCATAAAGTTCATGCTTTTTAATACTATTTCTACCAGTGTCTACTAACACATTTCAAAGTTTTGATTTTTACTTATTTTGCTTCTAATTTTTTAAGCTAATAAGTATTAAATAATTCTTTGATACATTTAAAAGGATTCAGAATTGTTTTGATCTAAAACATACAAATAAAATAGCAATCATAAATCAAAACTAGCAGGGGTGACCGAGCTAAGCTCGGCCAAAATTAAATTTATATTCAACTTGATATAGTATTTCACTGCATCATTCACTCCGTATTATTACTGTAAAACAAGTTATTACAAAAACAATCAATAAGAAAACTATGTTTGTATGCACATGTCCATAAATTTTACTTTATTTTAAAATTTACAACAAAAGGACATCGATCCAAATCACTTTTTTCACTTGACTCTGGTTAATTTAACCATGCATCTCGAATCCTATTAAGAATGTATTAAAAAATTCATCACATTCTGAAAGACAACATTTTTTGCCAGGTATAGCCAAATTTGAAGACATTCTTTCATTTCGTACCAAATATGTGTTGTGGCTTTCGTAATCTTAATAGTCAATTTTTTGGCCAAATGTTGCCAATATTTTGTCAAATATCGTGAACTTATTGGTTGCTGTCATTTTCTCGTGACCCTGACAAGTATTACCTAAAATGACTCACTAATCAAATTTGATCAAACATGTGACTTAGCTTAATGGTCTTCAGGTAATCAAAAACAGTAGAATATAAAATTGAATCAAAATCGTTTAAGCCATTTCTTAGATAAAATTAGCTTGACAGCATTCAGCAATGAAACGAAATGGCCCATTAATATAATTTTGTTTAACATGCGACTCAGTCCAATAATCTTCTTAAAAGACGTTTTGTTACAAAATTTAGGTAAAATTGATTGAATCGTTGTTACATATAATTAGAATAACCCTAACCCATTCTGACCCATTAATTGAATTTTCACGAGCATGTGTCTTGGTCTAATGGTTTTCTCTTGCCCAAAAACATCATAATACAAAATATAGTCAAAATGGTGCGAGCCATTTTTTACATAAAATTAGCATGACCCACAAATGACCCTTATAATCAAAATATCTTGAACATGTGACCTAGCTCATTTTTTTGTGTGCTGAAAAATGTTAGATACAAAATTTAGGTAAAATCGATTGAGCTGCTTTTTAGATATAATTAGTTTGACCCTGACCCATTAATCGAATTTTCGCAAACATCTGACCTAACCCAATGATTTTCTTGTGACTGAAAACGATAGAATACAAAATTTAGTCAAAATTGCACAAGACATTGTCTAGATAAAATTAGAATCACCTAAAAGTGACCCATTAATCGAAATTTCTCAAACACGTGACCTAGCCCAATGATTTTCTTATGCCCAAAACATGTTATACACAAAATTTCGTTAAAATCAATCCACTCGTTCTTTAGATATAGCTTGACCATGACCCACAAATGACACTTAAAATTGAAATCTCTCAAACATGTGACTTAGCCCATTAGTTTTCTTGTGTCTAAAAGTTGTTCATATAAAATTTCGTTCAATCGATCCTGCTGTTCTTTAAATATAAACAGCTTGACCTGGACCCTTTATGACCATTAATTGAAATTTCTCGAACATGTGACCCAGACCAATGTTTTTCTCGTGACAAAAAAAATATGTGGTATACAAAATTTCATTAAAATCAATCCACCTGTTCTTTAGTAATAGCTTGACATGATTCATCATGACTCACAAATTACCCCTATAATCGAAATCTATCAAACTTGTGACTTAACCCATTAATTTTCTCAAGTCAAAAAACTGTTATATACAGAATTTCATTAAAATCAATTAGGGCCATACCGAGTACTCGGTATTCAGCATACTCGGCCAATTTGCCGAGTACTCGGTATTCAGCCAAATTTTGGGCCGAGTAGTTGTAAGGATTTCATTTATAAGCATTTATTATCATTACAATGAGAAATTATTTGGAACAATACATTATCAATGAATAAATCAAAGTTTAAAACACTAACATATTTAATTTCTTCTTGCAAGCTAGTTTTGGTTGCCATAGTATACAATCATCATCATATTTTGCACTGATGATGGTATGCTATGGCTACTGAAACTAGTTTTCAAGAAGAAATAAAATATTTTGGTGCTTTAAATGTTTTGATTGATTTATAACATTATTGAAGACAAAGGAATTTTAATAACTGATCTGTAAAAGTCATTTGAATATAAATGTATAATATTTGCAATTATTCAAAAAATATTTTATTTAATATATAAGAATGTGCCTACAAAATACGGAAAACTTAAAAAAAGACACAAATGCAAATTCTTCCCTCCAGTTAACTTCTTAATCCGCTTTTCATTGTATCACAATTAAAATGGCTGAAACTTTCTTTTTCCAAATTATGTTGTAATGTTTTAATTGGTAGTATTACTCCTAACATGGGGATCTATTCATTTGAGCTCATCAATGTTATGATTCATCTGAATAAAAGTAACAATTTCAGTACACTTCACAGTGATTGCTACTGAACTGTGGTTAAATTTATCTTACTTTCAGCAGCATAAAAGCAAAGAGGCTGTTTTAATTCATGCAACATTTTCAATATATTATATTTTGAGCTCCATCTTATGGTTTATTACAGTTAATTACTCTAATAATTAATCTTTTTGGATCCAGGCAAGGAAACTGAACTTTTTTCGAAATTTGAGCATCAACTATATGGAATAGTCAAAATCCTCCTACAATGTTTTTAGCTTCTAAGATGTCTAAAACAGCCTGTTAGGCGATAAAACGGATTTTATTCTAGGTTGCATATTGTGAATAATGCAAGCTTACATCATTACTTTTAACAACAGTTATTTGAATTATTCAAAATTACAGCTACCAATAATCATTCTTGATATAGATTTCATTTGTAAATTGAAGAATCAGTTAATTTACATTGGTTGAATTTAAATTTTATGTATCACTTTTTTTCCATTTTTTAAAAGTAATGCTACTGTTTTACACTGTTTGAAATTTTAAAAATTATCTTTAAAGGGTGTATAATTAAATTTCAAATTAGTTAATTAGAAATTATTTAAAAGCTAACTAGAAAATATATGATTATATGTTAAAGAAGTATCTTTATTATATTTACACTGTTTGTTACTCTTAAAGCTCACTTTGTGTGCATTGAAAGCTCATTCGTATATACAACTACTCAGGCTTGGTAATTCGGTACTCGGCCGAGTAGTAAAAGGCTCGGTACTCGGCTTCTCGGCCAAAGTACTACTCAGTGCAGCCCTAAAATCAATCACGTCGTTGTTTAAATAGCTTGACCCAGACCCTTTATGACCCATTAAAATTTTTTCTCAAACATGTAACCTAGCCAAATGTTTTTCTCATGCCCAAAACCATAGAATGCAATTTTTAGTGAAAATTCCGTGAGAAAATCTATAGATAAAAATAGCATGACCCACAATGACCCACTAACCAAATTTTCTCGAACATGTTACCTAACCCAATGGTCTTCTTGTAATCCAAAATGATAAAATATAAAATTTGGTCAAAATCATAAGAGCCATTTTTTAGATAAAAAGTCTTCACCCATAATGACCCACTAATCGAAATTTTTTGAACATGTGAACCAGCCCAATAGTTTTCTCATGCCAAAAAACGATGCAAAGAGAAAATTGCGTCCAGGAGAAAGTTAGAATTTGGCACGCACTACCCCCAACTTTTTCTTGTGACAAGCGAGAAATTATGTTTAAATTTGGCGTCCCCTAAATTTACATGCCTGGGGTGCCATTTGCCCCCCCCCTCTCCTTTCATATGGCACTGTTTTGTATATCTATTTGCATCAAGCAATACTAGCAGAATCTGCATTTATTTGATAATAGAAGGTTGGTAAGTATGTAGAGTCAAATCCACTTAAGACATGCTTCAAAGGATTAGGCAAAAGTTGCATATTGAACGGGTTCACATATTAAATGTGATTTGCATAATGTTGCAGGAACAGAACTTATTTATGCATCTAATCATTTAAAAGACTTTTAGAGCTTTTGTTTATTGTTGAAAAATGTTTTTCATACCAGATCTTGATTATCACATGGGCAAATCGGGACTTAAATTCTGGGATACAGACTTTAAGGAGCCCCCCAATTCCATACATTAAATTATATAACATTTACTTTCTTTTTCCAACACTTCCATATGTTGAAATTATTACATTCATTTTAAAGTAATATAACAAATTGCTAAAGTTATTTAAAAAAGTTTTGTTTCATACTAAGAAAAAAAAGTGCACTTTTATTGATTAAAGTATTTAATTTAGAATTGACGGAACTATGAATTTTCATTTATGTCCAGAGTGCTAAAATATGTTTATATATTACACATAGACATATGAATGGCCATCAGTTCTATTTGAATAATGATTCAAAAGGGGTCCCCTAATTTATCTTTGCTCAATTGGTCTGCGGGGACTGTTTTACACATATTTAGATGAAACTTTAATTATTCCTGTTTAATTCATTGGGTTTTTATAAAACTAATTGAATTAAGTAAAAAAACATGGATTCAAATATGACTTAATTGTAGATTATAAAAAACATTACAATCAAAATAATTTTCCTGCCTGCTTAATTCAACCTTCTTTCTCTACATAAGTAACACAAATCAGTGTTGAATTCAGAAACTTTTTACCAGGAGGAAATAAAACCAATGAAAATGGAAACTGTTTATGATTAAAACCTGTTTTAAAAAGAAAAATCATATTTTTGCCTTATAAATATCATGGAATTATAGAAGTTAAGATGAAAATTAACTAAAAAAATGGTTTTTTTTTCTTTTTGATTTTGTTTTATAGGTTTTATTCTGGTATTTTGTGAAAAAGTCAGTAATTGTTTTCAGAATTTACTTTTAGTATACAGAAATTTGTGAAGTTTAGGATTGGGGGATATTGTTAAATAGAAATAATTTTAAGTTCATGAAGTTTGTTTAATAAAATATGAATAAAACGAAAATATTGAAAAAATGTACTTTTTTTCGGGCAGGTTTTACTTATTATTATTTTTTAATGCAATGTAGCCAAATGAGAAAAGTTAAATTAAAAAAAAAACACATAATCGAGAGATATTAACAAAAACTAAAGTGTAGTGCACCCTTTTTTTTTTTTTTTTTTGGTCAGTACTATTGCAAATTTGTAACTTTTAAAAAAATCTGCAATATTACTATGTATAATTTCTCTATGTATTACTATGTATAATTTCTCATAAAAAAAGAAAAAATCACTTTATTAAAACTTTTGCATATTCTAAGGATTCATCTGAACATTTTCATGAAACTTGATTCACCTTCTCATTGTGCAGAAGACTTCCCCCTCCCCCCAATCTCCCATTCTCAATGCCAAAATGTCTTTGTGATGGTATAGCAGTAGTAAGTGTTTATCTAAGTGTGAAAAAAATTGTTTTGTTTAGCAGAAAGAATAGAAATGATTAAATAAAGAAATAACTTCACTTTCATACAATCTGCCGTTATAAATTCATACATTTATTGCAACAGAAACTCTCCGTTTGAAAGTTGTACAGGCACAAAATGATGATAAACTTTGTTATAGTGAATATATTTTTCACAATATAGAGATTAATTTACATCTGAATGGTGTCCAAAGTCAAGGTTCAGCAGAAAATTTCATTAAATAAGGAATTCGTTAAGAAAAGTTCCACTGTATATGGTGCTATATAATCAATGAAAAATGATTGCAAGTGTGTGAATATTTGAAAATGTACTTGTTGATTATTTTTGTTTCAAGCAGATGAATGATTTTGTAAACTACTTTGCATAATTAATGCATGTCTTTGATTAAGATAAAAGGAATAGATGTTCTCAGTACTGTAAGTGTGTAATGATAATCATTCAGATTGGCCTCCCATCATCATATCGAGAGTTTATAAGGTCGTTATTTGGTATTAAGACAAGGGTTCTATCAGAGTACATTTGTTACTAATGACATAATGTGTCCATTGGTTCTGTATGTAAGTGTGTAATGTGATAACTCTTGATAGAAATGTCAAATTTGTTTCATTTTTTTCCAGGTTCATTCTGATAAGGTACTTCCCTGATTACTTTTTGGAGTTCATTGGTTAAGTATAAAAAGGGGGGGGGGGTAACAAAGGTCCAATCCTTCCCTTAATTTAAATAAATGATTTTTATCATGCAGAAATATTCGCTTTGCTTTATATTTTACATACCAGTTTATTCTGAAAAGGAGCTTATCTGATTAGATTTGAAGTTCATTAGTTTTGTACCTATAAAGCAGGACCAGTCCTCCCCACTAGCAGTTTATTATGTTAAGGATGATTAAATTTGGAGGTTCATTAGTTAAGTATATATAAAGGAAGACTAGTCCCTTTATACTTATAGACAGGGATTCTATCATAGTACATTTGTTACTAATGACATAATATGTCCACTGGTTTTGTATGTACATATGTAAGCACATAATGTGATAACACTTGATAGAACTATCAGATTTGCTTCTTTTTTTTTCCAGGTTCATTTGGACAAGATTATCCCAGATTAAATTGAATAATACCTTGCATACAATATTTCAAGTGAAAATCAAATTTTTATTGCTTAAGAGGTGCAAATGCTGATGTAGTGAAAAGGTTTTAAAGTCAGTAGAACAACCTTTTCGCTAGGTTGGCATTTGTGCCTCTCAAGTAATGAAAATTTGATTTTCATTTGAAATAGGAAATTTATTTATTGCATTTTTTTCTCATCTGAGTTCTCTAGCAATTCGGTTGCTAAGCTGTCATTGAAGATGAAAGTACTTAATTGGTGCCAGAACATCAGCATTGCCAATTCACTTAAACAGCCTTTTATTTAAAAACCTACATACACAACTCGGACAGAGAAATTTGAATAAACAATCCTATGGGAGTGTTGTTTACAGATTTCTCGTTTGCAGATAATATTTATAAAAAAAATTTGGCCTGAACACACCTAAGGTCGATATGTTTTTTTGCAGTTTTGGTTAAAGTTATTTTATGTTGAGATAGTTCCATTTTTTGAACTGGTTACAACTTGTTCCAAAAGTGAAAATATCCACATATTAAAAAAAAAAAAAAAAAACTGGAAATAAAATTGAAAAATTACTGATGCAATATAAAAGGTGTCAACTTCAAGTGTCTTATGCAGAAAAAAAAAATAATAAAATAAAAATAATGAAATGCAAGTGAAAAATCTGTAAATGCTCTTGTAGGATTTATATTGGATGTAGTAATTGGATGTAGTAATATGGATGTAGTAAAGAGTTTGTGATGATATACACTGCATAAATTCTGGATTTTAAAAATTAGATGTTGTGAATACCCTCTGTTTTTAGTAAACTTATAAGCATATTATGTAGTGTATATTCATAGTGTTATGACTATGCTAGTGATCAGGGGTATACTCAGCTATATGTGATCAGGGGTTGGGAAATACATCATTTTACATGTACAGGCAAGTGGATTTTCTGACAAAGTGAGTAAATGTTTAGGATTTTGCAAAATTGAAGGATATATATATATATTACACTAGTTAGATATATTTTGTAACTTTTCAAGTTATCACAGTGTAAACAAGTGCACTAAGTTTATCCTATACTCAACTTTCCTTTGTTATAAATACTATTTTTAAAATTTACAGAAAAAATATGAAAATGCATTGAGTAATTAATAATTTACGCAGTCACTTGCATTTTTTAATAACAATTTTCAACTGCATGTTGCATCATACAGGATGGTAAGTTTTTCTTAAAATTTCTCCTTTGCACACCTATTAGTGATTATAAACCGAAGAAAATAATGTATAGGTAGTAGAACTTTAAATAAAAAAAGTCCAGGCAGAATATTAATAAGAAGCAAAAAGTAGCAATTCAACTCACAATTTAGGTATACCGGTCAGTGTTTTCAACAAAATTCACTTTTTTCCTGCAATCCTTTGACATTTTTTTTTTTTTTTTTTTTTTTTTTTTTTTGTAAGCCTTTGACAAAATTTCTGTTTTACATCCTTTAATGAAATTTGTATTTTTCCTGCAATCTTTTGATAAAATTGTTTTTATTATTATTTTATGTTTTGTAAACTATTTATGAAATTTTTTTTTTCAGAGAATATTTGCCAAAAAAAAAAAAAAAAAAAAAATGTCTAAATATTGAGACAGATTATTTAAAATTTTTGAAAACTAATACTTTACACTTTCAGAAAATTAAAAACAGAATTATCCTTACACAGTTAATCTAAATTTGTCATCTTAAATACTGTTAATTGTCTAGTACAAGGTGATCGAAAAGACACACAACACCAGAGATATAGTGTATATATTAAAGTACAAACGATTCAAATTACAAACATAATCTAGATTGAAAGTAACAATACTGATCAAAATTAAATATTGTTGCAGAAGACAATGACAATGTGACCCTTTCTCTTGAGTATTTTTGGGTCTCTATGTTTGAGGAGTTCATTGGATAAGTCTAAGAAGGGGATGGGGGGCTAACTTCCCACCCTTAATTTAGATAAATGGGTTTTTCATGCAGATTTCGTTTAAATTTTAAATATAGAATCATTCTGTTGAGGCACCTTCATGATTAGTATTGAGTGCTCATTGGATAAGAATAAAGAGAGGGAACAAATAGCTAATTCTCCATCCTTACTGTATTTACTCGCGTATAATGTGCAATTTTTCTCCCCAAATTATCCCTTTCCGGCACGGGCAAATTTTGTAGTAAAATTACTAATTATCGACTGCCACCGGAATTTGCAAACGACTTTCTTAGATATTTTGAATTCCTTAATTTTAACTTTCCTTGTAAAAGTAAAGTTTTACTAAAATATTATTGATGCCACTTGCAAGTTTGGAATTAAAATTAGGTATCCCGGACCGGGCACAGTGTGCCAGAAAGGGTTATAGGGCAAAAACACTGAGTGTGCATTATATACGGAATATTTTTTATTGCTTTACATGCTCACAAGATAAATCTATGAATCAAGAAATGTATTCATAGAATAAATTAAAACTGGAATCTTACTGAATAGAAGTATTTCTGCATTTTTATTTCGCTCCTTGCACTTTTTTATACCAAAGCGGTAGTAACATTATTTAAACACTACTTAGCAATCCTCATTGCAGCTACTGCTTTTTATGTAACAATAACAGCAAAAATTCATGTAATATATACAGATTTGCACTATAAATAAAAAAAATCTGTAAGGTTAAAAAATTCTTAAATTTTTTTTAGGAAACTGGGAAGCCTAGAACTTTTTATATAACTACGACCCAAGTAACAAATAAAATTTTAGTAAGATTAGTACAATTTTACTAGATTCATTTGTAGAGCAACAGATTTTTATAGTCTCACAAAAACAAGTTTTGTAAATTTCTCTTTTGCTTTTTTTTAAAAATTTATTTATTTATTTTATTTATTTATTTTTTATAGCACAGTGTAAAGATAAAATTTTAGCAAGAATACAGATTTCTGCGACTTTACATTTATAGAATTAAATTAACCACTTAACCGGCGACGGGTATGGGGAAACAATGCTTTAACCCCCGATTTATCTTGGGGCAGCCGTTGAAGTGGTTAAAAAAAAAAAAAAAAAAACAATGTAGACGTTTTTATGTATTTCGTTAGCAAGTGATGTCACCATATCATGGCACTCACTCCCTACACAAAGTCTAAAAAACGAATTTAGACTTCTTTTCTAGCCTGATTGATATTTGTTTTGAATTTCCAATGATTAGTTTTGGAAGTTCATTAGACAAGTGTAATAAAAAGGAGAAAGGCTACCTCCCCCTGGCCTTATTTTAGATAAATGGGTTTTTTATGCAGAACTATCAATTTCTTACAAAATTTTGGATACTGGAACATTTTGACGAGGCGCCTCTGTGATTAATATTGGGTATTCATTGGAAAAGTAGAAAATAACATCCCCCCCCCTAAATTTAGGTTAATGGGTTTTTCATGCAGAATTTACCAATTTGCTTTAAATTTTGTGTATAGGTTCATTCTGATAAAACGCTTCTCTGATTTGTTTTGGGAATGCATTGGATAAGTATGCATAGAGGACTACCTTTCTTAATTCAGGTAAATGATTTTTCATGTTTAATTAACCAATTTGTTTCAATTTTTGGATGCAGGTTCATAGTTATTAGATGCTTCCCTGATTAATTGTGCAGTTCTTTTGTTAAGTATAAAGGAGGGAGGGGTTCGGACAATTACCCCTCCCCCTTTAAATTAGTCAAATGGGTTTTTTGTTTTTCAAACAGTGTTATTCCTTGAAAATATAAGGTTTTAATAAACAATTAGTATGCGTAGCCTGCGAGCTCAATGCGGCCAGTTTAACTGGGCATTGTTTTTGGTTTTATTAACATTAACACTATTTTTTGTTTTTATTAACATATGTCCTAGAGTTTGAAAAAAAGACAATCTATGGAGTAACAAGATTTTGGAACAGGTGCAATGTGGTTTGTGGTCTAGATTTTGTTTATGTTTTTACCAGACCAAACCTCCATTTGTAAAATTGGTCAAAGTTGAAAGTCTGATGTCATCTCAATTGCTAATATAGTGATGAGTTATACAATTTTTATTTTCTACATATTGACTTTGAGATAAATAAAGGAACAAACATTCAAAAAGACTAAATTAATCAATCAGTTTGTTTCCGATTTACACATTGGAATAGAGTTGTGAGCAATATCTTAAACTAAAAGAAAAATATTTGAAGGGAATTAAATATAAAATTTAAGTTTATTCTCAAAATGAGAAAAAAAATAATGAAATGCATGAGTTACAGCAAATACATTTTATTTTATAAACAGTTTGTGAACATGTGCATATATAGATTGTTTTGCATATTTCATTAAACATTCCTCCCTCAAATAATGTTTAAGGTTAGCCAACACTAATTTTATCTTATTGATATTTAATAAGGAGTGTAATGTGGGTATACAGCATACACTTAATGTATTTTTTTTCTATAGAAGCATTGTATACTCCATATTTCTCAAATAAAGCTATAGCACGTTATTTAGGCACGGCGTTCATGACTTTAGAATAAGCCTTTTTTTTAAGACTACAATACTGTATTATTATTATATAGCTTATTATATTTTATCTGCTTATTATCATTTTATTACTACTAAAGGTGAATTACAATAGGTATACTTATTATTTTTTTCGCGTGGAAGACGAAGTTGTTGGTCTATAGAAATATGAATAACAATATGCATGTGTTCACAAACTATTTATTAAATAAAATATACTTACGATAATCCACGCATTTTTTATATTATTTTCTCATTTTGTAAATGCCACACGTGACTGCAAAGTGCGCGAATCAGAGATGTAAAATTTAATAAATTTAGTCTCTAAGCTGTAGTTCTTCTTAAAATCTGAAAAAAAAGTGGAATTAAAGTTGGTGAATTATTCCTTCTCAACTTTTTTTTGTTTTGTTTTGTTTTGTTTAATCAAAACAATCATCAAAATTACGCATTCAGCGATAATAATACCCCGTTCACACTACGGATATTTAAGATTCTGGAGGAACTCTCTCAGAGAGTTCTACAAACTCTCTCAAAGAGTTTCAATTCTCTCGAGCTAGATACAGGAACAACCACCTACTCTCATTGGCTACAAAGCTTTGCTTTTACTGATTGGCTGTTGTGACCGTCTTTATTTCAAGCGCATGCGCATACGCTACATTTGTTCAGTTCAGAGATACAGTGACATTCGCTGAGATATCTTAGGTAAATTTTTCAATGTGAACAGGCATCCAATTCCGGGAGGGTCCACTTCAAACACGGCGATCTTAAGATATCTTAAGTTTGTAGTGTGAACAGGGTATAAGCCACCACGTTGTTGCTCATTGTCACATATGAGTCGCTCATTTTCCCTGATTCATTCTCATCAAGAATCTCCGGCAATCGTTTACGGCAGTCCTCGACTGCGCATGTGCAATAGACTGCCGTAAGATTAATATTCTTACGGCTGCCGTGAAAATAGACACTTCGAACTTTTTTTACATAATTATGAAAAAAAAAGTTGCAAAAAAATGGGCCAAAGATTTTGGGGGTGAAAAAAAAACCCCAAATCTTTGGCCCATTTTTTTGCAACTTATTGGTTTCCAATATTGGGAGGCGATGTCATACTTTATTATTTGTAAAAAACATTAGCATGCGTATATACAATTTTTTTTTACTTATCGCTCAATCATTTTTTTAAAAATAGTTCATCTTCGTCAAAGTACTGCGGACTCTTATAATAAAACATTGCAAAAATAAAAGATGATTTTTCCATGTTAAAAAATTTCGATGTAAAAAATATAATTCATTTTTTTTAACCACTTGTACACAGTGTAAGTTTGTGTATGTGTGTGAAATAAAGACATGAGATTTGTAATTTAATTTTTTTTTTATTTTTTTTTCTAAACAGTTTACAAAAACAATTTTTTTTAACATAACATTTAACCAATATTGGTATGTCGTCTGTCGTAAAAAAAATGGGGGGTCGAAGAAAAAGTCTGGAATCCAGACTTTTTCTTCGACCCCCCATTTTTTTTACTCTTTCAACACCGATTTTTTCGGTTTGAGAAAGATTGGGGTGTTTTGTCAGTTTTGTCGCAGCAGCACAGGTCCATAGTTTTTTTTGAAATCCTCAATCCACTGATGATACTGTATCCCATCTTCCGTTTCGCATTGCTTGATGATGAAAAGTTTCAAGTTGTAATCGTACGGCAGGTCTGTCACATAGCCGTATTCGAGCGTTCGCACGAACCGCTTGGAATGCGACCACGGGAGAAACCGGAGCGCATCCAGGACGTCTCGATCTCCCATCATCATCATGGTTTTAGGAAACGGTGGTTCGATCACAATTTCTTCCAGACGTTGACACGGCAGCCAAGTGGTGCGCCGCATGGACGCGGGAATGAACCGGGCCACGTCGTCCACGGAATAATAAACTTGTCCGTCGTGGTCTCCCAACACGCCCATGACGGTTTCGGTCCTTTCATTCAATTTGATTTGGATTCTAAAGAATGCCATGTTCTCTGTCTCTCTCGGGAGGAGTAGGAGGAGGAGTAGTAGTAGCGACGGTAGCAACAGCAATGAGAATGAAAAGAATTTTTTCGATCGTTTATATACGACTCGGTTCAGAGTTCCCAGCTTCAAAAGAAAGATGCCAGTCACGTACTGTCCTTGGAAGTTTAGCCACGAATGAAAGAACAAGTTTTTAGATGCAAATTGAAACGGTTGGAGTCTTGTTGTTTCCCCCCCCCCCTTCACCCCGCCTCTCGACTAAAGCAAAAGAAAGAGTGGGGTGGTGGTTACTTTGGTCGATGTCGTCATCTTTTTTTTCTCTGATCAATCTGATAATTCGGCGCCGCTCATCTCGCTTGCATCTCTGAAGGACATGACTCGCATGCGTCTATGTAATTCACGATAACGTTCAGGGGTGAAACTTGTTTCGTAATGATGCAGAACGTACCACAAATCAGCCGATTTCAAATTTTCGCCACATTTAGGACACCGCATGTCATCATGAGTTTCCAAATATTTTTTCAAACATTTTCCGTGTGCTTTATGATCACATTTTTTCAATTTCGATCGTCGCCTGACACTTTGAGCACAAAATATACACGATTCCATCGAGCTGGGCTTCCAGAAAGGTTTGAAATGCTGACGCTCGAAGTCTCGCGTTCAATATATATACTATCAAAACTTTTTTTTTTTTTCTTTTCAGTTTCCAAGACACCAAGTTTGGGAAATTTCTGTTGGACGATACATTTTTTTTTTCAATGGTCACTTTGTAAAATAAGAATTCGAAATTCAATGTTTGATAGAATTTAATTTTTTTTGCAACGGTCACTTTGTAAATAAGGATTCGAAATTCAATGTTTGATGGGATCATGCCTCAACTTGTACCTAGAGGCGATGCCCACCGAAGCCTTCCATTTGTGGCAGTTTTTCGATTTGCACGACTGGCAGTCTTTCACTTCGATGGCGTCCAACAAGACGACTTGGAGTTTCTTCAACTCTCTGGCGTACGATTTTCGAAGGTCGCAGCTTATTTTAAAACTCTGTTCGTCCATGCAGTTGAGAACTCTGACATTCATTTCCGAAATTTCCCGGAAAAGAATCGAGTTGTTGAAAGATTTTTCGAAAGAAGTGCTCGTGACGCCGTTGGTGAGAGTGAATCCGTTACCTCCTATGGCTAGAACTGACGCAGTCTTTTTGTGTCGGTAAACGCGCGTCTTCTTCTTTTTCTTCTTCTTCTTCTCCTCCTCCTCCTCCTCCTCCCCTTCGAGTCTTGTCGTCGCGGACCCGTGCTCCATCGGATCGAAAGGGACGCCGTGCAGACGCGAAATTCCCGCGTTCGCTCTCCACAGGGGACATGATCTTCTTTTGCAGTACATGCAGGGTTTCACGGGAAAGGGTTTCAGCCGATACACGCGGAGGCGAGGAGACGGAAATTTCGCCAGGCTTTTCTGGACGGCTTTGTAAGTGTATTTGTCGAAACAGTGCAGCGTTCCCACTCGCATTTCGTCCAACTCCTTGGCCAGGAAGGCGGACGTCGAAGCTTCTCGAACGAAGACGCAGTGGACTCTGTTGTCTAAGGCGAAAGTGTTGTCGCGAATGGCTATCACGGCAGTTATCTTGTCGTGTCGATAGGTAGATTTCGGGCGTTCCACGGTCTTTCCTGGAGGAGGAGGTGTCGTCGTCGGCGGCGGCGGCAAGTGGTCGCGGCGAAGTCTCTTCTCGGCCGCAAGTCTTTCGGCTAGGCGAAGAATGGGTTCGCAGACGGCAAGGCGTATTTTTTTTCGAGCTGGCGTCTCAAGAGCAGCAACAGGAGCATTGGACGCTTCTTCCATGGCGAAGAGGGAATGGGAATTTGCTGATCGATGGCTCCTATTTATACTATCATAATCCGTGAAATTTTTTTTTTTTTTTTTTTTTTTTTTTAACAAGATATATTTTCTATATCTTTTTTTACAATTTGCTCTCGGAAACATTTTTAAAGTAACTCTCAAATAAAAAATGAAGAAGGTCAAAGGTCAATGACCTCTATAGTTTTTTAATGTTACGCGTTATGGGTGTTTGGAGCTATGGGCGTATTTATCACACTGATAAAATATATATCATAACCTTCTGGCTTTTTTGATGGTAAACTTTGTAGTCTCCTAAAATCTTCATCGCTGCAATTTTTGGTGCATCTTTTACATTCAATGTGCTGAATGGTGTACCTTACAATCATCTTTGCACAGTATCCGTGATAATAATGTCCGCATGCGAATAAAAACATCTCTGTTGGATGTATGACGGTGCTACAAATGTTACATATCATATCCATAGGAAAAGCTTTCTCGCATACTTCCACTAGTCTTTTCCCGTAATTCGTTGTATGAGGAACAGTAACACGCGTTGGAGTAAAGCTTGGAGAACGACACGCAATTCGAAAATTAAACGACATGGTTAATATGCTTTAAACTTTTTGTATGTATAAATTTTTTTTTTACATTTGTTCTTCTCGAATTCTGTTTTCGATCCACTGCTCGGTTTCTGCAAGTCTCATTTCGTCAATATGTGAAATATCCCTACACGTCTTGCATCTCGTTAAAAGTCCAATTTTATAAACACAAGTATGATGATAAAAATGCCCACATTTCATCATAAACAAATAAGTAAGCTTTATAGATTTTTTACACAGCCTACATTTAAGATCGGGTAAAGCATTTTGAGGAATTTCTATTATATTAAAAGTTGAAATCTCCATAAAAATCGCATAGGCAAAAGAGGATGGGATGTAGATGGCAATCTCCAAGCGAAATGTGACTTTAAATTGATCAAGAACTGCTATTTATATAGTTGAATTTTTTTTTTTTTAACAATGTATTATATTTTTATAGTAATATTTCATTTCTTTACATCAAACGATCTTGCGCATTCCTCCCAACCACCGTGGTCTTCTATCCACGGTTCACATTTTTCGATTATTAATCTTGAAAAACAATCATACATTACATCAACAATTGATTTAGGTGAATTTTTTTCCATACACATGACAGTCAATTCTCCGATGAAAACAGAAAAAGCTATTAATCGGCTCCAAGCTATACCATCGGAAAACAATTCATCGGCAATAGGTAATAACATAGAATTAATAGTATTTTCATCCACTTCCTGTATTTCTGTACACAGGGTTCTTATTTGCTCAATATATTCATCTTTAAAAGCTTCCAAAATTTTTTTTATTTCTTCAAAGGCAACTATCTCTTTTTGATTTAATGTATTTATCGCATCGAATTCATAACGATCACGAATTAGATAAGAAAATATATTTTCAAGAAAAAAATGCATCCTGAGGATATCCTTTTTCGTATAACTTCTTATTACACGTTTCCGTGCCAAAACGACTGATGTTTCGGAGCGATCATCTATACATGCTTTCAAAAAAAAAAAAAAAAAAAAAAAAAAATTGTAATTTGAGAAATTACATCAACCATTTGGACAAAAAAAAAAAAAGTTTGTAATGTTTAATAGATTTTTTTTTTGTCCAAATGGTTGTTGTAATTTCTCAAATTACAATTATTATTTTTTTTTTTTTAGTTAAACAAATTATTATTGGGTATCAATTACATGTTCATTATAATATGATAAATCGTGATCAAGTAGTTCGTCATACGAATCTCTTTCAAACATATCGCCATCAAACGTGGTAACATTCATGTCATCATCCTCATCAGACGAAACCTCAATTGGCTTATCAAACGAATCATCAGATACATCATCATTGGGAAACAGATTGGTATCACAGCGAGCGTAAAGGGGCAAATGGTAACTAAATATACTTTCATAAACGCCACAACATAGTAATGGCCTCGAAGAAAATATGGCATCTATTGTTGTCCTACCTTTGGTCGTAAACTCTTTGGGATTATTTCGCATTTGCAAATAGTATACATCATCCAATATATCTCTAAGATATAACCCTTGTTCAGAATTCATTTCAATATTAAAATCCCCAAATAATATAGTAAACATTTCTTCAGTTTTTAATAAGATTTTATTTATTGCTTTTAAAATATCATCTGCGGGGGCTTGAGGCCTCGCATACAAAACAGCAATTTGGCATCGTCTCAATCGTACAACGATAAGATGAACCCCGGTTTCATAATTTGAATATTTTTTATAATCATTTTCACGAAAACTGTTTTTCTTAAGATAAATGGACACGCCAGACGGTTTTGGTACGGAAAGGTCACTGAGAATTTCATAGGGTCTATTAAAACCTTCGAATAGAAATTTATCATTAGAAATAGTCCAAGTTTCGGCGAAAAGTAAAACGTCGCTATTCATAAAACAGGGATTTGTTTTAATATCATCGTAATGTTTGCGGAGGGATTGTACGTTGTGATACATCATTTGAAGACCGTAAGGCTCGCAACACTCCCGTAAAAATTTAAATCTCGGGATAACGGGATTTTGTCGCAATCTATCAAATGCCTTCGAGATAGGATCATCTTCTTTAGTAGCTTTTGGAAGATGAAAATTTGGGAAAAGGTGTAATGTATTTAATTTTTTACAGCGAGAACATGCCACATAATAGAGTTGAGGGGACATCTTGGGGGTTAAACCTACCGCGCATTCATCGAACGTTGCTCCTTGAGATTTGTGAATGGTCATGGCTTCTGCTACTACGAGAGGAAATTGATTTCTAATAACAGATAGGGCTCCGTTTCTTGTTTTGTGAATCGACTTTTTACATCGCTCAATGGGCGTCCACTTGTGCGAAATCTTGTTTTGAATCATGTAGCGAAACGCTTGACTTCTTTTGTTTTTTCCGACTTGTGGGCTGTCTAAAAATTCAAGCCATACTCTTTTGACACCCATTTTTTTAGTGTTTTTAATAGGACATGTTTCAATATATCGCAATACAGCCATAGATCCATTGACAAGTCCATCTACTATATCCACATTGGAAGTTAACATGTAACGCGCACCTATTTTGAAAGGTGTTTTGTATGCTAAATTTCCACACTCTTGACGCGATCTAGTTTTCATTCGATTTAATAAACTACGTTTTCTTTCTGCTGTCCCTGTTCCCGTTACACAATCGTTAGCCAAACACTCAATCAACTCACCCTCTATTTTATTCAATCTTGAGATATTTGCCTCATTCACTTCTTTGTTGGAATAAAACAACAAAGGCGCAGTGAGAGGAATTTTATCCAGTGTGGTTACTCTCGATTTTAAAACATTGATTTCCTTGTCTGTCAATTTCCCATCGGCCAAATTATTTAAGAGTATAGCAAACTCTTGGTCTTCTTTTTGACGCATTATTTCTGTAAGTTCATAAAATTTAACCGAATCGAAAAGATTAGGTGCTAATTGTTCTAGATCCATCCGTTTTGACGTTTGGTAAAGAGGGGTATCTTTGACAGGGGGTAATTGCCTCAAATCCCCTAAAATTATAGTATGCATCCCACCAAAATCGGCATTGACACCTTTAATCTCTTTCATACGTTGATTGGCAGCGTTGAATAAATTTTGACCTACCATGGAAATTTCGTCTATAATAATGACACGACAATTTTGAAATTTAACTTGGTACTCATTTAAGGTGCTAGGACTCATAGGTTTTAATTTAGCCGAACTGAGTGTGAGGCCTAGTCCGGAATGCAAAGTTGTTCCAGAAATGTTGGACGCCGCTTTGCCAGTGGGGGCCATTTTGATGACGACCGGGTATGCCGGATCTTGGTCGAAAATGTTGTAAGCCATTTGCTCTAAAAGGGAGATGAGAAATGACTTTCCAGTACCTGCAGCCCCTTGGATGAACCAAAAAATGTGTTCGGTATCGCGTCGAATGACATTTTGAAATTCCTCGAGAATATCACGCTGTTTCGTATTGGTTTTTTGGAACATTTTATTATATTTATCTTTGGGCCAAATTTCCGGCATTAAAAAAGTAGCAAACCCTTTTTCTGCGTCCATGTCCAACCCAATATCTACAATATTTGTTTCTTTTTCGTCATAGTCTAATTGATTCTCGAAATGCACCGCTTCATTCACCTCTTCACTCAATATCTCCAGATCCCCATCTTCTGACATTTTTTCCATAAGTTCTTCATCCCAATCAATAGCTTCATTAAAGACATATTTTTTCCGATTTTCTTCAATTTGATTTAAATTGGATTCGTACAATTCCTGAACACTTTGGCTCAAGATGTCTTTTTCTTCATCTCTCCAAGGTACAAAGAGCATGACCTGTTCCCGGTAGAATTCGTTTTCTTTTTGGGAGCGTTTAAAATTACAATAGCGAATTATTTTGGGTTTTGTTCTTTTTTTGCAATATTGTCGCCCTGTCATCAATTTGAGTGAGTCATCCCCAACCAATTTGATATCGTACCAGGCCGCAAAGTCAGCGAGACATTCATGATCGAGTTTTTGGGGTCGACTCGTGTACTTGTCGATAATATTTTTCTCAAATACATCAGAAGAAGATTTATCTAAACATTTTAAATCTTTTTCGGATTTAACCATGTGAGATCGTTCGGTGGGTTCAAAAGTCGGTATGAATATATCGTCTTCGGATATTTTACTCATAGGCAATTCTAATAACGACCACGCGGCTTCCTGTGCACTAACCTCTCGGGCATTGAGAAAGGCATTGCTTACCGATTTTAATTTTTCTTTCAGTGACATATTTCCCGCTTTGGTCGCCTCTACACACGCTCGCATATTTTTAGAAAGGCCGGCATTGGATTTTCCCACATAATCGGCCAAATAGGCTACGACAGCGTATTGATCCAGTACAAACTGTAAATCCATATTAGATTGCATGAGATCCAATATTCTGGGATTATAACCATTGATTAAAATTTCATTGACATTTCTCTTGAGCATGACTGTGGGTCGTTGAATACCCGAGCAAATGGCATTCAAATAGGAGTATAAATCCAAATTTAAATGGGCTAAAAATTCATCAAAAGACATGTCTGAATCTTTGTCCTCTAATTCAGCCAAATATTTACGTATTTCTTTATATGTTTTCTTATCAAAACGCGTGTCATCTTTCCCTAAAGGATCCAACACTCTCGTTTTATCCATAGGAAAGAAAGGAATGTTGAATCGACAGTAATCATTATTACCTTTTTTACGCTCACATATAAAAGTATGCTTATGTTTTTGAAGTATTGCAAAAGGATGGTTGCGAGAACAGGTCATTATACTGTCGACAAACTCGACAATCTCTTTTTCATTGTCACCCGTGTACACGGGTACATTCTTTAAATGTATTAAAGTATGATAGTGTGGGCTCCCTCTTTGCTGAAATTCAACTCTATAGTAGTAGTGTTCAATTTTGTATTGACCAAAAGGACCGTCCGCATGATTTAATATTTTGAAGAGCTCGTTTGTTTTATGTTCAAAGTAAAGAGCGCAAATGACTGGATCATTTCGGATCAATTCGACTTTTCGTCGCGATGGCATGGATTTAAATTCCTCTTTCGTCAAAGGACGATGTTCATGCAGAAACACTAAATGCTTTATCAAGTCGTACCACTGTAATTCGGCGGCAGATAAGGTTAAAAAAATGGTAGGACTTCCAAACTGACGAATTTGTGCCAATACGCGTTTGCGTTCTTGTTCCCAATGAGCGGGACTCGATTTGATATTTTTCATAAATTTATAGGCAAGATCTTTATATTGTAGATTACGGACATATTCGGGGTCACGAATGTTTTCGGCTGTAATGTCTTGGGTTAAAACCACTTTATTGCGAAGAGCAATAGACATACAACTCAACATTTGTTGATGTGAGAGTTTGAGAAAATTGTATAAAACTTTTTGGGGAGTCGCGCCTCTTCGATCGTATCGTCGGAGTTCGCTTTTACACATTTCTAAATAAGAAGGTTCTTTAGATCGCGTGAAACTACGAACTTGACCTCCATAAATTTTAGGATAGGACAATTCATCTCCGATTGTGTCAAAACATAAAGATATGGGCATTTTATTTTCACCGGGAGCCAACGCTAAACCCTTATTCTTATAATTTGTAGGACATTCCTGAATGAAAGTGGTTTCAGCAAGGGTTGTAAACTCATCATCATCATCATCTTCAAATTCATCGTCCCAATAATCTACAGGTTCATTATCATCATTATCATTTGAAGGCATCAAATCCACCACATCAGTCGTACCCTCTGGAAATGTTTCTTCTTCATATTTTTTGAGCCAACTCAAATCCAATTCAGCGCCTTGAGATTGATACAGCGGTGTCGTCAAAAGATACTCGGCCGCTTCAAAGACGCGTTTGGGATGAATGTTTTGAGACATATAATGAGATTTATATCTTAAGCGTTTTTTCAACTGTACATAAATGGTATGTGAGTCGTTGGGATTTTTGGGTAGATGTGTTACGGTTTGTTGGAGTTCAATGGGTACATTGACCACAGAACCTTTGCAACCAAATTGCCGAGTCGATCCCAATTCTCTCAATTGCATGAAAGGAATTCGAAGAGACACCAAGCGTTCTTCCAAATTATTTAAATCGTCAAGGCAAGGAGGTAGAGGTGCATACTTGAATCCGTAATTGGCTGACAATGGTGGAATTTGACCTTTACGAATGTAAGAATAACATGTTTTGCAAAACGATCCAATATCCTGAACTTTTTCCGAAAATACAAAACTGTAAGACTTTGGTATGTACTGTTTGATTTTACAGAGAGAAATTTTGGTGATGGAGATTTTAAACCAGAGTCGATCGCAGCACATGCATCTGTGAACGGGTCCATCAGACATTGAATCAAAAAAGTTCTTTTCTAGTTTTTCCCAAGCGGTAGATTGCTGCTTTTTAGTTTTCTTTTGAGGTGGTGGAGAATAAAGGGTAATAGGTAATACTTTTTCCGGCTTTTTAGAATCATTAATTGTACTCCCCTGATTAGAACCGACCGATTGTAAAACACCATGGCTAGAGGATTGCGGCCCCTCCAGACATGGTCTTTTACAATTAGTCGGTTCAACATTAGATTGTTTCTTTTTCCGTTCTCGTCGCTTCTCTCGTAATTGATTTTCATGATCAAGATAATCCTTTGAAGACCTGGCTTTTTGCTTTCTAAGACGATCTTTCATACGGCGTCTTTCTTTGGCTTCGGCTTTTTCGATATCTGATAATTTTCGTTTAACCATTTTTAAATATGTTAGTTTATTCTTTATTATAATGATTTTAAACATTTTGATTTTCCTATTCAATTACAAATTCTTCTAAAAGTAAAGAATTTCACATAAAATAGCAAAATTTCAAAAGTGCGGACGCACGGGGGTCTGCACGACCGAAAACAACAACCATTTGTCCAAATGGTTAAAAAAAAAAAATTTTTTTTTTGGAGAGAGAATATCATCAGGGATTCTTAAACCATTTTGTGGCACGTACGCGTGTCGCTCGTCCCCAAGGGATTAAAGCCGTTCCCTCACCCAGTCGGCAAAAACGACGCATTCAGTTCTTGAGCAGTGAGCCATCTTTTTCTCATTTTGCAGTTTTTGATGGATTCCGCAACCATTTACCACGATATATTTTATTGGATGGGAAATTTCGTCAAATTTTGGACATTCGAAATCTTCTAAGTCGACGTACGGAATGCCCAATTTTATCAACACGTCTTTTTCGATATGCCCTCCTTTGAACGCCACGATATATTTTTGTTCTGTTTTGTGATTTTCGTATTCCACTTTTACAATTGAATTAAAAAATTTGATGTCAAAAATGTCTGTCTCGTTAGGCAAGGATTGAAAAGACAACCCGTGCACGTTATTTTTACAATAATTTATAGTCTTCCACTCTTGGGGGGTCACTCGATTTACCAGATGATTCAATTTGAATTTGTACGATCCGCTGCGTCCGTCTGTCAAGGAGGCATATCCCATCTCTCTGCAGTAAAATTTTTTGTTGATGCAGAATCCATCAAAATCGATTACGAGGCAAACTTCCGAAAGACTCATGGTAAAACAAGTTCCAAGTTTTCTCGGTGGCAAGCTCTGAAAGATAAAAAAGAATTTCACTTGCAGGCGGCAGGTAAATTCTTAAATTAAATTTGAACTCCTACTTATACACACCTGAAAAAAAAAATATTTTTTTTTTCAGGTGTGTATAAGTAGGAGTTCAAATCTTTCCATTTTTCCGCTGCACTCGCCCGAGATGGATTTTTCGCTTTTCGAAAGACCGTGTTACCAAAAATGGACCCATCAGCGTCTACTGAAACCTTTCGTATGGCCGGCAATCTTATGTGATTTTCGGGACAAAGTTTTATGCAGACGACGACTTTCTACGTCTCCGAAAGATCCCGAATTCGAGTCCGAAGCCGCTGCTAATACTGCTGCTTCTGCTGTTACGGTCGACGAGGATCGATCCGAACCCGACACTCGCAGCGAGGAATCCTCGTCCCGAGACCTGCTCGTCGTCGACGTGAGCGAGGAAGAGCGGAAAGAATTTATCAACATGTACGGTCCCCTTTCGCCACCTCCCGAAGAAATCTCCGCCGAGGCGTTCGTCCGGAACGGGCAGAGAAGGCCAAGAGCCGATTCCAGATGGCGGGGCTACCATCGGAGACTCGGACTCGGACGAGGCGAAACAACTCGAAGATGGAGACGTTACAATCCCCAAAATTATCGTTACAATAATTATAATTCTCAAAAATATCGTTATTATAATTATTCTGGACAAACTGTCGAGACAAAGAGGTGATTCTAGACGACGCGGGGGGGGGGAGGGGAGGACAATCTACCATAAAAAAAAACTTGTGACGAGACGAAAAAAAACTCGCAAATGTAACCTTACAACTTTTTTTGTAATGCAAAGCAATTGTGTCCTCGTAACAATGTACACTTGAATGTAACATTTATAGATATATAAATAAATATATTATTTAATATTTTAAAAGGTTTTCGTGTGTTTTATTTTTTTCTTTCCAAGCTTATAAAAAAAATCTCACAATTAATTAAGTCAGCGCTGGACTCTTCAAACTGTCATTAGTAGAGGATATTGAGAAAAAAAATTACGGTTCAGGTAAATATTTGATTGTGCGTCCGTTACATTTATAAAAAATCGCCGGTGGAAAATTCTCGGGGATCGTTTCAGGTGGTTCAGCGTGCTTTATGAATGACGATACGAATGAATCGTCTAAAACTGGCATCCTGTATAGATTTTCAAACACCGTCACTTTAAACATCTCTAACCAGACGAAAAATGAGCGGTGGTTTTCTTTCGTCTCGGTTATCACTACATAAGTAGGATCTTTTAAATTTGTAACATTTCCTCCGGGATTCACTGCTACTCGGGTACCTGGGCTGTTTATTTTCTGTTCAAAGTCTCGCACCGTACTCCTTCTCGCTTTTTTGAGCAAAAAACTCAAATTGAAATGAGAAATTATCCGTTTCCGTAAGAAATCGGGACCTACGTTATCCAAAGGCCCCGTAACATCGCGTACTTTCTTATCGCTCAGTCTTCTCGCGTAGGATCTGCTGTACCCCAAAACGGCGGCGACGTCCTTACACAGCCAATAAACGAAACAATCTGAACCGATAATCCCGGTAAGATAATGATGAGGGATCGAAGACTTTCCAGGAATATTGTAGACGACCACGAACGACATGGTGGCAACGAGAGATTGACTCGAAATAAAAAAGAGGGATTAGCCACTCGATTTTCTCAAAGTGGAACCGACACGTTAGTAGATCTTGACTCTGCAAATCTCCCGGCGAAAAGTCATTTTAGATTTATTAAGAAGTCCCATTTATATATTTAAAATTTTTTTTTTTTTTTTTTTAATGAAATAACAATTTGAAACTTATATAGTATTCAGGAATTTGTGTTACATTATGGTACAAAATTTTTTTTTTTTTTTTTACATAAAAGTTATATTTATTTACAACTATAAATATATATTTATTTACATTGTTACTAAGTTACATTGTTCTACCCGATCCTCGGGCGGGACGGCGTGTTTTTTTGCTCTTATTTTTTTTATTTTGTCTTTTGTTTTGTTCTTTTTTCGCCTCTTTGCGTCGAACCGATCCTCGGTCGTGGCGGCGTGTTTTTTCGCTATTCTTTCTTTTTTTCGTTTTTTGTTCATTTTTCGCCTCTTTGCGTCCACCCGATCCTCGGTCGTGGCGGCGTGTTTTTTCGCTCTTCTTTCTTTTCTTCGTGTTTTGTTCATTTTTCGCCTCTTTGCGTCGAACCGATCCTTGGTCGTGGCGACGTGTTTTTTTCGCTCTTCTTTCTTTTGTTTGATATGGAAAGGGTTCCACAGTCACGTCCACCTCATCCCTGGTCGCGGCGGCTTTCGCCAACGCATCTGCCCGATCGCTGAGGACGTGACCGGCGTGAGCTTTGATCCAGTGCATAAAGACTTTAATTTTATTTTTTGTGATGAAATCTCTGATCTGATCGGCCACTCGATGTCGTCGAAGACAGGATCTCTCGATGAATCCAATCGCCGCTCTGGAATCCGTATAGATATCCAGTTCGCCGATACCCCTCTCACGTGCGTCCATTACGGCCTCCTTGATCACCTGGAGTTCGGCCGTAACTATGCACAGACCGTCGAAAATGCGGATTTGTTTTTCCGCGATGGTCTGTTGGTCGGACACGGCGGTGAAGGCGCACCCGGCGTGCTCTTTCCACTTGGATCCATCCGTGTAATACGAACACGATATTCGCGGAATGCGATCCTTGATAAACGGGATCCGATCGAAATCATAAATACGACAGATTTCGGAGTAGTTGACACCGGGCTCGTCAGAGACGGCAATTCTCCACCATCGGTATCTCAAGCGAAGTCGTCGCTCGCCTTTATGTTTTTTTAACTTTTTCTTTGATTCTCGATGCTCGCCTTTATTTTTTTTTTAACTTTTTCTTTGACTTTTGCACCTGAGACTGTCGCCGCTCGACTTTAGTTTTTTTTAAATGTTTTTTTGACTTTTGCACCTGAGACTGTCGACCGCGGCTCGACTTTCGGGTTTTAAAATGTTTCTCAGACTCTCGGCCTCGTTTCGGTTTAGAAATTTTCAAACGCTTCTTCGGCGTCTCGAGTGCTCGCTTCCGCGGATCGTCTCCGCCGAGGGGCTCGACGGGCGTCGCAGGGTTTACGAGATCTCGGGACGCCTCGGGTTCACGTTTCGGGGAGTCGTCTCCTCGATCGTCATCATCATCACCAGCAGCAGCAGGAGCAGCAACAGCAGCAGCATTGGGCTGTAAAAAATCCCGGTCTAGTTTAAGGGAAACGGAAGTTTCTAGCTCCGGCGAGGACGCGTTCGAAAGTATTTCGAGAGTGAAATTTTTCACCAAGGTCAGATTGTTCTCGGAATCAGGAAAGGAATCTTGAAAAAACGTGGCCATGTCGACGAGTGACAAGAGGAGGCGTCGAATGAGACACCTCTGATGCGCAGACTAATATTTATACTAAAAAAAATTTTTTTTTTTTTTTTTTTTTTTTTTTTTTTTTTTTTTTTTAGTCGGGGTGTCCCCGGGCTCTCAGAAATTTTTTTCAAAGAACTGTCAAATAATAAATGAAAGTCTTTTATATGTTTTACTGACGCCAGAAAAAAGTTGAGTCAAAATTTATAATAATTAACACGTCGAAATAAAGAGGTAAATAAGAGAAAGATTAAAACATTAAGGGATTATCTTAAGGAGAATTACCTTAAAAAAGTAATCAATATTTTATTAAAAAAAAAATTTTTTTCACAAAATAACTACCATGAACACCCCTCTTTGGAAAAAAAATCACACGAAATATTTTAAAACATAAAAGTTTTATTTATTTACAATTATAAATACATATTTATTTACATCGCTATCAGAACACAATTCCTTTAAGCAAAACATTGACTGCGTGATAGATTTACATTTTTATAACAATTTTTCCATTTTAAATCTGCACAAAGGGCACGTGTTTTTTCTCTCGAACCATGTTTGGATATAAAGTTCATGAAACTTGTTAGTGCAAGGAAGTTGTTTGGGCTCCTTTTGAAACTGTTCAAAACAAATGGCACATTCATCCAGGTTTTTATCCACACTCGTTGAAACACTTTCATTGATACGATTCAATATAAATTCTCTAAAAAATTCATGTTTTTGAAATAAAACGTCCACTAATTGAAGAATCATTTCATTACGCCATAGAAACTCTGGATCCTTGGGAAGGTGAACCTTTTGTTTACAATGGCTCCTTTCGTCGTCTTCATTTTCCTGATACGGACAATCATCGTTTTCTTTACACCAATTCGCTAGGCACGCATCGTGGTAATAATGAAGACAGGGTAACAGTTTAACCGCCTCCAAAGGACGAAACTTGATTTTACACAAGACACACGTATCGTTTTGAGCAAGTTGCGAGTAATCTATTGGGATCGTGGGTATGGCATCATAAATATGCCATTCAACGGCAGGTCTTCGAAATAACTCGTGTATAATATAGGCCATCGTCATTGCATTAGACTCAAAACAGCGTAGCACATTATTCAATCTCTGTTTCCGTGGACCACGTAATATGTAATTGGTTGATGTTTTACCGAAGAAAGGGTAAAAAGAATTTTGCAAATTGTCACTATCGGAGACTTCTACACTAGTCATGTTTTGTAAAGATGTGAGAAGATTATGCAAACTGTTAACTTTATAAGGCTTAAACTTTATGTGGCATAACTTCATATGGCCGAGCGAAAATCTGACTGCAAATGGCTCAAAAAAAAAAAAAAAATTTTTTTTTTTTCAGTATTTCCGAGGAAAGAATTTGGTATTCTGATGCGAGCTTTTTTTTAACACAAGACGGAAATAATTTGAAAGTTCAAAAAAACAATGTTCTAAAAAATTTTCAAAGTAAATATTACAAACTTTTTTGTTTGTATCACATCAGTCTCTAATTTTTTATGATTCATCGTTTCTTTTCAGTTTTCTAATGATCTTCATCAAAGTTTTTTCTAAAATCAAATCAGTTTTTCTCATTCTCGGTCTCGCGTAGCTGTGCGGATGGTATAGTATCGTACATATAGCGCGCAACTCGCGCCAATGGAGGGGAGTGGAGCAGGCGTAGCACGTCAGCGTAGGCTCGGGTGTTTTCAAATCTTCTTTAATTTTGTATATGATGCATCCCGCATGGAATTCGTGGCCGCAGCGTCTCAGTATAATTCCGGACCCTCCTCTCCGCTTTCTGCAGTACACGCAGCATAATCTTCGAGACAAACACTGGCCAGCGACATCGGGCACTGGGCCACGCTCATCGACAGCAGCCAGTGTTGTCTCCGCCATCTCCGAACGAAAAGGGACTGCGGATTAAAATTTAATAATCAGATTAAAAAAAAATATATATATAATATAATATAATATAATATAGCTATATTATATAGATAATATTATAATATAGCGTGATTACATATTTTATGATGTCAATATATATATATTTATTTAATTTTTTTTTTAAATCATGCCATTTGCACGCTATCTGTTTATTTTGAGTCATGCCCTCATGGAATTTTAAATAGTATCTTTTGATTCACTTTTTTGACTCCATCCCTTTTTGTGACGACAACCCATGAACTAAGCCATAGATTTGTTTTTTTTTGTAAAACACTATAAATTTCGGGTGAGGACAAAGACTTACAGAAACTTTTAAAAGAAAATAACAGTCTTTTTAAACCGTATGCCTTGGGTACCTTTTGTGTGATTGTTTTGTTGATGATTGTTGTTGATTGTTTTGTGTGATTGATTTTGTTTTGTGTGAGAGAAACCTGATTCTAAAAAAAAACACATCGCTTTCAATGAATCTAAATATTTTTTAACATTGGATTGTTTCTCTTGACTGGATCCGTTTCAAAATGTCCAAGATTGGCAAAGCCTTTTTCGCAAAAAAGGGGGTTGAAGGAAGTTGCTGTGGCAACTTCCTTCAACCCCCTTTTTCTGCTGAAAAAGAAACATATCTTTTACAACAGAACAACCTTTATTGAGGAATCTTTTTCATACAGACATGGACCAGGTTACACATTAATGGTTTGTGTCAGTCCTTTCGACCTGATAATGACTTTCGTCGCTGGTATCTTGTCTAGGATAATGGTAATACTGGAATCCTGTGGGAAGCTCGGTGCAGTGTCCTCCGAGTCGCTGGAATCGCTGGAGCTGCAAGTGACGACGGAGGGGGAAGATCCTCGACTGTTTGGCTGGGGCGTGTAGCCGGGCGACGCCGGCGTGTAGCAGGGACTGTAGGGAGAGTAGACCGGCAAGGCCGGCGTGTAGCAGGGCGACGCCGGCGTGTAGCAGGGCGACGCCGGCGTGTAACAGGGACTGTAGGGAGAGTAGACCGGCGAGGCCGGCGTGTAGCGGGGGCTTGTGGCAGAGTGGACTGTGCTCGTGGGGGAACAGGCAGGCGAGGCCGGTGTGTAGGCTGGCGCGGTCGGTCTACGATGGATGAGGTCGTGGATGACCATCCGAAAGGGAATCGCATCCGCTGCGGTCGACTGATGGAGCTTATACACCCCTTTTTCTTGCGAAACAGTGACTCGAAATTCCGATACGACCGTCTCGAGGAGTTTTTTGGAAGGAAGCATGGACAGCAGGTCGATCAGGTAATAATGCGACACAACTTTACGCCGCAGCCAACTCAACGGGTACTGTTCCAGGGCCTCATCGTCCGCCACCTCCTGGACCGGGGCTTGGCCCTCCACGCCTTCGGGCCTTCTTAAAAACTCGGCGACGGAGGTGTCGAGCCAAAAGAGCATGTCTTTTCGCCCGAGGAAGCCCCATAAAGCGGGTTGAGCGGCGAATTGCAGCTGGATCATCATGGTGAGACTGAATCTGGGTGGGAGAAAGAAGGACGTTTTATAAGAGAGTGGGTCTCCGCCTCTCGCTCGTTTCCAATCCAAAATGACGTGGGTGGTGGTTTTGTTTCACAAAGACATATATAAAATAAAAATAATAATAATAATAATAATAATAATATTTTTTTTTTTTTGAAATAAGAATTTGGAACCTATTTAATGTTCAGGAATTTGAGTTATATTATGTAAATTAGATTTAATAGGTCTGTATGGATCCATACTCCACATAATAACGATTCTGTTTGAACTTGTCTAAAAACGATGTGCTTGTATCATAATGTTTATCAAAAACTGCATATCGATACCATGCTTGACAGTCGTATATGTCACACATTTCTTTAAAAATTACAAGTCCACGGATAGTATGAGATCCATCTTTAGAATACTCAAATGAATATATCAAATACACATGTTTCTCTGGGTAAAAAACGGGCCCTTTAGAATCTGAGTTTGAAAAAAACACCCAGCGACTAGACAACATAATGCTTTTGAAACCAAAAAAAATTTAATGATTTACGAATCTTCTTACAATCAGTCTATCATAATGCAGGCATTCAAGAGTTTTTAACTTAAAAAAAAATTATTATTATTATTATTATTATTATTATTTTTTTGATTTCTTTATCAGAAATAAAAACTGATTAAACCGGTTTGATATATATATATATATATATATATATTAGCAGACTTTTAAAAAAAGTGTATCTTTGTGTTCCAATTTCTTTTCTTTCAAGTCATTTTTTAACACTTCTTTTTTTTTTTTTAAACTCAAATATATGCGTTACATTTTTGGTAGAATGCTAAGAGTTGGTTTCGGTCGAAAAAGGGAAAGGGAAGAAAAAAAATTTTTTTTTAGAATTGTGTCCCACCATAACCACCCGCTGCGATATTCAAACGTATCGCAACGCCACAATTCTTTTTTTAAAAAAGATGTTTTGTGCCAAAAATGCCCCTTCGTTTTGATGAAAGGGTCTTTTTACCGAAACAAAATTATTATTATTATTTTTTAGAATTGTGTCCCACCATTTACCACCCGCTGCGATATTGTAATCTATCGCAACTCCACAATTCTTTTTTTATGTAAAATATATTTTTGTGCCAAAAATGCTTCCCCCTCTCCGTGGCAAGGGGTCTTTTTTTCACGAAAAAAGGATCAATGATAAACAAAAACAAACTCGCATTTAGTTCGAAGGTGAAAAAAAACCACGGAAAAAAAACCTTCGAACCTTTCTTCAAAACAGGTTGACGGAGGGTGCCGTCTACCTGTTTTGAGGGGGGAAGGGAAAAATGGGTGTGGGGAAGAGTCGACTCTTTTTTTCTGTGCGCCCTATATTTGGGAATAAGAAAAAGAAATGACACAAGACACAAAATATAAGACAAGACACAATATATTTTTTTGAAATATACTTTATTGGACCAGAAAAAAAATAAAAAATAAAAGTTTGCTCTCGTTAAAAAAAATGAATCGTGTGCGTCTGGATGAAATATCCAGATGATGATGATGATGATTTTTTTACCCCTATTTCTCTTTCTCTCTCTGTTATAGACAGATGAGAGTAACGCGCGCGCGCGTAAAACTCATTCGGTCCCTCGTCACAGTCCGATGTCGAAAGGTCACCAAAACGACTTACGAACCTCCCTTAAGAGGCACCTGCTGCGCGCGACCCCTCGACTCGTCCCACACGCGCTCCCTACTCAGTAATTTTTTGTTTTTTTTTCGGGGTTTTCTTTCGTCTCCACCTTCATTCCTCCATTATCTTTTTGATCCAGGCAGTCCGCATTCCGTCATTAAAGTCAGACTCCGTCCGACCGAAATCAGACTCGGTCCAGTTGGAGACACCGTCCAACGGTTTCCGACTCCGTCCAACGTGACTCTGCTAAAAAAACGGGGCACCCAATTCTGTCAAACAACTTAGGGTAACATGGATTTAGGCCCGACTTTCAGGCTTTACCGTTTCTAGCGTCAACTCGAGCATTTACTCCTGAAGCAGTACACCTGGACGTTTCGCCATCCACTACTAAGCCCAAGGACTTTCGTTTCGCTTCGGAGTCAATGGAGTTGTTAGTTTTTCAATCAGGCATCCGACTTCCTTTGTCACTTGATAGATATTTTTTTTATTATTATTATTCAAAGGAATGTCGCCTCTCGTCTCACCGCAAAGCCGTCGGCATATTTTCCGCCGATCTACGAGAGGCTCAGGCCTTCCATGGAACCGAGTCTACGATGCGGATCCAAGTCAGCCCACCGCAGCTGCTGCAGGAATCCACCGCGCCGCGTGACGCGACAAAATTCCCACACCAGGGTTCCGGGCCGGGCACTGCAAGGCAACCCAACGTAAAGCTACTCCCAGGATCGTTGCGAGCGAGACGAGAAGACCTGACCGAAAAACCAAGATTCGGAAACCACTTCCTCTGGAAACTTTCTGCCCTTCTCAAAAAAACGGAGGTGGAGAAAAATGGAGGGTGGAAAAAAACCCCAAAATGCCTACTTGCAATAATTCATTCCTTGCAACCCTCTCCCCCCACACACACGCGAAATAAAAAATGAGGAAAAAAAAGAGAATTTTGAGGCGAAAACATCCTGGAAAAAAAAGAGGATAAAAGGGGGCAGCCCCAGTCATCTCAGCCTACGATCTTTACCATTCTACGTCATCTTGGAATAGAAACCGCGCGCTGTGGGATGACAAAGAATGACTCGGATCCGAAATGTCCCCTTTCTCCATTACCCCCCCCCCACGCGGATAAGTTTTTTATTTTCTCAATTACAAGAGCAGACTTTTTTTTAAAAAAAACTTACCTTTGTGTTCCAATTTCTTCTCGGTCAAGTCATTTTCCAACATTTGTTTGGAAGATGTGGTTGGTTTTGGTCGACAAAGGGAAAGGAGAAATCTTTTTTTAATTTAGAATTGTGTCCCACCATAACCACCCGCTGCGATATTAAAACATATCGCAACGCCACAATTCTTTTTTTTTTTGAAAAAGATGTTTTATGCCAAAAATGCCCCTTCGTTTTAATGAAAGGGTCTTTTTACCGAAACCAAATTATTATTATTTTTTTTAGAATTGTGTCCCACCATTTACCACCCGCTGCGATATTGTAATCTATCGCAACTCCACAATTCTTTTGTTTTATGTAAAATATATTTTTGTGCCAAAAATGCCCCTCCCCTCTCCGTGGCAAGGGGTCATTTTTTGCCGAAAAAAGGATCAATGATAAACAAACTGGCATTTAGTTCGAAGGTGAAAAAAAAACCCTTCGAATCTTCTTCAAAACAGGTTGACGGAGGGTGCCGTCTACCTGTTTTGAAGGGGGGGGGAATGGGTGTGGGGAAGAGTCGACTCTTTTTTTTTATGGGTTGGGGTTTGTTGTTGATGTTACAGTAGCTGAAAAACAAAAGTCGTTTTTAATTGAATGTACAATGTTCATAACCTACGGCTTTCCAAATACTCTTTTTTTTGTGCGCCCTATATTTGGGAATAAGAAAAAGAAATGACACAAGACACAAAATATAAGACAAGACACAATATTTTTTTTGAAATATACTTTATTGGTAGGCATCTGAACCAGAAAGTTTGCTCTCATTAAAAATGAATCGTGTGAGTCCGGATGAAACATCCAGATCACGATGATTTTTTTACCCCTATTTTTCTGTCTCTCTCTGTTATAGACAGACGAGAGAGAAGCGCGCGCGCGCGTAGATATAAAAAACTAATTCGTTTCCCTCGTCACAGTCCGATGTCGAAAGGTCGCCAAAACGACTTACGAACCTCCCTTAAGAGGCACCTGCTGCGCGCGACCCCTCGACTCGTCTCACACGCGCTCCCTACTCATCAATTTTTGTTGTTGTTTTTTTTCTTTCCTCCACTTTCATTCCTCCATTATCTGATTGAAAAAGACAGGCTGATCCGTCATCGGGAAACCCGTACATCTCCGAACCGTCCACCTCGACTCTACACCACGGGCCATCCGCAATGAATATTTACACCCACCTGAAGCAGGCTTTACCGTGTATGCAGCAGCTCCATTCATTACCTCACAGAAGCAGTCCTAGTAACTAAATCGACTAGGACTCTCGTATGCTTCGGAAGCGATGAAGTTGCTAAGGTTCTTCAAATTAGGCCATCGACATCCTTTGATAGATATTTTTTTTAATTCAAAGGAAAGTCGACTCTTGTCTCCCCGCAAAGCCGCCGTTATGTTCGATCTACGAGAGCCTCGGCCCTTCCATGGAGCCGTGTCTACGATGCGGATCCAAGTCAGTCCATCGCAGCTGATGCAGGAATCGAAATTCCCACACCAGGGTTCCGGGCTCCGGGCTCCCAGGTCATTTGCGTGAGAGACAAGAACAACCTAAAATGGAACCAGATATTCGGAAACGTTCCCTGATGGACCAGTTACTGCCTCCCCCAAAAAGACCACGGAAGTGGAGAAAAATGGAGGGTGAGAAAAAAAACCCCAAAGTACCTACTTGCAATAATTCATTCCTTACAACCCTTTCTCTTCCTCCTCCCCCCTCCACGCGAAATAAAAAATGGCGAAAAAAGAGAATTTTGATGCGAAAAGCATCCTGTTAAAAAAAAGGAAAAAAGGGGGCAGCCCTCGTCATCTCAGCCTACGATCTTTGCCACTCTGTGTCATCTCGGACCGCGCACTGTGGGACGACACAAAGAATGGCTCGGATCCGAATTGCCCCCTTTCTTCTTACCCCACCCTTTATTTTTTCTCAATTACGAGAGCAGACTTTTTTTTAAAAAAAATGTACCTTTGTGTTCCAATTTCTTCTCGTTCAAGTCATTTTTTTTCTCAAAACTCAAATTTATTCGTTACATTTTTTTTTGTGGATTTTTTATTTCCAACTCAAAGTAGGGATGTACTGTGGAATACAAAAATGAGCAACGTTAAAAAAGCACTAAATATATAAGAAATTGCCGACCCGTCTCCCCCTCGCATGAGGCTTCACAGACCGGGTTGCTCAGCAATTTTAGGAACCATTTCTTTTTAATGAAATGTGCGACAGCCGAAGAAAAACCCGCGCTCTAACCAAAAAAAAAAATATTCTCGATGTTTTCACCGCTAGTACCAGGACCCTAGCGGACTTTTTTCTTCTCGCGCCTGGTTTCGAAAAAGATGGATTGCCGACCCGTCTCCCCCTCGCATGAGGCTTCATAGACCGGGTTGCTCAGCAATTTTAGGAACCATTTCTTTTTAATGAAATGTACGACAGTTGAAGAAAACCCGCGCTCTAACCAAAAAAAAAAATTCTCGATGTTTTCACCGCTAGTACCAGGACCCTAGCGGACTTTTTCTTCTCGCACCTGGTTTCGAAAAAGATGGATTGCCGACCCGTCTCCCCCTCCCATGAGGCTTCACAGACCGGGTTGCTCAGCAATTTTAGGAACAATTTCTTTTTAATGAAATGTACGACAGCCGAAGAAAAAAAACCCGCGCCTAACCAAAAAAAAATTTTCTCGATGTTTTTTCACCGCTAGTACCAGGATCCTAGCGGACTTTTATCTTCTCGCGCCTGGTTACGAAAAGATGGAAATGGATTTTGAGTGCGTGCATGCGTGTGTTTAACAAAAAATGTAACGAATACATTTGAGTTTTTTTAAAAAAAAGTTAAGTTAAAAAAAAAGAAATTGGAAAATGAAAGATACATTTTATGAAAAAAAACACTTACCTTTTCCATGATCCGGAATGGAGCGAAGAGACTTTGAAGCGGAGAGTATTTGGAAAGCTAATTACGCGAAAACTACATTTTTTTAAATTTCAGTCTGAAATGAAAATTATTTTACCGAAACTACATAATAATAAACTGAAAAAAAAACAGGCGTATTTCAATAAAAGTTACAAGTCCCGCGACACACCATCGTTAAAACCGTTAGGTTTCCAAAAATTTTACAAGTCCGCGACGAGAGGAGTCGTTCCAACACCTCTGATTCGAGCGAGTATCAGAAAAAAACACAAGTCGCGAGACACCTTCGTTAGCACCGTTAGGTCTCCGGTGTCCAAAAATAATACAAGTCCGCGACGAGAGGCGTCGTTCCAACACCTCTGATGCGAAAGCGTAAAAAAAATTACAAGTTCAGCGACCCCCCAACTCCAACAACGTTCAATGTCCAAAAATGTTACAAGTCCGCGACGAGAGGCGTCGTTCCAACACCTCTGATTCGAAAGCGTCAAAAAACATAAGTTAGCGCGCTGTAGAACGCCATTCCAGCGTTCTTGGTAACGGGAAAAAATTACAAGTAGTGAGCAAGCCGGCAGTGCTGCCAGACGCAAGCTGGTCTCGTGAGTCAGTTGCACTCCCTTTATAGCACCATCTCAAAAAAAAAATCAATTTTTGTCAACTTATAGCGGGTGCGAAAAACTTTCAAAGTCGAGAATTATTTCAAAGTTCGATTTCAAAGTTTCAAAGTTCAAAGTTTGGATTCAGTTAAGTATTGAGAAATGTAAAAATGAGGAATTTTTTCAAAGTTTTTAACATAGTCGAGCATGAACACGAAATATTATCAAAGTCTCGTGTCGCGAAAAAATACAAAGTCCACAACGATGTTAATTTTCATCAAAGTCTCGATTTCTGAAAAAGTTTCAAAGTCCGAAGTCAGTTTATAGCGAAATATTTTCAAAGTCGAGAATTATTTCAATGTCGGGAATTATTTCAAAGTTCGGCAAAATTTTTCAAAGTCGGGAATTATTTCAAAGTTCGGCAAAATTTTTCAAAGTCCGACCGGCAGCGCTGAGAGACACAAAGTGGTCTCGCGAAACAGAGTTATTCCAATTTATAGGAACAGCTCAAAAAAAAAGTTTTTTATAAACGAACAACGGAAGGCAGGAGTTCCTCCTCGCCCTGTTAAACGCAAGCTGGTCTCCTAAGTCAGTTGCACTCACTTTATAACACCATCTCAAAAAAAAAGTTTTTTATAAACGAAGAACGGAAGACAGGAGTCCCTAATCGGCCTGTCAAACGCAAGCTGGTCTCCTAAGTCAGTTGCATTCACTTTATAACAATATCTCAAAAAAAATCAATTTTTGTCAATTTATAGCGGGTGCGAAAAACTTTCAAAGTCGAGAATTATTTCAAAGTTTCAAAGTTCAAAGTTTGGATTCAGTTAAGTATTGAGAAATGTAAAAATGAGGAATTTTTTCAAAGTTTTTAACATAGTCGAGCATGAACACGAAATATTATCAAAGTCTCGTGTCGCGAAAAAAATACAAAGTCCACAACGATGTTAATTTTCATCAAAGTCTCGATTTCTGAAAAAGTTTCTAAGTCCGAAGTCAGTTTATAGCGAAATATTTTCAAAGTCGAGAATTATTTCAAAGTCGGGAATTATTTCAAAGCTCGGCAAAATTTTTCAAAGTCCAACCGGCAGCGCTGAGAGACACAAAGTGGTCTCGCGAAACAGAGTTTTTCCAATTTATAGGAACAACTCAAAAAAGTTTTTACATACGAAGAGCGGAGGGCAGGATTCCCTCCTCAGCCGTCCAGGTCTTTCCACGGCCACTCGGCGCGTTGACGAGCTGCCCGGAACTCAGCCGAAGGATGCTTTCTGTTAACACCGCAAGGTTCCCAGCATCCAAGACGGGAAAAGCGCCTCCGTTAAACCCGCAAGGTAGCCAGCGCTTCCCTTCATCCCCTCAGGGATGATTGAAGTCCAAATCACGCTTCTGATATATATCTACAGTCACTTCTTAATTTTAGTGGTGTGGGTCGAATTAAAAGTTTTCTGTTTTAAAAAACCTCATTTTTTCAAAAGTTATTGCACAAAATTACTTGTAATTAACTGACTATATATAGATATTAAAAGTACATAGTTGGAAATTTTTATATAATTTTATGTTTATAAAAAATCTTTGAAAAAACAATTAAAAAATTTACAAAAATAAAAATCATATTTTATAGATGTTTGGAAAGTACCATTTCTTCTAAAAAATATATTCATATATTTTCCCATATTATATAAAATTTTCAAAAGTTTATATTGGGTACTTCATTTAAAATTACGACATAGTTGGAGTGAAATCCTGTTTCTGATATATAAAATCGATTTTTTGAAGGGTTCTTTTTATTACTAATTGAGAGATTGGTATAAAATCTCTTTCATTTTTATATTTTGTAAGTTTAAAGAGTATTTAAATAACAGTTTAAATATTTTTATCATAAATATTAAGAATACGTTTAAATCCCAACCTTATTTATTTGAAATGGGCGTGGCTAAACGAAAACTCGTGTTTCTTCTTACAAAATAAAAAAAATTCTTAGTTTTTATATTTACATAGCATCATTTTAATGTTTATCATAAATATTAAAAATAAGTAACTGATAAGTGGTTTTGGGGGGCGTGATTATTAGTTTCTTTTAAAATTACGGCTTGATTTGAGAGAAATCCTGCTTTTATTATATATTTACAATTATTTCTTAATTTAAGCGGTATGAGTGGAATAAAAATTTTTCAATTAAAAAAAACCTCATTTTAATGGTTTTTAAATAATATTTAAATTTTTTTATTGTAAATATTAAAAATATCTGTCAGTACCTGTCAACGTTAGTAAAAAGTTCCGAAATTCACGAAAAATCGCTGTGCACACCAAACAAACGTAACTGGCGATGTAATTTCAATCTCGATCAAAGACTGCCTCTCATTCGGAAAACACTCGTTCAAAACTCAGCGAAATACATTAATAAACACTCTTACCGTTTCATTTCGCACGCCTTGCGACGCTGAAACGGTATTCAGATAACATTTTAAGCATCTTTAGCGTAAATATTAAAAATATCTCTGAGAGTGGGCGGAGCTAAATTCGCTGCCGCGTTTTAAGCATTCAAAACTCATCATTCGAACGCGAAATGTTTTAAAATTGTGTGCAACGCGATCGCTTTGCCACCAAAGAGCGATTTTTTAAACGAAAAATCGCTGTGCACACCAAACAAACGTAACTGGCGATGTAATTTCAATCTCGATCAAAGACTGCCTCTCATTCGGAAAACACTCGTTCAAAACTCAGCGAAATACATTAATAAACACTCTTACCGTTTCATTTCGCACGCCTCGCGACGCTGAAACGGTATTCAGATAACATTTTAAGCATCTTTAGCGTAAATATTAAAACTATCTCTGAGAGTGGGCGGAGCTAAATTCGCTGCCGCGTTTTAAGCATTCAAAACTCATCATTCGAACGCGAAATGTTTTAAAATTGTGTGCAACGCGATCGCTTTGCCACCAAAGAGCGATTTTTTAAACGAAAAATCGCTGTGCACACCAAACAAACGTAACTGGCGATGTAATTTCAATCTCGATCAAAGACTGCCTCTCATTCGGAAAACACTCGTTCAAAACTCAGCGAAATACATTAATAAACACTCTTACCGTTTCATTTCGCACGCCTCGCGACGCTGAAACGGTATTCAGATAACATTTTAAGCATCTTTAGCGTAAATATTAAAAATATCTCTGAGAGTGGGCGGAGCTAAATTCGCTGCCGCGTTTTAAGCATTCAAAACTCATCATTCGAACGCGAAATGTTTTAAAATTGTGTGCGACGCGATCGCTTTGCCACCAAAGAGCGATTTTTTTTAACGAAACGCCATGATTTTGTAACTTAAATATAAATGCCGAGATATTTTTTTGTACTATAATTTAATTTACGAAGAATTTTGTTTTAAAAGGTAAATTTTGCGTTTCGCATAGAATATTTTTTTTTCTAGTTATATCCCAGGCGTCTTCAGTATCGAAAATAACAGTGTTGAAAATTTTTAGCCTGTATACTTTATGAAATCGAATTTTTTTTTAAAAAAACAGCACTTCTATCAGCTTATATTTTTAAATATATGATTTTTATGAATTTTTTAATTGCCTTTTTCACAGATTCTTTATAAACGTAAAAAGCGATACAAAATTACATTTAGAAATAATTTTTAAGGTATGTTTCTAATGCGATTCGCATCTAAAATTTCTTGTATAAAATGTTTCTAAATTTAAGTGGTATGATTGGATTTTTTCACACGCGATTTTTAGCTATGTAGCAAAATATAGGAACAAAAGAGGGCTGGGACTCAAAATCACTTACTTTGTTAATCTTATATTATTTTTCAGCTTAACTGACTTGCAAGCTCACTAATTTTATCGTTTAGTAAATTTATAAATGCTTTTTTTTCATAGATTCATACAAAATGTTTCTTTAAATTTTTTTAATACATCGTTCAGATACCTCTCGAGCAAGGTATCGGTGGATTCGTATCGATTTTTTTAGAAATGCGTCCTTTTCCATCAGTGACACTTTACAGCTCGCCCCCTGTCGTACAATATATGAACTAACGGCGTAATTAAGGGTACAACGTTATCACTATGCCGAAAAATTTAAAAAAAACGAAAATTTTGAAAATGCCTTCCGACACATCTCGCTAAAAAAACTTTTAATCACATTTAAAATTTTTTTTTAATTAATTGTTTTATTTCCGGTACCTAACTGAGACGTGCGAAAAAAATAACTTTTCGACTAGACACTCGAAATTCGACAAGGAGGTTCCCTCTCCGTCAGGGCTTTCTTTCCGACGCCGTTCCGACCCTCTCCTCGGTCGACTAGGGGTCGGAAACCCTCTCGAAATTTCGGGCGAAAAAATTCGACGTCGTCTCCCGCGCAGGGTTTTCGGCGGAAGAGATCGCGGAGCCTATCGCCGTGACGTCTCACGACCCTCTCGCCGACGGTACCGAGCCTGCCCCTTTCCGGCGGTGTCGAGGGGGCCCCGGGCCCTCTCGAATTTCGGACCTTGAATTTAAGGCCCCGGGGGGACCGCACGATCGACGGAACGCCGCGAAATGTTTTTCGGGATCTACGGGTCGGTCCGCGTCTCAAAATCGGGATCCGGCGGCGTCGGTGCGAACGGGGCCTCCTCCGGGGTCGTTTTTAGCATTTCCAGACGACTCGATTTCACCGTTTTCGCCCGCTTTACCCCCGAAAAAAGCGGATGCCGACCGAAACAGAGATATTTTCGAATTCTTCGATTTTTTTCCGAAAGTCGGAGGGGTCGCACGACCCGTTCCAGTTGGGTCGTGTTCGGGTCGGGTCCGAAAAAACGGGTCCGGATGGGTCGTGTCGCACGTCAAACTTTTGCAAAAAAATCAAACAACTCGAAAACGATTTTCTTTCGGGTGTCCTGCGGTTCGCGGGACCGCGGAGCTCGATAAACTTTTCGGACGAAATCCTTCTCTCGCGGAAAAAAGGGGGCGGGACACCGGCCTGAGTCGTAAACGGGGGGTCGTCGGAGAACGCGTGCTAAACCGAAACGAAAAACAGTCCGACGGCGGTCGAGGCCGCTCTCCGTCGTCCGCGGACCCTCGATTTTCGATTTCGACAAAAAACATTCATTAGGGGTCAACGACCTCTATCGATACAGAGAGCGATTCCTCGGGGCTACCAAATCGAAGGGCAGGTGGGGGTCTCATCACCGAGCAAAAAAAGAAATGTTTCCGCCCGTAAACGCGTACGACGGGACGTTTTCTGCGTTTCAACCCGAAATTTCCAAACAGCCCCTCTCCCCCGGTCGACCCGGGAGGGGAGCGAAACCGAGCGGAAACGAAAGCTCTGACGGAAGGGAACGTTCGCGCCGAATTTCGAGTTCCTGCTGCAAACTTTTTTTTTTCGTCTCTAGGTGAAATTCGTGCCGGCGGAAACTCGCTTAAAAAAGGCAAGGCGAGTAGACTAGGTAGTGTCGCATATCAAACTTTCGGAAAACGATCGTAGAATTCAAAAATTTAATTTTTTCAGTCGTCCCGCGATTCGTGGGTCCGCGAAGCTCGATAAACTTTTCGGACGAAATGAGTCTCTCGCGGAAAAAAGGGGGCGGGACACCGGCCTGAGTCGTAAACGGGGGGTGGTCGGAGAACGCGTGCTAAACCGAAACGAAAAGCAGTCGGAAGGTGGACGAGGCGCTCTTCGGTCACCCCCGGGATCCCGTTTTTCAATTTTGACAAAAACATTCATTAGGGGTCAACGACCTCTATCGCTACAGAGAGCGATTCCTCGGGAGTACCAAATCGAAGGGCAAGTGGGGGTCTCATCACCGAGCAAAAATGAAATGTTTCCGCCCGTAAACGAGTACGACGGGACGTTTTCTGCGTTTCAACCCGAAATTTCCAAACAGCCCCTCTCCCCCGGTCGACCCGGGAGGGGAGCGAAACCGAGCGGAAACGAAAGCTCTGACGGAAGGGAACGTTCGCGCCGAATTTCGAGTTCCTGCTGCAAACTTTTTTTTTAGTCCCGACGGAGACCCGCATTAAAAAGGCAATATTCAACGATCGTTATAAACGAGACAAAAAAAGAAAAGACGAAACTTAAACCGCGTTTCGCGTCGGACGGGTTCCCCGGAAGCCCTCTAAGAAGAATAATCTTTTCTACAACGAATAACTAGTGTTCCGGAAAACTTTAAAGTGCCTCCGTTGAACAGAAACAATGTTTAAAAAAATTTTACAAGTCTTAGATGTTTTTCTTTTTATGCAAGGGGAAAAACCTTTAAGTGCCATTTTAAAGAGATTCTGATGGAGAAAGGTTAAAAAAAATTGCAACACGGATACCAAACTTGTCCAGATAATGACCCCTCGTTAGCAACATCGGGCATTTAGGCAGAGACATTAACAACATTAGGTCGGTCTTGATCTTGCTATCTCCGAGCGAAAAGTGACTGCAGATCGCTCAAAAGCTCCCTTAAAGCAGATTAATCGGGTATGAAAAAAAAATAATTTTTTTTATATATATACCCGATTAATCTGCTTTGTTTAGATCTTTATATCTGAGACAGAAGTCGAAACTCGTGGAAAATAAACTTTCAAAGCAAAACAATATATATATCACATGAAATTTTTTTTTAAAGGAATATGGTATAAATAGGTGGATCTTGAGCGATCTGCAGTCACTTATCGCTCGGAGATGGAATATTCAACACCTACCGCCGTTAATGCCTGTGCCTCAGTGCCCGATGTTGCCGACGAGGAATCATCGTCTCGACTTTGGTGTCACTGCTGCAAAGATCCGAGAAAAATTTCTAAGATAATTTTACACGGCTGTGGTCACGAATGTCATGCCGGTTGCCTCGTTCGAAAAATAAAACAAGATTTAAAAAGTCCAGATTCTGTGCTCACGTGTTTCGCGTGTTCCACACCCGTCCATTGGAGTGACCTGCGCGCCGTGTGGCCAGTAATGCACCCACCTCCTGTGACCCAAAAAAATGACATTTAAACTACTTCCTTCGGAGTCAACGCCGGCTGCTGCTGCTGACGACGATGACCGTGCCCGATGTCCGCGCCGACCAGCTGTGGTTCTTCGATTCGACTTTGGGTGACCGTGCGTTCGCAGAGAGTCGGCTTTCTCGCTCGCAGACGGCGGAGGCGAAGAGAGGCTGCTGTCGATGACCCTGCCACCCCCGATGCCGCCAGACCAGCGGTCACTTCGACTCGACCCTATCGGAACCGGGTCGCGTCGCCCGTCCAACTTTCGGAAATGGACCGGAGAATCGAAACGTCCCGTTCGTTCTGACGTCCGCGCTGACCAGCGGTCACTTCGACTCGACTTTGGTTGCAGAGAGTCAGCATTCTCGCTCGGAGACGGCGGAGTCGAAGAGCGGCTGCCGTCGATGACCCTGCCCCCCCGCAGTTGCCGCCAGACCAGTGGTCACCTCGATGACTCGGGTGCCCGTATACTGCAGAGAGTCGCTATTATTGAAACAACTTAGTTTTATATTAAAAAAAATTTTTTTTTTTTCGCTTGGAGATTGTAGAGTCCAGGGGACACAATCTTTGTTTTTAAAAGTTGAGAAATGAATAAATCAAATATAAAATATTTTCTAAATGTATTATTCAGAAACGAATCAATGTATTATAAAATAGTTTCTAAATAACTCATAACTTCTTCTTTGTGTCAACAAAAAATCTAAAGAGGTCATTGACCTTTGACCTTCAGTTGTTTGATCGGTGTTGGTATTTCCTAAGCGATGCAGTAGTTGTTAACAGTGTAAAGACTCAAATAATTTTTTTTTAAATGTTATAAATACTTTGAGTCGTACCCCAAATTATACTTTTGTCAGATTATTTTTCTGTCTCATCGTACCCACCGCATCATGCCGCCTTGTCAAAACACATCTTCGAAAAACAATTGCAGGAATTTAAGGCGTTATTGGAATTTTCTTAATCGAAACCCCACCTCCTTCCATTGTCCTCTGTGTAACGATATCATCATATCCATCCAATTCGAATATCATTGCTCCTTATTACACGGTTTAAATTCCAAACTCTGTTGCGTTTGGTGCCTGAGGGAAACCTCTTGGTCGAGCAAACAGAAACGCGAGCACGTCGATCACATGATACAATGTTGGAGAAAATTTTTAAAACTGAAGTCTTCACCGCAAGCCGTCGATTCACCACCGCCAGAAAGTCCCACTCTCGAGGCTAAACCGAAACCCGTTTCTTTCGACGCGAAACCCATGGCACAGGCCAAGTGTCTGTTTGACCGCGCGTTCGACCCGCCACCGCGCGCTTACGACCTCGTCTGGCCCATGCCCCTGGACTCGAACCTCCTGACCTTCGAAGACGAGTCTCTCGACAGGGCCGTTTCCTGCGTCCGAAAGTACCTGGAACTGGGAAACTCCGTCGAATGGTTTCACGCCATGGTCCGAATTCCCGCGTTTCAGGGTTTCCTGGAAGCGATGGACAGGGACGAAGGCAGGACTCGCACCCTCACGTTCTCCTGCTGGTGCGACGGCGGCGAGCCCTCGGAGGCACGATTCAGGCAGCACAGGCACATGATTATAGTTTTCTCGCCCCCGGGACACTTTCTCAGAGACGTGTGGGCGAAAATCGAGGTGGGAGAGCGACGGCCCCGCAGAAACTTCAGGTGCCTGTACTGCAAACCCATCGACTCCGCCCTGCAACTCGTCCACACCATCGGCTACCTGTCCAAGCGCGAGTCCCGGTGCAACTTCTCGGGCGCCGAAAACAAAAAGGGTGCCGAAAAACTGAACCACTTTTACTGTTTCGAAGGTCTCCCGAAAGACTACCGGCTACCGCTAGTCTTGCAGTGGGAAGGCGGGCTCACGAGTCTGCTCGACTCGAACTTCAAACACCTGAAATGGGACAAAATGGGACAGGCGGACTTGGATTTCTACGAAAGCAAATGGCGATTCAAAATAAAACACATTCCCGGAATCACGCTTAACACCGTCCTCCCGGTCTCGAAAGAATTTCAACCCTGCCGCCAGGGTCCCACGGATTTTTTTCTCCATCTCACCGAAGGTCGCAAACTCTTTTTCGAACGCGACCCAGATTTAAAGGACCTCGCTCGGGAAGCCTGGCTAGAAAAACAAGCCCAGATGGGCAATCTCTTTCACTACGTAGTGGGGGAAGACCACTGGACGCCCCGTCCGTATCTCCAGTTCCTGATCAACGAATTCAGACCCATCGTCGATCGAAACAAAGACCTCGAATCCGAAAACTCGGAGCTGAAAGAGGAAGCGGCCCGATGGAAACAGAGGCACGCGGAGGACGTCAAAACCCTGACGGACAAATGTTCCGCGTCCAGCGGCGAGTTGAACGACAAAGTCCACCAGCTGAACGACAAAATCCATCAGTTGAACGACGGAGAAATCGCGAGACTGAAAAAAGAGCTCGGCCAAGCGGAAATTAAAAATGAAAAACTCGAAAAGGAGCTCGGCCAAGTGCAAATCAAAAATGAAAAACTCGAAAAGGAGCTCGGCCAAGTGCAAATTAAAAATGAAAAACTCGAAAAAGAGCTCCGCCAAGTGCAAATTAAAAATGAAAAACTCGAAAAGGAACTCGGCCAAGTGCAAATTAAAAATGAAAAACTCGAAAAAGAACTCGGTCAAGCGAAAATTAAAATCGAAACGCTCAAAAGGGAAAACGAGGAATCGAAGCAGGGGGCGAAAAGACCTAGAATTTAAGTTATTTTTTTTTCATTTATTTATGGGAGAGTTGAGTGGTATAAAAGGCACTAAAAAAACAAAGATTTAAGCCGTGAGGCGGTCGCTGCGCTCCCGCCTCACGGCTTAAATCTTTGTTTTTTTTAGTGCCTTTTATACCACTCAACATTTTTTTTGTACCTATATTTATCTGAAAACATATCAAAAATCAAACGATTTTTTTCAACATCAACATGTAATAGAGAGTTCACACTTTCGACATTAGGAAGTTCAGCAACACTGTACACAAAGTTGTAATTTGATTTATTTAATAATTAATTTATAATTTGACCTTGGTTCAAGGTCAAGGGTCAATGACCTCTAATACATTTACAATTTTCTTTGCTTCCCACCGAACCCGAAGTGAGAATTTTAAACTCATCAAGTATCGAAGAATCCGTGATTTGCGAATTGCGAATTACACAGAGTTAATTTATAATTTGGCCTTGGTTCAAGGTCAAAGGTCAATGACCTCTAATACATTTAAAATTTTCTTTGCTTCCCACCGAACTCGAAGTGAGAATTTGAAACTCATCAAGTATCGAAGAATTAGTAATTTGCGAATTGCGAATATGTAAATGACCCCATCAGCGGCCGCGAGTTTCTGATCTCCAAAACTGGTGGACGGTAGGTGCCGTGTCCGAACCCAGTCGCTACCGTCGGCCTGACCGTTCGGAGTTTTCCGCGGTTTTCTTCGAACGTCTTTTTTGCGTGAATACGGGTCAGGTTCCCTTACAATTGAATTCCCTGACAATTTGAAACTCACTAAGTATTCAAGAATTCGCACATTGCGAATTCGCAACTTGCGAATTGCGAATTGTAATATGTAAATGTCAACATGTCTAAAAATAATTTTTCATGTTTTTGCTTCCCACCGAACCCAAAGTGAGAATTTAAAACCCATTAAGAATTCAAGAACTCGCACTTTGCGAATTCGCAAATTGCGAACTGTAATATATAAATGTCATCATGTCTCTAAAAATAATTTTTCATGTTTTTTCTGAAACCTTGGAGATTTAAAATTTTCATTGAAAAAAAAAAATTTTTTTTTCAATTCTAGTATAAATATCAGCCCGCGCATCAGACTAGCCTCATTCGACATTACCACTCGTCGAGATGGCCCCGTTATTCCAATATTCTCCGTTTTCTTTACCTGCCTCGGACATTGACTTTTCAGTCTTGGAAGACTGTTTCATTCCCGAGGATGCAATCTGGAACGTCTCGCACAAGAGTCTCTTCAACTCCTTTCCCGACTCCGAGAGCAACCTGTCCTTGTTGAAAAGTTTCGCCTTGGAACAACCTTCGAGCACGCCGCCTGTGCCAGAACCTTTCGTTTCCCCGAAACTTGTCCGGGATTTTTTACTGCCCACTGCTGCTCCTGTTTCTGCTGATCCTGTTGCTGCTGCTCCTCCTGCTGCCGATCCTGCCGCCGTTGCTCCAGGAGACGGCGACTCCCCGAAGCGAGAGCCCGAGGCGCCGCGACCGCCCGAGTCTGAGAAGCGGGTGCCCGAGGCGCCGCGAGGTCTCGCGAACTCCGAGAAACCTCTCGAAATTCCTAAAGTGAGTCGCGAACTCGAGGCGTCGCGATCGCCCGAGAAACGCGTTCGAAAAGCGAAATCGAGCGGCGGCGAGACCGAGAAACCTTTCGAAATTCCTAAAGTGAGTCGCGAACTCGAAGCGTCGAGACCGCCCGAGAAACGCGTTCGAAAGGCCGAGTCGGGATTCGAGACCGAGAAACCTTTCGAAATTCCTAAAGTGAGTCGCGGACACCAGGCTTCGAGACCGCCCGAGAAACAATTTCGAGTATCTGAACGAGCGGAGAGACGAAGAAACCTTTCAAAATACCCAAACCGAACCGGAAAGCCGAGGCGTCGCGACCGCAGGAGAAACATTTTCGAGTATCTGAATCGAGCGGAGAGACGAAGAAACCTTTCAAAATACCCAAACTCAGCCGGAAAACCGAGGCACCGCGACTGCAGGAGAAACATGTTCAAAAGACCATATTGGGCGGCGAGACCGGGAAACCTTTCAAAATTCCTAAACTGAGTCGGATATCCGAGGCACCGCGACCGCAGGAGAAACATGTTCAAAAGACCATATCGGGCGGCGAGACCGAGAAACCTTTCAAAATTCCCAAACTGAACCGGAAAACCGAGGCGTCGCGACCGCAGGAGAAACATTATCGAACATCTGAATCGAGCGGAGAGACCGGGAAACCTTTCGAAATTCCTAAACTGAGTTTGAAAAGCGAGGCGTCGCGACCCGAGGAGAAACATGTTCAAAAGACCATATTGGGCGGCGAGACCGGGAAACCATTTAAAATTCCTAAACTGAGTCGGAAATCCGAGGCGCACCGCGATCCCCGGAGAAACATTTTCGAACGGCCGAATCGGGAGGAGGGGGGGGCGAGACCGGGAAAGCTTTTAAAAATATCCAAAGTGAGCCGGGGCATCGCGACCTAAACTGATCCCAGGCTAGACACTGGAGTTTCGAAAACATTCAAATATAACAAATGATTTCTTACTATTAAAAAATTTTTTTTTTAACGCAATTTATCATAAATATCAGTCCGGGCATCAGCCTTGCCTCATTCGACTTTGCCACACACCAGCAACAATGGCACGTTTACCCGATTTTCCCTGCTATTCTTGCCATTCTGACGTTTGTTGTTTGGACAGGTCGGTGGTCAGAATGGATTACATTTTACCAGATCTTTTTGCAGAATCTATATATCTTGCAAATGTGAGCAATGGTTCTCATCTGGACCACTACAAACCCGTGGATTTTTCAAAACTAAATGAAATTGAATGGATGATGTATACTACAATTTTAAGAATGCAAGGACGTTTCTTTCAAAAACATCCCTTCAAACTCAATGTCAGTATTGAAGAAGTGAACTTATTATCGGATATTTGTCCCATCTTAGAAAGAAAATTAAGCGAAATTGTTAAAACTACTTTAGAACTGGGAGAGTTTAACATACTTCGCCACGAATTGTCGTCGGTCGGAATATTACCAATGCCCTATCAATGCATTGTTTTAGAATGTCTCATTGTTGCAGGAAAATTTACAGTACTCTGTATGCAAAAATTTGAAGATCAAGTTGATGTAATTTATCAGGATGCGCTAAATGTGTTGCTGAGATGTTTTGAGGAAACCAATATTACATCGTGGATTCTCCACATCAGTAGGGTCATGCACCCGTTCGGAACGGTAGGCTATGCATACCAACAAGAAATTACACCTACAGTAGATGACGTTTGTCATCGATTAAATCATACATTATAAACAGTAAATTCTGTTGTTTCAATATGAATCATTATGAAAGGTTGTTAAAAGATTGGGATGCTGTTGAATTGGAGGATTTGGAATTAAAAATAGGTGTTAGAATGGAATATCCGTCTTTTAAAAAAAGAAATGTCTTTGGAACTATTCGAGTTGAAAAAGAAAATAAACTTATTGGAAAGAGAAAAGAATTTGTTGGAAAAGAAAGTTGCTGAAGCCAGATACGCCCACCGTCTATGTTGTGGAAACGGAACTTTAATACTCAAATGTGAAGCGGAAAGGTATCTGAAAACGGGCAGTTTCTTTGTTTGAAATATGACAAGTGATATACAAACATGTAAAAATTACAAGTCGACTAGTTTTTTTAACAAATTGTTTGACACAGTTTATCTATTAAAAAAAAAAATTTTTTTTTTGACTGCATAAATAGGAGTCGTTTATGAGTTTAAAGTCACTTTCCGCTTAGAGATGACAAAGTTATCCTCTACTACCGCTGTTGTCGCTCCTGCTGTCCATGTATACTAGTTCGACTTTGACTCAACTTTATCCAATTTTTGAAACTCGCGATCCGATCGAAATTTTGCGTTATTTTATTAAGTCTACTCTTTAAAAAATTATGTACTTTTCATCAAAGTTTTAGTAAAAATCGATATAAAGTTCATTTTTCTACTATAAAAATTATGTTTGTTGTTTTTTTATTATTATGTTGAAACCAATGTTGGTGATCAATGTGATGCAAAAAAAAGGGATCAAAAGGTTGAAAAGAATTTCTTTTTCAACCTTTTGATCCCTTTTTTTTGCCGCCTTCAAAAGCGAAACAGACTGTTGAATGAAAAAAAATTGTTTTTTTTCTCCATCTCTCTTTTTTTTAAATGATCGAGACCAATGTTGGTAACACTTTTGTCGTAAAAAAATGCGCCAAAGGTAAAAAGAAAAAAAAACATTGGATTATTTCAATCCATTTTTTTTCTTTTTACCTTTGGCGCGTTTTTTTTACTTTTTTCCTATTCCAATCCTCTGTTAAAGATTGATGAGGAAAAAAAAAGTTTTTTTAAGAGTCTTTGAACGATTTAGTTGAGCTGCTAATGAAGAAGGCGTTGGAATTCGTTTTCCAACACCCGAATGTACGGGTGGTACATTCCCAAGTTATAGTACAGATTGGATTCCACGAAATAACCTCCTTCTAACAAATTGAATTGCTGATAACCGATTTGTTGAATGGTTTTGTGTTTTTCTTCTTCGGCTTTGGCTTCGGCTTGTTGTTGTTGTTGTTGTTGTTGTTGTCCTTCTTCTTCTTCTTCTTCTTCTGTTTCCACGTCCCAGATGAGCGACCGATAATTTTCGGCGACTCGAAGCTCGATCGGAGACAGTTCCGTCAGGACGCGGGTGCAGCGACAGACTCGAAACAGGGAAGCGCAGGAACATTCGACCAAGAGTCTGTGGTCCGCGGTCAACGTCACGTGTAAATGGCTGAGACGACCGGACGTCACCGGACGCCTCGAATCGATCCGGACCTCGACTTCGGTCCAGTCGTAAAATTTCATCCTGTAGGCTTGGCGGCTCCGCGGGAAATGCGGAGAGCGACCGACGACGATGTATCCGTAATTTTTCAGGTGATAAGTGAGCAGCAGCGATCGATCCAAGCACATGAAATCTTGGAAAAAAACATCGAGGTGTCGTTTCATGCGATCCACGGGCCCGCAATAGTAGTGAGTTTCGTATTTCTCGTTGGGATTGTATCCTTCCAAATAATAGTGATGTATGAACACGTTCAAATTTTGCGGATCGATTCGAAGACACAGGCGATGCGACCAGTTGTTGCGAGCCGCGTATGGTCCGGGTCGGATGCCTCGCAATAGATCGTACAGGTACTCTTTCGAAAAAGGTACGGGACGCGACGGGTAGGCCGCGCGGTCTTCCAGATAAGGTCGAAATTCCGGCATGCTCAGCAGACGATAGATTTTGTCGTGCAGTGGAACGTAGCGTCGAAAAATCAAAAACAGGATTTCAGGGGGCAAGTCGAACAGATGGACGACGGTCGCTGGAGTGGATTTCATTACCGCCGCCGCCTCCGCACCAACAGGAGGAGCAGCAGCAGCGTTCGCAGGGACGAGAGTAGCAGTTGCAACAGTCGCCATCTTTTTCGAAATATAAAACTGACACAGGACTGACAATGTTAAATAGTCGTCGGTCTAAAGAAAAAAAACAAAAAGAGTCAAACCATCTCCCATCCCTCTCTCTCTTTCCACCTCCTCTGAATATTACACACACAGATACAGAAAGAAAAAAAGAAAAAACCAACTCGTAACCAATGAAAGAGCGAGCAGATCCTTGACCATCGAAACGGTTCAAGGTTTTTTCATTATCTCACTTTCCTCCACCACCACCAACCTCTTCTTTCCCTTTCAATTTTTTTTCTCTGTGATTTTGTTTTTTTCGAGTGTCGATGTCTTCAAGCGAATCTACTCGGGATGTTAGAGGGGGGAAAAAGATGACTTCAATTTTTTTTTCGTTTGACACGTATCCAATGTTGGTACTAAATGCGTCGCAAAAAATAGGCCAAAGGTTAAAAAACAAAAGAAGTAAAAAAAAGAAATTGGACCAAGATCCAAACAATTTTTTTTACTCCTTTCTTTTTTTAACCTTTGGCCAATTTTTTTCCCTTTTCCCGAGGGAAAAGAATGCATAAATAAACTTACTTATTTTTTACGAAGAGGTTCGTCATCCTGTTGTTGCTGTTGCTGATCTTCAACCCCCGCCTCTCTCTTTCTCTTGTCTGCTGTTTCTTTCCGCTGCTGCTGTTCTTCGACCCAAGCGGCTTTGTTTTCAACTTTCCACTTTTTTTAGAAAGCGGACAATAAGTTTTACTCGACAGGGCCGCGGAGAGCACGTGACGCCCGTCTTTTTGCAAACGAAACACTTGTCGACCGGCCAGAGGAATACTCGGGACACCCTCGGGATGGTTCCAAGTCAGGGAGGAGGAGGAGTTTCTGAAATTCATTTCGAATCGAAACTCGAAAGGGGACAGGACTCGAACGCGAGGATCGCAACGGCGACACGTGCGATGCAGAAGGCATTCCACCGTGATGGTTCGGTCGTCCGAAAAGAGAACCGAAAAATGCGCGCTGTCGCTGCTGAAATCTCTCATTTCGCGTTTCTGTCCCTCTTCGATCATGCAGGTCGTGCCGTCGTAGAAGCGCATCTGAAAGAGACGGGTGGGACGACGCGGAAGAGGAATGCTCGATCAGGACGTATCCGTGACCCGGGAGATGATAGGCGAGCAGGTGATGAGGGTGATAGTCCACCAGAAAATTGCTCAGGTTGGAATGCAATTGCGCGAGGGTCGCCCGATGACAGGTCACCACGCCGACGCGGGACTGCTGCTGCTGCTGCAAGTGGTGGTGCCGAAAAAGCAAAGTTTGTAAGATTTCGGGTGGAAAGAGCACGTAATGATGGAGAGAAACGTGCAGCGTGCTTTCGTCGATCTGCAAACGGAAGCAGTGCGTCCAGTCGTCGCGGGCCACGTACCATCCGGGACGAATGCGACGCAGGAATCGCAGATACGTGTTGGAAAAAGGAGCGCATCGCGGTATGCGGTAGGCCCCGTAACACCAGACCAGAGTGCGAAATTCTTCCATTTTAGAAAGCACGTGCAATTTATCGTGCAGAGGTATGTAGTTGCGAAAAAGTGTTAACAAGATATCGGGATGTAAATCCGTGAGTCGGATAGGGGGGGACGCGGGAGTAGTAGTAGAAGTAGAAGACATAGACGTGGATGTTTCCGCGACCGCTGCCATTTTGCCCTCTCTGTCTCTAATCTTTGTTCGCAAAAAGATTTCCCTTTTTATTTCATCTTCTAATTCTTCCAGTCGACATTCCGCGTGTTGTTTTCTTAACCCCCTCCTCCTTTTCCTCCTCTCATCCATTCCATGCACTCGAACGAGCGAGCGGGCGGACGTGTGGGCGCGTCCAGTCGGCTCTCAAGGCTAACCGGCGGCGGCTCGGTTGCTTCGGCATGCAAGGTCAACGGATGTTATTCTTTTTAATTCTGTTTTTTTCGTTCCCATCTCGAAAACATTTTTTTTAATCAAGGGCATGCATGCCTTTGTCAACTTTCTCAGGAAACAGGATGGGGTTTTTTTAGTTGTTGTTTCCCTACCCCCCGAAAAGGTATGCAGACTCTGTCTTTGTCTTGTCGACCCAACTCTGCGTTTTTATCTTTGAGAGAGAGAGATTAAATGAAAAACACAAAGTTTAGTAGTCCGGTCTATTTTTGGTTTGAAAGTATAGCGATTGAATCTCTTTCTCTCTTCTCGAGCCGAATGTCTTTTCGCGTGAAATTGTTAAAAGAAGTGAATGAAAAAATTGGTGCGGCGATACACTGTCACGTCACTACAAACGGCACGGTGTATTTTCGAAGCATCGATCTCGAAAGATTTTTGGGACGTCCGCTGGTTCGATCCTTGAGTTGCGAACGAATTTGCAACTACCGGTGTGGCAGAGGAAGCAATAGTGAAAGCGGCGACGGTGTGGAAATGTACATGCTGATAAGAAAATTGATCAAATTGAAAACGGGCAAAAAATTATTAGACTTTATCACCTGGGGACGCGTGGTTCCTCGAAAACAGTAGTCGAGACATCGGGGATTGACGGAACCGTGGCTGCTGGTACAGACGAAAGACGCGACCACGGGAAGCAGCTTTTTAGACTGGTTGCACCAGTTTAAACGAGAGCAAAGAGAACGTTGTAAACGACTCGGTTTACGAATTTGAACAGAGAGAAAAAAAAACCTTTTTTTTCCTCGGTTAATTTTTTCCTTTTTTTAAAAAGACTTTTAGGTTACCAATATTGGAATAAAAAAAAACGCTTTAACATTTTCCTGCCATAATCAATAATGTACAATTAAATATTCATTATAGAGATGACATGTGTATTTTCCTAAATTATTCAATGAAACTTGCCTCATAAAGGTACATTACTAATTCACATCAAGATCATAAAATAATGAAACTTTATTTCAAGTTTAGTCAGATTTAATAATTAAAAAAGCTTGATTAATACATAAATATATTCGGTAAGATTGTAATTACCAATGAAATCAGCAAGATCTTTATTTTTTCAGAAATAAGTTATTCTTTCTTCATGAAAAAACATGAATTCAATAACCTTAACAAAAATTACAAATGAAAAAATATATGGAATTGATATAAAACTAAAAAAAGTCAAATTTTGCACCTGCATCTGAACTGAATATTTCATTGTTTACATCCTTAAAATATGTGAGAATTTTAGAGAGTTGCGGATTTTAGGAGTGCAGATTTGAGGGAGTCTACTATATATATATATATATATATATATATATATATAGTATAAAAAATTTATTTGAATCTCGTGTTTGAGTTTTTTTTGCAACAACTTATTTCATGTATGTGTATTGTATAGAACAACTTTTTACAAGTCTCAAAAACATAGCTTGAAAAAATTCTAAAAGTGTTTGCCCGTTACTCCCGAAAATGAAGCAGAAAGATCTTTTTTTTCATTCTATCTGTGCCAACGTTGGTACTCTATTTGTCGCAAAAAATTGCGCCAAAGGTTTTAAAAAGAAATTGGATAAACCAATTTCTTTTTAAAACCTTTGGCGCAATTTTTTGCCTTTCCCTTTGAACAATCTGATGAAAAAAAAATTCCATCAGCAATATATGGGAAAGATTTTTTTTTCTTTCATTCTATTTTCTGTGCCAACGTTGGTACTCTATTTGTCGCAAAAAATTGCGCCAAAGGTTTTAAAAAGAAATTGTGTAAACCAATTTCTTTTTAAAACCTTTGGCGCAATTTTTTGCCTTTCCCTTGAACAATCTGATGGAAAAATATTCCATCAGCAATATGGGAAAGATTTTTTTTGGTGGGGGGTTGGTGATGAAAAAGTTTTTATTCCAACAGGCTTCACAATCGTTCGTTTCTTCTGGCAATGACTTCGACTTCTAACGAGTTATAAAACTTATAATTAACGTGATAAGTCATTTTGGATTCCATGTGGTTTTCGTCTTCTTCCAGTCGAAATTCTTGCACTCCCACTAAAGGCACGGATTCTTGTTCGTTCCAGTTCAGACTGCTGAGATTTGGCGAAACTCGATAAGTTATCGGAGACAGTCTTTGAAATCGCGTTTCGCAGTGACAATAATAGGGCGAAGGTGTCATGCATTTGACGTGGAGGGTTTTGTTCAGTTTCCATTTCACTTTGAAATGGGTGTCCAAGCGCCATCGACAGTAGATTTGTTGCCAGCGACCGGGCAGGATCTTGACTTCGCTCCAGTCGTAAAACCGTAAGTTGTGGTAGCCGTTTCGTGAAGCGGTCGAGTCGATCAGTACGAGTCCGTAGCCTTCAAGACGATACATGAACATTTTGGGCGGCGGTTGCTGCTGAAGAGGGGGTCTGGATGCTGTCTCCCCCTCGTCCTCCTCTAGATACTGGCGTCAAGAAACTTTCGATGTTTTGAAAAACGCTATCGATGGATCCGCGAAAGAAACTTTGGTGCAGGACGGCGGGTTTGTAATGGCCTTCGAATCCTTCGAGGAAAAAGTGATAGATTGCGAAATTCAGGGTTTCGGGGTCGACGCGAAGACAGAATCGATGGGTCCAGTTTCGTGTGGCGAAGTACCAACCGGGTCGGATTCGGCTCAGCCGTTGCAAGTACGCGGTCGAAAAGGGCAGGGGAGACGAGAGGTAAGCCGACCGGTACGTCAAGATGGCATGAAATTCCGGCATGCTCGTCAAAAGACGCAGTTTGTCCTTTAAAGGGATGAACGTTCGAAAAAGGATCAGGAGTATGTCGATGGGTAACTCCAGCAATTGCGTAGAGGCCATGATTCGTGTCGGGGAGTTTGCTTGATAAAAAGTCAAAACTCTGTGAAGAAATGAAAAAGGGCGCGAAGTTTCTTTTTAAACTCTTAGCATCGCGCCCGCCTCCCCCCCTCCCGAACTGCTGCTAGAGATCCGCTCAAAAGAGGCTGCGATTAGTCGAAACGGAATGCGGGGCGTATCATCCGGGTGGACAGCATTCACGGCTTTCGGGGGGGGGGGGCGAGCAAATGGTTAGTTCAAAGTAAGAGTTCCTTTCCCTTTCTCGCTCGCTCGCATCATACAGTTTCAAGGTGATCAGGTGAAAAAAAAGAACAAAGATTTCATTGCCGCCGAAAGGCAAAAATAAAAAAGAAGTTCATGATGTGACTCGCATAAATTCCATGACAGAAATTAGAAAATCCCGTGTCTGTTGATTATGATAAGCATCGAATCGAACTGAGAAGAAAATATATTATTTGGCGGGTATTCAGGATTGAATAAATTGGTTGGAACATGTTTCGGGTACGTTTTAATTTCAAGGTTCATGTTTTTTTTCTCGCATTGAAAAAAAAATTATTGGCAGAATTTAGGAATCCTGTATACTTGGGTATTAATAGTAAACCAAAATACAAGAAACTGGGAAGAAAATATATTGTCATTTAAACAAATTGACAAGAATTCAAACTTTAAAGCAAGAACAAAACGCTTATTCTCATATTTTTCATATTAGAAATCCTATACTTGGGTGATAATAGTAAAATAAATAGAAACACAAGAAACTGGAAAGAAAGGATATTTGAACGCGTTCCATAAATTCAGCAAATAATCTTTAAATATGGATTGAGAAAAAAATGAAACTATGTATTTGAAAACGTATTTCCATAAAATCAGTAAATATTTTTTCACAGATGGATCGATTGAAAAAAAAATAAATGTAAAACAAGAAATATAAAAAAAACTCAAATAATGTTGGTGCAGATTTTGATAAACTATTTAAAATGTGTGATAAAAGCAGAAAAAAATGAAAAGAAATATGGGAAAATGTATAATGATAAAAGAAATTTACAATGTAAAACAAGAAAATAAAAAAATCATATAGTGCTGGTGCAGATTTTGATAAACTATTCAAAATGAATAATGATAAAAGAAAATAAAAAAAAAGAAATACAGGAAACTATTCAAAATGTATAATGATAAAAGAAAATAAAAGAAATTTACAGTGTAAAACAAGAAAAATAAAAAAGAACTCATATATTATTGATAAAAATTTCTATTATTCGTGGATTGAACATTTTCGATGTCATAGTTTCTCTAAATCTCGTCTCAATTGCAACTTTGTGAATAACTGACTGAGATTTTGAGAAATATATGACATCGAAAATCTCCAATCTAAGAATAATAGAAATTTTCAAAACAGTTCCTTGAAGCCAAGAAGAAATTTTACGAAATAAAAAAAATCCAAAACGGGAAGAAAAACTTAAACTTAATCTTGAAATTAAAACGTACCGCATTGTCCAAGTTGATTTTAATCGCTCGTAAAATAAATCGAACATCGCATCTAATATTTAGCAAGAATGAAACGTGAACTCATTGAGAATCTATATATACCGTCAACCACGCGTACCTCAATGACAGTGAAACAAACAGTTACGCAAATAAACGAATCAATTATTAAATTGTTTAAATTATCAACAAAATGACGCAATACTGAAATTGAAATGCAGTCATCACAAATGTATGAAATTCGTAAAGTATAATGTCATAGCGTTTAAATAATCATCGAAGACAAAACAGTGTTAAAAAATTGACTCTTTTACTACATCATCACTCCATCACTTTTATAGAAAATGATTACTTCATCCTATCGTAGAGCAGTCTCATTGGTCAAAAGAGAGCTATTCTATAAAAGCAGAGGAGTGACGATGCGGCAAAAGGTTCAAATTTGTTAAAGTGTATTTGTAGCCAGATTGAAAAAAAAATTGTTAAATATGTAATATTTCCTAATGGCACATTATGAAATTGAAATGCAGTCATCGCAAATGTACTAAATTCATAAAGTATGACGTCATAGCGCTTAAGACGAAACATTGATAAATGATAGCAGCAAAATTTCTCTTAAATAAGTAATATTTTCTCATTGTGCATTCTGAAATTTTCTGTGAGGGGTCCGGCGCTCAAATCTTTTTGCAGTTGACTGTATTACACAAGTTATCCAACAAAAGCTACTACCTTCGTCTCATACTGTAAATCCCAAAGGCTTCAGCCATGTCAAAGAAAAATTAGGGCAAACTCCCGCAAAGCAGTGCTACTAGGCACGGCGGCAGGTTGGTTACGGCAGTGTGTAACACCCTTTCTTCTCGTCGCCTTGATCTTCCGGTTACCTCTACCCTTAATGAAGTTTTAGTTGTTGAAATCCTATTTCCCAACCGGTACAGGCTTCAGGTCGTGAACATCTATTCCCCTCCGGATAATTTGGATGTTAATTGACTCGACAATATCTTGGGGATGTGCTGCCCCCTTTTGTCATAGTTGGAGATTTCAACTCTCATCACACTAACTTGGGCGGAAACAAGGATACTCCCCCAGGGAATATGATTGTTGACTGGATTATTCATAACAATATCTGTATTGTTAATACGCGAACTCCTACTCACACCTCACTTCTCACTTCTATACCTCTCCATCACTGCTCCCGACCTGTTCATTGACACCAACTACGATGTTTACCCGGATACTTTCGTTAGCGATTACTGTCCAGTTAAACTCCATTTTGATATTAGTTGCACTGGTTCTGATGATCATAGTTTTCGTTACGGGTTTGATTGGAGCATTGCTGCTCTGCATTTGAACCAGGCTGTTCTTAATTTTAGCAGTAACTCTTATGATATCTTCCAGAGTTTGTGTTGTGCTGCGCTCAAGGCGAGTGGCCGGAAGATTAGTATCCGTAGCCGTGCTGGGGCCCCGTGGTGGGATAGGCTCTGCAGTTTCTTACTTAGCCAAAAGAGAAGGCTGTTCCGAAAGGCGAGGAAATTTCTCTGTCCCATCCTTTGGACTCGTTACAAGAGAGTTGCTGCTTCCTTAAAGAAAGAAATTAAGGATGCCAAGTGCACTTATTGGGCGGCAAACTGTAAGGCGGCGACCAAATCTGGTGCCATCTATAGAACTATCCGTGCTTTGCAGAATCGTAAGAAACCTACTTCTGACTCTTGCAGCTTTATCGCCACCCCTGGTTTTCTTTCGACGAGAACTATAGATGAATCGAATTTGTTTGCGAGTTTCTACAGTAGGTTCCATGGGTACGAAAAACTTCCTCTTGATTTCAGTGGAAATGCTGATAGCATTCTAAGTAGTCCGTTTCGGATCTATGAACTCAATGCATGCACTCGATAATTCTTCCCACCGTACTTCGGGAAAAGATGGTGCCTCGATGACTCAGGTCTGCAGAGGTTGCTTGATGTTTTCAACAATATCTAGATGACTTGTGCTATGCTTTCTTCATGGAGAGAGGTTATTATCGTCCTTATTCCGAAGCCCGGAAAGGATTGTACATCCCCTTCGTCCTGTAGACCAATTTCGAGTACTTCGGTTCTTCGAAGGTCTTTGAAAGAATTCTGTTGAGGTGACTCACTTCTTGGATTCTGAAATCAAACTGTTTCCATCCAAACCATTTTGGATTTATTCCTTTTCGAGATTGTTCGTCTGCCTTGACCAAGCTATATTCTGATCTTCATTCAGCTCACCTCAGTAAGGATATTTATGTTCTGGTGTCGTTTGACATTGCCTCTGCTTATGACTATGTTTTGCCGGATGGTCTTACCCTAAAAATGCTATCAGCCGGTGTTGATGGACATTTAACGAAGTGGTCTCATTCTGCTACGAGAAGGTCTGTACAGGTCCGGTGGAAAGGGGATCAGATCCTTTCGAGGAGAATGTTGGTTTGCCACAAGGTGCGGTTCTGTCCCCTTGCCTGTATGCTTTTTACATGAACGATATTTTTGAAGCTATTGGCTCCGATGTGTAGGGGCTCGTCTACGCTGATCACACCTACATCTATGCCTCTGGCCTATATTTGGACGTAGTGCTACCGAAAATCCAGAGGGCCATCAATGCCCTCTGGATTGCGACAATGGACACCAGCGAGCAATGGACATTGCTCGCTGGTGTTGGTACTGGAAACTTCGTTTAAATCCTGGTAAATGCGCTGGGTTAGTGTTTTCTTACCGGAGGACTATTCCTGACTGTAATCTCCACATAAATAGTGTAGACATACCTTGGGTGGATAAAATACGCATTCTAGGCCTTAATGTTTTTTTCAGTCTGAATTTGAATACCCATATCTCCCTGGTTAAAGAGAAAAGCTCTCATAAATTTGAATGTTCTCAAGTGCATTGCCCATGTCTCCCGTGGCATCACAACCAAGGATCTCCTTAGTATTAGGAAGGCCAGAGAGATTAGCTTGCTGCACTATGGTAGCCCTATATATTCTCTTGGGTGTCGCTCCTCTAGAGAGAAATTTGAGCCAATTTTGAACTCTGCTCTGAGAATTGCGCCGGGCCTTCCTCGCTGGACTCCCATACCGATTTTGCTTCGTGAGACCAACCCCCTCTCTGTTTCGAGTTTTCACGACCTGCAGAGGAGCTGCTATCTTATTCGTCATCTGTCTCCCGGTTCCCATTCTCCTATTTACTCTCTTGTGCATCCAGGAAATGATGACAATTCTGTTCTTGCAGCTCACCTGCGGGATACCCTTGACCGACATTGTGCCATGGAGCTTTCCTTGCCTTCTTCCTATGGATAACATTCGTTTCCATATCAACTCCTTTGACATTCAGAATAAGCTGTTACAGCCCGAACTTATCCGCCAACTTTTATCTACTTTCATGTCCACTTTGAGCGATAGTCACGTAATAGCTACTGACGCTTCAAATTCATATTCACAGACCTGCATTGCTTTTGGGATCTTCGACGGAACTTCGGTCATTCCAGCAGAATTAGCGATCTCAATTCTGTTTTCACTGCGGAAGCTTTGGCTATTGGCCTCGCTTTGGACTTTTCTCCTCAATCCGGCAAGCTTCTTCTTTCCGATAGCAGATCTGTTATCATGTGCCTTCATTCAATTAATCACAAGTCTCCTTGTGTGGTTACTCAGGTGTACAATAAATTAATAAGTCTTGGGCATCAGCTTTTATCGATTGACTTGGTCTGGATTCCTGGTCATATCGGCATTTACAGTAATGAGCTTGCTGACAAACTGGCTCGTACTCATACTCTGCAGACAGATCCGGTTTGTTGGATCTTCCCGGAAGACATCTGTGTTCGACATGGACGCCACCACAGTGAGGAGCAATCTAATGCTTGGCTTCTTGGAAAATATGGTTCTGATTTCCCTCACCTTACAAAAAGAAATTGGGAACATAGGAAATTGCTTCTCTCTAGGAGGGAGGAAGTTCTTCTATCTCGTCTCCGTACGAAATATCTTCCTACTCGGGCTTTACACCACAGGTACAATCTCTGCCAGTCTCCTTTATGTCCTACGTGTTTGACTCCATGCCATGACATTTGAGACATGCGAACACTATTTATTGATATGCAGGTGATATGCTGCGGAGCGTCATAAACAGTTTCAGAAACTTGGTATCTCTGGCTCTACCACCACCTTTTCTCAGCTGTGTGATCTGGCTGTGGGTTCTTTCAAGTTCGTCATTTGGTGTCATATCTTTTGAGTACCAATCGATTTTAAATTCGGGGTTTTCCCATTTTCTCTTCGTTCCTGTATTTGAATTTGCATTTTGTTGCGTATTATCACTGCTTCCATGGTTTAATAGAATCGTTTTTACTGGGGCTTCCGTGGCTTAGTGGTCAAAGCACCACGCCGCTAATCGCCTTGGAGGGTAGGAGGTTGTCGGTTCGAATCTCACTGGCTCCATTGCACACACTCTTTGTGTGGAGCCCCTGGCAGTATCTTGTGTTGTAAAATTTCCTTGTGCTATCTCGTCCCTGCCCACATAGCATGCATGGTCACAGTGACGTCACAGTGACGTCACTGTGAGTCACTGTGGTCACATCACATCTGTGACCAAAATGCCACCGCACAGTGACGTCACATTGTGACTGAAATGTGACGTCACAAATGTGACCAAAATGCCACCCCTCAGTGACGTCACATTGTGACTGAAATGTGACGTCACATCTGTGACCAAAATGCCACCCCTCAGTGACGTCACATTGTGACTGAAATGTGACCTTCTTAGAAAATTAAAAAATATATACAAAAATTCTTCAAAAGATCCCTCATAGCATGCATGGCCACAATGACGTCACTGCGAGTCACTGTGGTCACATCACATCTGTGACCAAATTACCACCACTCAGTGACGTCACATTGTGACTCAGATGTGACTTTCTTAGAAAACTTTAGAAAATTACAAAAATTCTTCAAACCATGTTATTTACTGGCAAAAAACTTGTTTTCTGGCATTTCAGAAGAATATTGTGCAATTGCTGTTATGTCACACGTTACATGCACTGCGTGTAACGTGTACGTCATATCACATATGTGAGATAAACCTCCCATCATATGAAACTAAGCACCCAGCAATGAATCTATCAGTGAAACTTCCATTTAAGGAAATTTCTCGTTACACTTAAATGCTTCGTTATGAAAAAAATATAGTTGAATAGAAATCCACGAAAACTCATGAAATTAGTATAGTAAGCTACAAATAAAAATGGAAGTATTATAAATGTTATAAAACTGTGTTTTAATTTGGATAGTAATTTTTTTTATGCAATATAGCCACATAAAAAAAATTCATTAGTATAATATCTAAAAAACCACGTAATAAAGGAAGGAAACAAAAACTGAATCGCAGCGTTCTATTTCTCGTTTTCTCGTGTATTTCAAATAGGAAAATTAAAAAAAATTGCAATATTACTTTGTGTGCGATCTCTTATGAAAGATACAATCATAAAAACTTTCGCATCTTTTTTAAGTATTCAGAGAATGGACCTATAATATTTTCATGGAATTAGAATCCCTTTCTTAGCATATCGAAAAATTTTCGCATTTTCCCCTTTTTATTTAAAAGATAAAATAAATACATAATTTCAATTCATACAATCCGCTGAAATATATTCACCAATCAATCTTAACAGCAATCTATCCTTTTGAATATTGTGCACTCACGGAAGTGCAACAAAATTTGCTAAGTAGAATTTTTTTTAATATGAATATTAATTTAAATGTTAATTTCGTTCTAAATGAAGGTTCAACAGAAAATTAAAAAGGTAGATAATTTCATTAAATATGGGCCTCGTTAAATGAAAGTTCCACTGTATTTCGAAACTAATTGAAAGTAAAATAGAAATGCGTGAAAAAAATTTTTTAACTCAAAATTTTAATTAAGGATACCTTCATAAAACTAATGCGCATGCGCATTCAACTTATAAATCTTCGAAACTCAAACAACCAAGAATAACAAAAAATCACCTGCTTAAAAAATATCGTTTGGCAACGACCAGAATAGTTGACACTAATGTATTTATTCTTTAGAATATTAGGCAGCTGCTCTAGTAACTTTGTTATGATGTTATGTGTGTATATTTAGTACGTAAGTTGAAAATTTTTAAAAAGTTATGCAGAAACGCTATCAGGTGACATTTTATATTAAATGTCGGTCCGAAAAAATACAATTTCAGTGGCGTTTCGTTAATATGAGCGAGCCAATGTCATTGTACTTCATTCGGACATTCCGACTTCGAAATTATCTTCCCTATTTGGATTATGAAACTGGAATTAGAGGATAATGCCGATAAGAAAGAGGTAAGAAAATGTTATTTTCCCTGTTTTTTTATAATGATTTCTGTTAATTTCGTAAAAAACATGTTATAAAAGGAATAAATATCATATTAATTTAACTTTTTTGAATTCACTTACCTTAGTAAATTCAATAAATTTAACATTTATTTTGTTGAAATACGGAACAGCATGTCAACGATTTGAAAATAGTTAATAATATTATTTTTAAAATGCACTTTAATCACATTTTTTAATTACATGGTTAAAATCACATTTTAATAAATTAAAAAATATACACATAATCAAAAGTTAACGTTATAATTAACATATAAAGGAGTTTGGGGTTGTTTAATTGTTGAAAATAGTGATAAATATACTACTTTATGCACTAATATTGCAAAAATACTTTTGTAAAACTTTTTTATTACCTTTCTGAATTTCCATAATCCCAAAAATTTGATAACTGTAATTCCATGACATTTATTATTTTAAACCATGTATCTAAAATAATTAAGATATTGATTTTGTGGTAATAACAATTATTGATTTTAAAAAATGAGATATTATCGCATTATTTTATGAATTTTTGATATCTTAATTGTTAAATTGTGTTGAAAATAACAATTTTGTTTCATTAGTATGTGTTCATTAAATCCTGGTTCTAAATAGACATAAAAACAATTACATGTACACTTTTGTGGGATGTACATTGCTGAAATTTTTAGTGTTTGATGTATTTCTATTATTTTCAATAAAATTTTGTCTGATATTGGGAAGTGAGACTGAGAATACTTAAATATTATTAATAGATTCATCTAATACAAAAAAAATGAAATCTAACAATTATAACTATTAATAAGGAAACTTTAAAAAAAAATTCCTTAAGGATGTCCTTTACCGGCACATCTATACTATATGACATATACAATATATATATATATATATATATATATATATATATATATATATATATATATATATATGAGTTTAATTACGAATTTAAACCGTGGTGTAATCATACATGCGCACAGGCCACTATAGTAAGAAAATAACTAAGCGTAATACTAGAACTAATTGCCTCATCTTCATTTGTACTCGATTTTCAAATAAAATCTGTATATTACGAATATTGCGCATAAACTTCATGTAGTTTTATCAAAAGATAATTCTATATTATATTTAACAGAATGATTTTAATTGGTAAATTAATCAAACGAATATTAATTTTCCAAAATGAGTAAAAAAGTATTTAGGTTTGGATTCGAACTAGAGACTCTCATTGTATGCTGGCAATGCTCTTCCAACAGAGCAACTTAGCACGCACAATTCACCCGGAGAAATATCATTATATATTCATACGAATAGTATGCATTCATCATACGGGTAGTTTGAAAAAAAATTAAAGTATTATTACATAGGGTTATATATAATAATGATAAGTATGCGTTCGTATTCACTGTTTGAATTGTGTGCATCAGATTCTTCCAGGATAGTTCAGTCGACAAAGTATTGAGAATTTGCGCGAAAGGCTGCATAGTTCGAATCCTGACCTGGACACTTTTTCAATCAGTTGGAAAATTACAACAAAAGATAATTAAAAGATACAGGGTGGATGCTCTAGTTTTGGCAACTGAACAAGTTTTGGCCACATTGGAATGATTTACCCTCTATTTAGGCTGTAAATTGATTTTAACAAATTATATGCATTCTTACTCCTTAATCTAACACTCTTTTATCATTTCCAATCCCATTTGTTTATTTTTTGATAAAAAATGACTTGCAAAAAAATTAAATGTGTAAAACTATAGTGTGCACTCACATATATTAAGGTTTTTGCTTAGGTAACAAGTTTTCATAATCTTTCAATATTAGGCATTTATCGAACTTTATTTGTTCTGAAACAATTTGCTATGAAGCTTTATGAAGTAGGCTTTCTCTCTGTTGCAATTTCATATTTAAATTAATTATTTTTACAGCTTAAAGTAGGGGTGGCCAAAACTGGTACTTTAAATTTGCTATGTGTACCAGTTATGGCCATGGTGTGGCCAAAAAGGACACAACATTATGCTCCACTTTTGGCCACAAGACTTATTATAGTGAAAATTTCAGCAATATATTTAGAAATGTTTTATGACTGCTAAATTTAAAAGTTCAATAAAATTACAGCATGATTTAGAGGTTTCTTGTATTTTTTCAAAACAAAATGAGGAAGCTGCATAACTTTTGCAAAATTTCAAGCACATGAATTTAGAAATAACAAATAATGTGAAAATCTTTACACTATAAATAGGATTCATTTTAACAAGTTTAAAAAAGACAATTCTGTACTCTTAAAAATGGTCTAGATTAAACACTGTTATAAGATAGCAAGTAAAATTATGGCTTTTCAAAATTCATTGTCAGCTTTTCAAGATGGTTAAGTTTTGTAGTATCTCGTTCTACCTTGCAACACAAGTTTACAGAATGGAGACCAGTTTTTACTATTTTTGAATCTCAAGTAATAGGGTTGTGCTATTTATGATGGCCAATTATCTATATGAGAGATATGGGCCGAAGAGAAGGGGGATGCCCTCTGTGAAGGTCTTTCTAAGATCCTAGCCCATATTTACACAAAGAAATCTAAGGTTTGAAGAAAACTAACTCCAAATGATTAGGCTGACAGGCAGCTAAGTACGAGGAATTAAAGTTAATAATCAGTTGAAAAAAAATGGATTTTAGAGATTGTCAAAATACTATTTCATGAAAAAATGGAATAATTTCAAGATTCTAGTCATATAACTGTAAATATTGGTATAGTATAACATATGATATATATAAATGAAAATATGCAAAATGTTAAAATAAGCTTTTTATGTCCTATAAGTCTTTTTCATGAATTAAATACATTTTTTGTTTTTAAATTTAAATGTTCAGTTAAAATCAGCTTAAGTATATTTTATTTGATGTTTTTATGATTTCATTTAAAAAATTGCAAATCTTTTTTATACAGCAAACAAATATGTGTGTGGTAAAACAGACTTTGCACAAAAATGCTTTATTTTTACTTATTATCAGTTAAAATGTTTGCAAAATTACAAGATATTAGGGTGTCCAAAACTGGTGGAAATTGAAACAAATTACTTAACGAGTTATTACTCACAATCTAAAATATTTGATAGAAAGTTATTATAATTAATAGAAAGCAACTAAATTTACTAAAGAATACTGTTATTGCGATTTAATATGCTTTATTCAGTCTAAAACTATAAAATTTCCATTTCAACTTTTCTCTTAATGTGGCCAAAATTGGAGCATCCACCCTATATATTTATAGACATCAGGATTATTGGTCAGAAATATTGGCAAGCTGTACAGTTTTAGATATGTGCTGGGATTTGTGGATATTAAAGCGAGTAAAAGTTTAAAAAAAAAAAGTTCAAAAAGATTAAACAGTTTGAGCAACATACTACAAAATGTGTGTCAGTTATAAATAAAATTGAAGCTATGCAATTTTCAGCATGTGGGGAAAAATGTATAAATATTTTTGTAAGGTAATATTTTTCAAATTTTGAAAGCAACACCAGAGTCGTAAGGCATGTGAGGTAAATCGAATTTTTAACTTTAATTTAGAAGAAAGTGTCCTTACTGCAGGTAACTATTTTATATATTATGCAGTATTTGTTCATAAATTGTCAATATATGATTTTAGGATTCAAACCCTATTTTAACAGGAACATGGCATGGAGTTATAGTTTCAGCAGATCCTGTTTCTTTTAAATTGTTAGAGAATTGTTAAGAAAAGTTAAATCGTCACAGAATCATCACAGTGTTAACGAAAGTTTTGTCACAAATGATCTACAGCGTGAGTCTAAAATAATGGGACAAACTTTAAGGGAGGTGGTAGAGCTCACTATAATAAATAACTAGCGGCCTTCGCCCGCTACGCTGGTCGGTTTATCTAAAGAAATCTTGAAGAAGTAGTTAGATAAGGTTCAGACATACATTAAAAAAAAAAGCAAGTCGATCATTCAAAAAACGTTGGGAAATATCAAATATTTACTGTAATTTTTTAAGAAAAACCAAGTTTCGAAAAAAAAATTAAATCGAAAAAAAAATTACACTGACATATTAATGCAAGGAAATTTTCCCAGAGAGAAAATTCGCCTTGAATACAATATTTCAAATTCTTTTAATTGCTTATAGGCGTTAATGCCAACATAGTGAAAAAAAATTCCATGCTGGGAATCGAACCCGGGCCATCAGTATGGCGCACTGACGTTCTACCGACTAAACCACATGGAACGACAGCCAGCTTGAAACTTTCTCATACTTAAGTAGACTGGCGAAAACATAACGATAGCGCGTTTTAAAATCGCACAGTGACATCTATTGGATTTTATATGTACTAAAAAACGTTATGTACTAAAAAACGTGAGCAGCGCACCTAATAGTTTCTTTTGTTTCTTTTTGTTACTTTTTTGTCTGTTGTCCGATTTTGATGAAACAAAGCCTATACACTGCCCGGGAGTGTGCATTCTTCATTAGTGAAAACCGCATAAAAATCCATTCAGTAGTTACGAAGATAACCTCGAACAAACAGACAGACAGACAGACAGACAGACAGACAGACAAAAAATTCAAAATTTTTTTTTGTGTTTCATTGGTTTTCTTTTATCGCCCTGACTCCATTTTTGTCAATTATCTTCAATGTACAGACACACCGGGTCCTACTGTTTTATTATATGTATAGATTATGGCATAGAAATGTATGACTGGAAGTGACGCGTTAAAACGCCACACTAGTCACTGCAAAAGACACGGATTATAATGTTAAGCGTATGGGAGCGCTATTTTCAAAATATCTCGCTAAAATTTTAATATTTTCACATATTTTTTTTCCATAGGATAGCTGAGGACGACCTGCAACTGGGCTGGTTTTTACTTTTTTGATTTTGGTTACAGATTAAAAGAATAATACTTTAACTTTCAGAACCAGTTTAAATCGGTTCTAAAACTAAAACTATTGTAATATAAAAAAAATAACCAAAATCGAAAAAGTAAAAATTAGCCCGGTTGTGGATCGTCCTCAGCTATCCTATGGAAATAATATCATGTAAAATATTGAAATTTGAGCAAGATATTTGAAAACAACGCCCCCCCCATAGACTTAACATTATCATCCGGGTCTTTTTTGGTGACTGGTGTAGTGTCTTGACGGGTCACTTCCGGTCATATATTTCTGTGCCATCATTATTTGTTATATAGTGAGTCCTACCGCTCCCTCAAAGTTTGTTCCATGATTTTGGACTCACCCTGTATTTCACAATTTGGTCACAATGTGACTTGAAAGCATTGTCACTTTCGTCAAAATTTCGTCACAATTTTAATGACAAAATCGTCACAAATGACACACTTTTCACAAATTGGTCACATTGTGACGTTACAAAGTGGTCACAATGTGACGCCACAAACAAGCTCTAAAACGGCCATAACGACTTCACATTTTAGTCACAGTGACTTCACATCGACGTCACGTGACGTCACATCGACGGTCACAAAGTCACAGTGTGACTTCACAACGACGTCACCGTGACGTCACCATGTCTTACGGGTTACAAGCAGGCTTCATGTCGAGTACATAAGTCAGATCCCACCCCGTAAGACATGGTGACGTCACGGTGACGTCGTTGTGAAGTCACATTGTGACTTTGTGACCGTCGATGTGACGTCACGTGACGTCGATGTGAAGTCACCGTGACTAAAATGTGAAGTCGTTATGGCCGTTTTAGAGCTTGTTTGTGACGTCACATTGTGACCACATTGTGACGTCGCAATGTGACCAATTTGTGAAAAGTGTGTCATTTGTGACGATTTTGTCATTAACATTGTGACGTAATTGTGACGAAAGTGACAATGCTTTCAAGTCACATTGTGACCAAACTGTGAAATACAGGGTGAGTCCAAAATCATGGAACAAACTTTGAGGGGGCGGTAGGACTCACTATAGCAAATAATGATGGCACAGAAATATATGACCGGAAGTGACCCGTCAAGACGTTACACTAGTCACCAAAAAAGACCCGGATGGTAATGTTATGTCTATGGGGGGGTGTTGTTTTCAAATATCTTGCTCAAATTTCAATATTTTACATGATATTTTTTCCATGGGATAGCTGAGGACGATCCACAACTAGGCTAATTTTTACTTTTTCGATTTTGGTTATATTTTTTTTATATTACAATAGTTTCAGTTTTAGAACCGGTTTAAACTGGTTCTGAATTATTGTGGGCTCTTAATCTGTAACCAAAATCAAAAAAGTAAAAACCAGCCCAGTTGCAGGTCGTCCTCAGCTATCCTATGGAAAAAAAATATGCGAAAATATTAAAATTTTAGCGAGATATTTGAAAATAGCGCAATGGAACGATATTTTCGCATCTTTTTTTTTCCCATACACTTAACATTATAATCCGTGTCTTTTACAGTGACTAGTGTGGCGTTTTAACGCGTCACTTCCAGTCATACATTTCTATGCCATAATTATTTATTATAGTGAGCTCTACCACCTCCCTTAAAGTTTGTCCCATTATTTTAGACTCACGATGCAGATCGTTTGTGACAAAACTTTCGTTAACACTGTGATGATTCTGTGACGATTTAACTTTTCTTAACGATTCTCTAACAATTTAAAAGAAACAGGATCTGCTGAAGCTATAACTCCACGCCATGTTCTGTTAAAATAGGGTTTGAGTCCTAAAATCATATATTGACAATTTATGAACAAATACTGTATAATATATAAAATAGTTACTGTGATGTAGAATCACATATAGTATTCTTAAATTTTACATTTTTCTAAATTACATTTAAAACTAATCTTTAATTATATAGCTATTTTATCTTAACGCTTATTTTCGATCCCACAATAACTTTCCGTTCAAAAGAAAAGAAAGAAAAACATCTAGCATCTGCATTATTACTGAAAAACGGCTGTCAGATAAAGAGAATTCATTAAGATGCGTATTTCACCCTTGCTGGAAACAAATAAAAAAAGAATAAAGTTCGAATGTGTTTGCGGTCAGTGAAATTTCATTTTCCTCTCTGTGTAATTTTAAGTCTAACTTATTCGTTGCATATGAGTCTTTTTATGTACATAATGGTTGTTTTGTCTTATGAGAACATTTTCCCAAAATATGCTCCTAACGTACGAATTGGCAGTCGGATTCCTTTTTGGCGTATTTTTCAGGACTGCTGTTTTCTGGTTGCCCTGCTATTAAATTCAAAATCCTTTTATTGTTTCAGCGTAACAGACAATTTTGCGTAGATGATATCAGTCATTTTTCATATGCTTAATATCGCCAATTGTGTGATGCCAATGTGTGAATTTTTCAGTGAGGAATTAATTGCCTCCCTCTCGCTTCATGAACTCAGTCATGTGAAGACTGTTTTCTTAAAAAATGCGTTCAGGCACCATCCCTAACTTTTCTGTATGAAACCCTTAAATTTTGAAGTTTACTGCAAATAAATAATTTTTCTTAAAGAGCATTTATTGTCTTAAGCGATCATAGCCTATAACTAGCGAATGCATTTTTTAAAAGGAACCTGGTAAATATACTTAAAAATACAGATCTACAGCATATAAATTTATGGTGCCTAACACCAGGCATTCGCAATTTTTTAACGTCAAGGGATGGTGCCTGCTTTTAGTTGCCTGCTTTTAGTTGCCTGTTTCATATTTGCTTGAAAGTTTAGTTTCTGGACTATTTATTAGTAGTTATCTAGACTATATCTGGACTATTATCTGGACTATTTATCTGCCTGAGTAGTATGACATTATCTTATTCATTGGATGTTTACATGATTTTTGAAAGCCTATTCCCCCGACAGATGACTATCTATTACGTTTTCGGAATATAGACTATTAGATATTACGAGTGTTCTTAGTTCATAGACTATCGTTTGCGGTGCCTATAGAATGCGGACTGTCGCTGCCGGATTTTCCCCTGATGGATCGCATTGGAGTTCTTTCCCGGCGCCGAACCATTATTCATGTTGGATGCGGCTGATTTTTCTGATCGAAAAAAATTTCATGAGGCTCAGCGTAAAGAACTCCTGCTCGTTAACGCCTGCTCCTCCCGATGTACGCCTAAGAATCTGCGGTAGACTGTTGTGACTCCTATTTCGCCTCCGATAATCTCGCAGCCTTGCTTTTGGCAATATAGTGCATTTTATTTCTACTTTGTGTACTTCAGAAGTTTTTATTTACTTCAGAAATGGATCGAATGCTGCAGTGTGATCAGTGCTACGGATTTTCATGTGTGGGCTCCAATTTAACCGGCATACACAGATGTGCTTTTCGCACTGGATTTGATGTGTCTGTGATGGTCAACGTCCAAATATTGCATTTCTTCAAAATTAAAAAAAAAAAAAAAAAAAAAAAAAAAAAAAAAAAGAGAAAGAAAATGTACAAAATAAATAAGCATCTGCGGTATAAAATGTGAGTACGAGAAAATATATGCATTTTATATTTTATGTTTTTAATGCTCAATCTCTATTTTAATTACATGACTTTTTTGTTATTATTTTAGAATAATATGATGAGTGATTTTATTTCAATTATTGTTTATTATGCATTGTTTTCTCATGCTCATATTTATTTTCGTGAATAATATTAGTTAGAAGTTTTCTTAGATTACGTCGAAATATTTCATAGTTTTACAAATGCTATTTAAGAAATAAGACGCCAAATATGAGAACATGATAAAAAGGATATTTTTCATATAACTAAGTATCTATCAACTGTGCACTCTTACTGAAATTCCATTCAAAGTATTAAGACAATCTTAAAAAAAAAGAATTCAGAATATTGACTTCATAAATCGTATTTTTTTGGATGATTGTGCTAAAGAAAAAAATCTATTATTTTACTTATTTTCTTTAAATATTACATTTTTATTTACTTTGCAATGCGATTCTTTTTGAACTATTACAATCTGACATTCATATGTATACATTTACAGTTTTATATATTTCTTTACCTGATTTTATAAGAGGATTAAAAAAAAAAAAAAAAAAAAAAAAAAAAAAAAAAAAAAAAAGAGGTTAAAGGTAAGTTAATGGTGCATCTAAAACATTCATGTTTCCAGATAAATAAGAGAGAATGTTTTTGTGTCAGACTATTATTTTTGCATGTTAGGAAAGTTAAAAAAAAATATGAAGAAAGATAAATATGAATACTTGTAATAAATAAAGATGTATGCACCTCTCTAGATATTTGACACTGCCTTCATCTTGAGATACATAAAATTGTATCATTTCAATTATATTTTATTATGCTTTGAAAATTCCATAATCAAAGGGTAAGTTATGTTTTGCTGTGTTTCTATTGAGTATTATTTACAGACAATACTTTATTTTTAGATTTGTACTTAAAAGTAGTAATCACTTTCTTTATTGCGTAATTCAATATATGTAATCAATATCTTTAAATGATCTTGCCTATTGATTATATCTATGTAGGTAGAGCTATTTCTTGCAGCTAAATATTACAGAATTTTTTTGTTTCTTTATTCTGAGTATATAAAGAATACAACTGTTTTATAACATATAATATTTAAACTTACTACACGCATGATTATTCTTCATCAGTAATTATAACATTATAAGAACTTTCATTTTAAAGGTTATTTCATAAAAATATATCTAGGTAATTTTCTTGAAATAACATAGTATTTCTTAGACATTTATTTGATACAAAATGGTACAAATGGTACTAACAACTTTATTTTTATTAATCAATGTGTGTATTTGTTTTATTATATAGGTGTGTCTTTTAGATATTTGTGTATAGATATCTTATTTTTAATGTTCATAACATATAAGTGGTTTCATTAAGTGGTATATCACGTCATACCATTATAAAAATATTTTATGTGTTGTCATGTTGACAAATTTAGAAATATAATGAATGAGGCGAGAAGCTTAAATTTGTTTTCGCACGTCATACCATTATAAAAATATTTTATGTGTTGTCATGTTGACAAATTTAGAAATATAATGAATGAGGCGAGAAGCTTAAATTTGTTTTCGCTTATGGTAAATTTTCACTTGCTTTTTTTTACTAAACTTTAAATTATTGACAGCAATTAGACATTGCATAATTTATATTTTAAAATATTTTCGCAAATATAATATGCTTTTATATTTGGAGATGTCATATGTGAAATATCATATTTTCTTTAGTTATATTATCTCAACCTGTCACAAGCTTTCCTCTTAACATTTTAATGCCTGCTCGAGTCATCAATATTATTATTAATAATAACAGGAAGAGAGATTTTATTTATTTCATTAATGCAATTAAAACATATAACGTACCAGTATATATTTTAAGTCAATTGTATGCCGTGTTGTTGCATACCAGCACACATTTTTAGATGTGAAATCTCAGTATTTTTAAATTTCAGTTAATATTTTTATTTTTGTTTCTAATATTTAGTGACTGTTTTCGATAGATTTCTTCTTGCATTGTGTTATTTTCTAGAGGTAGCACAATGCCAAGAATGTTTTTCCTGAAGGGTTTCTTTTCCTTTTGGGGGTAAGTTGGCCACTTACCTACGAAAAGGGAGAAAATGTTTGTCTTCATTTACAAAATTCATTAATTCATTTTTTAAAATTTACTATTATTCGACACTTTGCTAAATTCTCACCGTTTTTTTTCATGTGCAGAGCATTTTTAATTTTTTATTTATTTAGGCATGTCATTACTGATGAATGGTCTCGCGCGACCTCGCGATTTTCAAATTAATTCGTTAGAATATGTTTCACAGTAGATTTCCTTTTTCTTGCAACTCTTGTACATATTTGTTGTGGTTTCATATTCAACCTGGCTTTACATGCATACACATACTTACACTTCATTCTCACAAGATTATTTTTGGTTATGGTTCAAAGATAACACTCGCCTTGGTTGAATTCAGTCATAATTTTTATGTACTTCTGTAATATTTTTCTACATACTGTGTCATGATCACATTTCTTTTATTTTACTCTGCAGACAAAAAAACTAGTTTGTTTTACATAATTTTACACTCATTCATGCTGGTTGGTTTACGGTTAGGAACAGGCATGTTTTCCTCTTTTGAAGTTTAAATTGTTATAAATACACATTATTTACATCTTCAATTATTTTAAACACGTCATATAATGTATTAGTTCCTGGTACACATAAGAATTTTGTTCATAGAAAAAACACAAGAGTTCATCGCACATTCTTTGTTCATTGATATTACACTAGTTCATCGCTTTACTTTCCATTCTTGTTGTACATGGGGAACTAGTTACATTCATTTTTTTTTAAACAAAAAAATCGCTTTCTTCCTGGTCATTTTAGTTCGCCGAATAAACAACTTAGTTCATAGCATATTTACATGATTAATTATAGAAATTCTACACAGTAGTTCATCGATTTTTTTTTCCACTTTGGTTCATAGAAGATTTACACGTTTAGTTATAGAATTTTACACGTTAGTTCATCGATGTTTTTCACATTAGTTCATAGAGATTTTATACATGTGTTCAGTCATGTCGTACGTTGTAGTTCATAGAGATGTACACTTTAGTTCGTTGAAGTTTTATATTATTATTCATAGATTGTTTACACATTAGTTCAATGAAAATACACATCTTTGTTCATAGAATATGTAACACATTACTTCTTAGAAAGTAAACCACATTTTAATGTACATTATCTTTAAGATATAATTTGGAACCTCTTTTTAATTATTTTTGTTAGATAAAACAGTAGTTTTTTTAATGTATTTTTTCTAAAAATCCATACAACACTCAGGAAACTGCCAGCACATACGTTAAGGATTTTAATATAGGAAATAAATTATAATATGTACATGCCTTTCCACATACATTTTTCTTTACTGATAAAATTTGACTGATTGGACGCGGATGGTGACTCGATGCTAATTATATCATTTCACAAAATGATTCTTCTCAAAATATTATAGTACATCTTTAAAATTGGACATGTTTCTGATACAATATTATTTTGGTTGTTGTCACTAGTTAGATATACTTTTATCTTTAAAAATATATATGCTAGAACAGGTATGACCATTACATCATTTGTACTTTCCTCTATTTTAAATGACACTTTAAATTTTCACACATTTAAGCTTTTAGAAATACATGCACTTACTGCAGTTTGTTTAGATCACCATGTACACACAAAAATATTGTAAGCATTTTTATTATTTTACAATAATCACAATTGTTTTGGCATGACTCTTAGCTATACCTTAAACATCAAGAGTATTTAAATCGAGGAAGTTAAATACTTTTACAGTTTTAATAGTACATATTTGTCACATTTGATATTCCGGTAATATTTTATGCCTATATACTTAATTTTTAACCTTTTGCTAACCATAGTATTCGACAGTTTTTTTTTTCACATCACACATAAATCATAGTTAAAACACGTAGTTCACTGTAGCTGGTTTAGAGTTTAACCAGAGTTTCTTTTTACATAACACATGTAGTTCATTGAGACAAGTTAACCCTTATTCATTGAGTTGTTTAATGATTGTTAATTCATTAATTACGTAATTGAATGTCACTCATTGGTAGGTGTTTTTGGGTTCTTGTACACATACTGTCTGTTTCTAACGTTAGCAAAAAAAAAAAAAAAAAAAAAATCCTAATTTGTTTTTCTACACAATCGCGAGAGCGTTGCTTGGCATGCGGCAATGGTATTTACAATGGTATTTTAGTTATGGCTTTTCAAAATTCATTGTCAGCTTTTCAAGATGGTTAAGTTTTGTAGTATCTCGTTCTACCTTGCAACACAAGTTTACAGAATGGAGACCAGTTTTTACTATTTTTGAATCTCAAGTAATAGGGTTGTGCTATTTATGATGGCCAATTATCTATATGAGAGATATGGGCCAAAAAAGAAGGGAGATGCCCTCTGTGAAGGTCTTTCTAAGATCCTAGCCAATATTTACACAAGGAAATCTAAGGTTTGAAGAAAACTAACTCCAAATGATTAGGCTGACAGGCAGCTAAGTACGAGGAATTAAAGTTTAAAATCAGTTGAAAAAAATGGATTTTAGAGATTGTCAAAATACTATTTCATGTGAAAATGGAATAATTTCAAGATTCTAGTCATATAACTGTAAATATTGGTATAGTATAACATATGATATATATAAATGAAAATATGCAAAATGTTAAAATAAGCTTTTTATGTCCTATAAGTCTTTTTTATGAATTAAATATATTTTTTGTTTTTAAATTTAAATGTTCAGTTAAAATCAGCTTAAGTATATTTTATTCGATGTTTTTATGATTTCATTTAAAAAAATGCAAATCTTTTTTATACAGCAAACAAATATCTGTGTGGTAAAACAGATTTTGCACAAAAATGCTTTATTTTTACTTATTATCAGTTAAAATGTTTGCAAAATTACAAGATATTAGGGCGGCCAAAACTGGTGCAGGGGTGGCCAAAACTGGTGCAAATTGAAAGAAATTACTTAACGAGTTATTACTCACAATCTAAAATATTTGATAGAAAGTTATTATAATTAACAGAAAGACAACTAAATTTACTAAAGAATACTGTTATTGCGATTTAATATGCTTTATTCAGTCTAAAACTATAAAATTTCCATTTCAACTTTTCTCTTAATGTGGCCAACACTGGAGCATCCACCCTATATATTTATAGACATCAGGATTATTGGTCAGAAATATTGGCAAGCTGTACAGTTTTAGATATGTGCTGAAATTTGTGGATATTAAAGCGAGTAAAAGTTTTTTTTTAAAAAGTTCAAAAAGATTAAACAGTTTGAACAGCATATTACAAAATGTGTGTCAGTTATAAATAAAATTGAAGCTATGCAATTTTCAGCATGTGGGGAAAATATATAAATATTTTTGAAAGGCAATATTTTTCAAATTTTAAAAACAACACCAGAGTTGTAAGGCATGTGAGGTAAATCGAATTTTTAACTTTAATTTAGAAGAAAGTCTCCTTACTGCAGGTAACTATTTTATATATTATACAGTATTTGTTCATAAATTGTCAATATATGATTTTAGGACTCAAACCCTATTTTAACAGAACATGGCGTGGAGTTATAGCTTCAGCAGATCCTGTTTCTTTTAAATTGTTAGAGAATCGTTAAGAAAAGTTAAATCGTCACAGAATCATCACAGTGTTAACGAAAGTTTTGTCACAAACGATCTGCATCGTGAGTCTAAAATAATGGGACAAACTTTAAGGGAGGTGGTAGAGCTCACTATAATAAATAATTATGGCATAGAAATGTATGACTGGAAGTGACGCGTTAAAACGCCACACTAGTCACTGTAAAAGACACGGATTATAATGTTAAGTGTATGGGAGCGCTATTTTCAAATATCTCGCTAAAATTTTAATATTTTCGCATATTTTTTTTCCATAGGATAGCTGAGGACGACCTGCAACTGGGCTGGTTTTTACTTTTTTGATTTTGGTTACAGATTAAAAGCCCACAATAATTCAGAACCAGTTTAAACCGGTTCTAAAACTGAAACTATTGTAATATAAAAAAAATATAACCAAAATCGAAAAAATAAAAATTAGCCTAGTTGTGGATCGTCCTCAGCTATCCTATGGAAAAAATATCATGTAAAATATTGAAATTTGAGCAAGATATTTGAAAACACCCCCCCTCCCCCATAGACATAACATTACCATCCGGGTCTTTTTTGGTGACTAGTGTAGCGTCTTGACGGGTCACTTCCGGTCATATATTTCTGTGCCATCATTATTTGCTATAGTGAGTCCTACCGCCCCCTCAAAGTTTGTTCCATGATTTTGGACTCACCCTGTATTTCACAATTTGGTCACAATGTGACTTGAAAGCATTGTCACTTTCGTCACAATTACGTCACAATGTTAATGACAAAATCGTCACAAATGACACACTTTTCACAAATTGGTCACATTGCGACGTCACAATGTGGTCACAATGTGACGTCACAAACAAGCTCTAAAACGGCCATAACGACTTCACATTTTAGTCACAGTGACTTCACATCGACGTCACGTGACGTCACATCGACGGTCACAAAGTCACAATGTGACTTCACAACGACGTTACCGTGACGTCACCATGTCTTACGGGATGTATGTTGTTCGTTGTTACTTTGCGCCTCGCGCAAACAATAATATTTTTTAAGCTATTGCATAGCTTTTATCGCGGACTTTGAGCGCGGCGGCCGAATGTAGAAATTCCGTAACGAAAAAAAACCTAACACTCGGCTAACGCCGTTTCAGTTCGGCAGCCTTCGGCATGGTATCCTTCGGTAGACTTCGCCAGACATTGACGCGGTATTTTTCAGATATTTAAAGGGTATCAAGTCTCAAACTTATATTTCTTATTTCAGTTACTATAAATCTATAGTTTCAATAATAAAAATTCCTGATAGAATGTGTATAGAAAAGAATCGTCTTAAGATAAAATAAGCTAGGATAATGTAGCTTTTGGTGATTGGAGACCCGCCCAATGCTGAGGATTGAAAAATTTACAATGCTTATAACTCGCAATGTAATTTTCGTAGCGCGGCCAAATTTTGTTTGGTAATTTATTATGAGACAGTGTTACTTTTGGTGACAGGTGACCCCCCCACGTTGAGGGTCGAAAAATTTAAAATGCTTATAACTCGCAATGTAATTTTCGTAGTGCGGCCAAATTTTGTTTGGTGATTTATTATGAAACAGTGTTAATTTTTGGTGACAGGAGACCCCCACGGTGAGGTAGAGGTCTGCACGGGCCGGAAATTCCAGGCCCGGCCCGTAGGAAAGTTATTTTGGCCCGGCCCGTTGTAAAACTCAAAAGTTCGGCCCGGGCCCGGCCCGTTTAAGTTTTTATATTTTAGGCCCGGCCCGGCCCGTTTAAGTTTAAATTTTAGGCTCGGCCCGGCCCGTACAAAAATAAGCGAAAACAGGCCTGGCCCGTTTTGGCCCGTTACAATTTCTACGATTTCTAAAAAATTCAGATTTTTATCATATAACTAATATTCTTTTAAAGAATACTGCATACATATCTATGGAATGATTTTACAGTATATTTTACAGCAAATACTCATTAACAACAATAATGATTACTTAGATTCTTAGGCTTTCAACATTCGAATAAAGATTCATTAAAAAGTTAATGTGGCTTAGAATAAAAGAAAAAAGAAAGAAAGCTAAAAACTTCGTTAATTTTGAAGCTGTTTAATAAAAGAAGATTTATAAATATATTTCTATATCATTTTATTATAGATTTCAAATCCAAATTTATTCTTAAATTCAAAGAAGCTCCTTTCTGACACATTTCTAAATTCATTTTTTTCCCTCAGAAACGCATAAGATTAGCAGATATCTTTATTCAGAAACTATATAATCGAATGGCGTTATCCATTTTTTGATACAAGCAATTTAAGAATACTGCAAACAAATAAAATACTGTCATAATTAGCGTTTTGAATAGAATTTCCGGAAGCAATAGCACGGGAAGGGAGAAAAACTTGCAATAATTTGAGAAACTATTGTATCTCAACAAGGTTATACAAGTATTTTATTTACCAAAAATGAAAAACACTATTCGATTCCAAATCCTTTCAATAGTTAGGCTTATCACTTTTATACTTTTACAATTTAAAATTAATCAGAAAATGTGTCAAACATTCGCATTATTGAGAAATTAATTTAAAAATCATCAAGAAGTATATATCCGAAGACTAAGCTAACATAAGTTCTTTATCGCTGTTAATAATTTTACAAATCACGTTTTCTGCCAATAATTAAGACCGGTCCGGCCAGTCTATATGTAGAAAAATATTGCAAGCGTGATCTCGGATCGGCATGAGTCGGCTAAAAAAATATTAAAACGGGTTACACATAATGTAATTCTCCGATGCCGATACACTGTGCATTTTTATATTGATGCTGTCAAACTAGTATGGCCACATTTATACTTATTCTCGTTAAAACCATTTTCGTTGAAAATAGCTCATATTTTATAGTTTTTGCTGAAATCTTCAGAACGGGCCGGTAGGCACGAAAATTTTTTTTATGGTCCCGGCCCGGCCCGTTCTGGCCCGTTCAATTTTTTTTGCCGCCCCGGCCCGGCCCGTTAGAAAATTCGAAACGATTCCGCCGGCCCGTGCAGACCTCTACGGTCAGGGTCGAAAAATTTAAAATGCTTAAACTCGCGATCTACTTTTCGTATCGCGGCCAAATTTTGTTTGGTAATTTATTGTGAGAGAGTGTTAATTTTTGGTAACAGGAGACCCCCCCATGGGGAGGGTCGAAAAATTTAAAATGCTTATAACTTGCGATCTAATTTTCGTAGTGCGGCCAAATTTTGTTTGGTAATTTATTATGAGACAGTTTTAATTTTTGGTGACAGGAGCCCCCCCCCCCCCCCCCCACGGTGAGAGTCGAAAAATTTAAAATGCTTATAACTCGCAATCTAATTTTCGTATCGCGGCCAAATTTTGTTTGGTAATTTATTATGAGAGAGTGTTAATTTTTGGTGACAGGAGACCCCTCCACGGTGAGGGTAGAAAAATTTAAAATGCTTATAACTCGGAATCTAATTTTCGTAGCGCGGCCAAATTTTGTTTGGTAATTTATTAAGGTATTGCATAGCTTTTATCGCGGGCTTTGAGCGCGGCGAAAGAATCTAGAAATTCCGTAACGAGAAAAAAAAACGTAACACTCCTGCTAACGTCGCTTCAGCTTGGCAGACTTCGGCACGGTATCCTTCGGTAGACTTCGGCAGACATTGACGCGGTATTTTTTCAGATATTTTGAGAATATCAAGTCTCAAACTTATGTTTTTTATTTCAGCTACCATAAACGTATAGTTTCAATGATAAAAATTCCTGATTAATCTACATGTATTGTAAGATAATAAAAATATTTTAAACGATATTAACTTCTCATTTATTCAATAAAAGAAAAAAAATTGTTATCGGTCATCACGCTCAAAAAGTGTAACTTGAATTAATATCAAAGACAAAAAAAAAATGCATAAATAAAAAATAAATAATTAATTATAATTGCATAAGTTGATAAAAAATGCTTTTCAATAGCTTTACCGCGGCAGTCCCCGAATGCCGCACGTATTTTTCTTTACATTTTGAATTTGCTAGAACTTTTTTTGAACTGAAAACTGCAGAATGTATTTTATTAAGATATTATATTGCAGAAAAGATATGTAATGTGTACAATAATGTCATTTTTTGTATTGTAAAAATTAATATATATGCTGTTTATACGTTTTGTGCTTAAATTTACTACGAAGATATGAAAATTTATTTTCTTAAAATATAGAATTAGCTTGATCTCCCCTATACATGATAATAGGTAAGCTTGATGGATTCATGCTGTAGTTAAGACATTTTAATTTTGAAAATGAATACTGATAATTTACATATTAGTATAAATAATATTGAAGACTTATTTTAAAAAAAGCGATAGATTGAATATTATTTTGTCATCCAACTGCTGAGACATTTTATTATTTAAGAAGTAGTACAAGATAATGGAACTGATTAAACGATTACGTACTCCATTAAGAAGCGCTTTTGCGCGAATCGCTAATTTATTTGAGAATAAATTAAATGATGAAAATAAAGATATTGAAGAAATTGAGATTTTATATGCTCAATTAGAAGAAAAATGGGTAAATCTAGAACCAAAAGAAAAAGAAATGTTAAATCTTTTTTAAACGATAAATCATGTATGCAAGAAAACGGAATACGAAAGTTTTAGCTTGTATGAAGAAAAATTTATTAAATTAAAAAGGAAAGTTCAAAAGATTTTGAAAGTTTCTGAAACTGAAAATATTACGAAACAGAAATTTAAACTTCCTAAGATAGAATTTAAATCATTCGGGGGAGATATTAAGGAGTGGTTGACCTTTTGGGCTCAATTTGAATAGAAGCATAACGATGATATCGCGAAAGAAGATAAAGTACTTGTTAGTCAGTACTTGTTTCAAGCAACGCTTAAGGGTTCTAGGGATAGAGAAATAGTCGAGTCATACCCTGCTACTGGTGATAGTTATAAAGATGTCATTGAATGTTTAAAGGCTCGTTTTGGTCGCACTGATATGTTAATTGATGTGCATATACGAGAAGTACTTGCTTTAATGATGAATAATACAACAAGAAAAGGTCCAAGCATTCCTCTTTTTAAATTATACGACAAAACTGAAATGTATTTAAAGTCATTAAAAATGTTCGGTGTTTCAAGCGAACATTATTCTTCAATTCTTTATCCATTGATTGAGTCGTCTTTGCCTGTTGAAATATTGAGAATTTGGAAAAGAAATTTAAATTCCATTACCTTAAATTCAAAAGATGAAAGTAAAAATCAGTTAGATTCTTTGATGAAATTTTTGCAGCACGAAATCGAAAGCGAAGAAAAAGTCCGTTTGGCTAGAAGTGGGTTTAATCTAGAAAGTGTAAACAAAAAAATTCATACTGCGCCAAGTAGGCGAGAAAGGAATGTTCCAACGGCTACGGAATTACATAATTCATGGAAAATGAAAAGGGAAACGTGTATTTTTTGTAACAAGTCACATTTAAGTACCGAATGTAGATACTCTAATAGTTTATCTCATGAAGATAAAAAACAAATATTGATGAAAAAGGGGGCTTGTTTTAAATGTTTAGAAACAAGAAAACACACATCACGATTTTGTATAACGAAATTATCACCCAGTTATTGCGGTAAATTACATTTTAAAATAATGTGTGCAACGAAAAATGATAATGGAAACCCGATTACAGAAAAGTCAGATATTGAAATTAAAAAGGACAATAATTAGCATAAAAGCCAAAAAAAGCAACATAACGAGATGAAAGACCAGTCAGGAGATAGACCTGAAACAAATGCAGTAGAACATGCTCATATATGGTATGCGACGTAATAGGAGGAGGTGCTACGGAGGATAAAGCACAGAGGTGATTCAGAAATTTGATGAAATTTATTGCACTGTGTAAAGTGATTTCAACGACGTTTTTTACTAACTTTTGTCTTTTGTATGATATGGCCAAGAGGTAATCCAGGAGATGTCATCTGGATGACCTTACACGAGGTCAAATCATTGGGAAGTTGGAAGAAGGTCGAAGTGTGACAAGTGTGACACAAGAGTTCCTTATGGCTCACAGAATTGTTTCACGAGCCTGGAATGCATTTCGAACGAGTGGATCAGCTGTCCGAGCAATCAGCAATGATCTCCCACGAACAACAACGACAGCAGGGGACCATTATACTGCCGTAAAGGCAAAAATAAACAATCGGCAGAACGCTGTAGTAATTGCAAAGCAGATGGAGTAGATTATTGGATTTCGGATATCAAGTTTTACCATGGTTAGAAAGTTGCATAAAGTTGATCTATATGCACGACGACCATTACGGTGTATACAATTAACGCCTGCTCATCGGAGAAGCTGGTTTCTGCGGTGCAAGAAACAACGGAAATTGACACAACAGAAGTGGGCTTGATAACTCTATACGGATGTGAGTCGATTTAGTGTGACGAGCGATTCTGGAATTTTACACATTTGGAAAGAACAGGAAATACGTAATCCCCCTCCAACATCATCGATAGGAACCGTTTTGGGGGTGCCGGAGTTGTTGTTTGGGGTGGTATGATGCTTGGTAGTCGTACGAGCATCCACGTCTTTCAAGGAGGTTCAGTTTCTGGTGCCCGCTATTGCGCCGAGATTCTCTTGCCTCACATGCGACTGTTTCAAGGTGCTGTGGGTCCAGACTTCCTCTTCATGGACAACAACACTCCCCTCATTGTAAAGTGGTTCTCGAAGAGGCTCTTAGAGACTGAAGATATTTAACATATGGATTGGCCTGCAAGATCTCCGGGACTGAATCATATTGAACACATGTGGGATCTTCTCTGAAAACACTTGGCATCACTTGACTACACTGTAAAAAAAATTCAAGAGGTTACTAAAAATTTTTTAGTAAATTTGTATTCCACAGAATTTTTTAGTAACCATTACAAACTTTTTTTTTGCAGGTGAAACAAGCATTTCTTTTGTAAACTGAACAAAAGAATATTTTGTATAACTAACTTAAATTTTTTTAGTATGAGCCACCAAGCAAATTTTAGTAATAGCTCCAAAATTATTTTTAATAACAATTACGTGCGTCCGAAGGGCAGGAGCTTCCTTCGAGCTGCATCCAGACTTCTGAAGCGATAGATTTTCGACAAAAACGCAATAGATGGCAGCACCAAACATTGCTACCAGCTCCAACAGGAAATTCATAACCCCTTTATTATAGAGTACTTACACTACATACATTCGGGGAGCAGTCCAGTATTGAACCCGGGACCTTTTAGCCTGGAGTCCGTTACTGTAACCACTATGCTATCGAGGCCACGCCAAGTGAGTTTTAGTAATAGCTATAAAAAATATAAAACTATTAACTCTATTCGTTGCTAACTTTTTTCTAGTAATTCTTACAGATTTTCTAGTAACCGACTAAGATTACTAAACATTTTTTAGTAATTGCAAGGATTACTAAAGTTTTTTTAGTAGATCGACCCTTTTTTTTTACAGTGTAGGCGCCAGTAAAGATTCCGGAGTTGACATTGGTTTTACAAAAGGAATAGAACTCGATGCTTTAACAGCTCCTAGACAACCTCATTCTTAGCATGGACAGACGTTGTAAATCCTTCATTGCAGCCTGGGATGACCATATCCTTGTATTAGAGACCGAAATTTTCCTGTTAAGTGCCTGTAAGATGGACGTTTCTGCCTTCTCAGCATTTGTGCTCCAAGTGACATTTTCAATAAAATGCTTTTGTAACCTTTTGATTCTTTGCAGTATCACAGAAACAGCAATTTTAGGGCGTTTCCAGATGGCATGCACATTAGCAGCAAGTTTGACATTTTCTGATATTATCTTGCGATGACAATTTGACTTAAAAATTCTCAGCGAATCTCCCGTAAGATAGGCCATCATCCACTTTCATGAGTAGTTTCTTGTGAAAATGATTCAATACTGTCTTTAATTCATGAAAGTGGCGAAAGCAAAAATGTCTTTGTTGAGAGAATTGACAATTAGCACGTGCGAAAAAATTGCAGAAATTGGGTGATATTCAAAGGCAAGACACACAGATCATTGTTATCATTATGGAATCTCATTTTCTTTGATTGGTTATGTTAATGCCCCTTTAAATTTACATTGAAAATTTTAATTTTTAAATGAATTTTTCTTAATGTTATTGGATATTTCTAAACTAGCATTTTAACTGATATTTATTTAGGAGAAAGTCGGATAAAACCAGGACCTTATTGCTTTTCTTTTTATTATTGCGCACTGTGGGAACAAAAAAAAAAAAAAAATTAAAATTTGCATTAAAACGATAAATTGTTTCCTTGCGAAGAAAAAAGTATTCATTCAGTTGCGAACAATAGCAATTGAAATCATAACAATACTTTTTTTAGAAGTGTGTAATGTCCCGGTTTTGTCAGACAAAACAGGGAACTGGAAAAAATAATTAAAAGCACATTGTAACTTTGCAATAATAATATTTATTAAAATAAATTTGACATATTATACTTATAGAATGTGAATCGATATAAAATCTACATAAAATCTATACTAATAAAAGAACAAAAAGCTCTGTCTGTGTGTCTGTGATGGCTAGCAAAATCTACAGCATATACGAGGCTCAAAATTTTTTTGAGAGTAGCCCCAAATCTCTCCTGATGCACCTGAGCTTCAGAATTTCGAAATTCTATTTATTAACTGAGTAATTAATTAAATTCCAAAGCTCACTCTCATAAAAAAATCGCCTTTTTTCTTCTTTTTCTCCTTCATTTGTTAAATGGTTGGTTGGTTGCATAAAATTTTCGCAGAAATAATTAAAAAAGCTGGGATAGAGCTTTAAAATTCATAGACTGGCAAACTGTCAGTTTAAATGATGATTTTTTATCACAGCTTACGCCAAGGAGGAAAAAGATAGTTGGAGGTGAAGTAAATCGCAAAAAAGGTTTGCAATATGAAACCATTTATCGCTCAAATTTTAATGTCCCAAACAAAAGCATGTGGAAGGGATTTTGTATTAATAAGACGAATTGAAAGAAATGAATTACAGCTGAATCATATTTTACGAAGAAATAGTAATTTTTTAAAATGGTCTTTTTTCAATTATATTATTTATTTAAAAAAATTTTTCTTTTAAAATAATTGAAATAGGAAAATTTGAAATAATTAAATGTCAAAATAAAATTAAATAAATATTGAAAACATTTGATTTGAACTAAAAATTGTATTACAAAAAGTTTTCTTTTTTTTTTTCAGAGCTTTTTTATACTTTATAACGTAGATGGAAAATGTTTATGATTTAACAACACATTGATAATTCTATGTCAATATATAAAATATATTGATGAAAACATTCTTTTAAAATCATGCATGAAAACTTAAATAACAAATACTAATCTAAAATCTAGATTTCAGAGTGCAGACGATATTAACACATTAACGAAAGAATGTTAACTTTTCAAGCAAATTCTTAAATGATGCTTCTATATTTATATTTCAAAGTCATATGATAAAAATAATCAAATAATTCTTGCCTATGATTGATATATTTGTATCTTTTATGCATCCCGATCGTGTATTACAACCAATAATGGCACAAAACGTTATTTTTTAAACAAAATTTTAGTCATCTTTTCGATAACAGTTTACACGATAAAAAACAAAAATAAGGATATACGGGTTTAAACCAATTTGAATTGATCGGCGTGTCAAAGCACATGGTTTTGTTGGTACTTATTTGGACTTAATGTAGAAGATTTTAGCGTTACATTTTTGGCGTCACCCCAAGACACTATACTTCCACTCAATTAATTTCTTTTTACTGTATGGTTGTACGCAGATTTTTGGCCTTTTCAACATTAGAATGTATGAGTCATTAGTCATTGTGTCAGTAAAAAAATCACACAACAGTTTTCTAGGAGTTTATTTTTTTTTTATCATTGATAAAATTTAAATGTATTCTATTCAATTTAAAATTGTATTATGGCTTTAATTTGTTTTTAAAACAAAAATAAAATAGCTGTTTGGCGTACAATTGTTCGAATCTGCAAACGATTCATACACCATAATAAATTATCAAATAGCAAAGTAAAATATTTATCCGAAATAGTCATAAAAGGAATAGTAGCAAAACGGATTATAACCTTAATGTTTAGAGTAATTAACACATAACCCAATCCCAACCAGAAAAAAACAGACCACACTCCGATCCGTGATAGACAAAATTTCCGGGAGTATAAACCCGACCCGAACCTAAAAATTCTGTTTGAAAGAAAACTATGGATTTGATAACTGACCCGAACCAAATCTCAATCCCGTAAAAATGTTCAAATGAAGCAAGACCCGATCCAAACAAGGAAATAATTTTAGTGGACATGAAACCTGACCGAATTTAAATATTAAAAAAAAAAAAAAAAAAAAAAAAAAAAAAAAAAAAAAAAAACTTGAAATGTTACCCGAACAAAATCTGAAACCGATAAAAATATTCCAGAGAACTATAACCCGACACTTATCACTTAGATAACTGGGGTATTTACCAAATTTCTTGCCAATGTGGTCTTTCTTATATTGGTCAGATTAAACGTGCTCTCAGATTTCGTTTAGCGGAACATAAAAGATATGTCAAAAATCAAGAGCTTAAACGCTCTTCGATTGCTCAACGTTGTTGGTCTTCACAACATAAGTTTAACTTTTCTCCAGCCACAATTATCCATAAGTGTCCTTCTATTTTTGATCTTAATTTTTGGGAAGCTTACCACATCATTAAAAATTCTGACTCCTTAAGTAAATGACTTATCAAGTACTCCTTATTTTCCAAGCATTTGGAAAACTTTAATTTAATTTTTCCCCCTCGCTTTTTAGTTTTTGTTTTGTTCGTTCTCCGGTAGATGTAGTTACTTGTCCACTCAGTTCTTCTGACTGCTTTCTTCTCATTGGTTGCCTTTCTTTAGGCGGGATCGTTCCCGCAGCGGGTATATAAGCCTGCGTTTCTTTGTCTCTTTGCTTAGTTTTGCTTTTTCTAGCTCGCTGAGTCTTGCACTGATGAAGAATCTCGATAGTAGATTCGAAACTGCTGTTTGCTACATTTTTCATACTTTATTTGTGCATTTATATTCGTTGGTTTTCTATCTTAAAACTATAACCCGATTCCAGCAAGACGAAATAATTTCCATGGTCATAAACCCGACTCAAACCTAAAAAATCCGATTTGAAAAAACTTAAAATTTGACCCAAACCACATCTGAATCCGACCAAAAAATTCGAAAGAATCATAACCGGACTCGAGTATGATAAAATAATTTCCGTGGACATGAACGAGATCCGAACCTAAAAATTCTATTTAAAAAAATACCTGAAATTTGAATCGAACCAAATCTGAACCTGACAAAAATATTCCAAAGAACCGTAACCGGATCCGAATAAGACAAAAAAATTCCATGCACAAGAACTGAATCTGAACCTAAAAATTTCTTTGAAAAAATCTCGAAATCTGAAATGAACCAAATCTGAACTTGACAAAAATATTCCAGTGAAGTATGTTCTTATTCGAACAAGGCAGAATAATTTCCGTGATCACGCAAGAAAACTCGAACACAAAAAATACATTTGAAGAAAAAGCCGAAATCTGAATTAAACCAAGTCTGAACGTGACAAAAAATATTCCAGTGAAGCGTGTTTTTATTCGAATCAGACAGAGAAATTTCCGTGGACACGCAGGAAGACCTGAACCCAAAAATTCCATTTGAAGAAACGCCGAAATCTGAATTTAACCAAATCTGTTCCCGACAAAAATATTTCACAGAACCGTAACTGGATCCGAGCAACGCAAAATAATTTCAAAATAATTTCCATGGACCTGAATCCGACCCGAACATTTAAATCGAATTTCAAAAAATACCTCAAATCTCAATCGAACCAAATCTGAACCAGGCGAAAATATTATAATGTATCATAACCAAGATCCGAACAAGACAAAATAATTTCCATGGACATGAACCCAGTATATGGTTAGGTAACATTTGGGTTGCGATTAGGGCAAGTCTTTGACATTACGGCAAGTCTTTGATTTTATTTAATTTCACGTTAGGTTACAGTTAGATCACGGTTAATTTAAAGTTAGGTTAAAGTTAAATTACATTTATGTTATGGTTAGAAGAAGCATAGGATACAATAAAGTGCTGAAAAAATTGTTGTGAAAAAGTGTTGAAAAGTGTAAAAAATTACATTTATGTTATATTTAAGTTACGATAGGGTACTGTTAAGTTAGGTTACAGACAGGTTATGGTTACGGTACAAATGTTTACGGTTAGGAATTTGTGCACAGAGTGAACATTAGGCATGCTTTGATTAAAAATACAGGGTGATTCTAAATTTTTTTTACAATAAAAGAGGGGTGATAGTACACATCAAGACAAACAATATTAAATAGGAAACCAAGGGTCCCAAACGTTTTCCAAAGGAGATAGCCGCCATTAAAGTTTAGGGACCAAAATTTCAAATAAACATAAAAAACGGAAAAATCGGTCGATTGATTTGCGGTTTTCACTAAAATTATTCTTTATGTCGGCATTTTCTTGAAATTAAATAATAAAGATAAATTTCGAAAAATGCCGATAGAGGGCGCTTTAGACTTTGAGTAACGAACAACTATTTTTTGCCGGTATTTTGTGCATCTCATTAAATGTTTTCGTAAGCTTAGACTCAAATTTTGAGCTCAAATTCTGAAAGTGGGAGTGGTTAAGTAGCACAAACTGAACTGTGTTCAGAGGGTTCAAATTTCAAATGATTATAAAAACGGAGAAATTGGTTCATTGATTTGCGGTTTTCACTAAAACTATTCTTTATGTCGGTATTTTCTTAAAAATAAATTATAAAGATAATTTTCAAAAAATGCCGATAGAGGGCGCTTTAGACTTTGGAGTAACGAACAACTTTTTTTTGGCGTTATTTTTTGCATTTTATTAAATGCTTTCGTAAGCTTAGACTTAAACTTAAATTTTAAGCTCAAAATCTGAATAGTTGGGAGTGGTTAACTAGACAAACTGAACTGTGTTCTGAGGGTTCAAATTTCAAATGATTATAAAAAAGGAAAAATTGGTCGATTCGTTTGCGGCTTTCGCTAAAACTAATTTTTAAATAAGCATTTTCTTGAAAATAAATTTTAAAGATAAATTTCACAAAATGCCGATAGAGGGCGCCTTAGACTTTGGAGTAGCGTACAACTATTTTTAACTGTTTTATTTTTAATCTCATTAAATGCTTTCAAATGCATAAACTTAAATTTTAGGCTCAAATTCTGAATCGTTGGGAGTGTTTAAGTAGTGAAAAATTGAATTGTGTTCGAGGAGGGGAGGAGGGTTAAATTTCAATTCCTGAAGGCACTGCAATTTGCGCTACTTAACTACTCCTAATTATTCAGATTTTGAGCTCAGAATTTAAGTTTAAATCTAAGCTTCCGAAAACATTTAATAATTTTTTGCAAGCATTTAATTAGAACAAAAAAATAATGGTTAAAATTAATTGTTGGTTACTCTGAAGTTTAAGGCGCCCTCTAATAAAATTTTTTGAAATTTATCTAAAAAATTTATTTTCAAGAAGATACTGACTTAAAGAATAGTTTTATTTTAAACCGCAAACGAATCGACAATTTTTTCCATTATCTATAATTATTTTTTATTTGAACACCCCCCCCCCCCCCTTAAGCACAGTTCAGTTTGTGCTACTTAACTACTCCCTACTATTCAGATTTTGAGCTCAAAATTTAAGTTTAAGTCTAATGCTTCCGAAAACATTTAATGAGATGCAAAAAATAACGGCAAAAAATAGTTGTTCGTTACTCCAAAGTCTAAAGCGCTCTCTATCGATATTTTTTGAAATTTATCTTTATAGTTTATTTTTATGAAAATACCGACATAAAGAATAGTTTCAGTGAAAACCGCAAATCAATGAACCAATTTTTCCGTTTTTTTTATAATAATTTGAAATTTGAACCCTCTGAACACAATTCAGTTTGTGCTACTTAACCACTCCCACTTTCAGATTTTGAGCTCAAAATTTAAGTTTGAGTCTAAGCTTAAGAAAACATTTAATTAGATGCAAAAAATACCGTCAAAAAATAGTTGTTCGTTACTCCAAAGTCTAAAGCGCCCTCTATCGCCATTTTTTGAAATTTATCTGTTTAATTTAATTTCAAGAAAATGCCTACATAAAGAATAATTTTAGTGAAAACCGCAAATCAATCGACCGATTTTTCCGTTTTTTATGTTTATTTGAAATTTTGGTCCCTAAATTTTAATGGCGGCTATCTCCTTTGGAAAACGTTTGGGACCCTTGGTCTCCTATTTAATATTGTTTGTCTTGATGTGTACTATCACTCCTCTTTTATTGTAAAAAAAAATTGGAAACACCCTGTATACACTTACTTTTGTTAAGTGGCTCTGAAATTATAATACTATATACCAACCTTTTATCATCGAGTATCGATTTCATTCACCTTACAGTCGGATTTAAGAGTGATATAATTAGTTTGAAATTCAAAATATTTCACTTGGGATTTCTATGTGAAAAAAAAATTAGTTGATTTTTACGGGTAAATATGAACACTTTAACACGAAAATAACGCAATCGTTAGATACATGTTCCCTCCCGCGTTTCTCAATGCTCATTTGAAGTATTTTTAGAGCTTAATATTAGTTGTTGTTTTTTAAACCGATTTTTCACACAGTCAGCTGCCACGTATTTCAAACAATGCATTTCTGTATGCTTCGAGTTAATGATAATATCATACAAATTTCAAGTTCGTTTAATATTGTTAATACGGACTTGGGCAACGCCGGGCGGGTCAGCTAGTAACAGCATAACTTAAGTTTTGTTTTAAGAGTTGAAATTGTTAGGCACAAAAATCACAAATGATAGTTCGACCTTGTTCATTTGCATTGCTGCGTGCTTCACGTGTCTACCCTCTGCAGTGAAGGCACTGTATCCAACTCTCCTTATGTTTAGATTGTTCATATAAGCCGTTTCAAAAGATGCATGTTTCACTTTTATCTTCCTCCTCGTTAGATGTCAAGATTTTTTCTCTTTTTCTCATCAGTTTTTCTATTTTTTTCTGTCATTATGCAAAGTTTTCGCTTCAGGGTTAAGTTGTCTTGTTTTGATTTTCCATCCTTTCTTTTTCTTTTTGTTGGAGTTCTAATCGTATGACAAGTCCTATGGAAAGTCCTATGACTGCTTATTTATGTTAAGAACTTGCGGTGTTCCTTCCCCTACTTTATCCTCACAGGGAACACTTTTTTAAACTTAGCATAGAGCCCTCATCTGACATATTGTTGGAAAGGCATGTGACCACTTACTCATGTTATGCACCTACCTCGCCCCTCCCCCTTTTGGCGCCCTAAGGGATGACATTTTTATAAATTTAAATCGATACCTCTCAGGTGACATATAGTTGGAAAGGCATATGAACACTTATTGATGTTATGTACCTTCGGCGAACTTCATTCCATTTTGCTCTCGCAGGGGCACTTTTCTAAATTTTGCCAATACCTCTCATGTGATATATCATTGGAAAATTTTATAAACACTTATTCATATTATACACCTCCTATGCCCATCTCTCCCCTTTTATCACCCCTCCAAGGATTCAATCACAGGTTCGATCTGTTCGAGATTTTGCTGTGCGTGCACATCGCGTTTGTGACACTGATTAAAATTTGAAGCTTTTGATACATCGTCACTCCACTGCTTTTATAAAAAGCGATTACTTCACTATATTATAAAGCATTCTCATTGATCAAAACAGCTATATTCTATAAAACCGGTGGTGTGATGGTGCAGAAACAGTTTCAAAATTTTAACGGAGTATACGATGCCATATACAACGGGGATCCAGTTCAAGATTTCATATTGAAAGATTGCGTATAAATTAGAGACACCGATTAAAGGACGGACCCACCAGTGAGCGAATCCGGCCTGTCTTTATTAACGTCGACTCCATTCAGTTCACCCGAAGACGACTCTTGATAAAATCGAATCGGGTGTGATATAAAAGCAATTGCAAACTGGAGTCATCGAGAAAAATTTTACGCAATCGAAAGTTATCGAGATGTCCATACAATCAAGAAAATCGATAAAAACATTCCATTATTGCCCATCAGTAACACAATGTAACTGCCCGATGCCCATCTCTACAATAGGCATGTTACATTCCTGTGTTGATGCTGTCAAATTCGTATCGGATTGTGACACACATTTATACTTCTTCTCGCGAAAGTCACATTCATTTAAAATGCCCCATATTTTATCATCTGCGATTAAATTTTTATATAATCGCAGGGTAAATATAATCAACCGGTAGGCCCACATCATTTTATTGTCTTCCTTGAGCGGGTACGGGCCACGTTCCAAGTTCGGTATCGTGCAGATATCCATCATATAAAATACCCCTATAAAACCCCAGGTGGTACTGACACCGATATAAAATATAGCTTATGTTGGATCAGGGACTGTCACCATTAGTTTGCAACTATTACCTTTGAAGTCGGTTTGGTACTTCTGAGATTCCATAGAAATCGTAAATTAGAAAATATTTAGAACTTTTTTAGGTCGTTTCATCCTTTTAAATTTGAAATTTTTTAGGAACTGTTCTTAGTGAGCATTTGTTTTTATAAGTATCTCCATATCACATTTCATGTTTCTATCTTTAACAATTTCATAGAAATCGTAATTTAGAATGTTTTTGACGCCTTCTTACCCCTTTTAAATTTCGATTTTGTTAAAAATTATTCTTAGAGAGTATTTACAAGTTACTACTATGCCAAATTTCAAGTTTCTGGGTTCGTCAATATCAGAAAAAGCGCATATCAAGAACGTCCTACACCTTCCCTCTATCCCTATATGCGCCGACATAAAATAATATAGCCTATTTTGCAATAGGGACTAGAGATCTGCACAGGCCGAACGAAAAATATATTGGCCCGGCCCGAAAGTTAAAATTTCGGCCCGAGCCCGGTCCGGCCTGATCGAAAAAATATTAACCCGGCCCGGCACGGCCCAAAAGTTAAAATTTCGGCCCGAGCTCGGCCTGGCACGATAATAATTTAAAAATTCGGCCCGAAACCGGTCCGGCCCGAGTGAATTTCTACAGAACATTCATCTTTAATCTTACGGGAGACTTCGGACCAAAAAACCTTATCTTAGTCTTTTATTATTTTTCTCATGTTTATGATCTCCATTTATGCAGAAGTGCCGTAGGCTACGATATTTATGCTTTTAATGAACCTTTGTTTGTTGTACGTAAATGTTTCAGTTATCATTCGTATTATTAATCCGTATTCCATGTAATGGAGACATAAAAATCTAAAAAATGGTGTATGATATAAGTAAAATCTTCTAAGACGGAATCGCACTGGAAGGGAAAAAAATACGTTCCCTTCTTAGCACATGTAAATGTTTAATACATTTTTTTCTCGCGTATTGTTGCATTCATTTTGCATGGATGAACAGTTTAAAAAAAATGCAGTTTTCTGTTTAAAAAAAAAAAAAAATTCCGTCATAATCATTTTTTCTTCGTGTGTTTAACTCTGTTTTAATAAGCCTAGTAATCTACAATTCTTTTAAAAGAATAAATTCTAATCTTTAATTGCAGAATAATGGCGACTTAAAAGTATATGCCTTTTCTGCAAAAATTTTTAGACCAAGCCAAATTTTATTGATTTATGAACAGACTTGGCCACGTCGAGAAAACAGTTTTCATACAGGATGATTCAAAAGGAACTGAATATTTTGGTTCGTGAAGACTAGAAAGAGTGAAATCAGTCTTGGCTTCGTACGGAAAAAATACGTTAGTCCCGACCCGATCTCCAGATAAAATATTAAGGCCCGAGCCCGGCCCGGCCGGAAAAGATTAGTTGCTAGGCCCGGCCCGAGTCTTCACAAGTAAGGCCCGAGCAGACCTCTAATAGGGACTATCACCATCAATTTACAATAATTACATTTCAAATCAGTTTAGTAGTTCAAGAAATCCCCCTCCAAAGAGAAAAGAAAATAACACTGTTTCTTTATAACATTAATATAGAGAATGGAGGAAAATATATACATCTATGTAATGAATAAAATATTTTTTGAAAACTCAATTTTAAGATTGATAAGCCGTTGAATATGTTACACGTATGAAACACAATGGTATAAGGATCTACAAGTTAAAAACAATAGAGATGAATATTTTGTACTGAATTGTTATATATAATGGAAGAAACGACACTTGCGAAATAGCTGATATCCCTCAAAGCATGCGTGGTCACAGTGACGTCACAATGACGCCACTGTGAGTCACTGTGGTCAATTCACATCTGTGACCAAAATGCCACCACTCAGTGACGTCACATTGTGACTGAGATGTGACTTTCTTAAAAATCTTTAGAAAATTGCAAAATTTCCCCAAAACATGTTATTTACTTTAAAAAATACTTTTATCACAACGTCGCTTTTGTCACACTTTCGTCACGATGTTAATGTCAAAGTAGTCACAAGTGGCACATTTTTCACAAATTTGTCACACCGTGATTTCACAATGTGACGTCACAAACGAGCTCTAAAACGGCCATAACGACTTCACATTTTAGTCACTGTGACTTCACATCGACGTCACGTGATGTCACATCGACAATCGATGGTCACAAATTCACAGTGTGACTTCACAACGACGTCGTAGTGACGTCACCATGCCTTACGGGATATATCCCTAGGGATATATCCCTAATAGCATGCATGGTCACAACACATCTGTGACCAAAATACCACCACTCAGAGACGTCACATTGTGACTAAGATGTGACTTTCTTAAAATTTTTTAGAAAATTACAAATAGTCTTCAAAACATGTTATTTACTTTAAAAAACATGTTTCTGGCAATTTAAGAGCACACACTAGTCGCGCGGTAAAAGCCGAACGGTAATGATAAGTCTATGGGCGCAATCTTTTCAAATATCTCGCTGAAATTTTAATATTTTTACATGATTTTTTTGCACAAGATAGCTTAGGATGATCCACAACCGGCCTAGTTTTTACTTTCCGATTTTGCTTATATATTTTTTATATTACGATAGTTTCAGTTTCAGAACCGGTTTAAACTGGTTTCGAAAGTTAAAGTATTTAAAAAAAAAAAAATCTGAAACCAAAATTGAAAAAGTAAAAACTAGGTCGGTTGTAGATCGTCCTCAGCTATCTTTGCAAAAAAATCATGTAAAAATATTAAAATTTCAGCGCGATATTTGAAAAGATTGCGCCCATAGACTTACCATTAGCGGTCGGCTTTTACCGCGTGACTAGTGTGTGCTCTTAAATATCGTCGCTTTTGTCACAGTTTCGTCACAATGTTAATGTCAAAGTAGTTACAAATGACACATTTTTCACAACTTTCTCACACCGTGACTTCACAAAGTGGCAGGGCCGTGCCGACCCGGTGTGCAAAGTGTGCGGCAAACACAGGCGCCGAAGTAGTAAAGGCGCCAAAAGATTTCTGTTGAGGAGAAAATACTTAAAAAAATCCTTAATTTAACTATACAAAAATATATTTTATTTTCTTGGCATCTGAATTATCTTTTGTAGGTTTACCTTATACAAAGTTATTTATAAACATTCAATTCTTTGTTTAAAAATTTATTTCATTTTATTCTACTTATGAGTCCTCTAATACGTCATTTAAGACAATACATGTCCAATCTTTATAAACAGAGGCGCACCTCATATAGTTGTAAACAATGAAAGACGCCGTAATTCACACAGCTGAAAATATACAAACCTATTATCTCACTGTCTGCGGTTTTACAAAGCGAAGCAAGGTTTCGTCTTCTTACATATTGATATTGCTAATAAGGAGTGATCTTGAACGACACACATATATGAGCATGAAGTCTTTTCTGTTTGTTCTACATAATTCTCTTTTGTGTTGTGTGAGATTTTTTTTTTGTTTCAGTTCAGTTGTAAAAATGAAAATCCAGAAAATTTCTTTTCGTCATATTATTCTGTTATTTCAAGGAAAATAAAAATGTTAGTTAGACTGCTTGTGTTGTATATGGACAAAGTGATATTTCAAATGGTGATGTTCGAATGCGGTTTGAGAAACTTAAGCACGAAAATTTTAATTTCGAAGATGATACCCGCTGTATGACGATCATCAACATCTGTAAAGAAGGACATCTTAAAAAAGATATCAAATGATCATACACTATACTTTTACAAATACTTAATCTGTTTGATAGTTCTTGAACTGTGTAACGTGGAATTTCAGCGATTGCATCTTTTAATTTTGTTCTTTACAAATAATGTTCGCCCAAAGCTGCCTTTTCTTTGAGGCTAATATTTCTGCACTTAAATTTCTCAAACTATCTTCGAACTGTGCCACCTGAAAATGCATATTGTCCATTATACAGTTTAAATTTTACGAGCAGTTAGCATTTTTACAGTTTTTTGGAATAATTGAGAATAATATGGCGAAAATGATCTTTCTGATTCTCCATTCTTAATACAGCGCTGAAATAAAATTATGCGACAACACGAGTGAAAATTATGAAGCGTTAGTAAAAAAGACAGAATTAACTTATCCAATCCATTCAAACTCACTCCTAACCAGCAATAACAAAATAATTAGACAAAACCGCGCGTTACTTCACTCTAAAAAATAAATGGGTAAATTAGCTAATTTTACCCGAATATATGTGTAAATTTCTAAAATTACACACCTGTCGTAAAATTTACACATTTTTTTCTGAAATTTACCTGTTTATATGTGTATTTAGGATGTGAAAGTAAGTGTGTAATTTCTTATCACTTGAAAAACTCAAACAAGTGTGTAAATGTCTAGAAATGCTTGGATTTACACTTATTTATGTGTTAGTGTAATTTAAACTTAATTATAAGTACACACATAAGTGAGTAATTTTTTACAAATGCAAACTTGTCATAAAATTTACACACTTTGAACAAAAAATTACCTTTTTTTATGTGTACCTAGCATGTGAAATCAAATGTGCAATTTGTTATCGCTTGATTAACTCATACAGATGTGTAAATGTAGAAAAGTACTTGCATTTACACGAATGAAAGTGTTAATCATAATTAAGGATCAACTGAATCAACGATTTTTAAGATCAAAACAGAAACTGAAACCGAATTTTGGTACTCATTCTATTTTCGGCCGAAAACGAAAACGACCAAAAAAATTTTAAGTGATTAATACATACAAAAACATACATAATTAGTTCCGTTCGTAATTATGTATGTATGTAAGACCGATTGTCGTTGTTCAGTCCATTTGTTCGTCTGTCTGTCCGTCTGTCCGCATATAATAGAGCAAAAACTATCCAACCGAATCGTTTGAAATTTAAAATATAAAATTATTCCATAATTTTGTCGAGTTTTTCAAATTTTATGAAAATCGGATGTATAGTTTGATTACAGGGATAATCAAAAGTATTACGTTACATTACCGTCAATGAGAAAAAAATGTTTCAAGTTCATTTTAATGGTGTTACAGCATTCCAAACAGGAAAAAATTTATGTACATTTACCGAAGCGTATTAAAATATACATTCGGTGCAATATATGGCGAAAAAACGTTTATTATTCATTTACAGAGCTACACAAAAGAATTCCGTCACATAATGATATATGGGAAAACATTGTTTTCTGCGTATTTCAATCATGTTAAATTATTTCATACATAATTAAGTTGATATACGTTGCTCAGTTTTATTGCAAGTTACTTCTTTAATAATAGAAAGCGCTAACAGTATTTACAGGCACTCACCAAAGATTTCGGATACTATACTGCACCAGAACTACTCTACGTTACAGATTTTTGCTAGAAGTGCACTTTTAGTTGTGATATGAGTTTTTAAGTGTAACCATATTTTTGCATATTACTTTGTGTATATAAATGCTGTAAATCATATACAGGGTAACACAAAAGAATCTGTAAGAGTTACAGAGTAAAAATGAAAATAGCAGTGGTTTTCGAATCAGTTAAGCATTTTCACGGTATCCCATGATAAATAATGATTCTAGGTTTACGATCTTGATTGCGTCCTATTTATTTGCGTCCTATTATTTTCGTGTTACTGAATTGGAGATATATAATCGTATCAAATTTTATATTCATGCATTTTAGCATAAGAATTTAACAGCTAATGTATTAAGCTCAGAATATTTAAAAAAAATTAATTGTAGTACGAACGCAGCTCATTTGCCACGTTTGACGGGCAATTTCCAATTTGTTAATGATGCTACACGCTTTCGAATATAATACAATCTATATGTATCTATGAAGTGTATGATAAAATATACGTTCTGCACAATCGGTGGTGCAAAGAATATTTATTATTAATTTACAGGGCCACACACAAGTATTCCATTACATAATATTATAGGGGAGGTACCGTTCGGGGCGCGTTATAATACTATTAAACTATTTCACATTTTATGTACGCTGTTGAGGTTTATTAGAAGTTACTTCCTGTATAATACAAAGCAGGGATGTAGTGGAGGGTATATGTGGGTACACGCCATATACCCTTTGGATTTTTTAAGGAACTCGGTATACCCTCTGTTTCTTAAAAGAGCTACAGTGTATACACTCTAGGGTATACCCTCTGTTTTATGCATATACCCTTTGCTTTTTTTACGACTACACCGCTGACAGAAAGCAGATAGTATTTACAGGGACACACCGAAGATTTCGGCCACTATACTGTACCCGAAATACTGTATCCATTACACCAAAAACTGAATATTTTTAGAACTTTGTCATAGCACGAACGCATCTCATTTGCTACGTTTAAAATGCAATTTCCAGCTTGTTATAAATTAATTATTGACATATAGAATCACATTTCTAATACACAAATGTATATATATATGCATGTGTATGTATAAGGTTCAAATAAAATGAAAACGTATTCCATGTATTAGTTCTTGAGATAGAGTGCCAACAAAATTTATATCACATAGAGACAGACAGAGTAACAGACATACAAACAAACATTTTGTAAAAACATTTTTAACCTTATAAAATGTGTAAAATCCATTAAAAATAAGAATTCGAAAATTTTCACGAATCTAGTATTTTTTTCTTGCAAAAATAGAAGAGTGTAAAAATGTTTCAGGTTCAGGTATATATGTCAGTTTATCTTTAACGGTGAATTTTGTTAACGATCAGCTGTTGTTAACAAAACACACTTCTGCGACACTTATACTTCTGTGGTTTCAAAAAGGAAAAAAAAAATATTAAGCTTGCTGTTTTGAACGAACAGGTGATAAACTTCAAAGTTTAGTAATGTAAGCATTCTTTGCTTTATAATTTTTGCATGCGCATATGTCATGTGCAATAGGAAAAACTAGCAGACGATTTTTTAATTAAAGACAGTATAGTTTATTTGTTGATTTTTGGAATACACAGAGAACGAGAACATTTTGTTTGTAAAAATAGCCGTTTATGTACGTATAGTCCGACAAAGTTTAAAAATTTAAGCAAAAAATATTACAAGAGTATCGCAAAATTCTGTGTTTTATACAAAATACGTCCAAGAAAGTTTACAAATGCTGTTGGTATGTGTAAATGATTCATGCCACTGCTTTTGTAATTAATATTGGACTATTTGTTTTCCACAAATGTTGCTATGGATTACCATCAAAAAATGAAGAAATATGTAGATGGAAAATAGGCATGAAAAATATTTTTTCTTTTTTCTTTTCTTTAAATTACAATGATTTTGTTGAAATAAATAAAAGTCTATAAATAATCCATATGTTTGAAGGAATGAGGCTGAAATGTCATAATTCTATTGTCTATTTATTTTTTTTAATTCTAGAAGCTTTTATTATTTTATTTTGTGAATGATTTTAATGAAAGGAATTTCAAAATATCTATACGATACACATTATCAGAAAATATATGATTAACCCACGAAAAAAGAAATAAAAGATAAACAGTGCACAAAAATTACAATAATGCATACAACCACAGTTAAAATTCATTAGCTTTTATTCGATATATTTTTTAAATGTTTCGAGATTTTTAAGAATTTAGATCTAATAAAACAAGTTTACAAACCAATTTCTAAATTTTATCGCATTCATTTGGATTTTACTTAGGGTGTTAACTATTTTAAAAAGTGGATTTAAGCTAGCGATTAAATCATTATTTTAATCAAAAATTTGAAAAAAAAATCAATTATTTAAATCAAAATTGATTTAAATCTAATTGTTCTAAATGACAAAAACGTATTAAAATCAAAGATTAATGTAATTTGGAAAGTGTATTAAAGTTAATGTAATTTGGAATACTGTATACAGTACACCAAAATCTGATAAAAAAGCTTTAAATAATTGTTTCTAATCTTAATTTCTGAGTCCTGTGAAACATTAAATACAATAACTTTGTAAAGGCATAAAAAATATTTCATTTAAATATTATATTTAAATCTAAATCTAATATAATTTGTGATGTCATAATTTCCTTTAAGTAATTAAATTGTTTATTCTTTTATATGAAATAAGCATTTAAAGTATGCTAAATTTCGGCTATATATATATATATATATGTGTGTGTGTGTGTGTATATATTAGTATACACATACATTATGTAAGTTATGATTTATGCTATTAACATTAATTTTTGTTACTACAAATTCAAAATGAGCAACATAATATTTGTTAGTTATGTTGGTTATGCCCATATTGAAATTACTTATGTGCTGTTTTTATTAATTCTGTTGATTACTGTTTCATTTTGGCTATTTGTTAAGGCTGCAACACTTTGCCCCTTTTGAAATTAACAAAATGCACCCTACCTTTTAAAAAATAGTGAAATATACTTGTAATTGTTGCCAGATCTTTTTTGAAATAAATCCCTCCATATCGCAGTACTTCTAAATATGTGCACCCAAGACTTAACAAAAATGATAGAACTTTATTTCTTGGAAAAAAAAATCAGGATGTTATTAAAACATGTTATTTAATTGTATTTTTCAATTCGTGATTTATAGAAGTATTGAAAATTAATGATTTTTATATTTATCATACTAAAAAATTATGTACTTATTTTTATTGCTACTAAGCACATTAGTAATATATTTTCTTAGGTAACAGTGCCTTTTTTTTAGAACAAGCATACTGCCCTTTTTTCTTTTTAGAATAAATATTAAATACTGAATTATCGTTTACTAATTTAAGCATTACAATATGCATTATATGCCTAATTAAAGATTGTAATCAATTTAAAATTAAATGCAGCAACTGATAATTTTAATAAATGTAAAATCATTATTTTTTAATATAATTTTACATAATTATTGCAAAATATTAATGTATATAACTTTATAGTATTATATTAATTAATGAAATTACTAATTTACAGTTTTTATAATTTTTGTAGTTACTAACTAATAATTAAATTTTATTGATTAAAGTGTAAAAACATAGATTATGTTAGTAAATAAAGGTCTAATTTTTTAGAAACCTAGAATCTATTAATCTTAGAAACCTATAGACTAAACCTACATCTATTCAATATTTCAATGCTGGAGAAAAAAAAATCCGATTCAAATAAAAAGAAATATGATTTAAATACAAAAATTCGATCTTTATTATTATTGCTTTTTAAATCATGATTTTTTTACACCCTATTTTTACGGAATTTTAAACTAATTGTTGTTGGTCGATCCGAAGGGGGAACTGTCTGGTAGGCGGAGTGTTAAAATAAGTTTTGTTATTTATAACTATCCTCCAATCTTGTAAATAAAATATTAATGATAATATACCAAAGTATGATTTTATTTTATGTATGGTCTGCAATTTTATACTTCATTCACATTAAAAAAAAGTGATTAACTGTGTATTCCTACTTTGTTTTTAGCTGTGTCTGGTAAAAATAAGTACGGTTATATGGATTTCTAACAGACAATTATATGGAAAAAAAATTATCACATTTCAATTAAAGCCACTATAGTAAATTCTTATAAATCCGCTTGTATTATTTTATGACGATATCGATATCAGAGTGATATTTGCCCTGGCAACACAGATTCTTGGAAAATTGTGCAAAAACTTTCATATAAGACCTGAAAAATGAGCTTTGTTTTCAAAAATAATAATCATAGATAGCAAGAGTTATTATTTTTAAATGTATAATTTTATAAATAAAAATGTAATTTTCGCAATGAATTATTAAAATTATTTTTTAATAACTAAATTTTTTAAAGTTTGAATTTTGCTTCAGTCAGATCACAATGTAAAGTGAATTACACCTTTGTATCTCCGTGTTACATAACTGCGATGTACATAAAAGTCAAAATGACCAGCGAGCATTAAGGGTGCATTCGAAATGCATTTTTTTCATCTTTAACAGTTCGAAATTTTCTGATACAATTTCAGACTCACTTTTAGAAGTAAAAACACGAAACTTGCTGATGTGACTTTTAAAGAGATCTATAAGATGTCGTGTGATTTTATTTTTTGTTAAATTCATTAGAATTATATTTATAAACTATTATTTCCTCAGTACGACTCTTTTTTTCGTTCCCAGATCTCCCGCTTCGGAAAATTCGGTTTAAAATGTTGACTTTAACCCTTTCTTTCCCATGGTAAAATACGTTCTAGAAAATCCGTAGCTCAAAGAATCTGAATTTACACCAGAAAAGTTCAATGATAAATTTCTCTTTATTTATTTATGGAATTTTTGCTGTTACATAAAACAAGTATTTCTATTTTAATTTTCTGGTATGAATTCGAAATATCCGAATTAAATATAGAAATAAAATAAATAATGTCATGATGCCATTTGGACTCACTGGGAATGAAAGGGTTAACAGCATTTTTTTGCAATATTTTCTGCATTTATCAAAAAATTGAAAAGCACGGGACCTAATATACTTTCTAAATAAGAGAATTTGCCAGTTTGATGCGCTTGAGTGCAAAAATGAATTTAAAAATAAATCAGAAAAAAAAGGCAATTTGTATTGAAATACACCCTTAATCGGGGGTCTTATTTATTACTGCTATCATCCATCATAGCATTTTTGCCACATATGTTCGTAGAATTCTCAACATACGACGATATTGAGTTTGATCACTTGAGCAGTTTTAGATCATTATTGCTGAAATGAATTTTGTAAAATTAAACGGCTAGAGATAGTCCAGAACAGATTTTTTTTCAAAGGTAAGTTCATTTATTTCACAATTTAACATTTGAAAATTATAATATGGGTGAGAAGTGTGTTATTTTCTGCTTATTACAAATTTGGAAAAAATAATTTATTATTTTTGTGTTTTAAATCATTTCTTCATGTTTAAAATCACATATTGTAACATTAGAGTAAATATTTGCAGTTTTAACATTATATAGCATTTAAAATAATTATTCGTTTTAAATACTATCTATTTCAGCGTGTTTATAATATATTTTGCTATAAAACTTCGAGTTTTCATTATTTTACGTGTTATACATTTCTTATTTCATTTTCTACCGATGACAAAAAACAGCTTTTCATAGATTTCAATTCATGGTTTTTCGTTTGTGATTTTTAAATTGAAGACTTTTTATAAGCGTATTGCATTCAAAAACTACAAGAAAAATAAATAAAAACTCTAAAAAAAATGTCATTTGATATCAGAAGAAATAGTTTTTTTAACCTAGTCCCAAAAATTCAAATGTTTACACCAAATCCAATTACAGACACAGAAGCAATTATAACTTTTTTTCAGATTGAACGTACAGTGATTTTTGATCTTGTTTTCGATTACTTAGACTACAAATCTGTTAAAAGGAAAGAACACAACAAACATACCAGTTTGTCTTTCATGCATTTTTTTTTCTTTTTTTTCGGTAATGAAAACACTTAATTCACATTTTACACTCCAAAGTATAGGATAAAACTATGTACACAAAAATCTGTGTATTTTAAATACTGCACAAAATTATGTATTTTGCTTGTTACGCAGACATACGTGTCAGAACAGAATGTGACACACAAATCTGGGTATTTTGCACGTTACACAACATTATGTGTATTTCCCTAATACACAGAAATATGTGCAAAAACTGAATATTACACAGATATATGTGTAAAAGTATCACACAGAAATATGTGCAAAAACTGAATATTACACAGAAATATGTGTATTTCCCAGCAATTTACTCATTGAAGCGTGTATTTCTGGAGTTATCAGATAATTTTTACACATTTAGACTTATCATCAAATTACACATTAAAATGTGTATTTTGAAATTTACACATTTGGCGTATTTTACACACCAAATTACACATATAGACATGTCGTTTTTGTATCATCGATTTACACATTTTTGAGTGTAATTTTACACATTTTTTTTAGAGTGTTTGAAAACTAGCAGAATTTTCCGGATGACCCAATATACAGTTTTATTACCACAGGGGCTGTCCATCTGTTTTTTAATTTTAAATAGCAATTTTCCCTTTATTTTAGAATTGTCATAAATACGAAGAAAATCACTATTCGAAAATACAGGTAAAATTTTCCGCACAGTATCAGGCCATGAATAGAGGTAGACTTATAGGTTAGAAACGTCTTATATGATGCACGTATATCGCACACAATGATAGCTATTAGTCCCCTATGATTCAGAAACTATTTTAAAATAATTTGAAGCAATAATTTAATTCAGAATAAACTTAAAATTAGATTTTCAGAGGCGCAATCTATCTCCAAAAGTTTTGTAGATGAGGAAGCTTGAAACCCTAATCACTGAATAACAACTTAATAGCATTAAATAATTAAATCATATTTAAGGTCACTGATAACTATTTAAAAAAAACCTATTGTAATATTTTTTTCTTTTTAAAAATGTATCTTTTAAAATAGATTTTTAATTAAAAAAATAACTAGTAAGAGGAAACATTCGAATGGTCCCGTGAAAACCTTCTAAAGGCGCAATCGTGGCGTCCGCGGGGTGTGTTGGAGAATCCTTAATAGAAAAACAGTGTCAAACCAGAACTTGGAAGCTATGCATATATAAAGTTATTACTTTAGGGGAAAGGGGGGATCTGGCATATGATAACGACAGATATGCCTTGTGTGTGTGTGTATGGGATGTCTTTTAAGATATTTATCATATTTGAATGATACAATCATATTTTTCTCTTTATGTTTGTAGTTTGTTTTTTACATCGAAATTTTCTCTTTATGTTTGTAATTTGTTTTTTTACATCAGAATTTTCTCTTTTTACTTAAAACTTGTTCGTTGCATCAAAAAAGTCTGCAATCTGCTTTTTTTTTAGTTTGTTACCTATTTTTATGAAAATACTCATTAATGAAAATTAAAATAATTAAATGACTATAAATTATTTATTTTCAAAATATGGAATATCTCAATGCTTGCCATTCCTATTCTTCTGTCTTATATGTATGCATTTACAATCGGCGTTTAAGAAAGCTGGTGTAAAGTGTGTTTGAAACAATACTCGTGTTTGCCAGTAAAGAAAAGAGAATGTTGTTCAACTGTTTTGTTGAAAAAAAGTTCTCCCTGCCCTTTTTTTCCATATAAAATTATTTCATATATGATAGTGATATTTTAATGACTTCTCTTCATTAGAATCAATAAAACATGCAAATAATATATGCATATGCAAAACCATATCTGCATATCGCTGCAAATTAAAAATTAAACAATCTAATGAAATTATAGGCATTAATAACGATATCATTTGGATGGGGGTTGAGGAATGATAACGTATTATATCGTAAAGGGGAGCGGGGATTTTTCCTAAATTGCCAAAAAGTTAATAACGTTCATTATATTTGTATGGCCGCATGTATATTAGTGTTTTGTTCAATTACACAGACTTTGGACTGGAGATACTGGCGTCAGCTACGGGACAAATTGTAACTGGTAAGAATGAAGCATCAATCGTTTGTGAAACTGTTCGCATTCCGTGCCGTAGGTTTAACACTATGATTTACGCTCAGGCCCCTGTCCTCGCTCGAGGAAACGCTTGCGAGCTAATGCTATTCCTATGGGGAAGCATTTTTCTAATACCTCTTTCGCATTTTGACATTTTTGAATAATTGTTTTTGCATTGGATAGTTGAGGTGCATGCCGAAAGCGCACCTTTTTTACTTTTTCGATTTTGGTTGCAGATATTTTTTACAAAGTTAGTTTCACTTTCTAAACCGGTTTCAAAACTGAAAGTGCTTTTAAAAAAATATATCTGCGACCAAAATCGAAAAAGTAAAAAAGGTGCGCTGTCGGCATGCACCTCAGCTATCCAATGCAAAAAAAAATATTCAAAAATGTCAAAATGCGAAAGAGTTATTAGAAAAATTCTTCCCCATAGGAATAGCATTAGCTCGCGAGCGTTTCCTCGAGCGAGGACAGGGGCCTTAAAGAGCAAAGTGTACTTTAGGCGGCCAAAGCAATAGTTTTGTGTTCAGTGCTTCTACAAATGATAATTTCTGTGGAACTATTATGTATTGAACAAAATTTGTGGGTTTTTTTTTAGCACCATAGCTTTCTGAGTGAAATAAGTACCTTTTATCTACACTGCTCAAAACAATTACAGGATATTGCAGTTTTAGGTGGATTTTGTATCTGGGAAACTTTTTAGCTGATTGATACATGGTCGACAGACATAGTATGAGAATAAATTACACATGTTTGGCAGAAAAAAAATGCATTTTATTGCGCATTTGTGTACAAAAGGAAAAAAACACAATTTGTGCATATGAGAAAAAAAGAATAAGAAAATGTGTTTTCTTCAAAGAAAATCATTTTCAGTAGGTGGTATGGTTTCCACGGGCGGCCAGCAATGGTGTTCAACGTTGATTGAACACCTATGAGGCATGGACTCAATGAGGCTATTAATGACGAGTTGGGATATTCTGCCCCACTCTTCCAGAAGAGCTCGTTCCAGTTCTTGGAGAGTTTGTGGGGGTTGTTGACGGCCAGAAACTCGTCTTCCTAGACCGTCCCAAACGTGCTCGATTGGATTTATGTCTGGAGAACACGCTGGCCATTCCATTCGAACGATTCCTTCCTCGAAAAGGAAATCCTCCACCAGGTTTGTACGATGTGGCCTGCAGTTATCGTCCATTAAAATGAAGTTATCTCCGATTGCTGCAGTGTAAGGGACTACAATGGGTCTGAGGATCTCATCCCTATATCGGCGACCAGTCAGAGCTCAATCTCGAATGATGTAGAGGCAGGCCCGTAGCCAGGATTTTTTTTCGGGAGGGGCTCAATTTTGAATTTTTTTCTGACCTTACGAAAGTAATTTGTATTATTTGCAGCAAAAAATTTAAAAATAATTAAAGCTTAGCCTAAAGTGTGCTCCTGCATAGTATACTTGATAACCAATCTTGTTATTTCATAATTTATTTTGATTTCTGTTGCAATTCGAATTTCAAGAGCATTCCCAGTTTCCAAAAATGTTGGGAAACCGAGAGTTTATAGGAAAAATCTTCCACGTAACTTAAACACAAACTAACAGTGAATAAGATGAGCTTAAAGCATCTCATGAGAAAACATAAAATATTGAAATGCAAACAAGTAATATGAGTTAATTTAAAAACACAGGAGAGTCTAGCATTACGAGTGCGAGATCTTTAAACTATTGATTTATAAATGAAATTAATTGCACGCATTATTTTTCCAAAAGATAAATTGCTATGCAATTATAAAAATTGCATTTGTATTTCACATTCTGATTATAATTATAAATGCAATACTCTTGGTACAATAAATTTACTAGTGCAACAGAAACAATGATCGTGATTTCTTCTTAGCCGTGATGCTGATTAACTTAAAATCTACTGTAACGTCCCAATGAATGGAAATCATTGCAAAGCTACTCAGATTCTCATAGGCCATAACATTTCGAGAGAAACATTTAATTATTTTCATTTTCGAAAAAGATCTTTCAGGACGAATGTTGCTACTGGGCTTTCAACAAGACTGTCAGTAAGTGTTTGATAATATTGTAATGCGTCACATTGCAGCAGAAGCGGATTACAGCAGAAGCGGATTAACTACGACCCGGTCCCCTAGGCTCGACTTTCTGAGGGCTCCCTTTCACTCCTTCAAAGAGGTACATACTGGAAACATTAAAACACATGCTTGCTTCATTAACTCATAAATCATTGATGATAAAAACATACGACAAAGAATTTCGCTCATCTTTTGTCTTTTGTATTAAATATTAATATCCGACCAGTGTAAAAGAATATTTACTTGTTCTTTATATTAGGAAAATTTTAGCTCCCGGCCCCCATTTTCTTCTGGGCCCCTAGGCTTCAGCCTACTCAGCCTAATGGGTAATCCGCCTCTGCATTACAGTACTAAAACTTTTAGAATCTCTGTGCTGATGTCAACATAAGCAATTTGTTTGCACCCTAATTCATATTCAGCTTTCGTTTGCTACATTGTCACTTTATCCTGAAAATATTGAGACATTCTATAATTTGCTTGCTTTTTAAAGTGAAGCAAATCCTCGAAGTAGTAAAGGAAAATCTTTTTGAATGTCTTTATTCGAAATGAATCCATTATTTAAATTTTGAATAAGACTTTCTACATGGTGAATAAAGACCGTGATATTGTAAAACTCTTCAGCAGATGTAATTTGAATGTTTGCACATGTTGTCCATCTAAATGTTAGTCTTGGGATCTTTTAGTTTGGAAGATGTCTTCCCGAAATTTTGATGCGCAATAAAATATTTCACAAAAGATTTTTAATGCATTTTACTATACGTTTATGTAAAACAATTAGGACTCCTTAGCATGCGTTACAACCAATATCATGTCACGAGTTTTCTTGAAGAACTCACTGACTTTGTCAGGCAGAAAACTTTTCTCACAAACAGAAAGGTTTGAGAAAATCATTCTTCTCTTTGACTGCCAAAAAAGCTGAAGTAGTTGAAAATTTTTTCCATGTGTTTATCGAAATATTTCCTGCGCTAATGCAAATGTATTTAAGTAGCTCAATAAAAGTTAATGCGATTTTATTCCTCTGATAAATATTGTGTCAAATGCAAAAAAGTCATTTTTTAGGGGTATATGATGCAATTTCTTCTTAGTACTTCGGCAACTGTATCAGAGGATATTTGAATGAATTCATTCTAAATGTCTGAGGGTGAAGTAAACAGCATTTCTATTTATAATAAGGTACCCTGGGGTAATAACGCCAAGTGCTTATATTTTGCATAATTATGAAATAATCAGGTAAATGACACCCATGTGCTCTGCGCAGAAGGGTTTTGAGTCATATAAATCGCAAAAAACAGCTTCAAGTTAATTTGTTTCATTTTTAGGTCTTGTTGTTTTTACAAACAACTAAAATTAAGGCTTGATCTAAAATTTGCGAGATACGTTTTGTGATGTGAAGACTATCTTTTTATCCGGAAATACTTCGGTAATTACATAAATTTGTAGTGCATTTCATGTAATTTTAAAATGTTGTTGAAGATTTTGGATATCTTCTTGAGATAATTTGTAATTTAAAATGTACTGCGCAATAACTATACTGGGGTAATAACGCCAATCCTTGACTTTAGTACCCCGGTTGATTCCCTACAGTGGCCGAGCTACATCCTAAATACTGATTCAAATAAACACAGTTAAAACTGTCCAATGTTTCTCATATTTCTATTTAAGCGGTCCTTTTTAAGCAAAAAAGAAGCTCACGGTCTGATATTCTTTTGCCTCATCCCCTCCTCCCACAGCACACCTTTATTTTTCTTACACTTTCACAAAAATTGAACATTTTCAATAGCTTAGAATGCAATTTGTCAATTTCTAAGTTTGTAGAGTTTGTATTTTTAGAATTGGGCTATCTACATGCAATTATTCCATGTTATTTCATAGTTTTGTTTGCATGGCGTTATTACCCATATAGGTGGGTAATAAAGCCAAATAGCATTGGTCAAGAAAAAACGCCATTACATTTTATGAATACATATCTGTTAAATTATTTTATTTTATATAGATAGTCAATGAGTTGCTGTATAAGATCCTATATTTGTTTGAAAAATACAATCTAAAACTAAGCCGTGAAAATTGGTAGAACCTTAACGTGGCGTTATTACCCCAGGGTACTTTACCTCTATATTCCTGGAGTTTTGTGACGTTTCTTTACCAATTCTTTCGTGGAAAAACAAAAAACAAGGTTTACAATAAATCCGTTTTGGAATATATAAAGGGAAATACTATTTTCTGGATCTTTCATCCATTTCTCTTATTTTTGTTTGTTCCTACAATTATTGGAAAATTCTATGGCTGTTTGGAAAGTAAAATCGAATAAAAAGAATTTCTCTTTGTGGCATAATCCAAGTCATCTCTAGCTACATAGCAACATCGAATTGCTTTCCATACTGTAGGCTCATATCGAGTACTTCACGAATCCCCTCCAGAGTCAAGTTGTTCCGAACGCTAACATCAAAACAATTCTCAATTTTAATTTCTATATATGGCTTGGTGCCAGGAAAAGTTGACACTATTGAAACTGACTTTACATAAGATAATTCAAGGACGCATGGTGCTGTTTTGTAATTTTGCAATTTAAAAAAATAGTATGCGTCTGAAAAATTATTTTTGCCATTTCATACCATATTTTTTAGTTACTTAAAAAATTCCATTAACAATCATTAACATTTTTGCTTCCATCTCATCCAGCCAATTGACAAAATAGTGTATTTTCGTCATTTAGTCCGCTGCTCAAAAAGTTTATTTTACACTCAAATTCCATTTGGTAAAATTTGTTTTTTGAACTCTGAATACATTTTACTTCAATTAGTAAATTGAATTTTTGAAGTGAACTGGGCCAGTGTTTAAATTTTTACTATATTCCTAAACACAACTCAAAATGTCGCTATACTGACTATAAAAATAGAACCCCCTAGTCCGTCAGTACATCCACCTACATCTGTAGATTGTCTTCGCAATGTAATTGGGGGTAAATGTTATCAAATACGCGTGTTGACGGGCTAGAAAGCTCTCTCGATGGCGCTATGAAAAATACATAGGAATATCCATCCCTAAAGTTGATAGTTCTAAAAATATAAAGAAGATTTTCCTGACAAATCAGCTACTTTAAGCACATTTTCATTGTATTCAAGATTCTTATGCAAACAATTAGCAGAAAAGTTCTTCAGTGAAGAGAAAGGGGATGGCATCTTTAGGTTTCTCGATTCCGTATCGTTTTCCTTCGTACCATATTTTTTCAAAAATGCATTCTAATAGTTTCTTTTTAATGAAAAGTTTTTCACAGTTATAACATTACCAAAAGGTACTTTAAAATTATATATTTTTTCCACATGATTTTACATTATAGGCGACAAGTTTTTGGCTCCTTTCTCTGCAAAAAATTGCACATTGACCGCGCTAAATTTCCTTTATATGCGCGAAGATAAAGAAAATTAAGGAAGATCATAGCATGCAAATAAATGTTTAATATTTGTCTCCTAAAGTTTGTCATATGTATCTTATACTTAAATTTTTTTAGTCAAATTAATGACACGGAATTTAACTTTATCGAATTTTACTGCGCATACCGATATTTAAAATTGCTTTTTAAAAATAATTTATATTTCTAATATCCATTATAAAAAATTATGTCTAAATACCCGATATAATGAAGGATTATTGTAAATGTAATTCAATAAATGGATGTTTTTAAGGCTAAAAATGCAATCTAATGTAATGAAAGATGAAAACAAACAAAACTTGCTTTATTACCATAGAGATAATTTTGTAGAGCTTTCAAACTTTCGGGAGGGGCTTCAGCCCCCTTAGCCCCCTCCCTGGCTACGTGCCTGTGTAGAGGTCAGTGCGCCCGTCAATGGAGATGCCACCATACACCAACACTCCTCCATCGCCAAATCTGACCCTTTCGTGCACGAACGTAGGATTATTCCTACTGCCACGGTCCCTCCAGATGAAAATACGCCTATTATCCGGATGAACAGAAAAACGGGACCCGTCAGAAAACAGAATATTGCTCCATTCATTTCTCCTCCAGTTGACATGCTCGGTTGCCCACTCCCTGCGGTCGCGACGATGCCTTGATGTTAATCTAACACATACCATCGGTCGGCGAGCATACAGACCTACAGCATGGAGCCGGTTTCGGACAGTCTGAGTTGAAATCGTGGTGCCTGTAGCCGAGCGAAGGTGTTGTTGGAGAAGAGTAGCGTTCATGTTTCGGTGTCTCCGAGCTGTTAACGCTAAATACCGATCTTCATTGGGCGTTGTTCCCGTCTACGACCTTGCCCTGGTCTTCGGCCTGCACATCCACTCTCCAAAAAACAGTTCCAGATCCTGGAAATGACACTTTGTGACACTCCAATGGCTTGCTCTACTTCGGCTTGAGTTTGGCTACATTCTAATATACCAACAATTCTCCAAGCTTCTGAATCTGTCAAATGACTTCGCTGAGACATCGTACTCATCCAAACAAAGCAATCACTGAATGCCGATCATCCTTGTCTTCATTCTCTTTTATCCAGTTGAAAGTCAAATTTCATTCGCTGCCGCTGAAGCGACGTTTTTGACGTCGAACTCAAAATTTGCATACTCCACAGTTTGAAAACAGGAAAAATTTGCATTTGTGATTATCTTCTTCTATTTTCGGCAAAAAAATTTCGTTTATATCTTTATTTTATATAAAACTTCAAATATCCTTTAATTGTTTTGAGCAGTGTATATTATCTGGTACTTTGAACGTACCATGATGGCGGAAAAGTGAGAGGGTTGATGAAGATAAACTAAATTTAGCCATAGTTGTTCAAATATTCTTATTTTTTCGAAGATTGAGAGGGAAGCCTTTCCCTTACTCCCTGTATATTAGGGTGGAGCGAAAAAAATTATTTTTTAAAAATCAAAAACGGGTAGGCGCCAAAAGTTGCCTTTATACTAGTACATCAACTGCGTGAAATTTTACCGCTGAAAAAAAATGGCTTCAGTCTGCGCTTTTGCTCCAAAAATCGAAATTTTGGGTAAAATTTGTCATTTTTGACATTTTTAAAAAAAAAATTAAAAAATTCCTACAGAGTTGATTATTATTTAAAAGTGTTACTTAAACCTTTTTATTTATCTGCTTAACATGTTTAAACTATAACACAATATTTGTAGTCTGTATAATTGGAGCAAATCTAACAACTTTTGGTAAAAAATCAGCGTTACCTCGTTCTTGGAGCATACAACGAAATGTTGTTTTGAATGCATTTTTTCCTATCTGTTTTCAAAACTACTCTGTATAGACTCATAGAGGTGGCTGCATTTCGTATCCCACTCGTCTCAACCACCCAACCATCTAGGCCCAGTGTTTTATTTATGTATTGAATTTTTATTTTTTCTCCGAAGACGGGCATAAATTTTCTATGTATAAAAGTAGTTTAACTCTTCTTTGCATTCACTGACTTTGGATGCTGCATGTGTGACCTGCTCCACGTATATTTTTTTACCTTGTATAACAAAAGAGAAGCTGAGTAATGCATTAGGTATGTTGTTATTTGAACCTATTCAGCAGTCTATTATCTTCAGTAAAATTTCATGCAATTGATACATTATCATTGGAAGTTCTGTTACCACAGCATTTTTTCAATCAATTACATTTTTTATATAATGATTTTCCAAAAAATTGATTGTATGAATTCAATTTATAGTATGACATCATTTACTGTACCTATTATGTTAAATATATTTTGAGAAGCTAGCTGTTTAATATTATGACGATAGTCACAGAGGTTTCCAAACAAAATTTGCGTATAAAGCAACGATATTTCTAAAAAAGTTTTAGTATTTGTTTTATGTCGCTTCCTGAGTTGTTTCGTAATCGAGTAATTTCTAATAAGTTTTTAGACTTATTCTTTAAGTGTGTATTACGTTTGGCATAAAACATCCTTCGGTATAAACTTGGATTATATATTTTGTTGTGAACTTATAGACTATGACTGCCAATCTGTCGTTATATAAAGCGGAAAATTTTATTTGCTTTATTTGCTTAAGTTGTCTTTTGTGTGAGATGTTTTCTAAATTCCTATTCACCTGTTCTTCTTAGAAATAGCTTTCCTTAGGAATTAGCTTTGCAATCTCCGACAGAAATTTCTAGTCTGTTCTGAGTATCTTTTTCTCAATTTGAGAAAATATTTTTTCAAAATTATTCACTGTTTTATAAAAAAAAATTGCCATAGGAAGTGAATAATACGTGGACAAAGATTTTCCTGCTCATCCAGTGAATCCATGTAGATTAGAACGTTTTATATGGACTTCTCTAATAATTGACGCAGAGGAACTTCATTGGAGTTGAAGTAGCATATGATTCATTATTATACACAATTCTAAGCTTACCCAATGCAAAATGGTTCACAGCGACAAATAGAATTCTACTAATTTTAAATGAGTACTTATAGTCGATTAGAGTCTGTACATTCCCTCAAAAAGTACTATGCATTATAAGTTTATGCCCATGACAGTTCACCATCAAATGATGTCCACTTATAAAAATAGTATCTAAAAGTTAATGGGAAATTACCTGGCTACGAAAATACTAAGAAAACGGCATAAAATTAATGCAAAAAAAGTTATTTACAACAACGGTTGCTCTGCACATGCAGAACAAATTCTCATTACAATTCTCTCTGACGATCACCATCACATTAAACAGATCGCTCCTCAACAAATAAAAAATGCAAAAGTAGAATAAATGATGGCATACTTATAATTGAAATACCTGAAATCATCTTTGAAGCAGATCAATACGTACAAAAATATAATTAACTGAATAAAATGTTGTGGTAACAGAACTTCCAATCACTTTCATCAACTGGATGTAAGTTTGATAAAGATAATAGAAGGCCGAATAGATCCAGATCCCTTTAAGAATATTCCCGTGCATTAATCTGCTTGTCATTTTTTTGTATAAGCTGTAAAAATATACATTAACATAGTCACAGTAGCATGTGGTTACAAAGAACAGATAAACTAGGTGGATGCATCGAAAACATGCCAGATTTTGATAAAGAAAATCACATATCAATATATAAATAAAACACTTAGTAAGATGATCGAATAGTTGGGACGGGTGGTACATGAAATATACCACCTCCACGAGGTATGTCTAAGATAGTTTTGAAAAGAAGAGCTGTATTAAAAACAACATTTCATTGTATGTCCCAATAGAGTGGTAATACCGTTTTCTTACCAAAAGTTGTCTGTTTTGCTCCAGCTATACGGAATAAAGATATTGTTTTATAGTTTAAATATGTTAAGCAGATAAATATAAAGGTTTAAGTAACACTTTTAAATAATAACCAGCTCCGTAGAAATTTTAAAATTTTTTTGAAAAAATGTCAAAAAATGACAAATTTTACCCAAAATTTCGATTTTTGGAGCAAAAGCGCAGACTCAAGCCATTTTTTTTCAGCGGTAAAATTTCACACAGTTGATGTACTAGTATAAAGGCAACTTTTGGCACCTACCCATTTTTGATTTTTAATAAATATTTTTTTTCGCTCCACCCTACTGTATATGCTCGTATCTATTAAAATACTGCATAAATAATTGTAATGATTGTAGGATTTGCACATTTCATTTCTGAACAGAAAATTGAATTTTTGAAATATGAGTACTTATTAGCATTACACATAACCGTAGACATCACAAAAATTGAAATGGCAAAAAAAAAAAAAAAAAAAAAAAAAAGTTTAATCTAGACATAATTAAATTAGGAGCTACAATAATGACTGTAATATGAATGAAAAAATATAGATTTATGACAAAGAGTTTTAAAATTCCGTGCACTTTATGTCCTACTGACCAACAGCCTTGGATCTCCAAGGCCAATTACAATAACCTTAAATATCTTAAAGTCAAATATTGCATGTTATTTTTTCCAAACGAATCTAGAGATTAGGGAGAGTGGCAATGTCTTCAGCAGCATATTGATTTGATTTTATAATTTTGAATGAAGATTTTTTAAAACAAACCTAATATTGTTCGCAGTGATTATCTTGAATTTCCATGATTTTCCCTTTTTAAATAAAAATCCATCCAATCGAAACTCAAATTGATTTCCCACTACCTTCGGTAACGTACAGCGGGAATGCTATTCACGTTCCGGTCTGATTTTTCAAACTAATGGTCAATTTGTATTTAATTTCTGACATTTAATTTCTTTCATCAATTTTCACAAAAGCATTCTTGATAAAACAAATAATGAAAATGCGCACAATCCCCCCATTTTTTAAACACGAAATGATATCCAAATCACACATTTCTTAATTTGCAAATGATATCCTGAGAAATTTCCACCGAGAGAAAAAGCAGGTACGGCAAATCCTTGAAATGACAAAAAACAGTAAATATTAATATTTTTCACACCAGATATATCATTAGAATTTATTTTTGAAATTTCAGAGAAATGAAAAACTTGAAAACTGACGCGAATTGCGGCCAAATAAAAATTTCTTTTTGGAATAGTAATGAACGTACCATGAAATCGAAAATATAAAGCAATTTTCTTTCTTACTTTTTTTTTCTCTCTTTTTTATTTATTATTTATTTACTTTTGTAACTCTACAAGGATCCGAGTATCCCAATTTCAAAATGCAGAAAAAAAAAATCAAGCGTTACGTGTTTGCGGTCAGTAAAAGCACACAGGAATGATTTCTATGTGTTTCAGATCCCTATGTGCGGTAGATTTTCTTGGCCATCGTCAATACATGCTGAGTAAAAACAAACTTCTTTCTTTTAAATGCAATCTATTGTTATCGCATTGAATTTTTTTTTTCCGAGCTAATGAAATTTTACCATTACGCAGGATTCTGATAGAGAGTGCTTCCATTTTCACAGGTTTTACTGTGTTACGAATTTTATTTATATAGCTGCCATCCTTCTTTATTTTTCAGTTAATTTAAGTATGTACGGAACCAGAAATTTTATTTAATAAATGAAATAAATATGAACTGTTAAGAAACAAGACACATTTTATTAAATAAATTTTCTTATTCAAAAAACTTTATTTGGCCTGGTAAAAAACTGCAAAAGAATGGGAACTAAACTTGTATAGAAATTCATAGTTTTTTTTGGGGGGCGGCGGGGCGGGGAGGAGGAGTATAAGGCGCCAAATGAAGCTCTGCACACAGGCGCCGGATACTGCTGGCACGCCCCTGCAAAGTGGTCACAATGTGACATCACAAACGAGCTGTTAAACGGCTATAACGACTTCACATTTTAGTCACTGTGACTTCACATCGACGTCACGTGACGTCACATCGGCAACCGATGGTCACACAGTCACAATGTGGCTTCACAACGACGTCGATGTGACTTCACCATGCCTTGCGGGAAGTATCTTTTTCAAGGCAATTACAGAAGTAATTTTAATAACTTTTATAATATACTAGCGGCCTTCGCCCGCTACGCTGGTCGGTTTATCTAAAGAAATCTTGAAGAAGTAGTTAGATAAGGTTCAGACATACATTAAAAAAAAAAAAAAAGCAAGTCGATCATTCAAAAAACGTTGGGAAATATCAAATATTTACTGTAATTTTTTAAGAAAAACAAAGTTTCGAAAAAAAAAATTAATTCGAAAAAAAAATTACACTGACATATTAATGCAAGGAAATTTTCCCAGAGAGAAAATTCGCCTTGAATACAATATTTCAAATTCTTTTAATTGCTTATAGGCGTTAATGCCAACATAGTGAAAAAAAATTCCATGCTGGGAATCGAACCCGGGCCATCAGTATGGCGCACTGACGTTCTACCGACTAAACCACATGGAACGACAGCCAGCTTGAAACTTTCTCATACTTAAGTAGACTGGCGAAAACATAACGATAGCGCGTTTTAAAATCGCACAGTGACATCTATTGGATTTTATATGTACTAAAAAACGTTATGTACTAAAAAACGTGAGCAGCGCACCTAATAGTTTCTTTTGTTTCTTTTTGTTACTTTTTTGTCTGTTGTCCGATTTTGATGAAACAAAGCCTATACACTGCCCGGGAGTGTGCATTCTTCATTAGTGAAAACCGCATAAAAATCCATTCAGTAGTTACGAAGATAACCTCGAACAAACAGACAGACAGACAGACAGACAGACAGACAGACAAAAAATTCAAAAAAAAATTTTTTGTGTTTCATTGGTTTTCTTTTATCGCCCTGACTCCATTTTTGTCAATTATCTTCAATGTACAGACACACCGAGTCCTACTGTTTTATTATATGTATAGATTTTTGACAACTAAACTATAAATTGATTGTTTAGCTAGAAATAAAAATAAAAATGAAACCACAATTTCGAAGAAAATTTTTTTTTTTAAAGTTTTGTACACTTTTGATGTACTGTCTATTACATGTCTATTACATGTGAATAAAAATGTCTATTACATTTTTATTCAGACATCATGGGTAGTCCTATTATTTCCTCTTACTCAGTTATACTTCTTTTTTTATGCTCTTTTCCCTACAAAATTTATTTCTTCAACTAACTTAATTGCCATATGTCTAGATAAAATAATTATGTCATAAACTACTTGATAAAAAAGAAATTAATTTATTTTAATCAAAATGTTAAAAAAAAAAAGATTGCAATTTCAGTGACGAGTGGAAGAATCGTTATTTTAATTGGTTATTTTTAAAGTTTTGATTTCCTACAGGAAGAATTTCAAGTTCTCTTGCTGTATTGCTAAAACATTTCGTTTGAAACTTTGCCAAGATAATCCCCATTGAAACTCACGCGCGAAGCTTTCTCAGCGCTTTTAACCTCTGACAATTTTTATTTACTCTACATTCTTTTCACTAGAGTCAATGCCTCTTTAAATTTTTAATTTCCGTTCACTCGTTTCCGTGCAAGGGCGGCGCCAGAGGGGGGACCGGGGGGGGGGGGCATATGCCCCCCCGTCGGGCATACCTGGCCCCCCATCGGGGTCGAAATTCGATATCGTCGGGGAAAATATTTTGACTTTTGAATTTCACCCCCGTCAAGTTGGATCAACATATAAAGATTTGTCTTTATTATATTAAACTCAGATTGATTAAACAAATTCTTTTGGATACGAGTCGGTTTCTGACGGAATTTTGATTCTTGCAGATTGAGTTCAGATAAACTCGATGTTTTCAAGAAAAAAAAAAGAATTGCTTAAAATAAAAATCTATATAGATGACTACACAGGATGATACATGAATGAATCTGTATGTGTATATATATTTATATATAATATATATATATTTATATATAATATATATATATATATATATATATATATATATATATATATATATATTATATATATATATATATATTATATATATATATTATATATATTATAGTTGTAGATATATATATATATATATATATAATTTTAAAAGATAAAATTTAAATCTGGATAGGACCGGGTTGAGTAATCTTTTGACGTACTGGATCGGATTCCAGTTCGGTTAATTGTTTCAGGATCGGGTTTGGATGTTGACACTTATGGTTCTAGATTCAGGATCGATCTTATAAAAGAATTTACAAAATTTATTTTAAGTTGAAAAATTATATATTGAATGTTAATGAGTTTATATATTCTGATTTTTTACTTAAAAGTTAAAACTGTTAAAGGAGATATAGTTGTAGATATAATTTTACATAATTGCATTACAGTATGGATATATTTTTTCATTAGTTACGGTTTGGATCTATTTGAGGCTGAAATATTTCGGGTTCAGATCGAAATGTGGAGATGTTGGGGTTAGATCGCATTTCGGGTAAATTCCTGCATCACCTTGAGAAATTAAACCCAACTCGACAGGCGATTTGAGTCGGATCTGGCTAAAGTTAATATTTTTTTCGGAGAGATTCGGGTTGACTTCTATTTTTCATGTCGGGTCAGATTTAATTGTTTTAGCGTATTGGGTTCGATTCTATCTCATTTCTTAAAAGTATAGCCGAAGTATATTTTAAAATGTAAGATTATATTATTTGAATGTCAATGAGTGCATAAATTGATGCATTAATTTTTCTACATAAAATATGTAATTGACATTGCAGTTATTATTGTAGGTTATTTTTCCATTATTGCTTTACAAGATGGAATTTTCTTTTTCAATTTTCTCTTGCATTTCGAGTTCGGATTGAAATACTTTTAGGTCGAAAATTTTCGAGTTCGGGTCATCTACGTTTTTAATACTGGTTGAGGTTGAATGGATATGGAATTAACAAGTTCAGGTCAGGTATAACCCAATACACGGAAGACTCTATGCTCGCAAAATAATACGTGAATTGAATAATTTTTTTTCTTGATTATATTCTATTAAAACAGAAAAATTTTCTTTAAATTTTGCTTTCATACGCTTTAATTTTGCTGTTTCGTCCCCCCCCCCGCAAAAAACAAACAAACAAAAAAAACATCAATTACCTGAAATATTCACACCTAAAGCAACATGTTCGCCAAATTACATGGGTGTTCTGGCAGCTATCCTGCTTAGTACTTTATCGTATTAGGAACGGAATTTATAAATCCGTTTCATCTAAAAAAAGGTAAAAAACAGAAATCTAAGATCAAAATTTTCGAAAAATGTCCAATCAGGAGAAGGCAGAAATTGCTTTAAATAATAAAGTCTCTTCAAATCACAGGAATATTTCGGCATTGTCACGACGGACGCTTTTGGCGGATATTAAAATAACGCACTTTTAGCTTTCCAACTATTCTTACAAGTTTTCACTTCATTTACATTTGTCTTTTGTTTTTAATTTGGGAATTTTGTGTTTAGGTTTTTGTTTCAGATTTAAATTTTGTATCATCAAAATTTGAAACATCGCACTTTCTGTATTCGATCAATATACACTCTAAAATAAAATGGAAATTAAAGATGTCTTTCCCATTGTTTTTATTATTACTACTATAGCTAAAAAAAGCCTGCTTTAATTTACACATTTTCTCGAAAATACAGAAAATTCATCAATCTAATGCTAAAATCACCTGAAATCCTCCAATATCTAAAGTTGCATTTTTGTTGAATCAAAAGACTGCTCAGTTTACTGAGCAGCAACACTGTGCATTAGATTCTTCTATTTGAAACTGATTTTTTTACGTATCTCTATTTTCTCCCAAAATAAGGAAAATTTCGTGAACCGAATCTGAAATTTTTTTGAAATTCTACAATCAAAACACCAGAATTTCTTCAAGTAATAGAAAAATCCGTTTCAATAATATGTGCGTTCAGGCAACTTATTGTCTGTACATTTTATTTTTGGCGAAATGTTTTTTTGAGAGTGTATAAAACAAATACATTTTCTCAAAAGTGACAAAAATAAAAAATAATGAAAAAAGTAAAATGCGGTATTTATGAAGTAGTATAAGGTACATATTTCAAAAATTGTAGTTCAACTAATTAATTTCACTCCGGCAAATACATTCAATTCAAATAAAAAAACTAATATTTAGCATAGAAACGTGTTCAAATGGAACGAAAAAAGATACGAAGAAATTTCAATTTTATACACGTTTTGTTATTAGTAAGCATGCTGTTTCTTTATACTTGTGTTCTTACTTAGATTTCAATCTACGATGTTTAAACCACAAAACAGCTGCAATTTACCAAAAGGGTCTGCCTGTTTTGACTAGTTTTTCAAATTCTGATGTGCAAGTTAATATAAGACAAACTTTTCGCCAATCGGAATAAAGAGATTGATGAATTTATATACCTCAATGTTGCAATGGAAATTACAGAAAAAACACGCACACACACGTGTATTGTGATAGACCAAAAGGATATTTCAGAGTTACATAGATGCAGTCCTCTATTTTCGTCAGTTGTCCTTTGGCCACAGATATAAGAAGTTAATTTTTTTTTTCTGATCTAGTATTTTTATTTTAACATATAGAAATAAGATTTAAAGTTTCAAGACATTTATAAGAGTAAGTTCAAATGATTTCTTATTTATTTTCGTTTATAAGTCATTTGATATTTTTACCCGAGTATTTAAATTTAAAAATTGCTTTATACGCAGAATTCGCATTTTTGTTGATAGTAATAATTTAACTAATGTTTTGGGAAGTTTTTCACGTATATTTTTGCATTCAGTAATACATAAAGTAGAGCCCTGATTCTTCGGACCGGTCGGGACCTAGGCCAATCCGGTTAATGAAAAATACAGAAAATATAACTTTAAAAAACGCATATGGCAATGGTTTTAGGTAACTTCCCTTCACATTTTTTCCAGGTTTAAGAAAGCAATTTCGGTAATGCATATTTTAGCACATTGAAAATGGCGTATTTAGAAAGTTTTTTATTTTATTTATTTTTTTTTTAATTAAAATTTTAAATTTTATTTTTTGCAGAATTGATACAAAATTATACATAAGTGCACATAGAAACTTCATGATTTCCGATATAACTATGTTAAAAAAATTAACGCACAAATTTTAATCCAATTTCATATTTTTTTAGACCTTCAAATAAATTAATGCTGATAAAAATTTGTTATGCATCACTCGACGGTGGTTTTGTTATGCTTTGTTTTTAATTACCGTGACATGCACGCAAAACTTTTTTTTTCCAAAGGTCAAAATGATCATTTTTACAAATCAAATTGAAATAAGTACCACGTAAAAGGTTCCCTTTCTAAATATTTTTTTGTTTTATAATACATTTATTTGATTGTTAAAAATCTAAAGTTGGCAGATTTACCGTGAGACCGTGAGAGCTATTTCTCAAAAAGTTAAAGAATTTTATCAAACTTCATCATATTCAGTTATAACTCAGTAAACTTCTTCATATTCATCATTTCAGTATGGATGAAATTTCGGTGCATATCGCCCTACAGATGTTTTTTATGCTGTGTTTTTTTCCCGAAATTTTTTTACCTCTGCACCTATTGAATATAGAATTGCACAAAACATTTTATGCTTAAAAGAAAAGAAAAAAAAATCCTTTCCAGATTCAAAATTAATTGATGTGATTAGCGAGCGTGGTTTGCCTTATTATTTATTGCTAGTGAAATAATCCAAGTTTAAGGGAAAAAAAATTCACCGTGCTCCAGCTTCTGGATAAACCTCGATAAAGGTCTGCATTGCCCGGGTCCGGGACTATTTTCCTTTACGACACTGGGGCCGGCCCATGCCTGGTTTTCACTCTTTTCATGACTTAACTAAGTTTTTCAATACCGAGCTGGGACTGATTTCATTCTTCCTAGGACTGCGCGGGTCGAAATTTTCAGTCCAGGTTTTTCGATCCAGCCCGTATGAAAATCACCCTTTCGGCGACTTGGGCCGTGCGAAAATCAGTAAAATTTGGCCCTTTCCAAATATTTTTACAAAAAATGTATGTATTTTTATAAGTTTAACACGCCATTATTCTATAATTAAACTTTAAAATTTATTATTTTTAAAGAATAGTAGATATTTAGGCGATAAAATTTAAATACAGTAAAACCTGTAAAATAAATCTGCCTATGACACAAAAAGTACTTTCAGTTTCAAAACCGTTTCCGAAAGTAAAAGTATCTGTAAAAAAAAAAATCTGCAACCGAAATCAAAGAAGTGAAAAATAGCCATGTTAAAGAGCAAGCTCAGCTGTTCTATGCAAGAAAAAAAATGTTTAAAAATATTATAATTAAAACGAGAAATTCAAAAATAATATGTGTTTAACATGACTCAGCGGGTGTTTTCAAGTGAGTGAAGAGTTTCTTTAAACGCAAAATCTGTTGATTCAAAATTAATATAATAATACATGAAAAAAGAATATAATACATCAACACCTGCTACGAGGGCAACTCTCTCTCTCTCTCTCTCTCTTTTTTAATGCGATTTCGTCTTAGAAGATTTTAGTGTGTGGCATTTTTCTGATTTTTAAGTCCCCAATACATGATATAAGGATTAACGATAACTGAATGATAATTGAAACATTTACATGCAAATAGATATTCATTCAAAATAAATAAATATTGCCGCCCAGAGCACGTCTTAATAATAATAATAATAATAATAATAATAATAAAGAGGCTATTTTTTTTATCAGAACTCCTCGTGCAAAACACTTTTTGTAAAAATTCGCGTTTTGTAGATATAGAGTCGGGCAGGCCAAGATTTTTAACTTTTTCTTTCTTTCTTTCTATCTTTTTTTTTTTTTTTTTTTGTCGGGCTAAATTACATATGTAGGTATTTGTTTTTCCCAGACAATATAATCAGGCCGACTTTTTAAATTTTACATCGATCGGACCATTAATCTATTTTGTAAAAATCGGATTAGGCAATGGTGCTAAAATTTTTGCCCACGCAGGTTTTTAGGCCCCAGACCAGTACGTGGGACCTCTAATATATATTATGAACATGGCCCCCCTCTCGGGAATACAGTGCCCCCCCGTCGGGCAAATTCTGGCGCCGCCCTTGTTTCCGTGGAAAGTTTTTAGTGTTGAGAAGACAAAAAAAAAAAAATACTTTCCTTTCACGTTATTACTTAACTCATTAATTTAGCATCCTTTAAAATTGTTAAATACATTTGGTGAAAATATTTGCGTATGCCGTATGAAAACGCCACTTAAATAAAAATGTTGATTTCTTTTCTATATTTTATCTATATTATGCTATAAATTTTTCTACATTTAATTAAATAATTCATAAACAGATTAAGATATTACAAGTTTAAATTATTAATAATAACACTATTTACATGAATCAACATTTAAGAAAAAATACCGAGACAAGTATCCAGACACGTCTGCGAGACCAAGGTTGAAAGGAAACTTCACTGTTGTTTTAGCACGAAATAGTTCGACATTGAAAGCAGGGAGTGAAGAAACTCAAAACTAGATTGCCATATGGGCGAGATACGACTAGGTTCCGTTGAATATAATTCCAACAGTAGTAAATAAAATAATAGCTTAATAGCTATTATTTAGTTAATAAAATTGACATATCTTGTCGTGAGGTGGGTGGGATATTTTATAAGTGAAGACTCTTTATTATACAGCACATCACACTTTAATTACGATACGTTACATACACATTACACACAACAATTAATACAACATTCTGACTAAAATCTTAAACACAAAAGAGCTGCGCGCACATCTGGTTTTAGTTTCGGTTCGTGAATGTTCCGAAACAGTTATCTCGCGGTCACAGTCAATCAGTTCATTGAGCTGGACACGACATCTCCTCCCTTCTTAAATTCTTAAAGATCAAGTCTCTTGGGAGGTTTCCGGATCCTATTGGAACGACGTAAGTCCGGTTCAGGTTTCGATGGAATGGACGGAGCTTTGGACGGACTGCTTTGGACTATGGAATCACTTACAGGAGATGAGGATGATGATTCCAGCACTGGGCTGGATGTATGTGAAACTGCTTCTGCTAAGGTTTCAGTCCCAGCTTTTTCATTTACGATAACAGGAACAGATTTTTCAAGTTGTGTTTCTGATTTTTTATTTGAATCTATTTCTGTTGGAACTTGGCGATACACATATGGTGAAGAATGAGTTTCTTTCACTTTATCACCAACTGGACGGATCTGATCTACGTGTCTTCTGACCAAATTCCCCTGCACATTGACTGTGTATTTTAGAGCACCGTCTTGATTTACGACATACCCAAATTTCCATTTGCAATTTGGTGATCTGTAGTCTCTCACAGCAACATATTCTCCAATTTCAAATTTTCGGTCTTTAAAATCGTAGACTCCCTTCCGTATTTTTTCCTGAATTCTGGTTTTGAGATCAGGCAATAAAAGATCAATTCTAGTACGGATATCTCTCTTAAGAAATAACATTGCTGGACTATGTGTAGTTGTCATATTAGGTGCCTTTCTGTATTGCAATAAGAATTTGCTTAACTTTTGATTTATGCTACCTTCATAATTTTGCATAGCTCTGAGTGCCTGTTTTACTGTGTACACATAACGTTCGGCCTGTCCATTACTGGATGGCTTGAATGGAGTACTAGTAATGTGTTTCACTCCATTGCACTTCATAAATCTTGCAAATTCATAAGATGTGAATTGTGAGCCATTGTCACTAACAAGTACAACAGGTAAACCGAACCTACTAAAACAGTCTCTAAGGCAATCGATTGTTTTATTGGCTGTAGTGGATTTTAATGGGTAAACTTCTAACCACTTTGAATAGGCATCAACAATTATCAAGAACATGTGTTCATATAGAGGTCCTGCAAAATCTATATGAATTCGTTCCCAAGGTGAACTAGGGTACTCCCAATGGTGTACTTTAACTCTAGCCGGATCAGCTTTAAATTTCGCACAATCTGGGCAATTTTTAGCCGCTTCCTCAATGTCTGTATCGATACTCTTCCAATAGACAAATGATCTGGCAATAGCCTTCATTTTTACCATGCCCAGATGTCCCTGGTGCAATTCTTCTAGAACCTGTTTCTGGTAAGTTTCGGGAATGCAAACTCTCTGTCCATACATAATGCAACCGTCTTCAATTGTATAATGCGCTTCCTTCCCCTGTAAATTTTGCCCTTCTTGGAGCGCTTTTAATAAAGGACCAAGTTCTTTATCTGTTTTAGTTGCTTGTCGCAACTCTCTGGACGTAATTGGGAGGGTTTCTATTTGACACATTTGGTATAGAGTGATATCGTCCTTGATTTCGAGTTGTTCAGAAGCTTTCGGTAAACGAGAGAAAAAATCAGCATTGCCGTGGTCTTTAGTATTTCGGTATTTAATATCAAACTGAAAGGATTGCAAAATTAATGCGTAATGCAACAACCTAGTTGCAGTCAACACCGGAAACCCACGTTTCGATCCAAAGATGGATACAAGAGGCTTATGATCTGTAATCAATATGAATCTTCGACCTTTCAAATATAAATAAAATTTTTGTACTGCCCATACAATGGCAAGAGCCTCTTTGTCAATTTGGGAATATTTCTGCTCTGATCGATTTAATGTTCTGGATGCGAAGGCAATGGGTCTTTCACTTCCGTCAGGGTATAAATGTGACAAGACACATCCTATACCAACTGGTGATGCATCAGTTGCTAAAGTCAGAGGCAGTGCAGGATCATAATGTACCAAGACCCTTGGGGAGCAAATCTCTTCTTTAATTTTCTCAAAGGCAACCTGACAATTCCTGGACCAATTAAATTTAACATCTTTTTGAGTTAAGTTATTTAGCGGATTAGCTATAGTCGATAAATTTTCACAAAATTTCCCATAAAAATTTACTAACCCTAAAAAACTTTTTACTTCCTGTACGTCTTTAGGAACAGGAGCGTTTAAAATTGCGGAAATTTTTTCATCTGTCTTGTGAAGACCATTCGCGTCAATTTTGTGTCCTAGGAAATTTATTTCATCTTGGAAAAATTTACTTTTTTGTAAATTTAATTTTAACCCATATTCTTTGCATTTTTTGAAAAAATCACCTAAAGCTTTCAAATGAGATTTTTCGTCAACCCCCGTAATTCGTGCATCATCCATAAAAACCTTAACTCCTTCCATGCCCTGAAATACTCCATCCACAAAACGTTGCCATATTGCAGGTGCACCATTTAATCCTTACATTAATCGCTTACAAACAAATAACCCTTTGTGTGTGTTTATTGTTAATAGTTTTTGACTTTCAGGATGAACTTTCATCTGTAGATATGCGTGCCTAAAGTCCAGTTTTGAAAACTGCTTCCCCCCATTTAAACTGGAAAAAATCTCTTCTAATTTGGGTAATGGATGCTGAGGAACATTTAAATTTGGGTTTAACGTAACTGAAAAATCAGCACATAGCCGAATACTGCCGTCTGATTTAACTACCGGGACAACAGGTGTTGCCCATTCTGAGCATTCAACCTTTTCAATTATTCCCTCTTTCTCTAGTCTGTCAATTTCTTTTCCAACTCTTTCTTTTAAGGCAAAAAGTACGTCACGGCTTCTACGAAATACAGGTTTAACCCCCTGTTTTAATTCCAACTTAATTTCACAATTGTTTATCTCCCCCAATTTATCATCAAATATTTCTTTATACTCTTCTAAGAGCTTATCTAAGCTTGTTTTATCGGTTGTTCTGAGCATTTTTATCGCCCTCCAATCAAGATTAATTTTATTAAGCCATTCACGACCTAAAATAGTCTTTTTTTGCTGCAAAACACGCCTTCTGAATATGCCCAATTTTTGAGCAAAAATTGCATTTACTTGAAATAAATCGGCATTTTTCTCTATTATGATCCGTGCCCGTGCACCAGCTGCAATATTCCGATTTTTTCTGACGTTCAGGAAAATTAGGTTTTTTGTTTCCAAGCTTAGAAAATTTATTATTATTTTTCCCTACTTGCACTGCATTTATTCCACGCCCCATAATATCACTAGCACCCTTAAATGCCTTTTCCATTGCTAATGCTATCTGCAAAGTTTTTTCTAAATCAATATTATCCTCCTCGAATAAACGATCCAGTATTGTTTTATCTCGTAACCCACTTACAAATACATCCCGCAGCATCGTATTTAGCATGGTTGTGTCATATTCGCAATTTACTGCTAACGCTCTCAGTTCAGCGATATACGAACTAATACTTTCCCCCTCATGCTGTTTACGATTTAAAAATTTATGCCGCGACGGAATGACTAAAGGTTTTGGAGTAAGATGTTTTTTTAATACATCTTTTAATTTTACTAAAGTTTGGTCCGAAGGAATGTCAGGAGCCAGCAAATTTTTTAACAACTGATAAAGCTTGGGACTCAGTGAGGAAATAAAAACTTTGTTTCTTATCTCCTCCGGTACCTTTTGTACATCCAGATACGTTTCAAAACGTTCTAAGAAACTATCGAACTGTTCAGTATCTTCATTGAATTTTTCGAACTGAACTGTGATTTTCTGAGATCCTTCTTTATTCTGAAGCGCTTTTATCAGTTCCTCGTTTTGCTTAAGCAAATTTATAATATGCTGCTCCATATTTCATTCGTTCCAAACAAAAAATATCAAACGTTTTACCTGGAGCCGTCTTCGTGCATCGCTCTAATCCAAAGTGAAGAATTTACCATAAAAAAATAAATAAATACATCCTCGTCGCCACTTGACATATCTTGTCGTGAGGTGGGTGGGATATTTTATAAGTGAAGACTCTTTATTATACAGCACATCACACTTTAATTACGATACGTTACATACACATTACACACAACAATTAATACAACATTCTGACTAAAATCTTAAACACAAAAGAGCTGCGCGCACATCTGGTTTTAGTTTCGGTTCGTGAATGTTCCGAAACAGTTATCTCGCGGTCACAGTCAATCAGTTCATTGAGCTGGACACGACAAAAATAATAACTACTAAGCAATCTCGGGAACTTAATAACCATATAATCGCACAAAATAACAGTGAAAATGAGATTCCTCGAGATTCAGTCCACTTTGCGAAACTTAAAAAAACAGAGAAAAGGTAGCTCATTCATACAAATATGTTAGAATTCAGAACACCATAATCACACACAAAAACTCAAAATTCACTTGCCTATAGATTTCCCTTATAAAAAAGTGGATAGACTTTACGTTACATTCCTCTCCGAAATCTAAAAGAAAAATATCTTGAGTTGGATAGGTATTACATTAATTATAGGCTGTAGAGGCTTTATATTAACCTGGGAGGACGCGCGCCGGGCCTTTTAGACCCGGGGTGCGTATGAATTTTGCAAATGTAAGCACTAATTTTTTAAAGTAATCTTCAACGTATTTTATCGCAGGATTGTCTCCGTCTAAATAAAATGACGGTTATAATTTGATTTTATTGGTTACAAAGATAAAACCATTTATACCCTGAGTAAGCACACGTTCTCCCGGGTTAATTAATTCAGAACCAAAACTAATAAAACTATTGATAGGCATCAACTTTGACGATATTTGTCCAAAATTCAATTTTTACACTTATCACCATTTACTCTTTTCTCTGGTCGTCTAGTAATGCAGCTTCAAAGAAATATTCCTACAAATTTCAGTTTAAAAACTCACCAACTTCATATTCTCAAAACTCTGAGAAAATATTCATGCAGAATTTAAATCACTGCGTGCTACACACACAAAACTATCTAAGAAATTCTAAATAATTAAAAAAAAAAACTTACCTAAAGCTAACGTGGCGAAGTGTTTAACAGACAACTTCAGTCAGGCAAAAATAACTGTACGCTAAAGTTAATCATATGGAAGAAATTTTAAAGATATATCGCTCACACTTTAATAATTTTAAACAATTTTTTTTTTTTTTTTTTTTTTTGCATTGGCTAGCTGAGATCGATCTGTACAAAAGTCGTTTTTTACCTTTTTTAAAATTTTGTGAACAGGTTTTTTTAATTAGGACGCTTTTACTTTCGGAACCGGTTCCGAAAAAGAAAGCATTATCATTAAAAAGAAAAAATATCGACAAGGAAAATCGAAAAAGTAAAAAAACTGCCTTCGTACACATCGACCTCATCTAGCCAATGCAACGAAAAAAAAAATCATTTAAAGATATTGCAATGCAAGCGAGCTATCTTAAAATAATTCTTCCACAGTGTAGAACGGTGTTTTCGACAGACTGAAGTAGCTTCTTAAGACACCACTCTGTTTAATCGTTTGCAAGTGTAGGAGAGGTACCGGGTTCAGCTTCTGGTGATTCCGTTATATACTCCATGCGAAATTTACAGATGTAATCTTTAGGTGTTGGCTATTGCACTGTATTTATCTCGTCCTTATATATCGATGATAGCTTATAAAAGGACACTTGATGCCAAGCACACAAGTCGGATCTATGTGTTAATAACCCCGCCCCCTAAAATTCAATATCTAGTGCGAAAATTAACAAATTCGAAGTTTTCTCCAAAACTCGCAAGCTAGAAATTTATTCAGTCTTACTAAACACCTAAGCTGCGGGAACTTCTTCACTTTACGTGAAAATTCTAAGTTTAAGATCCTCCAAGATAACTTAAATGTTCGCAAGTTAAAACTCCAACGCACTTTACTTCACTGAGCTAGACGGAAATATGGAGGGCTAACTTCCTATTCTAATACATCTATTCCAGATGTCCGCCGCGATACTATGCCGAAGATTTTCCGAGGAAATTTTTTGGCAAAACATAGATTTCCTCCTATAGTATGGAATAAGTATTTTCAAATCGGATTTTCATTTAAAAATATGAAGAAATCTCTACAATTTTCACTGAAATACATTTTTTAATTAAAAAAACTATAGATTTCGTTGAAATTCATAGCAAATTTTTTAATTTGATATTAAATTAAAATGAAATTTTAGGTAATTTTAAGAAAAAAATTAAAAATTTGTTAGTTATAGCTCATAAAACGATGAAAATATGAAAAAGAAGAAGAAAAACCAAAAATAATATAAATTATATGGAAAAGTTTGAAAAAAAATGTTTCTGATATTTAAAAAAAATGCAGGACTCGTTACTTGCACGCATTGAGAATCTGATGCGGTCAAGACAGAAAGTGGAGTGGTAAATTAGCTCTCCATATTTTATATTAAGCTCAGTGCTTTATATAGAGCAACATCTGTCAGCACCTTTAAATGTTAAATTAAAATTTAGACATTGTATTTTGACACATTAGACATAAAACAACCCTTCTTCTATATATTACTGAACTATAAAAACAAGATACAAGTTATAATATTCGAACTGAGTGAAAAAGCTTCCAGGTCAGGATTCTAATCAGAAATCTTTGGCGTACGCTGCCAATGCTTTGCGTGTTATCTTGGAAAAATCTGGAAGACCTTTATCACCCAGACATCATTGTTGATGGCAAAATCTGGTCTGCTATCTGAATTAACTCAACAATATAAATCGCTGGTAAAGATCTCTAAGAAACGCGTGACATTTAATTACACTACATTAATTTTAACGCGATTATTAATTAATGAATAAATCATACGAGTTATAATTTTCCCAACTGAGAGAAAAAGAGGTCCAGACGAGGATTAGATCATGGAACCTTTGGCAAACCTTTGGTTAGAAATATTTGCCAATGCTCTGCCAATTGAGTTATCCTGGACAAATCTGGCAGATGTTTCTCACCTAGATGGCCTTTTTGATTATTGTCCTTTTTGCGATGACCTTTATCTGGTCTGATGTCTGAATCAGTTGTAATGTAGTACCCGCATTCTCAAGTCCCCTGATAAAGAGCATTAAACTTTCTGACGCAATCTCCATTTCACTTTTAAATATAAAATCTTAAAATTTAAGCTGACTTTTTGATCAATTTATAATCGAATGGTGTTTTCGACTTTTTTAGGAATAAATTACTAATCAAGTTATAAACGATTTTTCTCATTATGACGATATGTTTTTCTCTTTTCCCATGCTCTCGCACCCAGAAAATTCAAATCAAAATGCCAACTTTGACAGAATTTTCCGAAAGATCTTTTGCCTTTACAGGGTTCGTACACTTCAAAGACTTTTAATCACCTTTTACCAGAATTTTTGTAAATTAATATTAGCCTTATTTAATGAAAAAAAAGAAATTCTGTCTATAGATATAGCGACGAGTACTTTCCAAAATTTCTGATGCAAAATTACCAAAAATCCCCTTGATGCATGCGAACCATACTTTACCAAAAAATGAAAACTCGACTATTATTCGACTACAAGATTGAGCCGAGAACAAAAATGAATTCATAAAAATGTCAGAAAGTGGCTCTGCTGATTTTGAGAACAGCTTTAGTCACTCATCCATATCTTAAATCAACTAAGCAAGTATTCACTATTGAAACTAAAATATGAGCTGTGGGTTTAAAAATGACAGTGGTTGGAATTCATTCGTTACCTTTTTAACCTAGAAGATACCCTAAAAAGGTACCATAAAAGATTATAAAAAATCCCCTAATCTATAAAGCAAACCTGAAACAACATACAGTTATCTTGAGAAAAAAAAAATGCGAAACGGCTTTCAATATTTCATAAAAACAAATCAAATTTCTTTTATCATATGTCTTCCTAACTTTTGAACAATAAAAATTCTCGCAAATTTAGAAAAAGAAAAAAATATGAATTCTGTGAAGTTTTTTTAAAAATCTAAAATTGTTTTCTAACTTGGAGAAAACTAAACTTTTAGTAAATTTAAAAACTGTGTTTTTTTTTTTTTTTTTAAATAATGGAATTCGCAAATTTGTAGCTTGAAATTTTTTTCAGAAATTTACACATTAACATTTCTCTCTAAAAAACAAAACATTCAAATACGTGAAAAATATTGTGAAAAAAATGTGATTTTTTTTTAATATATTTTTAATGATGAGCTTCGAACAAGCGGAAAGGTGTAATCGAAAATCTCACAGAGAATTATGTTTAATATTCCTTTCAAAACACGTTATTCTTTAATTAATAAATCCAAATCATTACTTTCTAATTATTAAATCCTTATATATATGAAAGCATCATTAATTTAATTTTAAAATAATTAAGATTATTAAAATGATTAAACGAAACTATGTTTTTAATTAAATTAAAAATATCAGAGTAAAATTATTTAAATAAAATTCAAAATTCCGAAATTTTAAAACTTTAGCTGAAGTTTAAATAAAATGTAAAATAAAATAATTTCTATAATAAAAATAATTGTTTAAACAAAATTTAATATACTGAAATTTTTCAACAATCTAAAAGAAATTCAAGCAAAATTTTAATTTTCAAATTTTCTCAAAACAAAACAAATTGTTTAAACAAAATTTAAAGTTCCAGAATTTCAATAAGTTAGCGGAAATTTAATCCTTGATTGTCGAATTACACCTCCCATGCACGGGTAAAATTTGGCATTTTAGTCGAAGTACTCTTCCCAAATACATGAAAAATAAATGCAATAAAGAATCAATATATGCACATTTATATTTTACCCAAAAGCTTTTGAAAGAAATTTGATGTAGGTTGATCTATATACTATGCATTTGTTTTTCACATATTCCTGGAATCGAACAAGGGTCACTGACTATGCGCAACAAATCTTTGCCTCTTAGCTACTAGGACGATGTCAAGCCAGCACTTTTCAAGGCGTTGAGGTGCTCACTGGGAGGGTGACGATCAATACCTTTGGTAACCAAGAGAGGCTAGTGACGAGGTCGCGAGAAGACATAGAGAGGAAAAAAAGTTACAATGCGACACGTCGACACCACAATGGCCATAGATAGTCAGAGATTGACACGCTCAAGGAGCGCGGCCATCAACACCAACTCCACTAACGTCACCCTCCACTTACAAACAGCCACATCTTCACCCTCACACACAACAACAGACACGAACACGGCAGGCCCACACACAAACAGTACACCTAACTCAACAGTTACTCAAGACGACTCTATTAAATGCATTCAAATAAATCTTCATGGTGGAAGTAGGGCAACGGATTGCCTGGGGGGTCTCGCCGAAGCGCGGGGCTTCCAGGTGATACTACTGCAAGACTTCCACTAACACAAAAAACTGGGAACATCACAGGGTTTAACCAAAAGAAATGGAACATAACGAAAACACCATCCAACAAATCAACGATAATCACCAAACTAGGAACTAAACCTATGACAATACTCGCGAAAGAATTCACTACTGCCATAACATTAGAAAACAAAGACAACCAATTTACAATAATCAACGTATACGCTCCCCCGTCAGCGCACTTCCCGAACGTACTAACAGAGATCGAAGAAGCTCTGAAAAAAGCGGTGGGCGAAGTGCTGCTGACGGGGGACTTCAACGCACACTCCACAGCCTGGGGATACGAAGACACTGACCAAAGGGGCAGGGAACTCACAGACTTCCTCCTGCTACACTCCTTGTTCGTCCATAACCCACCAGACGCCAAACCCTCATTTAAAGTCTCACGGAGAGCTCCGGACGGGAGGCAGAGGGAATTAAGGGGCTGGCCGGACTTAACCATAGCCACGGTCGCCCTGGGCAACGACATCAGTGATTGGCAAGTCAGCGACGAAACCTCACTTAGTGATCACTGCTACATTACTTATACAATCAAAAATCATAAAAACATAGACTACCAGAGACATGGTCTCCAAACCAAGGTAGGAAAACATGCCAAATTTGGTAAATTCATTAGAAAAATAAGAAACAAATACATAAAAGAACTCAAAAAAGTGACAACAGAAGACCAACTGGACAACATTACACTGAGACTGCAAAATGAAATCACAACTATAGCTTTCACGTGCTACAAAAAGAAAAAAATACCAGTGATCATTGCTCCACCGTGGTGGACGGACGAAATCAAAACAGCCAGGAACAAGGTTAGGGCTCTCAGGAGGAGGTATCAAAAACAAACTGACGAAAACCTAAAACTTCAACAACACACAGTTTTCTAAAAAGAAAGGGCCAAACTCAAAAAACTGATAAATGAGACCAAATCAAAAACATGGAAGGATTATTGCAGTAAAACAACGGACACCTACGGAACGCACTACAAATACGCGAGCAACAAAACCACGGGACCAGTGAAACTCGTTGACATACTAAAACAAGATGGCACAACCACCATAAAACAAACATTAACATATTTCCTAGACAACCTGTATCTAACCGACAGTTCAACACCACATACTATCAAGGCAGACAAAAATCCATTGGAATACGCAAAACCACCAGCAATAACTAAAGCGGAACTCAATAGAATAATAAGGAACATCAAACAAAGCAAGGCGCCAGGGTACCACTACATAGACTATAACCTAATTAAAAGAATACACACAGCAGCTCCACAACTACTACTAACTCTGTTTAACACGTGTCAAAAATTAGAATACTTTCCCAAATCATTTAAGTTAGGCGTAGTCGTACTCTTCGAGAAACCAGGCAAAGACCCAAAAAATTATCGACCAATCTGCCTACTACCAGCGTTAGGGAAAATGCTAGAGAGAATAATCCATGGGAGAATTAACTACCACCTATACAAAGAAAAATATTGGAGTAACAAACAATACGGGTTCCAACAGGGGACCTCAACAGAACATGCACTAGAAAACCTATTAAAAACAGTTAAAGAAGACGGCAATAACAATTACCAAACACTCCTAATAGCCATGGACATCAAAGGGGCCTTTGACAACATAAGATGGCCAATTCTAATAAATAATTTAAAACAGTCTCCCTGCCCGGATTACTTAGTGAACTGGGTAGTGAGTTTCCTCCAACAAAGATTTGTTTCATTAGAAGAAAACGGTATCAAGGTGACAAGACAAACTTATGGCGGTTGCCCCCAAGGCTGTTGTCTAGGCCCGCTTCTGTGGCTACTAATCGCGGAAACAGCTCTCGAAAAACGCTGGGGGGAAAATGTAAGAATACAAGCCTTTGCAGATGATTTCATAATAATTCTCAGGGGTAGGTCAAAAGACAAACTAAAAAGACTAGCAAACAGAATATTAAAAGAATTTAACGACTGGATAGAGGAAAACAACCTAACATTAAACAAAGAAAAAACTGAATTACTATATCTAAACAGGGGCCACTCATGGAACCTTCCAACAGCAGACCCAAACAGCATAGAGGGAATAGAGTTAAATGGTCAGGAACTACATGTCAAGGAACAAATTAAATACCTAGGGGTCATACTCCATAAACACCTAAACTGGGAACCACACTGTCAAACACAAGCCGACAAGGTTAGAAAAAACTTCAAAAACCTAGCATACATGACAGCTAAAGGATGGGGTCTTAAACCTAATATATTGAAAATTTGGTACAACACAGTAGTTGAGAAGACGCTAACCTACGCGGCCCCGATTTGGGGGCACAGCCTTACGAAGAGGTGCAAAGAAATCCTCTCGAGTTGCCAAAGACATTTCGCACTGGCCATCTTCAGGGCCTATAGAACGGCCCCAAACTCGGCCCTATTGGGCCCTTAAAGTAAACTATGAAGCGGCATACGGCACAGTCTCAAGATTAAGGAAGAATGCAACAATACACAACAAAATCATCTTTCACAGAGAATACACTCAGAAAATAAACATATGGCAAAACCACCCGGCAGAAACAATTGAACCACGTATAGGTCACAACCCAAAAGACACATGCATTATATACAGACGGCTCAAAATTGGAATCAGGTGCTACAGGCTCGGCTTTAGTAGCTTTCAAAAATAATAAAAAAATAAAGACTTGGTCAGTGCCTCTAAGAAGTTGTAACAGCGTCTTCCAAGCCGAACTACTGGCTATACATAAAGCAGTGGAATGGGGCAATTCATTGTGTGAGCCATACAGTATTAGGTCGGACTGCCAATCAGCAATAGATTCATTAAGCAAACCATTCAACACCAGTGACACAATCAACAAAATACACAACCTAATCAAAGATTCAAGAAACAATTTTAAAATCAGCTGGGTCAAGGCGCATGTCGGCATCCAAGGAAACGAAGAGGCCGATGTGTTAGCCAAGCACGCAGGACTAAACCGGAACAATGAACGTGCATACTATCTGAAAAAACCTATTTCAAAACTAAAAAGAACATTAAAAGACTTAATAATTGAACAGTGGCAGTTCGAATGGGACTATGGGGACACAGGCAGGGAAACTTACCAGTACTTTCCAAAAGTAGACAAAAATAGATTAGTTAGCCACTACCTACTCTCACAACTTTACACAGCTCATGGAGCATTCCCAGAATACCTCCACAGATTCAAAAAGGCGCACACACCGGACTGTGATTGCGGTTCGGAGGGTACGCCCAAACACTACCTGCTACACTGCCCACTCACACAAGCAGATCACCTAGCAAACATAACAACAGAAAACGAAAAATTATGGCATAAACAGTTAGCAAAAAACAAACATGTACAGAGAAAGGCAAAAATCATAATAAGGTGGCTTCAAGACAACTGCGACAACATCACGTCACTCATACATCAGAACACATAGACAAATGACCACACTTACAAAAAAAAAAAAAAAAAACCCTCAATCCTCTACTACAGCCACTAATCCTTCATGTACCCGAGCGCATTTTTGTGTTATATGTTATTAAATGTTAAACCCGCTCCAATGGGACAGCCCATAAAGCATTTTTTTCTTTTTTTTTGGGGGGGGGGGGGGTACGGTAGAAAGGCGGGATCTCGTCACCACCAGCAGCGATTCGACTGCCTTGCATTTCGGCCCGAAAATTCTCCCTTCTCTGGCACTACTTAGCATTTCGGCCATTTTAGTTTTGGTTATTCATTTTTCTAAATCTCCCTGAAAATTGTCCCCCCTGTTGTCTGCTAAGGACATGCCACCGTCTCGGCTCAAAAATTTTAGCTCCAGCCCCATTTCACTTGGCACGGCAAGCGGGAGTGATGTGCGGCGCCAAACTCAGTACTTTCAAAAAGGCAATAAACTACTAAGTCCAGTAACCGTTAGCCACAATCAGCCGACCTCGGCACTTGTCTGCGTCGATCGCCCCCACCCTGCCAGCTAAAATTCCATCATGTACGCTAATGGCACCTGGTGCATGTAAAATCCGTCGTGGGTGCAAAGTCCTCCAAGTTACCTATGAATTATACCTCTGGAGGTGCCTTGCCAGGTGAAAGTCTCGTCATCTGATCAAGGCTATAAATTACGAGACCATCTTGCGGTTGCCATGTGCAGTTCATCATTTATTGCCGCTTCGCGGAAATTAGGCGGCCGCCCGCCCCGATACCAGGTATCTAACCCGTTAAGCTGAGATTATTACTCGGCAGGTAGGGGCCTGGTCATCGGTTAGAAAGAAAAAAAGCCAGCACTTCTCACTGCTGTCTATTGGCAAGAATGCAACCGCAGCACGTGACTAAATAGTGTTCATGAGCCGCCAACGCTAGTACAAACACAAAAACAAAAGGGAAATCCAGCATCGCTGAGTGTGAATAAAATTTGTATTTATAATTTTTGGAAATGTTCTTAGAAAATTTCATTTTTTGCTGTGTGTCCCATTATGCCCCATCTTGGATTTAGAAATTCTAAAATTTTAATTTCTTAAAAGATGGAACAGAGTTGAATATTTTTTAAAATATTAATTGCTTAAATGTGTAGACTTAACAAAGGGAAAAAGTGTCGAAGCCTGGAACCGAAGAATAGTGAATGATAGTTTGCCGCTAAACTAGATGGACAATGCCAAGCTTAGCACTTTTCACTTTTATCTGTCAGCAAGGCTGCAGCCGCCGAATACGATGGATTAACGTTAAAAAAATATCGTTACCAATTTAGGTAAGCGTGTAATTTCTTATTTCTTTACTTTGTTTTGAACAAATGTCATTCTACTAAGAATATTGAATGTTTATTGAATATTAGAATAATTTTATTTCGCCGTTAATACATTTCGAATGCAAATTATTAATTTAAAATATAATTTCTTGAAAATAACGTATGTAACGATATTGTAAGATTAATATGTTTAATTCATGAATTCACAAACAATGTATTTAATTTAATAAAACAGCGGCATTCTTAAATTTACTTTTTCAAATAGGGTTATTTTGAATATTAATAAATTTGAATATGCAATTTTTGGTGCAATGATGAATTATAGTGAGTGAGGAATGCTACTTTACGAAAAAGGCAGCCTGCTCGCACATCGAAGATCCTTTTTCTCTTCTTTTAAATAGTGATCAGTACCCGGGAAAATTACAAAGCTAAATTCATTAAATTAAAGATATAGATCGGAGGGAAAGGTAGAGCTGGGGAATTTAAAACGATTGCTGCAGCTTCGAATACGTTATACAGTGGAACTCCATTTATGTAGCTATGGGAAAAAAATTATAAGGAGATTTTGAAAAATGAGTAATATGCGTTAAAGGAATCATCAACTGAAACCACAATCGAACATTATTTACTTCTCGTAATTAGCAAACGTTAGGGACTTATTAATATGAAATTAAATTACAGTAAAATTTATAAAACACACATGAGTAAAAATTTGTGACGTGAAACATGAAAAAAATCATAAGGACATAATAAAATATTTCTCAAAATAAATTAGTATTCTACAAAATCACTTTTATTTTCAACGACCCTTATTAATCATGCAGTTATTGTTTCAGAAAGTTTAATTAAAATTTGTTTAGAAATATTTTTCAACGCTAATTAGATAAATGATATCAAAATTTCTATATTTGCCTATGTGTACCCTGTTTACATACTTATCTAGCTAAAATGCGTCACAAATTCTCTATGTCGTTTAAATGAGGGTTTTTTGGTAGCTAATCCAAAAATTAAACAGAATTGGCCTCAAACCATGTACATGATGCACGAGACACATTTAAAATTTCGAAACAAATAATTACCACCTATGATAAAGGGCAATAATTTTTCAGCTAACATAGCCACATATGATTTTGAATTCATATGACCTCCAATGGACAAGATTGGCGTGTGTTCCATCGGCTGCAAAACTTGCCAAAATCTCAGTGCCTCGCCCGAATTGGAGTTTCGAAGAAAGAGGTTTATCTTTTTGAAAGTCCTCCAATAATGTAGAACATTCTTTGGTGCGTACAAGTAAACTTTTTTCGTTCAAAAATGTTATATCTTTCTAGAGAAATTCAAAAGAAACGTGTTTCTAAGCAAAGTCTAATCTAGGCTTCTTAAATAGTTTGGTAAGTGGTAGACAATAACGTAATTAACAAACCTAACATTGATATTCTTATGCAGAACATTACGTACTGTTCAATTATTGCATGATAGATCCATTTCTGTTTTAATTTAAGTGGAACTCTTTTTTTGTTTTAAGGAAGCTCGACGAGCAATTTCGCGTTTTTTGGAGCATAATCAGAGAAACTGGTCTACCTGTATACTTCTTTTTGCCATAATATTTTGGATTCTTAAACAAATTACTCTTTTAGATCTATTTATATTCCTTGCAATTTCACGTCCACTCGTTCGACATTTTCCATACGCAAAAATTTTTCTCTTTTTCAAATGTAGATTGTTGTGGGCTTTTTGGCACGATGAAGAAGGACAGAATCTGAACTGCGCAATAGTTTTAGGTTATTTTAAACATTCCTGTGATATTACCAAATAGGAAAAATTTTATTTGTGATTTAGAAAAAAATCGTGTCCTTATCATTTTTTTTCGAGTAGCCGTCTATTAAAACATTAATAAATTTATACCTTTTAATAATTTTCAACTTAATTTCGTTTGAAAATGCTCCATTTCAAGCATTTTTATCATAAAACATTTGTATATTTTTTTCTAATCAAGCGACTCCAATATTTGACGATTTTTCGCTGGTCCTTATATATTTTTTAAACGGCTGTACGTTACCGAGTACGTTACCTTTCCCTCAGTTATACGTTTTCAACTCACAAGGAAGGTCTCCATACGGGCATACTCCAAAAAATCTGAAAAAATTACAGAATGTTCTTCTCATGAGGATATATGCGTTTATAAAAAAAAAATTCGGCGGAACCTCCGTTCCCTGTCCGTAAAAAAATAATGAAAATTTCGTTATTTGGCGATTTATCTTCGGTTGGCGATGAAAAGCAATTTAATTTTTTTTTCCAATGTCAAATGCATTTTAAAGGGAAAAAGTTTCATGTTCAACGTGTTTAGATAAATTAAATATCTTTGTTTTTGTCAGTTTAAGTTTGTTTTAGTATAATTTCGTTATATTGATATTTATATGTATTTAATTCAAATTAAACCATCAAAATTTGAGATTTGAAACGAAATTCAAATTTAAATAAATTAAAATTCTTTGAAGTTCAAAGTCCAGTTGAGCATTGTCAATTGGATTCTGTTACTATGGAAACATCTATATTTTATTTTTGAATACGCTTAAATGTATGAAAATAATTTTACTGATAAGAATTTTTTATATATGAAAATATTTTTTCCAGATGTAAATTAAATAACTGCACCAACAGATAATATATACATATGCAATTAAATGTTTAAATTATGTTTAAATTCATCAAACACCATTTACGCGGATTCTAAAAATCCAAAAGTTTTCATTTCAGTTGCATTAAAATTGTTTGCTTTTGGCGGGGAAATTTGCTGCTCGCCAAATCGTGTGACACTTTTGCCTTTTCACGCCAAATATTCGAAAGTATTTTATTTCTTTACATGTTTTCTTATGTAATTCCGCCGTTAATTTTCACTGTTCCTTTATTTCATACATAAGTAGCTTAATTAATATTTTTTTCAAAAAAATCTGAGTATGCCCAATATGGAGATCTTCCTTGTCAGCGTTTTTGCTTGTCCGAACGAAATATTGTCTTACTTATATATTTTGATGAAAATAGTTTTTCTAAACCTTTGGTATTACCTTCCATCTTAGCCGATCACCACTCCGATGTTTTTGTGAACCAAACTGGTCAATTGCGAAAATGGACTGAGGAAACAGACTGGAATGATTACATGCAATGTTAAATTCAGACACTTTTCTCCGGGATTTCTGTGCCTCCTGGGAGGATTTTATAAAGTTCTCGGGGAGGGATTTCTGACCATAAAACAAAATCTCAAATCTCCAGGGGTCATCTCATTGCTCCGGGGGGATGTCTCCTGGTTAAACCTCTCTTCCCGAATTTAACACATACGTAACGATGATAACTTTGTTATTTGCGGAGAGCTAGGTAAATGCATTTACCCTTGCGAATTTCGGAAGAAAAATTTTAATTTATAAACGATAATTAAAAAACGCAGAAGTGTAAGTACTTGCCTACTTTGTACGCAGTTTATATTGCATTTTTAGACTATGGCGGTATTATTGAGGAGGTAACTGGTAGGATTGACGACGTGTTGGCGAACAGATGTACAGTTTACTGTTCAGTGTCGGCTTTGCAGAAAAAAAAAAAAAAAAAAAAACAATCCAAGATTAGTAACTATTTTAATAAAATTAAGGAAACTACTGAAATGTTTTTTATGGATGATTTACATATCAAATCGATTCCAGTGATTTCTTTTGATTAATGTAAATGCTTTTCGTATGCACTTTATTTTTTTACTTTATTCAATTTCAGCAAAAGCAGAAATACTTATGAAATTTCCGTTTTTCTTATAAAAGGCAACTTAAGCACATCATCAAAAGAAATGTTCAAGAGATTTTTTTTAAAAATAGTTCCGATAAACCATTAATTGAGTTATACGTTTCACTGAGTTCTACGATTTGTTTTCCAGTCTCAAGCAAAGTTCCACTGTATCCCGCTGTAACATCGGAGGCTCCTATACCCTTTTCGACGCTTGACTGGAGCTGTAATCACGGACAATATTATCAGAAAAATTCAAAAGTTAAATTCCACAAGTTTAATGCATGTCCGTACATTATGGTTTTTTATTATCTATACAAACTTCATTGCAATGATTCATTTAATTGCAATAATGTAATCTTATTGCTCTGTTGCAATATTATAATTTCTAGTGTCAAGATCCCGTTTCTACACATCTACAAAACGTAATACAGTGAATGAGGTATTTATTGTAAAGATTTTTGAACCAGCTTGTGACATAGTGAGACTTTCTGCTAATGTTCACTTATAGATATTTATTAAGTAACTTTGTTTATTTTGAGACACCCTTGTGCTTTTTTTTATTTTCCCTCTATTGTTTCTTTTAATTTCAACTGTTTATGTACCTGAAAAAAGGCAAAATTTGCAAAAATAAACTAATTTATTATAATTATTAATATTAATGTATTAATTTAATTTATAATTATTATTATTAATAATTAATTAATTTACTATTCTTATTTTTAATTTAAACTGTAAAAGAATTAATTAAAACAAAACATATTTAATTATACATTCATATTAATACCAAATTCAGAATTCTATGATATTTAATATATATAAGGTGGTCTGGGGTAATAACGCCAAGTGCTAATATTTTACATAATTATGAAATAATCTGGTAAATGACACCCATGTGCTCTGCTCAGAAGGGTTTTGAGTTATATAAATCGCAAAAAACAGCTTCAAGTTAATTTGTTTCATTTTTAGGTCTTATTGTTTTTACAAGCAACTAAAATTAACGTTTGATGTAAAATTTGCGAGATACGTTTTGTGATGTGAAGACTATTTTTTTTATCCGGAAATACTGTATTAATTACATAAATTTGTAGTACATTTTACGGACTTTCAGAATATTGTTGAAGATTTTGGATATCTTCTCGAGATAATTTGTAATTTAAAATGTAGAGCGCAATAACTATAACGGGGTAATAACGCCAATCCTCGGCATTAATACCCCCGTTGATTCCCTACAGTGGCCGAGCTACATCCTAAATACTGATTCAAATAAACACAGTTAAAACTGTGCAATGTTTGTAATAATTCTATTTAAGCGGTCCTTTTTAAGCAAAAAGAAGCTCACGGTCTGATATTCTTTTGCCTCATCCTCCCCCCCACACCACACCTTTATTTTTCTTACACTTTCACAAAAAATTGAACATTTTCAATAGCTTAGAATGCAATTTGTCAATTTCTAAGTTTGTAGAGTTTGTATTTTTAGAATTGGGCAATCTACATGCAATTATTCCATCTTATTTCATGGTTTTGTTTGTATGGCGTTATTACCCATATAGGTGGGTAATAACGCCAAATAACATTGGTCAAGAAATCACGCCATTACATTTTATGTACACAGAAAAAACTGTTTTGTTGAAACAACTAAAATAAAGTTGTACCAACCTAATTTTTTAGTTGATATAGCCCCAACCAAATTTTGGGTTGGACTGACCAAATCATTTTGTTAACTTAATAATGTTGTTCCAACCAAATAATTTTGGTAATAACAACTAAATCTATTTGGTTGTTATGACCAAATGTTTGGTTGTTGTAACAAAAATTTGTTTGGTTATTAGAACCAAATTTATTTGGTTGTTATAACCAAATACATTTTATTTTGGTTATAACAACCAAATGGATTTGGTTGTTATTACCAAATTTATTTGGTTGGAACAACATTAAGTTAACAAAATGATTTGGTCAGTCCAACCCAAAATTTGGTTGGGGCTATATCAACTAAAAAATTAGGTTGGCACAACTTTAAAATACTTTTTTATGCTTGTTAGTTTTTGTACATCAGCATTATCATTAAAAAAATAGAAACAAACGTCAGACATTTTTAAAAAAGAACTTTCTGGGGCAAGCAATTGTGTTTTTGCAATGCTTAATTAACATAAGAATTTTAGTAAAAAACAATATTGCTGGAATTGCTTTTTCTGAAACAGTTGCAATACATAACACCTAATTAAAACCAATGAAAAAATGAAAACATAACATTCATAATACAGTTTACAAGCATTAGCACACATACACTTTAAGGTTAATATGACCCCATTCTACAAACAAGCCCCCCCCTCCACCTTACAAAAAATTGTTTACATAAAAATTAGAGAATTCTTTTTATTATTTTGCATAAATCAAGCATTAACTTTGACATTTTCTTTCATAAATATTTATTTCAATTCATTTATATTTTGCATTTTCGAAAACCTAATAAAAGTTTTGTGTCATAGTACTTATTCAAAATATAAATAAATTTATGATGATATGCATTTTTTTCTCATTTGGTTAATTGTGAAATATATATATTTCACAATACATTATATATATGAAATATGAAATTCATGTAAAATAAATATATATTAAGAATTAATCTTTTGCCACATTCATGATGCACAATTGTGGATTATATTCACTATGGATATTGATTTGTATACATACATCATATTTGAAGATCCTGAAGGTATTTGAATATTTACTTTTAATTAATTAATGTTAGGTTTCATAATATGAGCGTTTGAACCCCATGGTTTGAATGTTAACTTATTTCAAGCATTCAATTCATGGAATGATGCTTATGATGAATGAAGCTTAAAATATTTGCACCAAGCATGCTGATACTATCAGATTCATTATGCAAAGTAAAAAGGTTCATTTTAAAAATTGCAAATTTACTTAATATGGTTTTGCCCTTTTCATATTATATATGCAAACAAATTATACTAAAAATGTTTCAAATTTCAAAAACACAAAATTCATCAATTGGTAAAAATAAAATATTATGAGATTGATACGTTGGTAGCAGGATAAAAAAAACCCCCCAAAAATTGTTATTTTTTGGCTGGAAAAAATTGTGAGATTTGCCAATCAATCACCAGAAAAAAATTGAGTATACTTTAGTTATCACATTAAAATATCTTTATAATGCAATTCTCTTATTTAAAGCACAACTTCTTAGATGTAAACAATGAATTTTGCATTTAAGAAGAACCTGCATTCCCACATTGAAAAACATTGCAATTCCCTAGAACTTTATTTCCCAATTTAAGAACTATTAACTGTATACTATCTGTATTTCCTAATTTAATGAAAAAATTGCTATTATTACAGTAAATAAGTTTTAAATGAGCAATATAATGAGGATCTGGATCAGACATAACAATGTGTAGAACGATCAATACTGTGAAAAGTTAATAAAACGCAATACGCAAATTAACAAGGACTGTTGTATTAAGCTGTGTTAATGTATTTTGATATGTTTTAGAAGAATATGGCCATGTTTATAAGATAAATTTAAATGTGCTCCTTTTTTAAAAGTACAGCCCATTGGCACTTTTTCCCTAGAGTCAACACCAACTAATTGTTAAAATTCTAGAGGTATGCAATTTGATTTAAAAATTTAATATTATTTAGAAAGAGGTAGAGAAAATATTGAAGTAAAATATCTGAAAAAAAAAAATGCATGAGTGAAATAACTTTAATTACTTGATTGTTTATTTAATTACTAATAATGATACCTAACTAAAAAGAAAAAATATATTTCTCTTCTCACAAGTAATTTTAATTGCCAGAATACTTTTGAAAATTTTATTAAAGTCCAGTGAAAAAAAACAAAAAAACATAAGTAAAGCAATGACTTATTACTTTTAATTTGTAATTTTTACATACAAACATATAATATAAAACAGAAAAGTCAGGTATTTTTTCTGAAAATTTTTACATACAAACATATAATATAAAACAGAAAAGTCAGGTATTTTTTCTGAAAATTTTTACATATACATATTAAAATAGAAAAGGCAGTTATAATTTTTTGCATTATTATTTAAACATATATGTGCAGTCTTGAGCCAGTTTTTTGTAGTTTGCTTCATAGCGTGAACAGCTAATGCGAAAAGTCTTTTCAAGGATTCCTGATGTGGACTGCAGTCTGCTAGTTGTTGACAATAGATTTGACCTATAACTTAAAAAAAATCTTGGTTAAAGTATTATTAATTTAATTTAAAGGCATGAAATACATTCTATATACTTAAATGATGTGAAAAATACAGCTGTACATAATATATTCAAAAGGTTGAATCATATATAGAAATTTTATTGGTCCTACCACTATTTTGAAAATAATAGCTTCATCATACCTTTCTATAAAAAATGTTAAATAAAATCATAATGAACATTGCTGATTAAGAATTTTGGTAGAAATAATAAAATTTTCCTGTATAATGCGACGCCTGTATTTATACCTATATTATAAAAAGGTAAAGTTTGTTTTGTAGATGTTAATCTCTGGACCTACCAAACCAATTTCAAAAGTAATAGTACCAAAATGTCGGTGCTTGTCCCGATTCAAACATAAGCTATCTCACTTCGATGCCACCAACCCAAAAGGGGTGAAGGAGCAAAAAAGTTCTAAAAATGTGATTTTTGTGTTACTGAAGGACCTAGAAACATGAAAATTTGGCATATTTACTTATAAGGTATAAATTACCACTAAAAACATTTGCTAAAAAATATATAATTTAAAAAGGGGCAAAAATGTACAAAAAGCATTTTAAAAAGCGATTTTTAAACAAACCCGGAAAGTAACAAACAGATTAAAAATATAATGATGCCTAAATGGTGGCGACAGTTCTTACTCCAATATAGGCTCAATCTTATGTAGGTGTCGCTACTCTTTAATGTGCTATTACATAACAGATCAAATTCGCTTCAAATTCCAGGTGTCTCCATGTTATCCTATGGCTCAAAGAGAGTTGCTTGGAAAGCAAGTACCGCATTTTCGGGCGTAAGCGCCGCGGCGCATACGAGTTTAAAAGTTGAAATTATGCTTACTGCGGCGCTTCTGCCGGGGCGGCGGATACGATGTATTTTTTTTTCTCTTGCAGAGATATTCATTACAGAGGTGATTCTGATAGGAATTTTTCTGAAAATTGTGAAAAGTCAATCATCAGGAAGAAGATTGCGAAAGAAATGCAAAGCATAAAAAATATCGCGAAATTCGACAAATGATAGCCTAATTTCTATCAATCATTCGCAGAAAAAACAAGAATTTTATCAAAGGATCGGAAGGAAAAAACACGAATTTTATCAAAGGTTCACGGGAAAAGCACGAATATGAAAAAGAAAAAATGTGTATTTCATGAAAGGATCACTTGAAAAACTACAATTTTATTATCGTAAAATCCGCCCTTCCTAATCAAACGCCAGTCCCCACTATAAAAAAAAAATCGCTGCAAAAAAATGCTAATTTCGCCAAAGAATCAAGAAAAATAACCGCAAATTTAGTGAAAAGATCGGGAAAAAATCATGAATTTCGCGGAAGTATCGTTAAAAAAAACCACATTTCGATGAAAGATTGCAGTAAAAACGCGAAATATGTCAAAAAATCGCTAAAAACACAAATTATGTCAAAAGACTGAGAAAAATCGTGAATTTCTCAAAGGACGCCAAAAAGAACGCCCAAAAGAATTGCAAAAAAGTTGTTAGAAAAAACGCAAATATGTCGTATCAATAAATAAACGGTAAAAAAAAAAAACAAGATAAATTCAGGCGAAAAAACGCAGAAAAAAGGAGAAATTTAAAAAAGCATGAAATCTATTAAAAAATCTCGAAAAAACGAACATTTCATTAAAGATTCATGATTCATTCATTTCATCATGATTAATTCTGTTCTCAAAGGCGAATGAGAACAGAATTGAATCATGATGAAATGAATGGATCATGAATCTTTGATGAAATGTGTGTTTTTTCGAGATTTTTTAAATAGATTTCATTCTTTTTATGCTTTTTTTTACAAATATCTCCTTTTTTCTGTGCTTTTTTGACAGAATTTACGTTTTTTTTTTAAAAAGCGCAAATCTTTTCAAGTATTGCGTCAAATATCAAAATTCATGATTCATTTTTCATTCAAATATTTATGATTCATTCAATTCATCATGATTAATCCCTTGCTCATCTCCATAAAAAACGCAAATTTTTTCAAGTATCGCGGAAAAACTCTGCAAATTCGTCGAATATCGCGATAAAACCCTGCAAGCCTCGTTACAAACTATAAAAAACGTATTAAAAAATAGCGAAAAAAGGCAGAATGAATTCAGATTTAATTTTATCATAAAAAATATACTAAATTTAAAATTGGATTTATATTACAAATGTAAAATAAACGCGAAAACACACTGAATATAACACAATTTTTTACATTTTGATGTATTTTCGTAAGTGCGGCGCATACAACGGTGTGGCGCTTCTGATGAATATTTGTTTTATTTTAATGCATTTTCGGAGGTGCGGCGCTTACGGTGTGTGCGGCGCATATGCCCGAAAATACGGTAACTATTTTGTATTGGAGTGATTCTGATGAAGTGAATCGTAAGTAACAGCCAGTACGATTGGAAATCTGATGGTGGAACAGACTTTTCTCAAACTGCAAATGAAACGCATAAAATCAGAAAAAAAAAAAAAATAGGAAAACTGACGATTTCAGGCTATTTTTGTCGCTATCAAATTTTTACACGTGACAGTAGTATTGTAAAACTAACGACTAAATAAATACCCGTGTAATGGCATTATTTTAAAACTGACTACCCGTTTAAAAATTATCGTTACTCGTTACTGCTCAGAAACCGATTATTAAAAATCATTGTACGTACTACATAACTGCAACAAATCTAATTACATATGGAACACATGAGTACAGTAGAACCCCGATAATTCGGATTAACTGGGACCAGACCCAATCTGGATTATCGAAAATCCGGAGAATTAGAGAAAAATGAAATAAAATGAAACATATTTGCAGAAAATAACCTTTATGTTAAACTTACTGAATATTTACAGACAGCAAAAATGTTTACTTAATGTTAATAAAAAAGTTTGTAAATTTCTGCTGTGCCAGTTTTTTATGCGTTTTGCAAACCATATGCCCAGTTGCTTCTCAAATTGGAAAAAAAAATGACCAAACCGATCTGGATTATCCGGAGATCTGGATTAACGGGGTCCGGATTTGCGGGGTTCTACTGTATTTGGAAAAATTAGCCTTTTTTACTCGTCACATATTGTTATATGCTGCCATCTATCTGTCCATAAAACACAGATTTAATCAAGTTTCTAATTTTTTTTGGCAAACAAAATTAAACGATACATAATTGAGTACAACATGTCTAAATTGTAGAATTTATTACTTATGAAAATAAAGAATAATCGGAGAAATCAATTTAGCAAGAGTAAAAGCTTACAAAATTTATACAATAAAATTATGAGATGTAATTACACAAACAAAATGTTTTTACAAGCAAATTCTCTCACTAATTTTACAATAACAAAATATGTGTAATTATGTGTAATGAAAATTTAATTTCTGGAATAATTTAAAAACAATGTTTTATTTCTTATGTGATCGTCCTATCAAACACACCTACATTTGTACTTCAATCCATTATTATCGCTGAAAATTTTTATTTATATATTTTAAAATACCTTTTTTTCTTCAGATACGAAATTTAAAAACAAACAGCAAATATATTTTTAAAATCAACGAAAAAAAGAGAAAAAAACTTTATCATAAAAACATTTTTAAAAGCAATCTAAAAATTTGACTTTATCATGGAAATGTTTTTAAATATAAAATATAAATACGTATGCAAAGATATTTTTATAGGAAAATATACTTAAAGCAAACCTGTAACTTTTAAAACTTAATTTCTTGAAAATGTTCAGAAAATTTACATTGCTCACTGCAACATTTTCATCATTATTACTAAGCTGCTGGTTCAATGATGGCAGTAACAATGGTTTTGATGCAACCAAACTATCATGTCATAGACGATGCTTTACTATTAAACGATTTTTTTTTTAATCGTCGTTGAACTTTCTTTAATTGAATACTTCATTTAGCATAAATCACGTTTTGCTTTATTACTTGATTACTGTAGAAAAATATGTGCACAATTTACTGCTTTTTCTTTCCATAATAACTAAGAAATACAAATCATTTGAGAATAACTGATACATTCAAACTGATCGATATGCATGCTGAAAGGACTCAGATTGGCACCTAATTTGCATCTCTTATCCGTCGACTGTCTGGTTTCATTCATGAATTGTACAAACATACGTAAACAGAGTTTGAAGTTAGTTTCGTTTTTTTCAGTGGCATATTGGTAGTAACTACAAACGAGTGATATTTCAAAGAAACGATTCGGTATTTCGTATTTTACAGTAGGGGTGCACAACCTTTTCGAAAGAAGGGCCACTTACAAATACGTCTGGGCGGTCGAGGGCCACACCAATAACATGGAGAGAATTCGTTTTTGAAGGTTATCTGTGGTTTATAATTGAAAAAAAAAATAATAAGTTTTCAAAGGAAGTTGGGGATACCTTTTAGGCTCGCTTAACCAGTCAAAATATCCAATTCACTTGGTAGGGATATATCAGCAGTTTTTACGTTTGTATACATAACAGATATAGCAAGGATTATTCACAAGATGTAATAATATTCCTTGACTTTATTCAGGAGAGAAAATTTTGTCTCATTAAAAGTGCTAAAAAAAAAATGTGAACTTTATGAACGAAGGAGAGGGAAGGAGCCGATCAACAAGATTTTTCCGTGCTTCATCACTGAAATTCCCGATTTTTCAACGCCCGATCAACAAAATTTGCAGCTATCCATGCATGATCGACCAAATTTGGGCTTTTTACGAAAGTGATAAACAAAATTCGCCATTTTTAGGAAACTGATCGAAAAAAATGCGATCTTTCCGTACCTGATCAATACGATTTATGATTCTTACGATACCATTCGCGATTTTTACGAAGCCGATTGACGAAATTTGCAATTTTTAGAAAGTTGATCGGCAAAATTCGTGATATTTCTTCGCCTGCTCGATAAAACTAGCGATTTTTCTGCGGCTGAACGACAAAATACGCGATTTTTACGAAGCCAATCGGCAAAATACGCGATTTCGTCAAAGCCAATCGACGAATTTCACGATTTTTTCTTCACATGATGCGTAAAATTCGCGATTCTTCCGCGGCTGATCGAAGAAATTTTCAATTTTCTGCGCGTGATCGACGAAATTATCGATTTTTAGGAAGTCGGTGGACGAAATTCGTGATTTTTGCAAAACTGATCGGCGAAATTCGCGATTTTGCTTCGCATGATCGACGAAATTTGCGATTTTTTGGAGACTGCTCATCAAAATTCGTGTTTTTCGTAGCCGATCGAGAAAATTCATGATATTTCCGAGCCTGACCAGCAAAATTTGCGAATTTTACGAAGCCGATTGCTGAAATTCGCGATTTTTTCGAAGCTGACCGACGAATTTCGTAATTTTTCCTTGCATGATTGATAAAAGTCGCAATTCATCCATACCAAATAAGCGAATTTCTCGTTATTTACAAATCTTATCAACAGAATTCGAAAATTTTATGAACCTGATCGACAAAATTTGCGATTTTTGCGGATCCAATCGATGAAATTCGCGATTTTTTTCTCGCCTGATCGACGAAATTTGCATTTCTTCCGCGTGAGATCGATAAAATTTGCGATATTCCTATGTCCGGCCAACGAAATTTATAATTTTTCGTAACCCGATCAATAAAACTCGCGATTTTTCCATGTCCGATCGACGAAATTTGCGATTTTTTCGCCTTTAACTGATGCAATCTTCCGAGCTCAATCAGTGAAATTCTCGATTTTAAACTAATTTCGACGAAATCTGCATTTTTTTACGCGGCAAGATTAAATGCACGATTTTTTTCTCCTGATAAACTTACAAAACTCACGATTCCTTCGCAGCTGATCAACGAAATTTAAAAATTTTCCGCGCATCATCGCAAATTCGCGATTTTTTCGAGCTCAATCAACGAAATTAGCGTTTTTTTTCACGCAATAAATTGAGAAAACATGTGATTTTTCTGTAGCCGATGAGTTTAATCTGCAATTTTTTCGTGCATCATCAACAAATCTGACTATTTTTTCCTGTCCGATCAATGAAATGTGCGATTTTTCACTTCCGACCGACAAAATTCGCTATTTTTCTGTGCCTGATTGACAAAACTCGCGATTCTTCCGTGTCCGATCTTCTAAATTTGCTATTTATTTTCGAGCCTCATGCACAAAATTCGTGATTTTTTCATACCTGATGGACGAAGAGTGCGGTTTTTCCGCATTTGATCAATGAATTTCGCGATTTTTTCCGTGCTCGATCTACGAAATTTGCGATTCTTAAGTGACTGACGAAATTTTACATTTCCCGCGGTAAATTGTCGAAATTTACGATATTTTCCTGCGACTTTTGCACAAAAATTGCAATTTTTTCTTGTTGTAAATTGACGAAGTTCGCGGGCCATACGTTAACCTATCGAGGGCCACTTTTGGCCCGCGGGCCACAGGTTGTGCATCCCTATTTTACAGAATACCTGTTATACGTTAACGAATATATGCGGTTTGCAACAGCTCTATGCAACAGCACTTTTAGGGGGTGCAGGAGCAAAAAAGTTCTAAAAATACAACTTTTGTATTTATAAAAGATTTAGAAACATAAAATTTGGCATGTTAATATTTCTAAGATATTAATGATCTCTAAGAGCATTTCCTAAAGAATATGAAATTTAAAAATTGTAAAATTGCTCAAAAAGCATTCTAAAAAGCAGTTTTTAAACGATCTCAGAAAGTAACAAACCTATTTTTAAAATAATCATTTTAAAAGGATGGTGACAGTCCTTGTTATCACTTATGCAGATGTAGAAGGGTGGTGCAGGGGCAAAAAACATTTTAAAAATACAACTTCTATGTTACCGAAAGACTAGAAACACAAAATTTAGCATGATAATATTTATAAGACATAAATGATTTCTAAGAGCATTTCACAAATTACATAAAATTTAAAAAGAATGAAAATGAGCAAAAAGCGTTCCAAATTACAATTTTTAAGCAATCTCATCAAGTAATGAACCGATTTTTTAAAAAATGGCGACAGTCCTTGCTCCAACATAGGCTTATATCTTAATTCGGTGTCACTACTCCAAAAAGGGAGTAGGAACAAAAAAAGCTCTAAGAAGACAATTTTTGTATTACTGAAGGGCTTAAAAACATAAAATTTAGCATTGTAGTTCTTAACAGAGATAAATAATCTCAAACAGCACAGGGGTCTGTGCAGACTTTTGAGACAGGGTCCTGTTTTTGTGAAATTGTGAAAAATGTATTATTAATTTTGTGAATTTAAAAATAACGTAAAATTCAGGTCCCTTCGGACTTCAGTGACAGGGTCCTGTTTTTGTAAAATTGTGAAAAACAAAATTTTGCAAAACTAGTATTAATGTTCTGCAGTAAGAATTTCACCTACAGATGATTCAGAATCCTCTTCAATTGAAATGGATACACAACTGGTGCTTGGATTAGCACGTGACTCAATTCCAACTGGAATTATCGGAGAATTCAGTTGTACAGAGCAATGTGCGCCCTCGTTGACGTACAGGCTTGCTTCATAATCCTTATTTAAATCATTTTTTGATCGGATTTTCGGATCCTCCTGAGTCGAGCCGAAACTTTTGTCACAGGAATTTTTTTCAGCACGAGACACATCATCAATAGATTTTTTTTTTCGGCGTCATTTTTTGAAACACATGACGCATCATCAACAGTTTCTTTTTCGGCATCATTTTTTGAAACACGTTTTGCATCAGCAACAGGTTCTTTTTCGGCGTCATTTTTTGCAGCACATGACGCATCATCAACAAGTTCTTTTTCGGTATCATTTGAATCTTTTTTTTAAAAAAAAGACTGCATTTTGGGGCATCCCCTAGCATCTGACTTCTTAATATTTTTAACGTAGTAATCAGCGTTTCTCGTACCACCTAAATTCTGATTTGGACGCTTCATGCCCTTCATGGTAGTTCAACACACTAATATATCAAAGAACTATACACGACCACGAGACGAGTACACGATAGATTTAGGAAATAAATAAGGTGACGTGTTTTTAAGATAAAATATTTTGTGAAGGGTCCGTTTTTAACCTAATAAAAATTGTGAAGGGTCCGTTTTTAACTTAATAAAAATTGTGAAGGGTCCGTTTTTAACGTAATATAAATTGTGAAGAATCCGTCTTTACCGTAATAGAAATTGTGAATAGTCCGTTAACGGACCCAAATTTTTCCTAAACAGATTCCTGCAGCATTTCCTCAAAAATTCAAAATTTAAAAAGGTGTTAAAATGCCAAAAACCACATAAAAAACATTCTAATTCTAAATGATGACTTGTAAGCAATCTCAGCAAGCAAGGTTGGCGGCATGATTTAAATCAAGATTTAAATCAACTGATTTTTTTAAAAAAAATCACTTGATTTAAATAATTTTTTTTGCAATATCACATGAATGCACATATACAGTAAAACCTCCATAACGGACACTCCCGAATAACGGACACCTCTATTTAGCGGACAGTTTTCAGATCCCCACTCCCAAAATCTAACTTTTTGTATGTTTAACCTCTGAATAACGGACACTCCGAATAGCGGACAATATTTTGACGATAAAAAGATAAAAAATTTATTTTTTACGAGAAAAAAATGTAAAACGCCTCTGAATTTATGAGGGTAATGTGTCACAAATTTTGTGGTCACATGCAAATTCTCATCCAAAGCATTTGAAATTCAAAAAAATTTAAAATTCTGTCCCCCCTTCCCCCAAGCATAATGTAAAACGTATGCAAGCCACTTGATCAGTATAAAATTTTAAATCCTGGTGTTGAAAGCTTTTGTTACGTTACATTCTTTTAATAGATTGTATGAAAACACTTGAGAATTGCCTAAAATTAGTTAATGCTGTCAACGCTATAATTTGGATTTCCTCATCTGTAAAAAACATAAAACCAGAAAGTGCGTGACAATGTTCCATAAAAGCAGGCTTAACATTAAAAGAAAATGAAACATACATTTCCGACACAAATGAAGATTTAAGCGAAATAAGTGAATTGATAAAATATATCAGGAATGAAGAGACTGCCAAAATTGTTATTAATATTGGTGATGAGTTACTGAAGAAGAATTAATTGCTATATACAATTATACTGCTTCAGAATTTTCGACAAAAGTACTTTTAGTAATGATGAAAGAGATAGTGATTCTGAAGGTGTTTCCTGCAATACCGAGAATTTCCAAGAAGTGTCAAAATACAGTGAGCAGTTTCACAGTTTTTTTATATATAAAGGAAAGATTGTTCAGAAGGATTAAAATTACTGACAGAGTTAAAATTTCACATTGAAAAACAAATTACATGTAATCGGAAGCAAAAACAAACTTTTATATACAGGGTGTCCAAAAAGTCTGGAAACGGCCGAATAACTCGAGAAATACATATGAGATTGAAAAACGTAAATATACGTGTTAAATATTTTTAAATAAGCTACTCTGTGATACCAAATTTGACCTTCGAAACCGACCCCCTGGGGTTCAGAGGGGGTCCAACTTTGAAATCTTAAATTATAACCCCCATGTTTTATTGCAGATTCGGATTCTACGGACAAAAATACGTAACTTTTGTATTTGATGTTTATTTCAAATCTTCGTTTATCACGGTGTAATCGAGCATATTAAATCGATACATATTCCCGCTTTTCCAACGGGATTTTCCCTAATCGAAACTGATTGGGCAGAATTTTTGACGTCAAATTCCTCGTCTTTTGTAGGAATAGCGTTTCCTGAAAATCACCCGTGGCGATTATTTCAATAGTGCTACACTGTTAAAAATTTGACCCATTTGCTGCAGCGTCACTCCACAGCTATTATAGAATATCTCTTTTGTGACCAATGAGAATGCTCCATAACACAGTAAAGTAATCGTTTTCTATAAAAGCGGTGGAGTGACGATGCAGCAAAAGGATAAATTTTTTTACAGTGTACTTTACTGTGTTATGGAACATTCTCATTGGTCATGAAAGAGATATTCTATAAAAGCTGTGGAGTGATGCTACAGCAAATGCATCAAATTTTTAACTGTGTAGCACTACCGAAATAATCGGCACGGGTGATTTTCAGGAAACGCTATTATTGCAAAAGACGAGGAATTTGATGTCATAAATTTTCCCCAATTAGTTTCGATTAGGGAAAATCCCGTTGGAAAAGCCGAAATATGTATCGATTTAATATGCTCAATTACACCATGATAAACGAGGATTCGAAATAAACATCAAATACAAAAGTTATGTATTTTTGTCCGTAGAATCCGAATCTGCAATAAAAGATGGGGGTTATAATTTAAGGTTTCAAAGTTGGACCCCCTCTGACCCCCAGGGGATCGGTTACGAAGGTCAAATTTGGTATCACTGAGTAGCTTATTTAAAAATATTTAACACGTATATTTACGTTTTTCAATCTCATATGTATTTCTTGAGTTATTCGACCGTTTCCAGACTTTTCGGACACCCTGTATATATTTTTTCATATAAACAGTAGATAAAGGTATGCACCGTTTTATTTCAGTTTTATTGTTTGAAAAAATAACTTTAAATTCTGATTAATATAAAACAGAGGTTTTAGGACATATAAAAGTCCTTTAATGAAACATTAAGAATTTCTTAGCATTTTTTTAAGATCTCATGTTTTCCCAATAGCGGACAATTTTCGTGCTCCCGAGGTGTCCGTTATTTAGAGGTTTTACTGTAAAAGGAAAATTTTGGGTAAAATTTAGAAAATGTATTAGATAAAGATAGAATTACAAACTTTAAAGCAAGATATGAACAAGCTATTAATGGCTGTTATTTTGCTGAGGTTTTATTAAATCCCTCTGTTTTAAATAAATAATAAATTATAATAAATTTTTATAAATTTATATTTTATTATTATATATTTTTATTATTATATATTTTATTATTATAATATATTTTTTTTTTTTCCTTAGTGTAGAGGAAAATGAAGGTTTGGCATTCATTAAAGAAAATTGCCCAAATCTTCTCACCACTGTAGAATATTTTCAAGCAAAAAATGGTCCATTCCAAAAATTACCATTGCTTGAGAAAAAAGTTCCTGATATTATGATTGGTGGAAGTCCTTTTATGTAATGGGAGGTAAAAAGAGAACCAGCGATATTGAAATTGAATTTATTTATCACTTAACAACAGCCGTGGCTTCATCTGCTGGTGTAGAAAGACAATTTTCTTCTTTTGGACTAGTTCATTCAAAATTTCGTAATAAATTAGAAATAGACAAAGCTTCTTAATTAGTGTTTTTGTTCAATCAATTAAATCCCTCATTTATCCCTATTTGCTTAAAAAGTAGTGAATTAATTGCGATTTTTATCCCTTAATAAATAGCTTGCATTAAATGAATACAATAGACTCCCTTAAATCGGCACTTCTAAAATATGCAACTCTCTAAAATCCGCACATACTTTATGGATGTAAACATGGAAAAATTCAGTTCAGATGTAGATACAAAATTTGACTTTTTTAGCTTTATATCAATTCCATATATTTTTTACTTTGTAATTTTTGTTAATGTTATTGAATTCATGTTTTTTTCATGAAGAAAGAATAATTTATTTCTGAAAAAAATCAAGATATTGCTGATATCATTGGTAATCACAATTTTACCAAATTTATGTATTTATCAAGCTCTTTTAGTGATTATGTCTGGCTGAACCTGAAATAAAGCCTCATTATTTTATGATCCTGATGTGAATTAGTAATGTACCTTTATGAGGCAAGTTTCACTGAATAATTTAGGAAAAACACATTTAATCTTTATAATGAATATTTAATTGTACATTTTTTATTATTAACTTGATCTTTGCTTTTAGCATTTTAATCATTTTAAAAGTGATCTAAATTATTATTTTAGTTTATTACTCATTTTAATAGTTTAGTATATTGAAAGCATTAATTATACTTTTGATTTCATTATTAATTACATTCAAATTACTTTTTAAAAAATATAAACAAAGCAATCACCAGAAATCTGCAAAATTCTAAAATCCGCACAACCTCTGGTCCCAAGCTGTGAGTTTTGAGAGAATCTACTGTATTTAATTTGTTTTTTAAATTTTATCATTTTCTATTCATTTATAACATATTTAAATTTATTTTGTATTTTAGTGTGCACAATTCAATTACAAAATAATAGAATGGCTTTAGATTAAAGCCTGGATGTTTAATTTTTAGTACCAATCAATAACTAGTATATAAGTGTTTTTTTAACTATATAATTATTGAAATGAAAAAAACTTCTTTAAACACCATAAAATAAGTTAACTGCGCAAGGCCTTTCAAAAGAACTTAGTCTTTCTTCGTCAGGCGCAAAAAAGACGTGCGTCCACAATGAATGTAGCGGCACGACTGAAGGGGAATGCGGGAGGGAGAGGGAGCAAGCAGAAGGAACAGCCAATAGGAAAGAAGAAGGCAACAGCCAATCACGGAAGAGCATAAACAAAACTAGATAGACAATGAAGGAGAGGAAAGGAAGAAGGGGGGAAGGGAAATGGGAAAAAAGCGGGGTAAATAAAAAAATTAACTAAAAGGAGAGATTAAAATGAAATAAAATGTACGCAAAAAATATATAAATTAGTAGTAATAAAAAAAAAAAAAAAAAATAAAAAAAAAAAAATAAAAAAAAAAAAAAATAAATAAAAAAAAAATAAAATAAAATAAAATACATAAAAATAAAAAATAGTTTACAATTATAAACACACATGAATATACCTGAAAAATAGAATGCATAATATATATAAAAAAAAAAAATAATAATTAAATAATAAACTTAATTATGAAGCAGTGCTGAAAAGATTCTTCCAGGCAACGGAGAGGGTTTTAGAATCAGATTTATCATTAACAATAATATCACGATTAATATAAATAGCTAAGTTTTCAAGAAAGTCTAACTCAGAGGAACTATTGGCATTAAAAATAATTTTAGCAGTTTGAAAATTGAAACTATGGCCGGAATCCCAAGAGTGTTTAGCAACAGAAGATTTAGAAATTTCTTGATTAATGACATACCGAGAGTGTTCTTTTAGGCGTTTATCGAGATTTCTTTTAGTTTGACCAATATACGATAAATCACAGCCATTACAAGGAATATTATAAATACCCCATTTTTGGAGGTCAGGGACAGGACATTTCATGGAAGGAAATTTTAATTTATTGACTGGTTTAAAGATAACATTAAAATTGAAACGTCTTAAAACTTTAGCTAATTTAAAACATAAAGGAGGATAAAAAGGGAGGACGACCAAATTATCAGGTTTACTTTTATCAATATTAGAAAGAGTGGAATTGTTAGGGGGTCTATTGAATTTGCTCACAGCAGTATTAATGATAGAAGGATTGAATCCACGTTTTACAGCAACAGATTTTAAATAATTGAGTTCATTCTTAAGAGATGCAAAATCGGAACAAATTTTGAGAGCACGATAAACATAAGTATAAAAAACACCGATCTTTTGATTGACAGGATGATTTGAGAGAGCATGGGGTGGATTAGAGACAGAAAAAGGTTTTCTATAAACACAAGTTTTGAAAGAAGAATCACATTTGGTAACTAAAACATCAAGGAAAGGGAGTTTATTACAATTCTCTAACTCAAAAGTAAACTGAATATGAGGATCAATAGAATTGACAGTTTGAAGAATTGTAGAAATATCAAATGGATTATCCAATAGGACGAAAGTATCATCAACATAACGAATCCAACATTTAAAATTGATCAGATTTAATAATTTATCTTCAAAGTAATGCATATAAATATCACAAAGAATGGGAGATAAAGGATTACCCATACTTAAGCCTTCTAGCTGTTTGAAAAATTTATTATCGAATTGAAAAGTAGTAAGAGTTAAGCAAATTTTAGTTAAATTAACATAATCTTTGACCTCAATATCCGAGAAATGAAATTCACGTAATCTTTTTTCCAAGCAAGAAAGAGCGCCTTCAATCGGGACATTAGTAAATAAAGATTTGACATCAAGAGAAAGCATAGAACAATTCGATGGATTAATACTTTTTAATTTACTAACGAAATCATAAGAATTTTTAACAGTATGAGAATTAGCAATGCATAAAGGCGAGAATATGGAAGCTAAAAATTTGGCAAGAGGATAAGTAACAGTACCAATATTAGAGACAATAGGTCTTAAGGGAATATTGGTTTTGTGAACTTTGGGTAAAGCATAAAAACGAGCACAAATGGGTGCAGAAGGAATAACACAATGTTTAGTGTTGTCATTTAGAACAACAGAATTCTTAACAGCTTTAGTGAGAGCGGCAAGATGCGAATTAGTGGGATCTTTTTTAACCTCAATATAAGGACCTTCAGCTAAGAGAGCATGAACTTTATCAGAATAATCATTTTTATCCATAAGAACAATTTGACCCCCCTTATCAGCTTTAGTAATAATAAGATTATAATTGGACTTAAGCTCATTCAGAGCAATATGCTGAGGACGTGAGAGATTAGGTTTATATTTAGAAACATTAGAAGAAATAGTATCAGCAAGAATGTGACGAAGGGTTTCTTTTTGAAAAGGAGAAACTTTACTATGTTTAAAGGAAGACTCAATAGGAGCAATCAATTTGGTGAGAGAAGGTTTGCAAGATTGAGAAAAATTTAAACCAAGATCTAAAATGCTTTTTTGCTCAGGAGTTAATGTATGAGAAGATAAATTTACAATATTGTTTTCATTAGAAAGATCCTTATACAAAAATTGATACTTGGAATTCTTATTACATAATAAAGAAAACTTTTTATCAAGTTTATTTTGATGAGCAGATTTGAAAGAAAGCAAAGAAGGCCAAAATTTGTTTTCAATATTACAAAAATTATCAAGATTTTTACTGAGAAACAAATGCAGATCATAAAGTTCTTCTTCAATTTTGGAGAGAGTATGCCGAACATCCTGAATGCAAGCTCTTAAAACTATAAGGTGTGAACGAAACAAAGCTTTAGAAATTCTAAAAGAACTATTGACAGAACACTTAAGTTGAATAAAATTGGGGATAACATTATTTTTCTTACAATTTTGAAGAAAATTTAAGTGATTGAGAAATTTAATACGTTTGCGTCTAAGTTTAGTAAACCGGTTTAATTGAGCAGTATACATAATAACGACAAGAAAATAAACAATATACAAGTACAGAAAAATAAAATATGAATAACACAAAAAAGTGAAAAATAAAAGGATAGATAAAAAATATATAAATAAGATCATAAATGAAAATAAAAAATGAAAAACAAATAAATAAGACACTAAGATAAAGAATAAAGATAAAAATTACTTACGACAAAAGTTGGGCAGTTGAAATGCCAGAATCAGCACAAATCAATGTATAAAATTGAAACTGGTGTTATACACAATTGAAATGAAAAAAACTTCTTTAAACACCATAAAATAAGTTAACTGCGCAAGGCCTTTCGAAAGAACTTAGTCTTTCTTCGTCAGGCGCAAAAAAGACGTGCGTCCACAATGAATGTAGCGGCACGACTGAAGGGGAATGCGGGAGGGAGAGGGAGCAAGCAGAAGGAACAGCCAATAGGAAAGAAGAAGGCAACAGCCAATCACGGAAGAGCATAAACAAAACTAGATAGACAATGAAGGAGAGGAAAGGAAGAAGGGGGGAAGGGAAATGGGAAAAAAGCGGGGTAAATAAAAAAATTAACTAAAAGGAGAGATTAAAATGAAATAAAATGTACGCAAAAAATATATAAAGTAGTAGTAATAAAAAAAAAAAAAAATAAAAAAAAAAATAAAAAAAAAAAATAAATAAATAAATAAAAAAAAAAAAAAATAAAATAAAATACATAAAAATAAAAAATAGTTTACAATTATAAACACACATGAATATACCTGAAAAATAGAATGCATAATATATATAAAAAAAAAAAAATAATAATTAAATAATAAACTTAATTATGAAGCAGTGCTGAAAAGATTCTTCCAGGCAACGGAGAGGGTTTTAGAATCAGATTTATCATTAACAATAATATCACGATTAATATAAATAGCTAAGTTTTCAAGAAAGTCTAACTCAGAGGAACTATTGGCATTAAAAATAATTTTAGCAGTTTGAAAATTGAAACTATGGCCGGAATCCCAAGAGTGTTTAGCAACAGAAGATTTAGAAATTTCTTGATTAATGACATACCGAGCATATTAATCAAGAAATTTCTAAATCTTCTGTTGCTAAACACTCTTGGGATTCCGGCCATAGTTTCAATTTTCAAACTGCTAAAATTATTTTTAATGCCAATAGTTCCTCTGAGTTAGACTTTCTTGAAAACTTAGCTATTTATATTAATCGTGATATTATTGTTAATGATAAATCTGATTCTAAAACCCTCTCCGTTGCCTGGAAGAATCTTTTCAGCACTGCTTCATAATTAAGTTTATTATTTAATTATTATTATTATTTTTTTTATATATATTATGCATTCTATTTTTCAGGTATATTCATGTGTGTTTATAATTGTAAACTATTTTTTATTTTTATGTATTTTATTTATTTTTTTTTTTTTATTTATTTATTTATTTATTTTTTTTTTTATTTTTTTTTTTATTACTACTAATTTATATATTTTTTGCGTACATTTTATTTCATTTTAATCTCTCCTTTTAGTTAATTTTTTTATTTTTTATTTACCCCGCTTTTTTCCCATTTCCCTTCCCCCCTTCTTCCTTTCCTCTCCTTCATTGTCTATCTAGTTTTGTTTATGCTCTTCCGTGATTGGCTGTTGCCTTCTTCTTTCCTATTGGCTGTTCCTTCTGCTTGCTCCCTCTCCCTCCCGCATTCCCCTTCAGTCGTGCCGCTACATTCATTGTGGACGCACGTCTTTTTTGCGCCTGACGAAGAAAGACTAAGTTCTTTCGAAAGGCCTTGCGCAGTTAACTTATTTTATGGTGTTTAAAGAAGTTTTTTTCATTTCAATTGTGTATAACACCAGTTTCAATTTTATACATTTATATAATTATTTCTTATGTTATTTTTATAAATTATAAATATTATTTATTCTTTTTTAGTTATTTATAATAAAAAAACTGATCCATGTATTGTAAAAACATAAAAACACAATAATTAAAAATAGGATACTGAAAAAATCAAATCAGATTTAAATTTAAAAAAAACTTTTAAATCAATCCGATTTTTTTTTTTTATTAAAAGAAAAAATCATGATTTTTTTCCAACCCTGTCAGTAAGTATCAAATCTACTTCAAAAGTCAATTGATGGTGATAGACATGGATGTACGGGAGGGTATGCCGGGGTATATGACGTATACCTTCAGGATTTTTTTAAGAAACACCATATGCCCTGTATTTCTAAAAAAAACCTATACACACTTTAAGTGTATACCCTCTCCCTTGAGCATATACCCTCTGCTGAGAGCATAAACTATCTGTCATTTTTAGGACTACACTACTGGTGATAGAACCTGTTAAAATATAACAAACACAAACCAAATTTTATTAGGGTGATAGAATCAACAGAGGGTTGCAGGAGCAAAAAACATTCAAAATGGCGATTTATATTTTTTCACCGTAGCATTGTGCAAAAGTGTCAAGAAACTTTAAATATGGAATGGCAGTTACTTATAAATGTATTTTTAGAAAAACCAAAAGTAAGTTCTTCTGACAATCCTTATCCTTAACAATAGTCTAATACTTTCATTGGATTATTTGGGTATTGAATAGTGATAAAATAAAAAACAAATGGTGAATTAATAAATTTGTGAGTGGAAAGGAGCCATTAATTTTTTTGTGCAATTAAATTTAAGAACAAAAAAGTAACTGAATAAAATTATCAAAAATTTAATTTTTAAAAAAGTTTGAAAATAAACATATTAAAATGCCAAAATAGCATCTAAATTTAGGATACTTTTATTCAATTTTATACTTTGATCTTAGTTACTGAATATTTTAAATTATTTTATCTATCATAAATTCACATTTTTAAAGCTTTTTCTTTAGAGCAATAGATATGTTCATCAACACACACTGATTTTCATTCTATATACATAAACATGACCTAGTAGACCCATTATATGTAATACTTAATGCTGAAATAAAGTGTTAAATGCAGAATTACATCCAATAATTACATTAAAAAAAATTTTTTTTTTATTTATATTAATACATACCAAGCCTGCTTCTGCACATATTACAATATTTGATAAATCACATTTAAATTTCTAAAAAAAAAATTTCATGGTTTAGCAGTGAAGTATGGCATTTTATATAGCATACTTCAAAGCATTAATACAAAAAAACATACCGTATGCATTAAAATACGCAGAGGTATAAAAAATCTAGGCAATGCTGTCAATTCTTCATCAAATTTTTTTTATTGTCCAGGTTGTCCTTGGTCTTCCAAGCCGTAATCACCATTTTTAAACCGTACAAACCACTTGTCACATGTTCGTTCAGCTAAAGTATGGTCACCATAAAAAATCCAACAAAATACGATGACTTTCGTAGCACTTTTCTTCATGTTAAAGTAATGAAGACGAAGCCCCTGCAAAAACACTTTATCAGACACAAAATTTGACATTTTCAGTTGGATTAAAGTTATTGTTGTTTACACTTAAACCAAATGGCATACACTAAACTGAACGCACAATAACAGCAGTTTTAAATGCATGCTTGTACAAACGAAACTATGGAACAATAAGCTAGTTACATCATTTCTTGTAAAACCACACAAATTAATTCCTAGACCAAATAGATTATTTTCTTGCAATAGTATCTGGGAAATTTTTGTTCCCTTTTACGGTTCTATTTATCTAAGTTAGTTGATGTCCACTTGCCAATGGTGAAAACTTGAGTTTTATTTCTCAATTCCTTAAAAGGAAAGTTTTGTTGGTATAAAATTGTTATTGTTATTCTACAAAATATTGTACTAGTTATTGTACATAAATATTAATTAGTTATATATATACTAGCCGCCCTGGCGACCAGTTTGGTCTCCAGGTCTCAGGATTTGGTCATTGACTTTTTCTGAAAAAAACCTTTGATGTCTACACTTACATTAAACTAAAATGTTGTTGCTAATATCTGTTTTGGGTACATCTGAGATACCTGTCAACTATTTCTTATTAAAAAAAAAAAAGAAAAAAGCTTTCTTCAAATTATTTACCAAACTAATAAATAATGGATGTCAACTTAAGCTGATCTATTTTACAAATTACCTTTTTTTATTTTCAGCGCTTATTTATCTTTAAAAGTACGCCATCCCTTTCTAATGATGTAGCTCTTATTTAAATTAACAGATAAACAAATACATCTTTGTGAATACAGAAAAACTTCGAATTAAATATCTCTTCATGAAATATCAAACATGTGCAACGAATTTGAAATCAAGTTAATATGACGTCAAGATCATTCATTCTAACTATGTGAACGATTGCCTCCATAAATTTTTTTTTTTTTTTTTCGCTCACTGAAGAATGAATACTTTTTTGTTTATATGGATGGAAAGAGATCTAACTTGTCAATCTAATTTAACTGAAATTATCTTGAAACAAATACATATTTTAAAATACAACTCATTTCTCAAAAAAAAATTTAAGGATTTTTCTAAAATATTCAATTTTAAGCAGTTTTATTTTTTGTTAAAACTTTTCAATAGAAATCACTGAACTTTTACGTTAGGCGGATTAAAGTATCGCCAATAGCATTTTCCACCTTGCTAGCTTTTAAATTTTGGATGTGTAAATTAGAAATAGTATTTTAATAATGAAATAAGATGTTTTTGTATTAGTTATTTTCATTACTATTATTTATTTAGATATTTTCCCATTATACAGACCCCGGCTTTTTTTAAAAAGAAAAAAAAACTTTATGTTGCTAAAATATATAAACAGCTCTGAAAACAAACCTGATAAACACTCATTTTTGTTTATATATGTTATAAAGTATATATACATTTTATTTATACACACACTCACGCATCTTTACCATCACGCATATACCATCTTTTTAATGTACAAATTACTTCAGTTTTTGAATAAAAATAGATAAAATGGCTTCTTTATATTAATACTTTACCAAATTTCTTTTCTCGCCAAGCACCTTTTCTTCAAGTACATATACTGAGAAAGCATCTTTTTGTATTTACTTATTGTATTTAAACCAGATAAAAGAAAGACATGTAATTTAAATGCATCTAATATACGTATTTTAAAGTTATGTACTTCGAAAATCATGTATTTTTAAAGAAGTCAGCGATAACTTCATATTTTAAAAGCCAATGGAAACCTATTTGGTGAATGAACCATTTGCACCCAAGTAACACAAAAGTAGCAAAATAGTCGTCTTGCTTATAAAAAGTGAAGCGGTCAAACCCGGAAGTGTTGATGTCACATGACTTAGAGTTTTCCCTAGAAGGTTTCAAGGGGGCGCTCCGCCCATCCTGCCCTTTAGTTTAAAAAATAGCGTCCCTCTTGGCCCTCATCCAAAAACTAGTGCCTTTCTTGCCCACATTTGAAAAAACGCAGCCATCCAACTATGATCCAAACAAGCTTTAGCGCATAAATTACGCAAAAGATCGGCGACGGAATGCAAAAAGTAGCCTCATACGCGTCCCGTGAGACGGGTAATTTCGTAAAAAAAAGACAAGTTTTGTTAAAAATCGCGAAATAAGGATTAATTTCCGGCAAAATTCACAAAAAAATGCCTAATTTTGTCACAAAATTTCAGAAAACGACAAATTTTTTCAAAGATCGTGGAAAAAATGACAAATTTCTTCCAAAACTCGCAATAAAACGGAAAATTTTATCAAAAAATGAGTCACAAAAAACAGCAACTTAAAAAAAGCGATAAAACGGCAGATTTCGTCAAAAGATTTGCAAATAAAAGGCAAATTTCATCCAAAAATCACAATAAACAAAATATTCTGTTTTTTCGTGACATTTTCACGAGATTTGTTGTTTTTTCGCGATTTTTTAGCAAAACATGCTGCTTTTTGTGATTTTTTAGCAAAAACTGCTGTTTATGCGACCTTTTAATAAAATTTGCCGTTTTTTTCGTGATTTTTTTTTTTTTTTTTTTTTTTACAAAATTTGATGTTTTTTGCGATTAACAAAATTTCCTTTTTTTTTTCCTTTTTTTAAATTTTTTGATGAACTTTGTTTTTTTACGACTTTTTTGAACCGTTAGATTCTAGATTCAACTCTATAAAAATCCCCTTAAAAATGAAAAAGTGCCCTGAAAAATGTAAAAAGTGACCTTTTTATAACAGTAGCGCCCTGCCCTTTCTTAAACCTGGGGGAAACTCTGACTTAGGCTTTTATAATATAAAAGTTATTGCCTAAATTATGCAGTATGTCCCAAGGTACAACACCCAATAGTACCTTGGACAGTTTGCCTTCTTTATTTTAAATGAGTGGCTGGCAATTTTTTATTTTCAAACTGCCTGAATTTCTAAAAGTATATTATAGAGATAAATGTTGATGCGTTGAAATGCTGCCTTCAAATTTTAATTCGGTTTAGAATCATTGAAATAAAAAATTAAAATGTGAAAACTGTCCAAAGGTACAACACTCTTCCCTAATAATAAATCTTAACTTTTTGTTTTAAATAATAACATAGTATGAAGTTAAACATGATATGAAGCAAAATAAAGGTTCAATGAAAAAGAATCTGCAAAAGAGAAAAGAAAATCTGTCATGACTGTCTCAAATGTTTTGCTAGGAGCTGTACATATATAACATTATCATTTTAGGGGAAATGGGAGGCGTGGCACATGATACCTTAAAATATCTCAAGGGGGAGGAGGATTGCCTTTTGATATTATCATTTTTGATCCAATCAAAATTATCTCTTTTTATTTGTAATATGGTCTTTAGTTCAAAATAGTATATTATTTTTTTCTAGCCTATAGCCCATTTTTACGAAAATACAAAAGATAATTTTATAATAAATTAATGGTTTTAATAGTAATTCTAAAATGTGGAATACTCCAACGTTTGATATTCTTATTCATCTTCATCTGTGTATGCATACATTCTTATCATGGTTCGAGGAACTTTATGTGAAGTATATTTGAAATGAAGCTTGCGTTTACTAATTAAAGAAAAAGAATGTTGTCCACATGTTTTGTTGATAGGAATTTCTATCTATACCCCAAGACTATCCTCCATCCTTTGGGACAAGTGCAACAAGACTATTATTGTTGAAGCTATTATGTAAGAAAAAGCTACTATGAAATACCTTTAAATAGTAATTATTTTTTTAAAGTGTTATTTGAATAAAACAATATTTGGTACTTACGTATTAACGCCACTGCAGCAGAACTTGCACTAATGCACCAATAAAGAACAATCTTATTCTTTGCACATACACAAAAAAAATTACGTCAAAAAATGAGCAAAAAAAAAAAAAAAAAAAAAAAAAAGAAAGAAAGAAAGAAAATGCACTAAAAGGTGCTTAAAAGCATTAAAAAAGCACTAAAACATTAAAAAATGGCATCAAAAATCAGCAAAAAATAAAGCAGCAAGAAAGATAACTGAGGTGGCGTTAATACGCAAGTACCCAATATTTTATTGCTTTCTCTTAATTTGAATCAACAGAGTATGCTAAAAATAAATTTAACAAGTATTGTATATTACTCGAAACAAACAAAAAAAAAAAAAAAAAAAAAAAAAAAAAAAAAAAAAATCCAAGGGAGGGAAAGGGGGTTGAATGTTGATAATGTACGATATCAAAAGAGGGGGGGGGGGGAGGTTCAAAATTACCAAAACCTTGATAACATTATACAGTGAAACCTCCGAATAAGGGACACCTATGGGACCGGAACTTTTGTCCCTTAAATAGAGGTGTCCCTTATTAGGAGTTTTTTACTTACGTCCTGAAGGATATAAAAATAACAAAACATTAAAAGCTGAAGTTTAAATGCATTCGAAGAGTATAAATTACGTTACTCAGACACAAAAGGAATAGAAAATTAATTAAAAATTTTCAGTTAATTACTAAATCATTAAATGATTTGTAGAATTATTGATTTGTATTTTTTACACAAACTGTGTACATGCAAAAAGTATAAAAACATTTAAAGAGTTATTCTTGAAGTAGTCAATCAAAAGTGATTGCTTTGCGAATTTCAATTTTTCACTATAAATTTTTCAAGTGTTCATTTACCATATTTATAAATTTTAGTTCTTCATTATCATAGTATTTATAAAAAAAAAAAGTACTTAACTGCTTTGCATATTTTAAGGATAGAAATCTCTTAATTGCTCTGCTCAGCAAGCAGAAAACGTTTTGACACATTACATATTTACAAATTCATTTTTAACGGAAAGGTATAAAATAGGAATGCCTGACTATGGAAGCGATTTGAAATCGAACTGTGTTTTCAAGCTTTGAATAAATTATCTATTGAGTTATAAGTGATTTTGATCATGTGAGGAACGTTTTTCACCTTTTCTTGAGTACTTATTCTTCTTTCGTGTATAAATTCAGTTCAAAATGAACACGTTGATGCTATTTTCTAAAAGATCTATTGCGTTTGAAAGAAAAAACAGTTCGATTACATAATTTCTAAACAACGCCTGCTAGTTTCAGGCATTTCTGAATAAAAATAAAATAAAACTTTTGTCATAAAATTTGCCCTTTTGGATTTGAGAGCAGCATTAAATCATCTGTAAAGTTCTTTATTTCACAATTTTCTTTTTATTCTCCACTTTCAGAATCATCCTCATAATTTTCAGCATTAATTTCAATGGGGATAAACACATTGAAGTCGAATCAGAATTGTGGGTAAATAAATGCACGTTCAATGAGTTGTATCCCTCTGTATCAACATAATTGTCTGTGAGTTTGATAAGTTCACAAAAATCTGTATTTTCATTTTCATCACAGACTACTTCATTAACTGAAATTCAAAAGCCAGCCTCTTTAATCTCTATTTCAAGTGTCCCTTATTCAGAGGTAAATACATTACACGTCCTATACCAAGGGACTGGGACCGTGAGTTTTGTCCCTTAAATAGAGGTGTCCCTTACTTGGAGGTTTCACTGTACTTGCACAGCCCCCTATCAGGTTATGAGGAATTGTATAAATTTGATGAGTCTTTAAACAACCCTGGACATAAAATATGGTAAGGGATAAAAGTTTACGAAATCAAAAATAACTATTCACATTCAATGTAAAAGTAACGTCTAACGTACTAGTAATATAAGAGTACCAAACCTTTAAAGTTTGTAAGTTGGAAAAGTAAAGAGATATTAAGCAGAAATTTGGAGAAGAGAACAATTAATTGACTGATTACTCATTAAATTACTTTTTAATTTACTATTTTAATTATCGATTAATTTACTTACTAAATGACTGGTTAGAGATTTACAAACATGGCAGAATAAATAAAGATATTTAAAGAATTTTAATGTATAAAAAAGGAATAAAAAGAGTCAAACTACAAGAAAACAGAACCCCCCCCCTCCCATTCTTAGAAAATTCTTTTCTATGGATGGAGCAGAAATTCTGATGATTGGTTGACCTACTGAATACAGAGAACTTTACATTTTTAATGCCGCTGGAGAGAAAGGGGGGGGGATTAATTGCCTGACAAATGCAAAAAATAATGTAAATAAATAATTAACATTTTAGCTGATAGATTAATTATTGTAATTATAGTATATTTGTATAGCATATTGTGAATTAAGATATTTAAAATGAAAGAGTTTTATAGGTTAAGTTATGCATGTTTGGTATCTGAGAGTGGGAGGGAGGAGTGAGCAGTATTTGAGGTGGGGGGACGTATTAGATGACTGAATAAATATTGCTGCAGTAGAATTACAAATAAAAGAATGCATCTGAAAAAAAAAAAATGTTAAGTTTTTGAATTTTTCTTAAAGAATTTTGGATGGTGAAATTTATTTCAGAGAAAAGAAGGTGGCGGGGGGGGGGGGGCATTTATTTTATTTTTTACAAGTCAGAAAACTGCTGAAAGATGGAAGACTGTCACTCCTGTATTTATTTTATTCACTTCTAAATTAATGATAAAAAGGGTATTTTTTATCTTGATTATAAATTCCCTCTGCAATTTAACTGCTTTTAATTTTGAAAAAAAAAGAAGGGGGGGGGGGTACAATCGGGATTTTATGGTAATAAGATTTCAGAATCTTCCATAAATTGTTAGGGCCCGATTAACCTCTGAAGCTATGGGATGCTCCGTGTCATGTCAGCCCTGCCCCCCCCCCCCCCCTTCATTCGAGAAGTTTTTTCCAAATTAAACATATCCGGAAATTTACCAATGCTTACGAATATTATTCAAAAGAGTGGTTCAGTTAAATTCTTACATATTTCAGCAAACAACTTTTTTTTATGTTCTCCTTACACAAAAATTGGATACAATCGAGAAAAATAAGCAAAAAGGATTTAGCATGTTATGATCGTAAATGTGTAATTTGGATTAAAAGCTTGAATTCAAAATGTATGCACAATATAAAATATCAATATTTTGAAATCTTGATTGGACAATAAAGTATCAATATTTTATGTTGCTCATACAAGCCAAATTCAATATTACTTAGTGTACAAAATAAACACTACATCTAAAATAAGGAACAAACTGAAGAATTGTAATCGGGTCATTGAATTTAATCTATTACATGAAATATTTGTTATGAAAACTATTTTTATGAAATATTTTTTAATATATATTGTAAGATTGATAATTTGAAAAATAAACTAGCATTTTAGAGTAGAATTAACTCATTGTAAATTTTGGACCACTTCAAAATTTTTTAAGGGAAGCACCTGCTTCTCGTGCCTATTCGGTAATAAAGGCCAGCAAGACAATAGCATGGTTATATTTTATAATCCATTGTACCAAATTCTCCCCTCATAATATTTGTAATATAAAACATTTATTTTTGTTTACTAACTTTTATATATGACAATTAAAGAAAAAATATAAGAACAAAGTTACTTACATATTGCAAACTTTCCATAATAGAACATCGCCATTTGACAGCGGTAGCCACCATAACGAACGAGAAGCAAGTAAATATTGCAAGGGATGACGGTAACTTGGTTGTTACGCATGCGTGAACCTTGCACCGCAGCAAGTAATCACGGATCACGCTTTATTCAACCAAATAAAAACCAACTAAATTATTTGGATCAATCAAACAAACAGTTGTACTTGATTCAAACAAATATTAGTCCAGGCAACTAGTGAAATTTACCAAATGATGTAACCAAATAAATTTGGCAATATCAACCAAACTCTTTTTTCCGTGTATGCATATCTGTTAAATTATTTTTTTTTATATAGATAGTCAATGAGTTGCTGTATCGAATCATATGTTTGTTTGAAAAATACAAACTAAAACTGAGCCGTGAAAATTGGTAGAACCTTAACGTGGCCTTATTACCCCAGGGTACTTTATATATATATATATATATATATATATATATATATAGAGAGAGAGAGAGAGAGAAATGCCAGATTATAAATTATCCATGTGTATCAAAATTGAGTAAATCTTGAGTGGTAGGATTTGATGGCCCGATGAATCCTTGTGATGTCTAAGAACCTTAAGGCCCCTGTCCTCGCTCCAGGAAACGCTCGCGAGCTAATGCTATTCCTATGGGGAAGCATTTTTCTAATAACTCTTTCGCATTTTGAGATTTTTGAATAATTTTTTTGCATTGGATAGCTGAGGTGCATGCCGACAGCGCACCTTTTTTACTTTTTCGATTTTGGTTGCAGATATTTTTTACAAAGTTAGTTTCACTTTCAAAACCGGTTTCGAAACTGAAAGTGCTTTTTAAAAAAATGTCTGCAACCAAAATCGAAAAAGTAAAAAAGGTGCGCTGTCGGCATGCACCTCAGCTATCCAATGAAAAAAAAAAAAAAAAAAAAAAAAAATACATGTGGCACTTGGGGACAGCCGCGGTAAAGCTATTGCATAGCATTTTTTATCAACTTATGCAATTATAATTATTTATTTATATTTTATTTATGCAGTTTTTTTTTTTTTTTTTTTTTTTTTTTTTTTTTTTTTTTTTTTGTCTTTGATATTAATTCAAGTTACACTTTTTGAGCGTGATGACCGATAGCAAATTTTTCTTTTCTTTTATTGAATAAATGACAAGTTAATATCGTTTTAAATATTTTTATTATCTTACAATACATGTAGGTTAATCAGGAATTTTTATCATTGAAACTATACGTTTATGGTAGCTGAAATAAAAAATATAAGTTTGAGACTTGATATTCTCAAAATATCTGAAAAATACCGCGTCAATATCTGCCGAAGTCTACCGAAGACTGCCAAACTGAAGCGACGTAGCCGGAGTGTTAGGTTTTTTACTCGTTACGGAATTTCTGGATTCTTTCGCCGCGCTCAAAGCCCGCGATAAAAGCTATGCAATACCTCAATAAATTACCAAACAAAATTTGGCCGCGCTACGAAAATTAGATCGCGAGTTATAAGCATTTTAATTTTTCCGAACCTCACCGGGGGGATCTCCTGTCACCAACAATTAACACTGTCTCATAATAAATTACCAAAAAAATTTAACCGCGCGACGAAAATTGATCGCGAGTTTTAAACATTTTAAAATTTTCGACCGTCACCGTGGGGGGTCTCCTGTCACCAAAAATTAACACTCTCTCATAATAAATTACCAACCAAAATTTGGCCACGATACGAAAATTAGATTGCGAGTTATAAGCATTTTAAATTTTTCGACCCTCAACGTGGGGGGTCACCTGTCACCAAAATTAGCACTGTCTCATAATAAATTACCAAAAAAAATTTGGCCGCGCTACGAAAATTAGATTGCGAGTTATAAGCATTTTAATTTTTTCGACCCTCACCATGGGGGGGGGGTCTCCTGTCACCAAAAATTAACACTGTCTCATAATAAATTACCAAACAAAATTTGGCCGTGCTACGAAAATTAGATCGCGAGTTATAAGCATTTTAAATTTTTCGACCCTCACCATGGGGGGGAGGTGTCTCCTGTCACCAAAAAATAACACTGTCTCATAATAAATTACCAAACAAAATTTGGCCGCGCTACGAAAATTAGATCGCGAGTTATAAGCATTTTAAATTTTTCGACCCTCAACATGGGGGGGGGTCTCCTGCCACCAAAAATTCACGCTGTCTCATAAAAAATTACCAAACAAAATTTGGCCGCGCTACGAAAATTAGATCGCGAGTTATAAGCATTTTAATTTTTTCGACCCTCACCATGGGGGATCTCCTGTCTCCAAAAGTAACACTGTCTCGTAATAAATTACCAAACAAAATTTGGCTGCGCTACGAAAATTAGATCGCGAGTTATGAGCATTTAAAATTTTTCGACCCTCACTGTGGGGGGTCTCCTGTCAGCCAAAGTAACACTGTCTCATAATAAATTACCAAACAAAATTTGGCCGCACTACGAAAATCAGATCGCGAGTTATAAGCATTTTAATTTTTTCGACCCTCCCCATGGGGGGTCTCCTGTCACCAAAAATTAACACTGTCTCATAATAAATTACCAAACTAAATTTGGCCGTGACACGAAAAGTAGATCGCGAGTTATAAGCATTTTTAATTTTTCGACCCTCACCGTGGGGGGGGGGGGGTCTCCTGTCACCAAAAATTAACATTGTCTCATAATAAATCATCAAACAAAATTTGGCCGCGCTACGAAAATTAGATCGCGAGTTATAAGCATTTTAAATTTTTCGACCCTTTTCATGGGGGGGGGGGGTCTCCAGTCACCATAAATTAACACTGTCTCATAATAAATTACCAAACAAAATTTGGCCGCGCTACGAAAATTAGACCGCGAGTTATAAGCATTTTAATTTTTTTGACCCTCAACGTGGGGGTCTTCTGTCACTAAAAATTAACACTGTTTTATTATAAATTACCAAACAAAATTTTGCCGCGCTACGAAAATTAGATCGCGAGTTATAAGTATTTTAATTTTTTCGATCCTCACCATAAGACGGGTCTCCAATCACCAAAAGCTACATTATCCTACCTTATTTTATCTTAAGACGATTCATTTCTATACACATTCTATCAGGAATTTTTATTATTGAAACTATAGATTTATAGTATCTGAAATAAGAAATATATATGTTTGAGATTTGATATCCTCTAAATATCTGAAAAATACCGCGTCATTGTCTGCCGAAGTCTACCGAAGGATACCATGCCGAAGTCTGCCGAATTGGAACGACGTTAGCCGAGTGTTAGGTTTTTTCGTTACGGATGTGTTAGGATTTTTCGCGTTACGGAATTTTTGGATTCGGTCGCCGCGCTCAAAGCCCGTGATAAAAGCTATGCAATAGCTTAAAAATATTCAAAAATGTCAAAATGCGAAAGAGTTATTAGAAAAATGCTTCCCCATAGGAATAGCATTAGCTCGCGAGTGTTTCCTCGAGCGAGGACAGAGGCCTTAAGAAAATAATTGCCTTCGCATAACGAGTAGCTCCCCAAAAAATGTAAGCAGTAAAACCTATGAAAATGCAACTAGCGTATAACGGAATAGAACCTTAAAATAGGGAATTTCATAGCTTGCGGAGGAAAATCGTAAAATTATACTAGCTGATATGGAAGCCTGTATAAAACAGCTTTTAGTTTCTTTTTTTTTTCTGGTTCTATTCTGGAAATTCAGAATTTTAGTAGTTGTCTTTATAAGCTTATATATTTTCTTAATCTTGATATATTTTGAATTTACAAATTAAAAAATCTAGGCATAAAAATGTTAGTTTTTTAAAATACGATTTTATGAATTGTGGAAATATAGGTTCAAACTGGAAATTTTACCATTATCCACAGCTTTATTTCCTTGTCTATTTACTATAATATTTGACAAGAATAAACGCTTTTATTATCTCAGTTTTACCCGAGTTGCTTTAAAATTTTAAGTATTATAAATTTTAACCTGATAATTTAAAATTTTAATTTATTAATTTTATTTATTTTTTAAAATTGATAAAATTTTACCTGGTAATTCTGAAAAGTAAAAACTACTGCAGTATTTGTTTACTTCAGGAGGTCCGGAACACAAAAATCTTCAAATTTTCAAACAAACTTTTATTGCATTAAAATTTTTCTGTTTTTTCTGCTTAAAGTAACTTTTAAGTCATGTTTCTATCTTAATTAGAACAGGAAGTATGAATGTTTTCTTTTCCGTTTTTTTTTTTCTTCAAAATCTAGCTTGCAAGCAATAGTTATCAGGGGAACGACTTCTTTCAAAAATGCGTTTTTCTTAATGATTTATTTTTTTTTTCACCAATTCCCCTATTTTAATTTTTATAAGTCAAGAACAGTTAAAGTAAAATGGTCCAAACTTGGAACATGTATTTTCCAACTGTTTTACTTTAATTTTGATTCAGCATATTTGAAAAAAAAAAAAATTATTTTTGAAAAAATGATTTTTTTAGTAAAAGTTACAACATAAAAACAAAATACTTTAAATATTTTTTATTTTTATTTAAATTAATATTTTAAAAAATGCTGAATCAAAATTAAAACCCATACATTTTTGTTTATTTAAATGAAAAAAAAAAAAGAAAAAATTCTACAAATAATATTTCAAGTTATAACGATTTTAAATTACCCCACTTTTTTTTAGTAAATTTTAAATTAAAAAAATGAGAAGTTTTATCGTGTGATTTTGTTTAAAAATAATATGGGTAACTGCCACAAAAAATTTCAAAATTTAATTCAACAAATAAAAATTATTTTAAAATGTGTCCCGGTCCCCTTAAAGAATATTTGATGCGTTGCATCAAAAATGAACCTTTTCTGAATGCAATCAAAACCAGTATATGTTTGGGTAATTTTATATTAGCTAGGTGCAAACTCGCCAATAGCACTTTTTTTTGCGCTTCTAAATTAGAAACAATACTTCGTTGCTGATATAAAATAATTTGGTTTATGATATTATTATTTTTACTTTTTTTTCTTTGATGTGGCATAGTTAAAAAAATAAATACTGAAATGCGTGCATTTAAAATGTAATGTGTATATATATATACGGGCTGTCCACTCTCACTGGGAGCCAATGGTTAATTCCTATACCGTTAGTCCTAGATAGAAATATTCTGTTACGAAAATGTTTTAAATGTGGTAAAGAAGTATTTTTAAAGTGATTTAGGCCAATAAAATCATTTTCTAAAAATCTTATGGAACTTAAATTTTTATATGGTCCCCCGGAACTATAAGTTATATTTAGTAAATTTTTCCTATTACACTAACAAATAAGACAAAAAAAAAGTCCCGTTCATATAATACTAAAATTGGCTGAGTTATGAAATTTTTAAAATGCATGACTTATACCATTTTCCAGAATTGAAAACAAATAAATTCGACCATGATTTGAGGGATCATATGCCAAGAGCTTATAGTATTTAAAGAACTCAATTCAGTCGTAATATTTGTGCGACATTTTTAAAAGCACAGATACACATCAAATCTCTTTTATTATGCTTCATATTGTCCAAAATAATTCTATTTTAACATATGTTTTATTTTGCAAGGATTTGAGACTGTTTTTTTCCATGATTTGGACATTACAAAATACGGGAGATGGCTGTGTTTTTTAACTTTTCATAGTTGATTTTTGTGACTTTTTAGTGCTGAATCTCAAAATAACCTTCATTTTTAGGTCATCACGTAAGATTTTTTTTGTAAATCGTGAATGTCAAAATTAAAATATTGCGAAATTTTATACTATAAAACGATGGAGGTTTAGCAGGGGTGGCGGAGGAGGTTCAATTGTAACTTTGATATTTTTAACTTTGAAACTTAGAATTTGCAAAAAATTCTGACACGATGGTTAAAAATGAAGTTCATTTTCGATTTCAGCGGTAAAAAATACCCAAAAAATAATTATCAAAAATTAAAAACATACATATTTTATAATATCGCTATTTTTTTTTTTTAACTTTAAAATTTGATTTGCAAAAAATCTTTACGTGGTAGTAAAACATAAAACCAATTTCAGATTCAGCGGTACAGAATACATAAGATTCAATTATCAAAAGCTAAAAAACAAGACGTAAACCAACTTTTGCAAGCTAGTGTTGTCTAATAACATTTAAAAATAAGTATCATTTTGTAGTTAGTTAATTTTCATCATTTTATTTAACATAAATTCTGTTTTTAGGTGCGATCATAATTATACAAATACGTAGAACCTGTAGTCATGTTCAGTCTATCTGTCCGTCCTCAAATAACAAAGCAAAAACTAGCCAACCGAATGCTTTGAAATTTTAATTATATAATTATTACAAAAGTTTGTCGAGTCATTTCAAATTTTATGAAAATCGAATGTAGTTTAATTACAGTTATGGGCAAAAATTTTCCGTTACAATGCGGCCATTGAGAAAAAAATGTTTAAGTGAATTTAAATGGTGTTATAACCTTTCAAACAAAATGGAATTGATATGCATTTATTGAAGTATACTAGAATATACACCCTGTTACAATATGCGGTGCAAAAAAGTTTATTATTCAATGCAATTGTATATATTTTTAAATATTTTAAATATTTTGATGAAATATTTTAAGGGAATTCAGTTTCCTTCATTCGGCGAAAAATGACGAAAATATCGATTTTCCAATTTTTTGCTTAAATTATTCTTTATTATCCCTAGTACATTCTGATGAAGTTTTGTAATGATTCAAGTATTTTAAATACAACTGAAAGCGATTTTATTACGTCGCTGTTCCTTTAAACCGCCACAATCCACTTCACTTGAAAGTGATTTTTCAAAAGTAAAAAGCTTTTTTTATGTAAATAAAAATGTAAAATAAATTTTGTTTTTATTGTAATTTTACACGCATTCGCACATTTTATTTTTTTTCTCAAACTAATTAACTAATCCTATACTTAAAACTAAATCCTATACTTAAAATTGTACAGCACACTTCTGAGGATAGTTTAGAAAAATTAGTTCAAAAAGTTCAAAATTGTACGAGAAGATACATTTTAAAATTTCTTTATATGCTTTTATAAAATTTAAAATTTTCAAATTTTGCCCGGAGTAGCTAACAACTTCTTGATATAATCACTTTCCTTCATTAAGTCCTTTATTATTATTGCCTAAAATGTACCTCAAAATACTTTTAAAAAAGTTCAAAGCGTACTCAGCGCCCTTAAAAATCCATATTTGAAAACAAATTGTTTAACTGTTCAAATATTTTCTTTGATAAGTCTTCGTCAAATTTCATTTTTTGCGGGTATGGCTCTCTTTTTAAAACTTAAAACACAGCAATACACGTATTTCTATTACATATTGACATCTAATCTTGAACTCGGTAGTAATATTTACATGTTTCTTTTAGAAGGTAAGTTTAGTCCCCATTGTTTCTTAAGTAAAAATCTACTATTACGCAATTCAGATGAACCAAGTTGTTTTTATTATATATAGATTTTATCTCTACAAGCATAATAACGTCTCCATACAAAAGACGTCATGTGAGGTTCCTAAATACCTTAACAAAGATTTAGTTACTAGTCCAACATATCTAAAATCAAAATCTGAATACATGTTAGATATTGAGATATATGAAATGTTACCTTTTATTGTTATTTTATTATTTCTTCCATACATCATAGTCGGTATATTAGATACATCTTGTGGGTTTACTAAAGATAGGCTTGTTTTAAATTCATTTGTTGATTTGCAAATCTGATAAAAATTTGACGAAGTAATCTTTGTCGCTTTTTAAAATCATAGTCTTGCTTGATTGTTCTCATTTTTAGGTCTTAGTAATTCAATGATTTTTTTCAATATTCTCATTGAAGAAGAATAGTTCATCCATACTTATAGTATCTGCCATATTCAAATTTTTATATATGCTTTTACACGTTCGCTGCCGCTCACGCGAAAACGCGTGATATGGCGCCAACGTTATGGGGCCACTCACGCGCCAGCGCCTGATGTGGGGGTGATGTCCAATAGCCAGGCACGCGCTGGCACGGGAAAATCTTTTACTGATTCTTTGTTATAAAAAGTAAATCGGCTTCAGGGAAAAACCCACTTCTACAGTGCGGCGTTAACTATCATCACATCTTCATGTAAGCGGCAGCGAACGTGTTAAAAAGTATTACAACTGTTAACGGAATTAATTTAGAGTATAATTATATTTTTAATGTCAAACTTTGGACCATTTAGCACTGAAAATAGTGGTGCATTTTTCGAGATTTTTTTAAAGGCATTAAAATTAACCCATGAATATTCATTTGGATACATCATTTCGCCATGATTGAGATACAAATCATTCTCATTGTTTCAAATTTCTCTTTAGTTTTTTATGGTGCATGCCATTTTTGAAGGACTTCTACTGGGCCATTGCACTATTCTTTTATGCAGCATTCTTGAAGAAGCTATAGAGCAGCAAGTTCATGTTTAAATCCCTGTGAGACATTCACAGGATGCACGGATGCACCTAACACCTGAAAAAAAATAACATTAATTTTAGAGTATTTTAAAAGAAAAATATTATACATTTTCTAGATTTCAGTTAACAATATTTGGAAAAAAACCATTAAAGAGTTAACCTTAATCATAATAAATGAGAATCTAAAGTTCAGGGGCAAATTACCAAATAGGCTGAAGCCAAAAGGGGATGGAAGGTAATTTTTTCTTGTTCTGTTTTGATTTATATTTTACGTAAAGAAGAAGTGTATGCTAATTTGCTTATAATATAGAAAATTAACATGATTTTTCTTTCTTAGGACAATAGTCTTTGCTTCACCATTTAATAAATAAAGGAAACTTTAAAATGCTGTAAAATGCCCTTATATGACAGAAATGCTATAGAATAAATTTGCACGTTACCATTAATAAACAAATAAATGTTATAAATTGTACAAGCGTTGGAAATAAGGTAATAAATGAACTTATTTTTAAAAAAATCCTAACATTATTTTTTAAAAGTTACATTTTACATTTGGAAATAAAATCTTCAAAATATTGGCCATCAAATCTTCAAAAAACTAAACAAAGAAAACAGCGTTTCTTACAAGTTCAGTAGAATCTGAATGTTACATGATATGATGCAATAGCGAAATATCCCCAACATGCATAAAATAAATGTAGATAATATTTTTAAAAATAACAATCTACATATTTAACTTGAAAAAAAAAATAGCTACCTTCTCTTTTAGCCAAGTAAATGCTGATTGATCTTCATTTTTTCCCTTCAAATAAAGACAAAAACCTAATATGCGTAGCAACTAGCTCTATAAAATACCAAATTCGATACACGTAACTCTCAGTACTTTTATGGTTTTCATTTTATGCTTGAGTTGAATTTTCAAAACTTTTTAATACCTTTCCTTGATTATGACATATATTTTTCATTGAATAGTACTTTTAATTTACTTTCTTATGTGAAATACTAAAAGACAATAATAACTTTTCACGTATGTAGTTAATGAGAAAGTTTTGGTAATTTTTAATTAATAACCATTTTTATTTCTTTTTTCATTGTTTTTCTGCTTAAGTGTTACCTTTAAAAATTGTTATTGTCTTCCAATTTTCCTAATTTTGTATTAACTTTTTATTTTAAAACCAAAAAATTCGCTTATGGAGAAAATTACCTTTACATTATTGAACTAAGTAATCTATTATACTTTAAAATTAGTTATAATATTCAACGATTTCAGCCAATTATACAGAGTATTTGACGAAAATGTTTCAAAAAGAACAACAGCTATACTATACGCACGGTAAAATAAAACAAAAAAGAAAAATCATGCGTCAACCATAGATTATGAAACACTTTATAACACTTCCAGAGTACTGCAACGAAACTTCCCAATTTAATACGGTGAAAAAAAATATCTTATTGTAAATAAACAATTTTGAAACATGTAGCACATTTGAAAGCCTAATTTCACCAATTATCGCTCATAATCGCAAAGATACTTGAATGTTATTGCTCAGTCCTGTAATGATCAGTATATTTGTATTCATGCTACTTAATTCAGCCCAATTCGAAATTATAAAACACAGTGGAAAAATCACATTCGACAATTTCCGTTACTAGATCAGATAGATAGATACTAGACTAGATACACTGTATAAAAAAGGGTCGATCTACTAAAAAAAATTTAGTGATCCTTGTAATTACTAAAAAATTTTTAGTAATCTTACTCGGTTACAAGGAATCTGTAAGAATTACTAGAAAAAAGCTACCAACGAATAGAGTTAATAGTTTTACATTTTTAATAGCTATTACTAAAACTCACTTGGTGTGGCCGAGATAGCCTAGTGGTCATAGCACCGAACTCCAGGCTGAAAGTACCTGCGTTCGATGCTAGCCGCCACCAAATATGCACCGAATGTATGCAATGTAAGTACTTGTTAAATCTAGGGATTATAAAAATCCTGTCGTAGCAGTTACCATGGGTAATGATCTCTGAACTTTCCCTCCCCGTTAGAAACATGTCAAAATACAGCAGGTAGCAATATTTGGTGCTGCCATCTATTGTGGCTTTGCCGAAAATCTTCCGTTTCAGAAGTCTGTCTTTTTACCCACTGGATGCAGCTCGAAGGAAGTTCCTGTCCTTCGGGCACACGTAATGGTTACTAAAAATAATTTTGGAGCTATTACTAAAATTTGCTTGGTGGCTCATACTAAAAAGTTTTAAGTTAGTTATACAAAAAATTCTTTTGTTCAGTTTACAAAAGAAATGTTTGTTTCACTTGCAAAAAAAAGTTTGTAATGGTTACTAAAAAATTCTGTGGAATACAAATTTACTAAAAAATGTTTAGTAAACTCTTGAATTTTTTTTACAGTGTAGGTACCAACACGTCCTACAAGAAAGTCTAATCATAACTGGAAACTAGATTCTTACGTTGGTCAGTCGTACATTGTCCTAATCCTTTACCCCTAACCTAGATATTGATAAAGTATAGTTCACAGAATAATTACTAAGTAAGCGTGTGAAACTAAAACACCTGTTTATTGCGCATGACCTTAAATTTATTACTATTTAAAAAAAAAAAAGTTTTTACAGCTAACTATAAAATGAAGCATTATTGAAAAGAGAAAAAAACACAAAATAAATGTATATAAAAGTTACACTTGTAGTGGTTGCATTTTCTTTTTTATGGCTATCAACTTTTTAAAAAGTGGATCTGGAACACGAACATACTTACGTTAAGTCAAAGGTCCGATTGGAAATCATAAAACACTGTTGAAAAATCACATTCAGCAATTTCCACTATTAGACAAAGTGTACTATTATTTATTTATTTTATTCTTTTTTTAATCTATTGATTATTATATGTACCCTATATTAAACTAAAATTTAATTAAAATATAAAAACAACTCATAGCATATCTAAAGACGCATTTTAGCCCCTTGAGGAGTACTGTTTGCAGTCTGAAAACGGTTAATTTTAATGGTCAAATTTCCAATTGGCACCAGTAAGTTTTTATTACAAAATCAATCTGATAATATGGGTGAAAAAGAGTTTTTGATTATTTTCAGATAAATTTGTTCGACAATTCCGATGTGAATTAATTATTTGAACACTTTTGGAGCAGAAATGCCTTGCCCTGAAAGGGTTAAGGAATTATCATGCACAATGGGCAATGCATCTCTTACTTTGTGTAGCCCTGTATATGAATTTATTAATATTACAAAAACTTCACTTAGCATACTAATATAGCTCAGAAGCAAAACACATAAGAGAAATTAAATCTAACTTTACTCTACCTCGTAGGCAGTAATATTTACGAATATTTTGTTTACCCCTGTATATGAGCAATGGAATTTATGCATACTTCAGCAGAAGATTTTGCTATGACCTGTAAATAAACAATATGCTAACACCCCTCATAGCATACATGGTGAGTCACTTTGGTCATATCACATCTGTGACCAAAATGACACTACTCAGTGACGTCACATTGTGACTCAGATGTGACTTTCTTAAAAATCTTTAGAAAGTTACAAATATTCTTCAAAACATATTATTTACTTTAAAAAACATGTTTCTGGCAAATTAAATATCGTCGCTTTTGTCAGAGTTTCGTCACAATGTTAATGTCAAAGTAGTCACAAATGACATTTTTTTCACAAACTTGTCACACCGTGACTTCACAAAGTGGTCACAAAGTGACGTCACAAACAAGCTCTAAAACGGCTATAACGACTTCACATTTTAGTATCTGTGACTTCACATCGATGTCACGTGACGTCACACCGTCAATCGATGGTCACAAAGTCACAATGTGACTTCACAATGACGTCACTGCAACGTCATTGTGAACTCACATTGTGATCATCGATTTTCGATGTGACGTCACGTGACGTCGATGTGAAGTCACAGAGACTAAAATGTGAAGTCGTTATGGCCATTTTAGAGCTCTTTTGTGACGTTTCATAAAGTGGTCACAATGTGACGAATTTGTGAAAAATGTGTCATTTGTGACTAATTTGACATTAACATTGTGACGAAACTGTGACAAAAGCGACGATATTTAAATTGCCAGAAACATGTTTTTAAACGTAAATAACATGTTTTGAAGGATATTGATAAATTTCTAAAGATTTTTAAGAAAGTCACATCTCAGTCACAATGTTACGTCACTGCGTGGTGGCATTTTGGTCACAGATATGATATGACCAGACTCACAGTGACGTCACTGTGACCATGCATGCTATTAAGGTACATTTTACAGTACCCGTAAAGCATGCTGACGTCACTGCAACGTCGTTGTGAAGTCACATTGTGACTTTGTGACCATCGATTGTCGATGTGACGTCACGTGACGTCGATGTGAAGTCACAGTGACTAAAATGTGAAGTCGTTATGGCCGTTTTAGAGCTCTTTTGTGACGTTTCACAAAGTGGTCACAATGTGACAAATTTGTGAAAAATGTGTCATTTGTGACTAATTTGATATTAACACTGTGACGAAACTGTGACAAAAGCGAGGATATTTAAATTGCCAGAAACATGTTTTTTTAAAGGAAATAACATGTTTTGAAGGATATTTATAAATTTCTAAAGATTTTTAAGAAAGTCACATCTCAGTCACAATGTGACGTCACTGAGTGGTGGCATTTTGGTCACAGATGTGATGTGACCAAAGTGACTCACAGTGACGTCACTGTGACCATGCATGCTATTAGGGTAGGGTAAGCATCTTTTAATGCACCCCAGTAATGTATATCAATTTTATTATGTTTAAAATTATGTAATGTTGTTAAAATACATTGTAAATAGTTTTCCCAAAGGCTATTATGTAATGGAATTATTTTGTGCGACTCAGTAAATGAATGCTAAATGTTTTGTATTCCATATACTACAAAAAGTATGTTTGAGTGCACATCAGACATGCATAAGTATCTCATTATGGGTTCTGTCCCTGTCAGCGAAGACACTCGCAAATTAATGCTATTCCTATGGGGAGGCATTTTTTTAATAACTCTTTCGCATTTTGACATTTAAAGATTTTTTTTTTTTTTTTTTTTTTTTGCATTGGATAGGTGCGGTCCCTCTTGAGATCGCTCCTTGATTACTTTTTCGATTTCGGCTGCAGATATTGTTTATAAAGCTACTTTCACTTTCTGAACCGGTTCTGAAAGTGAAAGTAACTTTATAAAAAATACTTGCCACAAAAATTGAAAAAGTAATCAAGGAGAGATCTTGAGAGGTACCTCAGTTATCCAACGCAAAAAAATTACTTAAAAATATCAAAATATGAAAGACTTATTAGAAAAATGCCTTCCCATAGGAATAGCATTAGCTCGCGAGTGTCTTCGCGGGCAGGGACAGGACCCTTAATTTCGAAACAGTATAAGATTAGTTAAATGAACTGGAAGCGATTTTTGCTCATTGGCCGTAATGTAACGGAATAGTTTTGGGTGTCTCTGTAAAAGAACTATAAACGCCAACTACTTCTTCTTTAATAACGATCATGCAACAGTAAACCTCAGTAAAATATATTACATGGCATTTCGAGTATATTTACGGTTATTAGAGCACGTCCAGACGGCGAGCAGATAAACCGAAACCATACTCACTTTTCAACAGTGTTGGAAAATGTTAAAAACCACCATCACACAATTCACGCTTATAGACAATAATACTTACGAATTATTTTGTGCAACCCCGCCCTGTATATGATATATAGAATTTATCTACATTATGCAGCATGCAAAAATTTACTTAAGCCTTAAAACGCAAGCTAAAATTGACAACGCACTTTCAGTAATTATCTCTCATACATAGTACTGTGACAAAATTATTTAGCGTGCCCCTGTAAATAAACGATACTTGTCACGTATTCCAAATTCTTCAGAAAGGACAATCAATAATTTTCATCATATCTGAAATAGTGAATCTTCATTAAAATAAGTTAACGATTTTTACCTGTAGAATAATATGTAATTGAATTCTTTTGTGTTATCCTGTAAATGAAGGATAAATGATTTTTGCTCCATATTCTAGAGAAAGCTTGCTTTAGTATTACTCATAAATCCATTTGAATATATTTTGTTTAAAATAGTGTAACAATATTAAAATATGCCGCAATGAATTTCACCACATAGATCATATTGTAAAGGAAGTTCTTTGGGTGTCTCTGTAAATGTTGCACAGTTTCGTTTTAAATAGAGAACATGCGATGGTAAATTTAAATAATATACACTGTTAGCCATTAAAATTGCAACACCAAGAAAGAAAGATAATGCAATAAAGATACTTATTGTACGTAACCTGTAGACATGAGGACAAAATGATTAAATTTGTAAGCAATGTGGAGATTTGCAGAAGTGCGAAATTAGTAGAAACAGCTTTACCCCTGGTAACACAACGGCCCTTTCCAATTAGGCATGGAGGAAATCTGGGCTTGAACAGAAACGGGTTACTCATTCCATTCTATTTCAAGTCTATGCCACACTTCGTCAACCACATTAGTTGAAGAGGAGTGTTGGGCCAGTCTCTCAGCAATCCATGACCAGATGTTTTCAATCGGTGACAGATCTGGACACCGTGCAGGTTGGTCAAGGCAGCAATCAAATACCCTGTCTATCCAGGAACATCAGAACACGGCGTGCAGCATGTGGTCTTGCATTACCTTATTGAAAGATGACATTTGGAAGGCCTCGAAGACGAGACACAACCACTGGACGTAAATTGTGAGAAATGTACCGATCTGCATTCAAATTAAAGTCGATCCGAACTAGAGATGTGCGTGTTTTGTATCCAATGACTGTCCAAACCATCACACCTGCTCCAAGGCCAGTATGCCAATGTTGAATGCAAGCAGACGACAAGTGTTTTCCACGGAGCCTGCAGATACGTATACGGCCATACTGCTCGCAGAACGGACACTTGTCTGAAAAGACGACGTTGTGCCACTCATGTATCCAGCTTTGTCGGCATGAGCGCCAGAGTCGCCGTCTTTCTCCATATTACAGTGTTGCCAGATGGGCTGCTTTTTTTAAATTCAGATTCTCGATTGGCACCACTTTTCTGAAATGGTAATATGTCTCTTATTTAATGACATACTAAAAAAGGCGAAAATTAGTACAATTTTACCGTTTCAATAAACTGGTGTCAATGAAGAAATCTGAATTAAAAAAAAAGTAGTTCACTGGCAACACTGCCATATTACATTGTTCAGGGAATGCCGCTGTAGTAGTCGTCGTTCTGACAGTCCGCTCTGCTGTAAACTTTGCCACACCGTACGAGCGGATACCGGGCGCTTTACAAACATGCCCATTTTCTGAGTAAAGTTCGTGATGTGGTTGTACGGTTTTGTAGGGCCGATCTCACAATATGTCTGCCTTCTTGGGCATTACTCATAGGAGGGCATTGAAATCCTGAATACCGTTCAGAATTACTCTCAGCAACTCATTGATTCTGTATTCATGCGAGAATGGTTGATTTCAACCAGTTTGACAGGTGATATCACGGAACGATAATTTACACTCTCGATAGGCAATGATCCAGCGACTATCGAATTTTGACACTTGCTGGTACACATTTCTTCATATTATTCGAGGCATAACATTATATTTTGAGAAAACGCCGACCTTACGAAATACTTTCCGAATGAGAAATCCACTATGCAACTATTCTTTTATACATTACTTTAAGTGCCGTTTCCCCCACTTGCTTCTTCTAAATGTGCTGAAATGCTAATCATTTGCATATTCCAACCTCTTCCTTTTTTCATGTGATTTTGACGTTCTTTAGATCCTTCTTTTTGGTGTTGTAATTTTAATGGCCAGCATTGTATATAAATAACATAGAAATCGAAGTATATTCACGAGAGTTATAGCTTTGACAGACAGACGGAGAGAATTCATGGTCTTTTCAACTATGATAGAAAGGGTTAAAAAGGGGAAGAGAAGAATAGATCTAATTTAGAAAAGAAATGGAGAGAAAATTTATTGAAGCTAAATTGTTAATGATATTATTTATGAGGTTAGCGAAAAAAATGTCATTGTTCCATTCATATAATAATATATATACACTCAAGAATCAAAACATTATGACAACCCCAGCATTTTGCAATGAATTCGCCTGGAGAAAGTGAAAAGTAAATAATCCGTTTGGAATAGTATTTAAATGCTGCTAACGAGTCTCAGGAATCATTTATGTGCTTACACCTGCTTGTGAGGGTAAAGGCTGTTGATCTAAGTAGTTTGATACAGCGCAGAATTCAGTCGCCGACGACTCAAAACGACTAACTTCGAAACTGTACGTCTCATGGGTTTTTTGGGATATGTCATTGTAAGTACTTGCATAAAGAGGATGAATAACGGTGGAACCATCAGTAGAAGCCATTGCGTTGGACGCACAATCGTTATCAAATAAATAAGAAGTAGGAAATCCCCTCCTTTGGTAAAGAAAATTCGGTACCAGAGACTGGCTTATTTTACATCCCAATACAATACAGGTCGAAGTGTAATTCTTTTTGAGCATACAGTTCAACTGACATTGTTGAATGTGGCTAACGTCCCACTCATGTGCCCCTGTAGACTAAGCATAATCGCCAAATACTCCTACACTAGGCCCAGGAATATCATGACTGGACAATGGAACATAGGTAGAGGTTCCCTCGTCAGATAAGACACGAATCATCTTTCAACATGTCACTGGTCGTGTTTAGGTACGCTATCCTCCATGCTAACTGTTACTCCCCCTTGCACAACAGCTTACATACAGCCCAGATGGGGCAATATTAAGCTTTGGAGGACGTTTTCATGGGCATCCCTTGGACCTGTGGCTGTTGTAGAACAGACCATGAACGTCACGGCCCAGCTGAATATCACTGCGGATCATTTGCACCATTACTTGGTCTGTCTTTCGAAATGAAGATGGCATCTCCATGCAAGACAACGTTCCGTGTCACATAACTCGAATTGTTTCCATTGGTTCCAGGAACACAATACTGAATTCCAGTTAACATTCTGGTCCCCTAACTCAACGGATCTTAATCCGACAGTGCACATTTCGGGTGCCATTCAGCGACAGCCCAGAGCTCAAAATCAATCATTTTAGAATATCCTGGATATACATGAACGTTGATTGAACAACGAATATAATATAATTTATCTCTGATCATCCGTCAAGAGATTGTGACATTCATTCTAAGGTAATTTGCAGCTGTTTTGCGGGTCAAAGGTGAGCCAACACGTTATTAGGTAGGTGGTCAAAATGTTTTTGCTCTTGGGTGTATATATATTTTAAGCATAACAATATGTTTTAATATTTCAAACCGGTTTCGGTAGAATTTAACTTAACGTCATTCAAAAAATTATAATAGATTTTTGCTCACTTATATAATAAAAATGGTTTTAATTCGTTCTTGCACTATATTTGTAAGCAAAATTCCAATATTGCCTTTGCACTTGTAATGGTACTGATACTACCGTGACTAATTACGACCGAAATCGATCTACAGTTTTATAGTAGATCTTCTAATATACAAAACATTGTTTAATATACTACTGTATATATTGTATATTTAGTGCCAGTTGTTATGTATACACACATTGAATTTTATGTTTCGTATGTTTTTTTTAATTTTATGAATGATAAATCTTAAAAACTGACAAGCATTTTCAATTTAAAAAATATTAATAAATGTACCTGGAAGATTTATATTATAACAGCTAGGTTTGTATGCGATAGATGTGATAAACATACAGATTTGTGTTAAAACATAAAGAAGAATCATAATTAAAGAATTTTTTTATTATTTACATTTTTATTTACTATTCCAAATGTCACAGAAAAAGAAAATATTGCACAAAATTACTTATAATTAACTTTTCAAGCGGACAGCCATTTACGATGGAATAATTTAAATCTATTAGGAAAAAACAAACACAATTAGATGAAAAGGTTTTTAATCCTAGAAGTCTCAACATTTAAAAATAATACTTACAAGGAAGGTCTCCATACGGGCATACTCAGAAAAATCTGAAAAAATTACATAATGTTCTTCTCATATAATTATATATGTTTATAAAAAAAAAAAAAAAAAAAAAAAAAAAATTCGGCGGAGCCTTCTTATAACGTCCGTAAAAAAATAATAAAAATTTCGTTTATTTGGCGATGTATCTGCGGTTGCCGAAAAAACGAAATTTTGAAAAATACGCTTTTAAGCTTCGAATACTTTTTAAAGGAAAAATTTTCTATGTATACTACAATTTATTTAAATAAGTTTAATTTAAGTAATTTTAGTTTTGCATTTTTACTTTACTTTAAGTGTAATTTTGTCATATACGTTTATATGTACTTATAACAAAATGAAATTAATATATTTTATCATTTAAAACACAATTTAAATTGATTAAAATTGTTCCAAATTGAAAAATACACTGTTAAAAATCTGCTGCATTTTGTTGCAACGCACTGCCTTGCTTGTATAGAAAACGGTTACTTGACCGTAAAATGGAGCTTTTTCATTGGTTGGAATAGAGATATATTATATATACAAGCGGTGGAGTGCGTTGCAACAAATGCAGCAGTTTTTAACAGTGTATGACACGATCAATTCACCGTGCTATGGAGCATTCTCATTAGTCAGAAGAGAGATATTCCATAAAAGTAGTGGAGTGACGTTGCAGTAAATGCTGCAAATTTTTAACAGTGAAGTCAATTAAAATCAATTTTCAGATTCGTTAAAATCGTCTGCTTTTGGCGAGGAAATGCACTGCTCGCCAAATCCCGCGTCGCTTTCAGCTTTTCACGCCAACTATTACAAACTATTTTATTTTTTTTACATATCTAATAATGTAATTCCGCCGCTAATTTTCACTGATCCTTTATTACCTACATGGGTAGTTTAATTCGTATTTTTTTCAAAAAATTCTGAGTATGCCCCCAATGGAGACCTTCCTTGTTAGCTGTTTCTTTCTACGAAAAAAAAAAAAAAAAAAAAAAAAAAAACTAAAGTATTCTGGATAATGCGCGGCTTATTCTTTTCTATTGCTCGAGGATGAAAGCAAAATTTTCTTTTTTCTCCTCTTTTTCCACCGAAGTGACTTCTTTTAGAAATTTTATTTGATATGAAAGTTCTTAAGGTGTTTTAAAAATATGTTAAAGATTAAAATGTCCGAAAGAAATAGCGAAAAAAATATGCTAATACTTTCTTGACCATGTTTGTTGGTGATTAATACAAAATCATTTTGTTTAGATTGTTACCAGAATATATATACATATTAAAAAAATTTCGCCTTATTTAGTCGCAGAAATCAGTGATTAAATCAAGCGAAAATTATTTTTCTAAAGTTTGGTACAAAAACTCATAAAAGTTAGCAGCTATGAAGGGCGTCACTTGACGTTTCTGGCCACGATGTATTAAAACAGCACACGATGTATTAAACAGCACAAATACTGTCTTGTCAAATTGAAAGTGAAAATTGAAAACAAGGTGTTCTGGTGTAATAACGCCAGGTGGAGTAATAACGACAAGTGCTAATATTACGCATAATTATGAAATAATCCAGTAAATGACACCCATTGTCTCTGCGCAGAAGGGCTCTGAGTCATATAAAACACAAACAACAGCTTAAAATTAATTTATTCCATTTGCTGACCTTATCGAATTAGGAGCAACTAAAATTAACACATGATCTAAAATTTGTGAAGTAAGTTATGTGATGTGAAGACTACATATTTATCAGGGAATACTTTGTTCATTATATAAATTTGTACTGTATTTCATGTACTTTCAAAATGTTGTGGAAGATTTTGTATATGTTTGCGAGATAGTCTGTAGCTTAAAATGTACTGCGCAATAAGTATTTCGGGGTAATAAGGCCATTACTTGGCATTATTACCCCGGTTGAATCCTTACAGTGGTGGAACTACATCCGAAGGGGGTTTATCTTTTACTTTATGTATGAGACAGATTTATTTTCATTTTTGAAATGGATAGATTAGGGAAAGCTCAATACTCAAAACAGATCTCCCTCTCTCTCTTTTATCAAACGTAAAAACAATTTTAAACTCTAATAAATTAAACGATATCAAAATGTTTTCGATATTCTAATTCCAACCTTTTCAAAATCAGATTTCTATTAAATTCCCACTTGATAGTTCAATTGAATTATAAATTTTAATTGTCCGCTCTTTCAAGTTCTGTTTTTCAAGATTTTACAAATTTAACCTTTTACTGATGTGACGGAATTTGTAACACGACTACTGTGAAGCAGATTTTTGAGATGCAAGATCAAAAGATGAATACAAGGCGTCATTATCTCATAGGATGATATTTTTGTACTAAACGTTTTGTACAAGACTTTTATAATTAACATTCATCTATTTAACCCGAGAGGACGCGCGCAGGGCCTAAAAGACTCGGAGTGCGTATACTTTTTACAATTGTAACCACTAATTTTTTAAAAGTAATCTTCAACTTGTTTTATCGAAAAAATTGTAAGAATTGTCTCCATCTTAATAAAGTGACTGTTATAATTTTATTTTATTGGTGGCAAAGTTAAAATCATTCATACATTGGGTAAGCACGCGTTCTTCCGGGTTAAAAGTGTCTGGTGATAGTATTAAAATTCCAAATGAAACACTATTTCGGTAATGTTGTAGTTAAACTGAAAACTACAAGTTAAACTATGAAAATTGAAAAAAGCAGTCGTCTGTGGGACCTGTAACATTAGTTAAAGGTTAAAAGGCGATCAATGATTAAAATTCATAGAGTACTGTATCTGCACTAAATTTTTTCTACAGGATTAAATCGAATTAAATTTAATCGATTCAAGTATTTTGAACAATAGTATGGGTATTCAAAACGAAAGAGAATTTCAGTAGCACTTATAGTTAAACTAGAAATTACAAGTTAAACTCTAAAATTTGAAAGAAAAAAAAAAAAAAAAAAAAAAAAAAAAAAAAAAAAAACAGCGTTTAGTGAGATTGCAAACAGCAGTTAAAGGTTAATTTTGTTGCTAATAGAGAGATAAGGAAATATTACAGTATGGATCGTCTATAAAATTTAATAAGGGATCTCATAGGGATATTGATTTTTATCAAAAATCTTATTTAATTAATGAAAATTACAAATTTATTAAAGTATGTTTTATATAACGCTGACATTTTAATTTTAGGTTTGTGCGAATTCACATTAATGTGGAGTTTACGAGTTAAAATTATTTACAAGACTTCTATAGCAGCGTTAAAAAAATATTTGATACACATAACTCTAGTTATTATAAAATTTCCCATGATAAAAATACTACATTAAAAATGTTTAAAACCGTGCAATGTTTTATGTAACTATATTTAAGCGGGACTTTTTAAGCAAGGAGAAGCTTAGGGTGTTATATTCAGTAGGAGATCCCGCCTCTCTCCTTTTTCTTTCACTTTCCCAAAAAACTGAACATCTTATCGCATAGAATTCATACATTCAAACTTAAATACTGATTTAGATCAATACAGTTAAAATATATATAAAATATATCGCATATTATGTGTCTAATATTTTTATTTAAGCTGTATTTTTTAAGTAGAAAGAAGCTCAGGATATGATATTCTCTGACTCTTCCCCTTCCCCAGTACTTCTTTTTCTTACACTTTTACAAAAATTCAACATTTTATATCACTTATAATGCAATTTTTTCAATTTTTAGGATTGTAGAGTTTTTGTTTTTAGAATTTGGCCATCTACATGGGATTACTTCACCTCATTTTATAGTTTTGTTTGCATGACGTTATTACCCACATAGGTGAGTAATAACGCTAAATAGCATTGATCAAGAAATCACGCCATTACGTTTTATGAATAGGTACCTGTTAAATATTTTTTTACATGAATAGTCAATGAGTTGCTGTATCAAATCCTGTATTTGTTTGAAAAATACAATCTAAAGCTAAGCCGTGAAAATTGATAGAACCTTAACGTGGCTAAGAAAAAAATATCCTAGAATGAAACTGTAATAATCAGTTCAAGCACAATCATAATCAGACTTTACAAATTCATATTCAGGCCATAAATACATAAGTTTATGAAAAAAAAATTTTAAGTTATTTTCATAATTCATAAGTCATGCTATAAAATTTTTTCAAATTACAAATTCAATGTACCTTTGTTTGGATCATTAGCATTATAACCACACATAAATTATCATATTAGGATTACAATTTCAGAAAATATTTATAAAAATATAAATTAACATTGGAAGCTCTAAATTTTCAATGTTTATCTTCTAAAAATTTGTCATCCAAATGGCTTGAAATTTCATTTCAACGCATAATTTTGACCGAAGTTTTAAAATATATTGTCAAAGTTGGGTGTTGTCATTGGAAAAAACAAATTGAGGTCTGGTTGTGATTTGTAGATCGCCTCTAAAAAAAATTAAAACGTAATTTACAAATAGATGGAATCGTTCCAGTTGTTTGGTACCAGTAACTTTCTTCTGTTATAATTAGTTACAGAGTTCCTATGGGGTGATTTTTTTTCACCACTGAACAGTCTAAAAAAAAAAAAAAAAAGACGTGTGGCACTCGGGGACTGCCGCGGTAAAGCTATTGCATAGCATTTTTTATCAACTTATGCAATCATAATTATTTATTTACTTTTTATTTATGCAGTTTTTTTTTGTCTTTGATGTTAACTCAAGTTATACTTTTTGAGCATGATGACCGATAACAAAACTTTTTTTTTCTTTTATTGAATAAATGAGAAATTAATATCGTTTAAAATATTTTTATTATCTTACAATACATGTAGGTTAATCAGGAATTTTTATCATTGAAACTATACGTTTATGGTAGCTGAAATAAAAAATATAAGTTTGAGACTTGATATTCTCAAAATATCTGAAAAATACCGCTTTAATGTCTGCCGAAGTCTACCGAAGGATACCGTGCCGAAGACTGCCAAACTGAAGCGACATTAGCCGGAGTGTTAGGTTTTTTTCTCGTTACGGAATTTCTAAATTCTTTCGCCGCGCTCAAAGCCCGCGATAAAAGCTATGCAATACCTTAATAAATTACCAAACAAAATTTGGCCGCACTACAAAAATTAGATCGTGAGTTAAAAGCATTATAAATTTTCCGATCCTCACCGTGGGGGTTTAATGTCACCAAAAATTAACACTGTCTCATTAAAAATTACCAAACGAAATTTGGCCGCGCTACGAAAATTAGATCGCGAGTTATAAGCATTTTAAATTTTGCGACCTTCACCGTGGGGGGGGGGTCTCCTGTCACCAAAAGTAACACTGTCTCATAATAAATTATCAAACAAAATTTGGCCGCGCTACGAAAATTAGATCACGAGTTATAAGCATTTTAAATTTTTCGACCCTCACCATGGGGGATCTCCTATCACCAAAAATTAACACTGTCTCATAATAAATTACCAAACAAAATTTGGCAGTGCTACGAAAATTGATCGCGATTTATAAGCATTTTAAATTTTCCGACCCTCACCGTGGGGGGTCTCCTGTCACCAAAAGTAACACTGTCTCATAATAAATTACCAAACTAAATTTGGCCGCGCTACGAATATTAGATCACGAGTTATAAGCATTTTATCTTTTTCGATCCTCACCGTGGGGAGGGGTCTCCTGTCACCAAAATTTAACACTGTTTCATAATAAATCATTAAACAAAATTTGGCTGCGCTGCGAAAATTGATCGCGAGTTATAAGCATTTTAAATTTTTCGACCCTCACCGTGGGGGGTCTCCTGTCACCAAAAATTAACACTCTCTCATAATAAATTACCAAACAAAATTTGATACGAAAATTAGATCGCGAGTTATAAGCATTTTAAATTTTTCGACCCTCACCGTGGGGGGTCTCCTGTCACCAAAAGTAACACTGTCTCATAATAAATTACCAACCAAAATTTGGGCGCGCTACGAAAATTAGATCGCGAGTTTTAAGCATTTTAAATTTTTCGACCCTCACTGTGGAGGGTCTCCTGTCACCAAAAGTAACACTGTCTCATAATAAATTACCAAACAAAATTTGGCCGCACTACAAAAATATGATCGCGAGTTATAAGCATTTTAAATTTTTCAACCCTCACCATGGGGGATCTCCTGTCACCAAAAATTAACATTGTCTCATTAAAAATTACCAAACGAAATTTGGCCGCGCTACGAAAATTAGATCGCGAGTTATAAGCATTTTAAATTTTGCGACCTTCACCGTGGGGGGGGGGGTCTCCTGTCACCAAAAGTAACACTGTCTCATAATAAATTATCAAACAAAATTTGGCCGCGCTACGAAAATTAGATCACGAGTTATAAGCATTTTAAATTTTTCGACCCTCACCATGGGGGATCTCCTATCACCAAAAATTAACACTGTCTCATAATAAATTACCAAACAAAATTTGGCAGTGCTACGAAAATTGATCGCGATTTATAAGCATTTTAAATTTTCCGACCCTCACCGTGGGGGGGTCTCCTGTCACCAAAAGTAACACTGTCTCATAATAAATTACCAAACTAAATTTGGCCGCGCTACGAATATTAGATCACGAGTTATAAGCATTTTATCTTTTTCGACCCTCACCGTGGGGAGGGGTCTCCTGTCACCAAAATTTAACACTGTTTCATAATAAATCATTAAACAAAATTTGGCTGCGCTGCGAAAATTGATCGCGAGTTATAAGCATTTTAAATTTTTCGACCCTCACCGTGGGGGGTCTCCTGTCACCAAAAATTAACACTCTCTCATAATAAATTACCAAACAAAATTTGATACGAAAATTAGATCGCGAGTTATAAGCATTTTAAATTTTTCGACCCTCAGCGTGGGGGGTCTCCTGTCACCAAAAGTAACACTTTCTCATAATAAATTACCAAACAAAATTTGGCCTCGCTACGAAAATTAGATCGCGAGTTATAAGCATTTTAAATTTTTCGACCCTCACCGTGGGGGGTCTCCTGTCACCAAAAGTAACACTGTCTCATAATAAATTACCAAACAAAATATGGCCGCGCTACGAAAGTTAGATCACGAGTTATAAGCATTTTAACTTTTTCGACCCTCACCGTGGGGGGTCTCCTGTTACCAAAATTTAACACTGTTTCATAATAAATCATTAAACAAAATTTGGCCGCGGTACGAATATTATATCACGAGTTATAAGCATTTTATCTTTTTCGACCCTCACCGTGGGGGGTCTCCTGTCACCAAAAATTAACACTCTCTCATAATAAATTACCAAACAAAATTTGATACGAAAATTAGATCGCGAGTTATAAGCATTTTAAATTTTTCGACCCTCACCGTGGGGGGTCTCCTGTCACCAAAAGTAACACTGTCTCATAATAAATTACCAAACAAAATTTGGCCGCACTACAAAAATATGATCGCGAGTTATAAGCATTTTAAATTTTTCAACCCTCACAATGGGGGATCTCCTGTCATCAAAAATTAACACTGTCTCATAATAAATTACCAAACAAAGTTTGGCTGCGCTACAAAAATTGATCGCGAGTTATAAACATTTTAAATTTTTCGACCCTCACCGTGGGTTGTCTCCTGTCACCAAAAATTAACACTTTCTCATAATAAATTACCGAACAAAATATGGCCGCGCTACGAAAATTAGATCGCGAGTTAAAAGCATTATAAATTTTCCGATCCTCACCGTGGGGGTCTAATGTCACCAAAAATTAACATTGTCTCATTAAAAATTACCAAACGAAATTTGGCCGCGCTACGAAAATTAGATCGCGAGTTATAAGCATTTTAAATTTTGCGACCTTCACCGTAGGGGGGGGGGGGTCACCTGTCACCAAAAGTAACAGTGTCTCTTAATAAATTACCAAACAAAATTTGGCTGCGCTACGAAAATTGATCGCGAGTTATAAGCATTTTAAACTTTTCGATCCTCACCGTGGGGGGGGGGGTCTCCTGTCACCAAAAATTAACACTCTCTCATAATAAATTACCAAACAAAATTTGGCCGCGATACGAAAATTAGATCGCGAGTTATAAGCTTTTTAAATTTTTCGACCCTCACCGTGGAGGGTCTCTTGACACCAAAATTAACACTGTCTCATAATAAATTACCAAACAAAATTTGGCCGCGCTACGAAAATTAGATCGCGAGTTATAAGCATTTTAAATTTTTCGATCCTCACCATTGGGCGGGTCTCCAATCACCAAAAGCTACATTATCCTACCTTGTTTTATCTTAAGACGATTTTTTTCTATACACATTCTATCAGGAATTTTTATCATTGAAACTATAGATTTATGGTAACAAATAAGAAACTTAAGTTTGAGATTTGATATCCTCTAAATATCTGAAAAATACCGCGTCAATGTCTGCCGAAGTCTACCGAAGGATACCATGCCGAAGTCTGTCGAGCTGTAACGATGTTAGCCGAGTGTTAGGTTTTTTCGTTACCGATGTGTTAGGATTTTTTCGCGTTACGGAATTTTTGGATTCGGTCACCGCGCTCAAAGCCCGTGATAAAAGCTATGCAATAGCTTAAAAAAAAAAAAAAAAAAAAGAATGAAAGAAAATACTACTAATTCTGCCACACATAATACAAAATGTGACTAGTATCAACCCATCAGTAAAAACGTGTACTACATAATGCTATACTTAGATTATTCTTGATAAGAGGAAAAGATCACCTACATACAGAAATTGTAACAAACATTAAAATTTTCGATACCAGTATTTAGTTTTGACAAGAAATTTGTATTCGTCGGTAAACTTTTCCTTTTGATACCATACGGGAAGTTATTTTCCCAAGTAATTTAGAAATTATGAAATTTTAAAGTTTTGAATTCCTAATTCTAAATTCTTTTTTAATCGTTCAAAACAGATACCATGGCATATAGTTTTTTAAAATATTTGCAAGAATGAGCTGTAGTTTTGGATTCGCATATTTGAAGCTGTTAGAAATCATGCTCTGCTGAAAAATTTACAGATTACAAATCAACATTTGTTTTTCGAAAAGTAATTTTAAATCATATGCTGAGGGTTCATTAACATCCTGTCCGCTCTCATTAACAATAGAATGGCAACAGCTATAGTCTTGTACGAGTCTTCTAGGATCTAGCTATTATAAAATTACTATGCACTAAGCCATGAAACCATTTACAGCGCCACCATCAACAAAATGCGGAGTTCACATTCCCATCTATGAATAACTGTAAGAATAAAAGGAAAAAGTCAATTACTAGTTGTATTTCAACTCTTATATTCTCTGTCCGACCAGGATCGCAATTTCTGGATGTAGATTCCAATAAAGCATAACAGTGGCGAAAACTAAATTTTGCCTTTAAAGTTTCCGCACAATTTTTATCCTTATCAGAAAAGAAAGGGCAATCCCTCGTCTCTGTACTTCTCCATTTACCGACTGACGTACACTGTAAAAAAGAATCTGTAAAGTTTCTAAATTTTTTCTAGGAAACTGGGATTCTTAGAACTTTTTATGTAAACGGCAGTAACAAAAATTCATGTTACCGATACACTTTTGCGCCATAAAAAAATAAAAATGTGTAATGTTACTAAACAAGTTTTAGAAAACTGGGATTCCTAGAATTATTTATGTAACTGCAAGGCGGGTTACAGGTAAAATTTTAGCAGATTCTTTTTTAAAGCTACAGAAATCTGTAGCTGTCCAAAAAATATGTTTTGAAGATTTACATCTTTTACTCAACTGTGTACAAATAAAATTTTAGCAAGCTTACAGATTTGTGTAACTTTACATCTGTAGAATTAAAGATTTTTTTTCTTTTTTTACAGTTTACGTCGGTTGGTAAATGGAAGAGAAGTATTGAGACCAGGGATTGCTCTCTCTGTTCTGATAATTGTCTGATAAGATACAATATACCAGCGTCTATGTAAGAAATATTCTACGGAAATATTTCGAGTTTTTCAATACACTTTTAAATACAAGTGTATCCAATTGGAACAATTAAGAACAATCTACATTACAAAGATTTAGACAACTATGCGGACATTTGAAAACACGTTTTCAACAGTGCAGTATACACTCGTTGTTAGTTACAATTCAGAAAACGCTTATCTTATCTTCAGAGACGGAGAAGAAACAATTAAAATCTCTGAAACCAAAAAGTTTAACGAAATTAATGGAAATTTTCGAACAACAAAGGAGCCATTTTATTTTTAAAAAATGTTCCTAAAGTTCTGAAACCTGTTATTGTCTGAAATGTTTAAATGATCCTTTCCAAATACTTTCGTAAGATAAGAGAAAAATTACCGGAATCGTCGATACTCACAAATCTACCTTGAATTTTCACAAATGGCTATGCTATATCAGAAAATATATTAGTAATCATAATTCACTTTTGAACACTTGTGAAAAGCATGTTTTCGTTTTGATTTCTAAATAGTTGACTTGTCGGCCAGGTTAGGAGGTATCCAGATTACATGAAATGTATAGTTTTTTCTATTGATGAGATTATAAATATCGCATTCTTTTATTACGCTTGGTACAAGAGGAAGAAAAAAATAGTAGAAAGGTAAAAAAATGTTTATTTGAAAATAATCATGTTTTTAATTTCAATAGAGCAGCTAATTAAATTTCTTCACTAAACTTGTAACTCATCCATTTGAAAAAAATTCAAAGACCAAGAAAAGGTAAACCTCATAAAAAATATACAAATAAATAAATTTAAAAAAAAGAAACCTTTTAAAATTAAGTTTTTTGATGGACAATTTTCTTGTTTTTAAAAATTTTTTTAAGCCATCACTTAAATTTTGTACTTGATATGATTCTTAAATTTTCTGCCTCCCTCCCCTTTTTTTAAAGAAAAATTAGTAAACAAAATTTATCTTTAAAAAAGAATAACATAATTATCTGAAACATAAATGTTTATCTGTATTACGAATCTGGAGAAAAAATAAAACCCGCTTTATTTTTTTAAACTTATATTTGATTTTATAAAACATTTGAAAAACTTCCTAGTACCTCCTTCGTACGTGATCCTTATCAATCGATCAACCTCAAAACAAACCTTCTAAATCTTTCCAAGATTGGTGCTTATTATTATTTTTGCATTTCACACGTTAAATGAAGACCCGCCTGCTTATGTGCGCACGCGCCATCACCTCCACAGTGAACATCTTGGGAGCTTTGATCGGAACTATTTCGATCCAAAGCTTTGCAGAAAAGTCGCATTCCTGGAGACCACCTTCCCCGAAACAATTGTGGACAATCCCAGGATGATAGGACCTTTTCTCTGGCTTTTCCTTAACGGGATAGGTAAAGCTTGCTTCAAATTTCTTTCTTTCTTCATACTTAAAATTCGATTCCTCTTTAGAACCCTGTAAAACGCACGGAATATTTTTAGAAAGTTTTATTGTTAATATATATATATATATATATATATATATACATATATTGTTACTGAAAAATATATAAAAAAAATACATTTATAACAATTATAACTCTTATTACTATTAATACTGCTACAATACCACCAAAAAAAAAACAAAAAAAAAAACAATAATAATATTAGAATTATTTTTACTGTTAACACGTATTATAAACAACAATTAAACATATCTAAGTTAAAATAACAGCGATCTTTTTTTTTAAATATTTAATAAATAGGTAATTTCACCTCTTTACCGCCCAGTCGTTTTTTAATATATATATATATTCTGAGAAGTTACAAGTAAGATGATCTTTCAAAAAATTATTTAAATACTGTGTCCCGTTAGATAGTAAACAATATTTCATAATTTTGAAAGTGTCAAGATATTAAACACAAAAATATAAACTCTATTAGAATGGATTTGGGATTTTAAGAAATTATATATATATATATATCTATACAATATATATATATATATAAATGGGTAAAAGACAGCCGTAAAAGATTAAAGTGAATCCATCTGAAAAACAATTGCGATTTGTTTATTTAATTTGTGAAGAAAAATGAATTGTATAATTACAATATAGACGAAACAGAAGAAATGATTAAAAAACACGTACTGATAAATAATTAGAATTTTTTTCAATTGCGCAGTTTACAGTATATTTTGCATTTGCAATGTGTATAAAAGGTTATTTAATTATTTCTGTAAAACTAAAAGAAAATATAATCTTCCGTAAAAAATGCGGACTGTGGGGATTATGTTTATAGACAATATTTTTTAATGTAAAGTGTTACGATTAAATTAATTTTAGTTTCTAAATAAGACATCAGAGATATATGGTCAGAGTAACTATACATATAGTCTTTCTAATCATGATATTTTCACAATTTAAAATTTACCGTCTTTTTCTGAAATGTAGGTCTCATTACGTACACATGAACTTAAACCATTATTACCACTTACTCTCATTTTCATGATTTCAAAGTAACAAGTGAGTGTAAAAAAACTGCCAAATGTAAATCATGAGTTAGTATACACTGAATTTTCATTTTTGTATAGGAATATATACACAAATATTTATAAACTGATCTTGAGAAATAGAAAGGAAATTTTTAAATATGAAGGGAATTTTGATAGCATATTTTCTTTTTATAGACTTTTATAAATTTTTCTCTAAAATTCAAATCTGTTTAAAATTGTCTTTCAAAGGTATGTTTTTTGCTTATAATCTTTCCTTTGAGAATTTGTTTATTTATTTTCTGGTTTGTGTTACTAAGAGATTCCTGTTTTAGTGGCTGGGTACCCAAGCTTTGAATTTTCTTTCAAATATTACAGATTCTAATGAAATCTAAGAGAAATAAAAGTAAATCATGGAAAAAAATAAAGTTATTTCAGTTAAATTTTACCAATACAAATAGGGATATGGTGGGTAACATTTTTTGCTTTTTTATTTTATTTCATGCACACAGTGTTAAAAATTTGGTTCATTGTCTCATAACATAGTGCTAAAAAAATACTGCTACCGTAAGCTGTTGAATCTTTATTTCAACATTTGATGATCCATTTCAATGATAAACCTGCGTGGGTCGAAGCATACACATACAATGGTATGGATATTTTTTATCAAGCAATGTGTAATTAGGCAGGGATTTCCTTTAAAATGAAATGGGGCAAAATATGTACTTCTAAGGCTGAAAGGGGATTTAAACTTGTCACCTTCTGACTTACAGACAGCGTTGTAATAAGTCAGAGATTGTCAGCGTGCTCTAAACAGCATGCAAGGAGTGCTTACAAATATTTGTTTTGATTGGTTATTGAATAATTGTGGTGATTTGTTTGAAAATTAGTAAGACTGATATTGTGGTACTTCCAATTACTTAACACATAAAAGAATTTTAATTTGAAATAAATTTCCGAGTTGTGTATGAGTATTTTAATTTAATGTTCCCATTAATTATTTAGCTGTGTATTTAAAAATTATAATTGCTTCATATTTGTGATTCTTTGGTTTCAAGTTCTTTGTTCTACATTTTTATGTTCTTTGGCTTTCTCGTTCCCAGTTTCCTTTTCCTTTTTAAATCATAAATATGAAACTAAAATTAATTTTAAAATTATTTTTTAAACCGTAATTTAATAATTTAAGTTCCCCATCAGGGAAAATAAAGTATTAATACTATCACTAAGCGAATATTGATAACAAAATATATGTTCATAAAATTTAAAGAAAAAATTAATCCATATTATTTGTATCAAGAACTTCGTGAGAAAAAATATGTTTTTTTTTTACTGTATTTTTTTAAATGCAGGGAAATACTTTTTTTTAAAATATTTTTTACTAATTTGAAACTGCGATACTCAAAGAAGTTTTTTCTACAGAAGATATTTTTCTTTGAAATGCCAAATAATATAAAAATATTATGTTGTTTTGTACTGTATGAAAAAAAAAAGAGAGCGTATAAAGAAAATTTCTATGCAATCTACATGAATATAGAGAATAAGAAATTATAGCAATTTGGAATTTCTAAAAAAGATAAAAAACTTCATGAAAATTCAAGAGAGACGAGTATCTATTATAAGAGATAGCCATAGAAAAAATAAAAATAATGACTCAATGTATTTTGATTTTCACGAGGCCAATATTATTTTTTACATATATTCTCTTCTAACTTGTATTATTCATGAAGCTTTTTTCATCGTAAAAAATTCCAAGTACCTTGTTAACCCTTTGCATGCTGCTCTCGTAATGATCGCACATTAACAGTAGTCTACTACGTCACTGTTTGCCCAGACGACTTTATTATTTTGTCTGCCACTGTTTGGATTCATAGTACATTTCAACGTAACATTTTTTTAACGGATTACATTTCTATTCGTGATATTTTTCAATCCGTATGCCGTTCTAAAACATTAATAAAAAAAATAATTACAATTTTTTTTTTTTGTAATTTAACAAATTACAACGACTATTAGAATAATGATATTTCAAAAGATTCAAATTTTAAAGACTTATAAATAAATTCTATATTTAAATTAATAATAATAATCAACATCATTTTTATGATGATTATAATGAGTCATATATTACGTACGCAGTGCGTTAAACATTAATATTCCTAGCCCAATGATAAAAAACGATAGATTAATGATAGATAACTTTAACTGTTTAAAATGTGCATTTTTATTTGATGAAGTTCATCAGACTGACTTCTGAACGCCTCATATTACGTACGACATGGATTCATCATCATCATCATCATCATCATCAACCGTTTTCGATCCACTACTGGATGTAGGTCTCCCCCAGATTTTTCCAATGTTTTCTGTCTAATGCTTTCGTCATCCAATTTACACCAGCCACTTTTCTAATTTCGTCTCTCCATCTTACTTGTGGTCGTCTTCTTGGTCGTTTTACATCTCTAGGATACCACTGTAGTATATTTGTGCTCCATCTATTGTCTTGTCTTCTTGCAATGTGCCCAGCCCATTTCCATTTTAGCTGCTTGATTCTTTCAAGGATGTCAAAAACTTTTGTTTGATTTCTTATCCAGGTTATCCTCTTTCTGTCTCTTCTAGTTATGCCTAGCATACATCTTTCCATGCTTCTCTGTGCTGTTTGTAATCTTTGTATCATCCGTTTTGTTAGTGTCCATGTTTCTGCTCCGTAGGTTAATGCAGGTAAAATACATTGATTAAAAACTTTTCTTTTCAAACAAAGAGGCATATTATTCTTCAGAATAATACTGTTCTTCCCGAAAGCACTCCACCCATATCTTATTCTTCTATTGATTTAATTCATGATACTATTATCCGATGATATTTCCTGTCCTAGGTACACATAACTTTGCACTTCTTTAATCTCAGTGTTCTTGTAGACAATTTTCTTTTTTGATGTAAATGAATTAAATATCACCTTAGTCTTTTCTAAATTTATTTTTAATCCCACATTGATGCTAGCTTCTGCAAGATCTTTTAGCATAATTTCCAATTCTTCAGGACTGTTACTGAAAATTACAATGTCGTCAGCGAAGCGGAGATGACTTAAAAATTCTCCATTTATTATAATCCCTTTGTTTTCCCAATCCAGCTTCTTGAAGATATTTTCTAAGACAGCATTAAAAAGCTTGGGTGAAATGGTGTCTCCTTGTCTTACTCCTCTTCCGAGCTTGATCTTCGCTTTTCCTTTATCTAAACGGATGGTTGCTGTTGCTTTCTTGTAAATCTTCTTTATGATATTGATGTAAGGTTTGTCTATACCAATGTCCTCCAGAGAATCTACTACTGCTGATGTGTAGACGGAATCAAAAGCTTTTTCGTAATCAATAAAGGCAAGGCAGAGAGGTAAATTATATTCTTTATGCTTTTCTATGAGTTCCCTTACTGTTTGGATATGATCCATTGTGCTGAATCCACTTCGGAATCCTGCTTGTTCTCTAGGTTGAGCCGAGTCCAGAGCTGATTCAAGTCTTGTCGTTAAAACTTTGGTGAAAATTTTATAAATCACGGACAATAAGCTGATCGGACGGTAATTTTTAATGTTTTCCTTCTCTCCTTTCTTGTAAAGTAGTATCATCACAGCATTATTCCAATCTTCTGGTACATCTGACTTTTTGAGACATTTGGAAAACAGTAAGGATAGCCTTTTTGCAAATTCTTCTCCTGCTTCTTTGATAAGGTCAATTGTAATTCCATCTTCTCCAGGGCATTTACCTTTTTTCATAAATCGAATAGCTTGTAAAACTTCATCTGTCATCACTGGGATTATCTCTTCAGTTTCTGTTAAGATTTCTCGTTGATCGTGTATGTTGATTTCTCTCTGATCTTCACATTTATATAGATCATTATAGAATTTCTCAACAATGTGTACTATTTCGTTGCTGATTTTGGTGATTGTTCCATCTGCTCTCTTCAGTGCAAAAATGCCTTTTCTTCCAACACATAACTTGCGCTTAGCTGATTTTAAACTTTTGTTATCTTCCAGAACTTTTTTAACAAGATCACAGTTAAATTTTCTAATATCTTCTGTAACGCATTTTCTTACTGTTTTACATAATTCAGCATATTCAACTCTTGATTTAGGATCATTTTTCTTCATTTTAAATTCTCTGCGTTTTTTCATCAATCTTCTTGTTTCTTCTGTTATTTTCTTTGTTTGTTTTACTTGTGCATCACCGGCTATCTTCTTAGCAATTTCTTGTAGAGTATTGGTTAGCTTCTTGTTCACTATTGTAACATCTTGCTCTTCTTCTAAAGTTGATTGAAGTACTTGGAAACGGTTTTGAAGTTCCAAATGAAATTCTTCTTTATGTTTCTGGAGGTTTATAATATCGATTGATTTCTTTGAGTGTAGCAAAAGCTTCATTCTTTCCACTTTAGTATTTAACAGCAGTTTGCATCTAACCAATCTGTGATCGCTTCCTGTATTGAAGTTATTGAGAACGCTGCAGTCCTGAATAAGATACTTTTTGTTGGTCAAGATGTAGTCGATTTCACTTGTTGAGCCATTTGCACAACGCCATGTCCATTTTCTTTGTGGCTTTTTCTTGAAAAATGAATTCATGATATACATCTGTTCACATTCTGCAAACTCAATCAATCTGTTTCCTCTTTCATCTCGCATACCATATCCATGATTTCCTACAGATAATTCACCTTTCTTCTTCTCTCCAATTCTAGCATTCCAGTCTCCCATTATTAATTTTATGTAGCAATTTCCCTTTTGATGCATTGAAGCTACTTCTTCATAAAAATCTTCAATTTCTTCATCAGAATAACTTATTGTTGGTGCATAAACTTGGGTAATTTGCAGCTTGTATCTTTTGGACACTTGTATTACTAATCTTGCAACTCTATCTGATGCACTATCATATTCTACAAGAGAACAAGAGAACAAGATCACCCACCGGAGCACCAACCGTTAGGCAAAGGTACTACACTCCGGTGGAAGTTCCCCTCAGATAACCAGATACATCAATTGCCGTAAAAAAAATACAGTGTTATAGATACAAATAATAATTAAAAAAAAAAAAAAAAAAAAAAAAAAAAACCGATGACGAAAAATCATAAGATTCAATTACAGAATAAAAACATTATACATAGTTAATACCAATAATTAGAAAACAAAAATTAGAGTCTAGTTAGATAATTCTTGAACATTAACAAAGGCTGACATATCGTCCGGTAAGATCTTTCATCAAAATTTATATTTGATAAACGAGTATAAAGCGTTAAGTTTATTATAAATTGCACAAAGTGAAGAATAGTTCTTTGAGTCCAACAAAACCCTCCGCAAATTCCAACGAAGTGTATGATCACGGTTGAAGGAAAACGAAGTAGGCATCTCCGGACAACGAGCAAACAAATAATGCGTTGGAGTACCTGTAGCACCACAGATACATTTATCAGAGTTCATTTTGTCTATCTTTTTCAGATAAGCTGGGAAACTGCCATGTCCTGAAAGAAAATAAGTAACCACTCTGTTTGGAGAAACAAAATCGGGATTAACTTTGTTAAAAATTAAGAATGTATCTCTCCCATTTTCTGAAGTCTCCCAGTCTTTCTGCCAAGTCTCATTAACTGCATTTCGGCAGATCACATTAAGCACTGATCTTGGATAAGGAAGCAATAAATAAAGATCCGCGTTGTTCTTTTCAATAGTCTCTTTAGCCAATGCGTCCGCCCTCTCGTTACCAATAAGGCCAATATGTGCCTTGATCCAACCTATGAAGACTTTTTTATTAGGAATCTGTAGCAAAAGATTAAAAATTTCTAAAATAATATAATTATTAGGAAAAAGATTACACAAAGAAATCACAGACGATTGACTGTCCGAGTAAATTGTAACCGATGAGAAACTTGTACTTGTAAACCACAAAATTGCATATTTTATTGCTACGAGTTCGGCTTGATTAATAGAGTTACGCGGACGCAGCTTAATTTTATAGTCGTACATAAATGTCCCATTGTGAAACACCGTAAATGCAGCCGAAACACCATTTTCCATCTTAGATCCGTCAGTGAAGATTACAGGAGACATAGATTCAGGAACTTCAACAGTGACTGGAGAAGTCAAAATTAAATTCACAAGATCATTATAACGAGGAAAATTAAATGTATAAACACGCTGCATAATATCTCTACCATCAATTATATCATCTTTAAATTGAAACTTGCGTTGATCTTTAATAGTAATATATTTATTGTATTTATATTTCAATTCCGTAAAAATAGGTGGAATGCCACACAAAACACAAAGTGCATCCGTGGAGACATCGCGATATGGGCGAATTATCGACAACAGACCCATGCGTTGGCATGAACTGAGTCTCTTTATAGCAGGGATCTTCAAGTCAGGAAACCATGCTTCAAAACCATAAATTATCTGTTTTTCAATGACGGCTCTATACCATGTCTTTAAGAATTCAGTGGCGAGTCCCCTATCTCTTCTACCAGTCTTCCGCATGTTAAGAGCAAAATTAGTAACTTTATTACGAACAACCTCCAAGTGTTCGAGCCAACGAAATCTTGAATCTACAACAAATCCCAAGTAATTCAGCAAAGACTTTACCGGAACTCTATTGCCATTCATGTTATAAATTGGTCTTCTACTATCTAAAGTGAAACGACCCATCTGTATAGCAACTGATTTCCCAGGACTCAAAGAAAGGTGACAGTCTTGGCTAATATCATAAAAATGGGAAAGGCTAGCATTAACTTTAATTTCTAATGTTTGACGAGTATTTGCTCCCTCGAGTACCACAAAATCATCTGCATAAGAGATGATATGTTGAAAACGTCTTTTGTACTGCTTGATAATTTTATCTGCAACAATTATCCAGATCAATGGACCCAGGCATGAACCCTGAGGACAGCCGCGGAAAACATCAAACCAACGAGTACCATTAACAAAAGAAAAGCCAATTTTTCTAGTACTAATATAATTCTTAAGAATATTCTTAAGATAATCTTCAATGGGGAGATCGTCAATAATTGTTGCAACTATATCCCAGTCAAGAGCATCAAACGCACCTTCGATATCTAGTGAGACAATTGTACAGTATTTAAAATCCATCAGAATGTTTTTCACTAGCTCCTTGAGGTTACACATTGCCAAAGTCGTACTACGACCCTCACGAAAACCGTATTGTTCATCTGCCATAAAAACTGTATTCTCCAATGTTGTCATAATGCGGGTCTTTATAATACGTTCTAAAATCTTACCCATAATGGGCAAAAGACAGATAGGTCTATAAGCTCTTACATGACGTGGATCCTTATTCCGTTTTCTAAAGAAAACTACCATGCCTCGTTTCCAATATTCTGGAAAATGTCCCAGTGATAAGCATTTATTATAAAGATTAAGCATGATATTAGGAAAATTTTTGCAAATATTCTTTATAACCAAGGCATCAAGTTCGTCAAAGCCCGGAGCTTTATTATTATCTTGTTGTTTGAGAGCATAATATAATTCTTTCTTTGTGATTCTTCGAAATCGGGAATCATCTGCAAAGCTAGTAGAGGATACAAATGAGTGAACTGTAACTGGTCTAGTATCTATTTTAAAATGTTCTACCATCAAACTCTCTGCAACATTATCATAAGAATCAAAGACCTCTGAGTTCTCGAGGGTGGTGAATATAAGATCAGTATGCTGCAGCGACTTTCCGGAGACATATTTGAACAAGTTACCAAACGCAGAAGAAGTTTTCTCGCAAAAATTAAGCCAAGAGGATTTTTTTGCCCTCTTCACGTTCTTTTTATAGATGTTCCTATATTTAATATATGTGGCTTTGAATTCTAAAGAAGTGGGATTATGTACATGTCTCTTATACATGGCGTTGACTCGATTTCGTTCTATACGCAGTTCAGTAGTAAACCAGGTAGATGTTGGCTTATAAGACAAAGTACCTCGTTTGAAGCATTTAGACATTATAATATTGAGAATGTCATAAAAGTTATTTAACCAATAATCCAGTTTGGATGGTGCATTTACCAAAAGTAGATTACTTAAAAGATCATATTCGTGATGGTGTAGAAGGTCATTAAATTTAGCAAAGCTTTTGTTTTTTGTTTTAAATCTCATAGAATTCCGCAACTGTGGGTTAAAATCCAAAACAAATTGAATATATTTATGGTCTGAAAACGAAAAATTTTTTGAATCTACAGACCAACTTGTAATTCTTTCACAAATATCAGTGCCACCAAGAGTCAAATCAGGGCGACCTTTCTTGTCTTCTAGTGTCCAAGTATGATCTGCGTCTGGATCATTTAAAATAAACAAAGTTTTCGTCATTAGGTGTTCCATCAATATCTCAGTTCTCTCATCTTCTCTTGAATACCCCAGGGCTTTTAGGTGCACATTAAAATCGCCACCAACCACAATTGAATCAAAGCTAGGATAACAGTTAATCCATTCTTCGAAGTCCTTATCTAGGTCAGCCGAGGGGGCAGAGTACTGAGAGCCAACAGTAAGAACGTTGTTATCAGCTAATGTAATATTAACCAGTACAGTATTATTCACAGTCAGACTACAAATTCCGGTGTATTCAGGGTTAGTTAAAATGACAGCAGAAGTATTAGAATTAGAAAGGAAAACCCTCCAAAAATAAGGAATGCCAGGTATACTATCATTTAAAATGTACGGGTCTTGACATAATATACAATCAATGCTATTTTTATCAACATATTTTTCTAAGGCGTCATTGGCATCAGAGCAATGGTGCAGATTAATTTGAAGAAATTTAATGCCCTCAAAATTAGATCTAGCTGAAGCGCCCAAGGTGCCCTTATAACCGGCTTGCAATAACATTCTGCCGATACTCCTGGTATGCAGGGCAATTCAAGCTATCGGCACGATGATCACATCCTGTATCCGGATCCTTAAAATAACAATTTGCACACACTATCTCAGCAGATTTACAGTCCCTAGTCAGATGTTCAGCAGAGCATTTGGCACAGTGTAGTGCACCTTTACACCGGTTGGACATGTGTCCAAACCCCTGACATTTGAAACATCTAATTATCGGTGAAAACTCCACTAGCCTATATCTCTCGAGATCTATGCAAATGCGCCTCTTAGCAATTAAATACTCTTTTAAGTCATTATCTACGTCCAGTAACCAATTAATCTTTCCTGCCTTTGTATTTATTTTGCGCACTATCCTAATTTCTTTGGCTTTATTAGCTACAATTTCTTCCAAAATTTTCTTAGCTGAATCACTAAGAGACGGATCGTTCAATTTATCAGCGAAATTTCTAGGAGCGCCAGAATTCAGACCTATATCTGCAGTTATTTTAGAAATCGTCGATAAAATTATGTCATCAGACACAGTCGGATCGACACTCAGAATCAGTACGCGCTCCCGGCGCTTAAATGGAACGTTGACCTTTATCCTACTCTTCAATTCCTCTTCTTTCATTAAAGCCTTCTGTAAATCCTCTGCATCACCTCTATTTTTGAGTTTAAGTATTATCTGTCCTGATTTTGTTGTCATCACATCATCAGGTATCGGGGCACTACCAGATTTACAAAGTTTCTTAATGTCTTTCTTAATCTCGTCGATACTATCTGAAGAACTAGTTGCAGTAACAATTACCGAATGATCTTCTTCACGTTGTCGCTGTAAATTAGGAGGAACTGTCTCAGTCGGAGTACTTATTGAACGTTTCGAAATTTTCTCGGCTAGTTCTTCATAAGACTTATTATGCCTTTCCATTTCCGTTAACTTTGATCTATAGACAGCATTAGCCTTTGAAACATTCGCTGATCTTTCCCCAATATAATCGTGTATTTTCTTTATACCCGACATCACCGTTGCCGACACCTTATTACCCCTATTTCTTATATTTTCTAATACTTCATAAAGCCTTGATTGTAATCTAATCACAGCTATCGAAAAATCCAATTTATCAACCTCTTTAATATAATCCTCAATGTTTTCCATAATGAACATATATCTTCCTACAGAATCCCAATAACCCCCTCAAATAAACGAATAAATTTAACTCAAAAATTCAATAATTATCACTAAAAACTAAGTCTTTGCTCTCGAAATGAAGCTGTGCCTTAAACCAATGAAAAATACGAAAATAAACAAACTCAGAGTTCACTCGGATCTTATCAAATTCGAACTAAATCAATTATCATAGCAATGAAGCCCCCATCACACGTGATCACAAAAGCCACGTAACAAATAAAAATATAAAGGCACTCTAACTAAGCACCCATCACACGTGATCTCAAAAGCCAGGTAACAAACAAAAATATAAAGGCACTCTATCATTAACAATAAACGCAAATACAATCACCAATCAAAACTGATCTAAGCAAAATCAAGAATCACCCAGATTTTATCAAATCAAAAACAAAATTAATATACATAGCAACCAGGCAACCACCCCACAATCACAAGAGCAAGGCACCAAGTAAAATTATTAATGAACTCTAACCTTAACAGTATACACAAATACAATCGCCAATCAAATCTTATCAAATGAAAACAAAATAAACTACTCTAACAATAAACACTCATCACATGTGAACTTAACAACGGGAAATCAAATAAGAATATAAAGGTACTTTAGTATTAACAATATACGCAAATATGCAGACCGCAAATCGCAAACACACAAATCCAGGAATCGTATAATAGATAAATGAGTCAGAAGCAAAGAACAACTCAACACTACTCAGCAAACAAGATGGCGATCAAAACAAAACGAGCTCCAAAACAAGACACAAATTACAAAAAACAAAATAAACCATGAAAGATGCTAAAAATGAAGACTAAATATATAAAAATAAAAGAAAATAAGAAGATGAAATATACAGTCGTGAGTAAAGCGTTAATTAACGATTATTAAACTTAAATACTAGTTAATAAGTTGAGTCAACATCTGAAATGTGACTTTGCAACATGACACGTTGAAAATTTTCAAAGTCCAAAAAAATTGCTTAAAATGTTAGTAGACAATAATTTAAAGATATATAAAGTTGATAATAATACAGAAAAGTAAGAATACACCAGAATAAATGTAGCTGAAAAAATAAATACCTTAAATTTAAGCTTAGAGTCAGGAGCTCAGAAATCGCGCACCAACCAACTAGACATCGGGGAACTTTTTCCAATCTTTTCTTCGCCTTTTCTTCTTACTTCACATAATCCTAAAATGTCCCAGTTGATCTTATCTAACTCTTCTTCAAGTTCCTGTAAACGGTTTTCAGAAGATAGGGATCGTCCATTGTACGTAGCCAAGGTCATCAACTTATGGCAGCCAAGCCGAGCCCGGTGATTCTTAGCACCCTCTGTCTTCATGTCTGTCTGATCGCTGCCGTAACCAGGAACATGCAGACTACCGGGAACTGAGGGCCGTGATTTGTTTTGTGAATTCATGGTAAAATAAGGGGGGTTGTGGCCAAATCCCTCCACGCTGGCCAAGCGGGTTGGAGGAAGCCCATCCGCGTTCGTTCCCCTTGCACTAGACAAGAGTACTAACAGGCTGTACCGATGGAAGGTGCGGATTGGACATTAAGTCTCTGCTCCCAGTCGATTCCTTTAAGTCCTCCTAGAAGGCAATTAAAGGGTCTTCTCCTGGTTGATAAGCAGAGGCTATTAAACAGCCCACGACATGGATTAAACATTAATATTCCTCAACCCATCACAAATAAATTTTAAATGAAATTTCAGTTTTAGAATTTTCGGAACTGCAAATTTTTAAACTTCCAAATTTCACCCATTTTGAATTTTTACACCGTTGCGTAGAGAAAAAAAGATGCACTTTTTAATGAAATTTGTTTGAAATCTCTATCACAATTTGTTTTTAAATTATTAATTTTTTTAAAAGTTTTTATTACTCTTTTTGTTATTGTAGCAACAGAAGTATTCCATTTTTGGACATTAAACGTGGCCAATCAGAAAACGAATAAAATTAAATAAGTTGCGGAATTCAACCAATAAAAAGATTCAGATATACATTAGATTTACCAATTCTCTACCAAGAACAACAATTATTTTTTCCAAATAGTTAATAATTGTCATCTGGGAGACTGTTATAAACCGTTCACAAAAAGCGCGAAATTTATTTCTATAATTATTTAATTTCTCAATTTGTATTTCCATTATTAAAATTTGAAAATTCGTATTTTTTATTTTTGTTTTTAACATCTTTTCTCTGGCTTCCCTCCCCCATTCCTCTCTTCTTCTTTATGTGCGTCATCAAATATTCTCTATATCCCTCCACTCTTTCTTCATTCCCAACTTTCTTCCTAATAGAATCATCTTCTTCCTCCCCAGCTTGTTCAATTGGTTCCTGTTTACTTTGCCTCGTCATTTTGTCCTCGAACAATGACTTTACACCTAACAAAGAATCAGTTTTGTATGAGACGAAAATCATCTGTTTTATTTATTTTGTCAATTTTATGGTGCTCTTATACCAAGTTTTTTAAATTAGCTGATGAAAGGTTCTGATGTCATCACACTTATTGATTCTGAATAATAAATATTGGCAATTTATTTATATTCTGTGTTTCTTATTGGCCATGCGATAAAATTATTGAGTACATGCAGGTATATTTGCTCGCAAGTGAAAAATATGTACACACGGAGCAAGCATGGAGGTTTACCATAGACTATCATATGTATCATAGAAGTGACATGCGTTAGGTGCAGATTAAACTCATATTTTTTGCCCAAACTATGACAACCAACATTACAAAATGTGGCGATACTAGATTGAACAAATTCGGTTAAACGAATTAGGTGATTAAAGAATTATTAACATAACAATAATGTCTGTTTTTGTCTAAAATCCTTTTGATTGGATAAGTTCGTACAGATGAGTTAAGTGAATAGCCTAACGCCAAATTGGGAAAATGGTTTTTACTTGTTTGTCTAAAATCTTTTCTCCTAATGAAGTTTGCTTCCAGGATGCCTTTATTGTCATATTTAAATGAATTTTAGTTTATCATGAATTCCAAAGAAAAAGCACCTCCATTCTAGCATCCATTCTGACCTCTTGACAGCCTTTAAAAGTTGTATCGGAGAGCCAATGGAAAACATATCTCTGGATATCCGTTTGGTTAAGCCAGTATCATGAAGTGCTTTCTAAGTGTTTGCTTTCAAAGTGTTGGGCATTTTGAATTCTGTATATGATCTCCAAATTAATTTCTAGCAGAATAAGGATTACCAATCGCGAAAATTTTACTTGGATGATCTTCAGTACTATAAAATAAATCTCTGTCTATTTCTTGCTATCATATATGCTGGACGTTGTTCTTACATACATTGATATGCAATTCTAACGCCGCGGCAGTGAAATTTTGATTCTAAAATAGGACCGCGTTGCTCAATTGGAATTCTCATCACAAAGTCGAGAATTCTGTCTCTTTCTGTTTTTATGGTTTATGATTATTTGCCCGTCTATGAGTTCTAGATATTACACAATAAATTCACAAGATTTGGCATAAGGTACTATTACTGTTGTGAGATAGTAAAAATTGCTTTCGATTAGGTGTTTATGCGGTTTAATATTCCCTTCATCTTTAGATGGTATACAATGTATCCCACACATTGCTAACTAAACCTAGGTGTTTCAAAATTTGTTCATATTAATATCTTTAGTCTTTTATACACCTACAATTACCGAACATAACTAAATTTTATAGCCTTTTCTTATTATTATTGCAATTTTACTGTTGATATGCTTTTTAAGTCCCTTTGAAAATATTGATATTTTTTCAATTAACACGTTTCTAATGCAACAGAAGTTTTTTGTTAATCTATACATATATTAAACAGTTTGTCCTGACTGACTAATAACCAACTCACAGCCAAAACTACTGAACCTAGAAGCATAAAAATTAGGGAGAAATTACTTCTTATGACGTAAGCGTGCACTAAAACAGGATTTTTGAAAATTCCTCTTTCCCTAAGGCTGGAGACAAACGGGGGGGGGGGAGAATTCTGGATTACGTTGCTATAAATCAGCAGCTGTTTAAGGTGGAAGCGTGAAATTACAGGAAATAAATCTACTAAAAAAATAAGTAAACAGTTATTTTGCCGATTTTAGAAATTCCCTTCTTTAAGAGGGTCGAAAAATTTAAAACATGTGCACATTTATGCAGTCGTTTTAAGTAGGACCGTGAAATGGCAGAAAATAAATCTATTAAAAAAATAATTAAATACGCATTTCAGCGATTTTAAAATTTCTGTCCCCGAAATTGTTAAAGTGGGGGTGGAAAAATTCCAAACTTTTTTGGACCTGTCATGTGACATATCGGAAAGTCCTCAGACCATTTTTTGAAATTTCTTTCCGTTCCACGATTTGTCCCCCTGGGGGAGGGGGGGGGAGTATTCGAACTTTTTTGAAATCAGAACGTTTTATCATTTTAGATCGGATTTTTTTACGGGGCCCTCCGATAAATATTATTTATAATATATGAAAATTTTAAATAGTTCCTTTTTAAAACTATCTGGTTAAAATCAAATCCCATCAATCAAAGCACAAATTGGGGGGGAGTAATAAAGACTATTGACCCACATATTTACAGATTTTTAAATATTTACAAATACATTTAGAAGGGAGGTAAGGGGGTTAATTATGTTACTTAAAGAAAATGAATATTTTCTTTGTATATTGCGTGGGGTGATCTTGTGAAATCTTTCGTTACGCTGAATTAAAAAATATATTTCTTATAACTTCAGATATTATATTTTCAGAGATATCGTCGAAAATGTAGTGCAAAAATATGTTCCCCCTCCCCATCTAATTCCGAATCTACAAAAACTAAAATTATGGAAAAATTAGAGGTCATAGATGTTACTTCAAACCTTGCAGCAAAGCTATGGCGATTACTCTAGATCGCATAGTTTTTGCGTAAAGCACATTTTTATTTTACACACAAATTTCGATTTGTAGGTATTGAGCAAAATTGTTGAGGAGCGTTGGAAGTACCTATCGTAGCCGAAGTACAAAAGCATTGTTTATAATGACTTTTGAAAAAATTCGTCGGTAATTATCCGATATATTAACCTTTAAAGATATGGACGGTTTTGACATAAATAATGATGGGGGTGGAATACTCTGCATTCCATCGGCTTTTAAAGCCTAGATAGCTTATAATAATATATTATTGTAATGCAATACCTAGTAGCAGGGTAAAAGCTATAAATTTCTTATTGTTACAAACATACTAATTTAATCAGAATTAATCGCATAAATCAGGGTTCATACGCATAAGAAATTTAAAAAGAAATATTCATTTTAATACCAAGATTTATTTTTAAAGTATCATTTGCCTTATTTTATGGAAAACGTTCCTTGCTACGGATATACCGGCCACTACGTTATGAAATTTTTGGTATTAAAGTGTCTATTTTTTTAAAAATTCCTTATGCATGTGAACCCTTTATAAATTCTATGGTATTCGCGACTAGTTTGCAATGAGTGGATCTATCATTAGGACTCTTGTCTCTTGTGTATTTAAAAATTAATCAAAATCCTATCTGGAAAAATACGTCACGGAACAAAACGACTTTGATCCGTGAATTTGCGAGCTTCTTTCTACACGAGCTCCTTTCTACACGAGCTCCTTTCTATACGAGCTCCTTTAGCACAATACAAACAAGATTTTTTAGCAAGGGTTTTGTGTTAGCTACACTGGAAAAAGAAAAGGTTAATTATTACGCTGAATTTAGTTTCATGAAATACCAAATGAAGTTTAAATATGCACAACCTTTTATTCTCAGTACCGAGTTTACTCTTTATAAATAGATAAGGATAAGATTAATTAAAAGTTATACAGAATAGCAATATTTGATATTATTTAGGCTTCATATCTCTTTGAACTTTTAATGTATACCCATTTGTACTTTTCTAATATATACAGCAATAACCAACCCTACTCTATATAGCTTTCTACAAAGTCTTATTGCTCCTTCAGCAACGATTTTCTTTTAATAATACAGTCAACGCCTTCGCAATGAGAGCACTTTGCTTAATCTTTAACCACCGGTTTTTCAAAACAGAAAATTTCCTGTTTTTGAATTGCGAAAATGATTCAATAAAAAATAACGGGTTGAAATAATGGAGAATTCTGAGAATTTTAAGTGGATTTATACATCAGTAGATCGTCCTCAAGGGGTTAATAATTTATATGTTTATTTTAAGGAACCCTCTGAGTGCGTGTAATGTTCGCACTTGACCGTTTATTTTCATAAGTTCCTCTTGCATGTTTTATACCCTGGGATATTGGTGACACTTTTAATCAGGAAACAGAAAATAGGAACAGGGAAAATCAGGAAACAGAAAATCAAGAAACAGTTTCGAAATCCCACTATTTTGCAGTGAAAATCTTAATGAACATATTAAGAGGCCACTCGAATCGCTTAAAAAGACACGGGAGATAATGTTAAGTCTATTAGGGCGTTATTTTCAAATATCTTACTCAAATTTTAATATTTTTACGTGACTTTTTTGCATAGGATAGCTGAAAACGATGTACAACTTGGCTAATTTTTACTTTTTTGATTTTGTTTATATTTTTTAAATATTATGATAGTTTCAATTTTAGAATCGGTTTCAACCGGTTCCGAAAGTTAAAGTTATTTAAGAAAAAAAAAATCCGAAACCAGAATCGAAAAAGTAAAAACTAGCCCGGTTGTATACATCGTCCTCAGCCAACTTATCCAAATAAATTCATGGGAAAATATTAAAATTTGAACAAGATATTTGAAATTAACGCCCTCATAGACTTAACATTATCACCCGGGTCTTTTTGAGCGAGTCGAGTGGCCTTTTAAGAGCTTAATTCCCTTAAAAAAAATTATATATTCTTTACTTTCATTCATTCATTACTTCCCATATTTTTATTTTGGTAGTGATAGAACGTTGAATCTTATATGCTAAAGCCATTTAGAAATTTCATTTAAGCGTTTAAGACCCGTGTCCGTTACTGGAAAAAATAAATATTCAATTTCCAATAATGGATATTCCATGTGAACATTGCTCAAAATGCAATTTGAGTAAATGAAAATTCAGTACATAAAAATCTTTCCACTTAATTGAAAAGTCATCAGATTTAATAAGTATTTAAAATGCACTTACCAGAATGTAATATCACTTTTTTTTTTTTTTTTTTTGGGGGGGGGAAGCTGATTTTAGTTAATTTTGTGTTTTTAATAAATTTTTCAATATTTTAATCAAATTATTTTTTATAATTCTGCCTTAAATATTTTGAATCTAACAATCAATTAAACTAATGAATCAGAGAATATTGATTAGGGGAATAGGGAAAGAAAAGCTCATAAGGCTCAAACCTTCCCCATTAATACATATATATATATATATACATATATATATATATTGTTAAAAAATCTCATAAATGTTTCTTACTTATGTCTGACCAATAAATAAATAAATCTGATATTACTAATTAAATTTATGTCCCATTCCTCACTTTATTGGCGTGTCCCATACTTCCCCACTTTCTTGTTTTATGCTAAACTTCTTGTACAAACAAAAATGCTGGTTTTAAGTTTAGTTTAAATTATAGATAATATACAGTATAATGTTCCATAAATAGGGAAACAATTACATCTATGTATAAACAAGTCATTAATATACAGAAAGTATAAAAAATATATGAACCAAATTTACTTTTGATTCTAGAAATAATCTTTTTCTTTATACAATTGCAAACATCTACAGATCAACAGTTTTTTTAACTGAAGATTGAGCTGCCATTGCTTTATCTTGTGTATGATCGATGAAATGCTTAGAATCATATATACAGGGTGATTCATAAAAGATGGGCAGAACTTTAAGGGGTTATAGTACACTTAAAGACAAATAATATTAAATAGGAGACTAAGGGTCCCAGACGTATTCCCAAGGAGATAGGGGGCATTAAAGTTTAAGGTCCGAAATTTCAAATGATTATAAAAAATGGAAAAATTGGTCGATTCGTTTGCGGTTTTTGCAAAAAATTTTCTTTATGCCAGTATTTTCTTGAAATAAAATTTTAAAGTTCAATTTCAAAAAATGCCGATAGGGGGCGCTTCAGACTTTGGAGTAACAAACAACTATTTTTTAACGTTATTTTTTGTATTTCTTTAAATGATTTCGAAAGCTTAGACTTAAACTTAAATTTTGATCTAAAAATCTGAGTCCTAACGAGTAGTTAAGTAGCGTAAACTGAAATTTGAAATTTGAAACCCTTCTCCCCCCAGAACAAAAATCAGTTATTCCCGATCTTTGTGTCGTAGATTAGGCTCTAACTACTGCCGCGTTTTGCTAAAATTATTCTTTATGTCAGTATTTTCTTGAAAATAAATTTTAAAGAAAATTTTCAAAAAATTCCGATAGAGGGCGCTTTAGACTTTGGAGTAACGAACAACTATTTTATACCGTTATTTTTTGTGTCTCATTAAATGCTTTCTAAAGCTTAGACTTAAATTTTCAGCCCAAAATCTGAATCGTTAGACGTGGTTAAGTTTCTGGGGAGAGGGGTTTGAAATTTCTACTCCTGAGCACAGTTCAGTTTACCATGTCCACACATTGTGTGCTGTGATACGAGGTAAAAAGACACAAATTAGGATTATGTTACCAAAGCATATTTATTAACATGTAATTACAATAAATGTTCAAAATTGTGACCACCAGAGGTTATGCACGCAGAACAACGGCGAAGAATGGAACGGCGAACATTCGCGAAAACATCAGGCTTTTCGAGCACTTCCCCTACAGCGGCGGAAAGTCTGGCGACCAGTTCCTCGGGGGATTCAATGGGTGTCTCATACATAAGAGCCTTCAATTGTCCCCAAAAAAAGAAATCGAGGGGTGAAAGATCTGGCGAGCGAGCAGGCCAAGCAACAGGACCACCTCGACCAATCCATCTGTTCGGAAATGTGATGTCCAGATAGTTGCGGACGTCTCGTACGTAATGGGCTGGCGCTCCATCGTGCTGGAACCACATGACCCGCCGGATGCGTGGAGGAACAACGTTTAACAGGTCTGGCAGCACATGTTGCAGAAATGTGAGGTATGTTTTACCGTTGAGGCGTTCAGGAAGAAGGTACGGTCCGATTAGGTGGTCTCCGAGGATTCCTGCCCAAACATTGATGGAAAAGCGTCTCTGATGAGCATGTGGATACGTAGCATGTGGATTGACATCCGCCCATACATGTGCATTGTGTGTGTTAAATGTACCTTCACGTGTGAAGGTACATTCATCGGTGAAAAGCACAGTTCGTCCAAAATGTGGATTTAGCTCGTTCTGCTGCAGAAACCAGCGGGCGAATTCAATACGATTTGGATAATCCCCTGGAGACAGTTTCTGGACTCGTTGCACATGAAACGGGAGCAAATGTTCATCCTTCAGTACCCTCCAAGTCATGGACTGTGAGGTATCCACCTGCCAAGCCACTGTTCGTGTACTTGTACTTGGCTGCGCCGCTACTACATCCAGAATGGCTTCTGCAACAACTACTGATTCGTCCTTTTTTGCACGACCTGCATTCGACCGGGAAGCGAGAAATGATCCCGTCTCACACAACTGTCTGTGCAAGCGCTCGAAAGTTTTGCGGTTAGGCAACCGCCTGTTGGGAAATCGCTCTCCGTACATTCGTTGTGCCTCTGCACCATTTCCATCTGCCGCTCCGTAAATTAAATGCATCTCAGCCTTTTCCTTATTCGTGAAGGGCACCATCTTCCGATTCATTACTACAGCGACTTACACTTGACTCACCGTTCAGTGGTTTTTATGCCTGAATCGTGTCGAAATTTTGCATACGTGTTCTTCTTCTTCCCCATTTGACATTTGCATACTTTCTGTCTCCTTCTTCACCCGGTGACTAGCGTCAGGAATGGAGCTTTAACGTTTGCATGAGCGACGTTTCCAACTGTGCCAGTGCCTTTATGAGTGAATTCCGACTATGCAGTCCTTGACGAAAGTTGTATTTTTGCCTCGTATCACAGCACAGAATCGTTGGGCATGGTTAAGTAGTGCAAACTGAACTATGTTCAGAAGTTGAAATTTGAACCCCCTCCCCTCGCTACTGAACCACGCTCAGCGATTCAGATTTTGAGTTGAAAATTTAAGTTTAAGTCTAAGCTTTAGAAAGAATTTAATGAGACACAAAAAATAACGGTATAAAATAGTTGTTCGTTACTCCAAAGTCTAAAGCGCCCTCTATCGGAATTTTTTGAAATTTTTCTTTAAAATTTATTTTCAAGAAAATACTGACATAAAGAATAATTTTAGCAAAACGCGGCAGTAGTTAGAGCCTAATCTACGACACAAAGATCGGGAATAACTGATTTTTGTTCTGGGGGGAGAAGGGTTTCAAATTTCAAATTTCAGTTTACGCTACTTAACTACTCGTTAGGACTCAGATTTTTAGATCAAAATTTAAGTTTAAGTCTAAGCTTTCGAAATCATTTAAAGAAATACAAAAAATAACGATAAAAAATAGTTGTTTGTTACTCCAAAATCTAAAGCGCCCCCTATCGGCATTTTTTGAAATTGAACTTTAAAATTTTATTTCAAGAAAATACTGGCATAAAGAAAATTTTTTGCAAAAACCGCAAACGAATCGACCAATTTTTCCATTTTTTATAATCATTTGAAATTTCGGGCCCTAAACTTTAATGCCCCCTATCTCCTTGGGAATACGTCTGGGACCCTTAGTCTCCTATTTAATATTATTTGTCTTTAAGTGTACTATAACCCCTTAAAGTTCTGCCCATCTTTTATGAATCACCCTGTATATATATATATATAAAACCAACTGTCCCACTCCACGCCACTCTCCCCTATAATTTCTGATTACAAAACTTGCCAATTGGATTCATTTGATATCGAAAAGGAATATAAAAATTAATCGAAAAAAAGCAACACTATCACTTCAAGGAATTCGGTTAAAAATTCTCACTTTAACTAAATTTTTCACAAATATATTCTGTCTTTATTAAAAAATCGACCTATATGGCACATTATATAATTTCTAAATAAGAGAATCTGCTAAATGAATGCGTTTGAAATCAAAAATGAATTTAAAAATGAGTCGAAAAATTGGCTGTTTGGATTTGAGAAAAACCTTTAATACGATAATTTTTTCTTCAACCGCTATGTCTTTTAATTTTTTTTCTCAAAGAATTGGTCCTATCTAAAACTTGTTAACACAAAAGTTGTAGATAATATTAAGATGATCTATTATAAATTCATACGGATTTGATACATTGTGAATTTGCAAAGTTATGGATCTTTTTTTATTCATTCCTTTTTTCCCAATAGTGTTGGTTTTATGAAAAACCTGCCGATATAAAAGTTGTAAGATAATATTAAGAAAATTTCGAATAGTTTAATTGGGTTAGATGCCTTCAAAACTGACGAAGTTTTTTTTTTATTTAATTTTTTTTCTCCTTGAGCTAATTTTTAATTTTATCACAAATCTGTCATGCATAAATTTTTGCCCTTTTTTTAGAAGTGATATTAACTTTAAACTGATTAAATGTGTACTATAATCAAGTATTGTATTTTTTTTCTTTTTTCCCCTGTCCCCTCCTTATTTCCACATTTTTTTTTGTCCAATTTTGCCCTTTAATGAACTTGAGCGAGATTTTCTTTCCCTTGATTTTATCTATCAGTTTAGGAGAAATCTGGAATTTCACAGTCATTCCATATCATGTATTTAAAGGAAAATAAAACACTTCTAGATATTTAACAAAACGTCTGAAATCGCAAGTATCAAGATTTTTTTTGCTGAGAAGTACGTAAATAATATTTTTGTATATAATTTGTAATTCTTCACTACTAATATAGTGCAAGCATCGATTGTATTTTCCTTAAAACCAAATACTTTGTATTTTTGTCTGTATTTCCTTTCTTATTAATATGTCACAGATTTGCATTTCTAATTTAGTTTATGGCATCAATTTTCAATTAAACATCACTCATTTTTTATTCAAATGCTAGCTCTTAATATTTTATTGCCTGCCATCACTTTTTTCTTTAACTAAGAAAACTGTTTCAGATTCTATAAAAGAAAATTAAATGGGAAGATAAACCCATATCTATCCATTGTCCTCCTTTCCTCCACTTTTTACAAAGATTTTTAATTCAAAATAACCAAAATAAACAGTTTTTCAGCAAAACAAAATTCAGTTTTAAGTATGATGGCTACAAAGAAAAGAAGGAAGCTGAGCAAGTTTTTACTTTCATAACTGCAAAAAGTAAAGGAAAATAAAACACTTCTTTTATTTCTGCCTTTTATTACTAATTTTTTATTAACTCAAGAAAATATTACAACTTGTAAATCATGTATTAAAAGAAAAGACAAAGAAGTAAATACCAGTCATCATATTCCTACATATTCTTATCCCCTTCCCCACCGGAAGAAAAAAATCCTCTTATATTTTCCAAAAAAATTAAAGTAATGTATTTAAGGAAAATGTAATTTGGGCGAGAATGTTTTACTTCTATCTAAATAATGATTAAATGCATCGCTGCCTTTCAGTCACACAAATAATTTTCCAAGTTTTTAGGTCAGAATTTCATGGTTGAAAGAGCAACGACATTAGGCTGTATCTGTCGCCGCTAGTTTCACAGCTCAGTAAGGATATCTGTGAGGATCTATCTTGTTTGTTAAGACCCTTATCTACATTTCTCTTTGTTATTTTCAGGCCTATGCAATTTTATTGATGCTTGCAGAAAAACTCGCTTTCTACTTCAATTTCAGATTTTTCGTATGCCAAAAGAATGAATGATTCGAATGGTTTTCACAATTTTTTGCATTACCAGTGTTAGACGAAGTATAAATATGCCATTTTATCGTAATGTATCAGTAAGTACTGGGATCAAATCTGTCACTGACAGATTATTGCATCAGAGTCTTAATTTTATTCTGCTGCGTCAGCAATTAAATTAATCAATTTTTAAAAGTGCCTGTGTGATAATAATGAATATCCATTCTTTCGCTTTCTGATATTTAAGTGGTGAACCTCGACAAGGGCGGTGCAGGCAATGTCCCGCACCATGCACCTCCAGTTTTACTTCCAGTAGGCGTCGATTTGCCTCATCAGCACTGTTTTTTCGCAATTGGTGTAAAATAATATAATTTCCTTAAATTTCAGTTTATGAAAACACATTTAATAAAACCCAAAATCAGATTTATAGTATTTATAAAAGGGAAAAGAAAGAAAAAGACAATGCCGCACACACAATGTTCGATGCTAATTACTAAAAAAGCTTATACACTACCACTAGATTACGCCATGCATACTAAATTTACAGATTATGGTTGACTTAATTCATCTTTTTTAGTAACCATGGTAAAAATATTAAACATTTCAGAAAGTAAAATTATTTCAATAAAAATGTTTATATTTTGTAATAATTAATTTGTTTTATTAATATTATTATTTACTAATTTATTATGCCTACATTGTTAAAAATAAATCTGTGAATTCAGAATAAAACTACTGGCAGCAAAGTTGCCGGACTTTTCCCATTCCGTTAGTACACATTCGTTTTGAGAAATAAAAGAAGGAAAAACTCCGTTTGTAGAAACGGTAACTTTTCATAATAACCTAGTTAGAAAAAGTCTGCAAAAAAGTGTAGGAAAAAGTGCAAAAATCTGAGTGTATTTGACATTATGCATAAAAAGGGGGAAAAAAGACGCTGGTTGCACTATCTTTGGAGAGCTTCGGAAACACTGCATTTACTAGTGCAGGAGATTTAAATCGGATTTTCTTTTTCTTCAGACGAAGGAAGAACTCACTACTTGGGATGTGGAAAGCTAGTGGTCTTCTTTCTTTCTTTCTAACCGATGACCAGGCCCCTACCTGCCGAGTTAATAATCACAGCTTAACGGGTTAGATACTTGGTATCGGGGCGGACGACCGCCTAATTGCCGCGAAGCGGCAATAAATGATGTACTGCACATGGCAACCGCAAGATGGCCTCGTAATTTAGAGCCTTGATCAGATGACGAGACCTTCACCTGGCAAGGCACCTCCAGAGGTATAATTCACAGGTAACTTGGAGGACTTTGCACCCACGACGGATTTTACATGCACCAGGTGCCATTAGCGTACATGATGGAATTTTAGCTGGCAGAGTGGGGGCGATCGACGCAGACAAGTGCCGAGGTCGGCTGATTGTGGCTAACGGTTGCTGGACTTAGTAGTTTATTGCCTTTTTGAAAGTACTGAGTTTGGCGCCGCACATCACTCCCACTTGCCGTGCCAAGTAAAATGGGGCTGGAGCAAAAAATTTTGAGCCGAGACGGTGGCATGTCCTTAACAGACAACAGGGGGGACAATTTTGAGGGAGATTTAGAAAAATAAATAACCAAAACTAAAATGGCCGAAATGCTAAGTAGTGCCAGAGAAGGGAGAATTTTCGGGCCGAAATGCAAGGCAGTCGAATCGCTGCTGGTGGTGACGAGATACCGCCTTTCTACCGTAAAAAAAAGAAAAAAAAAGCTTCATGGGCTGTCCCATTAGAGCGGGTTCGGTAGCTCGTGCGGACAGAGTCCAAATGCACCTAATAAAGAGGCGTACTGTCACTATAAAAAAAAAGAAGGGAAAAAAGACCCGAACACGTTACGGACCGCACAGAACTTGAGTCCCTTGATTCTCTGCGTCGATGAGGTCAACGTGTGCGGTTCGGGGTAGGTGGGCTGGTAGGTTGCTTTCCATTGCTCATCGGTTCGCACAGGGTCCCGTGGGCCCCTGCGTTAATGAGGTCAACTTGAAAGCCTGAGAGGCGTTAGTCCACTAGGGAGGGGGTACCAGGACGGTGTCGGACCGGGCAGAGTCCCTCGAGTCTCTGCGTCTATGGCTAGTGGTCTTCTTACCTTGCTACTGGGGCCCAGTTGTAAATGATTTTAAATGCGGGTAATGGGTGATGAAGCCAATTCTGGTATATTCATATTTTTTATAAGATAGAGGGTAAACTTATCAATGCCATTATAATTCCCCCAAGTTGCAGTTAATAAGGTTAATGTATTATTAGGGTTTTTCTGTAGTTAATGTATAATTAGAAAATGCGTTGATTAATTTAATGAAATACTTTTTTTTTGCATAATGAATTGTTTAAATATAGCGTAAATTATTTGTTGCAGAAAAATAAACAATTACTGCATACTTATTTATGGGATGATTTTACAGTATATTTTACAGAAAATACACAATAACAACATTAACGATTATTTAGATCATTAAACTTTCAACATTCAAATAAAGATTCATTAAAAAATTAATATGGTTTAGAATAAAAGAAAAAAAAAGAAAGTTAAAATCATCATAAATTTTGAAGCTATATAATAAAAAGTAGATTCATGAAAATATCATTTTATTAAAGATTTTCTCAAGTTCAACGGAACTACTTTCTGATACATTTTTGAATTCTTTTTTTTTCGGAAATGCATAAGATTAGCAGGTGTTTTTATTCAGAAACTATGTAATCAAATGGCGTTATCCATTTTTGGATACAAGCTATTTTAGAAAAAAACTGTCAAACTTAGCGTTTTGAATTGTATTTTCGGATGTGACATCATAGAAAGGGAGAAAAATCTGTAGCCACTGACAAGAATCTCTTATTTCTGAACAAGTATATACAAGTATCTTATTTACCAAAAATGGAAAACGCTATTCGATTCCAAATCCCTTCAATAGTCAGACTTGTCAATTTCACAAGTTACACAGTTAAAAATTAGACAGAAAACGTGGCAAACTTTCGCGTTGTTGAGACGAGAATTTAAGAACCACCAAGAAGTATGCTTCAAAGATTACATTAACATAAGTCCTTTATCGCTATTAATACTTTTACAAATCATGTTGTCTGCCCTACACATCTTGAGAACAATCAAATCTAGTTCCGGCCCGGCTCAACTATATGTAGAAAAACAATGCAAGGCTGATCTCGGCTCGGCACGCGTTTGCTAAAAAAATATTAAGCCCATCTTAGACACACTATAACAGTCCGATGCCGATCTCTACACTGTACAAGTTACATTTCTGTATTGATTTTGTCAAACTAGTATCGGCTCGTGACATTCATTTATACTTATTCTCTTTAATTAGCAATATTATATTGTAATTTTCAAAGCTTTTTCGCAATTCATGCTGTTTTCTTCATAGACCCTGGCAAGTTAGCTAATATTTAATAAATCATTTACTTATTATTACTTTCTTCTGTCTTTAGAAGAAGAAAACATTGGGTTCGTGAAAATTTTCGAATTCCGGTTTTCGATGGATTTACACGTTTCAGTTACCAGAGAACCCGAAAAACATGTTTTTACAAAATGTCTATATGTAAGTATGTCGATCTATCTGTATGTGAGAAAAATTTTGTGGGCGCTCTATCTCAAGAACTAATGCATGGATTTTCAAATAACTGAAGATTATGTTAGACCTTGATATAAACTAGATCTGATTAGCATTTGGTGTATAATACTCAACAGGTGGCGCTGCTATGATGCATTATGAACAATAGCCATATCTCAAGAACTATTGGATGGATTTTCATAAAACTTTAGATTTAGTTAGCACTTAAAATAAAATTGTGTTGATTACGTTTTGGTGCAAATATCTCAACAGGTGGCGCTGCCATGGTGCATTGTTTGTGATTATTCAAATATCTCTATCTCAAGAACTAATGCAATGCACAAAATTTCACAAAACTTTAGATTTAGTGCGAACTTAATATAAACTAGATTTGATTAGTTTCTGGTGTATATAGCTCTACAGGTGGCGCAGCTATGCTGTGTTTTTTACAGTTTTCAAAATAGCTATACCTCAAGAACAAGTGCATGAATTTTCCTAACATTTTATAATAAATTAGTACTTGATATAACATGGTGCTGATTACGGTTTGGTGTAAATTCCTAAACAGGTGGCGCTGCCATGGTGCATTATTCGTGATTATCACAATAGCTCTATCAAGAATTAATGCTCGAAATTTTCTAAAACTTCAGATTCAGTTAGCCCCAGATATAGATTAGTGTTTTTTTAGTTTCCGGTATCATTCGACCTACAGATGGTGCTGCTATGCAGCATTTTTCACGATTTCGCAATAAATGTATCTCAAGAACTAATGCATGGATTTTCATCAAACTTCATATTCAGTTAGTGCTTATAAAAAAACTGATCCTGATTAGTTTTTGGCGTACATCACCCAACATGTGGCGCTGTTATGCAAAATGTTTTAAAAGTTTTCCTATAGCTCTATCTCAAAACCTAATGCACGGATTTTTATCAAACTTCAGATTCAGTTGTAAGTTGCCATAGGTTGTTGCTGATTAGATTTTGGTTTAAATCACTTAACCCGTAGCGCTACTATACTACATTTTTCAGGAAATATTAACATGCATAATTTAGAAGAAAGTTTTGAGATTTCCAGATCTGACTAGTTTTTTCATAATGTTTTTCATTAAGTAAATAATTTAAATTTTACTTATATCTACTGAAAGAATATGCTTAAGACATCTTCAAGTAGATTTATAATGCGTTTAAATAATTTATAATCAGAATAGTGTAATTTTTTCTACATCATTTTAGGTTCAACAATAGCATCTGGTATGTTTTTTTCTTTTTCTATATTTTAATAATGTTATTAAGGTTTATTTTAAATTTTTTTTCTTTTTTGAATTTATGTGTGTTGATAGTCCCAAATTCGTATTATTTTGCTCTTTCATGGCTAGTACAAAGATGAAAGAATGCACTTTATTTTTAGTTCCAAAGTATTTATGGGCCTGAAGATTCTATTTTGGTTCTACAAATGTCCATTGCATTCATTTTAATTTATTTTTTCCTTGTTTTAGTGTGACAATTTTGTATTAAATTTATTGTATATATATATATACATAGATAGATAGATAGATAGATATAAGGTCTGATGAATCTACTATGGTTCTGCGAATTTCAAACATATTCCTTTTAATTAATTTTTTTCATGTTTTATTGATATATATGTATGCATATAAGTTTATAAATACTTTTTATAAATTAATCCAAAGCAACATAGATATTTACCAAAATTTAAAATGCAGCAAGACCAATAGATAAACTGTATTTAAACATGCATAATGAACATGAAAAATTTAAACGCCTATTTAAAATAAACAACACGGATCACAATTTGAGTTATGAAGTTCTATGAAATGGTTATAAAAAGACATATGAAAAATAACAGAAAACTTATGTTGTAAGTCACTCGTCAAGGATACATAATTTACAAATATAAGTAATAATCCAGTCACTATCTGTAATAAGTCGAGCTATAAGCTAAGAAATTTGACCTATTATGTGCTCTACTGACTAGATGAAAAAACCAAACAAAATGGAAAAATAATGCTAAACTCGAAAAGTATTAATATGGAATAATAGTAATAATTTATACCAGCGTATCCTATACAATAATATAGTTGTAATATCCATCATTAGGACCTATTACCTGCCATCAAACAATGCTAATTTTACCGCTAATATAAAAAATTATTATTAGTTATAGTTACTAAAACAGAAATAAATAATAAAAAATAATAAAAATATTTAGTAGAGCATATATTATTATTGAAAGATAATATACTAATCCACGCTCATAATATTATAATTAAAATTAATATTTAATATTCTTATTTTTTATATTTTTTATATTATTATTATTTTTATATTGTTAATTAGTATTAGCTTACAGCTAATACAAACTGCAACTTCAATGTTAATATCCAATTGTCTTTTATTGTTGCCATCTATTGGAATGAATTCAGTTTTAAAAAGTTATAAAAGTTATAATCCCATTTAAATCTAATTACTTAATACCTATACCTTAACATGCTTAGATGCTAATACTTATATATCATTCAATAAAATATTAACTGCAAATTTATATCTAGATGGTATCTTAATTAGCAAAAACAATTCAAGTATTTCATTGCAGCTACACGCACGCAATTTATATTAAAAATATCTTTCAACTACTCAACAATCCATCTGATACATAGTAAAATAATAATAATAATAATAATAATAATAATAATAATAATAATAATAGATAAATAAATAAATAAATAAATAAAAATAAATATAAGTATAGTTAAATAATAAATTGAAACTAATATTATAAAATAATAATTCCACCACTTCGAACATAATACAAGCATTGCACTGTAAAGCATATCCATTAAATTTACGGCAAAAACTGTTTTCAGCAACGTTGCTAGCAGTTTTGGTCGTAAAAATTACAGTAAAATTAGATATAAAGTTTTTTACTACATTTAATTTTACTTCATTTTTTACGACAAAAACCGCTGGCAACATTGCTGCCAGCAGTTTTTGTGCCAGCAGTTTTTGCCATAAATTTAACAGATTTTTTACTGTTTAGTCAAACTAAATTTACAAGAAAAATTAATTCAAAACTCCTTTAATCCTAACACCAATACCAATAATGTTAAGTGTTATGTATGTAAAATTGATTTAACCAAATACGAAGGATAGCTGTATTTTATTGCAAGATCTTGAACTAGTTTCAAATTATGCAATTTAAAATTATATGAAGAAATATTATTAATGTATGCGTACATACATACATACATACAAACATATATACACACACACACACACACACACACACACATATATGGGTGATTCTCAAAATAGGGGACGATTTCAAAAATGAAATCTTAAAAAAATTACTGTTAACAAAATTTCTGAAAAAAATATGCGTTGTTAATATAGTATTAGGTATACTTTTCATGTAGTCAGCAGAGCTAAATATTTAAAAATTAACTTAAAAAAAATAATTAGTATTTTTTGAGCCATGCTAATGACAAAACGAATTGTATGGAATAAATATATTATGAAATTTTATTTTCTTCCTGTTTAAATATATTTTTTTCTATATTTATTAGCCTTCTTTTTCAGCAAATGGTTTCCATTTTTACATATATACATATAAGGAGAATAAAAACATTACCAAAGAGCAAACTTTGTTACATGAGCAACATTCTGACACTAACAATGTAAGAAGCTGTCTTAGTGATTTTCCTACAGATTTAATGCATATTTTAGGGATAATAAATGTAATACCTAAATTTATACGTAAAATTAAACTTTATAAAGGATACAATATAAGTACTGGTTACATTTATGTACATAGGAGTCTTTAGCATGGACAGAAAAACCATGCTAATGACACTGATATCTGCCCATGCTAATGACAAATTTTAATTTAAATAAGATTATGAGCCATAATATAATCACAATGCAATATTCCTTTCTGGGGCTTTTTAAAACACAAAAGTTCTATGCAAATAAATAAAATAAAAATTTTAACTATAAAATAAACATGAAAATTATTATCCATTCTAATGACATACAATTGATGTAACCCCCTAATATTCAACTTCTATTCTTAAAATACAATACATGCTTCTATTTTCTGGCTGGTTTAAAATGACTACTTGTTGCCATGGAGAAACTTTATATTTTCAAACTATTGTCATATGTGAAAATGAAATTTTGATTAAGAACCAGCTGTTTTAGTATGACCTTGTTTTGAAAATCGAATATGGAGGACAAACTTTAATTCTTTTTTTATGTACTATAATTTTATTTTTAAAAAGAAATTTATTGGATAAATCCTCTCCTTGATTAATATAAAGTAAGAATAACATTTGTTTATTTTATAAACATCATATTAACTCTTGAAAAATGCTAGTATACACAAGGCACAGCTGCTGTGGATATCCATGCTAATGACATTTTGAATCTTTATTCTGTTCTTTTAAGGTGTTTTTAACTAAAAAGTGAGTAATTCTTGAGTGCAAATAATGAATAATATTAAGAAAAACATATCTAAATATAAAAACATGACAGAAAACCTCTCAGTTTTTTTTGTATGCCGAAAGACATAAATTGTCCCCTATTTTGAGAATCACCCATATATATATATATATATATATATATATATGTATGTATGTATGTATATATACGTATATAAATGTGTTGTACGTAAACTTTTATTTATATAATCATCTGAACATTTAATTTTCTTACTTAGGAATATGTGTTGAAAACGCTTTCATACCAACTTCTCACTTACCCGATGATTTTGTGAGTTATAAGGTAAGATACCCACATATTTCTTCTAAACATATTATTTTTGAATGCTACTAAATGAGACATTTTATTTAAGGAGAAACGAACAAATATTAAATAATATATATTTTTTAAACTAAAATTGTTAGTATAAGTAAATTTGTCCACATTGTATGTATGCATATCGTCATCTGAAAATAAGATAGTTCTATCAAGCAAAAACTCATTTTGCAGTTAAAACACTTTGAAAATCAGCATGCTTTGTACGTGCACGACCAAACTTGATGACCGCATCCTGTTTCTTATAAGGATAATAGAGTTTGGCCGTGGTACGGGCAACTATTGAAGATTGCATAAAACATCATTTGGCATTAATAAATTCATATATACAATGTAAAAAAAAAGTTACATTTATAACAAAAACTGCTGGCAGCAATGTTGCCAGCAGTTTTTGCCGTAAAAATTACAATAAAGTTAGATGTAATAAAAAATGTACATCTAATTTTACTGCAATTTTTACGGCAAAAACTTCTGGCAACATTGCTGGCAACATTTATGTCAGCAGTTTTTACCATAAATTTAACGTTTTTTTATAGTGTAGTTATAGATACACTGTAAAAATTCCATTTGAAAATTCCTCCGAAATTCAGTTCGAAACGTCCAATTTAACAGCATTTTAGATAGATTTTGTATAAAAAAAACTACCTATTAATTTTTTCTTATGTAGGAAGTTTTGAAAAATCTTTGCGGAACTCTGGTGGACAAAATTAAGAGATGGGAGGCATTTTCCCAAATATCTAGAGAAATACTGGATAAAAATAAATGAAAATTGGTATTGATATAACTTATAGTATGACAATAATATGTGGAAAGCAAAAATTAAAGAGCAATTCATTGGCAAGAGTTATTGCCAACAGTCCACTGGGGACTGAAATTCATGATGAAAGATGGCAATGAAAGTGAGGCCTATATGCTGTGTGGTCGCCTCTAGTATGGTGTGTGGTCGCCTCTAGTATGGTGTGTGGTCACCTCTGACAGATAGACAGCATGCACGACGAGTGTGCAGTGCATGCTGTTAATAAGAGAGTTAAGGATTGCTTGTGTAACACTCTCCCACTCTTCCACCAGAGCAGTTTTTAACTCCGGAAGAGTTGTGGGTGGAAGTTGGCGTCTCGCAATAGCCCTTTCAAGAGCATCCCAAACATGTTCAATTGGGTTAAGGTCAGGAGATTTGTCTGGCAAATCCATTCGATGGATATTCTCGCTTTTCAGATACTCCTCAACCAGGCAAGCCCTATGTGGTTGGACATTGTCGTCCATAAAAACGAATTCAGGACCATAGCATCCTTGAAAAGACGCACGTAGGACTGTAGGATCTCCTGAATGTACCTCTGGGCCAGTGTCAAACACATGGAGCGGTATGCGGGTATCTTGCATGATCCCTGCCCAAACCATCAGTCCTCCACCAGTATAATGGTCCCTTTCCATGATGTTACTGGGATGGTATCGGGTCCCAGGTTCCCTCCATATGAATATTCACCGAGAATCAGGTTGAAGACTGAATCCGGACTCATCTGTGAACAGAACATTAGCCCATTGGAGCTTTGTCCAATGTTGGTGCTGTCTGCACCACTGTGCACGCTCTCTTTTGTGGAAGGGAGAGAGTGGGATGCAAATGGCGGGCTTCCTGGCATACAACCCTATTTCACGAAGCCTCCTGCCAACAGTCTTCCTTGAAACTAATGTTACTGTGGCAGCGGAAAGTTCCCTAGACAGTTGTGTCGCTGTAGACGTCCGTTGAGGAGTATCTGGAAAGGAGGATATTCATCGAATGGATTGGCCAGCCAAATCTTCTGACCTTAAACCTATTGAACATGCTTGGGATGCTCTTGGAAGGGCTATTGCGAGAGGCCAACCCCCACACAGAACCATCCTGGAGTTAAGAACTGCTCTGGTGGAAGAGTGGGAGAGTCTTACACAAGCAATCTTTAACTCTCTTATTAACAGCATGAATACTCGTTGTGCATGCTGTCTATCTGTCAGAGGTGACCACACACCATACTGGATTCGACAACACACCATACAAGCCTCACTTTCATTGCCATCTTTCATCATGAATTTAAGTCCACATTGGACTGTTGGCAATAACTCTTGCCAATGAATGACACTTTAATTTTTGCTTTGCACATATTATTGGCATACTATAAGTTACATACATACCAATTTTCATTTATTTTTATCGAGTATTTCTCGAGTTATTTGGGAAAATGCCTTTTATCTCTTAATTTTGTCCACCAGTGTACACCGATCCCTCCTAGAACCCAAAACCATTCTCAGTAAAAAACGTTATCTATTTATTTCACTTTTTATGGACACGATAATTTCCATAATTGTGCTCAAATATTTCCCAAACTGATACACAAAATCAAGGTGCATAAAATCTTGATTAAGATTTTTAATAGGCAAAATCGGACCACGGGGCTGGAAATAGAAAGGGGTTTTGTGAAAACAGAAAAAAATCCCATAACTTCTTAATTAAAATAGATATCGAATAAGTTTAAAATTATTATTACTTAATTTAAAAAATGCCAATAATTTGGGCATGGCAGATTTTTGATAAAATTAAATTAAAAATGCTCTCAAAGGGTGAAAAAAATTGGGTTTTACGGAGAAAAAAAAAATCGTAATTTCGTCAATCCTTAAGATATTAAATCCAAATAAATTAGTTATAGATGTTCTTAATAATATCTATAACTTTTATTGAGACAAGTTTTTAATAGGACCATTTCTCAAAGTAAAAAATATAAAAACGAAAAAATTAAGGGGAAGGAAAAAAAAAACCCATAACTTCGTCAATTCACACTGTGTCAAATCCACTTAAATTTGTTTTACATCTTCTCAATAATATCTACAACTTTTTTACTGACAAATTTTAACAGGACCAATTCTTATAGTACAAAAAATCAAACAAAAATAGGAGTAGAAGAAAAAATATCGTATTTACGGGTGTACTCAAATCCAAACTGCTTACTTTACACTGTAAAAAAAAAAATCCATTAAATTTTTGGCAAAAACTGCTGGCAGCAATGTTGCCAGCAGTTTTTGCCGTAATTTCACGGATATTTTTTACAGTGTACGACTAATTTTTAAATTTATTTCTGTTCTTAAATATATCCATTTGGCAGGTTTTCTTATTTAGAAACTATGTAATGTGCTGTATTGGTCGATTTTTTGATAATGGCATAATCTATTTTTAAAATGTTGTCAAAGCAGGCATTTCAAACCAAATTTCCCGAAGCAATTGTGCTGGAAGGATTAAGGGTGTGCTCAGAGAACAAATTGTATACTTTCTGATTCATTTTTACTCTCAAACAAGTGCACTTGGCAGTTTCTCTTATTTAGAAACTATACAATGTGTCTATGGTTGATTTTTTGATAAAAGCATAATATATTTCAATAAATACTGTCAAAGCAACTGTCAAAACAAAAATACTGTGAGCATTTTGAACCGAATTTTCCGAAGAGATAATGCTGAAAGACAAAAGGGTATACTTAAATCCAAAATGCTTATTTTCTGATTAATTTTTAAAACCATTTCCGCACTCCAACGCATTTAGTTAGAAGGTTCCTTTATTTAGAAACTATCTAATAGGCATTATATATTAAAAAAAATGCTTTTAAATTTGGAATTTTGAACAGAATTTCACGGAGCGATCGTGCTGGAAAAATCAAAGATGTACTCAAATAACAAAATGCTTAATTTTTGACTCATTTTTAAATTCATTTTTACTCTCAAACGTGTGCACTTGGCAGGAATGAGATTTCATATTTCATATGAAATCTATCTTACCTAAATGTGTTTTATGGATTCCTATCTTCTTGTGACCGTAAAAAGTAACAACAACCACTATAAATCTCCCTCATTTAGGCGCCCAGGCAGGTTGTAAACTGCTAATTTTTAAAATATCAGTTTCCGTGGGAGAGCGTATAGTTATAAAATACCTCGTAAGTAAGTTTATAAATCAGTGTGTAAACTAAAATTTTTCAAAAAAAAAAAAAAAAAAAAAAATCAAAGAATTGGTACATATGATAACAAAAAAACTTTTCTAAATATTGTCTGTAAAATATACTGATATAACTGCAAAACGATATCAAGTTATGAAAAAAAAAGCATATGAGTAGGTAAAAATAAGGAATTGTGTTTCTTTTAATAAAAAAATATTTTCCCTACTATAAATATGGTATTTAGCATCTACTTTTATAGTTTATGCCCTTGAATAATTTTTCCTTATATACTCTTAATAAAAATTAAAATAATAATAATAATAAGTGTGAACTCCTGTTTTAAATGCAACAAAATTCGCTGCTTTTTGAAAAAAAAAAAAAAAAAAAAAAAAAAAAAAACATTTTTTCCACATATTTGATCATTACTTGCACGCAGTAACGTGATTTAAAGGGAAAATGCGCGAGAAAAAGAAAGCTACTTACTTTGGTTAATTGGTGCTGACGTAATTTGTCAATTAACGCTTTGCTTCAAACGTATGTTGGAAACTTAAAAGGACCGTAACTTTGAATGAGTCATTTTCAGTAACTTAAGCTTGTTTTCTTTTTCCCGAATTAACGTTTTCTAGTATAAACTTGATATAAATTCATTGTTGCAATTTTTTAATAGAAAAAAAAATTATTAAACAAAAAGAACACTTTTACTTATGCTTTTTATACTTTTTTTTACATGCTGAAAATTTTCAAGATTTTCAGTTTTCTATTTATCTAATTCGTTGTTGATTTTTTTTAATTTTGTGATAATGAAGGATTTTAGTAAAATCCCACTTCTTACCGTGCAATAGACTTGAAAAATAATTGAAAATTAGTGCCATATGATAATGAATGAAATTTTTTAGATCAAAAATTAAACGTATACATAATAATAATCACCATACTTTGTTTAAGTTTCATTTGGTAGAGATATTGTAAAATGACTCAATATTTATTCTGTGATATATAGTTTTTATTTTAAAATAAAAAGTTATATTTTCTTATATTAATCTAAGTCATAAAAATATGCAGACACTATTTCTCTAAATATCATGATTAGGGGGAGGTTCTCTAGGAAATCTTTCAAGACATCAATACTTTAATTCTTGTATTCTTTTAACCCTTAAAATTTATAGAATGTACCTTAAAACGGCTTTTCTGTTCCTTCCAATCTTTTAACTGTAACAACCAGCTTGACTGACAAAAAGGTTGATCAAAAATGTGTAACGCATTTTTTTCGAAACGAGCATTTTTCGATCGATATAGATTCTCACGCGCTTAAACCGTCCAAACTATCGACTTTTTGTTTTTTACAAATTAAACTAGTTTTCTTTAACTGTATGACAAATCGTTCAAAAATAAAAACTATTTAACAATTTTAATTTTTAGATACTTTTAAAAATGAGAAATTAGTCCCAAAATTGACTTAAAATTTCTAGCAGTCACCATTTTGTGAAACTATGATTTAGTTTATGTTTGGCCTCCTACTAATTTAATATAATTTAATAATTGTATATTTTTTGTTTCTGATAATTATCATCGAGCCCAGTCATTAACATCGATTTACTGAGCATTCCAGGCATATAGTGCATTTTTGTCAGAGTTTAGTTCGATTAAAATATTAATATTTTTATATGAAAACATCCATAAGCTAAGGAGAAAGTGCAGCCGTGGAAAAAAGTAAACACCCCCTAATGGCTTTGCAATAAATAATAGCAGAAGAAAGTTACCAATACAAAACGATTGGAAATTAAGTCTACTTTTCAATAATGCATATAAAATTTGTTTAGGAGGAGCATCTACAAATCCAAACCATCAAATACTTTACTTTTTTTTTCAATAACAACACTCAATTTTGAGAAGATATTTAAATCATCTGCTCCAACTATGCTTAGAAATGAAATTTCATGTCATTTCGGTAATAAGTTTTTGAATTATAAGCATTCAAAATTTAGAGCTTCCAATGTTAATTTACATTTTCATAATTTCATTAATATCTCCTGAAATTATAATCCTAATATGAAAATTTTTTGTTTGGTTATAATACTAAAAAATCTATAAGCATAAGTACATTGAATTTACAATTTTAAAATTTTTATAATATGTAAGAATAATGAAACTAATGCTTTTCAAAGAAAATATGAATTGCAACTAGAGATGGGCATTATTTAACATAACAGGATAAATATTCGTAATATTATCCAAAAACTTATTATTCAACTAGCTGACCCGCCCGGCGTTGCCCGGGTACATAATAATAATCTTATACGAACTTGAAATTAGTACAATTTTATCTTTATCTCGAAATATGTGTAAATACACTATGAAAAACTTGACCCTTTTGTTGCATCGTCACTCCACCGCTTTTATAGAAAATGATTACTTCAGCCTATTATGGAGCATTCTCATAGGTCAAAAGAGAGATATTCTATAAAAGCGGGGGAGTGATGATACAGCAAAAGGGTAAAAATTTTTACAGCGTACATTACATTAAATACGTGCCTCCTGACTGTGTCAAAAATCGGTTAAAAAAAAGTAATATTTAGCTGCAAAAGTACCCAAAATGATTGCAATGGGAAACGCAGGAGGGAATATGTGCCCAACGATTGAGTGATTTTCGTGTTAAACTGTTGATATTTATCCTTAAAATTACTGTTAAGTGACTTAACTAAATACTTTTTTCACATAGGTATCCCAAGTGAAATATTTTGAATTTCAAACTAATTATATCACTCTTAAATCCGACTATACCGTGAATGAAATCGATTCTCGATGATTAGCTAAAAGGTTAGTATATAGTATTATAATTTCAGAGCCATTTTACAAAAATAGGTGCATATTTTTAATCAAACATGCGTAATGTTCTTTCTGTGAACAAAATCCTAACCGTAACCTAATTGTATTGTAATCATAACTTGTCTGTAATCTAGCTGTATCTTAACAGTAACCTAACTGTAACTTAAATATACCATAAATGTAACCTGGCCGTCATCTTATCATAACCTACCCATAATCTAACCACAACCTAACAGCAACTAAACCTTAACCTAACTGTAACTTAACCATGACCTAACTGTAACCTAACCGGAAAATAAATATAACATAAGGCTCACCGGAACGTAATTGCAACCTAACTGTTACCTAACCCTAACCAAGTTCTAATTTAACACTAACTATAAACGAAATATCTTTACCATCTCGCGCTAAGTACTTAGGTTCACTTTCCACCGCTACGGAGCGCATTATCTTTTGTAGAACATCTGAATTTTAGGTTCGGATTGGATTCATGTTCATGGAAATTATTTTGTCTTCTTCGGATACGGTTATGGTTGTTTGGAATATTTTTGTTCAGTTTAGATTCGGTTCAATTCAGATTTCGTGGGTTTTTTTTCCCTTCAAATGAGATTTTTAAGTTCGGTTCGGGTTGTACTTCCATGGAAATTATTTTACCTAGTTCCAATGAGGTTATACTTCACTGAAATATTTTTGTTAGGTTCAGATTAGGTTTGGTTCAAATTTCGGGATTTAGTTTTTTTTTTTTTACAAATTTTCTGGTTCGGATTGGGTTTATGCCCATGGAAATTATATTGTCTTGTTCGTATCTGGTTATAGTTATTTGGAATATTTTCGTCGGATTCAGATTTGGTCCGATTCAGATTTCAGGTATTTTTTCAAATTGATTTTTAAGATTCTGGTCGGATTCATATCCAGAGAAATTATTTTGTCTTGCTCGGGTCCGGTTTTGGGTCTTTGGAATATTTTTTGTGGTTCAGATGTCATTCAATTCAGATTTCGGTTTTTTTAATGGAATTTTTAGGTTCAGGTTCGATTGCGCATCAACGGAAATTATTCTCTGGAATATTTTTGTCAGATTCAGATTTAGTTCAGTTTTTTAGGTTCGGATTGGGTTCATATTCATGGAAATTTTTTATCTTGTTCAGATCCCGGTATGGTTCTGTGGAATATTTTTGTCAGGTTCATATTTGGTTCGATTCTAATTTCAGGTATTTTTTTCAAATGGAATTTTAGGTTCGGATTGGGTTCATGTCCACGGAAATTATTTTCTCTTATTCGTATCCGGTTATGGTTCTTTCGAATATTTTTGTCGGATTCAGATGTAGTTTGCATAACATTTCAGGTTTTTTTTCAAATGGAATTTTTTAGGTTCGAATCAGGTTTATGTTCACGGAAATTATTTTGTCTTACTCTTATCGGGTTATAGTTCTTTGGAATATTTTTATCGATTTCAGGTTTCGTTCTGGTCATTTTTCGGGGTTTTTCAAAGAAAATTTTTAGGTTCGGGTCGGGTTGCATATACTTACGGCATTATAGCTAACCACACATATATTCTAATGTACGAAGTACCAACGATCTGACGTAACAGCTGTGTTCAAAAATCCTAAGTTAAACTGACATTTTGCCAGTTTTTAAATTTTAAAAGTCTTTGGGGAAAAAACAGTCACTTTTGAAATGTCAAAATCTCAAATTAGTTTCTTTCATAGAGTAAAAAGAAATTAATAGAGTGGAAATATTATCTCTGGAGGTGATGCTAAAAATGTAACCCTACATTAAGTCAAATTAAGTACCAACAAAAGTACGTGCTTTGACACGCCTATCAATTGAAACAGGTTTAAACCCGTATTTTTTTGCTCTTGTTTCTTAAAAAGAACTAATCTATCGCTTCACCAGTAAAAAATTATTAATTATTTTATTATATGTGTTTTAAATATCAATATAGAAAATTATTTTAAGGTTTCGCTTGAAAATATAACATTCTTTTGTTAATACATTAAAATTGTCTGCAGTCAGAAATCTATATTTTCGATTAATATTTATTACTTAAGTTTTTATACATGATTTTGAAAGAATTAATTTGATATTTAATTATTGCTAATTTTCCAATTTCCTTCATTTTAAAAGCGAACATTTATTTTAATAAATAATAATAGAACAAAGACCATTTTAAAAATTTGCTATTTCTTCTTAAAATATGCTTCAATTGTAATTCATTTCTTTCAATTCGTCTTATAATACAAAATCCCTTCCACGTCCTTTTGTTTGGCACATTAAAATTTGAGCGATAAATGGTTTCATATTGCAAAACTTTTTAGAGGCTTACTTCACCTCCACTTATCTCATTCCTCTATGGGTTTCTTTAATTCTGTCTCAGCTTTCTTATTACTTTTGGTAAATTTTTACACAACCAACCAACCGTAAAAAATGAAAGAGAAAAAAAATGGGAAAAAGATGATTTTTTATGAGAGTGCCCTGTCGATTTTAATTAATTACTCAGTTAATAATTGGAATTTCGAAATTCTGAAGCTCAGGTGCATCAGGAGAGATTTAGGGCTGCTCTCAAAAAAATTTTGAGCTTCGTACATGCTGTAGATTTTGCTAGCCATCGCAAACACACACACAGACACATACACAGTTACACAGACAGAGCGTTTTGTTCTTTTATTAATATAGACTAGCTGACCCGCCCGGCGTTGCCCGGGTCCGTATTAACAATACTAAACGAACTTGAAATTTGTATGATTTTATCATTAACTGGAAGCATGCAGAAATGCATTGTCTAAAATACGTCGCAGCTGACTTTGTGGAAAATCGGTTTTAAAAACAACTACTAATATTAAGCTCTAAAAATACTTAAAATGAGCAATGAGAAACACGGGAGGGAACATGTATCCGACGATTGCGTTAGTTTCGTGTTAAAGTGTTGATATTTACCCGCAAAAATCACTGTTAAATCGCGTAACTAATTATTTTTTTCGCATAGAAATCCCAAGTGAGATATTTTGAATTTCAAACTAATTATATCACTCTTAACCCTTTCATTCCCAGTGAGTCCAAATGGCATCATAACATTTCTTATCTTTTTTTCTATATTTAATTCTGATATTCCAAATTCATACCAGAAAATTAAAATAGAAATACTTATTTTATTTAATAACAGACATTCCTTATTTAAATAAAGTGAAATTTATCAGTGAAGTTTTCTGGTGCAAATTCAGATTATCTGAATTATGGAATTTCTTAAACGTATTCTACCATGGTAATGAAAGGGTTAAATCCGATTATACCGTGAATGAAATCGATACGCGATGATAAAAGATTGGTATATAGTATTATAATTTCAGAGCCATTTAACAAAAGTGTATATTTTTAATCAAAGCATGCGTAATCTGTGGACAAATTCCTAACCGTAAACTTTTGTACCGTAACCATAATCTGTCTGTAACCTAACTGCGATTTAACAGTACTCTACCGTAACGTTAATATAACATAAATGTAACCTAGCCGTCACTTTATTGTAACCTATTCTTATTCTAACCGTCACATAAATGCAATTTAACTTTAACTTAACTTTAAATTAACCGTAATCTAACTGTAACCTAACGTGAAATTAAATAAAATCAAAGACTTACCGTAATGTAATTGCAACCTAATCGCAACCCAAATGTTACCTAACCATTCATGGAGTTCATGTCCATGGAAATTATTTTGTCTTGTTCGGATTTGGTTATGATTCATTAGAATATTTTCGTTCAAATTCGTATTTTTAGTTCAAATCAAATGTTTTCAATATTTTATTTAATTTTATTTTGACATTTAATTATTTCGAATTTATGAATTCAATTATTTTAAAAGCAAACATTTTTTTAAAATAAATAATAGAATAGAAAAAAAGACCATTTTGAAAAATTACCATTTCTTCGTAAAATATTCTTGAGCTGTAATTCATTTCTTTCAGTTCGTCTTATTAATACAAAATCCTTTCCACATGCTTTTGTTTGGGACATTAAAATTTAAGCGATAAATGGTTTAATATTGCAACCCTTTTTTCGGTTTACTTCACCACCACCTATCTTTTTCCTCCATGGTTTACAACGGCTGTGATAAAAGATCATCATTTAAACTGACAGTTTGCCAGTCTATGAATTTTAAAGGTTTATTCCAGCTTTTTTAATTATTTATGCGAAAATTTTATGCAACCAGCCAACCATAACTAAATAAAGGGAAAAAAGAAGAAAAAAGGCGATTTTTTATGAGAGTGATCTTTGGAATTTAATTAATTACTCAGTTAATAAAGAGAATTTCGAAATTCTGAAGCTCAGGTGCATCAGGAGAGATTTGGGGCTACTCTCAAAAAAAGTTTGAGCCTCGTACATGCTGTAGATTTTGCTAGCCATCGCAGACACACACACACACACACGCAGACAGAGCGTTTTGTTCTTTTATTAATATATAGATAACAGATTATTAAAAACTCCCTGTTAATTTTGGAACGCCTCGTATGATAAGCATTTTAAAAAGAAGAAACAAATAGTAAGGCTGAAAATCATTTTAGGAATACATATTTATAGATTAATAAAGGTTAGTTATATAAAATAAATTCCAACTTATAAATCTATTGGAATTCTGGGGCAAAGAATTTCTATTACTGCAGAGAACAAAAATCCCCAACTGCATTAAAATGCTTTTGAAACAGAGAGAGAAAAAAAAATTCCGACGCACAAAAAAAAAAAAAAAAAAAAAAAAAAACCTATGAAACTTTTTTTTTGACGCGTCACTGTCGATCTACGATTCCAAGACATTAAAAATCCTTTTGTTCTAATCAAGGAAGTCAATCATAGGTACCATTTTCCTTTTGCATTGTCCAAGACATTAAAAATCTTTTTGGTCTAATCAAGAAAACCAATCATAGGAAACCTTGTCCTTTTGCTATCTCAAAAGTTCACGTGATAAAATCTCTGAAAACCTATTCGTTGTTGATTATTCTATGAATATTTAAAAACACCTGGCTTCGATTCTTCACAGAATATATTTTATCGTTTGAATTTTTTATAACGCTCACAGTTACAAAGATTAAAGCAATAGAATCTGTTTTTAGAATAACGAAAACAACATTTATTGAAAAAACAGCTGAAATAATGAAAACTGGTTAGAATACTGAAAATGAAGTGTGTGTGTGTGTGGGGGGGGGGGATGTGTTTTTATTCTAGAGTACATGAAGTTAGTTAGTGACGCTTGCAGATTATTCAAAAGCAAGGAGATAATGTCGGCCATCTTTGGTCATATTTTTAATGGGAAGGAATCTCTGTTTGAAAAATGGAATTAAATAGATTTACGGATTTAATTGTTGATAGAAAGCTGTTTTATCACTCGGGCACGGGACATAATCTTTCGTTGATGTAGTTAGATGGGTAAAACGGTGGCAATCTTTGAGTTTGAATATTAAAAAGGGATATTACTATGTACTCATGGTATTTGGGGAAGGGGTGGTATTCTGGCGCTATGATTTTTATTTAATAAAATGTTGATTACTTTTTTTAATCATTATTATTTTGTCAATATTGCGTCGTTAGAAAATACGAACTGGAAAACATTACTTTTGTAATTGTATTTTCCTGAAAACAAAAGAAGAAAAATAGCCTGGTGAGGACACAGCCATTCGAAAAGGGATGGGAGGGGGGGGAGGCGGTCCCGACGCACGTGGAAATTTATAGGGCGCCAATTTTATACTACCAACGTCATTTTTTGGCCTGTCACAAGTTTTGGGGAGGGGATTTTAAATACGTACTTGCACATAAGAAAATTGTGGGATGAATGACATTTGATTAAAAATATACAAGTAATGTTTCGTGCTCTTGTGGGATAAGCTTTGAATATGCGTTGACAGATATTGATTCGGGGAAGTCAAAATTCGAACTTCAAATCAAGGTGCTAACGAATGAAGATCAATTTTATTTATTTATTTATTTATTTATTTATTTTGAACAAATCGCATTGTTAAAACGGTGTTGTTTTTATGGAGGATATTTCTGATCGTTTAGAAAAAAATAATTTCTAAACCGTCAGTTTCGGAGTCATTGTAACAATTTCAAAAATGCTTTAAACTTTCTTCTGCATCATATAAATATTAATTTACATTAAAATAATTATTTTTTAAATTGTTAAGAAACTACATATTTTATACAGTGTTCAGTAAGTTTCATTTAACTTTTATTTAGAAAAAGTTTTTATGTGTTTTAACAAGTAAATCAGCAAAAAAAAAAAAAAAAAGTTTCACGGGCAAAATTTACTGAGTTATGATACGTATAAATTTTCAACGAAGAAAAATGCATTTTTAGTACAAGAAAACGATAATAATACGTGAAATGTAAAGTATCACAACTACTAAGTTTTTGTCTTGCAAAAATTAAAATTTTAACTCTATGTTGATTTTAAAGGCGCAGGTTTATCTGAACTAAATCAGCGTTTATACTTATGTATCAAAATTATTCAAGATACCTTAATTAACGGCCCTCTAATTAAAATGCCTGTCGACAGCATAGTCTCATCGATTAGTTATACGTTACAAAAATAACAGGTTGTTGAAACCTGTTACCTGTGAATGTGTGGAACGATGTAACCTGTTAACCAAAAATAACTATATTTCCCATCTCTAATTGCAACCAACATTTTTTTAAATGGATTTATATTTATTATGTCCTGTTTTATGCAAATCCACAAATTAAAATTTTTATCTAAGGATTTTTCACGTTATACTTAAAAAACTTCAATATGCTTGATTAAGGGGCTATGATATGCAGAAAAGCATAATTTGATATATATATATATATATATATATATAATATATATATATATCTATATTTTACTCATGTTACTGAAGTATTAGCGTAAGTTTGTCTTGCTATGTGAACTAAAGTGTAAAACTTTTTTCAGTACCTCGAAGGCTCCTCTGCAGTGAAGCTCTCCGATCGCGAAATCCCATGTTGCTTATGGAAAAATTTGAAGAGCGATGAGTCATCACCTAATATAAATATTAAAATACCGTTTTCACCATCAAATAGTAGACATCACATGCCTATATTGTGCGTTTTTTAAAATTTTCTTAGCGAATTTTAAATATATAAAAAATCAATATAAATTCCGAAATTTCCATTTGATTAAATTTTGTCATTTTCTTAAAGATACTTAAAAATTTGTGTAGACAATTTTTAACAAGTTGGAAATTGCACGTGAAGCGTAGCAAATGAGGTGTGTTCGTACGATTACGAAGTATTAAAATATTCAAATCTTGCTGTTATATTAGAAAGTACTTCGGATACAGTATAGTATTCGGAATCTTTTTTAGCACTTTACAACAAAGTTGAAAAGTGCTTATGAATTCGGTTTGTCTGTCCGTCTGTTCGCGCTCTAACTCCCGTAAATATATTGGGATTGCCATGAAAATTTAGGACGCTATTAAAGTTTACCCTAGCACGAACCCTATTGAAAATGAAGTTTCTACCATGATTAGTTTATCAACAGGGAGAGTCAAAAGTTTCCCATTACATTACGGCCTATAGGGAAAAATCGTTTCAAAGGAATTTTAAAGATGTTATACCCTGTCAAACATATTAAAATTTATATGCTTTTATGAGATGCATTAAAATATGCATTCTATAAAATATGAGGTGAAAATGTAGCTATTATTCATGTACAGGGTCACACAAAATAATTCCATTAGGTTATGGTAAAAGGGTGAATTGAGTGCGACATATTTTAAATATAATAAACTGTTTCATGTATAATAAAATTGATGTATGTCAATGAGACTTAGTATAAATTATACCATACTGCCTTCCCTAATAAAAAGTACATAGCATTTAGAGGGACATACAAAAGATTTCAAATAGTACATTTTTTTCGAAAGTACTATATATGCATCCGATGATGGCTAATGGGTGGAAAAAATTCATTTTAAGTATGATATGCGCGTATAAGTTTCACTAAATTTATGCATATTATATGATGCGTATAAATGCTATAGTTAATATACAGGCTACCCAAAAGAGCTTGCCATTTAACTGAATATGAGCATAAATTACTAAAAAGGTGATTCTTAAATAAATTATACATTTTTACGCTGAACTGCGTTAAATTTACTAAGAAATGTTTGCAGAATTTAGATAAAAAGATATACAGGGCCACGCAAAGAATTGGGTACATGGAGCCTATGAACGATAATCTATCAGAAAGTGATTTCATTTGTTTTAAGAATGTTTTAAAATAAATTTTAGCTTAACACTGATGTATAATAAAGGTACCACACTGTAGAAAAAAGGGTCGATCTACTAAAAAAACTTTAGTGATCCTTGTAATTACTAAAAAAATTTTAGTAATCTTAGTCGGTTACTAGAAAATCTGTAAGAATTACTAGAAAAAAGTTAGCAATGAATAGAGTTAATAGTTTTATATTTTTAATAGCTATTACTAAAACTCGCTTGGTGTGGCCTTGATAGCATAGTGGTTATAGTAACGGTCTCCAGGCTGAAAGGTCCCGGGTTCGATGCTGGACACAGCCAAATACGCCCGAATGTATGTAGTGTAAGTACTCGTTAATAAAGGGATTATGAAAATCCTGTCGGAGCAGGTAGCAGTGTTTGGTGCTGCCACCTATTGCGGTTTTGCCGAAAATCTATAGCTTCAGAAGTCTGGATGCAGCTCGAAGGAAGTTTCTGCCCTTCGGGCGCTCGTAAAGGTTATTAAAAATCATTTTAGAGCTATTACTAAATTTTGCTTGGTGGTTCATACTAAAAATTTTTAAGTTAGTTATACAAAAAATTCTTTTGTTTAGTTTACAAAAGAAATGCTTGTTTCACTTGCAAAAAAAAGTTTGTAATGGTTACTAAAAAATTCTGTGGAATACAAATTTACTAAAAAATTTTTAGTAACCTCTTGAATTTTTTTTTTTTTTTTACAGTGCAGGCAAAACTAAAAGGCTGAACAAAGTATTCAAGTATGTTTCCATCTATTAGTATAAATTGCTGAAAGAGAAATTTCAAGCTACTAGGCATTTTTTTGCTAAACTAAATTTTCCCATTATAATGTATGTATATTAGCTGTCAGATTGAATACAGGGCTGTTCAATAGTACTGGAATACATATTTGGCTATATTTGGATTGATATCCTTATTTACCTAAATAACGAATTTTTATTAAAGATTTCATGAAGCGTTGGAAAGTGCTTCATAATCTATGCTTAACGCATGATTTTTCTTACTTGTTTTGTGTTCCTCTAAATTTACTGGAAGTAACTTGTACTACACCTCAGTAACTTACATATCATATTCATAAAATTTGAAATAGTTTAATATATTAAAACACGCCCCAAACAATGTTTTCCAGTATAGCATTATGTAGTGGAATAGTTTTGCGCTGTCCAGTAATTTTATAATAAATATTCTTTGCATCACAGATAGTACAGAATGTATATTTTAATATATATATACTTCATAGGTTCATGTCAATTCTATTATTTTCGATAGAGTTTAACATCATTAAAATGTACTTTAAACTATTTATTCCATTAATCGTAATGTAATGGAGTACTTTTGATTGCCCCTCTAATTAAACTATACATCCGATTTTCTTAAAATTTAAAATGACTTGAGAAAATTACGCTAAAATTATATATTTTAAATATCGTGCGATTTAGTTGGGAAGTTTTTGCTTTGTTATATGCAGGCAGTAGACAGACGGATGGACTGACAGACTGAACGATTAATATATGTGTTAGCTATTTATATAATTATGGACGCACTTAAAATTATACAGATTTTGAGATAATAGAACACAGTATTTCGGATTCAGTATATTAGCCAAAATCTTTTATGTGTCCCTGTAAATACTATTTGCTTTCTTTTATACAGGAAATAACTTGTAGTATTCCTCAACAACAAATAATAATCTCATAAAATTTTAAATAGTTATTTACAATTAGAAAGCGCACTAAACAATGTTCTCCCTATACCATTATGTAATGGAATACTTTTGTATGGTCTTGTAAATCCATAAGAAATGTTCTTTGCACCACAGATTTTGCAAAATGTATATTTAATATGTATTTAATCGATGCATATAAATTTTATCATGTTCGAATGAGTGTAACACCATTAAGATGCATTTGAAACAGTTATCCCCATTGACCGTAATGTAACGGAATACTTTTCAGTGTTCCTATAATTGATCTATGCATCCTATTTTCATGAAATTTGAAATGACTCGACAAAATTATGTAATAATTATATATTTTAAATTTCAAACGATTCGATTGGGTAGTTTTTGCTTTGTTATAAGCGGACAGACGGATAGACAGACGGACTGAACGACAACTATAGGTGCTACGTACTTACATAATTACGAATGCACCTAAAACCGCACATCATCGATATCTGACATCTATCTTTTGTTGGTGAAAACGGTATTTTAATATTTATATTTGACAATAAATCATCGCGCTTCAAATTTTTCCCATAGGTTAACATGGGATTTTGCGATCAGGGTAAAATTTATTTATGGCATTAAAATTATACGTCTCGCATATGAAAAAAAAAATCAAAGTTTACGTCTGTTTTATACGTAGATAGTCCTCTAACTGAATTTTATATACATTATTTGAAATTAGATTTCATTTCTAATCGTTTGTTGCCAGTAACTCTATTCAATGAAAATTTATCGCAATTTATTGTTGGTATATAGGTAATAGAAAAGGAGTTTACTTTTTTTCTACGACTGTAGAATAAACTCAATGCCAAAACTTTTTTTTCTATGTACATTATTGAAGCAAAACAAAACAACAGCAACACAATCCCGAAAATATCCTAAAAATCCTATCAAGTCGTATCCAGAGAGTCGCCTCTTAAGATTCGAAATGTTAATAACTAAAAAAATGTAGCAATATTATAGGGCAAAAGCTACTATGACCAATATTGCAGCAATCTAACATTATAAAAGCTGTTTTGTACTAGTTCTATAAAAGTATACGCGATTCCTTGTTGATGGCTGATAACTTATGAAATATGGCTACATATTAGAAAGCTATATTTCATTTTGAACGGAAAAAAAAAAAAAAAAATCTATTCGTTGTGTTAGACTTCTGGGGATTGGCTGAACATATCAGAAATTGTTAAGTGTAGGATTAGCCAAAACTAAATTTAAAATATTAAATATGAGTAATATAAAAAACTCTTTAAGAAAGAAAAATATAGAAAAAACTCTTTATGTCTCTAACTATTTTTAGGGTTTCGTACTTAAAAAGTGAAAACGGAACCATTATAAGATCATTCCGGTGTCTGTCTGTCACAGCCATTTTACTCGTAAACGATGGAAAGTAGAAAGTTCAAATTGAAGAAAGTAATAAAGACTATTAACTGACATATTTACAGATTATTAAACATTCACAAATATACAGGGTGTTTCGCTACCAGACCGACAAACTTTGACGGGTTATAGTAGAATGAACTAGAAAAAGATTTAGGTTGTATCAATGTGCCCCGACATACAATGTATCAATGTGCCCCATACAGCCATTTTGAATAAAATGAGTCTCAAACCCAACACTTCATAATTTATCTTAAATAGGAAACCATGGGGCGCAAAAGGGTTCTGTAGGAGCTAGGGGCCATTAAAGTTTAAGGTCCAAAAATTCAAACGATCATAAAAAACGGTAAAAATGTTCGATTCGTTTACGGTTTTCACTAAAATCATTCTTTATACCACGATTAAAAAAAAAAATTATAAAAGTTACGTTCAAAAATTGTCGACTGATGGCGCTTTGGACTTTAGAGTAACGAACAACTACTTTTTGCTGTTATTTTGTGCATGTGGTTGAAATTATTTTAAAGTTTAGAATTTAACTTAAATTTTAATCCCAAAATCGGAAACATTAAGATCAGTTAACTAGCAAAAACTGAACTGCGAAAAAAAAAGGGGGGGGTTAAACACTCATAAACATTATACAATCTGATAGATTTTGTTGCGGTTTGCGTGTAGGCCATTCCCTTGGCAATTATTTTATTCAAAATGACTTACAGCTCTTGTGTCTCCATTTTTGATAGAGGACGCTTCCGAGACATCCCCGATATTTCAATGGCATTACTCCTGGGGGTTTTACTTCCAGACCAACATACTTCCAAGAAGTATTAGAGATGCAAAGCGTCTCGGAATCACATAGGAATGTAACGTTGAAAAGGCCTTTTTAGCGAGCTGTGGTAAAAAGAAACAGAGAAAAAACAAGAGAAACAGGTAGTGAAACAGGAACACGTTAATGTGGAAGAAAACAATTTAGTTAAAGGTTTTACTACAAAAGATGTCCGAAATTATGACCAGAGGTAGTCGGGCATGCTTGACAGCAGTGTCGCATGCAATTCCTCACGCTTTGAAAGATTCCTGGCATCTCGGATAGCTTTCTGGCATCTACAGAAATTCGAGCCGAGAAGTCTTCCACTGACGATACGGGAGTCTCATACATTCAACTTTTCATTTGACCCCAGCAGAAGTCCATACTGATTCAGATTTAGATTGAGCAGGTGGGGAGCCTACCAATTAGTTTGAGCTCAACTAGCCCCATCCAGCAATGTTTATTTTAAAAAATACAGAACAATTATACAGTAATAAAATAAAGGTAGGTAACAAAAAGTAATTGATATAATGAAGTAGATGCATCGATCTGGCAGGCCAACGAACCGGGCCACCACTACCTATCCACCGCTGTCCACATGCTATGTTGACGTGTCTGCGAACATCATTGGTAAAATGTGGAGGAGCCCCATCGTGCTTTAGAGTGGCGAAACGAAAGAGGAACATGTGCTTTTACCAGAAATTCCGACAGAACGTGTAATAAAAATATCAAGTTGCTTTTTCTCTGCTTCTTTTAAGCCTAACTCGTAAAAAAGTCATTTTCAACATTACATTATAATATGATTCCGAGTCGTCTTTGCATCCCTAACACTTCCTAGAAGTATGTTGGTCTGGTAGCAAAACACCCAGGAGTAATGCCATTGAAATTTCGGAGATGTGTTGGAAGCGGCCTGCATCAAAAAATGGGGACCCCAATGCTGTACGTCATTTTGAATAAAATTATTACCAAGGGAATGACCTACACGCAAATCGCAACAAAATCGATTAGTTTGTCAAACTTTTATGAGCGTTCAAAATACCCTCCTCTGTTCACAGTTCAATTTTTGCTAGTTATCCGATAACAATGTTTCCGATTTTGGGCTTAAAATTTAAGTTAAAGTCTAATCTTTAGAATAATTTCAACCCCGTGCTCAAAATAAGGGTAAAAAGCAGTTGTTTGTTACTCTAAAGTATAAATCGCCCTCTATTGACAATTTTTGAACGTAACCTTTAAATTTTTTTTACAAACAAATCGTGATATAAAGAATGATTTTAGCGAAAACCGCAAACGAATCCACCCTTTTTTCCGTTTTTTATAATCGTTTGAATTTTTGCACCTTAAACTTTAATGGCCCCTAGCTCCTAGGGAAGACGTTTGCGCCCCATGGTTTCCCATTTAATAATGTTTGTCTTCATGTCTACTATCACCCCTCAAAGTTTGTCGGTCTGGTAGCGAAACACCCTGTATTTAGGGCTTAGGGAGTAGAGGGGCTAATTAAGTTACTTGAAAAAAATATTTTCTTAGTATATCGTGCAGGGTATGGTTTGAAAGCTGTCGTAAAGCTGAACTCAAAAATACATTTTTTTATTATTTAGGTAGTATATTGTCGGAGATATGGTCGAAAATGTAGTGTAAAAATATGTCTCCCCCCATCTATTTTGGAATCTAAGGAAAGTAAAATTATGAAAAAATTAGCGGTAGTAAACGCTAATTTAAGCCTTGCAGAAAAACTATAGCGATTACCCAAGGGCACATAGTTTTTGAGAAAAAGCCATTTTCCTCTTACACACAAATTTGGATTTTCGGGCATTCAGCAAATGTGTTGACGAACTTTAGAGGTACCTATCGTAGCAGAAGTATAAAAACATAGTTTCCAAACAACTCGTCGGTAATTAGCCGATATATTGACCCTGAAAAACCGGGACGGTTTGGACATACATAATGACATGGGCGGAGCACTACAATCGTAACGTAACGTACTATCGGCTTTTAAAGTCTAGATAACAGAATGTAATGATATATTTGTGTAATGTAATATCCGATAGCAGTAGAAAAGCAATAAACGACAAATTGTTAAAAATATTTCTAATTTAATTAGAATTAATTACATTTATATACTATGGGATACGCGATTTCTTTACTTTGAGTGGTGCTCTGAATACGCCTCCCGCGTCTTTAAAAGTTAATTAAAAAACTATTTTGAGAATCCTGGCATGGACCAAGGTGGCTTTGCAACTTTGCAAACCTCCTTTCGAAGCGAGTTTAGTACAATAACATGTTTAAATTTTTAACAAGCGTTTTGGTTCAGCTAAGTTTGAAAAGAAAAGATTATTACTATGCTGAATTTAGTTTTATGAAATGTCATATGAAACTTAAGTATAAACTACTTTTTTGTCAGTACCGAATTAAATTGATTAAAAAAAAGTTAAAATTTAAAAAAAGTTATACAGATTACCAATTTTTGATATTATTTAGACTTCATATCTTTTTGAAGTTTTATGGCATACCCATTCATATTTTTCTAATACATTCACAAAATAAAAGACTCTAATTTGTTTATATACACCGCTACATTGTATAGTTTTTTACAAAATCTTTTTATTCTTTTAGAAACGATTTTTTTAATGATACAGTTAATAATTATTAGGGGAAGATACGGTGTCTTTTTTTTTCAGGATAGACATATTTTACTATAAAATATTAATTAAACGTTTCTGATTTTCTCGCTTCCTGGAATAAATCATTTTGAATAAAACAAAATCCTTTTATGTCTATGCTAATAAAAAATATATCGATCGATTCACTTGAACAAATCGCTTTGAATAAAACATATATATCTTATTTCCATTATGCAAATAAAACTATACTAATCTATTATCTTAAATAAATAAATTTAAATGAAAGACTTAAATATCCTATTCTTATTATGTAAATGAAATCTACATTGATTGATTTTGATGAATTTTGAATGCATTTCAAAAGAAAAGCACAAACATTATTATTAATATGTACTATAAGGACAACGCAGAGATCGCCTTAGAAATTTTTTTAGAAGTTATTATTTTTTCTTCCTAAATTGCTAATTAAAAAAGTATGATAAAAATAACAGTGCGAAAGAAATGACATTTTGAAATATATTTTTATTTTTGCTATACGTGTGAAGAAGAAAATGAAAAAAAAATATGAATAAAGTAAAATAAATGTTTTGTTATGCAAACTGCATTAATATCTTGCGGTCTTACTTCTTAATTTTTATCTAATATTTGCTCTTCAATAACATTTTACGTTTTATTATTATTATGTATTGAATAATAAAAATGAAGTAGATAAAAAAAATAATTAAAGGAAAATATTGATTTATTAAATACATGGATAAATATATCAGAAAAACAAACTATTATAATGAAGTTTAAATTTATACATTTGTTTTCTAATTTAATGAAATAAAAGTTGGTGGGTTTAAAATCGTCATTTTCGCCGAAAAAAAGTTAACAAATAAGTCAGAGTTTAAAGTTCATTCTTGATAAATTTTGATATTTTATGTAAAATGCATTAGTAATAGTGGAATCATTTCTTTTTATTTTAAAAGCAAGATTAGTAAAGTAAAAAAAAAAAAAAAAAAAAAAAAAAAAAAAAAAAAAAAAATGTAGATATTGTTTAGCACAAGTATAGACAATAAAACAGTTGTAAGAGATTTTATACCAAATTTATATAGTGCTAAAAAAGGATATGAGATAAAGATTTGGAAGAAAAGAAGAAGAAAATTTAAAGAAACATACACTTTTTCTCTGCCATCTTTGCAAAAAGTTGGCCTTATCACTTTTTTCAATTAGTCGCATGTGGTACTATAAATGGGATTCTGGTATTTTAAAGATATGGAATTAAGTTATAAATCTTTATTAGTTTAGGATGTATACCGCCAGTCTCTTGATATAGACGTAAATAAATATTCTTAGATATCATAGAATATTTTAATCAAGGGGTGTTCAAAATCTTTCCAGAAAAATCATTTGTCAACACTATTTTCGAATAAAAATATTTTTGTATTTAATTCCAAATTTTCAGTTTTTTAAAAAGGCATTGGTAGTTTTTTGGAAAGAGTTATTTGAAGAAATACTTGATTTAAGTAGTTGTCAAGGGCGGCGCCAGGGTTTGCCCGACGGAGGGGGGGGGGGCACTGTATCCCCGACAGGGGGGGCCAAGTTAATAACATATATTAGAGGTCCCTCCGAGGGCTAAAAAACTGCGTGGGCAAAAATTTTAGGCCCAGGCCCAATCCGGTTTGTACTAAATAGATTAATGGTCCGGTCGACATAAATTTAAAAAGTCGGCCTAATTATAGCTTGACAAAAAAAAAAAAAAAAAAAAAAAAAAAAAAAAAAAAAAAAAAGGTTAAAATTTCGATCCGCCAGACTCTATTTCTACAAAACGTGAATGTTTACTTCGATATAGTTATAAAATGTTTAGACGAGGGGTTCTGATAAAAAATAGTCTTTTTAAGAAGTGTTCTAGGCGGGCAATAATTATTTATTTTCAATGAATGTCGATTTGCATGTAAATTTTTCAATTATCATTCAGTTATCGTTAATTCTTATATCATATATTGGAGACTTGAAAATCAAAAAAATGCCACACAATATAATCTTCCAAGACGAAATCGCATAATAACAATGAAAAAAAAAAAAGAGAGAGAGAGAGAGAGAGAGAGAGAGAGAGAGCTATGGTATTCACTTTGAATCAACATATTTTGCGTTTAAGGGGACTCTTCACTCACTTGAAAACACCCGCTCAGTCTTGTTAAACACAGATTATTTTCAAATTTCTCGTTTTAATTTTAAACATTTTTTTCCTTACATAGGACAGCTGAGCTTGCTCTTTAATATGGCTATGTTTCAATTTTTCGATTTCGATTGTAGTTTTTTTTAAAGATACTTTCGCTTTCGGAAACGGTTTTGAAATTGAAAGTACTTTTTTTGTGTCACATACAGGTTTTATTTCACAGGTTTTACTGTATTTAAATTTGATTGCCTAAAAATCTACTATTCTATAAAAATAATAAATTCTAAAATTTAATTATAGAATAATGGGATGTTAAACTTATAAAAATGCATACTTTTTCGTAAAAATGTTTGGACCGAGCCAAATTTCACTGACTTTTGTCGTCCCAAGTGAGGGCGATTTTCATACGGGCAGGATCGAAACCGGGACTAAAAATTTCGACTCGTGCAGCCCTAGGAAGAAGGAAGTCAGTTTCAGCTCGGTATCGAAAAAGTTAGTTAAACCATGAAATGAATTAAAACCAGGCATGGACCGGCCCCAGTGTCATAAAAGAAAATAAGCCCGGACCTGGCCAATGCAGACCTCTATCGAGGTTTATCCAGAAGCTGGAGCTCGATGAAATTTTCTTTCCTTAAACGTGAGTTATTCACTAGGAATGATATGGCAAACCACGCTCGCTAATCCACGTCAATTGATTCTGGATATGATGAGGAATCTAGCGCAGCCTATTGAGTGTTCAAAGCCAAAATAGACAATATTGCCGTTTTTTTTTCTTTTTTTTTAAGTATAAAATGTTTTGTGCAATCTTATATTAAATAGGTTCAGAGATAAAAAAAAAAAAAAAAAAAAAAAAAAAAAAAAAAAAAAAATCGAAAAAAAAAAAAACACAGCTTAAAAAACACCATCTTTATTGCGATATACACCAAAATGTCATCCATATTAACTGAATATGATGAAATTTGATAAAATTCTGTGTTTAACTTTTTGAGAAATTAGCTCTCACGGTCTCACGGCACACCTGCCAACTTTAGATTTTTAACAATTAAATAAATGTATTATAAAACAGAAAATTATTTAGAAAGGTAACTTTTTACGTGGTACTTATTTCATTTTAATTTGATTTGTAAATATGATCATTTTGATTTTTGGAAAAAAAAAAGTGATGCGTGCATTTTACGGTAATTATTAAAAATAAAGCATAACAAAACCACTCCTGAGTGATGCATGACAAATTTTACCAGCATTAATTTATTTGAAGGTCTAAAAAAGTATGAATTTGGATTAAATTTTGTGCATTAATATTTTAGGCATAGTTATATCAGAAATCATGAAGTTTCTATGAGTATTTCTATGTTTATCTTTGTACCAATTCTGCAGAAAATAAAATTTAAATTTTATCAAAAACAAATAAATAAATAAAATAAAAAACTTTCTAAATGCGTCATTTTCAATGTGCTAAAATATGCATTACCACAATTGCCAGTCTTAAACTGGAAAAAATGTGAAGGGAAGTTACCTAAAAACATTGCCATATGCGTTTTTTAAAGTTGTCCTATTTTCCGTATTTTTCATTAACCGGATCGGTCTAGATCTCGACCGGTCCGAATAATCAAAATTCTACTGTATTTATTGCTGAATGCAAAAATATAAGCAATAAACTTCTATAAACATTAGTTAAATTATTATTATCAATAAAAGTACGAATTCTGCGTATAAAGAAATTTTAAAATTAAAACACTCGGTTAAAAATATCAAATCACATATAAACGGAAATAAATAAGAAATCATTTGGACTTACCCTTATAAAAGTCTTGAAACGTTTTATATACAGTAGAGATAAATTAAAGTGGCTATTTTCATAAAAAGATGGAACTCATAAAATATTCATAACTAGTAGAAATGATAATTATAATGCAAAATTTACAATGTCATAAATTCCATTTTTTCATGATAAAATTTTTTCTTTAAAACTTCATTGTAGCATTGTTTTTACGGTTACTGTCTGATTAATTATGTGAATTTTGTTTTAAAAAAAATGCATTAAACAGATTAATAATAACTTAATTAATCTTATTTCTATATAATAAAATAAAAATACTAGATCATGAAAAAATAACTCCTTGTATCTGATGTCAATGGACAATTGATGAAAATGGAGTACTGCATCTATATAACTCTGAAATATCCTTCCTGTCTATCACAATACAGGTGTTTTTGGTAATTCCCATAACAAAATTGAGATATATAAATGTTATTTTTACAACCAATCAGCAAGAATACATCTGCTGAAGCTAAACAATATTATTCATCAATCTCTTTATTCCAATTGTCGAAAAGTTTGTTTTATATTATTTGCACATCAGAATTTGAAAACTAGTCAAAACGGAAGGTTTGTATTTCCTTTTAGTGAATCGCAGCCTTTATCTGCGATTTAAACATCCTAGACTGAAATCTAAGTAAGAATACAAGTATAAAGAAACAGCATATTTACTAAGAACAAAACTTGAAATTTCTTCATATCTTTTTTCGTTCCATAGGAACACGTTTCTATGCTAAATATTAGTTTTCTTTATTTGAATTGAATATATTTGCCGGAGTGAAATTAATTAGTCGAACTATAATTTTTGAATTATGTTATTTTATAAATACCACGTTTTATTTTTCATTATTTTATATTTTTGTCACTTTTGAGAAAATGTAATTATTATTCCATACACTCTCAAAAAACTTTTCGCCAAAAATAAAATATACAGACAATAAGTTGCCGGAACGCACATCTTATTCGAATGGATGTTTCTATTACTTGAAAAAATGTTGGTGTTTTCATTGTAGAATTTCAAAAAAATTTGAGATTCGGTTGACGAACTTTTCATTATTTTGAGAGAAAATAGAGAAATGTAAAAAAATCAGTTTTGAAAAGAAAAATCTAGTGCAAAGTGTTGCTTCTCAATAAACTGAGCGGTCTTTTGATTCAACAAAAATGCAACTTTAGATATTGGAGGATTTCAGGTAGTTTTAGCATTAGATTAGATTGATGAATTTTCTGTATTTTCGAAAAAATGTGTAAATTAAAACAGATTTTTTTAGCTGTAGTAGTAATAATAAAAACAATAGGAAAAACATCTTCAATTTCCATTTTGTTTTAGAGTGTATATTGATCGAATGCAGAAAGTGCGATGTTTCAAACTTTGATAAGATACAAAATTTAAATCTGAAACAAAAACTTAAATGCACAATTCCCAAATTAAAAACAAAAGATAAATGTAAATGAAGTGAAAATTTGTAAAATAGTTGGAAATCTAAAAGTGCATTATTTTAATATCAGCGAAAAGCGACCCGCAATTAAAAATAGATCCAAAATTTCTCGCTCCGAGTCCGTCGTGTCAATATCGAAATATCCCTGTGATTTGAAGAGGCTTTTCTATTATTTTTAGCAATTTCTGCCTTCTGATTGGACATTTTTCGAAAATTTTGAGCTTTGATTTTTGTTTCTTACGTATATTTAGATAAAACGGTTTTATAAATTCCGTTTCTAATACGAAAAGGTACTAAGCAGCATAGCTGCCATAACACCCATGTAAATTTACGAATATATTGCTTTAGCTATGAGTATTTCAGGTAATTGGTGATTTTTATGTATTTTTTGTGGGAGGGAAGGAGTAGAAATAGCAAAAGTAAAGTGCATGAAAGAAAATTTAAAGCAAATTTTTCTGTTTTAATGGAATATAATCAAGGGAAAAAATAGTTGAATTCACGGATTATTTTGCGAGCATAGAGTCCTCCGCGGCTTGGGTTATACCAGATCTGAACTAATTAATCCTATAGCCATTCAACCTGAACCAGTTTTTAAAAAGTAAATGACCCGAACTCGACAAACTTCGACTTAAAAGTATTCAATTCGAACCTAATCCCAACTCGAAATGCAAGAGAAAATTGAAAAAGAAAATTCCAACTTGTAAAGCAATAAGGGAAAAATAGTCTAGAATAATACCGCCAATATCAATTATATATTTTATTAGAAAAATTACTGTATCTATATATGCACTCATTCACATTCAAATAGTATAATTTTATATTTTAAAATATATTTTGGCAATACTTTTGAGAAATGATGTAGAATCGAACCCATACGCTAAAACAATTAAAATTAACCCGACTCGAAAATAGAAGTCAATCCGAACCTCTCCGAAAAAATATTAACTTTAGCCAGATCCGACTCAAATCGCCAGTCGAGTTGGGTTTAATTTCCCAAGGTGATGCAGGATTCTACCCGAAACGCAATCTGAGCTCGACATCTCCACATCTCGATCTGAACCGGAAGTATTTCAACCTCAACTGGACCCCATCCGTAAGACCCAAAGACCGTAACTGATGAAAAAAATTATCCATACTGTAATGCAATTATGTAAAAATATATCTACAACTATATCTCCAGTATCAGTTTAAACTTTTAAGTAAAAAATCAATATATAAATTCATTAACATTCAATGTATAATTTTTCAACTTAAAATAAATTTCGTAAAATCTTTTGAGAGATCGATCTTGAATCAAAAACCATAAATGTCAACATCCAACCCGAACCTGAAACAATTCAAGTTATCCCAACTGGAATCCGACCCACAACGACAAAAGATTAGACTCAACCCGATACGATCCAGATTGCGAGTCGTATCAGGTTCAGTTTGCCTGACCCGATGCAGCATTCTACTTGGCATCCAAGATAGCCCCGACAAAACTTTAGTATAAATTTTATCCTTTTTGTTAAAAAATATACATGTACAGCGTTATTTATGTATAATCCTGTGTAGGCATAAATTTTTGTTTTAAGAAATTAGTTTTTTTTTTTTTTTTTTTTTTTTGAACGATCGGGTTTATTTGAACTCAGTCTGCAAGAATCAAAATTCAGTTAGAAACCGACTCGTACCCAAAAGAACTAGTTTAGTCAATTTGAGTTTAATTTAAAAGAAAAAAAAACTTTATATATTGACCCAATTTGATAGGGACGAATTTCAAAAGTCAAAATATTTTCCCCGACGACATCGAATTTTGACCCCGATGGGGGGGCCAGGTATGCCCGACGGGGGGCATATGCCCCCCCCATTCCTCCCTCTGGCGCCGCCCTTGGTAGTTGATGATATATGTGTATATATATATATATATATATATGGATAAAAAGGCCAAATTCACAGCCATGATCTTATTATTATTATTATTCTTGTCTTCAAATTTCTTTCTAATAAAATACTGAGAAACAATTCAAAAATGGACATGTGGTTTAAATCTCGACAATGAGGAAATATCTCAATTTTCCTTTATTATTTACTTATACAGGGTGTCCGAAAAGTCTGGAAACGGTCGAATAACTCGAGAAATATGTATCAGATTGAAAAACAAAAATATACGTATTAAATATTTTTAAATAAGCTACTCAGTGATACTAAAATTGATCCCCGCAGCCGACCCCTGGTGATCAAAGCAGGTCCAACTTTGAAATCTTAAATTATAACCCTCATTTTTTATTACAGATTCGGAATCTACAAAAAAAAAAAAAAAAAAAAAAAAAAAAAAAAAAAAAAAAAAACGTAACTTTTGTATTTAATGTTTATTTCAGATCCTGCTTGATCACGGTGTAATCGGGCATATTCGACAGATACATATTTCGGTTTTCCCAACCGTCTTTCGCCTTCTCGAAGACTGATTCGCTAGAACTTTTGACGTCAAAGTCCCCGTTTTTTGCAGGAATACCGTTTCTCGAAAACCGCGAGTGGCGATTATTTCGATGGTGCTATAGTCTTTTATATGATTTTCTCTACAAAAAGTCATTGAAATATATTATATTAGTTTTCTATTCCAATTTTTATTTTGTCCTGACAAACATTTCTAACTAAAAACTTGCGTATTTGGAACTTTTAACGTATAAATAAGCACCTCCCCTCCTGAATTGAAACGGGATTATCTTCATTATTTGGAGGCGGATTTTGTGTATATTATGCGTTTCAATGGATTCTGCTGTTTTTTAAAAAAATCATCTAATACGGCTGATAAGGGTGTATTTTTTTATTATTACTATCGAAAAATATAAGACAAAATATTAAAAAATAAAATATGAAATCTTTTTATGCTGGCTGTGCAACGAATGAAGGAGTATCGTAAATTCAATGTACTTATGGCCCCGTTATTTTCTCAGTGAAATATCAGTATTATTTTTTAATAAAATAAATAAAGCTACTTCAAACACTCATATTTTTTTTTCCTTTTTTAACCAGTGATTTTCAACAAAGAAATTTTCCTGTTCAAGAAATTCCAGAATACGTACGAACCCTTAAATTTCAAGTGGGGATGGGATGTCCTGATTGATTAATTGCTGCAACTTCAAAATAACAAGTAGGCCAGAAAATTTTTCAATAGTTCTTAGAGATATATCATAATTTTTAGTAAATTAATGTATTCTTTTGCGTTTTAAATTGTTTTTCATAAATTTAGCCGCTTTACTGATCAATATTTTAGCAAAAGCTTTCAAATAATATCCATTTGTTTCATATCTTTTACAGAATTTTTAATCTTTTATCACCGGTATTTCGAAACAGAAACTTTTGCCAAATTGAATCAGAATAATATTCGGATTAAATAGCGCGAAATTTACTAGTGAGGATAATAAATTATGAATGGAATATCGTTGCCCGTACTTGATATAGGCAGATCACAGTGGCGCAGCCAGAATTCGATTCTAGGTGGGTGGGGATGGGGGGGGGGGGGGTTTAGTTTCTGATAAAGATGTTTGCCGGTTATTTGAATCATCGGTTAATAGAATCAGTACTAATTAGAATATTCAAAGTATAATACTTAAACTCAAAGACCATCTCTGTGGCAAGAAGTCATCATTCTTTCAGCATAATACGTCTCAGAAAAGGGATTTATTTCAAATAACCAATTTTTACTTAACTAATCCATGTACCGTAATTTTGGGTGTATAAGCCGCGGATCAGACAATTCTTTTTGGACCCAGAAAACTTATTTAGTGATTGAAGACAAATATTTACGGCGATCTAACTAGTTATATTTGTTTCTTAAAAAATTCTGGGTCGAAAAAGAATTGTTTGATCTGCGGCTTATACACCCGAAATTACGGTAATATGCGCTTTCACAGTTTTACGTAGAATTTTTGCCATTTAATTGAATCACTTTATTAAATAAAATCTGATTCAATAAATCGGCGGAATCCGAGGTATGCCACAACGTTTAAATATTAAGTTTGGTTTTAATTCATATAAGCGGCAATTATAGCGATCTTTCTTAGCTCTGGGAGGGATTTTAACCCCAAAACCACCCCCTTGGCTGCGCCACTGGCAGATCATGATGGGCTAAAGCACGTTGCTCTTATGAGCAGGGAAACGATTAATCAATAGAAAACAAATGGTATTTTAATCTTTTTAATCTAAAATGTATTTTAATTCCTTAGTACTTTCCGGACTTGTGGGTGCATATATGCATCATCAAAAGGTGATCGCACCATTTTTTTTAAATATTTAATACTTTTTTTTTCAATTTATGTATTTTGCGAATTATTCGACCATTTTCCGATTTTTCGTTCAGTCTGTATTTTGTCATATTTGTTATTTTATCGCTATAATGAATCAATAAGTAATTTTCTACACTAATGTCCTGTTATAAAAACAAATAGGTCGTCTACGTCAACAAAAAATCATTCCGTCTAAAGTTTTCCGAGACCGCATCACTTTTTTTTTTTTTTTTTTTTTAAATGCCCCGTGTTTTTTAACAGTTTCTTTTAATTGTTAATTACCAACACATATTCTAATAATAATAATAAAATCAGCTAATAATATTTATTTATTAATGGTGTCAAAAATAAATTACACATGCACCTTTTGATGATGCAAATATGCACTTGTAGTAAGAAATTAAAATATATTTTAGATTAAATGTTCAAAATACCAATTTTTTCTATTGATTAATCGTTTCCCTGATTTGGACGTATCTCATAAGAGAAAAGTATTTTTGCCAATCATGATCTGCGCCTATCATGTACGGGCATCCATATTCCATACATAATTTATTATTCTCATCAGTAAAGTTTGCGCTATTTAATCCGAACATTATTCTGATTCAATTTGGCAAAAATTTCTGTTTCGAAATACCGGTGATAAAAGATTAAAAATTCTGTAAAATACATGAAAAAATGGGAATTATTTGTAAGCTTTTGCAAAAATATTGATCAGTAAAGTGGTTAAATTTATGAAAAACAATTTAAAATTTAAAAGAATATAATAATTTATTAAACATTATGATATATCGCTAAGAACTATTGAAAAAATTTCTGGCCTACTTGTTATTTTGAAGTTGCAGCAATTAATCAATCAGGAAAACCTTTAATCCCACGCCCCACCTGAAATTTAAAGGTTCGTACGTTTTCTGGAGTTTCTAAAAAAGGAAAATTTCCTCGTTGAAAATCACTGGTTAAAAAAGGAAAAAATACGAGTGTTTGAAGTAGCTTTATTTATTTTATAAAAAAAAATACTGATAATACACTTGGAAAAAAACGGGACCTATAAGTACCCTGAATTTACGATACTCCTTCATTCGTTGCACAGCCAGCATAAAAAGATTTCATTGTTTATTTTTTAATATTTTGTCTTACATTTTCCTATAGTAATAATTTATAAAAATACACCCTTATCAGCCGTATTAGATGGTTTTTTTAGAACAGCAGAATCCATTGAAACGCATAGTATCCACACATCTTGCCTCCAAATAATGAAGATTATCGTTTTTCAATTCAGGATGGGAGGTGCTTATTTATACGTTAAAAGTTCGAAATACGCAAGTTTTTAGTTAGAAATGTTTGTCAGGATAAAATAAAAATCGGAATAGAAAACTAATATAATATATTTCAAAGACTTTTTGTAGAGAAAATCATATAAAAGAATATAGCACCATCGAAATAATCTCTACTCGCGGTTTTCGAGAAACGGTATTTCTGCAAAAGACGGGGAATTCGACGTCAAAAGTTCTGGCCAATCAGTCTTCGAGAAGGCGAAACACGATTGGGAAAACCGAAATATGTATCTGTCGAATATGCCCGATTACACCGTGATCAAGAAGGATTTGAAATAAACTTAAATACAAAAGTTACGTATTTTTGTCTGTTGATTCCGAATCTGCAGTAAAAGTATGGAGGTTATAATTTAAGATTTCAAAGTTGGATCCCCTTTGACCCCCTTTGCGTTCGGTTGCGGGGGTCAATTTTAGTATCACTGAGTAGCTTATTTAAAAATATTTAATACGTATATTTTTGTTTTTCAATCTGATATATATTTCTTGAGTTATTCGACCGTTTCCAGACTTTTCGGACACCCTGTATATATATGTATATATATTATTGTTATTATTAATATTATTATATTTCTCGCTGAATGCATTAAATACTATGAAGATGTCGTTAAAATTTTCTATTAAGATGCATTTTTCAATTTACGTATTTAATGGTTAATTTTGTTTGAAGAAACTTGTTATCATGCTAATAAAATTATGAATTTATATGTATCAAATTTACTAATGCGAATGAAACTGTATTCCACGTTTTAGAAACAATGTATGTTAAATTTAATACCATTTATTTATTTTACATGCCACAGTGGTGGGTACCTTCGAAGGCAAAAGAATCAGAAGAATTTCGCAAACGAAACAAAAGACTTATTGTTACTCGTCAAGATGTATTAGTTCCTTTCCCAGATTTAACAAAGGCATTTGAAGTGCCCACAGAGACACCATCAGCATCTCAAAAACCTAGAAGAAAAGGTAATTAAGAATTGCTCTCATTTCCATACACATAAAAAGCTATAAAAATATATACAGGGTGTTTCAGCGAAGTGCGGACAAATTGTAAGGGGTGATAGAAGGCATGATGACAAACATTAGGACATAGGAAACCATGGGGCGCAAACGTCTTCTGTAGGAGCCAGGGGGCATCAAAGTTTAGCGTCCAAAAGATCAAGCAATGATAAAACACGGAAAAAAAGGTCGATCCATTTCCAGTTTTCGCTGTAAACTTTGTTTCTATCGAAAATTTGTCCAAAAAAATTTTTAAAGGGAACTGTCAAAAAATGACGGTAGAGGGCGCTGTAGACTTTGGAGTACGAACAACTACGTTTTACTGATTTCTTTTTTATTCTGTTAACAGTTTTTTAAAGATTGGACCTTAACTTAAATTTTGAGTACAAAATTGGAATCAACCCAAACGGTTAAGATGTGCAAATTGAGCTGTGAACAAGGGGGGGGGGGGGTAAAACGCTCATAATCAATGAGCAAAGTAAACGATTTTGTTGCGGTTTGAGTGCAGGTCATTCCCTTAGTAATTGATTTATTCAAAATGACGTACAGTTTTGGTGCCCTCATGTTTAGATACAAAGCGCCGCCGATACTTTTCCGACATTTCATCGACATTATCCCTGGGTGTTTTATTAACAGACCAGCATACTTGCAGGAAGTGTTAGGGATGTAAAAACTACTTGTAATCGCATGGGAATGTAATGTTGGAATTGCTTTGTTTGCGAGTTATGGTTAAAAGAAACAGAAAAAATGGCAACAGAAAGAAGCAGAAAATCAGCAAAAGGTGAATATGATACAAAACATTTTATTGTAAGGTTTTACTGCAAAAGGCGATTGCAAAACGTTCGTCAAACTTTGGAGTAATGAACAACCAGTATTTTTTGACGGGATATTTGTAGTTATGTGGAATGTTTAGCAAAGTTTGAACATTCACTTAAATGTTTATCTCAAAATCGGAATCGTCCAGAATGAATAAGTAGCGAAATTTCACGTATGTATTGAATTGCTTTTTTTGCACTTAGGTGGTACGGGCAGCACAAAACTCAAAGAAATGACACGAACAGGATTAGAATACATTTATTATTCTAAGTACAGCTAAAACAAGGCATAAACAACTTAAAGAGACGTTATCATCAAAGTAAGTGCTCAAAATTCCGATCCCCAGCCGTGATGCAAGCCTCACATCTCCGGCGCATTGAATTTCTCATCTTTTTGAAAATATCGGGCTTCTCCCTCACTTCTCCAGCAGCTACCACTATGCGCGCAACAAGTTCCTCTTCACTGTCAACGGGAGTTTCGTAGATCAGAGACTTCATGTACCCCCATACGTAGAAATCGAGGCAAGTGAGTCAAGCGATCGAGCGGGCCAATTCACTGGACCACCCCGCCCGATCCACCTTTGCCCATACGTTGCATTCAAGTGCAGACGTACGTCATTGCTGTAATTGGCGGAGCCACCATCGTCGCCCACCACCATCGAACGCCTCGAACGCCACCATCGAACGCCTGGCAGCGGGAACGTGGGCATCGACCAACAACTGCGGCAATACTCGCTGCGAGAAGATCAGATATTCAGGACCACGCAGACGATTCGGCAACAGGTATGGTCCCACCAGATGATCTCCTATGACGCCAGCCCACACATTTACTGCAAACCGTACCTGGGCTGCACGGATTCTGGTTGAATGTGGATTCTCTCTCGACCACGTATGGCTGTTGTGCAAATTGCACACTCCCTCCCGCGTGAAGCTCGCCTCATCAGTGAACAGAATGCTGCGTGGAAAACAACGATTTACAGTGCGCATCTGTACGTACCACCGTGCAAAAGCCAATCTTCCATCAAAATCTTCTCTTTTCAGTAACTGCACTTGCTGGATATGATAAAGGTGCATGTCATTGCTATTCAGAGTCCGCCAGACGCTCGTATGTGAAATACCGACATGAGTAGCAATTCCGCGCGTACTCATACTGGGATTGTTCTCTACCACCTCCAGCACAGCCTCCTCGTTGTTTGTTGTTCTGACTGTTCACGAGGGTTCCTGTGTATCCCCGATGAAAGATCCCTTGTCGGACAATCGCTGGTGCAAGCGCGCAAAGTAGGCGTGACCGGGAGTTTGCCTCCTAGGATAACGATGGGCGTACAAGCGTTGTGCGGCTCTCCCATTGCAATTAGCAGCCCCGTTTGCCAAATGCATATCAGCTAACTCGGCGTTCGTGAACCGTTCCATTCTACTACCTCTCAGTCGGAAGGCGAAATGAAGCTTCCCATCAAGCGAGGCAGCAACAACTGAGTGTGCGCAGGCAACGTCGTTTGATGTCTCCGTTTACGTAGATACATCTGGTATCGCGTACACTAACTAAATACTTCCGAGAATGTTTTGCTGAACTTAGAGTAATACTACATGTATTTTTATCCTGTTCGTGTCATTTCTTTGGGTTTTGTGCTGCCCGTACCACCTAAGTGTAAAAAAAACGCAATTCAATACATACGTGAAATTTCGCTGTTTACTCATTCTGGACGATTCCGATTTTGAGATAAACATTTAAGTGAATGTTCAAGCTTTGTTAACCATTGTACGTCATTTTGAATAAATCAATTACTAAAGGAATGACCTGCACTCAAACTGCAACAAAATCGATCACTTTGCTCATTGATTATGCGTGTTTTAAACCCCCCCCCCTTGTTCACAGCTCAATTTGCACATCTTAACCGTTTGGGATGATTCCAATTTTGTACTCAAAATTTAAGTTAAGGTCCAATCTTTAGAAAACTGTTAACAGAATAAAAAAGAAATCAGTAAAACGTAGTTGTTCGTACTCCAAAGTCTACAGCGCCCTCTACCGTCATTTTTTGACAGTTCCCTTTAAAAATTTTTTTGGACAAACTTTCGATAGAAACAAAGTTTACAGCGAAAACTGGAAATGAATCGACCTTTTTTTCCGTGTTTTATCATTGCTTGATCTTTTGGACGCTAAACTTTGATGCCCCCTGGCTCCTATAGAAGACGTTTGCGCCCCATGGTTTCCTATATCCTAATGTTTGTCATCATGCCTTCTATCACCCCTTACAATTTGTCGGCACTTCGCTGAAACACCCTGTAGAATCATTTATTATATCTTGTAGGGAGTAAATTTTTTATACTGGGTGCTTTAAATTTGTCCATTTCAAAAATTACATAAACAACAGTAAAAGAAATCTGTATAATTTTTCCTCTGGTTTTTCACATATACTGTAATGCGAAAGGTGGTTTCCCGGGCCGGTCATTTCTGTCATCCCCCAGCAACGGGAATGAGCAACTTGCAAACGATCTTTATTTTGTCAGGCTTAAAATAGATTCGAAATGTATTATATCTTATTTTTACAAAAAATAAATTAAATAAGAACATGGGAAATTTGATATAGATTGTCGCAGGGAAAATTGATGGTATAAATTTTAGAGATACGTAGAAAAATTTTAAAGTAAAGTAACGTAGATGTAATAAACGTAGGTGTACAGTCAGTTCCTAACCGAAATGCAGCCTTTCCAATGATTTTCTATTCTGTGTATTTGATTATTATCCAAGGGTTCCTTGTAACAAAGTTTACTCACAGTGTATAGTGCTTTGAAGCTATTGAGGTGGAGGAGACGGCAGTGATGGAAATCAGCGTCCTACTGCATCCCACACTTATTTCGTTGTATTTGAACCAACACGTCCTATAATATCCATATCTTATAAAAGGAGTTATTTGAATCCGATTCATATGCTACTCGTCGAATCGCTAGATTTCTGAGCACTTTCACTCAGCGGCCGAATTCCCCTCAGTAATGTTAAGTTTAATGGCGTTTTATGCATTCTTATATTCGAAATATCTCCTCAGGCTATTAATATTTTAAAGTTTTTTTTCAGTGTTCTCTTCTTAAAGTAAGTCACTTTTTTCTTAGTTGTCAAAATATTTCCAGAATTTATGTTCAATTTAATATTTTATATTTTAAAAACTCACGAACTGGAAGTAAAATTTTAACTTTTCATATAAAATTAAGCACATATTTTTGAAATATTTTGAAAACTAAGAAAAAGGAGATCCTTTAAGAAGAGAACACTGAAAAAAAGTAAAAAATATTAATTTCCCGAGGAAAAAGTTTAAATATAAAAATGCAACAAACGGCTACAGACCTAACATTACCGAGGGGAATTCGACCGCTGAGTGACTAGCACACTTTAATCAGTCATTAGTGCGGCGCGATGTGCGCGCGATCATCCAATGTGAGACAATTTAACAATTGTCACGAGCTAATTAATTTTACTCAAGTTGCTAATTACATGTACGTCGGAACGTCCATTCAATTTGATACCTGTCCGTACTACAGTCGTATTACCTTTATTTAGATTCTTTTCATGTGTTTGACCTTGATACAAAGATTTCAGAGCACTTTTTATTTTGTCTCTATCTTAAAAAGTAGCTGAGAAATAGCACTTTGTATTTCTAGTGAGGCTAACATTTTGAATCGGTCTGATTTTTGCCATGTCCATACGTGTAGTTATGAACGGATTTCGATGTAACTTGGTGTGTACATAGTATATACCGATGTTTGAACCGATTTCGTAGGCCAGTTTCATCCGCCATCTTGTTTAAAATAGCGGCCATTTAATTTTTTTTAATTTAAAATTAGGTACACAAAATTAGAAGTTAAAAAAGATTTTTCTTCTATGTGTTTTAGCTTGATACAAAGACTCCAGAACATTTTTTGTTTCGACTGTTACTTAAAAAATGGCTGAGTTATAGCACTTTGAATTTCTAGTGTGGCTGACATTTTGAAATGACCTGATTTTTGTCACGTGATAACACGTGTATCAATAACCGATTTGGATGTAGCTTGGTGTGTACATTGTACATACAGATGTTTCGATCGAGTTCGTTGACCAACTTGATCAACCACTTTGTTTTAAAATGGAGGCCATATGAACTTTTTTTAAATTTAAAATTTAAAATGAGGTACAAAAAAATTATATATTGAAAAAGACTATTTTCTTATGCGTTCGATCTTGATAAATCAATTCGGAGCATTTTTCGTTTTGTCTATATCTTAAACAATGGCTAAGTTGTAGCACTTGGAATTTCTAGTGTGGCTGACATTTCGAAATGATCTGATTTTTGTCACGCGTGGATATAACTTAGTCTAACAAGTATAATAATGTCTTGACCGAGTTCATTTGTCAACTTCATCCGCCATCTTGTCTCAATATGGCGGCATTTAAAATTGTCAAAAATCTTTTAAATTTATGATAATGTAAGGAAAAAAAATATGAAAGCTACCTCTTCCTTCCAGTACTGGCCGGAAGGACTTGCAAAAAGTAAAAATGTACCTATTGCAGCCGACGCGTCCGGAGCAAATTACTTCCGGAAAATTTTGGCATATTTTCACCAATCATGACCCCCAGACCCCAAAACCACCCTCCGTTCGAATTTTGATATATACATCCATATATCCATATGTAAAAATTTATATATACAACCCTTGGCAAAAAGTTTTCAATCGGTGTTATCAAGTTTATGATTTTTGCATTTCGAAGCATATATTTTGCGAGTCATGAGCATAGAGGCGTTTTACCATATGGCAAATAAAAGAACACGTATTAAAATATAAATGAAAAGTGAATTCAGTATAACAATCATATAATTTATAATTATATTGCATGCGAAAAAGTTTCCTCGTGAAAAAAAATATCCGATCAAGTCGGAAGTTGGAAAATAGTAGTCGATTACTGAGGAAACATGTTTGAAATTTGCATATTGAAAACAGATAGAAGTGCCTGAGCATGCGTAAACTATCTGGATCCTATTTAAAAGAAGAAATCTCCCAGCTGCAAGATCAAAAGCAGCTCTGAAGTTCTGGACAATGGCTCGTGTGAATAAACTGACTTGCGATTTAAAAATACGCATGATTAAATTGTTGCAAGAGGGAAATTCACAAAGGAAAGTAGCTGTTTTATTAAACTTTGCTCAAAGTGTGGTATGCGATATTCGGAAAAAATATAAGTTGACTAACAGCATGGAAAATTTACCTCGATGTGGACGTCCACAAATGAAAACGCCTAAGGAGGACAGAAAACTTAAGGAAATAGCGAAAAGAAAGTGGCGAGTAACTTCAAAACAACTCAATGCCGAATGGTCTAAGTATAACGTAAAGGTATGTAATCGCACTGAACGTAATTCTCTAAACGCAGCAAAATTTAAATTTTTTAAAGCTAAAACGAAACCTTACTTGAAAAAGAAGCATAGAAAAGAACGCTTGCAATGGTGTAAAAAACATGTACACTGACCAATTGATAATGGAATAAAGTTATTTTTAGTGATGAATCTCGCATATCTCTCGGAACAGGTGATGACTGTGGGAGGGTATTTGTTCGGAGAAGAGTTGGTGAGAAGTTGAATGATAAATGTGTCAATACGAGGACAAAATTTTCACTTCATTTACAGTTTGGAGCTGTATGACATCACATGGCGTCGGTAGTTTGTGTATTGGGTTACGTACAGTAAACTGTGAAGTTTACATCGACATTTTAGACTATTTTCTGATTCCTAGCATCGATCAATGGTCGAGGATCAAAATGACTTCTTCTTTCAAAATGACAACGCAGCTCCCCAACGAACCAAATCAGTGAAGAAATTTCTACAAAATGTAGGTAACATACCAATTAAAACCATGACTTGGCCACCCAATAGTCCGGATCTTAATCCCATCGAAAATCTGAGGAATATATTAAAAAGAACAATCGATTTTCGATGAATCACAGATGCCATAGAACTACGTAACGCTATAAAGGGATGCTGGTGTGAAGTTGCTCTCAATGAGTGCAAAAATATTATTGAGTCCATCCACTAAGAAATTCGGCTGTCATCCGAAATAAGAGTGGATTTACGAAATATTGATTACAGTGATCGGTTATTTTTTTCCAAATCGAAGCATGATCGGATAATTTTTTCTTTGGAGCTTAAATTTCAATCACAATTTTTCTGTTTATAAATTGATGTATAATGTTTTATCTTTATTGCATATTGTAGTTCATTACATGTAATACAAATATATTATCGCTAATATTCGTTTCATTTTTATGCAGTGAGAATAAATAAACTTTTCTTACAAGAGATATGAGTGTTGATGAAATGGTCGGAAACTTTGTGCTAAGGGTTGTATATATATAAATGTATATATATCTGATATTTGTCATGTTGTATCTATCGTATTTATGATTCGATTTGAATGAAACTTGGTGTGTACTAGTGCTCTCGATTATACGTTTATACGCATATACGTATAATACGTATTATACGAAATACGGATCAACTATACGTATAATACGGCATCGGCGGTTATACGTATTGCGCAAAACAACATATACGGTACATCGTATATACGGATCTTATCCAAGCGGTTAAACGTATAAACGTTTAAACGTTTTTCATTCAAGATTTGAAATTTGATGTTTCAATGCTTTTCTGCGGATTACAGACATTGAGAAATATCCGGTTGAGTATCCCCATCGCGATTCTCTGTTTAAAAAACTACGATGCGTTTACTTAACTACTACTTGTTATGCAGGTACCTAAAAAATCTGAATACGTTTCTCAGTTTAAATTTTGGTTTCTTTCCCAAAAAACTAAGTTATTTATTATAAATTGTCTTACATTAGTTGTGGATAGAATCAAACTAATCTTTGGAAGAGCTGTGGCTCAGTACTTAGTTTTTTTATATTTTCTTGTATCTTAACAAGAAGAAAGTAATGGATTCGAGAAATCTTTCGACTGGTTTACACTTTTTAAGGGTAAGATAGTCCGAAAAATATGTTTTTACAAAATATCTGTCTGTGACTTTGTCTATATGTGGCATGAATTTTGTTCCACCAGTTGCACAGAATGAGTTTACAGCAATATCATCATAACATAGCAGGCAGTAGGCTCTGTCATTCTTTTTCTCAGCGTACCGCCACACCCAGCTTTTTCTATTCATTTCTAATTGTAATCTAAGCAAGGGCGGATCCAGCCCAACCTCCAGGGGGGGGTCACAACTTTTGACAGATGATTTAATGAAACAATTTTAAAATATAGTAAATCTTGTGAAAACGGAATTACGATAAAAAGTAGCGAATTTCGCCGATCGGGCATGAAAAAAAATCGCGAATTTTGTCGATTAGGCACGGAAAAATCACGAATTTTGTCGATCGACACGAAAAATCAATGATTTCATTTATCAGGCAAGGAAAAAAAATCTAATTTTTTTTTTATAATACTTGAAAAAATTGCAAATTTTGTTCATAGGTTGCGGAAAAGCCGCCTGTTTTGTCTGTTTACCGTGCAAAAAAAACGCGAATTTCGTTGACCGGGCGCAGAAAAATCGAAAATATCGTCAACTGGAGATTGGAAAATCACGAGTTTTGTCTATGGACTTTCGAAAAATCTCGAATTTTGTCTGTATCAGAAAAATCGCAAAATTTGTCGATCGAGCACGAAAAAATCGCGAATTTTGTTGATCTGGAACGAAAAATTTCGGCAATAGGGCACGGAAACCCCCCAATTTCGTCGATCGCTTCGTAAAAAGCGCAAATTTATTCGATCGAGAACGGAAAAATCGCGAATTTTGTTGATTGGGAATTAAAAAATCTCGAATTTCGAGTTGATATGGAACGCAAAAATTGCCAATTTTGTGAATCGGGAAAGAAATCATGACGAATGTAGTCGATTGTCTTCGTAAAAAAAGAGCGATTCAGGCGATTGGGTACGGAAAACTCGCGAATTTTGTCGATTTCGAACGAAAAATCGCTAATTTCATTGATAGAGCAAGGAAAAATCGAAGATTTTGTCAATGATGCGCCGAAAAATCGAATTTTTTTTTGAGCGGCTGCAGAACAATAGCGAGTTTTATCAGTTTATCGCGAGAAAAAAAATCACAGATCTCATCAATTTACGGCGGTGAAAAATGCAGATTTCATCAGTCAGTTAAGAATCACGAATTTTATTGCTCGGTACGGAAAAATGCGTATTTCAGGGACAAGAACGGAAAAAGGCGCGAATCTCGTCTATTGGGCACGGAAAAATCCCGAATATGGTCGATCACTTTCGTAAAAAGCGTGAATTAAGTCGATCGGGAACGAAAAGATCATTTTTGGTAGGGCACGAAAAAATTGCGAATTTTGTCGATCGGAGACGAAAATGTCGCAAACATGGTCGATCAGTTTCGTAAAAAGCGCAAATAGAGTCGATCGGGAATGAAAAAATTTGCGAATTACGTTGATATGGCGAGCAAAAATTGACAATTCCATCGATCAGGAAAGAAATTATCACGAATATGGTCGATCGACTTCGTAAAAAGGACGAATTCGGGCGATCGAGTATAATAAACCCGCGAATTTTGTCGATTCGGAACGAAAAAAACGCTAACTTTGTTGATAGGGCTCGGAAAAACCGCAAATTTTGTCGATGAAGCGCGGAAAAATAAAAAAAATCTTTGAGCGGCTGCAGAACAATCGTGAGTTTTTTCAGTTTATCGCGAGAAAAAAATTGCGGATTTTATCAATTTACTGCGGGAAAAAAATGCAGATTTCGTCAGTCAATTAAGAAACGCATATTTCATAGTTCGTGCGCAGAAAAATTCATATTTCATCGAACAAGAACGGGGAAATGAGCTAATTTCGTGGATTGGGCACGGAAAAATCGTGAATTTTGTCAATCAAGTGAAGAAAAATCGCAAATTTCGCAGACCATTCGTGGAAAAATCTCAAATTTCGTTGATCGCACCCAAAAAAATCGTGAATTTCGTCGATTAGGCATGGAAAAATTGTGAATTTTGTGATTCGGCTTAGCAAAAATCGCGAATTTCACCGATCGGGTGCGGAAAAATTGTGAATTATGTCGACCAGGCTCGGAAAATTTGCGAATTTCCTCGATCAGTTTCGAAAAAAGCGCAAATTCTTTCGAGTAGACGTTATTTTGCGTTCCTGTTTTAGCACTTTTTACTTACATTGTACATCCCTCTTTGAAGAGCTCCAGGGGGGGGTCATGACCCCCATGACCCCCCCCTTGAATCCGCCACTGAATCTAAGCAGAACTGTGTCTATAAATGCTCGTTCTTCTACTCTACGAGATACTTATACTAAGTGTCTGCGTCACGTGACACAATGGTTTTATTTTTCACCATATGTAAATTGTCTTACCGCGGAGGAATTTTAAAATAATTTGCATATTTGGTAATTTTTATTAGTTTCTTTTTTAAATAATTTAATTATTTTGTCCTCCCAGAATATTTTATGACTTATTTAATGAAAATTAGAAGAAACATAATTAAACATTGAGTATGTTTAGAGTAACTTACCGGTCACTTACCGAAGTGACCAATGTTACCAACCGATTGTAGGGTAGTATGAAATGAAAATCAAGGCGAATTGTGACGTCAGCTACAGTTCAACAGGATAGTTTTCATTGGTGCCACATTTCGGTTTCGTACTGCCCTACAATCGATAGGTACAGTGGCGTAGCTAAGGGGGGGGGCGTCCGCCCCGGGCGCCGAGGCCTAGGGGCGCCAAATTGAGAGAAATTGTTATATATCTATATTGGGGTGGGGGCGCAAAATTTCTTGCTGGCCCCGGGCGCCAAAAAACATAGCTACGCCACTGGATAGGTAACACGGGTCACTTCGGTAAATTGCACTGAACATGTATGTTGATTAAAATATTTATAAAGGGAAATACCAAGATCTTGGTTGGAATCCAGATAGTAGATATTTCACTGTTAGTGAAGCGAGATTAGCCAATCAGGAGTCTGATCTTTTGTGAACTTTTTGCAAACCGTTTTAAAAAATATACGCTTTTCATTGCTTGATCTCGTATGTATAAGACATACTATCAGGGCCGTAGCTAGAAGTGAACCATAGGGGGGGGGGGGGGGCTCGAAAGAATGTAGGGGGGGCTCATTTTTTTTTCTCTTTCTGACGCAGAAAGATAAATTAATAACTATTCACATTGTAGGTATTATGTTTCTAATTAAACTGTTGTACTAACTTCATTTTATGCTAAGAAAAGTATAGGATGATGAAAATTTTGATTGTATAACTGGTGCAAAATGAAACATTATGTTAACTTCATATGTACATATAAAATGAGGGAGTGTTGACACACTTATTTTAGATACAATTTAGTAACTCTGCAAAACTGTGAAAGGGTCTCAAAACTAAATTAGATTTTTGAACAGAATTTCATATGAATTTTTGGAACAGAAATTAATTGAGTGACCTTGGAATCTTTTCCAGGGGGGGGGGGACTCAAAATATTCTAGGGGGGGGGGGCTGAGCCGCCCATAGCGCCCTCTTAGCTACGGGCCTGCATACTATGCGGATTTCTGTCGTAACGCTACCGATTTCCAAATTATTCTCCATTCAGCGACATAAGACTGGTGAAGTCCGCTATTTAAATTAGATACGATACGGCGAATATACGTATACATTAAATATACGTATTCTTAAATATACGTTTAGTTGATACGCCTTATACGTATCCGGATACGTTTAAACGTATATTCGAAAGTATCCGTATAGCAGAAAAACGTATTATACGGATATACGTATATCGTTTAATCGTATACCTGCTATACGTATCCTATCGCGAGCACTAGTGTGTACATAATGCATACTAATGTCGACCGCGTTCGTTGGCCAGCATTATCCCCCATCTTCTTTCAAAATGGCATTTAAATTAAAAAAAATTAAAATTTAGAATTTATTACAAAAAAATGAGAAATTGAAAAGCATTTTTGTTCTGCATATTTGACCATGTTACAATGATTCCAGAACATTTTTTATTTTGTCGATATCTTAAAAAATGGCTGAATTTAGCACTTTGAATTTCTCGTGCGGCTGACATTTTGAAACGTTTTGATTTTTGTCACGTAATAACACGCGTATTTATGAACCGATTTGGATGTAACATGTTGTGTGCATAGTATACAGTGGCGGTCAAAAGTTTCCGGCCAGCAAAAATTTTTTTATTTATTTGTAAGTATACCCGTATGAAGAGGAATCTCAAAGTGATACTTATACATTTTATTGACATAATAGTTAGGAACTTACTTATAGAAGAACGTGTAAATATCAATAAATTTAATTGAAAAATTTAAGTATAAAGGAAAACGCATGTTCTCAAAAGTTTCCGGCCATCTTCACATGTTTGTAAAAAAGTGGTTTTGTAATAGAAAATTACAGTGATCATCAACATTTTATCGTATTACTATTTTATTAGCTTTAACAATATGTACTGCGGCGCAGCAACGTGACATTCATGCAATCAACGGTTAAAGATCGTCTATGGTACGTTTTTTCCACATTTCTTGAAACTTTGGAGAAATTTCGGCTGAATAGGAATATTTATAGTTCTGCAGACATTTGCCAACTTCTTTCCAAAGATTTTCTATTAGATTCATGCTGGGCGTTTGGACTGACCATTTCAAAAACGAAATTATTTGTGTGAAAAACATTGCTTATAGAGGCTTGCATGCATTATTTATGTCGTTATCATGTTAAGAAAAATAGTTGCGACCAATTTTTTTCTCTAATAAGGCAGAAAATGGTCTTGCTAGATATCTTTATCCATTGTATCATTCACGTGGCTGTGGATTTCAAATAACGGACCGACACTTTTTGAAGAAAATTTTCCCCACGGCATAACGTGTCCTCCGCCATGCTTCATTGTAGGAATAACATAGGTCGAATGATATCCTTTGTTGTTAGGTCATCGGACGTTGTGTCTGCCATCACTTCCAAAACTGTTTTGAATTCGATTAATAGAAAAATAGAACTTTTGTACAGTTTTCACTTGACCAGACTTTGTGTTCCTTAGAAAATGCCAGTAGGATACGTCGGTATTTTTTTTTTTACCTCTGACAATTTTTTAACACCGACTCTTCCATCAAGTTATGTATCACGTCAGCATCATAATACGGTAGACAAACTTATTCCAGCAATATTTTCATTCCGTAAATCGCAGTATATTGCAACGGAATTTTCATGCGGATTACCAATGGTTTTTCTCCTGATAATGCTGTTCACAGCAATAGTAATTTTCCGGAGTCCCCCGGACGTCTGAAAGTCCTGAAAGCCATGGCCATCTTTAAATAATTTTTAAATATCGTTTACAGTCAATTTTACCGATCGATAACTTAGCCGCAATATCTCAGGAAGATTGGCCTTTTAGCGACAAACTAATCACTCATTTATGAACAATAATTGTTGAACTTTTCAAATTTGAATTCAAACTATGCTATATACGTTGATTCATTCATAAACACAACCAAAAAACACTTTATGGATAGAAAAAAACTAAAGAATGATAAGTGGCCGGAAACTTTTGAGAACATGCGTTTTCTTTTATACTTAATTTTGTCAATTAAATTTATTGATATTTATACGTTCTTCTATAAGTAAGTTCCTAACTAATATGTCAATAAAATGTATAAGTATCGCATTAAAATTCCTCTTCATACGGGTATATTTATAAATTAACTGAAAAATTTTTGGTGGCCGGAAACTTTTGACCGCCATTGTATACCGATGTCTGAACCGAGTTCGTTAGCCAGTTTCATCTGCCATTTATTTCAAACTGGTGGCCATTTAATTTTTTTTATACAAAATATAAAATTAGGTACACAACAATTATCAACTAAAAATGATTTCTCTTTTATGTGTTTTAGCTTGATAAAAAAACTCCATCCACCACATTATATGTCACGTCTGTATCTTAAAAAATGAGTTATAGCTCTTTAAATTTCTAGTATGGCTAATATTTTGAAATGATCTGCTTTTTGTCACGAGATAACGCAGTGTATTAATGAACCGATTTGGATGTAACTTGGTGTATACATAATACATGCAGATGTCTCGACCAAGTTCGTTGACGAACTTCATTATCCATCTTATTTTTAAAAGAAGGCCATTTGAATCTTTTTTTAAATTAAATTTTAAATGAAGTATAAAAAATTAGAAATTGAAAAAGATTTTTTTTCTTTTGTGTTTGACGTTGATACAAAGAATTCGGAGCATTTTTTTGATTCTTTGCCATATCTTAAACAATGGCGGTTAAACAATTTCACGGTATTTGTACCATTTTCACTCTTTTCGGTATGAGTACCGTATTTTTAAGGTATATCAAGCGGAAAAAACAGCAATTTTCATTATAAACAGTATTTATACCGTAAAATGATTATTTTTCAGTAAAAACGCAGTATTTATGCCGTAAAATAATTACTAATAGTAATGAAAAGAACACTGTAAAAAAATGTCGTAACATTTAGATATATATACCGTAATTTTATGTTACTTTCACCGTTTTCAGTCTTTACGATATGAGTACTGTATTTCTAAGATATTTTAAGCGTAAAAAAGAAGTATATGTGCCATTTCGATCTTAAAAGGTCTATATACCGTTTTTTGTCAGTTAAAACACGATATTTAAACCGTAAAATAATTACTTTTCAATGAGGAAAAAATGGTAGCCTCGCCTCGGTATGCGACAACTGCTGAAGTGATGCACCTGCTCTTTTACGTAATGGATGCAGGCTTGAAGAGAAGGGCGGGGGACAGCAGGTACATTGCTTCGAGAGTTTTGGTTCCAAAGAACTCAAAAGGGGTACAATATAATAGAAACTCTTACAATACACACTGTATATTATGTATTTTTTTTAATTTATTTTCTATGCATTCTATAATCGAAAAGAAAGAAAAGAAAATGTATCTAATTTATTTTTCTTTTGTAAAACAATATAAATGACTAATTATTATCCTTAAGCATAGGAAAAAATAATATACTTTATAAGAGACGAATCAAGTGGTCGCCAAAATCGGCGAGGTATAATTAAAATTCACATGCTTTTTATGGTTGTCCAGAGTGCGGGAGAGAATGTTTGATTGATGCTATGCATCCAAATCTCACGGTTCTCGGCAGATTGTATGTGCCTTTTTCAGGAATTTTACTTTTATTCATCAGAAATTTCGAATCCATACCAGAAATTCTGAAAGAGGAAATTTTATTTTATTTAATCACGAAACATTCTGTCAAGCTGTGACAAGTTGTCATTAAATTAAAAAAATATTATTTCGAATTTATGGTGTGAATTCGGGATTCCCGAGTAGAAAAAGAAAACGCATCGGGTCGGGTGCACGCATCGAGTGAAAGTTGGTTAATAAACCGGGACACGGCCGCACAGACAATCACCTCATTGAGTTCTCGGATGAAAATTAACGGTTGACTCATAGTTTTACCATTATGTTTTCATGCTCCTAATCCTCTATGATTTCATACTTTTGAATGAACGACAGTAAACCTACAAGTCAACCGTTAAAATCGACTTTTTAGGTAGTTTCCATCAAGATATGACTTGGCAGACCGAATGTCTTTTAATATGTGAATCGAGATTTAACTAACCCTAGATTTTCATCCGTGAACTCTATGAAGTGATTGTTTGTGCTGTCACCGCCCGGTCTATAACATATACAAATAATGCAAAATGTTACTTAAATGCAAACCCCAGGTAAATATCATCCGTTTCGAAAACTTAAATCCTTCTTTCTCAAAATTTGATAGACACCATGTCTAACAAAAGTCGATTTCTTTCTGATTATAATAACGTTTTTACATATTTTTTGTTTCTGTAAATACTAATATACATTCTTATTTGTTTATGTAATGAAAATTGTTTTTATTCTTTATTCCCAGGGAATCGGAATGCAAAAAAGAAAGGAACTGGTATAGCAAAAGATGACATTTCAAAATTTCACAAATCTTCAGTTGGCACAGATAAAAAACTGAAAAAACAGGGAAAAATTAAGAAAACAAATACGGTAAGAATAACTTAAATTCATCTATAATTTAGTTAGCGCAATTATTGACTGCCGGATCGAGACTTTAGATAGCTTTCATTACAAAAAGAGAAAAGCTAGCTATTGCAGCCGTTCGGAGGAAAGCATTTCCGAAATATTTTTGTAAATTTTCATCGACCATGACAAACTATCGTAATTATTAACCGATTTGAATGAAACTTGGTGTGTACATATTACATACCAATGTTTCGACTGAGTTCGTTGGCCAGCATCATCCGCCATCTTCTTCCAAAATGGCGGCCATTTAAATTTTTCTAATTAAAATTTAAGTGCAAAAAATCTAAAAGTTGAAAAATATTTTTCTTTCATGGGTTTGACCTTGATACAAAAATTCCAAAGCATTATTTGTTTCGTCTATATCTTAAAAAATGGCTGAGTTATAGCACTTTGAATTTCTAGTGTGACTGACATTTTGAAATCATCTGATTTTTGTCACATGATAACACGCGTATTTATGAACCAATTTGGATGTAACTTGGTGTGTACATTGTACATACAGATGTTTCGATTCAGATTTAACTTGGTGTTTACATAGTACATACCGATATTTGGAGCGAGTTCGTTGGCCTGTTTTATCCGCCATATTGTTTCAAAATGGTGGCCATTTAAATTTGAAAAAAAAAAAGTAATTCAAAATTAGATTAAAAAAAGAGAAAAACTGAAAAAGAGTTTTATTTCATGTGTTTTACTTCCTTGATACAAAGATTCCAGAGCATTTTTTGTTTCGCCAATATCTTAGAGAATGGCACTTTGAATTTCTAGTGTGGCTGACATTCTCAAATGATGTGATTTTTGTCACGTGATAACACGTCCATTTATGAACCGATTTGGATGTAACCGGGTGTGTATATAGTACATACCGATGCCTGGAACGAGTTCGTTAGCCAGTTCCATCTGCCATCTTGTTTTAAGATGGCGAGCATTTAATTTTTTTAAACCATTTTAAAATTTAAAAGTAGGTTAAAAAAAGGTGAGAAACTAAAAAAGGTTGTTCTTTTATGTGTTTGACGTTGATATAAAGATTCCAGAATATATTTTGTTTCCTCTATATTTTAAAAAATAGTTATAGCACTTTGAATTTCTAGTGCGCTGATATTTTGAAAGGATTTTGACATTTTGTCACATGATAACACGGGTTTTTATGATCTCATTTGGATGTAACTTGGTGTGTACATAGTAGATACCGATGTCTGGACTGAGTTCTTTGGCCAGTTTGTTACAAAATGGCGGCCATTTAAATTAAAAACAAAATAAATTTAAAATCAGGTTAAAAAAAGGGGGGAACCGAATAAGATTTTTCTTTCATGTGTTTGACCTTGTCTCGAACGAGTTCGTTGGCCAACTTCATCCGCCATCTTGTTTCAAAGTTGTGGCCATTTAAACTTAAAAAAAATAACAATAAAATGAGGTACAAAAAAAATTACAAATTGAAAAAGTTTTTTTCTTATGTGGTTGATCTTGAGAAAACGAATTCGTACCATTTTTTGCTACGTCTATAACTTAAAAAAATGGCTTAGTTGTAGCATTTTGAATTTCTAGTGTGGCTGACATTTTTTTGAAACGGTATGATTTTGTCGCGTGACGGCACGCGTATTTATGAACCGATTTGGATGTAATTTGGTGTGCACAAAATACATATCAATGTCTTGACCGAGGTGTTGGCCATCTTCTTCCGCCATCTTATTTCAAAATGGAGACCATTTAATTTTTTTTTATTTTAAACTTAAATTGAGGTACAAAAAATCTTATGTGTTTGACCTTGATACAAAGATTTCGGAGCATATTTTAATTCGACTATATCTTTAAAAAATGACTGAGTTATAGCACTTTGAATTTCTAGTGTGGCTAACATTTTGAAACAACCTGTTTTTGTCATGCGATAATACACGTATTTATGAACCGATTTGGTTTTAATTTGATGTATACATAGTACATGCCAATATCTTGACCAAATTCGTTGGCCAACTTCATTAGTCATCTTGTTTTAAAAAGGAGGCCATTTAAAATTGTCAAAAGCTTAAATTTAGAATAATATACGAAAAAAAAAGAAATAATAAAAATAAAAATAAAAATAAAATTTACCTAGATTCCGAAGGTTTTTTTTTTTTTTTTGAGACAGATATAACAGTTTTTAATTTCTAATGTAGGTGACATTTTTAAAATCAATTTGCCTGCGACACCACTCATATATATCAACCGATTTCAATGTGTGTGTGCTTGTGCACATGAATAAAGATTTCGACCAAGCTCATTGGTTAGTTCACCCATTATGTTGTTTTAAAATGCAAGGCATCAGGGGTGTGCCGACCTGGTGTGCAAAGTGTGCGGCACACACAGACGCCGAAGTAGTAACGGCGCCAAAAGATTTCAGTTGAGGAGCAAATACTTAAAAAAAATCCTTAATTTAACTATACAGAAATATATTATATTTTCTTGGCATCTGAATTATCTTTTGTAGATTTACCTTATACAAAGTTATTTATAAACATTCAATTCTTTGTTTAAAAATTTATTTCATTTTAATTTACTTATGAATCCTCTAGTAAGTCATTTAAGACAATACATGTCCAATCTTTATAACAGAGACGCACCTCATATAGTTGTAAACAATGAAAGCCGCCGTAATTCACATAGCTGAAAATATACAAACCTATTATCTGACTGTCTACGGTTTTACAAAGGGAAGCAAGGTTTCGTCTTCTTACATTTTGATATTGCTAATAAGGAGTGATCTTGAATGACACAGCATGATGAGCATGATTTTTTTTCTGTTTGTTCGACGTAATTCTCTTTTGTGTTGTGTCAGATTTTTTTTTCTTTCAGTTCAGTTGCAAAAATGAAAACCCAGAAAATTCCTTTTCGTCATATTATTCTGTTATTTCAAGGAAAATAAAAATGTTAGACTGCTTGTGTTGTATACGGACAAAGTGATATTTAATCTTGAAGATGATACCCGCTCTATGACGATCATCAACATCTGTAAAAAAGGACATCTTAAAAAAGCTATCAAATGATCATACACTATACTTTTAGAAATATTTAAAATGTTTGATAGTTCTTGATCCGTGTAACGTGGAATTTCAGCGATTGCATCTTTTAATTTTGTTCTTTACAAATGATGTTCGTCCAAAGCGGCCTTTTCTTTGAGGCTAATATTTCTGCACTTAAATTTATCAAACTATCTTCGAACTGTGTCACCTGAAAATGCTTATTCTCCATTATACAGTTCAAATTTTACGAGCAGTTTGACTAGCATTTTTACAGTTTTTTGGAATAACTGAGAATAATATGGCGAAAATGATCTTTCTGATTCCCCATTCTTAATACAGCGCTGAAATAAAATTATGCGACAACACGAGTGAAAATTATGAAGCGTGAGCAAAAAAGACAGAATTAACTTATCCTATTCATTCAAACTCACTCCTAACCAGCAATAACAAAATAATTAGACAAAACCGCGCGTTACTTTGAAAACTCGCAGCATTTTCCGGATGACGCAATACCCAATATACAGTTTTATTACCAAAGTGGCTATCCACCTGTCTTTTATTTTTAAATAGCAATTTTCCCTTTACTTCATAATTGTCATAAATACGAAGAAAATTACTATTCGGAAATACTGGTAAAAATTTCCGCACAGTATCAGGCCATGAATAGAGGTAGACTTATAGGTTAGAAACAGTGTTGGGCACGTTCACAAAATAAACGAACTAACTCAAACTCACGTTCAATTTCTGAAAAGTGATTTAAGTTCACGTTCAAATTCAAAAATTTTCAAACGAACTCGTTCAAATCAAACTCGTTTGTAAAAGTGAACGAAGTTCACTAAAAAGTTCACTTTTTTTTATGTTTGGATATTATTGTCCAAATTTACAAAATTTTGTGAACTAATCATTTGATTATTCGATATGTAAGATAGAGGTATGCACGGACGGAAATTTCCAGGCCCGATCTATAGAAAAAAATGTCCGGCCCGATATTAAAATAAAAATTTTGGCCCGAGCCCAGCCCGGCTTGTAGAGAAAATTTTATCGGCCCGACCCGGCCCGATATAATAGCTAAAATCAAGGCTCGACCCGGCCCAATATAATAGCTAAAAACAAGGCCCGACCCAGCCCGATATAATAGCTAAAAACAAGGCCCGAGCTTGGCCCGGCCCGGAAAAAAAAGTTGAAATTTCGCACCGAACTCGGTCCGACCCCGAGTGCATTTCTACAGGACATTGATATTTACCCTTACGGAAGAGTTCGGGCCAAAAAAATTTACCTTAGTCTGTTTATAATCTCCATTTATGTAGAAGTGCCGTAGGCTGCGATGTTTTATGCTTTTAATGAACCTTTGTTAGGTGTATGTAAATGTTTCAGCTATCATTAGTACTATTAATCCATCTTCCATGTTATGGAGACATAAAAATCTAAAAAATGATATATGGCAAAAGTAAAATCTTCTAAGATGAAACCGCATTGGAAAGAAAAAAATAAGTTTCCTTTTTAGCAGGTGTAAATGTTTAACATATTTTTTCTACAGTATTATTGTATTCATTTTTCATGGGTGAACAGTTTAAAAGAACTTTAAAAGAAATTTTCAGTTTTCAGTTTAAAAGAAAATTCCGTCATAGGCAGTTTGTTCTACAGGATTTCGTCATATACAGACTTTTGTAGCACCTTTTATATTACTGTTTCCCCCATTCCCTAGCATTGTATATGAACTATTCTTTAAAGAAAAGTTTAATTGTTGAATCATGGTAATTTAAAATTGGAATAAACTATGGCTATAGCGGAATCGATCGGTATCTTGAAAATTTTCCGTAGAAGACAATATTCCGTCTTAGACAAATTCTACTCTGTCTGCGGATTCGCAGGAACCTGAAAATCTTTCCGATTTAGACATATTTCCGCCTTACACAGTCCACCTTGTACAGAGAGTTTATTGTATATATCTATTTTCGGCGAAATTGTATACAGCCCAGGTCCGGTTCGGCGCGACCCGAGTCTGCAGAAGAAGTAAGACTAGGATACTACCCAGAGAAGTGATATCCAGACTTAACCCGTCCTGAGGCTCGTGTAGGCCTCTAAATGGCATTTGAAAGAGGGAAAAAGTGTACTAAGGTCTGGAAAAATTTTAAATAAATTATGAAAAAATTGAACGTAAATTTGAACGTAAATTTCGTTCAAACTCGTCTATTTTTTGAGTTTCCGTTCAGTTCAAACTCGTTTATAAAATAGTGAGCGAAGTTCAGTTCAAAGTTCACAAATAGTAAACGAAACTCATGAGTTTTCGTTCAGTGAGCGCGTTCGTACCCAACACTGGTTAGAAACTTCTTATATGATGCACGTATATCGCACACAGTGATAGCTATTAGTCCTCTATGAGTCAGAAACTATTTTAAAATAATTTGAAGCAATAATTTAATTCAGAATAAACTTAAAATTAGATTTTCAGAGGCGCAATCTATCTCCAAAAGTTTTGTAGATGAGGAAGCTTGAAACCCTAATCACTGAATAACAACTTAATAGCATTAAATAATTAAAACATATTTAAGGCCACTGATAACTATTTAAAAAAACCTATTCAAATATTTTTTATTTTTAAAAATGTATCTTTTAAAATGGATTTTTAACTAAAACAAGTTGGAAATTGCACGTGAAGTGTAGCAAATGAGGTGCGTTCGTACGATAACGAAGTTTTAAAAATATTACTTTCATATATCAATCTCATAAAATTGTAAATAGTGAATTACAATAAAAACGCTCATCAAACAATGTTCTCTCTATACCATTATGTAATGGAATACTTTTTTGTGGCCTTATAAATCAATAACAAATGTTCTTTGCATCACAAATTATGTAAAATGTATATTATAATATGTACTTTATAGTTGTATATAAATTTTATTAAGTTCGAATGACTGTAACACCATTAAAATGCATTTGAAACATTTTTCCCATTGATCGTAATGTAACGGAATACTTTTGATTGTCCCTGTAATTGATCTATGCATCCGATTTTCAGAAAATTTGAAATAACTCGACAAAATTATGTAATAATTATGTATTTTAAATTTCAAACGTATAAAATACATTTGAAACTTTTACCCCATTGACCGTAATGTAACGGAATACTTTTGATTGCCCCTGTAATTGATCTATGCACCCGATTATCAAAAAATTTGAAATAACTCGACAAAATCATCATCTATATAATAAAAGCCTAAGTCATGTGACTGTCATCAACACTTCGGGGCTTACCCACTTCACTCTTTATATGCTAAACGGCTATTTCGGTTCTTTTGTGTTAGGTCCTTGGCGAGAAAAAAAAAGCATCGTATTTTCCAGAAATTTATATCTTATTTCAATAATACATAAGCAGTTTTTTCATATGTATAAAATTTATTTAATTTAAAGAGGTCATTAATCTATGTTTCTATAGAAACAAAAATAATTGAGATATAAACAAATATATATGTTGTATATGTTTATATGCATACAAATATATAGAAACAAAACAAAAACCAAACCAGGTTTGTTTTAATAGCTATATTTTCATATTTTGGCAACTATTTCATTTTTTTGAAACCCGAATTGTTCAAAGCTTTAAAAAAATGCCAAGGAAACTGTAGTGTAATAAAACGCAAATAAATAATTAATCGAAATAATAATAACATAAACTAAAATATTTGACAAGGATATCATTGGCGTTTTTGTGCCTGACACGGTGACCTGGCTATTGTTGTTTATTTACTGAGAAATTTTCTTTTTTTTTTTTTTCTAAAATGAGAAAAAATGTTTTGTTCGATATAGCCATTTTATAAAATATCGTTAATTTATTGAAATTTCTTTTTCAAATAATAGAAAATAATTTTTAAATATGTGTGTAACTAGTATTCGAAAATGAAGTTTTCACAAAATTGTTGTAAACAACATCGCACCAAACCAACACCGACGCTTTTTGCGTTTGGTTGCCTATAGTGTAATAGCGTCGGTGTTGGCCAAACCCGTTACATATACGACATTTGAGCCAAATATTTCATTTAACCTGGCTATTATTTATTAAGGAATTTTTTAATTTTATTTTTTATGATGACATAAATTGTTTTATTATACATAGTTATTGTATGAAATATCGTTTATTTATTATTTCCTTTTTTTCAAATAATATAAAATAATTTAAAAACATATGTATAACATATATTTAAAAATAAAGTTTTCGCAAAATTCTAATTTAAAAAAAAAATCACGCCAAACCCGATGCGCATGTGACACCTGTGCCAAATATTTCATTTAAACATGAAAAGGTTTTTTTTTTCTAATTTACGTTTAAATAAACATTTATTCTCCGATAACTGCAATTGGGGAGAGTTCTATATCCTGTTCTGTTTTTTTTTTTTTTTGGGGGGGGGGCGAACTTTTTTTTTATATTAAACGAATCAATGTGTTTGCCTTTGAGGATGCTTTTTTACTACTGGAATTGACTTTAACTTTTTGTTTTTTGCATATCTAAAATGTATATACATAAAAATATTTACATAAACATCGTGTATATTTTTTAACATATGGCATATAAAACGGTTTTAAATAAATATATGTTTATAAATTATTTTAAAATAATGTTTTTCCACCATCTTGAGAAATCTTATAAGTTACTATGTCTTTTTGTCGCTAATTTCGATTTTTTGGCCAATTGCGCCAGCCACAACAGGATATGAGACTCTTCCTCTTCTATTGAAATTAGTTGACAACTTACTATCCGACTTCATAAAGAAAACAAACATAAAAGATTCATTCACATGAACGGGGAAAAAATATTAAACTACGAAGACAATAATTCGCAAAGTACACAAACAAATGAATGGACATGGACAATATTCTTATGACGTCATAGCATGTAAATTGAAGGTGCTAATATGTGTTTACGATTTGCTTTCACGAGAATTTTACTTTGCCTCCGTTAGCTATGTTTCTTTTACGTCATATTTTTCTTACATTTATGTCATACTTATGAAATCAGACATAAAATTAATAAATACAAAAATATACATATTCATTTTTTAATTATTAAATAATGAAAAGAAATTATAAATCCGTGATTTTCAAATTTAAATAAATTTCATAAGATTAAAAAATTATGTAAAGTTTGTTTAATTTCGATAACTCATGAACAAATCTCTGTTTAAACCTATGAAATTTCACCCATTTTTACAGCTACGGAAATTAAATGATAGTTGTCAAAAGAGACGATAAATATAACAACATAAAATGTATGAAATATTATCAAGATCGCAAAGAAATCTTGATTTCTCTATATGAATCTATGATTTTAGGGAAGGAATCACTAACTATAAAAATTTAAGAATAGAAATAACATAACGCACTGCTTAGCATATATTTAATGGAGACCAAATTGGTCTCCAGAGGCGTCTAGTTATGTAATAATTATGTATTTTAAATTTCAAACGATTAAAATATATGTGAAACTTTTTCCCCATTGACCATAATGTAATTGAATACTTTTGATTGCCCCTGTAATTGATCTATGCACCCGATTATCAAAAAATTTGAAATAACTCCACAAAATTATGTAATAATTATGTATTTTAAATTTCAAACGATTAAAATGTATTTGAAATTTTTCCCCATTGACGATAATGTAATTGAATACTTTTGATTGCCCCAGTAATTGATCTATGCACCCGATTATCAAAAAATTTGAAATAATTCGACAAAATTATGTAATAATTATGTACTTTAAATTTCAAACGATTCGGTTGGGTAGTTTTTGCGTTGTTATATGCGGACGGACGGACAGACAGACGGACAGACGGACGGACTGAACGACCACTATAGGTGCTACGTATTTACATAATTACGAACGCACCTAAAAAATAACTAGCAAGACGAAACATTCTAATGGACCCCGTGAGAACCTTCTAAAAGCGCAATCGTGGCGTCCGCGGGGGCGTGTTGGAGAAACCTGAATAGAAAAAATGTCAAACCAGAACTTGGAAGCTATGCATATATAAAATTATCACTTTAGGGGAAAGGGGGTACCTGGTATATGATAACGAAAGATATCTCTTGTGTGTGTGTATGGGATGTCTTTTAAGATATTAATCATATTTGAATGATACAATCAAGATTTTCTCTTTATGTTGGTAATTTGTTTTTTACATCAGAATTTTCTCTTTTTACTTAAAACTTGTTCGTTGTATCAAAAAAGTCTGCAATCTGTTTTTTTTAGTTTGTTACCTATTTTTAGCTCACAGGCTATCATAGCCTGAGAGTTTATGTGCCCGCCCGTTCTGTATGTATGTACGTTCGTTCGTTCGTACGTGCGTAACGCGATAACTCAAGATAAAAATATCCGATCCACTTGAAATTTTGTGTATAGGTATACTCTGATAAGGCCCTTCCCTGATTAGTTTTTGGAGTTCATTCGATATGTATAAGAGGGGGAACGGGGGAACGGGGGGCTTATGTCCCTCTTCTTAATTGGTATAAATGGGATTTTCATGCAGAATTATCAGTTTTCATTCAAAATTTAGATATAGGATTATTCTATGAGACGAGTCCATGATTGGTATACGGTGTTTATTGGATAAGTATAAAAAGAGGAAACGGGGGTTCTAATGACCCTCCCCTTAATTTATACAAATGGGTTTTTCATGCAGAATTATCAGATTTCGTTCAAATCTCTGAATAGTTTTGGAAGTTTAATGATTAAAGAGGGGGGATAACTCCTCTTAAATTATACAAATGGATTTTAATTAAGAATTTTCCGATTTGCTCTGAATTTTGGATATAGATTTTTTATATGATAAAGCATTTCCCTGATTAGTTTAGGGGGTTCAATGATTAAGTATAAAAAGGGTAAATGGGGAGAGCTGTTTCCCTCCCTTAATTTTTTCTTTCGAAAGAAATTAACTCTTGAAAATATAAGGCTATAATGTACAATTAATATCCGTAGCCTGTGAGCTAAATGCCATCAGTTTAACTGGGCAATATTCTTTTTTATTATAAAAATACTCATTAATGAAAATTAAAACAAATAAATGACTATAAATTATTTATTTTCAAAATATGGAATATCTCAATACTTACCATTCCTGTCCTTCTGTTTTATATGTAACCACTTATAATCTGCATTTAAGAAAGCTGGTGTAAAAAGTATTCCAAACAATACTCATGTTTGCTAGTAAAGAAAAGAGAATGTTGTTCAACTGTTTTGTTGAGAAATAGTTCTCCCTGCCCTTTTTTTTCGATATAAAATTATTTCATATATGATAGTGATATTTTAATGACTTCTCTTCATTAGAATCAATAAAACATACAATAATATATGCATAACCATATCTGCAGATCGCTGTAAATTAAAAATCAAACAATCTAATGATACATGAAGACAATCTAAACAATAGACATTAATAACGATATCATTTGGACGGGGGTTGAGGAATGATAACGTATTATATCGTTAAGGGGAGCAGGGATTTTTCCTAAATTGCCAAAAAGTTGATAACGTTCATTATATTTTATTAAAAAAAGGCTGTTATGAGTTCGACTTACGATTTATCACTCCACCATTTTAATTCTGAATAATTAATGGAGAAAATATTTCCTACCTTTTGCAGTTTTCATTCAATCAGTAAATGGTTTCATCTGCTGGCTGATGTCTGCATCTGCGATAAGACTAATTAGATCAATTATTAATAAATTTGTTCACTATTAATCCAGACAGCACTTTGTTGTAGGATGAAACTCTTGGTTTATTTAATTAATCTAGGCTAATATTTGAAAACTCTGGTTTACATGATGATAAGAGAAACATTAAGTGATAATTAATGTAATTATAAACTTCCAGCCCGAGGCTTGGAAGTATTATATGAAAATAAAATTACAGAGAAGATTAAACTGTCTTACATAGTTCTAAAGTCAAAAAACACACAAAAGAAAGTTGCATATTTCAGCAGTTTTTAAATTTCTGTTTATTCCTGTGACGACAGCGTTTCAACACAACATTTCTGCATGGTGCTGCCATCTAGCACTGGTGCTATAAACTATCTTCACAGTTTGAAAGGGGTTTCCTGCGGCATTTCACCACAGATGTTTTTGCTTTCTTGATTAATAATAGTTATGTTCTGTTATAAACATGCCTCACAGAAAAGTCACACATTTCACAAACTATGACGCTGCATATTTCACAAACAGATAGTTGTCGGTCCGATTTGGGCACAAAACATGCACGCACGATACGTTATTTCTGACACTCCTCCTTTTTGTGTCCAACTGAGGACTGCTTAACTTGTAGTTTTTCACGCAGATACTCCAGGTGTGCCTTTGGTAAGGCTTTGGTGAGGATATCGGTTAGCATTCTTTTCGTGGACAGTAGACTAGCTTAATGGTGCCTGTTTCACTTAAGTGGCGTATGTGGTGGTATTTCACGTGTATGTGCTTTGTCTTTATTTGTGCCTTCTCATTTTCGGTGAGTTTTATGGCGGATAAATTGTCCTCGTATAGTGTTACGGGGGTTTGCTGGCGTAATTCTAGGTCGTTTAATAACTCAAGTAGCCATATAATTTCTTGACTGGCGATTGACGCAGCCACGTACTCCGCTTCTGTGGAAGACAGTGCTATACAGCTTTGTTTTCTCGATGTCCATGCCAGACATTGTTTCCTAGTTTGAATAGATTTCCGGTGGTTGATTTTCTGTCTATTCTGTCGTTCCCCCAATCTGCATCACTATATGCAGTTAATACTGGGGGTTCTGTTCTATCTATTACAAATTTAAGGTTTTTCGTGGTTAGGAGGTATCTGATTAATTTTTCTATTGCCTCCCAATCGACCTCTCTTGGCGATTCATTCCTTCTTCCCACTATATTTACGACTGATGCTATATCAGGTCTGGTTAAGGTCGCGATGTATAAAAGCGCCCCCACAGCCTACCTGTATTTTGTGTTGTCTTTGATCGGTTCTGTAACAAGAACCGTCTAAAACAGAGTAAAATTTAGCAGCTTATAACAGTGTAATTACGGTGACCTAAAAGAGTAAGTAATTGGTGACGTTGTGACAGTGTAGTATAAGACATTAAAGAAACTGTTTTTCAGTAAAATCAGGCTAACGTTTATTGACGAAAAATAAATGTAAGTTTAAACAAAATATATATAAGTCCAGGTGAAAAATATAACAGGCATAATGTGAACGGAAACAAGTTCAGTTAAAATTATTCTAAGTCATGAAATAATATTCAAGTTTAAATGAAAATATGTATAAACTCAGATGAAAATATAACTGGTAAAATGTAAACAGAAAAATGAGCTCAACTCCAAATTTAACTTAAAATCATTCTATGTATTGAAATAATATTACTTATTGAATGGCATGGCATGGCATATAACAATACTAGGATAGCAATGAAAAAGCAAAACAGACTCACTTATGGACGACAGCTATCGACGTAATAAAGAAATTCCAGCAATACGGCACATCTAATAACTCGATGAAAAGTCTTAAGAAAACAGAGTTTTTAACTGAAGCTAATAATGTCCACACATACATATAATGATTTGATTAAAACAAACACAAATGGGTTACTACTGCTAATGAAATGAAACACCGGCGAAATTGATAAAACCATATTCAAAATCAAATGTCCAGCAATGGATTTAGCATAATTACTCAACTAGATGTTAACTTTAAAACTTTTAAAACTGTATGAGTTAAAAATACATTTCTGAAACTGTATCATATTGACGTTAACATCAATTGTCTAGAGACATAACATCACTTCAAAATCCACCCCGCACAACATATCTCAGCCGGCTTTAAATAGCCGCGGCAATTCCGAAACTGGATACGCCCCTCCGAGTTGAGTAAGCGAGCTCCTGACTTGCGACGGAAGAAATGCAAGACCGCCACTTGCGAGATGCGATCCGCGATGCTTGCGGATTGAGATCGAACGGAGCGATAAAACCAGAATGAACGTACCCACGGAAAAGATAAGCGATTGATTTGAACGTGTAAACAAAAGTTCGGAAACTGGATACGGAAGATGGAAAATGGAAAATGCCGGCAAAGGAAAGAAAGGAAGTTGGAATAAAACATAAGATAGTAAGCCATGCCATTTTACAATATTACGATATATATAATTAGAATTATGTATTTTAGAGTGTTAAGGAAGAAAAATGGCTGACAATCGCCCCCCCCCTTAACACTCGTACTTAAAAATAAAATGGATAATTAACAGATATTGTAAAATATATAGATATATAGGATACAGTAAAACATTAGAATATAAACTATCACACTTCGATAGCTACCAGTAAAAACAGAAACTTAACATTAACAAGCATAAATGCAACTAATTCAATGACTTCAACAGGGTTAATCAAAACATCAATTTCCAACAATGTTAATAACAATATTCAATAACAACAACAACAATTTTAACAATTATATATAACAACTAGATTAACAATTTTTTTCATTTCATGAAAGTTTAGTTACAATTGTAACTCTAACGAAAAATTTTTTTCCACGTTGGAAAAGTTCAATAGCAAAAGTCTATAAAAATAACATTTTCCTGAAAAAAACCGTGAAAGATAATTACAATTACCTCGTCACATGCAAGTGACTACGAGTTACCTTTACATAAAAAGAATTTAATATGATGATTTTTCCTTTAGTCTTGACTTGTAACAATATTCAAATGAATTTTTAAACAATCATACATTTGCATATTTATTCTGAAAGAGAATGATTATCACATAAACGTAAATTCAGGATAATATGGAGAATACATATACATGAGCTACAATATGAAAATCCTTTGACAATATATGAAAGACACATGTTATGCAAATGAGAAAATTTCAATAATGAGAATAATAACGATCATGATCGTGATAGCGATTATGAATTATGATTATGATAGTGACATAGTTAAATGACTGTGACTGTGAGCGCTCACATGAAAGACAACACAAAAAAAATAATAATATGCTTAAGCTTTTGAAACGATATACATTTGCAAATGATTTGGCCAAATTCAATATGAAAAAAACTTGTTATATATACTCTTAAGAAGAGAAGGAAAAAATTCATATTTACATATGCAATAAAAATACAACTCGATTTTCAAAACCTATGAAATGATATTATGAAACGTATGCATACGAAACAAATATGAAATAACAAGAGTATAATTACATATTCAAACATTTTTCCTCAAAAGAAAAGTACTGAAATATACAAAAATTTCAGTTTAAAAAAACTAAACTTCAAGGTTTAACATAAAAAGTTAAACAAGCATCTTAATGCTTGACACAAGTTCAAAGGAGGAGGAGTTTTTTTTTTCATAGCATTTAAATATTATGAATATATATATATAAATTACTTATAACTAAAAATTACATCAATAAATTTCTTAAGATCAAATTTTGTTAAAGGTTTAGTGAAAATGTCTGAGAGATTAGATTTACTGGCTACGTGTTTAACGTTAAAAATCTCCTGGTTTAAAAGGTCTCTGACAAAAAATAATTTTACGTCTATGTGTTTCGTTCTGTAATTTTCAATGGGAGACTTAAGAAAATCAATGGAGGCCATGTTGTCTACTAAAAGTGTTGGTTTAACTTGTGGACCTGTAAAAATACGTTTGTCATAACATTCAGTTATGATCCTACTAAACCATAGAAGCTCTTTAGTTGCTTCTGTTAAAGCCACAAATTCTGATTCCATAGTAGACAAACAGACAGATTTTTGTTTAAAGGCTCTCCACATGATAGGAGCTTTGTCTAACATTAGTAGTTGTCCCCCCATTGATGTCCTGTCATCCCTATTAGCGGCGAAATCCGCGTCGGTGTAAGTTATTAGGTTTATGTGGTTGCAAGGTAACCTCAGTTTATAGTGTTTTGTGCTTTGGACGTACCCTAAAAGCTTCAGGAGACCATTCCAGTGAACAATCCCAGGATTGCTCTGGAATTGGCTGAAGATATTTACAGCGTACGAAATATCAGGACGTGTCCTGCTTGTTAAAAATGAAAGGCAGCCCAAAACACTTCTGTATGGATATTGTAACATTTCCTGGGTTTCTACTTCGGTTTGAGGACATTGTGACTTGGAGTAAACAGTACCTTTAGTTATAGGGAGTGATGTAATGGGAAAGTTGAATTCTTTAAATCTTGTACAAATATCATCAATATATTGCCTTTGATGAATTGAAACAGTGCCATTCCCATCCTCCTCAAATTCAACACCAAGTAATCTGCGTGTTCTCCCCAGGATTTTTATGTCAAAATGTTTAGTTAAAAGAGTTAAAACTTCATTAATATGTTTCTGATGGTTACTTAATATTACAAAGTCATCCACATAAAGTAATAAAACAACATAATTAGAGAACGAGTAGACGCAGTTACACCACTCTAACTTTTTAAAACCAAGAGAAATTAAAATCTTATGTAGTTCATAAAACCAAACTCGTCCACTCTGGTGGAGACCATAGAGGGCCCTCTGGAGTTTGCATACTAAATGTTCTTTACCCTTCACCTCGAACCCTGATGGTTGTTTCATGTAGATATTATCAGTAAGCGGGGCGTACAGATAGGCACCTTTTACGTCACACTGAGTGTGGATCCATCCGAGACATGAGACAAGGGCTGCAAAGAAAAAGCGAATTAGACTGAAATTGACTACGGGCGAAAACGTCTCATCGTACGTTTCACCCCTGACTTGTTTGTAGCCTTGTGCTACAAGTCTCGCTTTATACCTTGCAACCCGTCCCTTGTCGTCTCGTTTGATGGTGAATACCCATCTGCAGCCTAGTGGTTCGATATTGGGTGGTAGAGATGTTAATACCCATACTTGTCTTTTGTTTATAACATCCATCTCTTCCTGCATGGCTTGTCTCCAGAGTTCCCACTGAGGTGATTTTAATGCCTGCTTATATGTGTTAGGTATGGCTTCTTCTAGTCAGGAATTGGTTTTATGAGTGTTAGTGAAAGAGGTGTGTGGAGGTGTGTAACCAGGACTTGAACTAGGGCTAGGAGTGGACTTTACAATGCCTTGGTACTTATTGCTTCCTTTAAAACTGAACAGTGACGGATCAAATTTTATACCATTAGAATGACAGTAGTCTCTTACTTCCTTCAGTGATCTTAGACGTTGTGTCTCACCCAACTCGTAATAGTAGACGTCGGTTCTCGATTTGTCAGGCCTAGTTACAGGCTTACGGAACCAGACAGCTTCCCTGAGAGTTCTAGTAAACTCCTCGCCATCCTCGTCACTGTCACCCTCAAATGGGTGTGAGGAGGCAGAGTCGGAAGATTTAGAGGTACTCGGTCTAATACTTTGAGTGGGTGGTGCTTCTGAAGTAAATCTGTCAGGTTGAAGGTCAGTCAAAGGGTCTATTTCAGGTGGTTCGGAACTTAGGATGTAAGAGGGTCCCAGGTCGCTTCCGTTGCGCTGCTCCGAAGTTGTAAATGGGTTTGTGCCTATTGAATAGCTAGGACCTTGTTCACTGTGTTTGTGGATACTTCCGGATACAGATTCGTCACCAAACCTAACATTTATTGTCTCTATTATTTTATTGGTTTCGGGAATCCATACCCTGTAGCCTTTTGTAGACATTGCGTAACCCACTAAAACACCCTTTTTAGCCTTCGGATCGAATTTGGAGTTTCTTTGTTGTTTAGGTACCCCCACATATGCCACCGTACCAAAAGGTCGTAAATGTCTTATGGATGGTTTATTACCACAATAATATTCGAAAGGAGTTTTTTTCTGGGTTTTGTGACATATTCGGTTCAGAGTGTATGCTATGTATAAGACAGCTTCTGGCCAGAATTTGAGACTGAGTTTACTTTCATTGAGTATTGAGCGAGCCCCGTCCATTATTGTTTGATTTAAACGTTCTGAAACTCCATTTTGCTCCGGAGAATACACATTGGTAAATTCGTGTTTTATGCCATTGTCCTCAAAGAATTTAGTGAATGCTTCATTATCGAATTCCCGCCCATTGTCGCTACGAACTTCTTTTACTTTGGTGCCCAAAAACCTTTCTGCTCTTTTTACGTGGTTAGAAAATACCTTAAACACCTGTGTTTTACTGCATAAGGGGTATACTGACACTTTGCGAGAGAAGTCGTCTGTTATAGTTAGGAAATACTTCTCCCCGTTTCGCCCTGTTATTTGTGTCGGACCCCACAGATCAGTGTGTAGCAGTTCTAAAGGTCGTTTAGATCTTATTTGGTTTATTGGGCGGAATGATGTTCGTCTGTGTTTATTAATTTTACATGTTTCACATTCAAAGTCTTTACATTTAATGGGTGGTAAGCCCCTAACGCCATTACATTTTAGAGTATGTTCAATTAATGTGGAACTGATGTGCCCAAGGCGTCTATGCCAGAGTTTAAAATCATCTTTTTGAACGGTTGAGGCTTGGAAACGTACCTTTTTAGGATTTTGATTACGGTTAATTTTCGGGTCTTTATTTCTATTTTTATGGTTAGGATCTGGATAGAGGCAGTAAATGCCATCTTTAAGAAAAGCACGAAAAAGTGTGCCAGAATCCCGATATGCCTTGACCCTTCCTTCACCTCCTTTGAACTTGGCACCCATTTTATCAAGTCTGGGACCTGAAATTAAATTATGTCTAAGACTAGGACAATACATGACGTCGCCGAAGCGAACCATTTCCCCATTTATTTTTAAATCCACTAAACCGGTGCCCTCGATAGGGAAAGTAGCACCGTCAACTGCAACAGCCAATTCCTCATTTTTTAAAGGTTTGAACTTAACATATAAACTTTTATCTTTACAGAAATGGTGGGAGGCACCTGTGTCAAAGACCCAGGCGTCTCCCCCACATTTTATGTTACTTAGATTAGATTGTATGAGGTAGTTTACCTGGCCTGTTGTCTTACGTTGACGTCGGTTGCGAGGCACATCTTTTCTGGATCTATGACCATCAGACTGAGCACGGACAGGACTGGATACGGAAGAGTCTTTCGATGAATTTCCGGAAAAGGAGGAACCTCTGGACAAAGAGGAATTTCTGGAACTGGAAGAGTCTCTGTATACCACGGAACCGGAATTGGAGGAGTCTCTAGGCATCATGGAACTTCTGGCACTAGAGCTAAGACAGGATTCCTGGCGGGTGACATCAGGCACTCTACACTGGCTCTGTAAATGTCCTCTGCGTCCACATTTGTGACACCGACCTTTGAACTTAGGCTTAAAGGAACACTTCTTTGAGGAACGGGCTCTGGAGAAATGAGATTGCACGGCATCCACTCTGTCGTCCTCTCGTAGTTTGATACGGGACTCCTCTGCGACTAATTCTGTAAGAACACTTTTGAACGTAAACTGATCGTCTGGCCATCGCAGAATCCCTTGCACCATGTTGTCGAACTTCTTCGGGAGCCATCTAAGCAATTGAAATGTAAGGTAAGTTTCTTTGATTGGCTCATTTATTGCAGCAAGTTGGTCAGCAAGCCTTTGGAGGCGAGCTGCAAACATATCAACGGGCTCTTCAGTTTGTATCTTACAGGAAAGAATTTCGCCAAATAATTGCATATGGCGTGCCCGGTTATCAGGCTGAAAATGCAATTTAAGTTTAGTCCAGGCTTCATAAGGGTCGTCGATATTTTCGATGATTCTCCGGAATTCATTTTCGACATTTAAATATACAATTGATAGTGCAGACCTGACTCTGGATTTATATTCCTTTGTCGCTACAGAGTCACTTTCATCAGGAGCCTTTTCAGTGCCATTAACTATGCTCCACGCATTCTTATCTAATAGTAGATACTTTACGTCAGCTGCCCAAGTTCCATAATTGTGAGAATTCAGTTTTGTTATGCACACCTGTATGTTAGCCATGGCCATGCATTAAACAGAAGATATTACATGAAAAAAGGAGGGAAAAAAAAAATTTTTTTTTTTTTTTTTTTTTTTTTTTTAGTAAATAACGTACTTAGTAATCAGATAGTACATCAACAAAAATTTCTATTATAAGTGATCCTAAAAAAAACCTTTTTGTATTTCATGTCAATAGGAAAGAAAAAAAAACATATAGCCTTCAAAAAAAAAATTCTATATTGCGGCCCCCCCCTCTAAAGTGACTCGGAGGTCCAATGGCCGCATACTACAAACAACTGTCAAAAAAAAAAATTTTGAAATGTCACCAATTAGGTTATGGCCGCCGTAAAGGGTTTAAAAGCGTATTCGCTTCTGGGCCCATAACCCGTGATCGGTTCTGTAACAAGAACCGTCTAAAACAGAGTAAAATTTAGCAGCTTATAACAGTGTAATTACGGTGACCTAAAAGAGTAAGTAATTGGTGACGTTGTGACAGTGTAGTATAAGACATTAAAGAAACTGTTTTTCAGTAAAATCAGGCTAACGTTTATTGACGAAAAATAAATGTAAGTTTAAACAAAATATATATAAGTCCAGGTGAAAAATATAACAGGCATAATGTGAACGGAAACAAGTTCAGTTAAAATTATTCTAAGTCATGAAATAATATTCAAGTTTAAATGAAAATATGTATAAACTCAGATGAAAATATAACTGGTAAAATGTAAACAGAAAAATGAGCTCAACTCCAAATTTAACTTAAAATCATTCTATGTATTGAAATAATATTACTTATTGAATGGCATGGCATGGCATATAACAATACTAGGATAGCAATGAAAAAGCAAAACAGACTCACTTATGGACGACAGCTATCGACGTAATAAAGAAATTCCAGCAATACGGCACATCTAATAACTCGATGAAAAGTCTTAAGAAAACAGAGTTTTTAACTGAAGCTAATAATGTCCACACATACATATAATGATTTGATTAAAACAAACACAAATGGGTTACTACTGCTAATGAAATGAAACACCGGCGAAATTGATAAAACCATATTCAAAATCAAATGTCCAGCAATGGATTTAGCATAATTACTCAACTAGATGTTAACTTTAAAACTTTTAAAACTGTATGAGTTAAAAATACATTTCTGAAACTGTATCATATTGACGTTAACATCAATTGTCTAGAGACATAACATCACTTCAAAATCCACCCCGCACAACATATCTCAGCCGGCTTTAAATAGCCGCGGCAATTCCGAAACTGGATACGCCCCTCCGAGTTGAGTAAGCGAGCTCCTGACTTGCGACGGAAGAAATGCAAGACCGCCACTTGCGAGATGCGATCCGCGATGCTTGCGGATTGAGATCGAACGGAGCGATAAAACCAGAATGAACGTACCCACGGAAAAGATAAGCGATTGATTTGAACGTGTAAACAAAAGTTCGGAAACTGGATACGGAAGATGGAAAATGGAAAATGCCGGCAAAGGAAAGAAAGGAAGTTGGAATAAAACATAAGATAGTAAGCCATGCCATTTTACAATATTACGATATATATAATTAGAATTATGTATTTTAGAGTGTTAAGGAAGAAAAATGGCTGACAGTCTTCCATTAATTTTCCGTTAGGGTCTAAACTGAAATAGTTAGTGCTCATCGGCGTGTAGATTGGTTTCGCGTTTAATAGATCCAATTTTTCTGCAATCTGTATGATTTTGTGTTCCTGATCTAATTCTAGGTTCCCGTTCTCCGACTGTCTTATGTTTATTCCTAGATATTGTGTTACCTTTCCTAGATTTTTAATTTCGTATTGTTTTGACAGTTGTATGTAAATTTCTTCGGTGTCCTGTTTGTCACCTGCTACTAGGATGTCGTCCACATAAACGATTATGTATGCAACCTTTCCGTTTTTAACCCTTTTGTATAGACATTTGTCCGATGCACATTCTTCGAAATTTAGATCTCTAAGTGATTTACTAATTTTTAGGTTCCATGCCCTAGCCGCTTGCTTAAGGCCATAAATCGCTTTGTTAAGACTACACACTTTATGTTCTTCCCCTTTCTTTATGTATCCTTCCGGCTGATACATATAGACCTCCTCCTCAAGGTCGCCATGTAGGAAGGCAGTTTTGACGTCTAGGTGAGTAACATTCAGATTTTTGTACACTGCTGCGTTCAGAAATGCTCGCAGTGTTGTGTGAGACACGACTGGCGCGTACGTTTCGTCGAAGTCACAACCGTATTTTTGAGCGTATCCCTTAGCGACCAGTCTAGCCTTATACCGTTCTACGGATCCATTCGCTCCCCTTTTCACTTTGAATGTCCATTTGCATCCAATAACTCGCTTTCCCGGAATTGGTTTAATTAATTTCCATGTATTATTTTGTTTCAGCGAATTTATCTCTTCATTTGTTGCTTCTAACCATTTGTCCCTAACTTCTGCATCTTTAATGTTTTGTATATCATTCCACGTTTTCGGTTCCTGAACTTGGCATAGGTTTGCGCTTATGCCGAAACGATTAGGGGGTACTCCGCGATTTTGTCTTTCCGACCTTCTAGGCTCGGGTGGTTTTTGCGCTGGGGTTTGAATTGAATTTTCATCGTCGTTTTCTAACTCGATTTCCACGCTATCCACTGTCCTTTTCTGATCGTCTGGTTTTTGTTCGGTAGTAGTAATTTCTTCGTCCATAACTCCCTCTTCGATAAATTTCACGGTTCTAGAAATTATTTTTTTATTTTGCCCCGTGTAGATCCGATAACCCTTGCTTCTAGGATCGTAGCCCAACATGATTCCCTCGATTGCTTTTTCATCTAACTTCCCTGTCAGGTTCCTAGAAGACATCTGCCCTGAATTAGAAAGGAATGACGTTTCCTTATCTGAATATTTTATGTATTGTGGGTTGTGTATCCGTGAAGCTTTTGAAATACCTTTCTTTCTTTTCTTATAATGACAAATGACAGGTGGTTATCCAGGCGCAGGTGTGCGGATGACGCACTCGTTGCTGAATGAAAGTGATGACCACGGGGCATGGCTCAGCTGTCATTTAGTATTTAAGTGATGTGTAAACAGTAGATGTCATGACTCAAGGTTGGTATGCGGAATTGAACCAATGGAGGAACTCTAAGAGGCCCTGCTGGGGGAAGGAAGATCTCTGACAAGGTCAACTCTGGACTGAGAGGTTGGAGACAGATCTCGCTTGGCGTTGAGACCGATAGGTCGCTCAGGATTTGTGGTCCTGTTGGATAGTGTATATTTTGAGTGTGGGACAAGGCGTCCCGGTGGATAGTGTTATAGGCCGAGAAGTGAGGCCTAGTACCCTTGTGTATTGAGATTCTGCAGTAATCTCTGATAAAGCGTATCTAACGTGCGTTGAGTGTGAGGAAGGAAGTGTAAGTTGAACGGTACACAACCAACGTTTATTGTAGTTAATTTAATGTTGAACCGGATCATCTATATCCGAGTTGTAATTGTAGATAGTTGTAAATATTGTTTCTTGTGTACATATCTATATCTTAAATAAACTGTTAGTTCAGTTCATTAACAGCGTCAGTGTTATTTTACCCAATCCTCATAGCAGGTGACCGATATCACCCATTAATATCGGTGGTGGCAGCTAAAACTACCTAGGACATTCTTCGAAGTTTGGTGGACTGAGAGGAGCGTCCGACAGGACGCTCGTAGGTTACTACTCCTAGGTTACTACTCTTAGGTTTGTCGATATAGGCAAATGCCTTACATCCAAATGTTTTAATGTTTGAAAGGTTCGGCTTTCTTTTATTCCATAGTTCGTAAGGCGTCGCGTTGTTTTCATTGGCTTTTGTTGGCAATCGATTGATTAGATACGTAGCGGTCATTACTGCTTCCCCCCAAAAATATTTAGGTAATTTTGCATCTGATAATATGGTTCTAGCCATTTCTACTATTGTTTTATTCTTCCTCTGAGAGACGCCGTTCTGGGGGGGGGGGAATAGGGAACACTTAGCTGTCGTTCTATTCCGTTTTCGGCTAAATAGTTTTCGAAATCATCGCTTATGTATTCCTGTGCGTTGTCAGATCTGATTGATCTTATTGGTCTACCGAATATATTTTTTACTAATGCTATTTATTCTTTTAGTTTAGCGAGGGCTTCCGACTTATGCGCGAGCAGATATGTCCATGTAAATCTGCTGCAGTCATCTGTGAACGTTATGAAATATCTCTTTCCCCCCAAAGTTTCCGTCTGCATAGGGCCGCATATATCGGAGTGCGCCAGAGAACCGACTTCTCTGCTTCTATTTGAAGCGACCTTAGGGTAAGGTTTTATCGAGAGTTTTCCTTCGACACATTTAGTGCAATGTGTGTCGTGTTTGCAGTTGTTAATTTTTATACCTTCTGCTAAATTGTGATTAACTATATATTTTATATCGTCGAAATTTTTATGTCCCAATCTCCTGTGCCAAATCGATATGCAATTTGCATTGTTGCAGAATGTTTGTGTACTTAATGAATATCCATATTCGTCTTCGGGATTTATTTTATAAAGATTGTCGTTGAGTTTTCCTGTCATAAATATGTTATCCTTGACGAATAAACATGCATCTTTTTCGAAAATTACTTTTATGTTATTTTCGCTGACTTTTTTAACCGACAATAAATTGCTCTTTAGTTCTGGGCAGTACAGCACATCTTTTAGAGTAATGTAGTGTTGTTTGTCTGTCTTTAACTTTACGTCCACCATTCCTAGTGAATTAAGTATTTTACCGTTAGCGATTGTGATGTTTCCGAAGTTACCAGCGGTGAATGTCGCGAAGTTTTCTTTTGTGGAGGTGACGTGTCTGGTGCAACCGGAGTCAACTATGTATTTGTGTGTGTCTTTTGTTTGTGTATGGTTGACCTCTGCTGACTCGCTCTCAAAATTATTTTCCTCTGGGAAGAGAGGAATGATCGACTCTTTCAGGTCATCTTCTATCTTTGAGTTGCTATTAAAGCAATAATTCGAAGATACTCCTTTTGTTTGCCCTGAGTTTCTAGGGTGTGTTTTCGGGTTGTTATTATTATGATTATATTGTCTGAATCTGTTGAATTCACCCCTCTGGGGCGTATTTTTTTGTTTGTTTTTTAAATAATAGCAATCTTCTCTTGAATGGTTGCTGCGACAACAATGATCGCAATATTTTTTACTTTTATTTAATTTATTTGTTAGTTTATATGCTGTTTCTCGGCTACGTGTGTGCGAGTTTTTATTTTCATTGCGATGAGAGAACTCATCTAATAGTTTATTTTTTACTGTTTCGATATCCAGCTGCTGACTTTCTCTCACTTCCAGAGCGGTAATCAAAGGCTGGCTATTTCCATGAGTACATGTAGTGTAAGTCACGGGCTACGATTTTTGGCTACCAGTATTTTAGTACGTAAAAATGTGATTTATGTTATCGGCACATTCTCATTAATTGAATAAGGCCAAGCAGACTTTTCGAAAATAACGGTGGCAAACAAGCATAACAATTATAAGGCAATGTGACTTACACTACAAAACCCATGGAACTAGCCAGGCTCAAAGGCGATTGGTATTGGAATACCTACGTGGGCGTGATGCCCACGTTAACTTCCATCGAACAAGAGACGATCTAAGCAGAGTTCATCATGATGATAAAAAGAGTCTAATGTTCATCTCGCAGGCAGCTGCGGTGGTGAAGAGCAGATGATGTGCTGTCGATAGATAGTCTTTGAGCAGTTGAGTTTTAGAGACATGCAGCGGCGCGTATGAGTTAGGAAGGGAACACAACATTAACGCCACAATGTGTGAGTCGTTCACGACTTCGTCAATGGCCGCCAAATCATCTCTGATACTCAAGATGTTGTTTATGTGCCTGTTGAGGTCCCCCCCTTCGTGCAGCCTCTGCGAATATAATTTTCTTAACAGATTTCTAATTTTCTTAACTTTCTTTGAAGCTAAATTGGAGCGTTGGTGAAGGTTTTTTAGTTTAGTCCATATCTCTTTGGGCGTTTTTAAGCTTCGGATATGAACTATCTGTGCATCTTCGATGCAGAGACATAGCACTGCTTTGGCTTTAGCCGAGTTTTTGGTATAATTTTCATTTGAAGTAGCGGGTGGATCGTTAGTTATATATTTCCAGAGATCATCTTTTATTAATAAATTCTCCATCTTGAATGACCAGATCGAATAATTCTGGTCGTTTAATTTTTCTACAGCGGTTATATCTTTTGTATTCATGATGCGTCGTATGAAATAATTCTTTTTTGTTGTTGTTGTTAGTTTATATCTTAAATAACTCGATGTTATATTTTGGTACTTAAATGTTCATTCAATATTCAATATAAAATGAAAAACATAAAATATGTGCTCTCAATATGCATTAATATGTATACATAAAACATGAATTATCAATATTAAGTATTATTATTCACTTATTCACCATTTATTTATTTTTTTTCATATATATTTTCTCTCTCTCTCTCTCTCTTTTTTTTTTTTTTTTTTAAATTGTGAGTGGAGTGATTTATTTTTATTTGAGTTCCTCTTTATCAGACTACATAATCTATTAAAAAAAAGCTGTTATGAATTCGACTTACGATTTATCACTCCACCATTTTAATTCTGAATAATTAATGGAGAAAATATTTCCTACCTTCACAGTTTTCATTCAATCAGTAAATGGTTTCATCTGCTGGCTGATGTCTGCATCTGCGAAAAGACTAATTAGATCAATTATTAATAAATTTGTTCACTATTAATCCAGACAGCACTTTGTTGTAGGATGAAACTCTTGGTTTATTTAATTAATCTAGGCTAATATTTGAAAACTCTGGTTTACATGATGATAAGAGAAACATTAAGTGATAATTAATGTAATTATAAACTTCCAGCCCGAGGCTTGGAAGTATTATATGAAAATAAAATTACAGAGAAGATTAAACTGTCTTACATAGTTCTAAAGTCAAAAAACACACAAAAAAAAGTTGCATATTTCAGCAGTTTTTTAATTTTTGTTTATTCCTGTGACGACAGCGTTTCAACACAACGTTTCTGCATGGTGCTGCCATCTAGCACTGGTGCTATAAACTATCTTCACAGTTTGAAAGGGGTTTCCTGCGGCATTTCACCACAGATGTTTTTGCTTTCTTCATTAATAATAGTTATGTTCTGTTATAAACATGCCTCACAGAAATGTCACACATTTCACAAACTATGACGCTGCATATTTCACAAACAGATAGTTGTCGGTCCGATTTGGGCACAAAACATGCACGCACGATACGTTATTTCTGACATATTTGTATGGCCGCATGTATATTAGTGTTTTGTTCAATATACAGATTTTAGACTGAAGATACTGGCGTCAGCTACGGGACAAATTGTAACTGGTAAGAATGAAGCATCAATCGTTTGTGAAACTGTTCACATTCCGTGCCGCAAATTTAACACTGTGATTTTCGCTCTTAACCCCTTGGGGACAAGCGACACGTATACGTGCCGCAAAAAGGCTTAAGAATCCGTGTTTATCCCCACCAGTAAAATTTTACTGTAAAATTTGCCTTATTAAATCGAAGCATTTTCTCGATTTGATAAGGTACAAATTTCTGTTTTTAAAAACCGGTACCAAAACATTAAAAATTTCGTAAAAGGCTCCCGTCGCGAAGGGGTTAAAGAGTAAAGTGTACTTTAGGCGGCCAAAGCAATAGTTATGTTCAGCACTTCTACAAATGATAATTTCTGTGGAACTATTATCTATTGAATAAAATTTGTGGGGTTTTTTTAGCACCATTAGCATTCTGAGCGAAATAAGTACCCTTTATCAATATTATCTGGTACTTTGGACATACCATGATGGCGAAGAAGTGGGAGGGTTGATGAAGACAGACTAAATTTAGCCATAGTTGTTCAAATATTCTTATTTTTTCGAAGATTGGGAGGGAAGCCTTTCCCTTACTCCCTGTATATGCTCGTATCTATTCAAATACTGCATAAATAATTGTAATGATTGTAGGATTTGTGCATTTCATTTCTGAACATAAAATTGAATTTTTGAAATATGAGCACTTATTAGCATTACACATAACCGTAGACATAATAAAAATTGAAATGAAAAAAAAAAGTTCAATTTAGACATAATTAAATTAGGAGCTACAATAATGACTGTAATATGAATGAAAAATACAGATTTATGACAAAGAATTTTAAAATTCCGTGCACTTTGCGTCCTACTGACCAACAGCCTTGGATCTCCAAGGCCAATTACAATAACCTTAAATATCTTAATAGTCAAATGTGCATGTTATTTTATCCAAACGCATCTAGAGATTAGGGGGAGGGGCAATGTCTTCAGCAGGATATTGATTTGATTTTATAATTTTGAATGAAGATTTTTTTCGAACAAACCTAATATTGTTAGCAGTGATTATCTTGAATTTGCATGATTTTTTATTTTTAAATAAAAATCCATCCAATCGAAACTCGAGTTGATTTCCCACTACCTTCGGTAACGTACAGCGGGGGGTGCTATTCACGTTCCGATCTGATTTTTCAAACTAACGGTCAATTTGTATTTAATTTCTGACCTTTAATTTCTTTCATCAATTTTGACAAAAACAGTCTTGATAAAACAAATAATGAAAATGCGCACAATCCCCCTTTTTTTAAACGCGAAATGATATCCAAGTCGCACATTTCTTAATTTGCAAATGATATCTTGAGAAATTTCCACCGAGAGAAAAAACAGGTATGGCAAATCCTGGAAATGACTTTAAAAAAAAAAAAAAAAAAAAAAAAAAAAAAAAAAAACAGTAAATATTAATATTTTTACACCAGATATATCATTAGAATCCGAAAAATACAGAACAATGTATCAATAGGTGGTGTTTTATTGTTGTTGTTGTTTGTTTGTTATTGTTTTTTTTATTTTTGAAATTTCAGAGAAATGAAAAACATGAAAACTGACGCGAATTGTGGAAAATAAAAATTTCTTTTTGGAATAGTAATAATCGTACCATGAAATTGAAAATATAAAGCAATTTTCTTTCTTACTTTTTTTCTCTTTTTTATTTATTATTTATTTACTTTTGTAACTCTACAAGGATCCGAGTATCCCAATTTCAAAATGCAGAAAAAAATATCAAGCGTTACGCTTTTGGTCAGTGGAAGCACACAGGAATGACTTCTATGTGTATCAGATCTTTATGTGCGGTAGATTTTCTTAGTCATCGTCAATACATGCTAAGTAAAAACAAACTTCTTTCTTTTAAATGCAATCTATTGTTATCGCATTGAATTATTTTTTCGGAGATAATGAAATTTTACCATTACGCAGGATTCCGATAGAGTGCTTCCATTTTCACAGGTTTTATTGTGTTACGAATTTTATTTATATAGCTGCGATTCTTCTTTATTTTTCAGTTAATTAAGCATGTACGGAACCAGAAATTTTACTTAATAAATGAAATAAAATATGAACTGTTAAGAAACAAGACACATTTTATTAAATAAATTTTCTTATTCAAAAAACTTTATTTGGCCGGGTTAAAACCTGCAAAAGAATGGCAACTAAACTTGTATAGATATTCATAGTTTTTTTTTTTTTTTTTTGGGGGGGGGGGTATAAGGTGCCAAATGAAGCTCTGCACACAGGCGCCGGATACTGCTGGCACGCCCCTGCCAGGCATTTCATGATATCTCGGAATTTGGCAGCCTTATAAATCACTTTAAATAAAACCAGCCTGAATAAAAAGTAATTTCTAAAAAGTAGTATAGCTAATCAAATTTGGTCAGTCACTTTATCTGTGAAAAGCCTTTAATGATATCCACACTTACATTAAACCGAAAAATCGTAGGTAATATCTTTTTAGGGTACTTCTCTATTATTTCTGTCGGCCACTTTTCATAAAGACCATCATCTAATTATACACCAAACTTTATATATACCGGGTGTCCCAAAAATGACTGGTGGATTTTAAAATTCAATAACTTGCAAACGGTGACAACTATTTAAAAAATATTTGCAGGAGTGTTATGTATAATGTCAGGAGTTTTTTTCCCGTAATTTTTTATTTTAGTTCGAATTTCAAACAATAGGTGGCGCTGACGGCGATTGAAGGCCAGGTCGACGCTTCACTCAACACTGATCACCTGGCCTTCAATCGCCGTCAGCGCTACCTATTGTTTGAAATTCGAACTAAAATCAAAAGTTACGGTAAAAAAACTCCTGACATTATACATAACCCTCCTGCAAAATTTTTTAAAATAGCTGTCACCGTTTGCAAGTTATTGAATTTTAAAATCAATCCATCAGTCATTTTTGGGACACCCGGTATATATCCCTTAATAAATAATGAACGTTAATTGAAACTGATCTATTCTACAAATGTATCACGCTATATTTTTCAGTGTACGGTATCTTTTGACATCACGGGATCAGTTTTCAATGACGTAGTTCTTATTCAAGCTATCAGTCCGGACCTGTTGATGACAGTCACATGACTTAGGATTTTATTATATAGATATTATTTTAGCGAAACTATCAGCTTCTGTGGGAAGTACGGCCGCGAGGTAAGGCATTTAGCAGCAGAGTAGCGAGTAGTGAATTCGAATCCTGTTGGAGGCAAGTTGCCTAAAATCCCGTTTTTTGTTTAGAAAGGCTTTTGTGTTTGTTTCTTGTTTCTTCGAGATCTTTCTTATGTTAATTGTTATTCAATTTCTAGAATTTTCCAAACTTGGAATGTTCCATTCGAAAAAGTACCTTGAATGTTTTTAAGCTGCTTAGCTTTCAGTTCTTTGAAAAAAGTTGTGAACACACTGTAATTTTTTTTTCGTTCGACTCCATTTTTAAGGTATCATGTATTTTATATGATAATGCCAGGACTTTCTTGATTATTGATCTTGATTTCTTGATATAATACAACAATGAAATTTTGACAATTACAATTTTTTGCTTTTCGAGATGTAAAGAAAATCTTTATTTTTTTACTAGCTGACCCTCCCGGCGTTGCCCGGGTACGTAATAGTAATGTTAAACGAACTTGAAATTTTTATGATTTTATCTTTAGCTCGAAATATGTAAATACACTGTTAAAAATTTGACCCTTTTGCCGCATCGTCACTCCACCGCTTTTATAGAAAATGATTACTTCAACTTATTATGGAGCATTCTCACAGGTCAAAAGAGAGATAGTCTATAAAAGCGGGGGAGTGATGATGCAGCAAAAGGGTAAAATTTTTTACAGAGTACATTACGTTAAATACGTACCGTCTGACTGTGTTAAAAGTTGGTTTAAAAAAAAACTAATATTTAGCTCCAAAAATACCCAAAATGACTGCAATGGGAAACGCAGGAGGGAATATGTGTCCAACGATTGCGTGATTTTCGTGTTAAAGTGTTGATATTTATCCTTAAAATTACTGTTAAGTGACTTAACTAAATACTTTTTCACATAGATATCCCAAGTGAAATATTTTAAATTTCAAAGTAATTATATCACGCTTAAATCCGACTATACCGTGAATGAAATCGATTCTTGATGATTAGCTAAAAGGTTAGTATATAGTATTATAATTTCAGAGCCATTTTACAAAAATAAGTGTATATTTTTTATCAAACATGCGTAATGTTAATTCTGTGAACAAAATCCTAACCATAACCTAATTGTATTGTAATCATAACTTGTCTGTAACCTAGCTGTATCTTAACAGTAACCTAACTGTAACTTAAATAAACCATAAATGTAACCTGGCCGTCACCTTATCATAACCTACCCATAATCTAACCACAACCTAACCGCAACTTAACCTTAACCTAACTGTAACTTAACCATGACCTAACTTTAGTATAACCGGAAATTAAATATAACATAAGGCTCACCGGAACGTAATTGCAACCTAAATGTTACCTAACCGTAACCAAGTTATAATTTAACTCTAACTATAAACGAAATATCTTAACCATCTCGCGCTAAGTACTTAGTTTCGCTTTCCACCGCTACGGAGCGCATTATGTTTTGTAGAACATCCGGATTTTAGGTTCGGATTGGATTCATGTTCATGGAAATTATTTTGTCTTCTTCGGATACGGTTATGGTTGTTTGGAATATTTTTATTCAGTTTAGATTCGGTTCAATTCAGATTTCGCGGTTTTTTTTTTTTTTCCTTTCAAATGGGATTTTTAAGTTCGGGTCGGGTTGTACTTCCATGGAAATTATTTTACCTAGTTCCAATGAGGTTATACTTCACTGAAATATTTTTGTTAGGTTCAGATTAGGTTTGGTTCAAATATCGGGATTTTTTTTTTTTTTTTTTAGAATTTTTTTGGTTTGGATTGGGTTTATGTCCATGGAAATTATATTGTCTTGTTCATATCTGGTTATAGTTATTTGGAATATTTTCGTCGGATTCAGATTTGGTTCAATTCAGATTTCAGGTATTTTTTCAAATTGATTTTTAAGGTTCTGGTCGGATTCATGTCCAGGGAAATTATTTTGTTTTGCTCGGATCCGGTTTTGTGTCTTTGGAATATTTTTTTCGGGTTCAGATGTCGTTCAATTCAGATTTCGGGTTTTTTTTAATGGAATTTTTAGGTTCAGGTTGGGTTGGAATCAACGGAATCAACGGAATTTGCATCAACGGAAATTATTCTGCATTGTTCGAATAAGGATATGCTTCTCTGGAATATTTTTGTCAGATTCAGATTTAGTTCAGTTTTTTAGGTTCAGATTGGGTTCATGTTCATGGAAATTTTTTGTCTTGTTCAGATCCGGGTATGGTTCTGTGGAATATTTTTGTCAGGTTCATATTTGGTTCGATTCAAATTTCAGGTATTTTTTTCAAATGGCATTTTAGGTTCGGATCGGGTTCATGTCCACGCAAATTATTTTCTCTTATTCGAATCCGGTTATGGTTCTTTCGAATATTTTGATCGGATTCAGATGTAGTTTGCATAAAATTTCAGGTTTTTTTTTTTTTTTTTCAAATGGAATTTTTTAGGTTCGAGTCAGGTTTATGTTCACGGAAATTATTTTGTCTTGCTCTTATCGGTTTATAGTTCTTTGGAATATTTTTATCGATTTCAGTTTTCGTTCTGGTCATTTTTCGGGTTTTTTCAAAGAAAATTTTTAGGTTCGGGTCGGGTTGCATATACATGAACATTATTTTTCCTTGATCGGAATGGGATATGCTTTATTTGAATATTTTTGTGGGATTCAGATTTGATTCGGGTCAGATATCAAATACAATTTTTTTTCAAATGGAATTTTTAGGTTCGGGTCGGGTTTATGCTCATGAAATTTTTGTCTTGCTTGGATCGGAGTATGGTCTGTTTTCTGGTTTTTTTTTTTCTGGTTGGGATCGGGTTATGTGTTAATACGCCTAAAACTTATATTTTGCTACTATTCTTTTAGTGACTATTTTTGATATATAATTTATTTTGCTATTTGACAATTTATTACTGTGTATGATTCGAACAATTGTACGTCAAACAGCCATTTCATTTTTGCTTTAAAAACAAATTAAAATCTTAATAAAATTTTAACTTAAATAAAATGCATTCAAATTTAATCAATGATTTAAAAAAACTGCTAAAAAAGCCTCAAATATACATATACATATATTTACTGCAACATAGCTAACCACGCATAGATTCTAATGTACGAAGTACCAACGATCTGACGTAATAGCTGTATTCAAAAATCCTAAGTTAAACTGACATTTTGCCAGTCTATGAATTTTAAAGGTCTTTGGGAAAAAAAAAACTGTCACTTTTGAAATGTCAAAATCTCAAATTGGTTTCTTTCATAGAGTAAAAAGAAATTAATAGAGTGGAAGTATTATCTCTGGAGGTGATGCTAAAAATGTAACCCTACATTAAGTCCAATTAAGTACCAACAAAAGCATGCGATTTGACACGCCTATCAATTGAAACAGGTTTAAACCCGTATTTTTTTGCTCTTGTTTCTTATAAAGAACTAATCTATCGCTTCACCGGTAAAAATTTATTAATTATTTTATCATATGTGTTTTAAATATCAATATAGAAAATTATTTTAACATTTTGCTTGAAAATATAACATTCTTTTGTTAATACATAAAAATCGTCTGCAGTCAGAAATCTATATTTTAGATTAATATTTATTACCTATGTTTTCATACATGATTTTAAAAGAATATTTTCATCATTATATTTTAAATATTTATTTACATGCAATTATTAAGTCATAAACATTTTTCATCTACGTTATAAAGTATTTAAAATTACATTAATGAAGGAAACTTTTAGTTATGCAATTTTTAGTTCGTATCAAATGTTTTCAGTATCTTATTTAATTTCAATTTGATATTAGTAGGGGAAAAGTGCCGGTCCGGCCCCAGGAGGAGGCGTGAGGCTCGGAGGAGGGAGGAGGGCTCCTCCTCCTCAAACCTCCTCCTCACTCCTCCACCTCAACCCTCCTCCTCACTCCTCCACCTCAACCCTCCTCCTCACTCCTCCTCCTCATTCCTCAAGGTTGTCTTATAAGAGAAGGGGTTAAAAGGGGGGATTAAATTTTTTTCGTGAAATTTGAATATTTTATGCTATAAGAGAGGGGTAAAAGGGGGATAAATTTTTTAAGTATACTACAGTACGAGCGGTTCTTTTGATTGTTGATTAAGCGATGAATGATTCATATTAAATTAAAAATAGTAATTAATTAAAAGGTAATTAAAAATAATAAGTGAAAAATAATGAAGGGACTTAGAATTTTTCGAGCGGTTTTTTAGTCAAGTATAGTACGCAGTAGAATTTAAGAAATGAATAATAGCAATTAACGATAATTAGTAATTAATAAAAAAGTAATTAAAAATATTGAGTAAAAATAATGAAGGTAATAATTAAAAATGATAATTAAAAATAATGAGTAAAAAATAATGAAGGGAATTTTTCGGTGAACTTTAGTTTAAGGATTTATTTTTTGATTTGAAGCAGAAATTTTGGGGAGATTGATTTTTTTTTTTTTTTCACCGTGTTTTAAATAAGGGGTTAAGCGGATATTTTGGGGACACAGAATATTTTTTTCTGTACTATAGTACGAGTGGTTTTTAATTTTAATGTGGCGACTTAAAATTTTTCAGTTTGGTGTAATTTAAGAGTTTATTTTTTGATTTTAAGCAGAAATTTTGGGGAGATTGATTTTTTTTTTTTTCACCGTGTTTTAAATAAGGGGTTAAGCGGATATTTTGGGGACACAGAATGTTTTTTTCTGTACTATTGTACGAGTAGTTTTTAATTTTAATGTGGTGACTTAAAAATTTTCAGTTTGGTGTAATTTAAGAGTTTATTTTTTCGATTTTAAGTGGGAATTTGGGGAGATTGATTTTTTTTTTTTCCACTGTGTTCTTACATGATGAGTTAAGCGGGTATTTTGGGGGAAATTATTATTTTAGACTAATCATTCACGAAGGATATTTTGCTGATATAAGTGTTTAATAGGGGGACTTTAATTTTTTTGCAATGAGATTGACGTGCGCTCGTCGACCTAACCGTATGGAGTTTGTAATTTTCTTTGAATCATGTGTGCATACTGGCTTAGACTATCATAGAAAGACTTCCACCACCTTTATCTCCACCAAGTCATAAATAACACATGCTGGTAATGGGAATTTGAGAATATTAACTTTAAACATTAATTTAATGAAGGAACTTTAAAATTATTTCGAGTACTATTTTTAGTTAACTATGTTATACACTTGATATTTTAGATTAGTTAAAAAATAACTTTAAAATTTGAATGAGAAAATATGTTTCAAAATGGGATTTTACGTACTAACATTTATTTGCGCTCGTTGACCTAACCGTTCGGAATCTGTGATTTTCCTCGAATCATGTGTGAATAACTGTTAGATTTCCTTAGAAGGGCTTGAATAAGCTTCAACCATCATAAATAACGCATGTCTGTAACGGGAATTTGAACTTAATTTTTAAAATATTCATTTTAATGAGGTGACTTCGAAAACAATTTGTAGAACTTTTGAGTGGTAATAATTTTTATTGGGAAACTTGAAAAAATCTTGTGATTTTTTGTGAACTAATTTTTAATTGTTAAAGTTTGCAATCCGTATTCGCATTTCTTTTGTGTGAGATTGTATAAATGTTGATGAAAACTATTTCTATTCCAATTAATGAAATTTAATAATAAAAAGAATAAAGTGTACCTCACCAGACACCCCTTTTTCAAAATTCGTACATATTTTTAAACATAGCAATGTGTTTAATATAAGTAATTTTTGTGTGTCCTTTCCTTTCTGAAAGTGTAAGCGATTTTTAACATAAATATCTTTTGACGTGTGTAATTTTTCCCTGGCAGAACAATTTTCAAATAAATAAATTTTAATATTAATAGAATTTTTGACTTTCCGAAGAAAAAAAGGAACTTATTTTTAATGTTTTAATACTTGTCGGTTAAAAAAAAAAATTAAACTATATTTATTATCGAAATGAATTCATCTTCATTAATTTAAAAACATATAATATTTATAACCAGTAACGCGGAACTTTTTCAAACCCTGTTAATGAGATTTTATTTAACATTGTATTTTATCTTCAAATCAAAATAATTTGTGAAAAATGTTTTTAAATATTTTTAAAACTGTATTGAAAATAATATTTTACATACCTTAACATCAATGAAATCCGAATCGAACTTGAGTTTAATAATTATTTTCTCAAAAAGTTCGTTTCAGTATATGAGTAAACCTAGATGAATCATTCTCATCTGCTTATCTGATAGCGTTTTCCGAAAAGGGTTGAATCTCTGAATCATAGCTGATAAGGAACTGGGGTTCATGTGTTATCTTAATTAATCTTAATGAGTACTATGTCTAATTAAAATTATTTGACTTGAAATAAAATAAGGTCTTTTGAGCAATATCTTTTGAAAATTTAAGATATAATTATTTAAATCAAATTAGAGGCTTTTTTTTTCTCATCGATTTATTTTAAATAAAACTAAAATATTTATTTTTTTCTGTACTTTGTTAGCAAAATAAAGAGTGTAATACATTCATTTCGGATTTAACTATTTGAAAATTTAAACTAACCTATGATTAAAATGATTACATAAGGTTGAGTATGTGATCTAGTTAAAAACGGAACACGTATTCATATAAAACTTTAAATTCTTACGCTTTTGTGTATAATATAATGTATGTTTTAAATATTAAATGAAAAATATCAATAACAATAAATGAAAAACATTAACATTAATAAAATATTAATTAAACATAGCATTGATTTAAAACTTAATATTAATATAGGAATACACATCCGTATAAAACTTTAAACATTTATGTTTTGGTGTATAATATTATGTATATATATTAAATATTAAATGAAAAATATGAATTAACAATAAATGAAAAATATCAATTAACATCAAGCTATTAATTTTCATTACCTGATTTTACTATTTAATTAATATTTAAAATTTTCATTCAGGTAATAAACTTACTTTAACAGTTTAATGCAAATATCGCACAGCCTTGAAATTGTTCCAGCAAGAAGAATAATCACATCCGATTTCATTACCTCACAAGCGATAAGTATGATTCATTCTTATCTGATTTCTAGAAAAAGGGGCCATCTTATCTGTGAATCATAGCTTTTGTGATAGGAACCTAGTGTAAGTTTAATCTAATAAGAGTTAATAATAATCTTATTAATTACGATGTCTAATTAAATTGTCTTACAATAAAGTCATTTCTTTTAAAAATTTAGGATAAAATAATTTAAATCAAATAAGAGGCTTTTTCACATAGATTTATTTTCAATAAAACTAGACTATTTTTCTATATTTTATCAGCCAAATAATTAATGTGTCATATTCATATAGGATTAAACTATTATAACTGTCGTATAATTAAAATGAATTTAAGTGATTATAAAAATAAGCATTCTAAAATGCGAATTCTAAATTTATCATTTCTAAAATATAAGCGTTTGGGATTCACATGAGATGATTTCGTGTCATATAACATTAAGTTTTAGAAAATGCATTTTTTTAAACCCATTATATCTATTTGTGTGTCTATTTCCGTGATGAAATATGGTTCAAAACATTCAATTTGACGGCATGTTCTACCTTGCGCTTTAATTGAACGACTTGTGTTGGTAAAAACTAACTTTTGACTTATGTCACGAAATTTAGCAGGGGGAAACATTTAAATGTGATGAAGTGAAAGCACATTTTTATGATTCTTCAAATTCATATTGTTTTGTGTATAATATATGAAATAAAAATTAAATGAAAAATATGAATTTAAAATTAAAAAATATTCATTAACAATAAATGATAACTCGGAGTGTCTTGTGTAAATAAAAAATATTCATTAACAATAAATGAAAAATATGAATGTCTTATGTAAATAAAAAAAAATATGAATAAAAAAAATAAATAAATTTACATTAAGTAAAAAATATAAATGTCTTATGTAATTAAAAAATATATGAATTTAAATTAAGTAAAAAATATTCATTAACAATTAATGAAAAATATGTATGTCTTATGTAATTAAAAATTAAATGAAAACTATTAATGAGAGACACATTGAAAAATATTCTTACCTTAAAAGTGACTGTTATATGCTTATTCCAACTGCTATCCACCGTCAACCTGCATCGTTGCTCGCCTGGTGGGTAATGTCTGATAACCAGATATTCTTATCTTTGACGGTTTTCCCGAAAGTTGACTCACTTCATAAGTAAAAATGACAGGTTCAGATCTGAAATTAAGAGTTTATTCATATCGAATATAATTAATATAACATGCAATTAAAAAGAGACTTAATTTATTTAATACGTCATAATTAAGAATTTAATTAAATCCTGAATATAATTTTTTAAAATCTTATTAATAGAATAGAATAGAAATTATTTTCAACATTTTCAAGAAACACACGTGTTATTGAATACTTAATAGAATATTTTTCGTAATGAATGTGTAATTAACAATTTTTAAATGATTTTTTCTAATTAATTAGTGTTTAATTAAAATTTTCATAATTAAAATAAATATATCAAATAAAAAAGGAATTCTTTTCAAAATTTTCAAGAAACACAAGTTATTATTAAGTAATATTTTGAATAACTACAAACTTTAATCATGATGAGTCATCACTGTGAATGATCTTTTCTTCTCATGTGTTATAAAAACAAGTTTAAGTACCTAAATTTATTGATATATTTCATTGTGTGTTGGATCCTTCTTTACTAATCTCGTTAAAATTATTCATTTACCAATGATTTAAACTTCACATTTTAAAGTTATTTATATAATATACTAACATTTGACTATTAAATATCAAATAATGGATATGCACTTTTTACACTCACATCTTACAATGCACTTAGTAACCAAATTTAATGATTTTTAAGCATGTCTTCTTAATTTTTTTTTACAATGAAAGACTATCACAGTTGAATATTTAGCTTTCTGTTTATAACTTTATCGAGAAATATATAATGCATACCACACGATTTCATTAAATGAATCACATTACATTTCAAACTTCTCATTTTCAATGTTTTATATATACTAGTGTTTATCAAATAGGTGTTTATTCTGAACAATCATTACTTAGTATATTGATGAAAAGTTTGTGTTGAACGGTTTTTAACTTAAATGGTGTGAGAGAAGGATATATTAGGACAGAAGTTATTAAATATAGAGTCTTTAAAGTTTATACCCGTGCAAGAATTGGCATTTCAAGAAACAAAGTTGTGTCACATTTGAAAGCATTCTTTATATTCGAAACGCACACGTGATCACGATCACATCACTGAAGAGCATAGAGAAGCTGTTTATGTTGTATATAATTTGAATTTTCATTAACACAATATTATAACCGAAGTTTTTCGACAGTTTGAAAAATTATGATGTTCAACGTCTGCACACGTTAACACAGAATAAGATTAGCTTATGCCCTTTCGATGATAAGCGTTATTTGCAGGTAAGATGTATTAACATAACAACATTTTCTTGGTAATTTTACTCGCAGGTTTCGAAACCACAAACATCTGATCATACTTCTCATTTTTAACACGCGACACTAACCATTGGGCCATTAAAGCCCGTAATTTAGTAACTTAAAATTAAGAAAGATCATCGAAAATGATTACTTCACACATGCAAAAATAATTTTTATTGTGACTTATCAGTTAAAAATCACGAAGAAAAGAAAAATATCACATATGTTTTGGATTACTTTGAGATTTTATGAGTCACTTCATCAGTTAAATAGACATAACCACTTCTTATGAATCACTACTTATGCTTAAATTTTGAAACACTTGCTTATATGAAATGTATTATATTTTAGTTTATCAGTGATAGTGCGATTACTTGTTAATAATTTTAATGTTATTAAAAAAATTTAAAAAAATTAAATGTGAATAATTAATTAAAAAAACACAAGTCACTATTAAAGGTTTGAACAAATTATTAAAATTATTTTACAAAACTTTTCAAATTATTTAAAAATGTTTCACTAATATTTAGTAATCGTCAAATTTTAATGTCGATAATCATTTATGTGAGTCAGGTTTTCTGTTTTAACTGTTAAGTTATCAGATTCCCCCTTCAAGTACATCTCATTGATAAGTTTTAATCAACCAATCAACTATTTATTTACCCCAGCAACCAGCTATTTGTTTACCCTAGTAACCAAAAAGCTTTTGTCGACACATGAACAAAATTTTGAAGATGCAAGACTCTTCATTTTCATTCGAAAAAACAATGACTTATGTAATAAATTTTTTCTTTACTTAAATGAAACCTTCACATGTGTATGGTAAAACTTGGAAAATTTCATTTAATGCACAAATTTAAAGTTAACAGACAAGGTCTTCACACATCTTTTAGTATTTTACTAACACTTTGCCAAATATCTTTAGAAAACAACAACAGAATTTTAAATAATTATTTTAATAAAAATTCTCTTTTGTAAGCGACATTATTAAACTAACTTGAAAAATTAACTTGGCAAAGCAAGTTTTCACTATTCCAACTAAGTAATATTCATAAGTTTTATATGATAAACAACCTGTTTGGTTATGTCCCAGCATGGCTTTATAAAATGTATCTAAAATAACCTTTAATATCAATGTTTAAAAATATGCGAATAATTCAGTTAGTCTTTTATAGATGATTATTTTCCCTTCTATTATTTAAAAGACATTTTAAAATAAAATTATTACTGATGCCAGTTTATCCCAGTGTTATGAAATGTGTATGCAAAACTTTTAATTCTAATTTTCACATTTTATTATTTCAAATTATTGTTTTCAAGTTGTACTAAAATTTGGAAAAAAATATTTAATTTTCATGCATAATTAAATTGAAATACTTTAATAATAAAGACACATTTAACATTGTATACTCACCTAATCCAACACTTTCACAAATACACGTCCGACTCGCTCCAAGGTTTAGGAAGAACTGAGAGATTCAAAGTCCTTATCAGAAAATGTTATCAGATAGTCTTATCTTAAGATAAGTGACGTCAGAGAACATATGTCATCAACTGGTCACGTGATGTATATCACATGACCAGTGCTTTGTTAATTAATCTAATTAATAATTAATAATTTAATACTTAATAATTAATTAATAAGATTAATTAACAAAGCACTGGTCATGTGATATACATCACGTGACCAGTTGATGACATATGTTCTCTGACGTCACTTATCTTAAGATAAGACTATCTGATAACATTTTCTGATAAGGACTTTGAATCTCTCAGTTCTTCCTAAACCTTGGAGCGAGTCGGACGTGTATTTGTGAAAGTGTTGGATTAGGTGAGTATACAATGTTAAATGTGTCTTTATTATTAAAGTATTTCAATTTAATTATGCATGAAAATTAAATATTTTTTTCCAAATTTTAGTACAACTTGAAAACAATAATTTGAAATAATAAAATGTGAAAATTAGAATTAAAAGTTTTGCATACACATTTCATAACACTGGGATAAACTGGCATCAGTAATAATTTTATTTTAAAATGTCTTTTAAATAATAGAAGGGAAAATAATCATCTATAAAAGACTAACTGAATTATTCGCATATTTTTAAACATTGATATTAAAGGTTATTTTAGATACATTTTATAAAGCCATGCTGGGACATAACCAAACAGGTTGTTTATCATATAAAACTTATGAATATTACTTAGTTGGAATAGTGAAAACTTGCTTTGCCAAGTTAATTTTTCAAGTTAGTTTAATAATGTCGCTTACAAAAGAGAATTTTTATTAAAATAATTATTTAAAATTCTGTTGTTGTTTTCTAAAGATATTTGGCAAAGTGTTAGTAAAATACTAAAAGATGTGTGAAGACCTTGTCTGTTAACTTTAAATTTGTGCATTAAATGAAATTTTCCAAGTTTTACCATACACATGTGAAGGTTTCATTTAAGTAAAGAAAAAATTTATTACATAAGTCATTGTTTTTTCGAATGAAAATGAAGAGTCTTGCATCTTCAAAATTTTGTTCATGTGTCGACAAAAGCTTTTTGGTTACTAGGGTAAACAAATAGCTGGTTGCTGGGGTAAATAAATAGTTGATTGGTTGATTAAAACTTATCAATGAGATGTACTTGAAGGGGGAATCTGATAACTTAACAGTTAAAACAGAAAACCTGACTCACATAAATGATTATCGACATTAAAATTTGACGATTACTAAATATTAGTGAAACATTTTTAAATAATTTGAAAAGTTTTGTAAAATAATTTTAATAATTTGTTCAAACCTTTAATAGTGACTTGTGTTTTTTTAATTAATTATTCACATTTAATTTTTTTAAATTTTTTTAATAACATTAAAATTATTAACAAGTAATCGCACTATCACTGATAAACTAAAATATAATACATTTCATATAAGCAAGTGTTTCAAAATTTAAGCATAAGTAGTGATTCATAAGAAGTGGTTATGTCTATTTAACTGATGAAGTGACTCATAAAATCTCAAAGTAATCCAAAACATATGTGATATTTTTCTTTTCTTCGTGATTTTTAACTGATAAGTCACAATAAAAATTATTTTTGCATGTGTGAAGTAATCATTTTCGATGATCTTTCTTAATTTTAAGTTACTAAATTACGGGCTTTAATGGCCCAATGGTTAGTGTCGCGTGTTAAAAATGAGAAGTATGATCAGATGTTTGTGGTTTCGAAACCTGCGAGTAAAATTACCAAGAAAATGTTGTTATGTTAATACATCTTACCTGCAAATAACGCTTATCATCGAAAGGGCATAAGCTAATCTTATTCTGTGTTAACGTGTGCAGACGTTGAACATCATAATTTTTCAAACTGTCGAAAAACTTCGGTTATAATATTGTGTTAATGAAAATTCAAATTATATACAACATAAACAGCTTCTCTATGCTCTTCAGTGATGTGATCGTGATCACGTGTGCGTTTCGAATATAAAGAATGCTTTCAAATGTGACACAACTTTGTTTCTTGAAATGCCAATTTTTGCACGGGTATAAACTTTAAAGACTCTATATTTAATAACTTCTGTCCTAATATATCCTTCTCTCACACCATTTAAGTTAAAAACCGTTCAACACAAACTTTTCATCAATATACTAAGTAATGATTGTTCAGAATAAACACCTATTTGATAAACACTAGTATATATAAAACATTGAAAATGAGAAGTTTGAAATGTAATGTGATTCATTTAATGAAATCGTGTGGTATGCATTATATATTTCTCGATAAAGTTATAAACAGAAAGCTAAATATTCAACTGTGATAGTCTTTCATTGTAAAAAAAAATTAAGAAGACATGCTTAAAAATCATTAAATTTGGTTACTAAGTGCATTGTAAGATGTGAGTGTAAAAAGTGCATATCCATTATTTGATATTTAATAGTCAAATGTTAGTATATTATATAAATAACTTTAAAATGTGAAGTTTAAATCATTGGTAAATGAATAATTTTAACGAGATTAGTAAAGAAGGATCCAACACACAATGAAATATATCAATAAATTTAGGTACTTAAACTTGTTTTTATAACACATGAGAAGAAAAGATCATTCACAGTGATGACTCATCATGATTAAAGTTTGTAGTTATTCAAAATATTACTTAATAATAACTTGTGTTTCTTGAAAATTTTGAAAAGAATTCCTTTTTTATTTGATATATTTATTTTAATTATGAAAATTTTAATTAAACACTAATTAATTAGAAAAAATCATTTAAAAATTGTTAATTACACATTCATTACGAAAAATATTCTATTAAGTATTCAATAACACGTGTGTTTCTTGAAAATGTTGAAAATAATTTCTATTCTATTCTATTAATAAGATTTTAAAAAATTATATTCAGGATTTAATTAAATTCTTAATTATGACGTATTAAATAAATTAAGTCTCTTTTTAATTGCATGTTATATTAATTATATTCGATATGAATAAACTCTTAATTTCAGATCTGAACCTGTCATTTTTACTTATGAAGTGAGTCAACTTTCGGGAAAACCGTCAAAGATAAGAATATCTGGTTATCAGACATTACCCACCAGGCGAGCAACGATGCAGGTTGACGGTGGATAGCAGTTGGAATAAGCATATAACAGTCACTTTTAAGGTAAGAATATTTTTCAATGTGTCTCTCATTAATAGTTTTCATTTAATTTTTAATTACATAAGACATACATATTTTTCATTAATTGTTAATGAATATTTTTTACTTAATTTAAATTCATATATTTTTTAATTACATAAGACATTTATATTTTTTACTTAATGTAAATTTATTTATTTTTTTTATTCATATTTTTTTTTATTTACATAAGACATTCATATTTTTCATTTATTGTTAATGAATATTTTTTATTTACACAAGACACTCCGAGTTATCATTTATTGTTAATGAATATTTTTTAATTTTAAATTCATATTTTTCATTTAATTTTTATTTCATATATTATACACAAAACAATATGAATTTGAAGAATCATAAAAATGTGCTTTCACTTCATCACATTTAAATGTTTCCCCCTGCTAAATTTCGTGACATAAGTCAAAAGTTAGTTTTTACCAACACAAGTCGTTCAATTAAAGCGCAAGGTAGAACATGCCGTCAAATTGAATGTTTTGAACCATATTTCATCACGGAAATAGACACACAAATAGATATAATGGGTTTAAAAAAATGCATTTTCTAAAACTTAATGTTATATGACACGAAATCATCTCATGTGAATCCCAAACGCTTATATTTTAGAAATGATAAATTTAGAATTCGCATTTTAGAATGCTTATTTTTATAATCACTTAAATTCATTTTAATTATACGACAGTTATAATAGTTTAATCCTATATGAATATGACACATTAATTATTTGGCTGATAAAATATAGAAAAATAGTCTAGTTTTATTGAAAATAAATCTATGTGAAAAAGCCTCTTATTTGATTTAAATTATTTTATCCTAAATTTTTAAAAGAAATGACTTTATTGTAAGACAATTTAATTAGACATCGTAATTAATAAGATTATTATTAACTCTTATTAGATTAAACTTACACTAGGTTCCTATCACAAAAGCTATGATTCACAGATAAGATGGCCCCTTTTTCTAGAAATCAGATAAGAATGAATCATACTTATCGCTTGTGAGGTAATGAAATCGGATGTGATTATTCTTCTTGCTGGAACAATTTCAAGGCTGTGCGATATTTGCATTAAACTGTTAAAGTAAGTTTATTACCTGAATGAAAATTTTAAATATTAATTAAATAGTAAAATCAGGTAATGAAAATTAATAGCTTGATGTTAATTGATATTTTTCATTTATTGTTAATTCATATTTTTCATTTAATATTTAATATATATACATAATATTATACACCAAAACATAAATGTTTAAAGTTTTATACGGATGTGTATTCCTATATTAATATTAAGTTTTAAATCAATGCTATGTTTAATTAATATTTTATTAATGTTAATGTTTTTCATTTATTGTTATTGATATTTTTCATTTAATATTTAAAACATACATTATATTATACACAAAAGCGTAAGAATTTAAAGTTTTATATGAATACGTGTTCCGTTTTTAACTAGATCACATACTCAACCTTATGTAATCATTTTAATCATAGGTTAGTTTAAATTTTCAAATAGTTAAATCCGAAATGAATGTATTACACTCTTTATTTTGCTAACAAAGTACAGAAAAAAATAAATATTTTAGTTTTATTTAAAATAAATCGATGAGAAAAAAAAAGCCTCTAATTTGATTTAAATAATTATATCTTAAATTTTCAAAAGATATTGCTCAAAAGACCTTATTTTATTTCAAGTCAAATAATTTTAATTAGACATAGTACTCATTAAGATTAATTAAGATAACACATGAACCCCAGTTCCTTATCAGCTATGATTCAGAGATTCAACCCTTTTCGGAAAACGCTATCAGATAAGCAGATAAGAATGATTCATCTAGGTTTACTCATATACTGAAACGAACTTTTTGAGAAAATAATTATTAAACTCAAGTTCGATTCGGATTTCATTGATGTTAAGGTATGTAAAATATTATTTTCAATACAGTTTTAAAAATATTTAAAAACATTTTTCACAAATTATTTTGATTTGAAGATAAAATACAATGTTAAATAAAATCTCATTAACAGGGTTTGAAAAAGTTCCGCGTTACTGGTTATAAATATTATATGTTTTTAAATTAATGAAGATGAATTCATTTCGATAATAAATATAGTTTAATTTTTTTTTTTAACCGACAAGTATTAAAACATTAAAAATAAGTTCCTTTTTTTCTTCGGAAAGTCAAAAATTCTATTAATATTAAAATTTATTTATTTGAAAATTGTTCTGCCAGGGAAAAATTACACACGTCAAAAGATATTTATGTTAAAAATCGCTTACACTTTCAGAAAGGAAAGGACACACAAAAATTACTTATATTAAACACATTGCTATGTTTAAAAATATGTACGAATTTTGAAAAAGGGGTGTCTGGTGAGGTACACTTTATTCTTTTTATTATTAAATTTCATTAATTGGAATAGAAATAGTTTTCATCAACATTTATACAATCTCACACAAAAGAAATGCGAATACGGATTGCAAACTTTAACAATTAAAAATTAGTTCACAAAAAATCACAAGATTTTTTCAAGTTTCCCAATAAAAATTATTACCACTCAAAAGTTCTACAAATTGTTTTCGAAGTCACCTCATTAAAATGAATATTTTAAAAATTAAGTTCAAATTCCCGTTACAGACATGCGTTATTTATGATGGTTGAAGCTTATTCAAGCCCTTCTAAGGAAATCTAACAGTTATTCACACATGATTCGAGGAAAATCACAGATTCCGAACGGTTAGGTCAACGAGCGCAAATAAATGTTAGTACGTAAAATCCCATTTTGAAACATATTTTCTCATTCAAATTTTAAAGTTATTTTTTAACTAATCTAAAATATCAAGTGTATAACATAGTTAACTAAAAATAGTACTCGAAATAATTTTAAAGTTCCTTCATTAAATTAATGTTTAAAGTTAATATTCTCAAATTCCCATTACCAGCATGTGTTATTTATGACTTGGTGGAGATAAAGGTGGTGGAAGTCTTTCTATGATAGTCTAAGCCAGTATGCACACATGATTCAAAGAAAATTACAAACTCCATACGGTTAGGTCGACGAGCGCACGTCAATCTCATTGCAAAAAAATTAAAGTCCCCCTATTAAACACTTATATCAGCAAAATATCCTTCGTGAATGATTAGTCTAAAATAATAATTTCCCCCAAAATACCCGCTTAACTCATCATGTAAGAACACAGTGGAAAAAAAAAAAATCAATCTCCCCAAATTCCCACTTAAAATCGAAAAAATAAACTCTTAAATTACACCAAACTGAAAATTTTTAAGTCACCACATTAAAATTAAAAACTACTCGTACAATAGTACAGAAAAAAACATTCTGTGTCCCCAAAATATCCGCTTAACCCCTTATTTAAAACACGGTGAAAAAAAAAAAAAATCAATCTCCCCAAAATTTCTGCTTAAAATCAAAAAATAAACTCTTAAATTACACCAAACTGAAAAATTTTAAGTCGCCACATTAAAATTAAAAACCACTCGTACTATAGTACAGAAAAAAATATTCTGTGTCCCCAAAATATCCGCTTAACCCCTTATTTAAAACACGGTGAAAAAAAAAAAAAAAATCAATCTCCCCAAAATTTCTGCTTCAAATCAAAAAATAAATCCTTAAACTAAAGTTCACCGAAAAATTCCCTTCATTATTTTTTACTCATTATTTTTAATTATCATTTTTAATTATTACCTTCATTATTTTTACTCAATATTTTTAATTACTTTTTTATTAATTACTAATTATCGTTAATTGCTATTATTCATTTCTTAAATTCTACTGCGTACTATACTTGACTAAAAAACCGCTCGAAAAATTCTAAGTCCCTTCATTATTTTTCACTTATTATTTTTAATTACCTTTTAATTAATTACTATTTTTAATTTAATATGAATCATTCATCGCTTAATCAACAATCAAAAGAACCGCTCGTACTGTAGTATACTTAAAAAATTTATCCCCCTTTTACCCCTCTCTTATAGCATAAAATATTCAAATTTCACGAAAAAAATTTAATCCCCCCTTTTAACCCCTTCTCTTATAAGACAACCTTGAGGAATGAGGAGGAGGAGTGAGGAGGAGGGTTGAGGTGGAGGAGTGAGGAGGAGGGTTGAGGTGGAGGAGTGAGGAGGAGGTTTGAGGTGGAGGAGTGAGGAGGAGGTTTGAGGAGGAGGAGCCCTCCTCCCTCCTCCGAGCCTCACGCCTCCTCCTGGGGCCGGACCGGCACTTTTCCCCTACTGATATTTAATTATTGCTAATTTTCCAATTTCCTTCATTTTAAAAACGAACATTTATTTTAATAAATAATAATAATAGAAGAAAGACCATTTTAAAAATTGGCTATTTTCTCTTACAATATGCTTCAATTGTAATTCATTTCTTTCAATTCGTTTTATAATACAAAGTCCCTTCCACGTCCTTCTATTTGGCACATTAAAATTTGAGCGATAAATGGTTTCATATTGCAAAACTTTTTTTAGGCTTACTTCACCTCCACTTATCTTATTTCTCCATGGGTTTCTTTAATTCTGTTTCAGCTTTCTTATCACTTCTGCGAAAATTTTTACACAACCAACCAACCGTAAACAAACGAAAGAGATTGAAAAAGGGGAAAAGATGATTTTTTTATGAGAATGACCTCTCGATTTTAATTAATTACGCAGTTAATAATTGGAATTTCGAAATTCTAAAGCTCAGGTGCATCAGGAGAAATTTGGGCCTACTCTCAAAAAATTTTGAGCTTCGTACGTGCTGTAGATTTTGCTAGCCATCGCAGACACACACACACACACACAGAGCGTTTTGTTCTTTTATTAGTATAGATAAAAAAATTTAAATGACTAGTATTAAAAATGCCCTGCCGAGCACCAAAAAAGGTAAATATGTTTTTAAGCATAAAAAAGTGTTTGACAAGAGCTTTCAATTGAGCATGAGAAAGAACAAGGGGTCCCTTCATGGCTGCAACCCAATGTCAATGCCAAATTTGAAATAATCATATTTGCGCTTTTTCCATACAAAATAAATTTGCGTAAAACTTTCCATTTTTCTTTTTAGTTAAACTTTCAATTATGCTTTACATATTAACTGAACAATTGACCCTGCTCTACAACTGCACTACAAATCAGTTTTCTGTGCAGTTTTACACTGCGGGCATACTTGGTGGCCTTGCACGAGTGTGATACGCAGGGGCGTAAATCCCGGGGGGGGTATGGGGGTGCGGCACCCCCCTGAGAAAATCAGTCGGAAAATTTCGCGTTTGGTCTTTAAAGAATACACTTAATTGGAAAAAAAATGGTACTTATCTTTAAAAAACCAATAAATTTGAAAAACGAAAAAAAAAAATCAGTCGGAAAAATGTACATTTAGTCGGGAAAATGTTATTTACTATAAGGACTTACAAATTGGAAAAACGAAAAAATCAGTCGGAAAAATTCCCATTCGATAGGGGGGAAATGTACCTTTAGTCGGAAAACGGTATTTACCAATAAAGACTTACAAATTGGAAAAATGAAAAAAATCAATCGGAAAAATGTACGTTTAGTCGGAAAAATGTTATTTACTATAAGCAATTATAAATTGAAAAAACGAAAATATCAATCAGAAAAATTCCTGTTCGATAGGAAAAATGTACGTTTAGTCGGAAAAATGGTATTTACCTAAAAGGACTTACAAATTGGAAAAATGAAAAAATCAGTCGGAAAATTTTCCGTTCGATCGGGAATATGTACGTTTAGTCAAAAGCAATATATATTTATATATATTAAATTATAAAAACTTGTGAATTGGAGAATTTTTTATTGTAGTTTTTAATTAGAAAAAAAAAAGAAAAGAATTTTGAATAAAGAAAACTTATGTAAATTTGTTCTTAATCGGAAATATTTCGGATTTTCCTCTTTTGATAAAATCTATACGGATGAACTTTGATTTGTCGAATACCTTGAACTCAAAAACCTCGATATGATGAAAAAATATACTTTTATACATGTTCCAGCGATGTTAATTTTATATGAAACCTTGATATTTTGGTCAAAAACCTTGATATACCGATTTTTTTTCGTACACTTTGACTTCGAGCTATCGAGATTCAGTTGTATTGCATTTTGTTAAGTCGAAAAAATGTAGTTGACACCAAATTTTTACGCAGATTTAAATTATGTCTTTAGAAAAATTTATGAACTTGGAAAAAAAAAAAAAAGCTGTCTTTTTGACAAGATTTTGGCCTTTAAAATAGTACTTGAGCAATCAAATTTCAGTTTTACTCATAAAAGCAATGCTAAAAAGATTTTAACTGATTGTTAAAAATTAAAGAGTTAAAACATTGTTTCCATTTCCAGGTAATGCTTTGGCACACACAGACAGCTTTAACCCTTCCCATGTGTGAGTTATAAAACAAAACTACGATTGTGCCACGATGGGCATTCCTACGAAACCCTTATAACCAATTTTCTTAATATCTAATTCTATCCTGCATAAACCATTAGTATTCTAACTCATGATCATATAGCACGAAATCGTTAAGGCCGTTAATCGTTATATGTTGCTATTCATGAGAATATTTTTGTATATATTTAATAATTCAATATTTTTTGTTTCAATTATGCCACTGCCTAAATGAAAACAACAATAAATACAGTACATGTCGTGCAATTCGGTTTTGTTGAGACATCGTTTTATAGATCAACTGTCCAAACTTCTTCAGCCGTTTTAGGTAGGAACATGAAATTCAAGAAAAAAAATCTGACAAACAAATAATTAACTTATTTTAGTATATTAGAAATGTTTCCCCTAAAAAGGTAAAGGAGGTCGAACATTTTTGAATATTTGGTATATCTCATCAGTCGTTTTAGATAGAAGTGTGGAATTAATAATAATAAAACTACTAAAAAATAACACAACCCTGCAAAATTGAAGTTTCCGAAAAATACAAAAGAAGTTTCAACAGATTTTTTTGTTATTTGGTGTGCTGATTTTGTAAATAGCCTCCATTTTTCCCCATCATGTCAAGCTTTTTTATAAAATTGATATCAATATTTTTGCTGAAATCTTATTTAAAAAGGTATTGTCTCGAGCAATTTTACATATACTTAGAGATGGGAATGCTCGGAAAAAAACCAGAAAAATTGGGAAAAAAACCGGTTTTTTTTCCCGAAGGCTTATTTTTTAATTTTTCCGAACTGGAAAAATTGAAATTTCATTTATGAAATAATATAGTGAAAATTTTGTAATAGCTACATTCTCATACTTTTTATTTATTTTATTTTTATGTTGAGTGTCTCGCATGAAAATTTTAATGTGCATAATCTGATCTCTGAGCAGAAATCTGTTTGAGAAGACTTGAAAGGATTCTTCACATTTTTTTCTTGTTTGAAACACAAGATCCTTTGCAAAATTTCTCTTGAAAATAGACTTTTCAGAAAAAGTTTAATCAACAAATTGAATCTTTCACAAGTGCAGTGATTGAAAAAAAAAAAAATCTCATGCCATACAGCAGCTGAATCTTATTAAGTTGCATATATGTATGTAAATAACCTTATTAAAAATGTCTAAATAGGAATAGGAACCTAAATATAGTAATAATTTCTTATTCAAAAATTCTGAATATATTTTGTACAAGTATATACAAAAAGTTCGCAATTTTACAAAAACTTGATTACATAAAAAAAAATCTAGATATGTAATTAAATGCAACTTCTCTTTTTAAAAATTAATTCATGTGTAAAATTATTGCAATAATATGCCGATTAATGGAAATGATAAAATTAAAAATTTAACATAAAATTTTGAAGCATGCATTTATTACTTTAATCTATATTTTCAAGAAGTAAGTATTGAATTCATGAAAAATTTGACTTCCAGTTTTTGGTGTATTTAAAACTTTTAGAAGGTCCTGAACACGTTTTGATGGTTTTTGGAAAATGTCTGTCACTGTGTGAGTCTGTATGTGACAAATTTTTGGGCACTCTATCTCAAGAACTGATGCACATAATTTCACAAAACTTTAGATTCAGTTACACCTTGATATAAACTCGATATGTTTAGTTATTAGTATATATCGCCAAACTGATGGCGCTGCTATGCTGCATTATTCATAATTTCCACAATAGTTCTATCTCAAACTAATGTATGTATTTTTATAAAATTTCAGATTAAGTTAATCTTTGACATAACTTCGTGCTCATTACTTTTTGGTGTAAATTGCTTAACATATGATGCTGCTATGCTGCATTACAGCTCATATTCAAAATATTAGAATAATTACCTTTTTTTTAGAAGTTGAAAATATCGTTTGGTAATTTAATGTCTTTTAATGAAAATATGCAAACGATATTTTTATTAAGAACTTATTGTTGATTAAACTTACTTGTTAACTTAAATTCAATATCATTTTTGAAAAGATTAATTGCAAAAAAAATTATTTTGAAAAGTCAAAATATTAGAATATTTAATCAAGTGGTTCAAAATATTAGAATATTTCACATTAATTCTCCTTTAATTATTACCAATTCTTAACTGGTGGCATCATTGATTAAATTCAGACTATTTTATTTAAAATCAGTATTCTTTTTTGCAGTTTGTTTCTTTTTCGTCTTAAAATGGGCCGTGTGAGTGATATTCCTGAATCTAATAAACTTCGTATGGTTGATTTGTATCGGCACGGTAAAAATCAATGTTTTATAGCGAAATATTTACATTGTTCGCAATCGAGCGTTAGTAAAATACTAACACAATATTCAAAAATTGGAAAATTTCAAAATAATCGCCGAAATGGTGGCCGAAAACCAAAAACATCTGCTAGAGATGACAGGAAACTGAAGCGTATAGTTAAGAAAAACCATTTTAAAAGTGTGCGATTCTTGCACCGAAAATGGAAAGAAGAAGGAGTTGAAGTTTCTACATCGACAACATTAAGACGTCTCCATAAATTTAAATTTGAATCTCGTGTACCGAAAACAAAACCTCTCATGACTGCAAGACAAAAGCGTATAAGATTGAATTGGTGTAAATCAAGACGTTTATGGAGCAATGAAGATTGGAAAAATATATTATTTAGTGATGAAAGTATGTTTTGTGTTTCATATGGTAATCAAGGTATTCGAGTTTGGAGAATGAAGCAAGAAGCATTTGATAAAGAATGCCTTAAACGTTCCGTAAAATTTGCTGCTAGTGTCATGGTTTGGGGTTGTATGAGTGCAGAAGGACCTGGAAAGTTATGCATCGTCTACGAAAAGGTTAACTCTCTGATATATCAAGAAATTTTAGAATATTACATGATTCCATCATCAGAAGATTTATTTGAAGATGATTTCATCTTTCAACAAGTTTTAGCGTCCCCGCATACATCGGTGTCAACTAAGAATTGGTTCCGCCAACGCAACATTAAGGTACTTCCTTGGCCACCAAATTCACAAGATCTTAATCCCATCGAAAACTTATGGTGTATAATGAAGAAAAAATTTCAAGAAAAACTGAGTTAGTGGCACGTATAAAGTCTATTTGGGCTAATATTGATAGAAATGTTTGTAAACACCTTGTATACAGTATGCAAGATCGATTGTACGCTGTTATGAAAGCTAAAGGGGATGCTACAAAATATTAACTACCATTTACTTCATATTCATAAGGTAATATTGTTGCGTAAAATAAAATATTCTAATATTTTGAACCAATCTAAATTTTATTCTAATATTCTGGTGTGTTTAAGGAAGCTGTATACCTAATTTATTGTGCTGTATTTTATATTTTATAAATGTTAAAATCTTATCTAAACATTCCAGATTTAATTTATAAGAAATTTAATTGCATTTACTTAGTATAAAAAATAAATAAATGACAAATAATTTTTTCTTATTACTTTTTCTCAATTATTCTAATATTTTGAATATGAGCTGTATTCATGATTATCGCAATAGCTTTTCCTCAAGGACGATTTTTTTTAAAAATCAAACTACAGTTTCTGATATATATTAATGTTGTTTAGTTTTTGGTGTAAATCCCTTATAGGTGGCACTAGCTGCATTTTTCAAGATTTCGTTATAGCTGATTAATTGAATGTTTTTTCAAGGTGTTGAATCTAAAATTGATCTCCATTTTATCTCCATAATGTACAGTAAAGTTGCAAAAACATGGACAGTTCGCATTAGAAAAGTACAGCTGCGATTAAAAAAAAAAACCATATTTTATTACAAGTAACTGCGTTCCAAATTATACTTTCCCTCTTGATTAAACTTTGAATTTTTGTAGTTTTCTATTTTCTAAAGCACAGTAGAAGTTTATCTCTGTATGTAACTGCTTTTGTTAATTCCTCAAATAGTGAGCATTTTCTATTTTAGTGTTCTGTTTTCATAACTTTTGAGTTCCACTATTAGAAATATAAAATTACCATGTGGAAACATTATTGAATATGGTTTTTTACTCAAGAATAGAATACCAGATTTCCGGGTAAAAAGAAAAAAATTATATTTAATTTAACTTTAAAAAAATTCTGGTTTTAGTGAATAAAAATTTAACAGTCAATAAATCCTACGCTATTTTTTAGTTGCAGACCTGAGTAAGCCAAAGTAAAACTTAGTTTTGTTTGAATTTAGATTATAAAACTAAATCAAAACTTTTTTGAGTTGAGATTGGAAAGCTATACCAAAACTAAACATATTTTATAAAGGAAATAAAATTAGAATTCCAAGAAAAAAAAAAGTAATAATATAAAAATATACATTTTTTAAACAAACAATGGAATTTTTGAATACTGATATTCATAATAATGACAAAACTGCCATAATTTCTTTAAACTAGTATCATTTACTTAAAAACTATACTTATGTAAATGGAATGCATAATTTATTTCATTCCAAACTGCAGACATATTGGCTCAGGTTTTTACATGAGGTCAATTGGTAGTTAAACATGTAACTGAAAAATCATTTCAACAGAGGTATGATATAATAAACAATAGAATTTAATAAAAATTCTTAGACTATGGAAAAAAAAAAACTAAACTTTTAAAAGCAGGCTTTGCTACTTTTTTTTTATTTTGTAATATAAAGTGAAAATAATTTTCATTTAATACATATAAATGGGAAAAAATGTTTATTATTTAATATTCTCTAAGAAAATATAATTTATTTGGGAGAAACAGTCATGAAAAATCAATTTTTCCAATTTTTCCGTTTTTTTCCGAAAAAAACCGGTAAAAAACCGGTTTTTTCCGACAGTTATATTTTTCCGGAAAATTTACATCTCTACATATACTATCTGTAACAGTGGTTTTATCCATTTAAATGTATGTAAAATAATCATTTCTTAGTGAGGCAAATTGGTTTTTCAGTAATCGATTAGTATTTATAAATTTAAACGGATGAAAATCCCTGCTGCCAGACAGCATTTTTTTTTTTACCTAATGCTGACTCTTATCACGACTGTCTCACTCACCAATGAAGCATGGGTATTTTGTGTATTCGCCTTATTCACCAAGATAACTTTCAAAATACCGCAAATAGTCCAATCAAAGTCGACATATTTTAATTTGTTGAGAACGAGAGCCAAGTTTACTTAGCGTTCTTTTAAATGCACCTATTTACCAACTGGTACAAATACATACTGTCTTTCGAGATAAAGGACAACTTTAAGATGAATCTATTAACAGCCTCCATTCACTTTTACCGTAAGTAATATTAAAATTGCTGTCCAGTCACCGAACAGCAGAACAATAGACCACTTCTCTTCCTCAAAGTATTTGACACATTCCTTTTCTAATTCCTTTTCTAATTTTTTTTCGATTCCCGTACTAATAGAAACAGGTTTCTTTGGCCAATAAGTTTTTTTTCTTTCAATTTGAAGCTTAAATTTAAAGTGCCTTTTTTGAAATGCTCATATCTCTTGTGAGATCATTAAGTTCAAGTGGAGAAAAGGACTGAGGAGAACAGCTTCTTAATATTCGGCATCGGATCCTTAAATTCTGGATATTCCTAGTCTGAAGACTGGTGAGATAATTGACAATTCAATTGAAGGTACTAGCACATCAAGTCCATGAGGAATGGGATATACACTGTAAAAAAAAAATCAAGAGGTTACTAAAAATTTTTTAGTAAATTTGTATTCCACAGAATTTTTTAGTAACCATTACAAACTTTTTTTTTTGCAAGTGAAACAATTTTTTTTTTTTTTTTTTTTTTTTTTTTGTAAACTGAACAAAGGAAATTTTTGTATAATTAACTTAAAACTTTTTAGTATGAGCCACCAAGCAAATTTTAGTAATAGATCCAAAATTATTTTTAGTAATCATTACGTGTGACCGAAGGTCATTAGCTTCCTTCGAGTTGCATCCAGTGGGTAAAAAGACAGACTTCTGAAGCGGAAGATTTTTGGCAAAGCTGCAATAGATGGCAGCACCAAACATTGCTACCTGCTCTATTTTGACATGTTTCTAAAGGGGAGGAAAAGTCCAGAGATAATTACCCATGGTAACTGCTACGACAGGATTTTTATAATTCCTTTATTTAACGAGTACTTACATTGCATATATTTGGTGCATATTTGGTGGCGTCCAGCATCGAACCCGGGTACTTTCAGCCTGGAGTTCGGTGCTATGACCACTAGGCTATCACGGCCGCACCAAGTGAGTTTTAGTAATAGCTATTAAAAATGTAAAACTATTAACTCTATTTGTTGCTAGCTTTTTTCTAGTAATTCTTACAGATTCCTTGTAACCGAGTAAGATTATAAATTTTTTTTTAGTAATTACAAGGCTCACTAAAATTTTTTTAGTAGATCGACACTTTTTTTACAGTGTATGGTTGATAGAATGTTCATAAAAATCAAAGTAAAGAAAACGAGACATGATAGAGTTTTTCCATTATTATTCTTTAAATTAGCGCCAAAAAATACACAAGGTTCAGCTACCAGTTCTTTTATATATTTTTTTCATGGCAGGTCAATGTAATTAAGCATGTATTTCAGGACTTTAGAAATTGCCCTCTAAGTGAATTAAAGGGAGTCAAAAATTCTAAAATATTTGGCCATATTCTTGCGACAGTTTTAGGTAGGGGCATAAAATTCAAGAAAGCAAGCTAATTTAAAAGTAATTATGCATGCATTTCAATGTTTTTGGAAATTTCCCCGCTTTTAAGAGGATTAAAGGGGGGGGGGGATATCGAAACTCTTAGATGATTTCGCAATATACTAAAACATACTTAAACTACTTAAACATATATTTTATTGGTTTGGAAATTCTCAAGTAGATAGGTTTAATGGGATGATGGTAAGTTTTACGTTGTTTCACCATATCTAAACACAAATTTTAGGTAGGAGCGTAAAATTCAATATAAAATTCCTACCAAAAAATTGTTAATTACAGTACTTCAGTGGTTTTAGAGCTATTTTGTCTATTCTATCGCCAACATCAACTTTGAAGAGGATAATGTAAAATTATACGAATGAGACAACAATAATGGTTAATTTATTAGATGTTAAGAAAATATAGTTTTATTTTAATTTTATATCTGTGATATTTTTTTTTTTAATTCAATAATCTTTTAGGAAAACGGACTAGTGTATCGGGTGAAGGCTGCCAGTATATATATGTGTATGCATGCGTGTGTGTGTTATATAAACATTTCATTTCGCAATATTCATCTAAATTATAATTTCCCATTAATTTTAAAACTCGTATGTTAATAAATATCTCATTCAAAATCTTAATCTAGAGATTTTAATCCTTTATAAAATTTATCAGCTATCCAATCTATAATTTTCTGAGAGAAGCTAGTTACTATTTTCGAATGTTTGAAAAGCTTTTTTGTTATTTTGGTTTCCAATCTTAATTCCTGTAATATATGTTCCCACGCTTTTTTTATGCTAGGCTTTTTACCTCAAAAACACTACGCTACGAGTTTGGGCTTCTTAAGCTACTCCCCCTCTCGAGTGATTAGCTTAGCTGCCCTTCTCTAGAAGTACTCCTTTCACGGATTGATTCATTTCTATACTATGTCGATATGTGTCGTCTTCTTCGAATCTAACAAAAGCAGATGCAGTGACTTCGGAGCTTAGATTTCTGTCTTGTTTGAAGTTTTCCGACATACAATATCTCCTGTCTACGACACTTGTAGTTTTCTAAATTTTCTTTTTAAAATCATATATTGTGACGCAATGATTCGTGCCAAAAAATGAATGGCTTACGAATTTTTTCATATGCAAGACTCATTTAATTTTTTCTTGTTTGATGAATAAACAACTTAGAAAACAAACTGGCTCCGTCTCTGGTGGAGAAATCACCGGATTATGGAATCCATTGCCTTGCTACACTTACGCTCTGACCATATAGATTAGTAGTACGACTGCAAAATAACCACCTTGTAGTCTCAATTTCAATTCTCTGATATCAGCTATTATCAAGAATTTCACACAAGTTGACTAGATTTGTCGACTGCAGAATAACACAGTCTTTCATAAGCTGCCAGCATTCCATAAAATTAATGCATGATATTTTATATATATGTATGTATATACAGATACATACATATATGTATGGATATTATACTCGGTATTTTATTTTTCATACTACTCGGAAAATTTTCTTCTTGGAGTCGGAAATTTATGAGTTTACACCCCCCTACGCAACAGGAGTGGTTTACGCCCCTGGTGATAAGCTGCAAAAACTAAAGTTTCTGGTACTATTTCACCTTACATTCATGTTTAATATTTTCAAGCTACGTCTTTACAGTACACATTTTCATCGTAACTGAGACAGATATCTTTTATATGCAAAAAGCGCAAATATGATTTTTTTTCAAATTTGGCATTGACAGTGAGCTGAAGGAACCCCTTTTCTTTTTTCATGCTGAATTAGAAGCACTTGTCAAACACTTTTTAATGCTTAAAAACATATTAAAGTTTTTGAGATCATTTTTTAACACTATTAAAATACACTGCTCAAAACAATTAAAGGATATTGCAGTTTTAGGTGGATTTTGCATCTGGGAAACTTTTTAGCTGATTGATACATGGTCGACAGACATAGTAGGTTATATGAGAATAAATTACACATGTTGGGCAGAAAAAAATGCATTTTATTGCGCATTTGTGTACAAAAGGAAAAAAACACAATTTGTGCATATGAGAAAAAAAGAATAAGAAAAGGTGTTTTCTTCAAAGAAAATCATTTTCAGTAGGGGGTATGGTTTCCACGGGCGGCCAGCAACGTTGAACACCTTTGAGGCATAGACTCAATGAGGCTATTAATGACGAGTTGGGGTATTCTGCCCCACTCTTCCAGAAGAGCCCTTTCCAGTTCTTGGAGAGTTTTTGGGGGGTTGTTGGCGGCCAGAAACTCGTCTTCCTAGAGCGTCCCAAACGTGCTCGATTGGATTCATGTCTGGAGAACACGCTGGCCATTCCATTCGAACGATTCCTTCCTCGAAAAGGAAATCCCCCACCAGGTTTGCACGATGTGGCCTGCAGTTATCGTCCATTAAAATGAAGTTATCTCCGATTGCTGTAGCGTAAGGGACTACAATAGGTCTGAGGATCTCATCCCTATATCGGCAACCAGTCAGAGCTCCATCTCGAATGATGTAGAGGTCAGTGCGCCCGTCAATGGAGATGCCACCATACATCAACACTCCTCCACCACCAAATCTGACACTTTCGTGCACGAACGCAGGATTATTCCTACTGCCACGGTCCCTCCAGATGAAAATACTCCTATTATCCGGATGCACAGAAAAACGGGACTCGTCAAAAAACAGAATATTGCTCCATTCATTTCTCCTCCAGTTGACATGCTCGGTTGCCCACTCCCTGCGGTCGCGACGATGCCTTGATGTTAATCTAACACATATCATCGGTCGGCGAGCATACAGACCTACAGCATGGAGCCGGTTTCGGAGAGTCTGAGTTGAAATCGTGGTGCCTGTAGCCGAGCGAAGGTGTTGTTGGAGAAGAGTAGCGTTCATGTTTCGGTGTCTCCGAGCTGTTAACGCTAAATACCGATCTTCATTGGGCATTGTTGCCCGTCTACGACCTTGCCCTGGTCTTTGGCCTGCACATTCACTCTCCAAAAAACGGTTCCAGATCCCGGAAATGACACTTTGTGACACTCCAGTGGCTTGCGCTACTTCGGCTTGTGTTTGGCCCCCTTCTAACCTACCAACAATTCTCCAAGCTTCTGAATCTGTCAAATGACTTCGCTGAGACATCGTACTCATCGAAACAAAGCAATCACTGAATGCCAATCATCCTTGTCTTCATTCTCTTTTATCCAGTTGAAAGTCAAATTTCATTCGCTGCCGCTGAAGCTACGTTTTTGACGTCGAACTCAAAATTTGCATACTCCACAGTTTGAAAACCAGAAAAATTTGCATTTGTGATTCTCTTCTTCTATTTTCGGCAAAAAGAAATTTCGTTTATATCTTTATTTTATATAAAACTTCAAATATCCTTTAATTGCTTTGAGCAGTGTCTATAATTAAATTTAAAAATGCGTATTGAAAACGTACATCTAGCAATTATATCCAAGAAGTACTGTAAACAAATTCATTTGTGTGTCCCTGCAAATGAACGATAAATTCTATGCACTCACTATTCTACAGTTATTGACTTGCAGTATTCCTCATATGTATATCAATTTCAATATGTTTTAAGAAATGTAATATTAATAAAAATAAAGTACATTGAAGACGATTTTTTTCATGCCGTATGAATTGGATTTTTCTAATGTCTCGGTAAGCGAACAGTATCAATAACGAACCATAGTAAACCCCCAAAACATATATGACAAACCGAGTTCGTAAGCACGTTTCGTCTATGTTGATCTATTTTGATGAACTGTGTCAACTATTATTATTACATCTTCATAACGCTAGTGATATGCAGTTTAAACTTTTGAGCATCATACCTATTTTGTAATGGTTAATCTTATTGTAAGAGCATCAATATTAGAGTTTGTATAATCAATAATAAAACTTGTGCAGACTGAATTAATCTGGAAGAGTAAAAATAAATAAATAAATATGTCAGGATCTGATAGCACCTGTGCTAAAGAATGTAATGTCTACTCTTTCTCTATTTGAATATTTTGTATTGTATGGTTGTGTACAGAATTTCCAAGGTGACATTCCTTCTTTGTGGAAAGGGGAATTGCCAGATAATCCTTTACAGGTGGTGTGTTAGAGAAAGGAGATAGCTGAGAGGCATGTCCATCTGTCAGTGAAGTATGCGGATGATGAGCAGATTAGCAGCATGTCACTAGGCAAGAAAGGAGTGAGGGAAGGTGCCCAATGAGGAAGCTCCAGAGGGGGTTGGCATTTGTGTGACCCCATGAGTTGAGAGGGCGAGTTTGTCTCAGATCAGTCATCCCGTACCTAGGTGTCGTACCTAGAGGTTGCTCTGTGTGGAAGAGCGTAAAGTGTGCGTTTTCTGGTACGCAAAGGACACAGACGTCCTGGTGTTTAGTGTTCTGGGCTAAGAAGTGCAGGCCCAGTATACTTGTGTTGGGAGACTCAAGGTTGAGCTCCAAAACAGTGAATTTAACGTGTATTGAGTGTGAGGTGGAAAGTGTAATTGGAGTAGTACACAACCAATCTTTACTGTATCTAATTTAATGTTGAACCGGATCACCTATATCCGAGTTGTAATTGTATATATTTGTAAATAGCGTATTTAGTGTGTACATATATTCTTAATAAACTGATAATTCAGTTACCTGACAGCGTAAGTCTTCATTTACACAAACCTCACAGTGGGTGACCGATATCACCTAGTAATATCGGTGGTGGCAGCTATATCTACCACGGACATTCTTCAAAGTTGTGTGGACTGAGAGGAACGTCCGACAAAATAAATAATCAAATTCTCTTTAAACTTAAGTGTATCCATAGTATTCATGTAAAGAGGATATAACTATTCGCACATGCAAACTTCGAACTACGATACTAGAAACAGAATGCTGCATTAGAGGTCTGCACGGGCCAGACTTTCCAGGCCCGGCCCGTTGTAAAACTCAAAAGTTCGGCCCGGGCCCGGCCCGTACAGAAATCAGTGAAAACAGGCCCGGCTCCGCCCGTTTCAATTTCTACGATTTCTAAAAAATTCAGATTTTTATCATATAATTAAGATTCTTTTAAAGAATACTCCATACGTATCTATGAAAGGATTTTACAGTATATTTTACAGGAAACACACATTCGCAACATTAATGATTACTTAGATTCGTAGGCTTTCAACATTCAAATAAAGATTCATTAAAAAATTAATATGGCTTATAATAAAAGAAAAAAAGAAAGTTAAAAGCATCATAACTTTTGAAACTGTTTAATAAAAGTAGATTTATAAAAATATTTATATATCATTTTATTAAAGATTTTAAATCCAAATTCATTCTCAAATTCAAAGAAGCTCTTTTCTGATACATTTCGAAATTCATTTTTTTTTTCAGAAACGCATAAAATTAGCAGGTGTTTTTATTCAGAAACAATATAATCGAATTGCGTTATCTATTTTTTGATACAAACAATTTAAGAATACTGCAATTGTTTGCGTTTTGAATCGAATTTCCGGATCCGACAGCATGGGAAGGGAGAAAAACCTGCAACCATTTGAGTAACTATTATATCTCAAGAAGATTATACAAGCATTTACCATAAAATAAAAAACGCTACTCAATTGATCCCTTCAATAGTCAGGATTATCACTTTTATACTTTTACATTTAAAAATTAATAAGAAAATGTGTCAAACTTTCGCATTATTGAGAAATGAATTTAAAAAACCATAAAGAAGTATATATCCAAAGATTAAGCTAACGTAAGTCCTTTATTGCTATTAATAATTTTACAAATCATGTCTGCCGTACAGATCTTGAGAACAATTAAGTCTAGTTCAGGTCCGTTTAGTCTATATGTAGAGAAATAATGCAAACTTGATCTCGGTCCGGTACGAATCTACTAAAAAAATATTAAGCCCGGATTACACACAATATAACTGTTCGATGCCGATCTCTACACTGTACAAGTTACTTTTTTATATTGATGCTGCCAAAGTAGTATGACTCGTGACACAAATTTATACTTATTCTCGTTAAAAACATTTTCATTGAAAATAGCTCAAATTTTATCGTTTGCACTTAAATCTTTAAAAGGGGCCGCTAGGCCCGTATGGCCCGTTTAATTTTTTTGCCGGCCTGGCCCGTTAGAAAACTTGAAACGATTCCGTCGAGCCGGGCCACGGGCCAAGCCCGGGCCCGTGCAGACCTCTATGCTACATGCACATAGAAGTTCATTTTTTCGCCAAAGCGATTGGCTACAGGGGTTTGGTTTGGCGTGAAGCGCGCTGGGACGTTGAATGTTTGTGAATTTGCTGCCAGTGAAATATCGTCAACTTTAACAAGAGGTACACGACATTTCGGTCCCGCCACTTCGGTCCCGCCATTTCGGTCCCGCCGTTTCGGTCCCGAGACATTTCTGTCCCTGGCCATTTCGGTCCCGAGACATTTCGGTCCCTGGCCATTTTGGTCCCGAGACAATTCGGTCCCGAGACAATTCGGTCCCAAGACAATTCGGTCTGTGTCCATTTCGGTCCCCAGCAACTTTGATCCTTTGCCATTTCTGTTTCTTGTTAATTCTTTGCTCGCTACCTTATAAGTCGGGTTCTAAATTGTTGTGGGGCTGCCAAATGGTATAAGTCCAACATTATTCGGGCTTTTATTTATTTATTTTAATTCTCCTTCCCTTCCCCCAAGTTTTATAAAAAGTTGAATATAAGAAAGAGTCAGATAAATTTAAACTTTTATAACTCGTGATAATGAAATCACAGCGAGCTGAAAATTTTGTTTGATTAAACAATGTGTTATAAGTTTAGGGGATATTGTCTTTTGCTTTTAGTAGTATTGTTATTAATCAGAATAAATATTTAGAATTTTATTATTAATTATTAATTATTAGTATCACTATTTTATATAAACTTCTATAAACTGCTATAAACTAAATGATATTTTATATAAATGCTATAAATATATTTTTTTTTTTTTGGTTGTTTACGTACATTTTTAGAACTTTTAAATTAGCATTAATTAAATTATAAAGAAAACTGTGTTACTTTTTTTCTTCCAATTAATTTAATAATAAATGTCTTTAATAATTCAATCAAACAATTATAAGTTATAATATATATATATATATATTTCACAAATCACCCGTCTACACCCTCTCCTTTGATAATTCAGAAATGAGATATATTGATTGAAGAACATTTTTTTTTATTTTTCTTATTATTTTTATGATACAAAGTTGCATCTTATAAATTTGTTTTCATTAGTTACTTTCCATTATTAACATTGCGAAAGCAATAGTGATTTCATGACTGGGTATGATATGAAAAAAAAAATGTTTTTAAAAAATTGCCCCCAACACGTTTTATTATTATTATTATTATTATTTTAATTTAAATTATAGTATTTATTGCATTTTTTAACAGTCTTCTCACGCCATGAAGACAATTTTTGTGAGTTAATTTTATTAAAACTGGGCCTATTTTATTCTAATAAGATGATTATTTTTTTAATTTTTATTTACATAAAATTAATGCAATAATATTTAAAAATATAAATATTATTTGTAAGTATCATAATATAAATATTATATACAAAATATAATATATAATTTAATAAAATATATTAAAATGTAATATAATAATATTTTAAATAATTTTATTTTCAATTTTTAAGTGACAAAACTAAGCTTTTATTTATTTATTCATTTATTTGTATTACCTTTTCTTTTCTACTTTCACAGAAAAAAAATATTAATTCTAATTTTAGCTATTTTTTAACTATACTAATTGTTTTAAATTTCTGCAATTTTTAATAAACAATAAGTAAACAAGTAAAGGATAAATTTCAGTTTAGAACTACTAGAAACTATAATGATGTATTGAATATAAAATGGATTATGTATTGAGTTTATTTTAAAGTAAAATTCATTATGTAAATTAATAATGTTATTAATTAATAAGTATATTTAATAAAATATTAATTTGATTTTTATATTAAAATTACTAACTGTTTTGATAATTAGGATTACCAATTATCATTAGGATTACCATACAAAATTTGTGTGAATTATAATATTTTGGATAAGAGTTATACGTGTATGTGGTTTTCTGGCACTAATAATCTCATTATACTAAAATTTTATGGCCTTCAGTTTAAAAACTCTGCAATTTTCCCTATAAAATTATGCTTTATTTCACAAAATTTCAGTTTACAGAAGAAGGGACTGAAATGTCTTGGGACCGAAATGTCTTGGCACCGAAATAGCTAGGGACCGAAATGTCTAGGGACCGAAATGTCTTGGGACCGAAGTGTCTCGGGACTGAAATGTCTCGGGACCGAAATGTCTCGGGACCGAAATGTCTTGGGACCGAAACGGCGGGACCGAAATGGCAGGACCGAAATGGCGGGCGGCTATAGCTAAAAACATATATGTGAAATTTGATTTGATTCTTTGTATAACTACGTATACTTTTCGATGACAAAATAAGAAAAAATATAGAATAATCACTCTCATAGCACCCCCTTCCCGCGGAACATCCCCAATTTTAACTGGGACCTGCTGGCTTTAACCAAAAACATACATATGGTGTTATTTTTAGTTCTATGCATAGCGTCATACACGTTCCGATAATACAAGAACACCAAACACATGGACCGACATATATTTTGTAAAAATGTAAATTTCGGATTCTTTACCCCTAAAACTTGTAACTCAGATGAAAACTGATTGTCAAGAAAAAATTTCTATTCTTCTATTCAAAAAAATTCTATTATACATTCTGAAAAATATTGAAGAGTTACTAAAAGTTTTCTAGGAAAATTGTATTCCAAGAACTTTTTATGGAATGGCAACAACATAAATTCATGTAACACAGATTTACACAGTGAATAATAATAATAATAATAATAATAATCTATAATAATAAAGAGACAAGGATGTTTGTCTGTCAGCGCTGTTCTGAAGAGACTGCTGCACGTAGAGTTACAAAATTTGGAAGGAAGGTACTTTTTTACATGTAGTTTTGCACCTCGAAGCCCGATTTTCGATTTTTTGATTAGATTTTTTTAAATAATTTTTTTAGGCGATTTTTAGCGTTATTTTTGCGGTATTATCCCATTAGTGAAAGGAATACGGTTTCATTCCTTTAACCCAAAATAGCAATTTTTTTTTTCTCTTTTCAACAAAGTTTATTCGAAATTTGTACAATAATTTTTGAATTTTTAACGAATTTTTAATGCGATTTTTAGTGTTTTTTTTTTACATTTTGCGGTTATTTTTTAACATTGATAAAAAGAAAATTGTTTCGAACTTTTATTGTAATACACAAAAATTTATCTGCTACGATTTTTAGATTTCAACGATTTTTAATTCGATTTTCAATGCGATTTTTAACGATTTTTTGCGCTTAGTGTTTATTTTTTTCCATAGTTTTTCTTTCAAAAACTTGAACCGTTGAGAATGCAATAGGTAGAATTTTTTTGCGAAATCTACCTAAAATATCAAAATTTAGGTACAACTATTTTTTAATAGAAATTTCATCAAATATCTTAAATTCTTGCTTAAGACCGCCACCCCCTCAAGTAATATATCTCCTGATAGGTTTTTTATGGAGTTTTGTTTAAGTATAGTTTTGATAAGAATAGCGTGCGCTCCCTGGTGGTGGAATATGGAACCAACAGACAGTGATTTTGTTAAAATTCGGAAATCTTACAATATGATTTGTTTTAAACTGTAAGACTGCTTATAATACATGATAAAAAATTAAAAAAAATGGTGTAACATATTTCAGGGTGCGAAAGCAGAGGGGCGCGAACAAAATTAGGAAATGTAACAAGAAGGCCTGTTTGAAACTTTAAGGTAGCTTATAATACACACTAAAAAATTTTAAATGCCGACGATGTCCTGAGAGACTGCTGCACGAAAAGCTAAAAATTTTGGTGAAAAGTTCCTCTATATATGTAGTTTAGCACTTCGAAGGTTGATTTTTGATTTTTAATGTAATTTTTACGCGATTTTTAGCAGGTTTTTATAATGTTTCGAGGCGGTTTTTCCTCATTAGCGAAAAGAATGTGGCTTCATCCTTTTAACCTAATATAATGAATTTTGTTCTTTTTTCAATATAATTTATTTGGATTTCGCATAATGACTTTTGGATTTTTAGTGAATTTTTTAGTGCAATTTCTAATGTCTTTTCGTATTTTGCGCTGTATTTTGATATTAGTAAAAGGAATTTTGACTCAAACTTTTAGTTTAATTTACTAAGTTTTATCTACTAACAGGGACATGCGAAGAGAAAACTGCACCCGACCCAAAGTTTCAATTTGACGTCCCCCCCCCCCCCCGGCGAACATTTTTTTTGTGATAGACCAAAAATGATGTTGGTAGTATAAGTTTGGCGCCAATCAAATTTCCGTGCCCGGGGCAAGGGACTCTTTCGTCCCCCTCCCCTTTCGCATGGTGCTGTCTGCTAAGATTTATGAATTTCAACGAATTTTAATGCAATAGTTCGAGATTTTTTGCGCTTGATGTCGAATTTTCGTCATTCATGAATGCTATATTTTAATATTAGTGATTTTTAGGCATTTTTCAATGAGATTTTTAGTGTTTTTTTCGAGTTCTATGGTAATTTTTGATATTTGAAAATAAAAGTTGATTAAACTTTTAATCGTATGTAATTTTAGAGATTTTTAATGCATTTTTTAAAAAATTTTTCGCGTGCCGCGTCTATTTTTTATTATCCATAAAAGATTTTCGTGTAATACTTGATTATGCTGTCGATCAAATTCGCCAAATTATATAAATCCTCAAACGACTCGCCAAACTATGCAAATTGATGTAATTTTTATGTTAAAAAATGAAAGGACAAATAAATTAGAAAAACATTAACAAAAATACAAATAAAACAACTAAGTAAAAATCACTTGATGACGTAACTAACATGTGTAACGTGTTTAATGTCAAGTGAACGTGACATTTGCGATCAGACATTATTGCCGTTTAATCCTATATTTTTCAATTAGTTTCTTGGCCGACCGGATAATCAAATAGTACTGATTTCCGATTAGAATGTTTTATCCATTTGAGAAAATTCTGATTACTTCGATTTAAAAATTAACTAGCGATTTTTAGTGCATTATTCAGTGCGTTTTTAATGCAATTTTCAATGCTATTTTTAATTAACTTTTAAGTGCTATTAGTACCATTTTTTTCGATTCCCACTGTGATGTTTAAACAATTAAAAAAGGAATTTGGTTTCAAATTTTTAGACTAATTTAGTAAATTTCACAATCTACATTTTTAAAATTTTGTCTAATTTCAATACGATTTTTGGATACATTTTGTGTTCTGCGTCGACTTTTTTGTAATTCATGAAAAAGGTGATTGCTATGTTTTACCCGACTACAATAAATTTTTATTCTCGGGATGCATTTACATTTAGCGATTTTTAATGAAATTTTCAATGATTTTTTTAGAGGTTTTTAGAATTTCATAGCTACTTTTTGAAATTTGTAAAAAGAATTTAATTTCAAATTTTTATCCTTACTCTTTTTTAAATTTTTGTCATTTACGAATTTTGTGATTAAACGATTGTTAATGCGATTTTTAGCAATTTTTTGTTATTTTTTTTACATTTTGCGCCAATTTTTTTGCCATTTATGAAAGTTTTCCAATTGCATTGTTTTACCCTTATATACCCTAGCCTGTATTTGATTTTTCCCTGTTATTCCCCCCTGTGTTTGATTTCCCCTATATTTAATACGATTTTTCGAGATTTTCTACGCTTTGCGCCGATTTTTTAAACATTCGTGAAAGATTTCCGATTACAGTGTTTTACGCAAATAAAGTAAACTAACCGCCCTTGGCGATCAGATTAGTCTTCCTTGAATGTAAACTAGCCATTAAATCATATTTCTTTTATTCATAATTTATTTTAATTGCTTAAATTTTTACTAAATTAGAAGATTCTGCCAGAGAAATAGACACAAAATGTAATATACGCACCACATTGGTGCGATTGAAACAAAATAGCAATTATATGCGCTTCACATGGTAGCCCATCTATTGTTACTTATTTATTAATAAACTGTTTGTTTATTTTTATTTTCTTTTTTAAAATGATATAAATTGTTTTATTCTATAATTATTAACTAAGCTGTTTTTATTTATGATTATTCCCTTATAAAATAATAGAAATTAGTTAAAAAATATGCAAGTAATTGGTTTTCGCCAAATTGGCGCCAGAAAAATATCGCGCAAATGTGGTGCATATATGGCATCTGTGTTTTAACATATGTGACAATTAGCCATTTGTTTAGTTCCTTGGCGATTTTTTGCCGTTCGGAAACCTATTTCGATTTCAAACTTTTTGCCTCATATACTTATTTTTTGATTGCACTGTTTTATCATTTAATAGGATTTTCGGCGTTCCATGTCAACATTTTGTTATTCGTGAGTAATTTCTGATTACACCCTCTCCCCCTACATATTAATTTTGTAGGCATTGACTTCCAAATATTTAGCGATTTTTAATGCTATTTTCAATGTGACTTTTAGCCATTCTTCAAAAGTTTCGTGGCTATTCTTTGGCATTCGGAAACTGATTTCGATTTCAAACATTTTGCTTAAAATAGTTAATTTTTTTATTGCAATATTTTAGCTTTTAACAGTAAATTTTTACCCTAGCGATTTTTTAATATTTTGCAATTTTTAATACTATTTTCAGTGTAATTTTCGGGCTGTCGCAGTCATTTTTTGACATTTTTCAAAAGAATTCGATTTTAAAATTCTAGCCTAACAGGAATTTGGTTTCAAACTTTTAGTCTTTATGGTAATTGTTTTGCTCTCCTATTTTGATCTCTAGCGATTTTTAATGCAATTTTTTTTTAGTTCACGGCGATTTTTTTGATACGGAAAAGGAATTCGGTTTTAAACTTCTTTCTAATATGAAAAAAATATTTTCTGTGCGATTTTTGCTATATTAAAAGTTTTTATTACGATTTTTTAACTTTTTTATTCGCATTTCATTGTTGGCCATTTTATTACACTAATTAGATTCAAAGCTTTTATCCAAATAGAGTAAATTTTTAGTTCCGTGATTTTTGAAATTTTTGCCATTTTTAATGTAATGCTTATGTTTCTTCACGATCCGCTTCGATTTTTCAGATGTTCAATTTTCGACCGAATGTAGTAAATTCTGCCCTCTTTTCCTCTAAGTTTATTCGAATTTCGAAATACAATTTCTGAATTTTGTTTTATATTTTAGTAAACTTTTTAATGCTTTCGCAATTTTGTAAGATTTTTCCACATTAGTAAAAAGCATCCAGTTTCAATTTTCTAGACCATCTCTTTTCGATGAACTTTAAACGAAATTCGTGCAACAATTTTTAAATATTTCGAGATTTTTTATTTTGATTTTAAAGTTTTTTTTTCACAATTCTTGCTGTTTTTTGACGAACCCGAGCAACGCCGGGCAGATTAGCTAGTAATAATAATAAATTAAGGTTATTAAGAATTTTTTAGGAAAATCTGATTCAAAGAATATTTTAAGTAATGCAACTACGGTTACAAATAAAATTTTAGCAAGATTACTATAATTTTAGTAGATTCTTTTGTAAAGTTCCAGATTTATGTAGCTTTGCTTACAAGTTTTGTAGAATGACATCTTTTTTTGTACAGTGTACAAATAAAGTTGATAAAATTTTAGTAAGCATAACATATCTCTGTAAATTTCTTTTCCTAGAGTTATAGATTTTTTATTTATTTATTTTATTTTTATTTTATTTTATTTAACTTTATTTTTTTACAGTGTAGATAGATGAAAATGATAAAAAGCAAAAAAAGTTAAAAGTGGAAAACATTGATTTTTTAAAGGAACTTTTTTGTTGTAATGTAATGTTAAAATGTATTTTCAGTGCAAAATCTTTATTTATAGTTCCCAACTTTATTTATATTAGATGGTATATTTTTGATTAAATTATTAGAAAATTATACCGACATCGATTTTGTGATTTTCATAACCCTTCAATTAAAAAATACTTTACCCTGCCCTCAAGAGACATAAATTTTTCATCTAGTCATAAGCTAGTTTCATTTCATAATATTTATTGTCCAAACATTTACCTTACTAACATGACGAGAACTAATTTAAAATTTGTGAAAACGTAATCAGAAACAACGCGCCAAACATTTTTTTTATTATTATTGTAAGAAAGGCTGACTGTTGCAAACAAAGGTCTTTCACACTTGGAATGGGAACTCTTTCAGATCTACCTTGAACTGAATTTCGAGAAAGGGGGTAACGATAGATGTCACCATGATACTATTCTTGTCTTTGATCGTAAATTTTAAACACGTACTTTTGTAGGAATGAAATTATTTAGACCATTTAGAAATTCCGCTCTAGAGGGAAGTCGCTTTACCACAAATTTTAAATACATTCAAATATCTATCTATGTCAACTTGTTCAACATTTTTACTTTCTTCTTTCTAAAGAAGAAAGTGCGATCTTCCGTTTTACGAAGGATTTACATGTTTTAGAGCTCAGAGATCCCGAAAACACTATGTATAGAAAATGTCTGTCTGTCCATCCGTATGTCCGTGTTGTATAAGAAACAGAGTGCATTTGCTCTAAGCAGAGGATATACGCTCGATGCAGAGAGTATACCTTAGAGTGTATATACTTTCTTGAGAAACAGATGGTATACTGTGTTCCTTAAAAATCCAGAAGGTATACGGCGTATACCCCCATATACCCGCCACTACATCCCTGGTCCGTACAAACAAATTACATAATTCAGAGGCTTCAAATTTTGTATACTTACAGCTTCATACCTTATGCCATAAAACAAATCATGAAATTATGAAAAAGTCTATTATTTTAATTAAATCAATTTTACCAATGTTATCCGTTGATTTTTGCAATTTTAATTTTAAAAGAGAACTTTAACTTCATCCTATTTACCATAGATATCATAGTTTGGAGGTAAAGCATCTCGCTAGAAAATTCGAACCAGAACTCGCTGATTTCGAAACCCAGTACTGGAACTTGAAATTTTCTTATTAAGATCGATTTAATTAAAAGAAATTTCGTACTTTTTGCTAATTTAAGTGTTTATATTATCGTTTTTATCAGTGATATTTATAAAAGTTTTTGGAGTTAAATTTTCTTTCTATTTTAAAAACTATTGTGATTTATTAATGAGTCAGGATTTTAAAAACAAATTTAACCCTTTTTTTCATTTTTAGAATTTTAGACTTTTACTTATATATCAGCTATTTTTTTTAAATTTCGGATCTTCAAAATATTTGGAATGTTGGATTTTATTTAAATAATTTAACTTGCAGGTTTTTAGTTGATTAAAATAAATAACTTTCGCTTACAATTCTTTTAAAATTAAATTTATTGGTGCTATCATCTATGTACGAATTTGATAATTATAAATTGAAAATTTGGATTTATTAATCATATCTGTTTTGAAAAAAATATTAAACAAAACTCTCTGTGTGATCTGTGATCACACTTACCCACTTGTTTCAAGTAAGTAAGCCCTAGCTAACTGCCCAGGTAGGAAGCAGGACGTTTCGGTCCCGCCGTTTTGGTCGGGAGACATTTCGGTCCTATGGGACATATCGGCCCCTAGCTATTTCTTCGGTCCCGAAACATTTCGGTCCCTAGCCATTTCTGTTCCGAGACATTTCGGTCCCTTCTTCAGCAAGCTGAAATTTTGTGCACGTGCAATATGTCACATAAGTTTATAGGGAACATTGTACAGTTTTTAACTAACGGCCATAAAATTTTAGTATAATGCGACTATAAGTGCCCGAAAACCACATAGGGGGAACTGGGGCACATTGATACTTGGGGCACATTGATACTTGGGGCACATTGATACTTGGGGCACATTGATACGCCCCCTGTACAGCACACAGGGTCATTACAGGAAGTTTCACAACAACTCCAAAAGGTGATACTAGTGAAATTAACTACATACAGAAAGTTTTAGAATGATTCAATAGTTTGATGAAATGGGATGGGTGATTAATTGTTTTTGTAGGTCAAAAGTAAATTTGAATTGTACAATTGAAATGGTATTATACAACTGTTCCAGTATTTTCAACCAAAAAGAATACCCTCCATGGCAAGTAAAGCTACTCTTTATCAGTTCCTTCATTCTTTATTGCTAAGATAAATTATGAAGTATAGGATTTGAGACTCATTTTATTCAAAATGGCTGTATGGGGCACATTGATACAGCTTTTGTCGGGGCACATTGATACAACCTCAATCCTTTTCTAGTTCATTTTTTCATTACCTTTTATTTTATTTTTTACCATACACTCCTTAATTCAACCATTTTTCGTTAAAAATTCTACTATTAGTTTTTATTGAAGTGAAATAGCTCTAATTTCTTTATATTAGAACATTTTATAGTATTTTTGCAAACAGAAGACGTACAAACTTACACAGTATCTAGTGCTAGAAGAATTAACAAAAGAAATGGACGGCAGCCTGTCAAATCTCAAATTTATATCGATTCTCCAGAGAAATAAGTATTATCGACATGAGAAATGTTACGTAAGAGAAACAAGCTGCAGAACAGTACAGGATGATTATATTATAAACATAATTTTTAATATAATTATCCTTTATTTTCTGTTTGTAAACCGATTTATAAACAGAAAACCTGGTAATTCTTTTATCTTTCCTAAGAAAGAAGATAATTCTGGGGTTAAAGTGCCAGATATGACAAAGTTAACAGACAAGGAACAGCCAGAACATCAGGTCATTATACGTTTCATTTTGATTGCTATAATATCGCTTACAAATAAATTGTGTGCGATTTTAATGTCTATAAATATATATAAAATGGTTTGCTAACTATTTTTTATGAAAAATATGCATTGGTGTTATTTTGTCTCCATTTTTCCCAGACGTGTCAAAGTGTATCAATCTGCCCCGGGGATGGGGCACATTGATACAAATTACTTTTTTTTATTTTTTTAAAATTACATCCAAAAATAATATATAAAACAACGATTGTACATTTTTATAACACACTACACAGGTTTTGCTGACATCACATAGAAAAATAACTTGAAATTTCTGCTTTCTAGACACCAAAAATTTTTTTTGAAAAAAGCTGTATCAATGTCCCCCAGATCCCCCTACACGTAAAACTCGGGTCCAAACTATTACAACCCACACATTTTAATTTAGTGAATTTAATATAAAAATCAAATTAATATTTTTAATATATATTTTACAATGTATCCTCAATTTATTAAATTAATAATATTATTAATATACATTACGAATTTTACTTTAAAATAAACTCGATGCTTAATCTATTTTACATCCTATTCATCATTATATTTTATAATTGTTAGATACTAAAATTTATCCTTTATCTATTTATTTGTTTTATATTTAAAGTTACCGAAATTTAAAACGATCAATATAATTAATAGTAAAAATAAAATAAGAATTATTAATTTTTTTCTGAGGAAGAGAGAATGAAAAGGTGAAACAAAAAAGTAAATAAATAGACGACAAATAAAAAGAAGCTTAGTTTTGTCAGTTAGAAATTGAAAATAAAATTTTAAAAATAATAATTACACTACTACATTAAAAAATAATAATCATCTTATTACAAGGAAATAGGCCCAGTTTCAATAAAATTAGCTCACAAAAATTGTTTTCATAGGGTGAGAAGACTGTTTTAAAAATGCAATCAATAACTATTATAAAAAAAAATGAAGGGGCAGTTTTCTGAAAACAAAAATTTTTCACAGCACGCCTAGTTACGAAATTTCTATTGTTTTCCCAATGTTCATAATGGTAGAGTAACTAATGAAAACAAATTTATAAGATGCAACTTTGTATTATAAAAAAATAAGAAAAATTAAATATTTGTATTTCAATAAATATATCTCATTTCTGAATTATTGTGAGGGGTAATTTGAGGAAATGCGTATTTATAATAGTTTACAAGTGTCTAATTGAATTATTAAAGACATTCATTATTAAACAAATCGGAAGGAGAAAAAAAATAATCACAGTTTTATTATGATTTAATTAATAATAATTTAAAGGTCCTAAAAATGTACTAAAACAATATATATATATATATATATATATATATATTGCAGTTTATAGTAGGAGAGAGGGGGGGGGGGCACGTTTGAACCGGAGGCACTTTTGAACACTAAATATTTTCCTTAAAATAAGTTATTTTTAAAAAATGCATATGGCAGTATATGACTACTGCTTCAATGCAATAAGTATACAAAGCTGCAACATTTTGCATGCATAATATTCTCTAAGCAAGGTATGTATTTTTCTCCCTCTTGAATCTAAACTTAAGAAAATAAAGTTGTAAGATTTTTGCTGAAAATTTTGTATTCCTAAAATTTTAATTTATTTTTCAATACTTAAATAAAGATGTCAGCTTTAGTTTATAAGCTTTGTTTTATTCAAATTCTTCAGTCAAATTGAGTAAACAGTTGTAATGTTGAACTCCATGTGATGGGGCACCATTGAACGGAAAAGTTGGAACATCATTGAACATTTAAAACTATTAAGTAAAGAATTGTGGATGCATCTAAATATGATTATTTTTGGAATTTTTTTATATGAAATGAGGTTAATTAAGAATGTCGAAGAACAGTAAGAAGGAACTTATACTGTTAATTATTCCTTCTTACTGTACTCATAGATTAGAACGGATGTATCAGTGGATCTGGATGTATCACTGATGGGAAGTTTCAAATTTAAATTGAGGATGGCATTCATCAATTGGATAATTCTAAATCGCGGATACACAATATTGATTCATGATTTAGCAGTTTTGTCTAACAAAGCCTGTTTCATTTTCTCTTTCCCAAAGATTATTATTGGTTTTCATAAGTTATAAAAAGAAATTTTATCTCAGGTTTCTTCACAAAAAGAGTGAATGTATGAGTTGTGAGTTGTCTAACAAAGCCTGTTTCATTTTCTCTTTCCCAAACATTATTATTGGTTTTCATAAGTTATAAAAAGGAATTTTATCTCAGGTTTCTTCACAAAAAGAGTGAATGATGAGTGATGATTTTCCAGAAGTGTCAGATATCACATTGGTGTATTTCAAGGATATTGTAAAAAAGTGATCACAACCAAACATAACTGAAGAGACACTGTGTGTTGTTTCAATAATGAATTTTGACATCAACTTTGATGGATTTAAGTTTAGTTAAATAATAAAAAAGTAGTAATTTAAATAAAATGAAATTATTTAATTTTATTCATAATACTTTATATTTCTGAAGCATATGCAGCTTTTTTATGAAACTATCAGTATTTTCACATTTTGGTCATTTGTTCAAAGGTGCCCCTTACTTATTCAAAGGTACCCCTACAAGGGGCAGGTTTGAACAGAAATCTTCCAGCCTTACGATTTATTTAATTTACATGGAAAACTTTTAATTTCTGGTTCATATGATAAAGAAATGCATTTTTTTGTAATGTAGTATTTAAAACGCAATGAATATATTTTAAATAAGAATTGTATAGATTTTCTAAAATATTGTTCAAACGTGTCCCCTTGTATACTAATAATAAATAATAAAACTTAAAATATTCATTCTGTTAAATAATAATAATTTTTAAAAAGCCAATGTCCTTTGTAAAATTACATCTCATTATTTTATCAAACAATTTTTTTGCTTGCTGTGATTTCATTATCAAGAGTTATAAAAGTTTAAATTTATCGGGTTAATATATTCAACTTTTAAAAAATTTTGGGGGAGGGGCGAGAGAAATAAAACGTTTAAAAAAAGGCTCGAATAATGTTGAACTTCGTAGATGCATATAAATTTTAATATGTTTGACAGGTTGTAACACCTTTAAAATTCATTTGAAACGATTTTTTCCCTATAGTCCGTAATGAAACGAAAAACTTTTGATTGTCCCTGTAAATTAACTGATCATGGCAAAAACTTTATTTGAAATAGGGTTTGTGCTAGGATAAGCGTAAATAATTTCCAAAAATTTCAGGGCAATCCGAGTATATTTGCGGGAGTTAGAACGCGGACAGACAGATAGATGACGAGACAAATGGACGGACAGACAAACTGAAATTATATTCACTTTCTACCTTTGTTGGACAGTGTTAGAAAATTTCAGAGTTTCAAAACTTATAATAAAATGTCTTATGTTAGAAAAAAAGTTTGTTCTTTCATTCATTCGTATCAACACTGATCATAAATTTTTCGTATATTCATTTTTTTATTTCGTAATTTTTCCTTTTTAGAACTTTTATTAAAAACAAAATTTTGTCTTTTCATTTATTTATATCAACATTGTTCTTAATTTTTTATAAATTTATCTTTCTATTTCATATTGTTTTGTTTCTTGTATTCATTTGACACTTGTACCATTTGGCTTCCAAGCAGTTTTCTTTACTGTTTGGAAGCCAAAGGGTACAAGTGCCGAATGGTGATAAATATTGCTCAGTTATACATTTAAAACAAATTTTACTCCGCTTTTTTCTAAACAGTTATTGAAATAAGAGTTCAAAGATCATTAAGAAATAAGCAAAAGATTCATATCTCAATTCATTCAATTACAATTGATGCTTAACTTTGAACTCAATTTACTCGAAATCTAAATTTTGTCACTTGTACCCCTTGGCTTCTTAGGTCCTCAATTAGAATCCGAATAATAAGGTGAGAAAAGAAATAGCAAGGGACCGAAATGACTAAGGACCAAAATGGCAATGGACCGAAATGTCGTGTACCAGCCTAGGTATGCCATAGCAATGAGGAGATACTCCATCTGACAAAACATCTGTAATCTGCATTAAATAAAAATTTTAGGGTTCTTATAAGTGTATAGGATTTAGAAATAATGTCTTCCGAAAAGCAAATTTGAAAATGCTCCATCCTAGATGTACACCTGGGCAAAACAATTCTAAAGATATCCATAATATAAATTATGGAAAAAATTGTAAGTAATGACCAGAATAATTTCATGAAATATTTTGGTAATTGATGTCTGATATTTATGTCTACATGAATAAGAAAATTATGTTCTAAGTAGATTTATTGAATTGCACGTACTTGAAACATTGCCAGTATGAACAGTCAATTTAATAGAAGTTTTTCAAAACTAAAATTAATAAAAAACATATTCATCTACTATGTATTCATCCAGGATTTATACTAAAGGTATAAATTTAAACTCCCCGAAGTGGTTATCCAGTTATAATTTTCATTTTCAGTCGAGAACACACGACTGTAAGATTTCAAACCTTCGTCGCATTTTACATAATTTAGAATGTACATAACATACATAACATAATTTAGTCTCTATTTTTTTTAAATATAAATAAAAAGGAAATTAAAGAGTAACTAAGCTATTATAATATGCTTTAAAATATTCAATGCTGTTTTTAGCTCACAGGCTATCATAACCTGAGAACTTATGTGCCCGCAAGTTCTGTATGTATATGTATGTGTTTATGCAACTCGATAACTCATAATAAAGATATCCGATTTACTTGGAATTTTGGATATAGGTTTATTCTGATAAGGTGCTCCCCTGATTAGTTTTGGGAGTTTATTCGATAAGTATAAGGGGGGGGGGAACGGGTGCTAATACCCCTCCCCTTAATTTATATAAATGGGTTTTTCATCCAGAATGAATTATCAGATTTCATTCAAATTTTAGGCATAGGATCGTTCTGATGCGTTACCATGATTCGTTTTAGGAGTTTATTGGATAAGTATAAGGAGGGGAAAGGGGAGTCACCCCTCCTTTTAATTTAGGCTATTGGAATTTAGCGATTTGCTTCAAATTTCAGATATATGTTCATTCTGATAAGATATTCCTCTGATTTGTTTTGGGAATTCATTGGATAAGTATAAAGGGGGAGTCGGAGGACTACCCCTCTTAATTTAGGTAAATGGTTTTTCATCCAGAATTAACCGATTTGCTTTAATTTTTGGATACAGGTTCATATTAACAAGACGCTTCCCCGATTAGTTAGGGGGTTCTTTTATTAAGTATAAAGTGGGGTATGGGCGATTACCCTCCCCACTCTTTTAAATTAGATAAATGGTTTTTTATGCAGAATTACCTCATTTGTTTTAAAGTTTTATTGTAGGTTATTTCTGATAAGGCTAATCTCTGAATAGTTTTGGAGGTTTAATGGTTAAGTATAAAGAAGGGAACGGCGGATATCTTCTCTTAAAGTATATAAATGAGTTTTTATGCTGAATCAACCGGCTTGCTTTGAATTTCGGATATAGGTTTGTTATATGATAAGGTGCTTCCCTGATTACTTTGGGGGGGGGGGTTCAATGATAAGTATAAAAAGAGGAAATGGAGGGGTTATTTCCCCTCTTAGTTTGTTCTTCGAAAGTCATCATTCCATGAAAATATAAGGTTGTAATATGCATTTAGTGTGCATAGCCTGTCAGCTCAGTGCTATCAGTTTCACTGGGCAATATTCTTTTTATTAGCACTTTCCAATAAATCCATTCTATAAAATATAAGGTGAAAATGTAGCTATTATTCATTTACAGGGCCACACAAAATAATTCCATTAGATAATGGTAAAAGGGGGAATTGTGTGTGACATATTTTAAATATATTAAACTTTTTCATGTATAATAAAATTTATATATGTCACTGAAGCTTAATATAAATTATACGCTACTGTCTTGCATAATATGAAGTACATAGCATTTACAGGGCCATACAAAAGATTTCAAATAGTATATTCTTTCCGAAATACCGTATATGTGTCCGATGATGGCTGATGGAGGGATGAAATGCATTTTAATTATGATATTCGCATTTATATTTCGCTAAATATATGCACACTAGCGGCCTTCGCCCGCTACGCTGGTCGGTTTATCTAAAGAAATCTTGAAGAAGTAGTTAGATAAGGTTCAGACATACATTAAAAAAAAAAAAAGCAAGTCGATCATTCAAAAAACGTTGGGAAATATCAAATATTTACTGTAATTTTTTAAGAAAAACAAAGTTTCGAAAAAAAAATTAAATCGAAAAAAAAATTACACTGACATATTAATGCAAGGAAATTTTCCCAGAGAGAAAATTCGCCTTGAATACAATATTTCAAATTCTTTTAATTGCTTATAGGCGTTAATGCCAACATAGTGAAAAAAAATTCCATGCTGGGAATCGAACCCGGGCCATCAGTATGGCGCACTGACGTTCTACCGACTAAACCACATGGAACGACAGCCAGCTTGAAACTTTCTCATACTTAAGTAGACTGGCGAAAACATAACGATAGCGCGTTTTAAAATCGCACAGTGACATCTATTGGATTTTATATGTACTAAAAAACGTTATGTACTAAAAAACGTGGGCAGCGCACCTAATAGTTTCTTTTGTTTCTTTTTGTTACTTTTTTGTCTGTTGTCCGATTTTGATGAAACAAAGCCTATACACTGCCCGGGAGTGTGCATTCTTCATTAGTGAAAACCGCATAAAAATCCATTCAGTAGTTACGAAGATAACCTCGAACAAACAGACAGACAGACAGACAAAAAATTCAAAAAATTTTTTTTTGTGTTTCATTGGTTTTCTTTTATCGCCCTGACTCCATTTTTGTCAATTATCTTCAATGTACAGACACACCGGGTCCTACTGTTTTATTATATGTATAGATTATATGGTGCATAAATATTATAGTTGATATACAGGGCTACACAAAAGAGCTCACCAACGTTACTGAATATGAGCGTAAATTATTTAAACGTGGTTCTTAAATAAGCTATGCATTTTTACGCTGAGTTGCATTCAATTTACTGAGAAATGTTTGCAGAATATAGATAAAGGGATATACAGGGCCACGCAAAGAATTCGGTACATGGACGCCTATGAATGATGATTTATGAGAATGTGATTTCAGTTGTTTTAAAAGTGTTTTAGTTTACAATAAATTTTAGCCTAATGCTGACATGTAATAAAGGTACAATGTAAACTACAGGGCTGAACAAAAGTATTCAAGTATGTTTCCATCTAATAGTATGAATTGCTGAAAAAGAAATTTCAAGCTACTAGGTATTGTCTTGCTAAGCTAAATTTTCCCATTATATGAACTGACATATGAAATACAGGGCTGTTCTAATGTACTGGAATACATATTTGGGTATATTTGGCTATACACTATTATTTCCCTAAATAACAAAGTTTTGTTAAAGATTTCATTAAGTGTTGGAAAGTGCTTCATAATCTATGCTTAACGCATGATTTTTCTTACTTGTTTAACATTTATCAACGATTTCTAAGACTTTTTCTTTAGTGACAGATGTTTATTAATAAAATATGACACTAGAAATTACTAAATATAAAATGCGCGTGTTCTTTCTAACACTTGTCCTTATTTTAGATACTGTTTTTAGCTCAAATTAAAATAAAATATGTATTTAATTGTGTTTCATAAAAAGGCTTTTTTTTTTTTTCGAACAAACAAGCGTTTATCAATACTACGTAATTCATTTTATAAGTTGTGTTAACATGTGATTAAAGACGTAAACGTTTGAATGGGAACTGTCATGATGATTCAAAAGACCGGTTATTGAAACAATCTAAGCGGAAATTACTGTTAGTCCTATTGGATGGAACCTCTTTTATCTGATACTTTACCAATGAATGCCAGATTTTATCAATCTTCCTAACAATAGTACATGCAGTTAAGCTTAGCTGTTTGAAAAATATATGTAAAAAAATAGATATCTCAGGTATAACTGCAAAATGTGTACTTAGAAAATTATTACAAATTTAAAATTAACAGTTTTCTCTTCGGAATCTTTTGTATTTCGGCAGATTTTTCATAGATATTATCTAAATGGCTCCTCCCAAACATGTCCTAGAAATAAATTTCCTAAGCAAAATTCAAAAATTTTTTTTAAATGTACTTCTTTATTTTTTTTATTACATTGCGATACTATTTAATCAATAATCGAATCCCCCCCCCCCAATCTACTTATATTCTTTTCATAATCTTGTGCTTAAACATACCTCGCAGGAACTAAAGAAATGCATACATGTTTTTTTCTTTATAGCGAATTTAACATACAATATCACAAATGATCCTGACGAAAAATAAATAACAGAATAAAAAGCATGTCAAAGAATATTTTTACCTGTGTTCATATGTGCTCCACGTGCGTTCACAACTACCCCGCTGATAGGGCACATGTGAACAATTTTTTGAATTTATAAAACTATCAAAAAGTGAGAACTTTAAAGTAATTTAAAAAGAAATGCCATTCCTAAAAAAAGTTCTGTTTATTATACTCAGTAGTTTTGTTTACAGAAATTATCACCGTTATGAGAAAAGACTATATTTACATGAACTATTCACATGTGCCCCAGTCTCCCCTATGTCTATATTCAGAACGAATGTGTTGTCAGGATAAATGAATATTTCTTTCCAAGTAAGAAATGCATTTAGATTACTAGATTGAAAAACCAATAATTCATAAATATTTTGAACAAGTACTGCAAAATTTCTGTGCTTCAAGTTTCTAAAGAAGAAAAGCATGTAATGTAAATGCAGTGACTTACCATTAGAGCGAAATATAATAGAACAAAAATTCCATTGCGATATATATATGATTTCTATCAAAATTTCTAACCAAGAAATGTCAAAAGAAAATTTTTTCCAGTAACAATTATTGTCAAAACCTAAATAACGATATGTAATAAATGATGCAAAGAAGTTGATAGTTAGTTTCTTTATTTAAAACTAGCTGACCCGCCCGGCGTTGCCCGGGTCCGTATTAACAATATTAAACAAACTTGAAATTTGTATGATTTTATCATTAATGATTTTATCATATGCAGAAATGCATTGTCTGAAATACGTGGCCACTGACTGTGGGAAAAATCGGTTTAAAAAACAATTAATATTAAGCTCTAAAAATACTCAAAATGAGCAATGAGAAACGCGGGAGGGAATATGTATCCAACGATTGCGTGATTTTCGTGTTAAAGTGTTGATATTTACCCATAAAAATCACTGTTAAGTCACGTAACTAATTATTTTTTCACTTAGAAATCCCAAGTGAAATATTTTGAATTTCAAACTAATTATATTACTCTTAAATCCGACTATAACATGAATGAAATCGATACTCGATGGTAGCTAAAAGGTTGGTATATAGTATTATAATTTCAGAGCCATTTAACAAAAGTAAGTATTTTTAATCAAATCACACGTAATGTTCACTATGTGGATAAATTCCTAACCGTAAACTTTTGTACCGTAACCATAACCTGCCTGTAACCTAACTACGACTTAACAGTACCCTACCGTAAATTAAATATAACATAAATGTAACCTAGCCTTCACTTTATCGTAACCTATCCTTATTCTAACAGTAACATAAATGCAATTTAATTTTAACCTAACTTAACCGTGACCTAATTGTAAATTAAACATAACGAGAAATTAAACATAATCAAAGACTTGCCGTAATGTAATTGCAACTTAAATGTTACCTAACCATATATTGGATTCATGTCCATGGAAATTATTTTGCCTTGCTCGGATCCAGTTATGGTTCTGTGGAATATTTTTGTCAGGAACAGATTTGGTTCAATTCAGATTTTGGGCTTTTTCTTCAAATGGAATTTTTGGATTCGGGTTTTCTTGCGTGTTCACGGAAATTATTCTGCCTTGTTCGAATAAGAACATGCTTCACTGGAATATTTCAGTTCAGATTTCGTGATTTTTTCAAAGATTTTTTTTTTAGGTTCAGATTCGGTTCATGTGCATGGAAATTTTTTGTCTTATTCGGATCCGGTTACGGTTCTTTGGAATATTTTTTATCAGATTCAGATTTGGTTCGAATCAAATTTCAAGCATTTTTTCAAATAGAATTTTTAGGTTCGGATCTCGTTCATGTCCACGGAAATTATTTTGTCATTCTCAAATCCAGTTATGATTCTTTCGAATATTTTGTTCGGATTCAGATGTGGTTTAGGTCAAATTTCAGGTTATTTTTCAATTCGAATTTTTTAGGATCGAGTCGGGTTTATGTCCATGGAAATTATTTCGTCTTGGTTGGATTGGGTTATACTTCTTTTGAATATTTTTCTCGGGTTCAGATTTGGTTCAATTCAGATTTTAGGTTTTTCTTCAAATATAACTGTTGAATTCGGGTCTTCTTACGTGTTCACGGAAATTATTCTGTCTTGTTCGAATAAGGACATGCTTCACTGGAATATTTTTGCCAAGTTCAGATTTCGTTCAGTTCAGATTTCAAGATTTTTTCAAAGAAATATTTTGGATTCAGATTGGGTTCATGCCAATGGAAATATTTTGTCTTGTTTGGATCCGGTCGCGTTTCTTTGGAATAGTTTTGTTAGATTCAGATTTGGTTCGATTCAAATTTCAGGTATTTTTTCGAATGGAAGTTTTAGGTTCGTATCGGGTTCATTTTGTCCCTCATTTGGTCCACGGAAATTTTTTTGCCTTACTCGAATCCAGTTATGGTTCTTTCGAATATTTTGGTCAGATTTTGATGTTGTCTGGGTCAAAACTAAGGATTTTTGAAATGGAATTTCTTAGGTTTGAGTCGGGTTTATGACCACGGAAAGTATTTTATCTTGCTGGGATCGGGTTATAGTTCTCTGGAATATTTTTACCGGTTTCAGATTTCGTTTGGGTCATATTTCGGGTTTTTTTAAAGAAAATATTTTGGTTCGGGTGAGGTTTTATGCCCACGAAAATAATTTTTCCTTTTTTGGATCGGGTTATGCTTCATTTGAACATTTTTGCGGGATTCAGATTTGGTTCGGGTCAGTTATCAAATCCATAGTTTTTTTCAAAGAGAATTTTCAGGTTCGGGTCGGGAAATTTTGTCTATCACGGATCGGAGTGTGGTCTGTTTTTTTCTGGTTGGGATCGGGTTATGTTTAAATTAGTCTGAACATTAAGGTTATAATCAGATTTGCTTCTATTCTTTTTATGGCTATTTCTGATAAATAATTTACTTTGCTATTTGATAATTTAGTATGGTGTATGAATGGTTTACGGATTCAAACAAATGTACTCCAAACAGCTATTTTATTTTTGTTTTAAAAACAAATTAAAGCCATATTACAATTTTAAATTAAATAGAACACATTTAAATTTAATCAATGATTAAAAAAATAAATTCCTAGAAAAGTGTTACGTATTTTTTTTTCTGCAACACAGTCCTAATAGCATGCATTGTGAGTCACTTTGGTCACATCACATCTGTGACCAAAATGCCACCACTCAGTGACGTCACATTGTGACTGAGATGTGACTTTCTTAAAAATCTTCAAAAATTTATAAATATCCTTCAAAACATGTTATTTATTTTAAAAAACATGTTTATGTCAATTTATATATCGTCGCTTTTGTCACAGTTTCGTCACAATGTTAATGTCAAATTAGTCACAAATGACACATTTTTCACAAATTTGTCACACTGTGACCACTTTGTGAAACGTCACAAAAGAGCTCTAAAACGCCCATAACGACTTCACATTTTAGTCACTGTGACTTCACATCGACGTCTCGTGACGTCACATCGACAATCGATGGTCACAAAGTCGCAATGTGACTTCAAAACGACGCTGTAGTGACGTCATCATGCTTTACGGGAGTAATGACTCATACATTCTAATGTTCGAAATGCCAAAAATCTGCGTACAACCATACAGTAAAAAGAAATTAATAGAGTGGCACTATAATGTCTTGGGGTGATGCCATAAATGTTACCCTAAAATCCGCTACATTAAGTCCAAATAAGCACCAACAAAACCATGTGCTTTGACACTTCGATCAATTCAAACTGGTTTAAACCCGCATGTCTTTCTTTTTGTTTTTTACCTTCTAAACTGTTATTGAATAGATGACTGAAATATCTTTTAAAAGATAACGTTTTGTGCCATTATTGGCTGTAATACACGATCGGAATGCATACAACATACAAATAGATCAATCATAGGCAAGAATTATTTGATTATTTTTATCATATGACTTTGAAATATCAATATAGAAGCATCATTTAAGATTTTGCTTGAAAACTTAACATTCTTTCGTTAATGTCTCAAAATCGTCTGCACTCTGAAATCTAGATTTTAGATTAATATTTGTTATTTAAGATTTCATGCATGATTTTAAAAGAATGTTTTCATCAATATATTTTATATATTGACATGGAATTATTATGTTGTTAAATCATAAACATTTTTCATCTAAGTTATAAAGTATTAAAAAGTTATGAGAAAAAGAAAACTTTTAGTAATACAATTTTTAGTTCAAATCAAAGGTTTTCAATATTTTATTTAATTTTATTTTGACATTTAATTATTTCTAATTTTCCAATTTCGATTATTTTAAAAGCAAACATTTATTTTAATAAATAATATAATAGAAAAAAACATTTTAATAAATTACTATTTCTTCGTAAAATATGCTTCAGCTGTAATTCATTTCTTTCAATTCGTCTTATTAATACAAAATTCCTTCCTCGTGCTTTTGTTTGAGACATTAAAATTTCAGCGATAAATGGTTTCATATTGCAAACCTTTTTTTTTTTTTTTTTTGGATTACTTCACCTCCACCTATCTTTTTTTCTCCATGGCGTACAGAAGCTGTGATTTAAAAAAAAAAAAAAATTCCTCATTTAAACTCACAGTTTGCCAGTCGATGAATTTTAAAAGTCTGTCCCAGCTTTTTAATTATTTCTGCGAAAATTTTATGCAACCAACCAACCATAAGAAAATGAAAGGAAAAAAAGCGAAAAAAGGCGATTTTTATGAGAGTGAGCTTTGGAATTTAATTAATAATTCAGTTAATAAATAGAATTTTGAAATTCTGAGCCTCAGGTGCATCAGGAGAGATATTGGGCTACTCTCATAAAAATTTTGAGCTTCATACGTCCCATAGATTTTGCTAGCCATCGCAGACACACAGGCACACACACACACACACACACAGGCAGACAGAGCGTTTTGTTCTTTTATTAGTATAGATTAAAGTCAATTTTGTTAAACTCCATTTTATCAAAACTCCATACAACCTGTAAAATGTGAAATTAAAAACTCCATTATTTCATAAAAACATTTTAAACCTTTGAAATTCCCTCTAACGCAACTCTATTGTATAACAATCGTATTGTTTAACGTAAGAAAAGTATAATTGTAAAATTAGCTTAATCGAAGTTTAGAATACTCTATTTTTGACTAGCTGACACGCCCGGCGTTGCCCGGGTCCGTATTAACAATATTAAACGAACTTGAAATTTGTATGATTTATCATTAACTCGAAACATGCAGAAATGCATTGTCTGAAATACTTAGCCACTGACTGTGTGAAAAATCGGTTTAAAAAACAGCTAACGTTAAGCTCTAAAAATACTCAAAATGAGCGATGAGAAACGCGGGAGGGAATATGTATCCAACGACTGCGTTATTTTCGTGTTAAAGTGTTGATATTTATCAAAAATCACTGTTAAGTTACGTAACTAATCATTTTTTTTCACATAGAAATCCCAAGTGAAATATTTTTGAAGTTCAAACTAATTATATCGCTCTTAAATCCGACTATACCATGAATGAAATCGATATTCGCTCGTAGCTAAAATGTTGGTATGTAGTATTATGATTTCAGAGCCATTTTAACAAAGGTAAGTGTTATTTTTAAACAAATCATGCGTAATGTTCACTCTATGGATAAATTCCTAACCGTAAACTTTTGTACCGTAACCATAACCTGCCTGTAACCTAACTTTGACTTAACCGTACCTTACCGTAAATTAAATATAACATAAATGTAACCTAGCCTTCACTTTATTGTAACATATCCTTTTTCTAACCATAGCATAAATGCAATTTAATTGTAACATAACTTTAACTTAACCGTGACCTAACTGTAACCTAACGGGAAATTAAATATAATCAAAGACTTACCGTAGTGTAATTGAAACCTAAATTTACCAAACCATATATTGGTTTCATGTCCATGGAAATTATTTTGTCTTGTTCGGATCTGGTTATGATTCATTAGAACATTTTTGTCGGGTTCAGATTTCATTCGGTTCAGATTATAGGTATTTTTTGATATTGAGTTTTAATGTTCGGATCGTATTCATGTCCATGGAAATTATTTTGCCTTGCTCGGATACAGTTATGGTTCTTTGGAATATTTTTGTCGGAACAGATTTGTTTAAATTCAGATTTCGGCTTTTTCTTCAAATGGAATTTTTGGGTTCGGGTTTTCTTGCGTGTTCAAGGAAATTATGCTGCCTTGTTCGAATAAGAACATGCTTCACTGGAATATTTTTTTTTCAAGTTCAGATTTCGTGATTATTTCAAAGAAATTTTTTAGGTTCAGATTCGGTTCATGTGAATGGAAATTTTTTGTCTTATTCATATCCGGTTACGATTCTTTGGAATATTTTTTATCAGGTTCCGATTTGGTTCAATTCAAATTTCAGGTATTTTTTCAAATAGAATTTTTAGGTTCGGATCTCGTTCATGTCCACGGAAATTATTTTGTCATACTCGAATCCAGTTATGATTCTTTCGAATATTTTGGTCGAATTTAGATGTGGTTTGGGTCAAATTTCAGTTTTTTTCAAATAGAATTTTTTAGGTTCGAGTTGGGTTTATGTCCATAGAAATTATTTCGTCTTGCTTGGATTGGGTTATAGTTCTTTGGAATATTTTTGTCAGGTCCAGATTTGGTTCAATTCAGATTTCGGGTTTTTTCTTCAAATATAACTGTTGAGTTCGGGTCTTATTGCATGTTCCCGGAAATAATTCTGTCTTGTTCGAATAAGGACATGCTTCACTGGAATATTTTTGTCAAGTTCAGATTTCGTGCAGTTTGCGATTTTTTCAAAGAAATTTTTTGGGTTCGGATTGTGTTCATGTCCATGAAAATATTTTGTCTTGTTTGGATCCGATTGCGTTTCTTTGAAATAGTTTTGTCAGATTCAGATTTGGTTAGATTCAAATTTCAGGTATCTTTTTGAATGGGAGTTTTAGGTTCGTATCGGGTTCATGTCCACGGAAATTATTTTGTCTTACTCGAATCCGGTTATGGTTCTTTCGAATACTTTGGTCAGATTTAGATGTGGTTTGGGTCAAAGTTCAGGATTTTTCAAACGGCGTTTTTCAGGTTTGAGTCGGGTTTATGACCATGGAAAGTATTTTGTCTTGCTGGGATCGGGTTATAGTTCTCTGGAATATTTTTATCGGTTTCAGATTTCTTTCGAGCCATATTTCGGGCTTTTTTTAAGAAAATATTTAGGTTCGGGTCAGGTTTCATGCCCACGAAAATTATTTTTCCTTGTTTGAATTGGGTTATGCTTCACTTGAACATTTTTGCTCGATTCAGATTTGGTTCGGGTCAGTTATCAAATCCATAGTTTTTTCCAAACAGCATTTTTAGGTCAGGGTCGGGTTTATACTCACGGAAATTTTGTGCATCACGGATCAGAGTGTGGTCTGTTTTTTTTTCTGGTTGGGATCGGGTTATGTTTAAATTAGTCTAAACATTAAGGTTAAAATCAGTTTTGCTACTATTCTTTTTATGGCTATTTTTGATAGATACTTTACTTTGCTATTTGATAATTTATTATGATGAATTAATCATTTGCGGATACAAACAATTATACGCCAAACAGCTATATTTTATTTTTGTTTAAAAAACAAATTAAAGCCATATTACAATTTTAAATTGAATAGAACACATTTAAATTTAATCAATGATTAAAAAAATAAACTCATAGAAAAGAGTTGTGTAATATTTTTTAATGCAACACAGCTAATGACTCATACATTTTAATGTTCGAAATGCCAAAAATATGCGTACAACCATATAGTAAAAAGAAATTAATAGAGTGGCAGTATAATGTCTTGGGTGACGCAAAAAATGTAACTCTAAAATCGCTACATTAAGTCCAAATAAGCACCAACAAAACCATGTGCTTTGAAACTCCGATCAATTCAAACTGGTTTAGACCAGTATTTCTTTGTTTTTGTTTTTTACCTTTTAAACTGTCATTGAATAGATGACTAAAACTTCATTGAAAAAAGTAACGTTTTGTGCCATTATTGCCTGTAATACACGATCAGAATGCATGAAAGATACAATTAGATCAATCATAGGCAAGAATTACTTGATTATTTTTATTATATGACTTTGAAATATCAATATAGAAGCATCATTTAAGACTTTGCTTGAAAAATCAACATTCTTTCGTTAATGTCTTAAATTCGTCTGCACTCTGAAATCTAGATTTTAGATTAATATTATTATTAAAGTGTTCATGCATGATTTTAAAAGAATCTTTTCATCACTATATTTTATATATTGACATGGAATTATTAATATGTTGTTAAATCATAAACATTTTTCATCTACATCATAAAGTATTAAAAATTTCTGAAAAAAAGAGAAAACTTTTAGTAATACAATTTTTTTTTCAAATCATATGTTTTCAATATTTTATTTTATTTAGTTTTGACATTTAATTATTTTTAATTTTCCAATTTCAATTATTTTAACAGCAAACATTTATTTTAATAAATAATATAATAGAAAAAACCATTTAAAAAATTACTATTACTTCGTAAAATATGCTTCAGCTGTAATTCATTTCTTCCAATTCGTCTTATTAATACAAAATTCCTTCCTCGTGCTTTATTTTGAGACATTAAAATTTCAGCGATAAATGGTTTCATATTGCAAACCTTTTTTTTCGGTTTACTTCGCCACCACCTATATTTTTCCTCCATGGCATACAGCAGCTGTGATAAAAAAAAAAAAAAAAAAATCCTCATTTAAACTGACAGTTTGCCAGTCTATGAATTTTAAAGGTCAGTAAGAGTTTTTAAAATTATTTCTGCGAAAATTTCATGCAACCAACCAACTATAAGAGAATGAAAGTGAAAAAAGCTAAAAAAAGCGATTTTTTATGAGTGTGAGGTTTGGAATTTAATTAATTACTCAGTTAATAAATAGAATTTTGAAATTCTGAGCGTCAGGTACATCAGGAGAGATATTGGGCTACTCTCAGAAAAATTTTGAGCTTCGTACGTCCCGTAGTTTTCGCTAACTATCGCAGACACACACACACACACACACACACACAGACAGAGCGATTTGTTATTTTATTAATATATAGATAGTAATGTTTTCCATTCTAGCTGGTCTTTAAGAAATTTGATATACAATCTGATTCAAAACGTTTCACTTTTAACATTTTCAAACAAGGTTGAAAAGTGTTTATGAATGTGATTTGTCTGTCCGTCTGTCCGCACTCCAACTCCCGTAAATATAAACGGATCGCTTTGAAATTTTGGACGTTATTGACGTTTACCCTAGCACGAAACCTATTTCAATAGAAGTTTCTAGCATAAGTTTATTTACATGGACAGTCAAAAGTTTATCGTTACTTTTCCGCGTATGGGAAAGAATTGTTTAAAATGAATTTTAAAGATGTTACAACCTGTCAAACATATTAAAATTTATATGCATTTATGAATTGCATAAAGATATGCTTATTATAAACTATGCGATGGTAAAAATAGCTATTATTCACTTACACAAAAGGACCCATCAAATTTTTTGTGAAGAACATACAGGGTCACACAAAAAATTCCATTACATAATGGTACAGTGCGGAATTGTGTACGAGATATTTTAATTATATTAAATTATTTTATGAATAATGAAATTTATATATGTCGCTGAGGTTTAATATAAGTTATACGATAGTCGTGCATAACATACGAAGTGCTTAGCCTTTACAAGGACACACAAAGGATTTCAAATAGTTTATTCTTTCTGAAGTACTGTATATGTATCCAATGATGGCTGAAATGCATTTTAATTATTATAGTGCTTTTAAACTTCACTAAATCTATGCATATTATATGGTGTGTATAAATGCTATAGTTGATATACAGAGCTACAGGAAAGAGCTCGCAAACGTTACTAAATATGAGCGTAAATTACTTAAAGGTGGATTTTAAATAGGTTCTGCATTTTAACGCTGAACTGCATTCAGTTTGTTAAGAAATGTTTGTAAGATATAGATAAAATGATATTCAGGGCCACGCAAAGAATTGGATACATGGACGTCTATGAATGGTAATTTCTGAGAATGTGATTTCAGTAGTTTTAAGAGTGTTTTAGTTTAAAATGAACTTAGTTAAATACTGGCGTGTAATAAAGGTTCTAGGTAAACTATAGGGCTGAACAAAAATATTCAAGTATGTTTCCATTTATTAGTATAAATTATTTAAAGAGAAATTTCAAACTGTTAGGCATGTTCTTGCTAAACTAAATTTCAAATTATGTAATACATATATCTGTTTAAAAGTATTGGAATACATATTTGGCTATAGACAAAAACTTTATTTCCTTAAATAACGAAGTTATGTTAAAGATTTTTCGAAGTGTTGGAAAGTGTTTCATAATCTATTCTTAAAGCATGATTTATCTTACTTGTTAAAATTAATTCACTTACGGAAAAAAAGACTTCCAAAATTAGAACCCTATTAGAAAGTTTGAAAATAGTAATATAAACAGATTAGCTCTGGAAAATAGATTATTTCCGAAATAATAAAATATATAATTGGGTAAAAAATGCCGCTGTAAATGAGGAAAAAGTGAATGCTCAGACGTGCTTTTCTACGAAATTGAGGTTACGGACCAGCCGAGGAGGTTCCTTTGTTTTGCTGTTAATTGCTTGTGTGGCGGGAATCGAGCAAAGTTGTTTGTAACAAAGATGCACTCAATTTGACGAAGTTTTGGCTCTTATACTATTCACCTGATTTTCGTTTATTTATTTACTTATTTATTTTCGTCATAACTGTTAGCTGAATAATATTCCTTTACGAACACGCTGTATCTTGAACGCAGATCAGAACAATCTAAAAGTTTGGGCGTTAAGAAAGTGTGGGCTAATTTTGAAGAGGCAAAGGCAGTGAATGGTTCCCAACATATGTATGGCGTACGCTCCACCGGGGTCAATTCCACATTTCTTACTCACACACTCGCTATCAGTTTCCTTTATCTTTTTCTTCTTTTTTTGAAAAGAAATATTGGAGTCTAACAATAAATGGAACATATGCAAATTTTAAAATATTATTTTTTTTAATTGAAATTTTAAAATTTCCCCAATCAAAATTTAAAAATAGAATCTACACCATAATAATTATACGAATAATTTTTTGAAATATTTTTTACACAGTCCACTTTTAACGAAGACACGAAGTAAATTTTTCAAATAGACTAAATACAATTTTTCACTGTGATCTGGCGACGTGTTTCACTTTTGAGTTATTGTATTTTCTAGAATATTTTTTTCACCTATGTATTTCTTTTTTTTTCTTTTATAAGCAATTTTTCATAATTTCTGCATGAAAAATATGAAATAATTTTATTAATTAAAAAGTTTTTGAATTATGATAGTTTGCATTTTATGAATTTTCAGATGTTCCTGTCCAAAAAATAGAAAAATCCCATTTTAGTGCATCTAAACAATAAAAGTCAAAGTATCAAAACTCGGTACCTTTTAGTGGTTAAAAAATGGGACTTACTGTCCTTCTAAGACACAAGGACAACATTTTTCTAAAGATAAGTTATATAAAAATGGATCTGTATAAAAAATAAAATTTCATATTTTCTTGTAAATAAAAAGTCATATTTGAAAGCAATCCTTACACAGTTAAAAAAAAAAATTGTGTTATTTAGAGCCAAATTTTCTTTCTGGAGTAGCTTCAACCATACGATGGTGAAATCTTTTACCAACATTTTGAGTAATGGTTCAACAAAACTCCAAATGTTGGAACAAGATTTCCCTAATCTTATAGTTGCAGCTATTGAAACACAAAAAATTATTCAAACCAGCTCAAAAACGTTAACAGTGTAACTTCTCTACTTTTGGTAATGTGAGGTATGTTTTATCATCAACGGTTTGAGAGATAATCTCCATTATTTCAATTTTGGATCATTCGGTACACCCGGAATGGAATTTCTGTGTCTTCGCGAAGTGGTAAGACGCAAATATCACTCTAACAAACAATAACTGAACAAAGAACTCGGTCTTTTTTTAAATACTTTCCAATATAGTTGGGAACTGTTTATGATTTTGGTTTATCTGTCTATGCTTTGTCTTGTCTTCTTGAGCTGTAACTCGCGTAAATATATTCAGATTGCCATGCAACTGATATCTTATTAAAGCTAATTATGGCATGTTTTGTAATGAAAAGGAAGTGCTTGGACTCTGTATAATTTGTTTTCTCAGAAACATAAAAAATGAATTCCGCTATTATTCCCCTTATTAAATGATGACATTTTGTTACACTATTTTGAATTTCTTGGAAAGTGTTTCATAATTTGTTCTTTACACATAATTTTTCTTTCTTGTTTGGTTCATAAAAAAATAATCATAGAAATAGAATTTTTGAAAGCTTGATGTGTTTTCTTTTTATATGTTTTGCTAGTTAATGTATGTAGTATGTGTTTGTTCTATAAAGAATGAGAAAATCTGAATACGATTTCGAGATACTAAGGTCGGAAAATACTAATATCTAACATAGTAATGTTTTATTGCTTGCCTTTTATTAGCTTTCGATTAATATTTTTTATATAATTAACCGCGAAGGCGAATGCTCCCAATTCTCTTTTTGTAACTCTGCCTATTTTTAATTTTCCGTACCTCGCACAAGCAACAGCAGTTTCCTTTTTAATTTTCTTCTGCACGTACTAAGAAAGATTAAAATACAAACACAATAATTGCTTATTGTCACCAGCCACTCTGTCATCAGGGTAGACTTTTTCTATGTCTTTTAGGTGTGCTTTCTTAATTTCATCTGACCTTCAGGAAAGTTTCCATTGTGCGTAAGTTTTCCTAAAGTTGGGTAGTTTTACATTTACGGATTAGAAATTACTTCTATGAAAACTAACGAATTCATTCATTAGTATAATTCAATGAACTTTGTTAAAAAAAAAAAAATAATAATAATTACCCGACATTTTCTTGCTTAGTTTCAAATATTTGTTTATGGAATTGTTTAAAACCTTATTCTATATCATTAACACTGCATTTTGTCATAAAAAGAGAATATTTTTGATATATTTTGTCGAATTATTTTAATCTGACTTCTATTAACTTCCATTCCCCTGAGCCGCCAAATTTTTTATGAGAATTTTGAATTTATAAACGTTTTTCTCAAAATACAAAAAGTCATCTTCACTTAACTAAGTGATTTAATTTATATCTACTCTGACATTAAAGGTCTTAGAAGTTTTGACTACGTCTACAGTTGTTTTTACACTTGTACTTATTTTGCAATGCATTTTTCTCATATCTTTCATTCTTTTTATTTATTTATATGGGGAAGTTATCAATTTCTTTGGTGATATTTCCAGTGTATGTATAATTTATATTTCTTATCATTAATTTTTAACATAATCATATCTTCAAAATTTGTTAAAAACCCTTGTGTTCATAAAAGCATATTGCTTATTAATTATGATAACTATATTATTTAAAAAAATTAGAACAGACTAATTCTTTTCGTGATTTAACAGCTAAACACATCCAAAAGTAAAACATAAGCAAACTTTAACATATTCGCTGCCCAAGCTGAGAGACTGCATCTATTCACAGATGCCAAAGTCATATCTCCCATATAATGCTTTAAAGTGGTTTAAAGTTCCGATATAAAGTTTTAATTTATTGTTTTAAAACTTATCATACATAATTTTGTTTCAATGTGCCTATTAAAATTTCAACATAATGTAAAACAAATAACTCTTATTCATAGTATTCTCCAAAACATATCGTAAAAAGATACGTTTTTCTGTAGTAAACATTTGGTTATTGTATCTAGGTTTTGAGAAATAAATGATCAATTTCAGTACGCCAAGTGTATAGTCTCTTTCTCTGTGCCAAATACCTAAACAATGCAAGTGTTTTCTACGGCAATACTCGTAATCGGCTATTTAGGTAAGAATATCAACAACGAGTTATCTTGTAGCTCGCAAGGAAATCCAGTTTACCAACTATGAGTATTCTCGTAGATGGCAGCGAACGTGCTATTTCAGTTTGGCATGATATTTTGAACATTTTTAGTTTGCTTTCATTGCAAAAAGGATAAAGCTACCTATTGCAGCCGTCCGGAGGAAAGCACTTCCTGAAAATGTTGGTATATTTTCAACGATCATGATCCCCAGATCCGCAAAACACCCTCAGTTCAAATATTGACATATATATGATAGATAACATATATATAATATGTAATAATTCGACGAAGCCTATGTTCCATAAACTCCTAAAAATGTTACTTCTAAGAATCACAGCTGGACGAGTAGAGCAGTCGCCCCGGCAGTTGGCAAGCAATGGAAGAGTTGCATTGGTGTATTTCCCCATTAGAAAAATAAAATCCATAAGTCTTTAAATTTTTTTATTTATTAACTCACAAATTAAGTAAGCTCTTCCCCGCAGTCACCTTGGCACTGTCATCGAATATTCCAAAATTTCGTGACTAATCTGCATTCTAAGATATTTGAATTTTTCGGGGAAAAAGAAACAGCATCCTAATATTTGAAAAGTCAATCGCATTCTGCGCTCTGAAAAAACCAAATGAGAAACCCACATTTGCACGACAAACTAGCCCCTCCTCACTCCGCGTCAATCATTTTAAAAAACCAACCAGGATTAATCTGAGTCTACGCAATAAAAAATTATCACCTCTGACTGGTCTAGGAGGCGTGGACCTCGGGTAAGGATTATATCTTGTCTCGCAAATAGACAAGCCTTTTAACATATCCGCGCACGAACACAGATCCCGTGATGTTAATAAAAAATAAAATTAAAATCCCTAGAATATTCTAAAAAGGAAAGATTACGAAATAATTTCCCGCTTTTTTGAGAAACAAACAATAAATTATTAATAAATAAAATAAGAAAAATAATTTTAGCTGTTAAAAGTTAATACATTACGAAACTAAGATTAAAATATGTGCCGCAATTTTAGAATTAAAGCTAAGAGAGAACAAAATGGCGCAATTTTTTTTATTTTATTACAAATCCCCCCTCCCAAAAAGACGGGTGAAAATATAGGTCTGAGACTTGCAAGTTCACTGAAAGAGAGATGATGCAGACTTAGATCACGAAGTTGTTGATATATGTAATGATAATTAGATACTAAATAAAAGAAAAATTAATTTTTTTTTATAAATATAGAATTCAAATTTAGGAACACTAAGGTGATGCGTGGAATAACTTTAAATTTACATACATGAAAATAGGCATCAATAAAGAATACAATATATGATCTTGTTTAGAGTACACATCATAAAGTAATTTGAAAATATAAGCAATTATGCATGGTATATTTTTAACATAAAAATGAAAAACAATAACGCCGAATCCTCCTTGACAAAAATAAATCCAGACAGGATGGAGAGATTTAGTAGAGATTTCATGAAATCAAATCCAAAAGTTTGGCCCACAATGTTCGTCCAAAAAGTCACATTTGGAATTGAATAGTTCACTACCTCCTTTCAAGGAGGTCTAATTATATCATTATAGACTATCCCATTTTTATCATCTAACATCATGATATTAGTTCAGTTTGTTTTTGTAAGAAAGTCCAAGAACAATTATAATAATTCCAGTTTTGGAACTTTTGTGATTTTTTTTTATAATCATATTTTTAGATAATAACACATTTTATAATATAGTAATACAGTAATAATAAATTTTAACAATGTTAATGTAACAAATTTAATGAAATAAACAAACAATATAATAAAGAAACATAATAAGGAAAAATACTAGTACAAGTAAATATCATAAGTATAAGTAAATCTCATAATGGGTATAAGTAAATCTCTTAATAAGTAATAATAAATATCACAAAAGACATTCTTTAAATTTTAATTGGTATATTTAATCTCGTTTATCTCATCTCAGGTATTTTTGGGATGAAATATAGAGAGAAGTGGAATAGAATAAAGAATATAATAAATTATGTAATCATTTACTTAATCTTGTAATTCGAGTTCAGGATTAAGTAGGAATATGTACAAAAAAATATATAATATAATATGATAAAATAAAATAAAATAAAATAAAATAAAATAAAATAAAATTTTGTTCATGTTTCAGAATGCACGTGACTTTTCAACTATTAAGATTCTTAAAAAGAAATATTAATAAATACTAAAAATAAAAGACAAGATTTATTCATGTCATATAATTACGCAATAAATATTTTCTCGGTGTGATAAAACATTGCAAGATGCAAGAAGGAAAGAGAAAAAGAAACAAAATTAAATTAAATTCTAATTGACATGTACTTGGACTGGAATGCAGAAGCAAAGAGAAAGCGAAAAAAAATTAAAATAAAGTGATAAAAATTTTGTTACTTGGCAAATAATTAATTTAATGATTGATAGATTAAATTTAATATTACAAATAGGTTCACGTATAAAAACATTTCATATTTATTTACTTAGAAGGTGTCACAAATAAAAATTAAATTAAAGAGTTGACATGTTTCGGTTCATTAATAAGAACCGTATTCATAACATATAAAATCAGTAGAAAATTAAATGACACATGTGTCATTTAATTTTCTACTGATTTTATATGTTATGAATACGGTTCTTATTAATGAACCGAAACATGTCAACTCTTTAATTTAATTTTTATTTGTGACACCTTCTAAGTAAATAAATATGAAATGTTTTTATACGTGAATGAAAAAAGGTGAAGTGATTTTATTTTAGTTTTTGAAAAAACGAAAGCTAACAACAGTTTTAACATCAAATAGGTTCAGTTGAAAATTGAAATAAAAAAATTTTTTTACTTAAAGTTTACTTGTTATTATATTATTCTAAGTTATAACTAGAGTAATTCAATACAGAATAAGACATTTTCACTTTGTCCGTCTACGCCGGCATAAACAAACAAATATAAAAATTTCCAGACAAGTGACACTCTCGCTGCAGTCAAGAGATATCATTGCCATTCTGTAAGAATTACAGGATATTATCTGAATTAAAATATGGAAAGAAATTTACTGTTTAAGAGAAAAAAAATTATAAAATGATAATAAACTAGAGATTAAGTCTAAGCTACAGTTTTTACTTGAGTTTGTTGTTGTTTAGGGGGTTGTTGTTCATGACTTAATTTAAATTTATCAGGGGAATAATAAGGCCTTAATTTAGATACATGTACTATTTCTGAACTTTTGAACTGGTTTTGCCTATCAATTTCAAAATTTACTTCGGATAATTTGTTAAGAATTTTATAAGGGCCACTAAATACTTGTGATAACTTTCTAGTATTAGGGTACTGAAATTCTTCATAGATAACTAGATCCCCAATTTTAAATTTTGATTCGATATAATCTTTATCATAATATTTTTTATTTTTTAAATGAAATTCATCAGTTCTTGCTTTAGCAATCTTAAGGGCTTCATGAACAGGGGGATAATAATTTTGTTGTAAGGGGCAGTCATAGGGTAATTGGCCAAAAAGTAAATAAGCAGGTGGAAATTTAGTAATAGAATGGGGTGTATTTTTATATTCATTAACTACCTCAGTTAAAAGCTTAGTCCAGAAAATTTTAGAGGTAGTGGAGTTTACATTTTAACCTAGTTACTATTGTCTGATTTACTCTTTCACATTTCCCATTCGTTTGTGGATGATGGGCAGTGGTTAAACGTTGCTTAATATTATGATTTCGCAGGAATTTTTTGAATCTTGAAGAAGTAAAAGCAGCATTCCTGTCACTTAGTATTTTTTGAGAGGACTGTACACTTGAAATTCTATTAAAACAGAATAATTTTTGAGGGATTTTGATATTGAAGATTTGTTTCAGACAATTTGTATAAGTTTCTGTGGTGACACTTTTGGAAGGAAATGCCCAAACATATCTTGTTGCATAGTCTATTATAATATGGAGATTTTTTTTTTTTTTTTTTTTTTTTTTTTTTTGTAGAATTATAATAATTGAACCCTCCTACAGTATCAACAGACAGACAGTCAAAAGGTTGATCTGTAGTGGGCATAGCTTGTTATAAGCCAAATTTTTTCTGTCTAGGTTTTTTATTTTTCTGGCAAATATCACAGCATTTAACAAAATTGGTAATGTCTTGTGTCATATCTGGCCAATAATAATTAGGAGAAATTAAATTTTGCATTTTTTGAACACCAGCGTGACCAAACTGTTCATGAGCAACATTAAGTAATTTTTTTCTTAAGAGGACACGCTAGTCACAAGACAAGACAATTCAAGATGGCGACTCGATTTTTCAGCGGATTCGAGGGATGGGCTAAAATTACTTTGATTGACATGCAATCATCCAATTAGGAAATAGAATGCTCTTAACCAATTATCTGTGACAATTTTTCTCTTCAAAGGTGCGCAATTCTAGCCGATTTCATGTTTAAAGGATTTTTTTCAACTGATTTCCCATTACTTTGGGTAAAATGCAATGATGTCGAGCTTCAAAAGAATTTCAATCTCTTTATGATTAGCGTTCCAAAATTAAAATGGTTTGATTTTCAGAAAATAAACGAATAATTAATTTAGATAGATTACTATAAAATAAAAACTATTTTATTTACTTAACGCAATCACAAAATAATAATAATAATAATAATAATAATAATATTGAATGAGGGGGGGGGGATATCAGGTACAAGTAGTTTAAATAACTATTTTTTTGGGGGAAGGGGTAAGGGGGAGGGATTCTTTTTAGAATACGAAACTTATCAAGATAAACAGCACTGAAGGTTAAAGTCATAAATACTTCATAAAATTATGAGAAAAATATTTAGACAAATTTAAATATTTAAACATTGTTTATTTTTTGCGGAGAGGCAAGCAAGAGGCGAGCAAGGGCGAAAAGGAAATAGAAATTTTGAAGAAAGGAGAAATAGGTGTTAATCCCAGCCTAGTCGTTTATAGACATAATACATAATTTATTTGTAGTGACAAATGTGACAGAAAAAGTGTAGCAAATTTTAAAAACTTTGTGTGATGTTAAGTCAATAAAGCAAAATATTTTGTCAATATTTCAGGTGGAAGAAAATTTAGATTCTTGATGATTTTTATAAGCATTATATAAATACCGCAAGGAGCTCTAACAATTTTTAATTTTGAGCACTGACATCGCAGTGAACTCTATAGGAGGGAGGAGGGGGGTTCTGAAAACTGTTTTTTAAATGATACAGTCAGTTAAGAATGGTTTTTGTTTTGATCCGATATATTGTACGGATTCATTTTTTTATGGATTTACTCAACTCAGCCGAAAACTCGGGTAGTTTTGGTATTTATGTTTAGTGGTTCAATTCTGAGCTAATAGAAAGGAAATAATTGCGAAAAGTTGTGAAAATTTACTTGCACATTAATGAAAAATCACAATATTTTATTTAAATAGCTCTCTAAAGATATTTTACTGTAAGAAATGCACAAACACAATACGCAAAAAATGTAAACATGTGTTTTGTGTAGAATTTAATGCATATCTATCGCTTTATTTTTAAAACTTTCCTACATAGTTAAAAAAGATTTTATTAATATTATAGTTAGCAGAGATTTATAATTAGCACTTAAAAAAAATTAAACATATTTAAAGACTTAATTATTTGTGCAGAAGGAGGATTTCAGGCTTTAATTATTTTTTTTTATTAAAATACGGAGAGAAAAAAGAAACAATTTAATTTTGTAAGTTGAGAAGGGGGGGGGGGAGTAGAGGGAAAAAACGGATTTTTTTTTTTTGGGGGGGGGGGAGAGAGATAGTAGGACAGTTTTATAGATGACAGCTTATTTACCTTCTTGAATATTTATTAATGGGATGAAAAATGTAACTTAAAAGTGTTTTAAAGATTTTTAATTTTGTGTACCTCAAAAGAACGAGGGGGGGGGGGTATACAACGATATTTATGGGTTGTTTACGATTAATTATTTATTTTTAGAATAAAATATGTATAAACCTATGGAAAAAAAAAAACAAAAAAAAACTTTCAAAGATTTTAAATTTAGTGAGATATGGGTAGGGGAGAAAATAGTGCAATGCCCCCCCCCCCCCTCAAAAAATGGTGGAATTTGTGTTTGTTTAAAATTTGTGAGCTGAGGGAAAAAAAAGAAATAAGCACATTATTTACTTATTTATTTCCGTGTGTGTGTGCAGGGGGATATGTTTATTAGATGACTTATTTATTTGCCTTTCAAAATATTTATAGATCGGTTTAAAAAAATAATAAAAGTGGGAATTATTTAAAGAACTAAATTTTCTGCACTTAAAGGAACAGAATGATAAATCCTAATTTCAGTCGTAAGGAGGGGGGGAGGAAATTTTGTGATTGATTGTTTATTGATATACTAAAGTGACTTATATGCTACAAATATGGGTATTGTGGAGTAGACTACAATACGAAGTGATATTTTTGTAAGGTGCAATTTAGAAGATTGTGACAGATTCAAAAGGCGAAGCGAAATTTTGATATAAAGGGAGGCGAACACCAAGGGCTGATCTTGAGAGTCCTCAAGGGGGGGGGAGGATTTTAGAAATTTGGATAGTCCAGTGTAATGCACGGGTCGGAGCTCATTTTTTTATGTGGGTCGGGTTTTTTTTTTTTACTTTTTTGCTGTGGGTCGGGTTTGGGTCCGGTTGGCTTCCATTTTTTGCTCCTGTCTGGGTTAATTCCTACTTGGGTCGAGATTGGGTCGGGTTGACTTCGACTCTTTGCTGCTGTTCAAGTTAATTTCTGATTTTTTTTTTTTTTTTTTTTTTTTTTTTTTTTTTGTCAGATTTGGGTCTCGTTGACTGCTACATTTTGTTTTTAATCTGGTTGACTTTTACTTTTTAGCAGTTCTTAGTGCATTTGGGACACTTTAGGATTTGGTTTTTAGCACTTTCTAACAAAGTTGAAAAATGCTTATGCATTCGGTTTGTCTGTCCGTCTGGCCGGATGGCCATCTGTCCGTCTGTCCACGCTCTAACTTCCGTAAATATACTCGGATTGCTATGAAATTTTTATACGTTATTGATGTTTACCCTAGCACGGCACCTATTAAAAATGGGAATTTTTAATAGGTAGTAGTATGAAGTATCTACCATGATTAGTTTATCTACAGAGAGAATCAAAAGTTTCCCATTACATTACGGCCCATGGGGAAAAATCGTTTATATACTCGGATTGCCATGAAATTTTAGGACGTTATTGACGTTTACCCTAGCACGAACGCTATTGAAAATGAAGTTTCTACCATGATTAGTTTATCTACAGGGAGAATCAAAAGTTTTCCATTACATTACGGCCCATGGGGAAAAATCGTTTATATACTCGGATTGCCATGAAATTTTAGGACGTTATTGACGTTTACCCTAGCACGAACGCTATCGAAAATGAAGTTTCTCCCATGATTAGTTTATCTACCGGGCGAATCAAAAGTTTCCCATTACATTACGGTCTATATGGAAAAATCGTTTCAAAGGAATTTTAAATGATGTTAAACCCTGTCAAACATATTAAAATATGCATTCTATAAAATATAAGGTGAAAATGTACCTATTATTCATTTACATGGCCACACAAAAGAATGCCATTAGATAATGGTAAAAGGGGGAATTGTGTGTGGCATATTTTAAATATATTAAGCTGTTTCATGTATAATAAAAATGATATATGTCACTGAAGCTTAATATAAATTATACGCCACTGTCTTGCATAATATGAAGTACATAGCATTTACAGGGCCATACAAAAGATTTCAAATAGTATATTCTTTCCGAAGTACCGTATATGTGTCCGATGATGGCTGATAGAGGGATGAAATGCATTTTAATTATGATATGCGCGTTTATATTTCGCTAAAAATATGCACATTATCTGGTGTGTATAAATGTTATAGTTAATATACAAGTCTACCCAAAAGAGCTCACCAACGTTACTGAATATGAGCATAAATTATTTAAACGTGGTTCTTAAATAAGTTATGCATTTTTACGCTGAGCTTCATTCAATTTACTGAGAAATGTTTGCAGAATATAGATAAAAGGATATACAGGGCCACGCAAATAATTCGGTACATGGACGCCTATGAATGATAATTTATGAGAATGTGATTTCAGTTGTTTTAAAAGTGTTTTAGTTTACAATAAATTTTAGCCTAATGCTGACGTGTAATAAAGGTACAATGTAAACTACAGGGCTGAACAAAAGTATTCAAGTATGTTTCCATCTGATAGTATGAAATGCTGAAAAAGAAATTTCAAGCTACTGGGTATTTTCTTGCTATACTAAATTTTCCCATTATATCAAGTGACATATGAAATACAGAGCTGTTCAAAAGTATTGAAATACATATTTGGGTATATTTGGCTATACACCATTATTTCCCTAAATAACAAAGTTTTGTTAAAGATTTCATTAAGTGTTGGAAAGTGCTTCATAATCAATGCTTAACGCGTGATTTTTCTTACTTGTTACTTTATCGAGAAGGGTTCGGGTTGATCCGAATTTATTGGGGTGAATTCTTTGGTAAAATGTTCGTTCTATTTTGCAATTTTTGTACAAAATGTGCGTCTGTTTCACGATATTTTGAAGAAATTCGTGTTTTCTCCGCGATCATTTTACAAAATTTGTTGTCCGGTTTGCTTCTATTTTTTGCTTCTGGTCGGGTTTATTTTTTTACTTTTTGTTTCGTTTGAATCCGGTTAACTTCTACTGTTTCCTACAAACACGTGACGTTACACACAGCAAACCCGTGGGTGGTTTACAATTCTTCATCGATATACAGAGTGATATCGGCTCATACAAATTGCCCTCACCTCCGGGAAAAAAACCACAACGAGAGTGAAACAAAGAAAAAAGGAAAACAATAGAAATCAGAGGAAAAAGAAAAGAGAAAGATCATTCAGGTGCCTTGGGTTAGGAAGCCCGTGAAAATTTAAAGAAGGTATATCCTCCTGGGGGCGATTAGTTTTAAGAATTCATTGAATAAGTATAGGGGGAGAAAGGGTAGCTACCCCCCCCCCTTTAAATTTAGAAAAAGGGTTTTATGCTGAATTACCACATTTCGTTCGAATATCGTAAATCATATAAATAATTGGTTTAAAATTTCATTTATATAATTGTTGGAGATTTCTGAGAAGGAAAAAATGAAAAGTATTTATATATTTATTTTGGAGGGGGATGAAGGGAATTTGTTAGGTGACTTACTTTATATGACTAAAGATTAACAAATATGGCTAAACACAAAATAAAGAGATTTAAAGACTAAATTTTATATGCTTGGTAAGGAGAAATGGGGGGTAAACATCAATTTTTGCGGGGTTAAGAGTAAAACTATGATTGATTATTTATTATTACAGTAAAAGTTTTAGAAAGATCGGTGACTTTAAAAGTTTAAAATTTGTGAGCTGGGGGGGGGAGAAACAATTTATTAATTATTTATTTTGGTGCGTATGTGGGATGGAGAAGTTTTTTAAATGACTTACTTTTATTTGCCTTTTAAAACATTAACAAATGAGCTTCAAAATAATAAAATGTGGGAAAGTTTCAATGAATAAATTCTAGGCATTTACTAATAGGATGAGAGGGAAAAATCTCATTTTTAGTTAGTGGGGAGGAGTTTTTGTGATAGATTTTTTATTGTTACAACAAAGTGGCTATATTGTGTAAACATGGATATAGTGAGATAGACAGCAAAACAGCGAAGTGATACTTCTGGAAGGGGTAATATTGAAGGCTGTGATGAGAGCAAAAGGCGGGAACGAAATTTTGATACAAGGGGGGGGGGGCAAGGGTGATATAAATTATTTTTCTAAATCAGAATTTCAGAGAACTCAGATTTTCACCTCCAATTAATAAATAACAAAAAACTTAAATATTTTAAGGACTTTTTGCAAATTCTGCATAACAAACAAAGTTTTTTTAAGGAGCAAAAATTACTTTTAAAAAATTAAACACTTTTTAAAAAATTGAAGAAACATAAGAAATGTGTAGGATCACTCAAAATCATTCCGCTACATTATGGTCTATGTGGATAAATCATTTGCGGTGTTTCAAGGAGCGCCATACTAATTTAAAAATAATGAAATTCATATACATTACTGAGGTACTCTGGAAGACAATTATAAAAAAATATATCATGTATAGCACTTACAGTATACACCATGGACGTAATCTGGCGGGGGCGAGGGGGGCACTTGCCCCCCTAGTTTTTCAAGAGCAGGGGCAAGACTTACCTTTTGCCCCTCCTGTTTTTTGCATTATTCTGTGGTTAAGAGCCAATTTTATATTTTCTTTTTAGTGAATAGATTTTCTCTTCTTTTCTTATTTTACCAAATATGTGATGCTATGTATTGAGTGCAAACTAGAATAAATGATAAATAATTTCAAATAATCCAGCAATAACATCTTTACGTTCATATCAATAATTTCCGACATGTATCTTAGCAAATTTTTTGATGGCACGTTCTATGTTCAATAAAAAATATTTCGTTTCTGCTCTTTTTTCCCCTCCAGAAATACTGAAACTTTGAGGCCTTTTTCATTTTAGAGTTGTTTGTATGGGGTGGATTTCTTGTATATTTCTCGAGGCTGTGATTATTGTCATTTTCTAACCTCATGATTATATGAATACTGGCTATATAGTCCTCTATTTCAAGGTATTAGTCACACACTAGTAATACACAGTGACCATAGAACTACACTGAACATCACTGGGGATAGTCATCAGAAACAGAAATATAAAGAACATGTTCTGCCTATAAAAAAAAAGCTCATTTAAGAATTTTTTATGCGATGAACGGAAAATTAGAATTAAGTAGCCATATAGTTAATGTAAAGGGAAATAGAAATATCTGCTATCATACTTAGTTTTTCAAAGTTCGTTTCAATTTGTGTCATTTTAAAAATCATAAACGTAAAAGCATATCTATACTAATAAAAAAAATTTCCGCTATGTGTGCGCGGGGATGGTTAGAAAACTTTATTGCATGTACAAGTCTGAAAATTTAAATGAGGATAGTCCAAGACCTCTCGTGATGTACGTGAGATTCAGAATTTTATATTTCTGATAACTAGTTGAGCAGTTATTAATTAAAAATGAGAAAAAATCTCTCATCAAAAACTCATCTTTTTCCTTCCCAGCACTTGCGAATTTACAAAAACCGATTTCATTGTTCGCACGCTCTGAAAAAATGGTAAAGAGCTGGAATAAAAAGGATTGATTTTCAAGAAATAAAAAGTTCTTTAAATTTTCCAAAAATGTAATAATCCTTAAAATTTAAAATAGCTAGCTTTATCGATCGGATACAAAAACAAATCACAAATTTCCATGTGATCTGTTCCGAATTTTCCGAAAATTTAAAGCATTCAATGGCGGAAAAAAAATGGTCATCAGACCGAAACATTCAGACATAAAAATGCTTCAAGGTAAAATATCGCAAATTTCGACAAATGGTCGCCAAAAAATTTTCAATTTTGTAAATCGTTCGCATAAAAAATCGATAATTTCGGCAAAGCATAACTAAAAACGCGAATTTCGTCAAAAAATCGCGGAAAAAATGGAAATCTTATTAAAAAGTCTCAGAAAAAACTCGTATTTCATCAAAGAATAGAAAACAACAAAAATTTCTTCAAAGGATCCGTAAAAAAACGCGATTTTCATCAAAGAATTGTAAAAAACGAGAAATTCGTCGAGTAATCCCCCCCCCCCCAAAAAAAGGTGAATTTTATTATAGGACGGCGAAAAAAAAAGTGTAAATTCGTGAAATGATTGCGGTAGGAAAGGCGAATTTCATTAAAGAATCGCAGAAATAGTGCAAATTTCGTCAAAGCATTGCAGAAAAAGCGCAGATTTTTGTCAAAGCATCGCGGCAAAAATATGAATTTACCCAAGAAGCATAGAAAAAGCGCTAATTACGTCAAAGGATCGAGAAAACAAAAAAGAATTTCGTCAAAGAATTGCATAAAAAAATACATGTCATGAAAAATTACAAAAAAAAAATAATAATAATAACAGAAATGCGCAAATTTTGTCAAAAAATCTCTCTATTTTTGTCAAAACTCTACAAATTTTGTTGAATATCGCAAAAGAATTAGAATTATCTCAAACTATGGCAGAAAAAACGCGAATTTTGATAAAGGATCGGGGGAAAATGTGAATTTTGTCAAATAATTGTACAATAAAGGAAATTTGGTTGAATATTGTAAAATAATGCGAAACCTTTTTTGTGAAAGAATCGTGAAAAAGTGCAAATTTTGTCAAAAAAAAGAAAAAAAATCGAGAAAAAAACGTACATTTTGTTAAAGGATCAAAGGAAAAACATGAATTTTATCAAAGAATCACAAAAAATGCAAATTGTGTTAAAGAATCACGAAAAAAACGCGAATTTCGTTACAGGATCACGAAAAAAATTCAAATTTTCTTAAATATCGCGAAACAGCGCAAATTTCGTCAAAGGATGGCAGGAAAAAAGTAATTGTTGTCTAATGATCGCCCTTAAATACACATTTTGTGAAAAGATCGCAGAAAAAATGCAAATTTCTGACAAAAGTTCCCGCAAAAGCACAAATTTCTGTCAAAGGATCATTGTGAAAGAATAAAAATTCTGCTAAAAGATCACGAAAAAAACACTAATTCGGTCAAAGAATCGCGAAAAAAAACATGAATCTCGTCAAAGTATCGCGGAAAATACAAATTTTGTCGATGGTTGCGAAAAAAAGATCAATTTCGTCAAAAAGCTGCGGAAAAAAGCATAATTAGCATCGGGAAACGATTTTTCTCCCTATATTCTCTGTTGTAACCTTTCAGAAAATTTGTTTTAAATTTCAGAATTTTTTTTAATACTGAGAATTATCCTTGCGAATTTCGGCGATTATACATTGAAAAAATTGCGATTTTTTTCAATTTATCACGGGAAGATACTTTCCAGGATTCTATGAATCAGCGAAATTTGGAAGATGAGGCAAAAAATGAGGAAAAAGTCAAGGAATTTTGGTTGGACTACTTTTCATCCGAATATCCATTATCATAGTAAATGAGAAAGTCCAGTTCCAGCCCGGCTCGACTATATAGAAAAAATGCAAGGCTGATTTCAATCCCACACAACTCTGCTAAAGAAAACTAAGCCTGGGGCTGAAACACCAATGTAACTGTCCGATGCCAATCTCTACACTGGACATGTTACATTTCTGTATTGATGTTGTCAAATTAGCATCGGTTCGTGACTCACATTTATATTTATTCGCAGGAAAGTGATAGCCATCGAAAATGGCTCATATTTTATCACCTTCGTTTAAAATTTTATATTGGACCAATAAATCCGTTCAATTTTTTTCTGTCGGCCTGGCCCGTTTAAAATATTGTCCTGATTCAACAGGTCCAGGCCCGAATAGTGACTAAAGAACGTGTTGTCTTTTTCAAGGTTCATTCACAAATACAGACTGTTATTGGCTCGGTTAACAGAAACCTCGATTAATCGAAAGTCGATTAATCAATGTGCTGCAATAACCATATATTATTACTATTGTGTTCTGTCTGTCCTGCACATAGTAATTTTAAAACATACGGTCGATTTATCCGATAAATATGTGTGCAGTACTCTTTAAAAGAATCTTTATTGCATAAATCCTTTTTTTTCTTCTTTTTTTTGTAGAAGTTTAGTCGGGCCAGATTGGGCAACCGGACCTGGCCTGTTTTCACTTATTTCTGTACGGGCCTTGCACGGGGCGAACTTTTAATTTTTACACTGGCTCGGGCCAAAATAACTTTTGTTCGCGCCGTCCTAGATCCAGAATTTCCAGTCCGTGCGTACATCTACAAGGCTTTTTAATTTGTTTTTTCTTGAATTTTTTTCCGGTTCAACAGTGCATCAAACATAAGAGTTATACATTCAATATTTTAACCCATTTTAGGCCAAGCAGAGAAATTTTATAAAATGTAGCATTATTTTTATTGAAATATGCTTAAATTACATACATTAAGACACAAAAAAAGATTCGTTCATGAAAAATAATATTTTATGTAAGAAATAATATTTTATATAATAATACAAAATATTATTTCTTATAATGAATAATATGAATATGAATAATATTTTTATGACTTTTGTTTTATTCTTATTTCATATACAGAATTTGAAACTTCAATCTATTTTAAAAACATATAATTCATTTCAATTGGAATAATAATATATTTTTAAAAAGTCTAATTTGTCAAAGGCGTTTCAAATTAAAACTCTAGCGTATTTTGAAAATTTTTTAAGAGAAAGTGTTTACTCCAATTGAATTACTAATATTTTATGGATGTCTTCAAAAGCCTTAAAAAATAGAAGAAAAATAAAATTCTTGAAAAAAATGTGTCGGAGTGATAAAAAAAAATATTTATCGAAATGTTTCGTATACGAACCTTTGGCCGAAAATGGGTTAAAATCTCTTTTTAAAAACACGAAATGAGTAATTTCGGATTTTTTTTTTTATTTTTTCGTATATGTTTGACCATTTTTTTAATTTATTAAAATTTTTAAACATTTAACTGTATGTGTGTGAGCGCGATGACTGGAAAGGGGGGAGGGAAAAATACTTCGAGACTTTTGCCCCCCTAGTCTTAGAACCCAAGTTACGCCTATGGTATACACACAGAGGATCTCCATAGTAATCTATTATATTATGGTCTAAAAATCTTTCGCGATGTGTTGTTGTAATAATGTTACTCTTTTACAAACAATGTAATTTAAACGACCTTCTTAAATGGACTTAAGAATGCTTGCGGTATAATATTTGGCGAAAAACATTTGCCATTCAATTACAGAGTTACACAAAAGAATTCGGTTGTAAAAAGCTCTTCGGAGAAAAACTGTTCCTGGCGTATTTAAATTATGTTCACTACTTTGAACATGAAATGCAATGAAATTCTGTTTCGTGTATACTCTCTGTTAAAAAGAATTTCCATAAAAACATTCCATTTATATATATAATCAAATTAAACCTGCTGAAATTGGTCGTCTGTTTCCCGCCGTCCTTGCTTTTTTTTTATCACTTAAAGTCTCTTCTTTTTCACTATTCTTTTTTTTTTTTAAGGAAGATACCGCACACTCAGTCTAGCTTTATTAATGTTACAGTGTTTTACAATTAAGTTTTCTTTCAAAATTTATTATTCATTGCAGAACAATGTAATAATTCACACGAACCATTTGTCGACATATAAAAAGATGCGATTCAATAGCAAGATTTCAATATGATGAATACTAGAAGCGATGGGGCGATCGCCCCCTCCCCTTTTGAGCCCAATGAAGGGTCTGAAAAATGATATTAGATGTCCACAGGATAAATGAATCGTGTTTAAGATTGAGAACGGTGCGACCTGATCGGACTCGACGAAGCTGTCACTGCCCGGGTTGGGCCGGGCCAGTTTTAACTCATGAGACTAGGGCTTGGTTAGGTCTAGAGATCTGCATCGGCCTGTATCAGACTGGCAAAAAAAAATAAACAGGCCGTATGGGCCAGTCCGATAAAAAAGTTTAACGGGCCTGCCAACGTGTTATAAAGATTTCAGCAAAAACGCTAAAATGAGATATATTTTCAATGAATATGGGTTTAACGACCATAAGTATAAATGTGCGTCAAGAATAGATACTAGTTTAACAACATCAATACATGAATGTAACGTGTACAGTGTAGAAATCAGCATCGGACAGTTGCTTTGTGTCTATACGGGTTTAATAATTTTTTGGCAAACTGGAGCCGGGCCAAGATCAGGTTTGCACTGTTTTTCTACATATAGTCGGGGTCAGAACTAGACTTAATTATTCTTAAGACGTGTAGGGCAGACAACATTATTTGTAAAAGGGATAAAAACTATTAACGTACTGTTAACGTACTTTTTGGAAATATACTCCTTGGTGTTTCTTAAATTCATTTCTGAACAACACGAAAGTTTGACACATTTTCTGACTAATTTTTAACTATAAAGGCACAAAATTGACAAGCCTGACTATTGAAGGGATTTGGAATCGAACAGCATATTTCATTTTTGGTAAATAAGATATTTGTATATACTTGTCGAGGTATAAGAGATTCATGTCACGTGGTTTCAGATTTTTCTCCTTTTGCATGTTGTCCCTTCCGGAAATTCAATTCAAAACGCTAACATTCACAATATTTTCATAAATATCATGAAAATTAGCGTTTTATATAGTGGTTGCGCATTGTATTTTCTTGCATCAAAAAATGGACAACGCCATTCCATTACATTGTTTCAGAATAAAAACACCTGTTAAACTGATGTTTCCAAAAAGAAATGAAATCAGAAATGTATAAAAAATAGCTCCTCTAAATTTGAGAAAATATTTCATAAAATGATAAAGAAGTATTTTCATAAATGTACTTTTTATTACACAGCTTCAAAAGTTATGATAATTTTAACTTCCTTGTTTTTTTTCTTTTATTCTAAACCATATTAATTTTTCAGTGCATCTTTATTTGAATGTTGAAAGTCTAAGAACCTAAGTAATCATTAATGATCTTATTGTGTATTGTCAGTAAAAATTTTCTATAAAATCATCTAATAAATATGAATGCAGTAATCTTTAAAAAATCTTAATTGTATGATAAAAATCTGATTTTGTTTCGAAATAAAGATGCAGGCCGATTTCGGCCTGGACTGTTTTCACTGATTTCTGTACGGGCCGGGCCTGGCCTAGAAATGTAAAAGTGTAAACGAGCGGGCCAGGCTCGGGCCGAATATTTTGTTTTATACCGGGCCGGGCCAAAATAACATTCATTCGGTCCGGGCCGGGGCAATACTGGAAACTCCAGCCCGTCCAGACCTCTAGTCAAGTCTTCACTCTTTCGGAAACCGTTCCGAGTTCGGATCTTACTTTTTTTCTGCAAAACTTGACCACACTATATTTTTTCTTCCACTTCGGGCCTGGCGTGGACTTCGTTCTTTTAGAGGTCCACCCGAACCTAAATTTCCATGCCCAGGCTCAAAAAGCAATTCAATTTTAACCCAACCCAAGCTCGCTAATAAATAAATAAATAAATAAATAAATGAATAAAAGAAAAAAATCTGATTCAGTACCGAATAGCCTGATACAAAACAGATCAACTAATCCAAAATGAAACAAAATCAATCTAATATTTGAAGGAAATTGGGAAAGGTATCCCATATAATTATATCAATAATTTTTATTTTAGTTTAAGTAGAAAAATAAATATATATATATATATATAATGTACTCGTCAATATTCAAACATATAGTTTTTATATAAAAAATTGTCTGATCTATTAAAAAATCCAGTCATCAACCAGTTTATACTAGATCCGAATTTGTCAAAATCCAAAAGAAGAAATGTCCCGAATACGAAACGTGTAAAGTCAACTCGACCCATAATATATCAATCCGAACTCAAAAATTACAAATTATGTCAAATCGAGCCCTTACCCCAACATCTGAAACTGAAATGAAAGAAAATGAGTTCATGTATTTTAATAAAATTAAAAAATATGTTTTACATCTTCAACTTGAATATTATAATTTATGGAGAAAAAAAATCTAGTATTTGCTCTTTAGTGCAAAACCTATTCCTAAGTCAGCCTGCTCAAACTTGGTCCGTAGCAAAAAAGTATAAATCTATCCGGCCTACTACAAAAAACAAACTCAAAAAAGAAAAAAAAAAAATCCCTAACCAAACTTTCTAATTAACTCGAATCCCCACCTTGTTCTTTGCGCAGCATATCCTGATGTAACTTTGCGCCATAAAACGCCATTCAACCAACCAATCAATCAACCTGAGTGCTACTCTCAGAAGTGAAATTTTAGCCAGAACAGAACCGAATTTGAAAAAATGTAAGTCAAACTGACCCAAATCCGACCCACAGCAAAAATGTCAAGCCGATTCGAACACGACTCACAGCAAAATTTAGAAATAATCTCCACCAGCAATGAAAAACATCACCTCCTGCCCGAACCTCCAAATCTTGAAATCGCTTCCCCTTGAGGATTCTCGTGTTCCCCCCTTGAATCAGAAAAGAGCGTTCCTCTAAGAATTGCACTTAAAATAATTTCATTTTTCAAATATTCGACAAAAAAAATTATTTGACCCCTGAGCGTATAGTATTGCCCTGCTTCCGATCCGAACCCGAAAATACCATTGGAAATCAAATCAAAACCCGACCAAATTTTTTTTTGTCAATTTAGAATCGAAATGAAAGAAAAACAATCCATGTTTTAATGGAATTATTAAATGTCCTCATTTATATTTCTAATATCAATTTTATCTTTTATATAGAAAATAAATATCTAATATATACTCATAACGGAATCAACCAAAGAGAGATGGCAAAATTGTTGAAAAGTGTTCGTTAAATAGAGGTATCTTCTATTCGAGACATTCCGTATGGATATTTTAATGTACATGTTAACACTTGCGAATAGCAATGTTAATATGTAAATTGAAATGTGAAATCTTAAATATTCATAATTAACTATTTGGAAATGTCTGTTATGGCATTTATATAGTTTCATTTTATAGTGTCTTCGATATTTTCTTTTATAATATTCCTTTAAACTATTTTCTTCCATAACGGTGAAAATATTTACACTTTCATTTGAAATATGGGGTCGAATCGTATCCTTCTTGCGAGATTGAAAATCCACTATGAATCAGATCAGAACCCAAAATAGTGTAAATTAATTTCACCCCTAAACAACTACAGCAACAAAAAAGAATGCAGAGAAAAGCAGATAAAAAGTAGAATTCCACTCGGTCCGCAAGAAAAACGTAAAAATCCACTCGACCAGCAGCAAAAAAGTAAGAAGTCAACTTGACCGAAACCAAACCAGCGTCAATAAAATAGTACTCAACTCACCCCCCCCCACACACACACACATACAAAATAGAAATCAACCAGACCCAATACCAACCAGCAGCAATAAAGAAAGAGAACCGGACCCCAACCCAACCCGCAGCTGCAAAGTAGAATTGAACCTTACCCAAACACGACTCACAAAAAAAAAGTATTTAACCAGAACAACGGCAAAAAATGGAAGTAAACTGGACCGAAACCCGACCTGCAACGAAAAAAATTAGCCCCGATCCTACTCACGATGAAAAAAATTGTCCCGACACGAGCTGCAGGTGCGATTGGAATCTCCAAATTTCTGAAAAGTTCCCCCCCCCCTTTTTTGAGGAGTCTCCAGATCTGCCCTTGTACCAAACAAAAACTGCTAAAAACTGCAAAATCGTCTAAAAGTTTTACAATGTTATATTGAATTGTCACCCATTAAATATATACGAACTTGTAAAGTTTGTAAATATCTCGACAAATCTTGTCCACGATACTTTGTGCTATGATGTTTTGGAACATGCAAAAGCCTTCTGCTCGATAGAAGCTGCATTAGTTGAACGTCGACAAAAAACTCCAAAGAAGAAACAATTCTGAAAAGTATTAGAGAGTGAAATTTGCTGAATAGCAGACTTTAAAAAAATTGCTATATTTTGCCTTACAGTTTCATTATTTTTACTTTTATACTATAACTAGCGGCCCGCCCTCACTTTTCTTCGGGTAGAGCAAGTCGCCCAGTCCCCCGCCACTACTGACACCGCAAATTGTTTCTACCACTTCATCTCATTAAATTCAACTACTAAAAACATTACCCTCATTTTAGGTAGTCGGATAAAAAATAGCTTATATGTTAATCTAAGGTTTCAGATACCTCCATACAAAATTTCATAAAAATCGATCCATCCGTTTTTGAGTTATAAATGGTGTAACTAACACGATTTTGCTTTATGTATATAGATTATAGCAGCCCGCCCCGACTTCTCATGGATATTTAAGAAAAATTTCAAGTTATAAATTTTTACACACACACTCATAACCTAATAATTAAAATGCCGTCTCCGACATTGACTCCCCTCCCGTGCCCCAGTGACGCCTACATCACACATTATGATGCAGCCTAGTCGAGCGGGGTAAACGGCAACCATTAAATCAGTCTTGATTTTGAAGTAATTTATTTTGATAAGAATCAATACCAAAGTAACAATAAAGAGCTTTTACAGAAACGGCATTTTAATTATTTTTTTAAATAAAAAACACTTATTGTGACATAACTATAACAGTTAGACATATGCTGTTGCGACATTTTTTGTAGATAATTACATGTTAACAAAGTCGTAGTACATTATTTTGTTCTATAATCAATAGTATTCGCAACGCACGCGATGTAAAGATTTTTTAAGTTCATTTTTCTACACCTTGGGTTACAATATTGGCATTTTAATAAGGATCCCTAATTTTTTGAAAATATAATATAGCCTATGTTCACCGGAAATAGTATAGCTTTCATACGGTGAAAGAATTTTTCAAATCCGTCAAGTAGTTTCGGAGCCTATTCAATTCAATTCAAACAAACAAACGAACAAATCTTTCCTCTTTATAATTTTATATTAAATTAAATAAGTAATATTTATCCCTAGGCTTATTAAAAAAGTCTGCATTTGAAATTGTAGAAAATGTTACAATTTTAAATATTTGACTGCTCCTCCTAAAAAAAAAATCCTCCCTCCCCATATTTGACGCTCACTACTCTTTAAAATATTTACTATCTGTTACAACTTTTTTGAAAACTCCAAAACAATCGTTTCGTGATTTGTTTTTAACTTTAATTAATTTGCGTTTCAGCATTTCTTTTCCTTTTTTTAGTAATTGCTAAATAGTTTTAAAAATTAAAAAACACGGTTTTATATCAAGTCGGGCTAAAAAGTTTAAAATGTTTTTTTTGGGGGGGGGAGGGGGTTGCATAGTTACGATTTTCATATGTGTTTCAGTGATTGTCATGTGTCTAATGGGTCAGGTAACCTTTAGTTTCTCAAATTGCTTTTGATTCGTTTATCGGGCGTTTTATTTTTATCCTTTTAAGCGGCGACTATAGCCTATGTTCACCGGAAATAGCGTAGCTTTCCAACGGCGAAAGAATTTTTCAAATCCGTCAAGTAGTTTCGGAGCCTATTCAATGCAAACAAACAAACAATCAAATCTTTCCTCTTTATAATATTAGTATAGATAAATAATGATAAATATTTGCAATTCGTTGTCTTTGCAAATATACCTTGTTATATTAAAATAAAATGTAATACGCAGGATAAATTCCCCATTTTTAACGACTGTTAAAAGTGTATCGATTTCCTCAAAAGTAATAAATATAAAAAAATATTTCTTTAAAGTTTGAAACAAGTTGATCAACAATTTTAAAATTACCAATCTTTAAGACTTTCTAACTTTAATTTCTGCTTATTTTTGATAAAACTGTTTTTCGAACTGAAAATGCTTATTTTTTTTACTGTTTTACTTAATAATACTGGTCTGAAATTGGGCTGCCTAGTATCGTATAGTACCAAAAACAAACACTGGGAAGAGAAAACTGCGCCCGGGGCAAAGTTTCAATTTGGCGCCCCCTTTCCCAACTTTTTCTTGTAACAGCCCAAGAATGATGTTGATAGTATAAATGTGTCGCCACTCCCCCCCTTCGGACGGCGCGGTGTTGAATAAGCCTCCTCAAAATGTACTCCTTGCAGCGCCGTGCGAAAAAGAGAGGGACGAAGGGGGTGGTTGCCCCGGGGGCGAAATTTAGGGGGCGCCAAATTTTTACTACTAACGTAATTTTTAGTCTGTCACAAGAAAAAGTTCAGGGAATGATTCCAAACTGAACTTTACTCCGGGCGCAGTTTTCTCTTTGCACATCCCTGCCCCCCCCCCCCCCCTGTTTCATGTATTTTGCAAGCTGTATAAGGAAATTTATAAATTCCAAATATAGCTCCTTGTCCTTTTAATGCTACCTATGTATTTCACAAAAGTTCCAATTATATTTTAAAATTATCAGAATTTTCTTTTTGCTAAAAAGGAGCTTACTGTAATTTGTATCAAATCTACCTTGTTTTGTATGGACTTGAAAAAAAATATATATATAGTATACAAAGAAATATATAATTTTCTTTTTTGGAAGTTAGTTATAACTTAAAAATAGCGTTAGCTTTATAAAAACAAAAAATTAGAAGTCGTTGATTTTTTTCAAGACTATTTTTGTTAAAATTTATGAATAATTGTAGAAAAAATAAATCCAAACTTTGAAATAATGGAGGTTTTTTTAATACGTTACTATAAACCAATAACAGAAAGGAAATACAAGGAAAGGAAAAAAGTTACTTTCATTTGCTAAAATGGATTGGTGTTAATCAATCAAATTTTCAAAAGGGCAGGAGAAGCGGAGACTGGCTGAGGCGGAGCGCATATAATTAAAACGCTTTTTTGTACCATTTCTGATCAAAATATTTCCAAATTTTGCTCAGCCTAATTGCAGTAGAAATATGGAAAGCATATCATTGGAAAGCTTAAACACTAATATTCCGTGAAGCGTTTTTAATTTTTTCTGAATTTTGCTGAAATATATTTTAGAAGAGTAAAAAGGGCACAACACCTCGAATTTCACTGAATCCAAAATTTAGAGGGTCCTCAGAATAAAACTACAACAAAAATCAGAAAAGTACAAACTAGCCCGGTAATAGAATGTCCTCAGCTATCCTGTGAAAAAAAATCATTTAAAAATATTGAAAATTAAGCGAGATATTCGAAAAGATTGCTCCCATAGACTTACCATTAGCGTTCGGCTTTTACCGTGTGACTAGTGTGTGCTCTTAAGGACATGGGAACTACTACTTTACGAAAACCTTTTCTTTTAACTATAATCAGTCCATTGTCATTAATATAATTTGAACCACACACATTTTCTTTTTCTTGCATCTCAATAATCTCTTTAACATCAAGAAGAAAAGTAAGGGGTTTACAAAAATGAGAAATAGAGTTTCTGGACAGCATATCGGCTTCGACATTTGTAGATCCCTTTAAGTACTCAATTTTATAATCGAACATACACTGTAAAAATGTCAGATGTTTCTGAATGTATAAAAATGTACTGTAATCAAAAACAAAAATATGCTGTGACCTCTTCTAACTCATCTAAGGTTTCTAAAACCGTTCCTTTACCTTTAAAAATCCCAGAAAACTATTTGCTTTCGAAATTTAAAAAAGAATTTAAAAAAATTAATTTTTATTAGCTGCCCGCCCTTTTCGGAAACGTTTCTAAGTAGCTTTTACAGTATAATAATCACTTTTCTCAAATCAAAATATCACTTTTTCGGATTCTATTAATTCCGAAGTTAACATTTTCAGCTACATAACTGATTTTGTGCATGCAATTATAGCAAAATAATTGTAATTTTCATATTAATGTTAATACTGTTAAAATTGTATGTTTGTGTATTAAACATGTTCTCTGAATATCAAAATATTTTCGTAGGAATTGTTAACATCCGAAAAAGTGATATTTTGATTCGAGAAAAGTGATTATTGTACTGCAAAAGCTACTCAGAAACGTTTCCGAAAAGGGCGAGCAGCTAATAAAAATTAATTTTTATAAACTTTTATTTAAATTTCGAAAACAAATAATTTTTTTGGTATTTTTAAAGGTAAAGGAATGGTTTTCGAAACCTTAGGTGAGTTAGAAGAGGTTACTGTATATTTTCTTTTTTGATTACAGTACATTTTTATATATTCAGAAACATCTGACATTTTTTACAGTGTACTTAACTTCAATGACCATCTAAATAATCGACCTCTTAAATGTTTGACATTTTTTAACCAAACAAGAGATGCATGATCAGTATGGATGGTAAATTGTACACCGTGTAAATAATGATAGAATTTATCTAAAGTATCAATGATGGCAAGACACTCTAACTCGGTAATGAAATAATTTTTCTCATAACTTCTCAATCCTCTAGAAAAATAAGCAATTGGATTTAAAAAATTATTATGGTCGGGTTGTTTAAGAACTGCACCTACCGCCACCTGAGAAGCGTCAACAAACATGTGTAGGGGTAATTTTGGGTCTTAAATCTTTAAAATTGGTTTAGCAATGAGGGCATCTTTTAATTTTTGAAAAGAGTTTTGACATTCAGAATTCCATTCCCAAATAGTATCTTTCTTAAATAATTTATTTAGGGGGTGTCTAATCTCAGCATATTTGTCAATAAATTTATGATACACATTTATAGAACCAAGAAATCTTTGTAATTCTTTAGTATTAGTAGGGGGTTTTAATTTTTTAATAGTTTCTATATTAGTATTAGCTGGAGTTAAAGTTCCATTTTGGATTTCATACTCTAGAAAATTGATTTGTTTTTGAGCAAAAGTACATTTAGATAATTTTAATTTAATATTTTCTATTCGGCATAAATCAAAAATTTGGATGAGATGCTGTATATGTTCATCTATTGATTTAGAAAAAATAATTATATCATCAAAATAATAACCTCAAAGTCTATTTTATATTTTGTAAGAATTCTTCTAATTGTCCTATTGAAAATTGGGGGGCCTACCTTTATACCAAAGGGGAGAACATTCCATTCCCAGAGCCCACAATTAGTAGTAAAGGCTAACTTTTCGGAATCTGCTGGGTGAATAGGTATGTGCCAATAGCCTGAGGCTAAATCCAGTGTAGAGAAATATTGGGCACCACTTAATTTGTCTAAAATTTCATCAATTCGGGGCAAAGGTTCAGCGTCATTTTCATAATAGAAATTAATTTTCGGTAATCAACACACATTCGGGTTTTGTTTTTTTTTGCCTTCATCTCGTTTATTTACTAACGTAACAGGGGAAGAATGTGGGCTATAACTTTCTTTAATTAATCCAGCAGCTAATAAGGATTGAATTAGTTGAAAGATTTCTTTTTCATCAGCAGTGTATGTACGATAAGGCCTCAAAGATATTGGTAGGTCAGTTTTAAGAAAAATACGCTGAGGTTCAATATTAATTCTCCCTACATGATATTTATTTTTGGCACAAATATCTAAATAATCCCGTAAAAGTTCCCTTACATTTTTATTTTGAATAGTATTTAGATCCCCAAATAGATTATAATCATCATTATTAGTTCGCGGCAAGGATTGGGGAGTTATGGTATTTCCATAATCAGGTTGCACAGTGGTATCATTTTTTATAATATCAAAATGAAGTAATTCTAATTTATCACTGGATATGCTGACAGGTTGGTTTAACGTAATATTGCCTTGTAGCACCTGACTTTTTGCACAATCAATTTTCAATTTAAATTTGGCACAATCAGGTAAACCTAAAATAGCATAGTCCAAATCTATTTTACTTACTAAAAAATTAACATACCTCTTAATATTACCAAATTTAATACATAATCTACAAGATTTATTAATTGTAAGAGTTCCTTGTGTCTGTCTAATAGTAATAGGGGACACATTATGTAGATTAGCATTTAAATATCGAACAAATTTGAGAGGTAATATTGAAACAGTTGATCCACTATCAACTACACAACACACTTTTTTACTGTCCACATATCCAGGAATAAATAATTGTCAGACATTATTAGTAGGGGGTGGTTGTATATGAGCAGGAGTTTGAGATTGCAAGGAATTTGTGATAAATATACAACTCCTCTCCCAATGATAAGCATTTTGTATATCGCTGTTTAAACATATTCTACAGGGACGACTTGGATAATTATTTTGATAATGAGTCGTAGGCATTCTAGGAGTGAAAAATCTAGGATTAAAATTTTGGGTTGGGTTGTTTGGAGTGGGTCGAGTCCAATGTCTAGGATGAGGATTGGGATTGTGCATAGGTCTAGTTTGTTGAAAATTTCTGTTGTTGTTATTAGGGGTATGAGTTGGAATCGCTGCTAATTGTTTAGCAATGCGAAACCATTCACGAGTATTAGAAGGAGGGTTTACAATTAAACAATTTTGATACTCAGGCTTAAGTCCATCAGTTAATCCTTGGATAATTAAATTTTTCCCAAGCTGAAGTTGTCTGCCAATCTCAACTTTTTTTCTAAAATAAGAATCTAAATCGCTTAGATCATTTAACTATAAGGAAGTAAACTCAGAAAAATTTGGGACTCTAATCTGTATAAATTTTCCTGTTAAAATCTCAAAAATTTTATCATACGTAGCACACTCCAAACACTCATTTATAAAAACCTTTAGTGCTTCACCCTTTAAATATATCGAGATATTATGTTTTTTCCAATCATTATCTTTTTTTTCTCCAGAACATTCATTATCAAAATGCTTAAACCATTTAAAAATATTCATACCTGATTCAAAGTCAAAAGATACAATATCAAGTTTATTTTCTGACATTTTTTCTTCCTTTACTAATCCTGATCTTAATAACATAAAAGAGGGATACTTCATACGGAAAATATTTAAATGCTACACTTCAATACGATAATAACTATTAAAATAAATAAATAAATAAATCAACTCTTGCTTTAAATTCACGTGGAATAAATAAATAAATAATAAATAGGTAACAAATAAATAACTAATAAATAAATAAATATCACAGTTTTCAATACATAGGAAATACACAACAAATAATTTTAAGAACAAAAATACTTTTCTTTTACGTATTGATAATAAATTTAGCAACAGTGAACTTTTTAAGAACAAAATAATTCCATCTTTCGTACTAAGAACACTTTTAAAGTTAGATAAAATTTCTATGAGCAGAAAATTTCATTTAAGAACAAAATTATTTTTTTAATATCTGTAATAAGAATAATAAAATCAACAATTTAATAAAAAATATATTATTAAAATTTCGTAAACAATAACAAAGTAAGATAAATAATAAATAATAACTTACAATCACCTCGATGTCGGACTTGTTCACGTTCCTAGACTTTATTTAAAAACAAAAACAAAAAAATAATAATAATAACTCGCGGAAGTTAATTTAAAATGTTGCAACACTGTTATCTCGAAAGTAAATAAATAAATTGATGTTGCAATTACTCTATGTAGGTGATCTTTTGTAAATTTTGGGTGCATACCTCACGCTAAAAGGTTTCTCATTAACATGTGGGGCATATTTCACAATTAAAAGATTTGTAGATGTAGATGCTAGACAGAATCACAAACAAAACTTCATAAGACAATCCTTTTCACAGCTAAAAGGTTTATCATTTATGCACCTGAAGATGTTGTTCTCAAATTACCTTTTGGAGATTTTTTTTTTTTTTTTTTTTTTTTTTTTTTTTTTTTTTTACTTTATCGACTGCATTCCTTTCACACCAATAGCATTACTTTGATGACTCACGTTGGTTTAAGATGAGAACAAATAAAGGTAAAAATTATAGTAATTAGTTTTTAAACTCGGCGAAAATGGCTCGTGCAGAATCAGCGTATTCGGCGAAAATGGTGCGTGCATAATCAGTGTTGAAGCAATTCTCAAACAAATAGCCAGTCGGCAGTTGCCATGCTCGATAACTCCCATTCAAAAATCGAACGCCGGTTCACTATATATCCTGTCGGCTTTCTCTGTAATAATTCGACGAAGGCTATGTTCCATAAACTCCTAAGAATGTTACTTCTAAGAATCAGCAGCAGGACGAGAAGAGCAGACGCTCCGGCAGTTGGCAAGCAGTGGAAGAGTTGCATTGGGGTATTTCCCAATTAGAAAAATAAAATCCATAAGTCTTTAAATTCTTTTATTTATTAACTCATAAATTAAGTAAGCTCTTCCCCGCAGTCACCTTGGCACTGTCATCGAATATTCCAAAACTTCGTGACTAATCTGCATTCTAAGATACTATTTGAATTTTTTGGGGAAAAAGAAACAGCATTCTAATATTTGAAAAGTCAATCGCATTCTGCGCTCTGAAAAAACCAAATGAAAACTCACATTTGCACGACAAACTAGCCCCTCCTCATTCCGCGTCAATCATTTTAAAAATCCAACCAGGATTAATCTGAGTCTACGCAATAAAAAATGATCACCTCTGATTGGTCTAGGAGGCGTGGACCTCGGGTAAGGATTATATCTTGTCTCGCAAATAGACAAGCCTTTTAACATATCCGCGCACTAACACAGATCACGTGATGTTAATAAAAAATAAAATTAAAATCCCTAGAATATTCTAAAAAGGAAAGATTACGAAATAATTTCCCGCTTTTTTGAGAAACAAGCAATAAATTATTAATAAATAAAATAAGAAAAAGAATTTTAGCTGTTAAAAGTTAATACATTACGAAACTAAGATTAAAATATGTGCCGCAATTTTAGAATTAAAGCTAAGAGAGAACAAAATGGCGCAATTTTTTTTTATTTTATTACACACACACACACACACACACATATATATATATATGTATATATATATATATGATTTTTGTCATGCTGTAACTATCGTATTTATGAACCAATTTGAATGAAATTTGGTGTGTACATAGTACATACAAATATCTAGACAGAGTTCGTTGGCCAGCATCATCCGCCATATTGTTTCAAAATGGCGGCTATTTAAATTTAAAAAAAAATAAAATTTAAAATTAAATACGAAAAAGTTAAAAGTTGAAAAATATTTTTCTTTTATGTGTTAGAACTGAAAACGAAGGTTTCAGAACACGTTTTATTTTGTCTATATCTTAAAAAATGACTGCGTAATAGAACTTTGATTTTCTAGTGTGGCTGACATTTTGAAACGATCTGATTTTGTCACGTGATAACACGCGTATTTATGAACCGATTTAGATGTAATTTGGTGTGTACATAATACTTACTGTGGCCTAGACCGAGTTCGTTAGCCAGTTCCATCCGCCATCTTGCTTCAAAATGGCGGCCATTTAATTTTTTTATTAAAATTTAAAATTAGGTACAAAAAGTGAAAATTTTAAAAAGATTTTTCTTTTATGCATTTTACCTTAATACAGTAATTCCAGAGAATTTTTTGTTTCGTTTGTATCTTAAAAAATGGCTGAGCTATAGCACTTTTAATTTCTAGTGTTGCTCACATTTTGAAATGATCTGATTTTGGTCACGTGATAACACACGTATTTATAAACCGATTTGGATGTAACATTGTGTGTATATAGTACATATCAATGCCTGGACTGAGTTTGTTGGCCAGTTCTATAATTATTTTTTAAATTTAAATTTTAAAATTATGTACAAAATGGTAATAAATTGAAAAGATTTTTCTTCTGTGTGTTTGATCTTGATAGAAAAATTCCAGAGAATTTTTTGTTTCATCTATAACTTAAAAAATGGCAGAGTTATAGCACTTTCAATTTCCAGTGTGGATGACATTTTGAAACGGTTTGAAGTTCGTCACGCGATAATACTCATATTTATAAACTGATTTGGATGTAACTCCCTGTGTACATAGTACATACCAATGTCTTGACCAAGTTCTCTGACCAACTTTATCCGCCATCTTATTTCAAAATGGCGACCATTTAAGTTTGTCAAAAATCTTTTAAATGCACAATGATGTACAAACAGAAAATTAGAAATTGAAAAGAGATTTATTCTGAAGTGTTTGATCTTAATACACGAATCCCGGAGTATTTTCCGTTTTGTCTTTACCTTAAAAAAACCTGAGATATATCAGTTCGAATTTCTAATGTGGGTGGCTATGGTGGTGGATAATGTGTATGGGTAATGTTTTTTAAAAAATCAATTTGCCCGCGACAGCACTCGCATATATTAATCGATTTCGATGTGAGTGTGCATGTGCACATGATTTAAGATTTCGACCAAGCTCATTGGTTTGTTTTAGCCATCATGTTATTTTAAAATGGCATACACTTCATGATATCGTGGAGCTTGGAGACCTTGTAAATCGCTTAAAATAAAACCAACTTGAATAAAAGATGATTAATTTTTTTAAATTACCATTAATATTCAGTATTGACAAAAACTAGTGTTGAATCTTATATAATGAGGTTCCACTAATTTGAGCTTCGTATGTTTGAATAATATAACTTAATTTAAAATAAATAAATAAAAAATAAATAAGGTATATGCAAGCTACCTTTTCCTTTCTGTACTGCCGGCAGTGGCGCAGCCAGAATTCGGTTCTAGAGGGGGTTTTGAATTTCTGATAAAGGTGTTTGCCAGTTATTTGAATCACTGGTTAATAGAATTAGTATAGTTATTGTATCAAATCATAATGCATCTTTTCCGCATTTACATTGGTCATGTTTCATTTAAACAGCATTTACAGCGTTAGAGTTAGAAAATATAAAATCCAGGAAAATACAGTAATGAACCTACGTGTCAATTACTAAAATCGGTATTTCAGGAGTTTTCCACCACATGATATTACATGACACCGAATTTGGCATTAATTAATATAAACTTATTGAAAATTTTGTTAAAATATATTTGTTTTCATTAAAGTTCTCTAAAAGTATCTGGGTATGAATTAAAGAGAAAATCATCATTCTTTTACCATAAGACATCTCAAAAAAGTGACTTAGTTCAAATAATCAATTTTCACTTAAAAAATGCATGTAATATGCACTTTCACAGTTTTAAGTAGAATTTTTGCCATTTAATTGAATCACTTTGTTAAATGGAATCTTATTCAACAAAGCAGCGGATTCAGAAAAACGCAAAAAGTTTAGATATTAAATTTGGTTTTGATTCATATAAACGGCAATTATAGCAATATTTCTTAGCTCTGGGAGGGGTTTTAACCCCAAAACTTCCCACTTGGCTGCGCCACTGACTGCCGGAAGGACTTTTATAAATTAAGAAACCCAGTGCCGTTTGCTGAATAAAATTTCATTTGTGTTTTAAATTTCTGTATATAAAATTTATGAAAAACTTTTCTAAACATGTCATTCATTATATATATATGTATATATATATATATATATATATATATATATTACAAGTTATCATCGATGGGAAATATAAATTATAAATTGAATATAAGACAGAATACAAGCATTATACGCGCATATTTTTAATTTGAAAGAACAATTAATAAATGAAGTACTTATTAACAAAGTTTTAAGACTAGATCCAGACTTTATAAATGAAGTATTAAATAAGATTCAAACATTATAACTTTTGACCCTTTGCATCACCATGTTGCAGATCTGAAACATACCCAAAAGTCAATAGTACTTACACAGTTAGCTTTAAAACACGATTTTATTTGTTGTTTCTATTTCCTAATACACCAGTTAATATAGATTGATCATTGGAATTCTCAACAGACTATGATATTGAGTTAATTTCTCATACCAAACTTTTGTTTATCACTTGAGAAGCTTCAGATCGATATTGCAAAAATTAACTTAGTATATTTTGTCAAATTAAAAATGCTGAAGAAGTCCGAAAGTAGATTTCTTCTTTTAAAAGTAATTTTGTAAACTTTGAAATTTTGTATTAGAAAATGGACAATGTTTATAAGAAGTATGTCAATTTTTGTTTACTGTAGATGTGAGAAAAGTATCTTTTAGTCAACTGTAATTTTAGTTTTGCGTTTTAAATTTTTTAATAATTTTTCACATGCTTAAAATTATGTTTTATAACATCTGAGTCCATGTTTTAAAATTAAAGTTGTTGAGCCACAAATGGTTCAGTTTTGTAAAAGATTAATATGAACAGAAGTTAAATGCATAAAAATATTGAAAATCAGAAACATTTGACATATATGATCAAACTATTTGTAACTAAAAAATTTTAACAATGAAAAAAACCCAGAAAAAAATAAATCATTCCATTACCATCAAATCTATTGTCCGAAATACAGTATATAATATTGGAAAATATATAAATTTAATCAGAAAAATTACAAAAGGAATGCAAAAAGAGAATGATACATGGATAAAAATTAATCTTATGATGCGAAACTTGTTTTTGGAGGCAATGCATCGACATCATAAGTAAAATACGGTTAATTTCTGAAAAAGAAATAGGAAGCGCTGCTTAAATGCCTGTTTCTCTCATTGTCCAATTTACCGTAACCAAAAAGTTTGGACATGATCAAGCAATACATAACAAAAATTAAAAGTAAAGCATATAAGTGAAAAGTTTACTTTTAAAAAAAGAAATTTTAAAAAAAGGAGAGCTAAAATTGCAGAATATCCTCATAAACAATCGTCATAACTTACACTGTAAATGTCTTTTACGTGGTATAAAAAACAGTTACAGTTAACAGTAAATATTTGCAACTTAAAATTAGCAAATGGTGGTGAGAACTATGAATAATAATAAGGTACCCTGGGGTAATAACGCCACGTTAAGGTTCTACCAATTTTCACGGCTCAGTTTTAGATTGTATTTTTCAAACAAATATATGATTTGATACAGCAACTCATTGACTATTTTTATAAAAAAAAATAATTTAACAGATATGTATTCATGAAATGTAATGGCGTGATTTCTTGACCAATGCTATTTGGCGTTATTACCCACCTATATGGGTAATAACGCCATGCAAACAAAACTATGAAATAAGATGGGATAATTGCATGTAGATTGCCCAATTCTAAAAATACAAACCCTACAAACTTAGAAATTGACAAATTGCATTCTAAGCTATTGAAAATGTTCAATTTTTTGTGAAAGTGTAAGACAAATAAAGGTGTGGTGTGGAGGGGGGAGGGGGGATGAGGCAAAAGAATATCAGACCGTGCGCTTCTTTTTGCTTAAAAAGGACCGCTTAAATAGAATTATTAGAAGCATTGCACAGTTTTAACTGTGTTTATTTGAATCAGTATTTAGAATGTAGCTCGGCCACTGTAGGGAATCAACCGGGATATTAATGCCAAGGATTGGCGTTATTACCCCGTTATACTTATTGCGCTGTATATTTTAAATTACAAATTATCTCGAGAAGATATCCAAAATCTTCAACAACATTTTGAAAGTCCATGAAATGTACTACAAATTTATGTAATTCACAAAGTATTTCCAGATAAAAAAAAAAAATAGTCTTCACATCACAAAACGTATCTCGCAAATTTTAGATCAAGCGTTAATTTTAGTTGCTTGTAAAAACAATAAGACCTAAAAATGAAACAAATTAACTTGAAGTTGTTTTTTGCGATTTATATGACTCAAAACCCTTCTGCGCAGATCACATGGGTGTCATTTACCAGATTATTTCATAATTATGCATAATATTAGCGCTTGGCGATATTACCCCACCTGGCGTTATTACATCAGACCACCTTATTAATTTAATGTAAAGTCTTCAAATAATTAGCACTAATTAGTAAATTATTTATCAGTACAGTGCCTAAATTCCGAATTTTATAACGAACAACAATTTCGCTCGGAGCGATAACAATGTGTATTGCACGGACAAAGAACCGTGTCAGGGATGTCATATAGCGTCTCGGGTTACATTGTTTTATGACAATAGGGATTTCTCACAGTACAGCCCTTATGGCTATTATCTTTTTTTTTAGATTTTGTACTTAAAAAGTAAAAACTGAACCATTATAAGATTACTCGTTTGTCTGTCTGTATGTCACATTCATTTCACCCGTAAACTATGAAACATAAATAGAACATTCAAATTGGGGGAAATAATAAAACTAATGAACCACATATTTACAGATTATTAAACATTTACAAATACATTTAGGAGAAATGTAGAAAAGACTAATTAAGTTAGCTGATGGAAAAAAATCTTTCCTTTATGTATCGTGTGGGAGATTGTGTCAAACTTTCGTTACGCTGAACTCAAAAAATATATTTCTTGCAATTTTAGATATTATATTTTCAAGGATATTGTCGATGTAGTGCAAAAATATGTCCCCCCCCCCCCGCTTCTATTTCTGAATCTACGAAAACTAAAATTATGAAAAAAGTTAGAAGTCGTAAACATTAATCTAAACCTTGCAAGAAAAGTATAGCGATTATCCAGGGTCACATAGTTTTAGAGAAACGAACATTTTTCCGTTACACACAAATTTCGATTTACGGGCATTCAGCACATTTGTTGAAGAATCTGTAGGTACCTATCGTTTTAAAATTATAAAAAAACTTTTGACAGTGATTTTCGAAAAGAATCGTGAGAAATTTGAGGAAATATTAAACCTTAAAGATACTTACGGTTTGGACATAAATAATGACGAGGGCAGCGGGCGCCGTACTCCGTGTACCATCGGCTTTTAAAGCCCAGATAACAACTTTTAATGATATATTTGAGTAGTACAATTCCCAGTAGCAGCACAGAAGTAATAAACGTCAAATTGTTAAAAACAGACTAATTTAATTTGAATTAACCCATTAACGCCCAAAATATTTCCTTCCTTAAAATTAAAATTTCGAATTTTCCATTACTTTTAAAAGAAGAGAATTTTATCTTATTTTATCAAGGAAATTGTTTTGTGAAAAAAAATGTATATTTATCTTCGTATTTATGGGTATGAAAGACGCTTTCTTGCAACTAAGTCTTAGTGATTTAAAAATACGCCGTTGGGTGTTTATAAGTTAATCAGGTAAATACAGCAGGGTTCACGAGTAGTTTGCATTGAGTGCATCTCACAATACAACTCTCGTATTTTTAAGACTGAACCCTTTCGGGACGAGCGTTTTTCACAGAATTTTTAATCTTATATCACCGGTTTTTCAAAACAGAATTTTTTGACCTAAGGAATCGAGAAAATGTTCAGATTAAATAAGACAAAATTCACAGTAAAAATTTACTAGTGAGAATAATCAAGGATAGAGTACCTTATGAAGCACGTATACTGGTCGTTCAACCCCAAGGGGTTAGTTAAGAGTAGAATAGCCACTGAGCGGTCATTTTGGCTGCTACTATATGGATATATTTCGATTCAAACCAATAATTTTATTATAAAAAGTATAAAATGTACAAAGAGGAAAAACAATCGTTAAAACTACAGTATCTTAGGACTAAATTAGGGTATGTCTCTGAAATTTTGCCAAGATGTACTTAAAATTATGTGGATTATTTTTTGTCAATATCTCAAAAACAACATTTTTCCAAGAGGCTAACCATATTTTTTATTGTGGAGTACAGTGTTACATTAATACTGCATTAATCAAAAATACTTCTTATGAATTACTACCATATTGGTTAAATATTGGTTTTACATTGGAAATATTGGCAATGAAATGTGAATATAATTAAAATATTTAACCCACAACAAAACATTGACAATTGAATAGCGATATACAAGTATTTTTGGCTCGATTGGTGAATATTGGCAAAATGTAAACATAGCAATAGAAGGTCAATATTTCTTACTGATATTAACCAAGATAGAGACACACGCGTAAAAAATTAGCCAAATATTTTTTTAAAGAGATTTTCTCACATTTCGAAATTTTGTTTTTGATTTTTAAGTCGTTGGAAAAAAGTAGAAATATGCTGTTATTTATTTATTTATTTATTTATTTTTAATTATAGAGAATCTACGTGTAATTCATTATCTTAAGTCTTATGTAAAATTACAGTTTAGAAAAACAGAGGTTCTGTTAAATAACATTGTAAACATTCGGTAAATTTACAATAGACTCTGTTAATTAACATCGTTAAAAATATACAAGACTCTGTAGATTTTATTTAGAGTATTATTCTCTGTAGAGTTAATTTTTAATGATAATAATTTAATTTTGTTTTCAAAATAAGTGAATAACTTACTCTTCAGTGAGCCTCAAAGAATTTGATTTTTTGAGTAAATTTCAGCTGCTATAACATTTAATTTTTATACAGTTTGTTTGTAGCCGTCCAGGGGTTTGAACCCCATAGCTCTTGACTTTGGAAGAACGCCATACGGTTTATTTGTGTTTATGACGACCAATTACCTATATTTGGGATATGGGCCCTAAAGGTGGGAGTGTGCCCTCCATGTGGGTCTTTCTGAGGGAACATAATCCGTATTTACGCAAGGAAATCCAAGGTTCGAAGAAAATCACGAACGCCATACGGACTAAGCTATAGCAGCTGCAGTTATTACGTACAAAGTATGTCTTTTATGATTCAGCGGGGGAAAATCTTACGGTGATTTTCGAAAATTTTCGTTTCAAATGTATTCATTAGAAAATTAGTAACAGGTTTATTTTAATTTATTTTAGACCGATACATATATCTATTACTTTTTTTATTATCAATTTTACCTTTTTAATAATTTATGTAATAAATAAAAAAAAATGACTTTCTTTTCAATGAAAAAAAATTTAATCTAATTCATTTTTAGAGCAATAATGTTAAAGTGAATTTTTCAAATTATTGCACACTATTTTTTTTTTTTTTTAATGCGCTAACTTTTTTTAATATTGTCAAGCTTCAGGCGTCACGAGTAGTGTTACTCCCTTTCTTTTTAATCCCTCCCAGTTTCAACATCGTACGAATGAACCCAAACAGATAATTAAAAAAACCTAGAACAGGCCAGGATAGTAACTAATATTATAAAAATAATAGCGATACAGTCACAATCAGGTAGATCTCAGCTTGTGACAATCAAGCGGCTTCTGCCCCCGCAGCCAGGTAAAAAACTCGTTAAGCTAGGCATATTGCCTGGCAGGCAGGGGCCTGGTCTGCGGTATAATAATAATAATAATTAGCTCACGGGAGCTTCGTCGGCCAGGGACAGGAGCTTTAAGCGAGAATTTGTGTAAATTTACAGAAAGTCTTGCTTTTTTCTGTGTTTTTACAGACCATTTTTTACAAGGTACTGAAAGTCGAACTGAATCAATCGGTGGAGCTTAGATAAATGAATCAGAAGTAAATCTGCCAAGGAAGTAAATTTTAATTTACACTGCTTCATCTTACTCGCGTGAGTTCTAAATTAATTGTTTTCGAAACGATAGTCTTGTGTCTTTTGTTTTTCTATTGTTTCAACAAGTTTTGTTGCATAAATTATATGATTATTTGCATTTAATGTATATTTAAGGACTTATAAACTGAATGCATTTGTTTTCACCAAATATAAATCAAGGATTAATTTGTGCTTTTAGTGCAATAAAAAAAAGAATCTTTGGAAAAAGGCTAAATAATTTTTTTTTTTCTCAAAAGAAGCCTACAAAAATCCTTTTCTGAAAATAAAATCTAAGTAAAATCTTTTTCTTTTCTTTTGTATTTAGGAACTTCTTCGTCAAGGACAATCAGCCCGAAGACTTCGACAACACATGCAACACAAGAAGAAAGTGAAACAGTTTTTACAAAAGAGAATTCAAGAGCAGATTGAACAGCGTAATCAAAATCCAACAGTATACACGTAGATCATTTTAGAAATTGTTCATTACATACCAACATGTTTTGCTATTTTATTGTAACAGTATCATGACTTGCCCATACAATTAAAGTATAATTAAGCCTGTCCAGTAAAATGTAGCGTCTTTTTAGATGTTTTTACACACATTATATCATTAAACATGCAGTTAATGATCCATAATTTGAACTCTCAGGATAAATCAATACGTTCGCACTATACAAAATTCTAATTATTGGATTTTAAAAAGCAAATTACTTTTCATGCTATCGCACACAAAAGAAAATATACTTATCAAACATCAAAAAAGCGTACATAATCTATAATTCGAATTGTTTTAAACATATTAAAAAAAAAAGATTTTAGATTCTAAAATTAAAATTATTAGAAGCATAATGATTCCAAAAAGTCAAGATATTTTAATTTTATCATAAATAAGAGTACAGTAATAAAATAAATAAATAAATAAATAAATATATTATGAACTAAAAAGTATCGTGAAAAAATACATGTCTAGAAAAACGTTGAACAATTGATTTTTGTTAAATGTGTTGTTTCTCATTCTTCAGTCAATCTTTCAATTTTAAATTAACGTCTCATTTCTTTATTCGCTGGAGTCACCATCTGAATAAAAGTTTTAAAAATATTAATTAGAACCATGAATGATCTTTCTTTAAGACTTTCAAGAATCTTAGAGAGCTTCATCATCTGTCCCAGAATCTTCTCACGAATGAGTTGTGTTTTCTGGTAGGTTTTCTATAATTTCCTCATCGTCTAAATTCCCAGGAAAATAGAAATCTTTGTATACTATTACATACTAGTATACAGGGTGATTCATAAAAGATTGGCAGAACTTTAAGGGGTTATAGTACACTTAAAGACAAATAATATTAAATAGGAGACTAAGGGTCCCAGACGTATTCCCAAGGAGATAGGGGGCATTAAAGTTTAGGGTCCAAAATTTCAAATGATTATAAAAAAATGGAAAAATTGGTCGATTCGTTTGCGGTTTTTGCAAAAAATTTTCTTTATGCCAGTATTTTCTTGAAATAAAATTTTAAAGTTCAATTTCAAAAAATGCCGATAGGGGGCGCTTTAGACTTTGGAGTAACAAACAACTATTTTTTAACGTTATTTTTTGTATTTCTTTAAATGATTTCGAAAGCTTAGACTTAAACTTAAATTTTGATCTAAAAATCTGAGTCCTAACGAGTAGTTAAGTAGCGTAAACTGAAATTTGAAACCCTTCTCCCCCCAGAACAAAAATCAGTTATTCCCGATCTTTGTGTCGTAGATTAGGCTCTAACTACTGCCGCGTTTTGCTAAAATTATTCTTTATGTCAGTATTTTCTTGAAAATAAATTTTAAAGAAAATTTTCAAAAAATTCCGATAGAGAGCGCTTTAGACTTTGGAGTAACGAACAACTATTTTATACCGTTATTTTTTGTGTCTCATTAAATGCTTTCTAAAGCTTAGACTTAAATTTTCAGCCCAAAATCTGAATCGTTAGACGTGGTTAAGTTTCTGGGGAGAGGGGTTTGAAATTTCTGCTCCTGAGCACAGTTCAGTTTACCATGTCCACACATTGTGTGCTGTGATACGAGGTAAAAAGACACAAATTAGGATTATGTTACCAAAGCATATTTATTAACATGTAATTACAATAAATGTTCAAAATTGTGACCACCAGAGGTTATGCACGCAGAACAACGGCGAAGAATGGAACGGCGAACATTCGCGAAAACATCAGGCTTTTCGAGCACTTCCCCTACAGCGGCGGAAAGTCTGGCGACCAGTTCCTCGGGGGATTCAATGGGTGTCTCATACATAAGAGCCTTCAATTGTCCCCAAAAAAAAGAAATCGAGGGGTGAAAGATCTGGCGAGCGAGCAGGCCAAGCAACAGGACCACCTCGACCAATCCATCTGTTCGGAAATGTGATGTCCAGATAGTTGCGGACGTCTCGTACGTAATGGGCTGGCGCTCCATCGTGCTGGAACCACATGACCCGCCGGATGCGTGGAGGAACAACGTTTAACAGGTCTGGCAGCACATGTTGCAGAAATGTGAGGTATGTTTTACCGTTGAGGCGTTCAGGAAGAAGGTACACGGTCCGATTAGGTGGTCTCCGAGGATTCCTGCCCAAGCATTGATGGAAAAGCGTCTCTGATGAGCATGTGGATACGTAGCATGTGGATTGACATCCGCCCATACATGTGCATTGCGTGTGTTAAATGTACCTTCACGTGAGAAGGTACATTCATCGGTGAAAAGCACAGTTCGTCCAAAATGTGGATTTAGCGCGTTCTGCTGCAGAAACCAGCGGGCGAATTCAATACGATTTGGATAATCCCCTGGAGACAGTTTCTGGACTCGTTGCACATGAAACGGGAGCAAATGTTCATCCTTCAGTACCCTCCAAGTCATGGACTGTGAGGTATCCACCTGCCTAGCCACTGTTCGTGTACTTGTACTTGGCTGCGCCGCTACTACATCCAGAATGGCTTCTGCAACAACTACTGATTCGTCCTTTTTTGCACGACCTGCATTCGACCGGGAAGCGAGAAATGATCCCGTCTCACACAACTGTCTGTGCAAGCGCTCGAAAGTTTTGCGGTTAGGCAACCGCCTGTTGGGAAATCGCTCTCCGTACATTCGTTGTGCCTCTGCACCATTTCCATCTGCCGCTCCGTAAATTAAATGCATCTCAGCCTTTTCCTTATTCGTGAAGGACACCATCTTCCGATTCATTACTACAGCGACTTACACTTGACTCACCGTTCAGTGGTTTTTATGCCTGAATCGTGTCGAAATTTTGCATACGTGTTCTTCTTCTTCCCCATTTGACATTTGCATACTTTCTGTCTCTATCTTCACCCGGTGACTAGCGTCAGGAATGGAGCTTTAACGTTTGCATGAGCGACGTTTCCAACTGTGCCAGTGCCTTTATGAGTGAATTCCGACTATGCAGTCCTTGACGAAAGTTGTATTTTTGCCTCGTATCACAGCACAGAATCGTTGGGCATGGTTAAGTAGTGCAAACTGAACTATGTTCAGAAGTTGAAACTTGAACCCCCTCTCCTCGCTACTGAACCACGCTCAGCGATTCAGATTTTGAGCTGAAAATTTAAGTTTAAGTCTAAGCTTTAGAAAGCATTTAATGAGACACAAAAAATAACGGTATAAAATAGTTGTTCGTTACTCCAAAGTCTAAAGCGCCCTCTATCGGAATTTTTTGAAAATTTTCTTTAAAATTAATTTTCAAGAAAATACTGACATAAAGAATAATTTTAGCAAAACGCGGCAGTAGTTAGAGCCTAATCTACGACACAAAGATCGGGAATAACTGATTTTTGTTCTGGGGGGAGAAGGGTTTCAAATTTCAGTTTACGCTACTTAACTACTCGTTAGGACTCAGATTTTTAGATCAAAATTTAAGTTTAAGTCTAAGCTTTCGAAATCATTTAAAGAAATACAAAAAATAACGTTAAAAAATAGTTGTTTGTTACTCCAATGTCTAAAGCGCCCCCTATCGGCATTTTTTGAAATTGAACTTTAAAATTTTATTTCAAGAAAATACTGGCATAAAGAAAAATTTTTGCAAAAACCGCAAACGAATCGACCAATTTTTCCATTTTTTATAATCATTTGAAATTTCGGACCCTAAACTTTAATGCCCCCTATCTCCTTGGGAATACGTCTGGGACCCTTAGTCTCCTATTTAATATTATTTGTCTTTAAGTGTACTATAACCCCTTAAAGTTCTGCCCATCTTTTATGAATCACCCTGTATATTAATATCGAATCTTTTTTCATTTATTTTATTAGTAGGTTATTTTTAGTTTGAATTAACCAATGCTATGAAATTAAGTCAGAATTAACGAATTAATTTTAACATTAGCTCTAATGCAAAACTTCTGGTAAGTTAAAATTAATTAAATTAATCAAAACTCGAATAATCACAAATACACTCTGTTACACTTTTATCATCACCAAAGTTAATAAGCACAAGAAAATATCTCTTTGTTATTTCTAGAGCAAAATTTTTAGAGTAAGGTTGTAAATTACTGTGAATAACTACATATACAAAACAAAAAAAGCTTTAACTGACTACTTATCACATTCTGAAGCATTCAAGGCGCTATTATTACTTCTCTATCTATATCCTTGGATAAGACGGATCCGAGAAGCAATTGCTTCAACAATATCTAACCCTTGGATTTCTAGATTCTTTGACTTAATATTTATTTATTTTATTTTTTTTATCTTTTCACAAAAATTAAACATAGCTTATCATGTCGTTCCATTAATAAGCGTTGTATTAATGTCCGTTTTTTAGCAATAGCGAAAAAAAAATCAAAATCATATTAAGTTAAGCACTATATGTAAAAGAAAAATTTATACGTTTTCCAGAGAATATAAAAATCTTGAATCCATGTTGACATTTAATAAAACAATGACAAATTACAACACATAAAAAAAATCTGTCACATTCTTAATATTCAGATCAAGCTTAGAACTTTTTAAAAGGAAGATGTGAGCTATGTTCTTAGTGAAAAAATTTAAAATATTTTGGAACAATAAGTAGGACGCTGCAAAAGAACAATACTTTCCTGAAACGTACGATAAAAACATAAGATGTGATATGCTGTAAAAACTTCGATGTAAAGTTCTTGAGATAACCTATGGCAGCTATTTTGCCACAGGTTTACCTCAGAATTTCACCAAAGAAATGCGAGGATTACAAAAGTCAGGAAAGTCCAGAAAACTATATTATGGAATGCTATTCATGAAATCTCTGTTAGGTTACACCAATAAAAAAAGTCTAGAAACTCATAATCTGTAGCGTTGCTCATTAAATTTCAGTAAGATTCCACCATTCTGAAACTTACATTCTAGAACGTTACTCATGAAATCCAGTTAAGTTCCACCATTCTGAAAACCTCTGAAACTTAAGGCCTGGAGTGCTACTCATGAAATCTTAGTTAGGTTCCTCCATTCTAAAAAGCTCCGAAACCTCTAATCTGGTACGTTATTCATGAAATCCCAATTATGTTCCTCCATTCTGAAAAGCTCTGACATTTACATTCTGGAATGTCATAAATAAAATGTCAGTTAATTTTCTTACCTGTGAAAAGGTCTGAAACGTTACACGGAAAACGGTAATGTTCCAGTGAAAGCCAATGGCAGCAATTCTATCACAGGTTTTCACAGAAGCTTTGCCATAGTGCGCCTGGAAAGTTACACAAGTTTGGAAAGTCCAGAAACTTATAATCTAGAATGTTAAGGACCTTTCACAGTTAGAAGTCTCTTCTAATCTTTCTCGTGTTATTCAATAGGTTTTGAGATGCCTCATAGTTACCAGAAACATCACAGTTCATATTTTCTAATTATTGCTTTTGCATTAGAAAACCACTCTTTCTTTGCTGTTTCCCCAAACTTTGATTTTTATTTTATTTTTTATTTTTTTAATGAGTATTTATTTTTGCTAATTTAAAATAAGATATGTTAATACATTTTTCAAAAATTTCACAAATCAGAAAAAAGAGTGGATTTTAAACATCTGAAGGAAAAAAAATGGATTAAAAAATATTAATTTTGTGCCGAGATATTCTAAATGTAGAGCCCTCAAAGCCTAGTGCATAACACACACACACACAAAAAAAAGCGACTTCTAACTGAAGTATCTTAAAGTTTCATCTTTAATAAAAGCTTTGAAACCTATAATCTAAAACAATATACATTATGATCTGAGGTTGTTAATTTCAAAAATATTTAATACAAAATTATACCATTTTGGGGGAAAAATAAAAAGCTTAATATTACTTTAAATGTTAAGTCCCATCAGAGCAACTTCAGTAACTGAAATATTATAAAATAAATATTATTAAGAAAACAGATATACTTATGCCACTCGTGAAGAATTTATATTACTTAACAATCTGTTTGGTAGTAATAAAACACCGTAATAACTGGCGATAAAATTGATAAATAAGCTAAAATACTTTGTTAAATCACCATAAAATGAAAAAATTAAACAGGACGCGTTTCGAGCTACAACAATAACAGCTCGTCATCAGCTAAAGCAAAAACACTTCTCTCTCTTGGTTTGAATTTTTCGCGTTTTTCCAAACCTTCTATTCCGAATTTAATTGCTCCGATTGAACATTCTTTCAAAAATAGTAAAATTTCTTCTGGTCAACTTGAATCTCTTCGCTACCTTTTTAGCTAATGTCATTTTTTCAAATAATTCTTCTGTTAAATCTAATCTTTCTTCTTCCCAAAAATCTGCTATCAGTGAACTTAATTCTGTTCCTAACTTTCTTATTACTAAGGCTGATAAAGGAAGTCAAACCGTTCTTCTCAATAAGTCTGATTATATTTCTCATGTGGAATCTATGTTAAACTCCGGTCCATATTCCAAATTAAAGAAGGACCCTTCTACTAAACATCTGTCTGATATCCAGGAGGTCGTTAAAAAGTCTGTCATTCTTAACAATAACTCTAAACGTTTAGTCATTCCGTCTATAGCTAATTGTGCTCGTTTCTATGCTCTTCCTAAGGTCCATAAACCTACTCTTTCATTTCGCCCTATCGTTTCTAACATTGGTACTGCCTTTTATAAACTTGCTAAGTTCCTTTCTAAATTGCTTGCTTCTTTATCTTCCACTAACTTTCACACTGTTAAAATCTCTATTGACTTTGTGGATAAAATTAAACGCCTTTCTCCTTGTAATTACAAAATGGTTTCCTTAGATGTTAAATCCCTTTTCACTAACGCCCCAGTTCAAGGAGCAATTGACTGTTTGGAAAGAAGGTTACGCGAATTCCATTACTCTTCCATCGAGATTGACGAGATCCTCCAATTAGTTAGTATTTGTGTTAGGCAAACCGCTTTCCATTTTAATAATTCCTTCTATTTTCAAACGGATGGTTTGGCCATGGGCAATCCATTGTCTCCTCTTTTATATGACATGTATATGCATTTTGTGGAAGAAAGACTTTTCAGTTTATATAAATTTCCCTTTTGGTGTAAGTATGTTGATGATACTTTTATCTTAATTCCTTTTGAGATGGATCTCCAAAATCTTCTTTCTCTTGTCAATTTTGTTGATCCTTGCATCCAGTTTACTCTTGAAGTCGAAGAGAACAATTCTCTTCCTTTCCTCGATGTCTTAGTTACTAAACACCCTGATCGGTTCTCTGCCTCTATTTATGGAAAACCTTCCTCTGTTTCTCTTCCTGTTTTTAATCCTTAATTGCCTCATTCGGAACCGAATTTTATAATGAAAATTTCACTTTTATTAAGAACACGAAAGTATACTTTTGCTTATTTATAAGAAAATTTTCTTGTAAAATATTGGTAACACTCAATTATTACAACATTTTACGAATACAAGTACCTTGCCCCGGAAAGGATTAAATGCCAAGTCGAAAAATCAAGGAAATGTTTGTTTTTCTTATATAAGCATTTCTGAAAATGGAGAAGATACACTGTAAAAAATATCCTGAATTTTACAGGTGTTTTTCTGTGAATTTTAACTTTTGATTGGAAAAATCCGATTTAGAAAAAAATCTTCTTTACCTGGAATTCCAGGAAGTTTTCCATTTTCTGTTGACCTGATAATGTAGCGTTTCTATTTGTGTCAATAGACGCATCAAAAACGGAATATCTCAAGCAACAGCCATGTTGATTTTGTGTTATCATTGGTTAATAATGTTTGATCTATGTTTAGAATGGATTTGTGTGATCATTTTAGGTGACGCTGACGTTTAGCTGCAGCATATATATTAAACCTACATGAACAATAAATAACATTGATTCATAAATCGAGAGAAAAAGAAAATTGAAGATAACTTCATATAATGAAGCTACCATCATCGTTCCGCTTCAAATAAAAACAAGTCAATGAATAAACAATCTACCTTTGAAATTGAACACTTTCATAAACACAATTTTAAAAATACAACTACCTCTATCTTACATATTCATAAAAACATAGCGGAACGTCTATTTCTAGAATCTTCTCATATGCAATATTATAATACAGTTTATCCATATGGACTAAATACTGAAATATATAATATAGTTTTCATCAATAAATAATATAACAGATTATTCTCCCATTTATCCCACTTTTAATCAGGGCCGTAACCAGCGAGTCATGCCAGGGAGGGGGGGGGGGGCTCTGAAATTTTTCTGGGGGGGCTAACACTTTTTAACAATCTATACCTTAAGGAAACTAAATGTAGCAAAATCCGATTAAATGGATCTGCCTATAGAAGAACCCGTCTAAAGTGTAACCTCTCTATAACGGAACGTTTCTATTGGGGATTTATTAAATACATAATACTTCATGATCATCGAAATATAAATATATATTTTTTTTCTTTTTTATCAAAAATAAAACTTTTTTCATATTAACCATTAAAACTATAAAACTTTAAAATAAAACCTTTAAAACTATTGCAAAGTAACACATATTATTTTTACATAATAATTTATAAGAAATTAAATTAAGAGCATATATATATAATAAATATAATAATACGCATGATAAATACGCATATTTGCCATGCGTATTATTATATTTATTTTTATGTACATTAATTTGACTTTTTGGTGTCTATGCAAGTCAAGCCAAGCTCAGTATAAGTATCCAGTAGATACACATCCAATTACCTCAGAGATTTTTTAAGATTTAATATTTAGTTTAAAAAAATTAAACTTACCATTTTTGCAACATTTTATCTCATGTTATAAATGTATATTTTCAAGTAAGATTAGCAGCTATAATTATGGTTAGTATAAAATAGTTCGTTTATACTGGACATTAAAGAAAAAAAGCAACCAAACATTTTAAATAGTGGGATTTTAACAAGCAATTTTAAAATATGGGATTCTGTGTCAGAGTTCAACCGATTGAAAATAGAATTGCCCGGACGCAGCATCAGCATAACGCTGCGACGCACTAAATATCGCACTAAATATCGACTTCTATCCAAACTTAATATTAAAATTTTTTATTATTTTAAATGCACTAAAATTAATGAATTTAATGAGACAAAATGAATGATAAAAAAAACCCCTAAGATGAAAAATACAAACACACAAATGTTAATTACTTACTCTAATCAAATTTATAATAAAATTAATATTAATTCTATAATAAATGATACAAATTGTAAATTGGCTATTAAAAATATACACATATCTAGAACATTCAGATATCCAATTCCTTTAGGACGAAAGATATTTAATTTTATTATAATTCCTTTTCCAAAAATACCGCTTCCACTAGTACCTTTCCATGTAACTGCAAAGACCCTACTATGCAACAATATATTAATAAGAATCATGGTCATATAATTACTGGAAACCTTAATATTGATAATTATATTACATTAAGAAAATTAATGGGTTATGGCAATCGACTTCTATCCAAACTTAATATTAAATCAATTATAAAACAATTTTCTTATGACATTGACTTATTTATTTATAAAATATCTATTTCTAGCAATAAACCTATTGCTTATTTTCACCAGCGGAAATTATTGGTTATAGATAAGTTGCTCTTAACGAAAAAGCATCAGACCTCATAAAAGTCAATACTCGTCATATTTTCCAACAAATTAATAAATTGCAGCATAACTTTGTAATTACTTATATAGACAAAAACCCCTAATAACTATGCAATTATATGCAAATCTTATTACACCATCTTTTAACATTATCTCTTTCATCAAATAACACTTTCCATAAATCAAATAATGATACAATTGTAAACAATCAGAGAATTAATAGTTTCAAGAAACTACTCAATTTTACACCTACAAACTTTAATTATCCTATTAGTGCTAATTCCTAAGTTTTTATAAGAATTCCATTAAATTTAGAACTGTTACAATAGGTTGTGATTCCTATAACAATTATGCTAACAATGTTTTATTAACTATTCTAAATCAGATATATAAACTCACTAAAGCGAAAGATAATACATATTGTATGAAAAACAGTTATCAACTGGTTAGTATACTTAAAGATCTTAATCGTGTTAAAAATATAAGGACTTGCGACTTTAAAGATCTATTCAATAATATCAATCTCTTAGACCTCCATAAAATAATTAATCAACTATTTAAACAATTTAAAAATCAATTAACTCTTCCTAAATGTATGGATACAGAATATTTTCGCAAATTAACTAATTTTATTATTCACAATAACTTTATTTTAAAAGATAATACTATACAGGGTGTCTACCCTCAACGGTGGCCAATGGCTAATTTCTAAACCGTTAGTCATAGACATATAGTTCCAATTGCAAAAATGCTTTAAAAAGGGTAAAGAATTGTTTTTCAAGTGATTTGGGTCAAAAATAATTTTTTTATTAAAAAATTACGAAAATTAAATTTTAATACGGTCCCCCGGTCCTATAAGTGATATTTAGTAAATTTTTACCACTACTCTAACAAGTAATACAAAAAAAGTCCCGCTCATCTGCGATTAAAACTGACCAAGTAATAGCTGTTTAAAATTGAAGCCTTTTTTTTTTTTTTTTTTTTTTTTTTTGCTGCAAAATAGGGGCCATTCACAAATTTACTGGAAATAAAAATAACCGTCAGATATTAAATTTAACATTAAACATTGAGAGTAAAATAATTTTTACAATATTATTTTTAAATTTATATTGATGATTACATATTAAAGCAAAATTTTTTCTAAAATTATAAGTGAAAAAATAACAGAAAGTTTATTAATTTAAATTATGAAAAGCAACAGTCACAAATCGTTACAAAATGGCATATATTTAAAATTCTATTAGGTTACTTAACCTAACAGAATTTGATATAGTCCTATAAAATAAATAAATGGTACGCACCTAAAATTGTATTGGATATAAAAAAGTGTACAAATGGAACCTCGATCAAATATTTGGAAGTGAGTTAAAATTTGAATAGAAGTTTTGAGAAAAATACCGTAATTTCGGGTGTATAAGCCGCAGATCAAACAATTCTTTTTCGACCCAGAATTTTTTAAGAAACAAATATAACTAGTTAGATCGCCGTAAATATTTGTCTTCAATCACTAAATAAGATTTCTGGGTCCAAAAAGTATAGTTTGATCCGCGGCTTATGCACCCGAAATTACGGTACGTACGAACGTTTTAAGCAAAATAAAATCTTATCAAAATAACACTTCTTTTAAAATAAAATCACGATTTCCCAAAATTTGATTTTCTCGATAAAGAAAATTTTAAAACTCACGTCTTCAACTATTTTAACCAATCTAGAAGTTCATTAATAAAAATTAACACTACCGTAAAACTTATACGGTGGTAGCACATTCAGTTAAATTGCTTTAAAAATATATTTCTTTATCTCATTTAAATTCTTTTTGTAATTGGAACTACACTCACTTCCAAAAGTTAAGCACGAAGATGTAAAATGCAAAAAAATCAACAAATACTGCTTTGATTGACACAAAATTCGGCAGGAAAGTAGCATATATATTTATGCATAAAATAAAATCATTAATCATATACAAAAATGAAAAGAATATTAAATTTTTATAAGTTATTAGATAATGACATACTAGAGACGTAAACAGAATTATGTGTAAAGTGAAGAAAAACACCATAAAATGAAAAAAAAAGACATTAATAGGGTATGTGATCCCCCCCGTCAACTGTATACAAAGTTTACACATTGTGACCATGCTTTCAATTAAGTGATCAACCATCGCAGAACTAAGCAATCGCCATTCTTCTTGTAGAGTAATTTCCAGCTCAATAAGAGTGGGTGGAGGTGGGAAACGTAAACATACAGCACGGCCGAAAGCATCTCAAATATTTTCAATGGGATTAAGGTCGGGCGAATATGCTGGCCACGCCATATGCGCAATCCTTTCACTCTCCAGGTAGTCATCGACGATGCCAGCTCTATGGGGACGCGCATTATCGTCCATTTAAACAAAAGTCGGGCCAACTGCTGCAGTGTACAATCTCGCAATGGGTTCTAAGACTTCATCTCGATACTGGACAGCCATCACAGAACCCAGTTTAAAGATGAGCAGATCGGTGCGGTAACCTAATGAAATCCTACCCACACCATAATGCTTCCGCCTCGGAATGCGTGATGTTCAGTGATGTTTTGGGGCTGATTGCGTGTTTCTTGTTAACGCCATATCCTTATACGCTTGTCACCTGGCTGCAGAGCAAATCTTGACTCATCAGTAAACATGACATTGCCCCAGTCAGACACAGCCCAATTGACATATTCCCGGCACCACTTTAATCGTACCCCTCTTGACTGGACGGAGAGAGAAACACAAACTTGAGGTACCCAGGCGTACAGTCCACTCATATGTAATCTTCGGAATACAGTAGCTGCAGATATCGCCTTACCAATGGACGCTGTAACCATAGATGTCACACGTGTGGAGGTCGCTCTGCGATTCCGCTTGACTACAATAGCAATATATCGATCTTCCACGGGGGTTGTAACCCTTGGGGGACCGACAGACAACTGTCTGTGTGGTTTGGAATTGTTTCCATAAACGTGAAATTACAGAATGGTGAACGCCGAAGAAAAGAGCAACATCTGTGATCGACTGTCCTGCTTCAATGTGCCCCATAGCACGCCAGCGCTCAGAATCTTCCATTCGTCTTCTGGAAGTCATAGAAACACGTATGTTTTCAAAACAAATTTTACGAAAGTTTTAAACACCTTCTATCAGCACTTACAATAAACTTCTGTAACCCTTCATAAAGCTGGCTTCTTATAAGATTGCCCTTTTTGCATATTTCTTGGCATGAAAGCGCGATTGGCTGTTACCTAACATATTTGCATACTTCCATTTACCTCTGCAGCGATTTGCATCCTTTTCAATTCTGATTGGTTTCAGGAAATCAGCATTTTCCTCTCCGTGCTTAACTTTTGGAAGTGAGTGTATATATCTGTGGCAAATGGTTTAGGAATTAGCCATCGGATAGCGTTGGAAATGTACGCCCTTTATAATACTTAAAGCACTTAGTACACGTTCCCTTAAAGCTCAGTCCCCTTCATCCGTATTCAGCTACAGAAAAGTGGTTTAAGTCATAAAATTTAAAGCTTCATAGCTCGGTCAACTTTAATGTTACATCAATGGTTACATCATACCTTTTCTCTCTTACTTGTTAGAGTACTGGGAAAAATTTACTAAATATCACTCATAGGACTGGGGGACCGTATAAAAAGTTAATTTTTGTAATATTTTAATAAAATTTTATTTTGATCTAAATCGCTTGTAAATCAATTCTTTACCTTTTTTAAACCATTTTCGCAATTGGAACTATATGTCTATGACAAACGGTTTAGAAATTAGCCATTGGCCGCCATTGAGAGTGGACACCCTGTATATGTACAAAAGTTGAAATTCCTCAGGGAGGCTCTACGTCAAGTATTCTGTCTGATTTGTACTTATATCAATATGAATGCACTCATTGAAATACAATCTTTTAATGTTTCGCTATATTGATGACATCATTTTAATTGACACTACTAACAATGTTAGTACTTTATTTCCTATAGCTTATCCCACTAATCTGGAGCTTACGGAAAATCTTTTATCCAACAATATTATTAACTTTTTAGATTTAAAAATTAAATTAGTGGAGAACAAAATAATTACTGATCTATATGACAAACGTAAAGATTTTAAATTTAAAGTTAATACCTTTACTCATTTTAAAACTTGCCTCCATATTTCTGTTTATCGCAATATATTCCTCAATCACTTGTTCAGAATCAAATGTTTATGTTTCCCTCATCTTATTAACAAAAAAATAAATAAATAAATAAATAAATAAACAGTTAATATTTGATGAAATAAATCACAGTTTTTCTAAGAAGTTCATTAACTCTTTAATATACAATTACCGTATTTTCGGGTGTATAGTCCGCGGCTTATACAAGAAAAAAAAACCTTCCAAAAAGCCGCTGCGGCTTATACACGGTGCGGATTATACAACGATTTTTTTTTTAATTGGAAATCGTGATATTTTTCCTACAACTTTTAAACCTCAAAAAATTTAAAAAAAACATCAAAATTTGTAAATTTTTTTCGCTATGCCGCGAAATTTAGAGAGTTCTCCCATGTTTGTAAAGGCTTTTTTTTTACTGCTTAAATATAGTTATTTCTGGGTTTGGAAGAACTGTCGCAACTATCGCCAAGTATTGCATCGATAGATCTATAATAGCTACCGTATATATTCTCGTATAAGTCGTGAAATTTTGGGGAAAAAAAGAACTTCAAAGTGGGGGATCGACTTATACGCGAGACCTAAAAAAAATCTATAAATCAAATATCAGAAAATAATTTGCTAGTGAATTGGTGCTGCAGCACCCCATTGTGTTTGTAGAGTACAAAATCCAAAATCCGGAACCCTTCCAACCTCGACGATTCTGAATTTAAGATCATTTAAGATTTAGTTTATTTTTCAAAAAAAATTAATCTACCCTACCCAGTTACAAAGAACAAAAAAAAGTGCGTGATTTATGTCATTTCTAAACGATTCAGAGCAGTCGTTCTTTCCGAAACGATTCCAAGGAATCGTTCCTTTACAGAGTCGTTTCATTTCAGAACGAGTTCAAGGAATCGAACTTTTCCGGAGTCGTTTCATTTCAGATAGAGTCCGTTGGAATCGTATCTTTTCGGAGTTGGTACCCTACCCTGTTTCAAAGAACAAAAAAAGTGCGTGATTTATGTCATTTCGGAACAATTCAGAGCAGTCGGTCTTTTTCGAAACGATTCCGAGGAATCGTTCCTTTACAGAGTTGTTTAATTTCGAAACGAGTTCAAAGAATCGAACTTTTCCGGATTCGCTTCATTTCAAATATAGTACGAGGAATCGTTCCTTTTCGGAGTTGATGCATTTCGGACTGATTCCGAGGATTTGATCTTTTTGGGAACCAATGACCTAAGATACGTATACATTTTATGCCCGAAATTTTGAATTTATGACCGATTTTTTTTTTAATTTTCGGAAAAATTCAGAAAAAAATCACGCTTGTTTGAAAAAAATGCGCGTAAACGCCGCATCGCTTAAAATTTTACCTTAAAACACGTAAACGTCGCGGCGTTTCTCTCGAAAATTACGGTACTGATAATCTTAATTTTTTAGCCGAATTACTGTAGGTATTATGCATCACGAAAAAATTTGGTAAATTTGTGTTAAAAATTATGACTAATGGCTTCTAATTTCGAACCTTGATCGAAATATACGTTCGTAAAGGGTGTATAGTACGCGGACTATACACCGATGCATCTCCGCGCGTTATACACGAACTTTTTTTACTGTACTGCTCGATTTAGGGGTGTGGGCTATACACAGGGTGCGGGCTATACACCCGAAAATACGGTAATACTTTTATCATATATAAATTGCTGCAGGATGTTTATTGGCAGTTACTGTTAACATTTTACGCATTCAAAAATATATAAAAAAATAAAACATAAAAATAACATAAAAATATAAAATTATAAAAATGTAAAAAAATGTTTATTAATAAGTTAGCTGGGTGGGTAGATGTTAGATTATGGTGGTCGGTAAGAGCTGCAGAAAAATACGTGCACATATGTTAATATATTTATTATTCAAAAATGGGGGGAAAGGAAAAGGTACAGAGTAACAATAGATTGTATTTGGTATTCTATTGACATAGCACTCCTTGTTAATGCCTTTGGCTTTAATTTGCAATGTGGTTTATGGCTGCATAATTGTTATGAATTTATTCTTTAATATATTTTTTTTACTTATATATATATATATATATATATATATATATATATATATATATATATATATATATATATATATATATATATATATATATATATATATATTAGTTTAACAAGTAAGTTATCAAATTAAACTATCCACTGCTAGTATATTTTTAAATTATTTAATATATTATTAATTCTAACATAGTTGTATTAGACTGATATGTAATGAAATCTTGCTGCTTGAAAAATATAATGAATATATTTTGCATAAAGCAATTTTAATCCTATTTACAAGCTAGAGATGGCGCCATTATACTTTTTTACTCGCTCATTATAATAAAATTATTCCATTAAACTACTTTGTTTTGACTCATTTGTTCTTATAAAAAATCTCTGTGTATTTCGTTTTATTTACATAAACTGCTTCATTATTTGCTTATAAAATTTTGTTAAATTTGCATTCCCTGATAAAGCCTATTTGCCTCATTCGCAATTCAAATTATGGCTTGCTAATTGTAAATACATTTATAATTTATACTTTAAGTTGTCAAGTTAAACGTTCCTTATTAATAAAGTACTATTTATCAAATTTTCAATGCATTATTAATTCTCATTTTGTTGATTAAGATCTAACTGTCAATATATCTTGTTATTTATATATAAAGTGTGTAATATTCTTTTTTAAAACGTTATATTAAAAACTTTATACTCTCATTCGTAGATGGCGCTATCAGTTTCTTTTATTAAATTGTTCTTCTTGTAAACTCTTGTTCACAATTCTTTTATCTTTTTATCATTATAATATAATTACATTATTTTAAATAATTACATTATTTCCATTAATTTCATAACATTATTGTTTAATATTATTTTAATAATTTAATATTTGTAATAATAATTATTTTTAATTAAATTAATAATTAAATATATCTATTTGGTTTCTTATATTAATCTCCTTACAATATTCTGCTAACTGTAATCTCTTAACTGTAGCAAAATGAAATTGCAAATTTAAATTTTTTTTTCTACCACATGTTGGCGATTGTATAATGTAAGTTTTTTCTCCTTGCTAATTCCATTATTATTGGTTTCATATATGTTTAGTATTTTTCATTGAATTAAATTTTGCATCTACGATTAATCGGGTTATTTAGAAATCATTTTTAGGTTTATCTTGATTTCTAATCAGAAATTAATCGTATTTAATATGGTATGTAATGTGGTATAACCCTTGAAAACGAGCCAAAAACCACATTTTCAATGCTTCTTAATTGTTTCAATATTGCCAACCCCTCTTGATTTGTTTTAGTTTGTTATTTTATGGGTTATTCTATATTCATTAAAGATGTTAAATAGTGGTATTGCATAATGGCTATATATATATATATACAGTGGCGGTCAAAAGTTTCCGGCCAGCAAAAATTTTTCAGTTAATTTGTATGTATACTCATATGAAGAGGAATCTCAAATTGATACTTATACATTTTATTGACATAATAGTTAGGAACTTACTCATAGAAGAACGAGCAAATATAAAGAAATTTAATTGACAAAATTAAGTTATACGTTGATTCATTCATAAACACAACCAAGAACACTTAACCAGTGGAAAAAACTAAAGAATGATAAGTGGACGGAAACTTTTGCACACGCGAACTTCGAATTCTGTCCTTTTGCATGAAGCATCTTCAGTATCCAATCAAAATGACCACGTGTTCAGAGGTCATTTACATATTCCTAACTTTTGAAGCAATTGTGCTTCTTCTTTGCTGAAACCTTTTGGTAAATAAATCGAAGAAACTAACTGGCCGGAAACTTTTGACCGCCACTGTATATATATATGTCAACATTTGGACGGAAGATGGTTTTGGGGTTTGGAGGTCATGATCGGTGAAAATATACCAAAATTTTCCGGAAGTACTTTCCTCCGGACGGCTGCATTAGGTAGCTTTTTACTTTTTATAACGAAAGCTACCTAAAAACAGATAATCTGAAGACTAAGAACAAAAACGAAATTTAGATATGTGTATGATAACATAACAAATTGCCTTAATTTTTCAGTACTCTCTTATAGCCCAAGAACCGACAGCACAAAAACCTAAGGTATGAGCCCAAGGAAAAAAAATCTTTATTTTATGGAAGAGTAATAAGGTACCCTGGGGTAATAACGCCACGTTAAGGTTCTACCAATTTTCACGGCTCAGTTTTAGTTTGTATTTTTCAAACAAATACATGATTTGATACAGCAACTCATTGACTATCTATATAAAAAAAATAATTTAAAAGATATGTATACATAAAATGTAATGACGTGATTTCTTGACCAATGCTATTTGGCGTTATTACCCACCTACATGGGTAATAACGCCATGCAAACGAAACTATGAAATAAGATGGAATAATTGCATGTAGATTGCCCAATTCTAAAAATACAAACTCTACAAACTTAGAAATTAACAAATTGCATTCTAAGCTATTGAAAATGTTCAATTTTTTGTGACAGTGTAAGAAAAATAAAGGTGTGGTGTGTGTGTGGGGGGGGGGGGATGAGGCAAAAGAATATCAGACCGTGAGCTTCTTTTTGCTTAAAAAAGACCGCCTAAATAGAATTATTAGAAACATTGCACAGTTTTAACTGTGTTTATTTGAATCAGTATTTAGGATGTAGCTCGGCCACTGTAGGGAATCAACCGGGGTATTAATGCCAGGAATTGGCGTTATTACCCCGTTATAGTTATTGCGCTGTACATTTTAAATTACAATTTATCTCGAGAAGATATCCAAAATCTTCAACAACATTTTGAAAGTCCATGAAATGTACTACAAATTTATGTAATTAACAAAGTATTTCCGGATAAAAAAAATAGTCTTCACATCACAAAACGTATCTCGCAAATTTTAGATCAAGCGTTAATTTTAGTTGCTTGCAAAAACAATAAGACCTAAAAACGAAACAAATTAATTTGAAGCTGTTTTTTGCGATTTATATGACTCAAAACCCTTCTGCGCAGAGCACATGGGTGTAGTTTACCAGATTATTTCATAATTATGCAAAATATTAGCACTTGGCGCAATTACCCCGCCTGGCGTTATTACCCCAGGGTACCTTAGTAGGGGAATCTAATGATCCATGTCTAACGGAAGTGAAGCGGTGGATAAGCTAAATATTAATACCACTAGTAGTCAACTCGTTTGTTTAACATTGTGTTTGCCGTATAGTCAAAGATATGAAACGATTGTACAGCAAGTACAATGATAAACCTAAGAATAAACCACTAGTGGTATTAATTTTTGGCTTATGCACCACTTCACTGGCGGCAGACATGGATGATTAGATTCCCCTAATACTATTCTTTTATAAGACAAAGATTTTTTTCTTGTTATCGATACCTTAGGTTTTTGTGCTGTCGGCTCTTGCACTATTACCTTTTGTAGGAAAAGTTTAGAGCAAAACAGCTAATTTGAGGTTTTTAAAAATTGTCTGAAAACAGCACGTTGTGGGTGGTTGCCTTTTCTAATTATAAATTATGTCAATCCGTAAGTAGGATTTCAGTGGAGATGGCGTCTCTCTCTGTAATTAACGTCAGAACGGCAACGGTTTATTTAAAGCGGCGGTCCAGATATGGCTACTCCCCCTAATGTTCGAACCAGAAACTCTTTTAAGAAATTCAATTGAATAAATTCAACTTAAAACGCTTAAATTAAATAAGTCAAACATACATTAAATATTTTCCCTGGTTTTAAAGTGACTAATTGGTCATCAAATGAAACAAAATTTAAGTTGTATCTATAGTTAAACTGAAAATTGCAAGTTAAACTCTAAAAATTGAAAATCTGCACCGGAGTCCGCTTACAGCAGTTAAGGGTTAAAATACTATTTGAAACAAATTCTAATACGAACAGATATTTTAATTAATAAAGAAGGCATTTGATAACATAAATATTGTAATCATATGATTTATCAATTTATTTTCTTAAAATGTTAATTGTATCCTTTCACATTTATCATCTGAGCTTTTCATATGTTTTAATGAAGTAAAAATCATTATTTCTGCGTTTTTTGTCCGTATCTCATTAACAAAATAATCAATAGAAAGTTTAATAAAATCGAAGAAAGCAATTAATGATAATATGGCATATAACACATCAAAAATATGCTTTAAGATTTTTAACATTGGAAAAGAGATTAATAAAATTTACCATTTTAGAAGGATTATATTATAGAAAACATTTCAGGAAACATTTTTTTATGGGCCAAACCTTGTTTATACTTTAAATGCTTTTTTCTTTTTGATGGGTTTTTTTTCCCCCACCATTTCTCCTCTTTAAATTATCAAAAGTCAAAAATCGTTAAAGAAAAAAGTTCAAACTTGGAACTTGTCTTTTTAAATTATTTTACATTAATTTTGTTTCGGCAAATTAAAATATATATATATATATATATATATATATATATATATATATATATATATATATATATATATATATATTAAATATGATTTTTTTTCAGTACGTTACATCATTTTAAAAATTAATATTTTTAAATATATAATTTTAAAAATAATATATTTTTAAGATTTTTAAGATTTATATTGAAAAACAAAACTAAAATTATATTTTCCTCTTTAATTAAATGAAAAAAAAAAAATCCCGTGCATAATGTCTCGAGTTATAACGATTTTAAATAATCCTCCTTAAAACAATACTAATCATTTGAAATTTTTATAAACTTTATGAAAAATTTTAGGATGTGATTTTGTATGCAAATTACATAGCTAAACATAAAAAAAAATCCTAAATTTTAACTCAATAGATACATTTTTTTACATATTTCCCAGAACTGTTAAAGTAACATTGCTTCTTGAATTGCGCGCTTCAATTTGTGTCTAATCCCTTAAAACTTGATGAATTATTTAAACGGTTCTAACTCTGTGAGTTTTGCAGACATGAAGATGCAGTTTTTAGTAAAGTTTTCCTAACTGGAAATTTTATCCAACAGGGATCATATAAAAATTTAATTTTCGTATTTTTTCAAATTGACCGCTAATGGAGTTGTAACATATGTCATCATATTTTGCCCATTTTTTTTTTTTATGAAACTTTGCAATTGGAAGTATTATTCCTAGGGACAATATTTAAGGAGATAGTCTACTGTTTGGATAATTATGACTCACTCAGTATATAGAAGTCACAGGGCAAGAGGACTAATATCAAGTAAGTTTATGTTCTGCTGCTTTTTCTCATTCTCTCTTTTCAAATTTCCTCCTAAAGGAAGTGTGCATTTAGTTTTGAGCTAATTGTATGGTCATATGCGTGATTATTTGTGCTTTTCTTTACATACATTTTTACAATTATGCTTTTATATGAATTTAGTAAAGAGTCATTTTTATTTACATTTGGAAAACTCTAATTGGAAAATACTTGTGACAAATCGGAATTCCTAACGTGCGCACAACTTAAATTGCAAGGTGACACTTAAAAGACACGAGTTGATGTTGAGTTTTTTTTCCGTCTTTTTGATAATTCTGTTTGCATTTTCACAGTTATCATTTCGTATTTATCTTTAGATATATTTCTTCTTTACTTGTAACTAAATAGCTTATCTTTAGAAATGAAAATGAATCTTATAAACAGATTACCTGTGCTTCTGAAGACCACTTTGATTTAGTCATCAATCTCATATTTTTATGCTTTTTTTTACTTTCTTGTTATGCAAAATGTCACGCTTCTAAAAAGGAAATTTAATTAGTTTGAATTTCTATGCTTAAATTTTGTTTCGAAATTTTTAAAGAATATCATCTGCAGTATGTGAAAGTACTATTTCAAGCTATATCTTTTTAATTTAATTCTCTTTTTTTATCGTTTTCTAGTATCACTCGATCTGATTTTTCGTTTATCAATTACTTTTTTCGATTTTTTTTTCTACTTATTCAAATTTGAATTTTATTTTTCTTTAACTTAATGTATATAAAAACGTAGTGATTGGTGGAGTTGAATTAGGAACTAATTAAGGGAAAGCCAGAAATAGTTTTTTAACCATTCGGTTTAGCTCTGTAATAAATATCCTAAGTTTTCCACCTCCTACAGGTTAAGTTTTAGCTGCTACATCACAATTTGTTGCCAGAAATTATGCTCTTGTGATAAAATTAAAAATAAACTTAAAATTTAAGAAAGTAATCAAGGAATTGTTTATGCAAAAGTTATACATCTTAAAAGGGTTTTAAAAAAAGTATTTAGTTTTTAATTAAATTAGTTAATTAGTTTGAATTTCTATGCTTAAATTTTGTTTTGAAATTTTTAAAGAATATTACCTGCAGTATGTGAAAGTACTAATTCAATCTTTCTTTTTAATTTCATTCTTTTCTTTCTTTTTTTAATCATCTTTTAGTATCACTCGATCTGATTTTTCGTTCATCAAGTACTTTTTTCAATTTTTTCTTTTTACTTATTCAAATTTGAATTTTATTTTCCTTTAACTTAATGTGTATCAAAACGCAGTGATTGGTGGGGCTGTATTAGGAACTAATTAAGGGAATGCCAGAAATAGTTTTTTAACCATTCGGTTTAGCTCTGTAATGAATATTCTAAGTTTTCCATCCCCTACAGGTTAAGTTTTAGCTGCTATATAACAATTTGTTGACAGAAATTAAGTTCTTGTGATCAAATTAAAATAAACTTAAAATGGGTAAACTGAGTTTTAACCCACTTCTTGGCGACGTTTTTTTGACGCGCGATGACTGCGCCATGCCTTGCTTTCTTTTCCATTTAGGTGCTGCTCTTCTTGACAACCCTCGTTAGATTCGGAGAGATTTCGCTCCTTGGCTTGCGCATGCTCCGTTTGTTCTTTCTTTTCTAGTTTTCTTATTGGACGAGAGAGGAGAAACATTTAAAAGTTTGAAGTCTCGCGCCTTGAAATTAATTAAATTTCCTGTGTCTCATTAGAGGCCGTTGGATTTCGAAGAGTAATTAATTTCAAGGCGCGAGACTTCAAACTTTTAAATGTTTCTCCTCTCTCGTCCAATAAGAAAACTAGAAAAGAAAGAACAAACGGAGCATGCGCAAGTCAAGGAGCGAAATCTCTCCGAATCTAACGAGGGTTGTCAAGAAGAGCAGCACCTAAATAGAAAAGAAAGCAAGGCATGGCGCAGTCATCGCGCGTCAAAAAAACGTCGCCAAGAAGTGGGTTAAAACTCAGTTTACCCAAAAAATCTATTAAAGAAAGTGACGATGAGGAAGACGAAGACAATATCTGCCTACGTTGTCTGAAGAAGTTTAATCAAAGCATGCCTGGGGAAGAATGGATCCAATGCATGAGTTGCAAACGTTGGGCTCATGTGAAATGTGTTCGAAAAGAGGTTAATGGATTATATTTTGAATGCATTCATTGCAATGATCTTTCTGATTTGTAAACTTAATTTGCAAATAATTTTTTTTATATACATGCATTAAAGTTCCTATTCACTATTATGACTTTTATTTAACTTCTAAATAAACATAGAAAAGAACATTGCAGGCCAGCGTGCCCCGCTCAATGGGCCAACCTACCCCGTGCACGGGGTAGGTTGCCCACATGATATCACACCATAACTAAATTCATAAAGTTCTTAAAATTCCATATTAACTAAAAGTAAGCATTTTCCTCACTAGTTAAATGTACTAGGTATTGTAAAAAAAAAATACTACATCTGAAAATAAACAACATTTAGGTATTGAAAAAAATAACATAAAAAAACTGGGCCAACGTGCCCCGGTCTCCCCTATATCGCGAATTCATACCAAAAATTTTAAAAAGGTGAACTTTGCGTTATTTAAAAACAGACATTACGTCATTATTTAAACCGAAAGTCATTATTTAGATTTTCTAGTGAGTTAAGATTCTCTTAATTAAGATTTCTAGAACGCATACAATCGTCGGCATTACAGAGTTAACGCTTTAATTTTGGTGAATATGCTGAATTTTGAACAAAAAATTGCTTTACCTGAATAATTATTTGCGTTAATGTCTATGATATCCAGAACAGCATATATAATAATCGTTTGATTTTTAAATATTTTTTTAATAGAAACTGAATTAATAAATCGGTTTTTAGAGCTATTTTTTCAAAATATTTACAAAAATAATTAGATTAATTAACGAAAAATACTCTTGCGGAAATCTCACAATTCTTGTAAGAATAACGTAAACTAGTTGGATGTGTCAATCCCAAAACTTTCTTCTATCTCATAGATTTAATATTTCAAAAAGTAGTTACACATGTTAATACTTTACTATTATTAATTCATTACTATACCAACTTTGATTTTCATTTTAAATTTTTGCTTCTGTCAATTAATCGAACTAAAAACGAGTTAATGTGGTTGATGATATTTATTAAAATCAATAGTTTTCCCTCATTATGTTATCATAGCTGTTTTCAAATAGCCGACTTAGCAGGACGCGAGTTCCCGTCTCTGCACAAGCCGATGGATAACAGAAGGACGAAGAATCGAGAAAATGATACAAAAAGAGCTACGCTATCACAATGCTTCTTTCCCGTGGAATATTTCCAAATTCAAGTAAGGTTCTGCTGCTTATCGCCAAAAACAAAAACAAAAAAATTGGTTCAATTCTGTACTTAATTTTATGCACTTTTCGATGGTACAATAATGAAAACAGCACGGAAATCGCTTTTACAGAGCCCTCTCCGGGAAGATTTTTTTCTCAAATTCAGGGGGTACCAGCTTGCATTGCCAAAAATAATGATACACAAAAAATTTAGTTCAATTCTATGCATGACTTCATACACTTTTTGGTGGTAAAATAATGAAAATAACACAGACATCACAATTTTAGCGCTTCTTCCGGTGGATTTTTTTCAAATTCAGGGTGAATATGTTGACCATAGCCAAACATTTACATAAAAAATTTAATTCAATTCTATGCATAACTTCATACACTTTTAGGTGATACAATATTGAAAATGGCACAAAAATCGCACAGCCCCCCCCCTTCCGGCGATTTTTTTCAAGTTCAGGGAGGACTTACTAGCCATAGCTAAACTCTTACACAAAAAAATCGATCCTTTTCTATTCATAACTTCATACACTTTTCAGTGGTAAAATATTGAAAATGGCACAAAAATCGCTATTGTAGCGCCCCCTTCCGACGGAATATTTCAAAATGAAGGAGCACCGTTCGCTACAGCCAAAAATATTCATAAAAGAATTCGTTCAATTCTATGCATATCTTCATACACTTTTTGATGGTAGAATGGCGACATACGGACGTACACACAGACACACACACACACCACGGAAAGACAGGTATTTTGTAAAAACATGTTTTTTTTTGGAATCTCTGACTCCTAAAACGTGTAAATCCGTCGGAAACTGGAAGTCGAAAAAATTTTCCGATTACGATACTTTCTTCTATTCAGAATAGAAGAAACTAATAATTTTTTGTGATCCTGTCTGTGATAGAGAAGTGGTTTGTAGTTACAAATTTTTCGTATAACATTCTTTAATGTAATAATAGCTACACCTAGGTAAATAGTTGCGAAAATAACCGATTAAAAATATTTATCTTCGACTGTTTCACTGAGCTTTCTAAGTACGATTGAGTAAATTATTTTGTATGAAAAGTGCGACCTACTTTTACAAGCAGACGAACTAAATAAATTTTACATTTAACTTTCTTTAATGGTACTTGTAATTTTCGTCGCATTTATTTAGTAACTTATTCTTAATCATAGTATAAAATAAATCGCGAAACAATTTTCATGAAAAGCAATTTTCGTTAGCAAAAATTATAATAATATTTTCTGTAATAAATTTGCACTTTCTATATCATCTATAATTTTTGATTTTTTAATTTTGATAATTGTTTTAACGCTTGCCATGCATAGGATGAGATAAAATTAATATACAATATAATAACTCAATGATATTAATACAAACTTTTATTTTAAAATAATAGATTCTTTTTTTTTTTGTGTGTGTGTGTGTGTGTGTGAGCCTAAAAATTATAAAAAACAGTTGCGTGTAGAAACCTTTATTCTTAGGTTCCCATACGCTGTAACTGTACATATCACACACGGGAATTTTTCCAGCTCAAATGTAAAAGATGTTTTGTTACCTTTCTAAGCTCACATATTTTCTTGATAATGTCTTGCAAGTAACTTAATATCTTTACTGCATAGCTACATAAATATATCCTTCGCAAAACATTCCAAAAATGGTAAATGTTAGCTTAAATAAACTCAGAATTTAACTAATACGTAAACTAATAACCATAATTTAACTCATATTTATCTAGTAAAATTAAACTGTGATAAGATATCTGAGAAAAGTTTAATGGTAATTTTTTTCTGTGTAAAATTAAACTTGCATAAACTATTTGTGTAAAATCTGCGATATAATTTATTGAAACACATTAAATAAAAATGTTTATTTATTTATTTTTTATTTGAATTTTTGTGGAAACAAAATATTTTCTACCACTTTTATGCAAACAAAAACACGATATACATTAAATATGATGCCTAATACCTAAAAAAAGTCCTTGGAATTATCATTTTAACATTTTAATCCACTGACGGCTTTGCAAAAGGGTAAAATTGTAACGCTGTTTTCTCTGCGTTTCGTTTTATGTGCTAAGAAATTATGATTCTTTCAACAGTATAGATATAAAAAAAAAATTTATTACAAATACGAATGTAATCCTTGAAAGTAATAATCATTCTTCAATGTTTTGAAAATTCATTAAATCTGTAGAATTACATTACCTTAAATATTGCTTATATTGCAATGAAACCTAGAACTTAGTGAATGGAATATTACATTCCAAAAACTTAAGAGGGTTAAACTTACTATTAACTTTGCTATTGAATGAATATGAAATTTTTTTTGACGAAAATGACGTCAAAATATTTCCATTTTCATGCAGGAAATGCTATACTTTTACTATGATTGTGTCACTGCCACTGAAACATATTGTCACGATACTATAATTACGTCACTGCCATTGGCAGATCATATCCGCGTTTACTCTAAATAAATTCCTATAAATAGATTTGCGTGATTGTTTTATATTTCGTCAGCTGATGGAACGACGCAATAAACAATGCCTGATTTCTTCCTTCCTTTAATTTTTTCTTCATTTAATTTTATTGTTTATTCTCTCTAGTTTTCAAAGGTTTACAATGTTTATTTTTTGAGGCAATTGGAAAAAATAGTTTCCTAAATAAACTAACATAGGTTTGTTGTAAAAGTTGAATGGGTAGATTTTTGCTCAAAATTCCAAAGATTTAAACAATTTAACTGTTGAAATTGTCCCACATTTAGTTTTAAAAATATGTAAGTTAAAAGCATATATAAAATGTTTATGAAAAATATCATGCCAGAACTTGGAAAATTAAAAAAAAAAATTACAAAAACTAAGTATTTTTTATTTATTTCGCACTTACACAAAACTTCTATTATTTATTACTAATTTATTTTCATTCCTCGTTGAGTGATTATGGGAAACACTTCTTTAAAATTACAGAATGTTATATTCAAAAACAGAATGTTATATTCAAAATGCACTGAATCGCATTTACGCTACAAAGTCTTTTTTAGAAATGAACTTTGATATCTTTTTCCGTGCTGGCAGTTTTGATCTACGCCCAATCCAAAGTTGCGGGTGTGACATTTACACAACTTAAATTAGTCACCAGCAAAAATATTTTTGAGCATTGGTTTCAATTTGTATGAATTTCAATGTAGAACACTTACACAAACATTTATCCAAATCTGAAAATTGTCCGATGTATCATTTATTTATAAAAAAAAAAAAAATTATTTCCACCTGTTGCGGGCGTGACATAAAATGGACATGCATTTTCATCTTTCAGTGCAAAAATGCAAAACTCTGTGAATTATGACAACTGAGTGAATTGATTTTTTTAAATATTAGACAGTAATACTTAAATGATTATTCTATGAAAAAATGAAATTGCTTACTCAATTCTTGCTTTTGTAGAAAATATTCAAAATTTCCGTTGCGGGTGTGACTTGTATGGCCAATAAAATAATGACATACACAAATATATTCAAAGCAGATTTTTTTTAATTAAAGAATTAATCAATATTACAATTATAATATCAGAGAGCAAAATATCAAACAAATTTCATTTCCAATCTTGAATTTATAATTTCTGGTGGTGGTAGCTTTTTTTTACAAAAATGCTCTTTTTTTTTTTTTCCTAGGATACATCTGACTGACTGGGCCAAATATACACGTTTTCTTAATTTTTTTTTTCAAACATTCTAATTCTATATCGTCACAATCCATTTGTCTTATTTGTCCGTCAAAGTTTTCACTTTTTTTAATGTCGAGAATAAAACAACTTCTACAAAATCTCCAACTGCACATTCATCGTTGGATATTATATCCTTGTCAAAGTATGAATACATCTGACTGACTGAGCCAAATATACACATTTTCTTAATTTTTTTTTTTCAGATACTCTTATTTTATATCATCCGCATTTATTTGTCTCATTTGTCCATCAAAGTTTTCACGTTTATTTATTTATTTATTTTTTAATGTGGAGAACAAAACAAATTCTACAAAATCTCCAACTGCACTCTTATCGTTGGATATTATATTTTTGACAAAATATGGTACCAAACAAATTTTCTTGTGACTTTTTGAAGTAATTTCTACATTAATTGTTCCTGTGTCAATAGAAACAACATGTGTCCATTGAATGTTGAGCTCCAATTGTGCTTGGTGCCAGCATGCATGAAGCATTTTCACAATATCTTCTGAAATTTCACACTCAGCAAAGTTCTTTTATATTTTTTAGGACTTTTTCTACACACATGGCAAAATCTGAAGCTGAATTTATAGTTGCAAAGCATTGCTAATGTTAACAATTTATTGGCAACTGCACCAACCCCGTCGAAAACTCCTTTATTATGAGATGAAGTGCAAAAGGATTGCCATTCTTTAACATGATTTTTTTAAATATTCTCTTCTTTACTCTCCTTGCTTTGTCTCTTTCCTTCTCTTGGTAGATATTCTTCATATTTAAAAGGGTTTTCTTTAATCTTTTTCCGATGATATCGTGATTTTTCTGTACTCTTCATTCTCTGCAAAAGAGAATAAATTAATGTGTAAACTGAATAAATATAGCACTTAAAATCCAGAAATATATGCTTAACAAATTGTTAATATTTATCCCTTGAAATTTCTAATCTAACATAAAGTTAATTATGTTAAATTTTGGTTAATTTCAAACTGACTATATACATTTTATGCTAACTTAATACAGTACAGAACCATTTATCCGGAATGTTTGGGATCAGATGTATTCCGGATAACTGGTTTTTCCGGTTAACTGGTTGGGCATTAAAGCAACATCCATTTGATAAGTTTTGTGAAACATATGTAGTTGTGGTATTACTTCAACTACAATTTTAAATTGGTTATTAGATTACTTGAACCAAGAATCTGATGCAAGTAAGATCAATTGTTAGAGTTTGAAAGAAGATAATTTATGGGAACTCATTGGGAACAAAAATTCTTCTGTTTTCTTGGCATAAAAATGAAAACATTTATAATATTATTTATTAATCTGAAATATGATTATATGTTTCTATTTCAAATACTAGGTACTATTATCAAACTATACAATTCTTTCAAGCAATGTTTATGTCAAACTGATTATGTATGAGACTTTTTTCTAAAAAGATTCTAACATCATTCTGTTAGAATTATCATTCCGGATAACTGGTTTTCTGGTTAACTGGTTTCTGGATAAATGGTTCCATACTGTAAATATTTTAACAGTTTCTATTATTCTTACTTCTAATTTTTATTTAATTTGAATTAAAAGAGAAAAAAAATCTTCCCCTAATATTGCTTTACTTATTTTAAAAAACTAAATATATATATATATTAAATAAATACTATCAAATAACAAATATATATATTACAGGCCAAACCCGATTTTAGGCCAAACTAGATTGGCCTAGGCCAATCCTAACGCTCCTATCCTAACGCTCATCGGATAAACTAGTTTTTCCTAGGCCAAACCGGTCTATCCTAACGCCCATCGGATAAACTAGTTTTTCCTAGGCCAAACCGGTTTATCCTAACGCCCATCGGATAAACTGGTTTTTCCTAGGCCAAACTAGTCTATCCTAAGGCCCATAGAACAAACTATTTCTTCCTAGGCCAAACTAGTTTGGCCTAACTCTTATAGGATAAACTAGTTTAGCCTGCTGTTTATTAGTCTAAACTAGTTTATCCTAGGCCGATCTAATTTATCCTAGGCCAATTCAATTTGGCGTGATTTTATTTGATTCAATGACCGCCTCAGCGCCAAAATTCTAGTTTGTCCTAGGCTGATCTAGTTTATCCTAGGCTGTGTAATTTTACGTGTTTTTAGCTCATGGAAGTCAAAGCCAAAGAAAAAATGGGCTCACAGGTTCTGTATGTATGTATGTACGCATGTATGCACGTATGTACGTACGTATGTACGTAACGCGATAACTCTTGATAGAAATAATGTAATTTGACATGTTTTTATCTCGTCAGCTACCCAAGACTGAGAAGTAATGTGCCCGTGGGTTCCGTATCTATGTATGTACGTAAGTACGTAACGCAATAATTTTTGATAGAAATACTCAATTTGCATCAAACTTTCAATATAGGTTTATTCTTATGAGGAGCTTTTCTGATTAATTTTGGGAGGTCATTGGAGAAGAATAAGGGGAGAGGGGACGAGAGGCTGATTCGCCCCTTCCCTTAATTCAAATAAATGGATTTCTATGGATTATTAGCATATTTTATTCAAATTTTAGGTATAGGAGAACTCTGTTGAAGCGCCTTCGTTAGTTGTGGGTGTCAATTGTTTAAGTATAAAGGGAGGGGAGAATAGGGGTAACGCCTCATATTTATGTAAATGCTTTTTTCACGCAGAATTTACTGATTTACTTCAAATTTTAGAAATAGATTCATTCTGGTAAGGCGTTTCCCTAATCGGTTTGGGGGATTAATTGAATAATAACAAAGGGAAGAACGGGGGAATCCCGCCTAATTTTGTTAAATGGGTTTTTCCCTGCAAATCGTATATTTGTTCATTCTGATAAAGCGTTTCACTGATTAATGTTGGTGGTTCTTTGGTTTTTGGTCTGAACCAGCAATTTATTTCCTTCCTTAAAATATATAAATTTGTTATAATACAGAATTATCCAATTTGCTTAAAATTTTGGACATGAATTCATTTGATCAGGTGCTTCTTTAATTAATTTGGGTCTTTTCTTATGGTTATGTATAATGGGTTAGTGGACGATTTATCGCCTTCCTTAAATTAGATAAATGGGTTTTTATGCAGTATTATCCGATTTGCCGTAAATGTTGAATATAGCTTATAGTTTTTTCTTTAAAAGGCGAATCCCTGAATTGTTTTGAGGGTTTAATGATTAAGTATAAAGGGAGGAATGTGGGATTACCCTCTCTAAATCAGATGAATGGTTTTCTGAGCAGAATTATCTGATTTGTTTCAAATTTTAGATAATTGTTTATTTTTATAAAGCGTATCTGTGATTAGTTTTGGGGGTTCAATGGTTAAATATATGTGGGGGAAATGGGAAAAAGTAATCCAACTTACTTTATTTTTCGAAGGTGTTATTCTATAAAAAAAATAAGACTGAAATACACAATGACTGTAAAGAGCCTGTGAATGCAAAGCCATCAGTTTTATTGGGTAATATTCTTTTTAATATTGATCCCGACTAATGCTGAATTGCTAACCTTGTGCAAAGTGTTTTGCTTGTGTAAGTATTTTATTCGATGCGTTGTAGAATACTGTTAGAGGTTTGCACGGGCCAGAATTTCGAGTTCCGGTCCCCGCCTTTCCCGAAGGAAAGTTATTTTGCCGTGACCCTGTGTAAAAATTAAAAGTTCAGCCCGAGCCCTGCCTCTACAAAAGTATGTGGGAATAGACTCAGTCCCACTCAATCTGGCCCGACTCAATTTCTGCCAAAAATTCAGATTTTACTTAACATACAATTAGGATTCCTTTAAAAAATATTGCATACATACATATTGGATAAATTTACAATGTATTCTTAAATTACGAAGTGTTCACAGAATGAAAAATTCACAATATTTTATTGATTATTCAATTTCATAGAACTTTCAATATTGAAATGGGGATTCATTAAATAATTAATGTAGTTTAGAACAAAAGAAAAAAAATTAGAGTTATAAACATCATAACTAAACTGTTCAGTAAAAAGTAAATTTGTGAATATGTTTCTCTGTCATTCCTTAATGATTTTCTGAAATCCAAAAGAGCTACATCCTAACACATTTAAGAATTAATTCATTTTCGGAAAGGCATAAGAATAACAGGCATTCTCACTCAGAAAATATGTAATCGAATGGCGTTAACCATTTTTTCCATAAAAGCAATGTACCTTTGAGAAAATACTATTAAAGCTACGTTTTGACTCGAATTTTCGGTTACGACTTCACGGAAAAGAAAAACTTGACGCCGTGACAAGAATAGCTTATATGTCGACGAGAAAATAATTTCTAAAAAATGGAAAACGCTTTCGATTCCAAAATATGTTCACCTCCAATCTGGCTAGAATTTGCAATAATAATAATTGTTGATGTCCGAGGTTCACGAAGCAGTTCTTTGGTGTTGTCAAGTGTAAATAAATTCACACTAATATATCTTTTTTGCGTTATATTAACAACTTAAAGAAACATTTAGTAAATTGAAAACAAGATACAGGAATGCAGTTTCCTGCTGCGGTTACTGGATTAACATATTATCCAAGTATGCGAAATCATAGCGAAGAGAAATATAAGCACCGTGTGTGCTTTACAAAGACATAAGAGAAACTGAACTAAGTTCGTTCACAGTAAAATATTGTCCTTGAAGTAATCAACAAAAATGATTTCACAATCATGTGCAATCAACTACTTATGAATTGCTTTAAATAAACAATGATATTATATTAATATCATTAATGTCACTTTCGAGTTATAAAGTAATTTACCCTTTATAATTATTATGGTTTTAAAGTAAACAGTTGAGTTAATTAATGTCACTTCTGAAATATGAAGTAATTTAACGTTTGTAAATATTACTGTTTTAGAATAAACACTCTAAGCATTCGAACACACTCCCACCCTATCAGGCCTTAGTCCTGATATATAGGGAGGAGAGCTAATTTATGTACTGGTCGTCTCAAATAAGATCCTTTACACTGTATGGTCACAACACGGACATGTCCGTCCTTTCCTGGGTGCACCTCTTTTACTCGGCCCAATGGCCAAGAGTCTGGTGGCTGGGCATCATCAAGGAGTAGCACAACTTGTCCAGGTTGAAGATTACGTTGCTCGACTCTCCACTTTCCTCTTTTTTGGAGCGAGCTCAAATATTCCTTCTTAAATCGATGGGAGAATCCTCTTTTTAAATTTTGCAGCAGCTCCCAGCGATTTCTAGGGTTGCTCGTAATAGATGAGGTCTCTTCAGGTAGCGAGAAAATTACATCACCTGTAAGAAAATGTGAGGGTGTGAGAACATTTATGCAGTCACTATCATTGTCATTTAAATGTATAAGAGGTCGCGAATTCAGTAAGCCTTCGACTTGGCTAAGTAGGGTGGCGAGCTCTTCGAAAGTTAGAAGTGTCGCTCCTATTACTCTTTTGAGATGGTATTTCGCGGATTTTATTGCAGCCTCCCAAATTCCGCCATAGTGAGGGGAAGAAGGAGGGATAAAATGCCATTCAATGGATTTTTCAGTTAAATATTGAGACATGATTTCATTTTTAGGAAATGACAACCATGCCCTCTGTATTTGGTCGATTTTTCTTGATGCCCCGAGAAAGTTCTTCCCGTTGTCACTATAAAGGTGACGTGGGGTACCTCTTCTTGCACTAAAACGTCGAAGAGCTGCTATAAATGCTTCAGTTGTTAGATCACTTACAGCTTCTATATGGACCGCTTTCGTAGCAAGACAAATAAATAAGGCAATGTAACCCTTAGTTGTTTTTGCACCCCTACCCTTGCTAAATTTAATGGATATGGGGCCTGCGTAATCAATTCCGCTGGCAAAAAAGGGGCGTTCAAGATTTACTCGAGGTTTAGGTAAATTCCCCATTAATGGAGGAGTTGTAATAGTTTTCTTATATCTGAAACATTTTAAACATCTATTAATGCATTTGTTGATGAGCTTTTTTCCACCAACTATCCAAAAAGATTGTTTTATAATGTGCGATAGTAGAGAAGGTCCAGCATGTAAAGTGGCAATATGCTGTTGTATTATCAATAGTTCACTCATTTTATGTTGTGATGGAAGTATTACCGGATGCTTGTGATTAAATGCTAACTGTGAATTTTGCAGGCGTCCTCCCACCCGTAAGATACCCTTAGTATCAATAAACGGATATAGGGAGTGTAATTTGCTTTTCTTAGCTAGAGGTTTTTGTTCCTTGATACATTTTAACTCTTCTTTAAAGTAAGAATTTTGAATCCAAAGAACGATCATTTCTTCAGCAGATTTTGTTTCGTTAGATGTAAGTACTGTTGAAGGGATTTGATATTCATTAGCATTTTTGCATTTTTTAATGAATCTTAGGCAATATGCCAGAATGCGGATAATTTTTGAAAGTGAAGAGTGCTCTTGAAACAAATTATCTAGTACATCATTTGAAGGCTGCATGTGAAATGAAAAAATGGGATCCGATCTTTGCTCAGATTTGATTTGTTCATCGAATTCATCAACATTTAACTCGTCTTTCGGCCAATTAGATGGGTCTAGAAGTAGCCAGCTTGGCCCTTTCCACCATAGCTCGCATTCCGGCAAACCCTTTGGGTCAATACCGCGAGAAGCGATATCTGCGGGATTTTCTTTTGAGGGAACGTGTCCCCAGTGCTTCGTAGGTAAAACTTCTGTTATTTGAGAGGTTCTGTTCGCCACAAATGTTTTCCACTTGCGGGGGTGTGCGGATAACCATGAAAGGACTACTTTAGAATCAGTCCATGCAAAAATATCGAACTTGTAATTCTTTAGTGTGTCCATAACTGTGCGGAATAATTTAGATAATAAGTGAGCACCACAAAGTTCTAATTTAGGGACAGAAATTTGCTTGATTGGTGCAACTTTTGTTTTAGAAACCAAAAGAAAAGCATTGGTTTTTCCATTGCAAGTTTGTCGGCAATAAATTGCGGCAGCATAAGCTAGTGTTGACGCATCGGAGAATCCGTGTAATTCGAAGGCATTCTCGGATGAAAGCGTAACACATCTTGGTATCGAAAATTGATTGATTTCATTGAACGAATCTTGAAATTTGAATAATTCCTCGGTTAGATGTTCTGGAATAATAGTGTCCCAGTCCCCTTTTGTCAACCACAGTTTTTGATAAAATATTTTTAAAGTTACAGTGCATGGGGAAATTAGACCCAGTGGGTCAAAGATTCTAGCAGATTCTGCTAAAATTTGCCTCTTTGTAAGAGGTGGAGTGAGATTTAGTGAAACCTTGAAAATAAAAGTATCTGAAGAAGAGTTCCAGCTTAATCCTAGAACTTTAGAGCTTCCGTTATCACTAGGAATTATTTCAAAATTCGATTCGGTATTGGAATCATCCTCAAACTCTCTAAGAAATTCCTTTGAATTTGAATTCCATTTTCTTAAGTGGAAACCATGCGCGTGCAAAACATCGGTAATTTCTTTACAAGTTTCTATTGCCTCGCTAACAGTGTTTGAGCCTGAAAGTAGATCATCCATATAGAAATCTTTCTCTAATGTTTGAGAAATAACAGCATTTTTTGTATAATCATCAGCAATTTGTTTGAGACATTTAGTGGCTAGATAAGACGCTGGAGCTAGCCCATAAGTAACCGTTTTTAATTTGAAATTTTTTATTTCCTCATTAGAGTTAAACCTCCAAACTATTTTCTGATAATTTTGATCTTCTTCAGAAACTAAAATCTGGCGGTACATTTTTTCTATGTCAGCGCAAAAAACAATTTTCGGAACTCGAAAATTAAGTAAAATTTCAAATATGTCCCGTTGTAATTTAGGACCTACTCCCAAAATTGAATTCAAGGAATTACCTTTTGAAGTATTACATGATGCATCAAACACAACTCTCAACTTGGTAGTAGTACTAGAAGGTTTAATAACCGCATGATGAGGAAGAAAATATTGTTCGTTTTCTGAATCGTTAATGTCATTTTGTGTTATTAATTCCATATGGCCTAACTGTATATATTCGCGCATAAAATCCTTGTATTGCTTTTCGAATTCTGGATTTTCTTTAAATTTCCTTTCCATTGCCAACAAGCGAGAAATTGCGGCAGGTCTAGAATTACCTAATTCTGTCTTAGATTTTACAAAAGGTAATTTTACTACAAAACGACCCTCGGAATTGATTGAGTAAGTTTTCTGAAAATGTGATTCAACAAATTGTTCTTCTGGAGACAGAATTTGAGCATTATTATTGAATACCTCTTCCATTTCCCAAAACCGTTTTAATTCATTATCAATATTAAGTTCATAAATATGTAAATTATGCATTGAATTAAGAGTTGTGTTAAGATGCGGCATTTTTCCAGATACGAGAAAGCCAAAGATCGAATTTTGCGCAATTAAACTGCTCTGAGCACATGTTATTTGACCAGGAAGCAAAATAGAAAAAAAGTAATCTGATCCTAAAATAACATCAATTTTATTTGGAGTCCCAAAATGTGGATCTGCCAAGTTTACATTTTTTAAGTGTGAATAATGCTCTTCACTTATTTTCTCAGAAGGTAATGGAGCTGTTAATTCGTCTAAAATAAAAGCTTTCACTGACAACTTGCTGTCAGCATTATGAATTGATATAAGATCAATCATTACGTAACCCTTTGTTACTGCGATTTTTGAATTAGAAAGACCTTTCACGGGAAATCTGGCATTTTTCCTTTTGAATCCTAACACTTTCATGCATGATTCTGAAACGAACGTAGATTCTGAGCCACTGTCACACATAATTCTTAACGTGTGCTTTTGACCCATGCAATCATAAATATATACTGTAGCAGTGGGCAAAAGTGCGAAAGATGTTTGAACAGAATTTATTGAAGGAGAAACTTCTTTTTTATTATCATCAGGAATCGAAAGGTCCTCTGAATCAGATTTGCTTTTCCGACTCTGTTTTTCATTCGAACGTGAAGTTGACATCGCATAATTTTGTAGCTTATTCTCGCATAACAGCGTATGGTGTTTGAGCTGACAATGATGACAACTAAATGTAGAATTACATTGATATGTGTAGTGTTTGTCAGACAAACAGTTGCTACATAATTTGTTTTTTCTCACAAATTGTTTTCTATCTCTTACATTTAATTCCTTAAATTTAATACATTTGTACAATAAGTGATTAGCTTTACAAAATAAACATTTGATAACGTTATTGGCGGGAGCTTTGTGAAAATTAAATTGTTTCTCTTTTTTATGTAACCCTGTATAATCATTATTATACAATTCTAAAGATAAACATCTGTCATTAATGAACTGAATAAATTGATCAAAAGAAGGAAAATCATCCTTTGATGAATATTGAGCCCATTCTTCACGTGTTTTATTATCAACCTTTTGAAGAAGAATATGAATTAACCAAATGTCTCTCTCTGATGCTTTAACATCGATTGATTTGAGAGCACGAATTACCTCGTCAGAGATATCTGATATATTGCGTAAGTTAAGTGCATTAGCATGAATAATGGGAGGTATATCCATAAATGTTTTGATAAGAGCTGCGACAATTTGTTTTTTTTTGTCGTATCTTGACAATAATTTTTCCCATGCTTCTGCATAACTGGTTTCAGAAATGGGTATATGTTTTATAATTGAGGATGGCTCCTCACCGAGCAAACCTCTTAAGTATTGAAATTTTTGAATATTTGTTATACTGGCATTATTATGCACTAACGATAAATATAAGTCTTTAAATGACATCCAGTTTTTGAAATTACCATCAAATTGCTCAATATTCAATCTGGGTAATTTAAAATTATTAGTTGTATTAACTATAGGTAATTGTTCATTAACAACTTGAGAATGTGCATTCATACTATTTATAGAAAATTTTTCAAGTTCTGATTGCAGTTTGGCTTTGGTTTCATAATATTTTGTTTCAAATTCCTCCATTTCCGAGGATTCTTCTGGTAATTGTGCATCATATTTATCAAAATCGAAATAAGCTGTTTCTAATTTTTCTAATTTATTCAATAAATCATTCTTTTGAAAAACTTGATCAGCGTCAATGAAGTTCGTGATACGTGTTAATGCAGATTTAGCTCTGCCACGTAAATTTATGGCTGTCTTTTCTAAATCTTCTTGACTCATTATTAAAATAATGAGGGAACCAAGTTAAAAAACAAAGCCAAACTGATAATAAACCAAAATGTACTTATCTGAAACAACTGGGCTGAAGGGTGCTCCTTTACGGCGACTTTGAAACGAAGTAATCCATAAAAAGCGATGTGTGCAGGTTATCTCGCCGGTGCCTCCATAATGTTGATGTCCGAGGTTCACGAAGCAGTTCTTTGGTGTTGTCAAGTGTAAATAAATTCACACTAATATATCTTTTTTGCGTTATATTAACAACTTAAAGAAACATTTAGTAAATTGAAAAGAAGATACAGGAATGCAGTTTCCTGCTGCGGTTACTGGATTAACATATTATCCAAGTATGCGAAATCATAGCGAAGAGAAATATAAGCACCGTGTGTGCTTTACAAAGACATAAGAGAAACTGAACTAAGTTCGTTCACAGTAAAATATTGTCCTTGAAGTAATCAACAAAAATGATTTCACAATCATGTGCAATCAACTACTTATGAATTGCTTTAAATAAACAATGATATTATATTAATATCATTAATGTCACTTTTGAGTTATAAAGTAATTTACCCTTTATAATTATTATGGTTTTAAAGTAAACAGTTGAGTTAATTAATGTCACTTCTGAAATATGAAGTAATTTAACGTTTGTAAATATTACTGTTTTAGAATAAACACTCTAAGCATTCGAACAATAATAATAATAATAAATGCAAGCCTGATCTCAGTTGGCACGAGTCTGCAGGAAAAAAAAAACCCTTGTAAAATGCATTATGTCTTTAATGTGCACAAGTGAAATTCCTGTATTGATGTTATAAGCAATTACTCTTGACACACATTTATACTTATTCTAGTGAAACACATGTTTTTTACCGGCCTGACCCGATTTCCAGCCAAATTAGATTAGCCTAGGCCAAACTATTTTATCCTAACGCCAATTATAAAAACTAGATTTCCTACGCCAAACTTGTTTATCTATATGCCCGTAGGAAAAACTAGTTTTTACTAGGTAAGAGGGAAATCCGTCATTTTCCCTTTATACTTTACCATTAAACCCTCAAAACTATTCAGGGAATTGCCTTATCAGAAAGAACCTATAAGCAAAATTTGAAGCAAATCCGTAATTTCTGCGTTAAAAACCATTTATCTAAATTATGGGGGGGGGGGTACTTACATTGCCCGTTCTTTAACACTTAAACAATAAACATCCACAACTAATCCCGGAGGCGCCTTGTCAGAATAATTCTATATCTAACATTTTAAATGAAAACTGATAATTCTGCATGATAAATGCATTTCTCTAAATTAACGGTGGGGGATTAGACTTCCGTTCGCTCCCTTTATTCTTATTCAGTGATTTTCCAAAACTAATCAGAAAAGTATCTTATCAGAAGGTACCTACATCCAAAATTTGAAGCTAATCGGATATTTATTTTAAGAGTTATAGCGTTACGTACATTCGTACGTACATACGTACATACATGCGTACGTACATGCGTACATACATGCGTACGTACATACATACAGAACCTGTGAGCCCTTTATTTCGCTGGCTTTGACGCCCGTGAGCTAAAAACACGGATAATTACATTGGCCTAGGACAAACTAGATCAGCCTAGGAGAAACTAGAATGTTGGCGCTGAGGCAGTCATTGAATTCAATAAAATCACGCCAAATTGAATTGGCCTAGGATAAACTAGATCGGCCTAGGATAAACTAGTTCAGACCAATAAACAGCAGGCTGAACTAGTTTATCCTGTAAGAGTTAGGCCAAACTAGTTTGGCCTAGGAAAAACTAGTTTGTCCTATGGGCCTTAGGATAGACTAGTTTGGCCTAGGAAAAACTAGTCTATCCGATGAGCGTTAGGATAAACCGGTTTGGCCTAGGAAAAACTAGTTTATCCGATGGGCGTTAGGATAGACCGGTTTGGCCTAGGAAAAACTAGTTTATCCGATGGGCGTTAGGATAGACTAGTTTGGCCTAAAATCGGGTTTGGCCTGTAACATATATAAAACAAAATAAAATTAACAAATTTAAAGATAATTGCTAAAATATTGTTTCCTAATTTTCTTTTTTTAATTTCTATAAAAATTTTACCTTTTTAAATTAATTTCTTAATCATATATCACTAATAAAATGATTTTCTTATAATAAAGCAACAGTTTTATCAATCCAAACTGAATAAATCAACTGCACACAGTGTCACATGCTCAGATGATGCAAATTTTTATTTATTAACTGGAATTCACTCTATTAAATCAAAGGATATAGTTAAAGCTGCCAAGTACATGTTTTCAGCATATTATTCTTATATAAATTTACATATAATTTGTTCAAATATACATTTGTATTCAATTTTAAAAGGCGTTGCAGGTGTGATTTTAATTAAATGTCACACCCGCAACGCTAAAATAATTATAATTAAAATATTAATTAACTTTTTTTGGTGTCTATAATTCAAAGTATCTTAATAAACTATTTTTGAATATAAAGTTTCATAACTTTAAATCAAAAATATTTTTCTGTAGAGATATAAATGTAACTTTTTGTTGCGGGTGTGACACAATAATTAAGAGTAAATAAATATGCTTACCTTTTGTAATGAAGATTAGTGAACAGTTCTCTGCAGAAAAAAACTCTCAATAATAGCTTTCAGATCATATATATCCAAGTTTGAAGATTTTTAGAATGTTTGTTCAGATGTACGAGACCATGAAATGTAAAGATTTTTGCCGCAGTTTACATTGAAAAGTCATAGCGTTACTTTATTAATTAAAATAAGTATGTTAATGACAAAAATTTAATTCTTTTTTGATAAAATATGAAATAGTACACACTTAACTGTTAATATGCAAAATTTCAATCATATTTAAAGAAATTTAAATTTTCATCCTTATGTCCATTTTTTTGTGGATTGGGCGTCTAATGGAGGTATGTCTTCCTTTACTCCGGCATACCTTTGATGCAGCTTCTATCACAATTTTAACGACTCTTTCCACAGCCTGGGAGTGACTTGGAAAGCAGTCTATTAATCCATCCAACATGGATCCTGAAATTACGTTTTCTCTACTTTTTTCTAGTAAAAAGGTTTTTGTTATAAGAGGTTCGCTGATTTCGGCGGCGACCCACTCGATACACTCATAGTGCTCCGTTGCTTTAAAGTTTAGCTTTGGAACTTAAACTTTCGCACTATGTTGGTTTTTATCTTATTTAAATTGCGGCATGCTTTTTTTCTTTCCATGCCATTCTTCTAATATGTTGTCTATCATCGGTTGCCGTTGCTATCAGTAAATTCTCGGCATCCATTTTATCCATTTGTTTGGATTACTGAATGCACTGTCTCCTTTAGGTCATCTGGTAAAAACGTTGAAAGTTTAATTATCTGCTACATATGTCTTGGTCCGTCCTAGCCTTTTCCTTACAGAAACCACACGGGCGCATAAACTCGTTTCACGTACATGAGCAATATATTTTAACGCTTTATGAGGATTTAAACTACTAACGCATGAGTGTAAAATTTTGCAAGCAGTTGTGATCCATCTCGATTTCACAGTTGGTCCAGATTATCTGTTTTCCATTTCTCGAAGATATACTCCGGTTGAAACTGCTGCATAAATATTAAATAAGTACTTTTGATCGGTACTTAGATCTTCAGTATTTTCCATTTCTGATATTCATGAAACAGCAATAGGCACGAACAAAGTGACATGTAGATTTTCACACTTCATTAGTCTAGCACCAATTGGTTTGACAAAAGTCTTAGGTCCCGTGGTTTCACCATCAAGTTTAGAGAGTAAATGTCGAAGTGGGATATTGTTCGTATGAAGGATAATATCAAATGCTGCAGTTCTCTCTCTCTCTTTTTTTTTTTTATTTTCAAGACAGGGAATGACACCATTGCGTTTTCCTGTATTAACAGTGGTGCCATCACACCCAAGTGCTAACTTGTGGTACCTTGGAAGATTATGTAATGATTTTGCTATTTCTTTTCCGTGACCGGAACGAGGTATCAAGTGACCCAAGTATTCCTAACCAGGTTCAAACAACACAGTGATGTGTTCTTCACCTTTCTACGACGGTGCCGCTTGTTCTTTTTTCCCTCTGAATATACTTTTATCCTTTCTACCATCAAAAAATATGCTTTTAATTTTCCTTCTTTCAAAAACTTCTTCTGCCTGTATCTTCTTTCCAAGTTTTTATTTCTCTCTTCTGACTTTGTTTTTATCCATGACGAGATTCGTATCCTCTGCTGTCACAACATCTACATGGTCAAGCAACCAGTAGTAGTGGTGCATGATTATCCGCATAAGTTGGCAATTGCAATACTTTCAATATGCATGGGGCCTCCAAAAGGCTATTTTTCACGCTATCACGTGTCTTTACATTACCATAGTCCTTCATACTAGCCATTTCTAAGCTCGTCGTAATAAAACGCACAAAACACTATAATGGAACATTAAACGATCCAAAAAGCACTGTATCGCACTAGAAAAAAGGTTTCACGTTCACACTAAACAAATGTCGCAGGTAACTGAGCATGCAGAAATAATAAGGATCCTTTATCGCATTTTGGCTCTCATCTATTTCGTCCTTCACTCCCTCAAAATTGCGACGAGTCATTGCGCTGGCTTAGAGTCCTGCTTCACCCCCTTCTCACCTTTCAGATTTGTTTTTGAAGTATACTGCTGTCCGTTACCAAAATATATGACCTTTGACACATAGAAAAAATATAAAGAAGACCAAGGGGCATAGATAAGAGAGAAACTAACGATCGATTAAAAAAATACAACTTTTGCCTGTTCTACGCGAAAAAGCTATAAAAATAAGCTAAGTTATAATACACATAGATATTAAATAATGCATGATCAGGTCTTTGGTACATTAAATATGCCTTTTCAAGTAAATACAACCAAAAAATAATTTAATTTAATTTTTTTCAAAAAAGTTCAAAAATGAGCATTTTTGCAAAACTTCAAGCCGTTTGCGGCAAGGTAAAGAAATGTCCAAAAAATCTCAATTTTTTTGTATGAACTGAGTGCCACCAGTGGCCACTTTTCCGCACCTGCCATCATCGAAAATCGAAAAAAAGTTTTTTTTCGGTCCACCCTAATATCCAGTGCTGCAGCATTTCACTTTCTACGAGAGCCTGATATCTGCCCCCTGTATACAGAGCCGGATTAAGCACTTCTGGGGCCCGAGGCTACTAGGAATTTTCGGGCCTCCCCTTCCGCTATTGGAACTCTTGAGCCTCCTACCACAATACTGAATATCACCCCTTCCTCAAATACAACTTTATTTTGTTTTTTTTTTTAATCTTAAAATATAAATCTTAGATATTGAATATTTATAATGTTAATCTTTTATTTTTGTTGTTATTTTTAATGGTGTTTTTAAATTCGCCTTTTTTCCGCGACCTTTTCACAAGATTTGCGCCTTTCCTGTGATCTTTTATTGAAATTCTCGTTTTTCCCGCCACCCTTTGACGAAATTCGCGTTTTTTCAAGCGTTCCTCTGTAGAAATTTACACTTTTTCGCGTCTCTTTGACAAAATTCGCTCTTTTCCGCGATATTTTGCCTAAATTTGTTTTTTCCATGATCTTTTCAAGAAATTCGCACTTTTTCTGCCATTCTGTGACGAAATTCATGGTTTTTTGCGGATTTCTGTCAAAATTCGCGTTTTATCGGCAATTTTTTGACGAGATTCGCACTTTTTCGCGATTCTTTGTCAAAATTTGCGTTTTTTCGGCGGCGACACTTTAACACAATTGGCTCTTATGACTAAATATGCTCTTTTCACGCAAACTTTTTACGAAATTCGCGCTTTTTCTGCCACCTTTTGACAAAATTCGCGCTTTCTTTTCGCGGTTCTTTCTCAAAATTCTCGTTTTTTCGGCGATCCTTTGATGAAATTCGTGCTTTTTTAGCGGTAATTTGTCAAAATTCGCTCTTTTTCCACGATCTTTTGATTAAATTTGCGCTTTTTCCCGCGAACTTTTCAAGAAATTCTCACTTTTTCTGGCACACTTTCACAAAATTCCCGTTTTTTTTTTTCGCGATTCTTTCTCAAAATTTGCGTTTTTTTGTGAACCTTTGACGAAATTCGTGATTTTTCGAGGTTCTTTGTCAAAATTCATGTTTTTTCACGATCCTTTGACAAAATTCGTTTGTTTTCGCGATCTTTTGACTAAATTTGCGTTTATCTTGCGAACTTATCTAGCAATTCGCGTTTTTCCGCGATCCTCTATCGAAATTCGCGTTTTTTCCCCGATGCTTTGACAAATTTTGCTCTTTTTCCTAGAAGTCTTGACTAAATTTGCGCTTTTAAAGCGATCTTTTAAAGATAATCGCGTTTTTCCTTCCTCCTTTTAATGAAATTCGCGTGTTTTACGATTCTTTGTTAAAATCGCGTTTTTTTTTGCCATCCTTTGACGAAATTTGCATTTTTTCCGCGACCGTTCGACAAAAATCGCGCTGTTTTCGTGACCTTTTTACAAAATTTGCGCTTTTTCCGCGATCTTTTGACGAAATTCATGCTTTTTCCGCGGCCTTTTGACGAAATTCATGCTTTTTCCACGGCCTTTTGAAAAAAATTATGCTTTTCCGCGATCTTGATTAAATTCGGTCTTTTTTGATGAAATTCGCGCTTTTTTACACGACCCTTTTCATTTTGTTTTCATAGCCACTTTTGTTAAACATGGAAATTTTCGGAGATACAAGCAGCAATGACGTCATATGGCAATTCAAGTTAAGTTGCAAAAAAAAAACTGCGATTTCGCGCAGCTCTTACACCCCTGTAATTGTTTTAAACGAAACTTTGTTACAACTTAAGCGTCTGCTGAGGGCCCCTGACTGTTTGGGGCCCCGGTCTGCAGCCCCCTTAGCCCTCCACTTAATCCGGCTATGCCTGTATCCCCCATACCAGAAAGGGACAGATATCCAATACAGAGCATTTTGTCTTCGTCGAGAGCTGGATATCTGCCCCCTGTGTATCTTCCCTCGTACGTCGTTTGGGATGCCTGCGTTCTGCGCGGGTTAATTGGTAGGGTCCTCGGACAATGGAAGCCCCATTCTAAATTTTCTCTCGGCTCGGAACTGATTTGGGGTTAATCCTTCTGTGAGTGATTGATTTAGGCTTTTTATCGCTCGATTGGCTAAATGAATTTATTATTTATAAAGAAAATAAGGGCCGTATTTCTACGCATTTTTTCAGTGAAGAAAATAAGCACCGTATTACGCGATTTTCATTGATGTTTCAGTTAAACACCAAAGGAGAAATCGTGTAAAAAATAAGTGACTATTGTTAAAATTGTACTTTTTTTCTCCTAATGAATATTTTATCTTTAATAACGGAGAAATTTACTGAGCCAGAATAAATCTATAAAAAATATTTAAGACAATTTTTAATTAAAAATTTTTTTGTTTAAATCTTGGAATTGCATGATATACAAATATATGCAGCAAGTAAAATATTTATTGATTATCATGTTATTAAAATTAAATATTAGTTTTTTATTTTGAAAATTTAACTCTCCTGAAATTTACAATACATATGTTTATTTGCAATTTATAAGAGTGTAAAAATGAGACAAATAATTTTAAAAACTTTTTAAAAATTATTTACGCTTTTGAGAAAAATATGTCAACATCTGATTTACATAACGCATATTTATTTCGCTATACTGCAAGGGGCTCGCTATAATGGATTTTACCAGTTTAAATAACATGTGAGGCAAGATTAAAGAGAGATAGTTTGTATTATGCTTGTTACCGTTTTGATGCCTAATTACATTATTAAAAAAAAAAAAAATCAAAGTGCTCCGATAAAAAACACTTAAAATGTGGAAAAGAAATAAGAGTTTATCTTATAATGACATATTCTTTATTAGTGTAAGAATTTAATAAGAAATGAACAGAAATCCTGATTTCCTAAATAAAAATTGGGCACACCCTTTAATAAAGTTAGATTCTGCTTTACAAATAATATTAAACTTTGATTGAATCTTGCTTTAAAATAAAGATGAAAATTTAGTTAATTTCAATCAGATATTAAAGAAGTAATATTAAATAAGTAAACTATCTTTCCACTAAATTTATCCAGTTTTGTGCAAAAAATAAATACTTCTGAAAAACATTTTTTCAAAGAAAGAGGAGAATAGTCTTTTTTTTTTTTTTTTTTTTTTTTTTTTTGTGTGTGTGTGTGTGTGTGTGTGTGTGTTAATGGCCTAGATTACTGTCATGGGCTCATGTAGAGATCTGCTCGACCCGAGGCCCGTTCCCGGCCCGATACGACTACATGAGGTAAACCTTTTAAACTGGTCAGGACAACCCGATTGACAAAACAAATGGGACGGGCCTTCAAAAAAATTAAGCGGGCCGTTTGGAACTGTTATAAAAATTTAGACAAAGCCGATGAAATACAAACTATTTTAAATGGATATGGCTTTCTGGAAAATAAATTTAAATATTTTGCACAACTCGATGCGTGTTTGACATACATCAATTAAAAAATATAAGAAGTACAGCCGTTATAAAAATGTAAACAAAGCTGATGAAATACGAACCATTTTAAATGGATATGACTTGTTGGAAAATAAATATAAATATACCGCACAATCCGATGCGTGTTTGACATACATCAATTAAAAAATATAAAAAGTACAAACATTATAAAAATGTAAACAAAGCCGATGAAATACGAACATTTTAAGGCTACAGTGGACTCTCAAAACCAATTTTTTTAATTTTCAATGATTTTTTTTTTTTTTAAATTTCTGGAACTAATCATAATATATATATATATATATATATATATATGTCTCTTATTTCACATTTAAAATATATATATATTCAATAGTTTTTGAGATACAGATTTTTCTTTTTTAAATTAACAAAAAATGGCAATATTTCAAAATGCTCCATACGAAATTCTTTATGCCCAATTTTTCTAATTTTTTGATTAAAATGCTCTCTATATATGTGTTAACAAATGTTACTAAGCATTTTTAGCATATTACTTCTAAAACATTACTTCTAAATGATTTTAACTTAATTCTTTTGTATTTTCCGTTAAAAAATCATTAAAAATTTCATATAACTGAAATTAAAAAAATTTACATGCGTCTAAAAAATAATTTCTAGTAACATTTGTTAACACATACATAAAGAGCATTTTAAACAAAAAATCAGAAAAATTGTCCATAAAGAATTTCGCATGGAACATTTTGAAATCATGAAAACGACGAAAATATTCATTCTGAGAAAAACAGGTTTTAGTAAGTATACAATGGTTATAATTGCTTAATATTTTCTTACTGACACAGTTTCAGCTATTAAGGGACATAATATCATTTCTAGCTTATATGTAAGTGTTTTATGTTTTTATGGTAAATTCACATAAAATATGTGGCTTCGACAGTAATTCATGCAAAGGACGTGAAGTATCTGAATTTTAAAAAAATCTTCTCAAAAGTAACATTTTGTATTGTCTAATGAATTTTTTTCAAATTTTACTAGAAATATTCATGGTATAAATACCTCTTATTGAACAAATTTTTGTTAAATATACTAAATATTTCTAATATTTTAAATATATTGATAGTTTTTAATTTACGCTAAAAAGATGGGGGACAAAAAGCAATTCCTCTAAATACATTATAAACAAACGCTTAAAGAAACAGTTAAAAGTTACAGTTAAGGGTGTTCTTAAATCAAAAAGGGCAACTTTGTGACTCATGCATTAATTTATTTTTGTTCTGAAATGCATGAAAATAGCAGGTGTTGTTATTCAGAAACTGTCTAATTGCACTCATTCTTTTGTTTTTTTAAAAACGCAATAGATCTTTCATAACAAGCCTTCAAAGTTGACACTTTTGAGCGTATTTCCCGACGAAAGCAGAAAAACCGGTCGAAAAGGAGGAGAAAAACGGGTGATTGCGTCATCGAAATAGCTTATAACTCGATAAGTAATTTAATTATCATAAAATGGAAAAATAAGTTCAATTCGAAATCGCTTTCATAGTCGGGCATTAAAATTTTATAACTTTCTGTTAAAAAATGAATTTGTAAATGTGTCAAAACGTTTTTCGCTTGTTGAGCGGATCAGTTAAGAACACCCTTAAAGTATTGTTTTGCGAAATCACAAAATTAATAATTTCAGTGCAAAATAACATTTTGTTTATAAAACTAAAAACTAGGCTAAATTTTACGGATGTGAATCGGCGAAAAAGTAAACAAAGGGGCGTGGCACAATCAGCTGATTGGACAAAAATGCTTCTAACTCTAGTAAAAATAGTAAAAATTGAAAAATTCTTTTTGTTTTCAATAACAGGTAGTTCATAGTATTCCATTTTTCAGTGGTTTAATTTTTTTTTTTTTTAAATAAATAAACTATTTGTTGAGATATAAGCGATTCTTGTCACATGACAACAGGTTTTTCTCTTTTCCGTTACTAAAGTGTCCGGAAACATTAGAAAGAAACATTTTCAAAAGTCTGTTTTTATTATACAGCTTCAAAAGTTTTGATGTTTTTAACCTTTTGTTTTCTTTTATTCTAAACTGCATTAACTACATTAATTATTTTAATGAGCGTTAATTTGAATGCTTAAAAGTCTAAGTATTTAAGTGATTAATAATGTTGCTATTGAGCATGTTCTATTTTTCGAACGCACGGTAATATAAAATATACTGTCATATTTTATATATAAATGCAGTATCGCTCTATATTAAAAAAATAACTAAATGCTGTCATCGCTTATAACATTTTTTTTCTAAACTGTTGATCTTTTTTGTTAACATTAGGAAAATTGTCATGTACAATAATATGAAAATTGATCGTATTATAGAGAAATGATTGAAAAACATGCTGATGTAGACGTTTTTTAAACCGAATAATTATTTTAAGATATATTTAATGCTAAAGTTCAAATTATTAATATTTTATTTTTTTATACAGTTTTTATACATCTAAAATATTTTTAGATCATCTTGTACATTAGAGCTGCATTTATTTCTTTATTTTGACTCATTTTTTGAGGATTTATTTCTTTTTCAAATTTAAATTTCAGCATTTCGAAAGATATTTTTTAGATATTTTAGAAAAGGGTATTATTTTAACTTGTTACTAACTGCATAAACAGCGCAAAAAATAAGATTTCTTTCAAATTAAAAATTTATTTAAACATGGCTATCATAAAAGGAAAAAACTTTCATTTTAAAATTAAATTATTACATATTAAAAGGTGGAAAACACTGAAAATTAAAATATAAAAAACTACATTGAAAAGAGATTTTTTTTTTTAAGTAAAAGAAGGAATTTAGCAATATTTATTAAAAGTCGCAAATAAATGAGAGCTACGTCAAATTTAAAGTTTCAAATTAATTATATTGTCAAACAGTTAAAATTTAAAAAAAATGTATTTATACGCACACGAGAGGTTCATTTCATATTTTGAAAAAATCAATTTAACTATTATTGTTAATTCTAAGACAGCGCAAATAATATTTTCTTTCTAACGATAAACATAATTTTGCGTGAATATTATGAAAAGAAAGAAAAATTTGCTGAAAATTACATCAGATTTAAAACGTAGCATTCAAAATCACTTATTTAAAATAATTTCCTTATAGCATTGTTTAAAAATACAGAGAAGGAAGATTGTGTTAATTAAATACATTTTATATTCGCTGATTTTGAAAATCTTTAACAATCTTACTTAATCAAACAGAAAATAGCAATTAATAGCAGCTGATTCGTCTTTATACTCTCCTCAAAAATAAATAAATAAATAAATAAACACTCGTTTACTTTGTAATCGCATTTTTTTATTATTATTATAATTACATTTTCCACAAACTTTACAAATCCGATCAAATTAACTCATTTTTAGAGTCGGTACAGGGTTGACGAACGTAGCTCGTAGAGGGTATTGAAATATTCTTAATTATATGTCGAGGAAAATCTGAATTTTTTATAGAAATTGAGTCAGGACGGGCCTGGTCTTGAAATTCTGTCCCTAGCTGACCTCTAGTTTCGGTTTTAGTTTTCAAAATAAGGAATCTGATAATTAGGGTAGAAAAGGAGCATCGTCAATTAAGTTAAAGAAAACTTTAAGAGCAGTCTTAATACGACGCTACGCTTCAATTTTCATGCAAGCTGCAAACCTGACAATCAAGATTTAATTTTTCATTGGAACAATAGGTATGAGATACCAGAAATTTTGAGGGGAAAGAGAAATTTTTGAATGTTACTTTAAACTTTCTGTTTAGCGATTTTCATGTATAACGAAATAAAAAGTGTGTTTGGTACTTTAAAAAACAATAAAAATATGCCACATTATTTTTGTGTACAGAATTTTTTTTTAATTTACTCTTATAACAGTGGTTTAAATTTAAAATATCTGTCTAGAGGCACAGCCAGAAATAGGCTCTCTGCCATGTCCTGTATATACTATATGATGCTAATAAAGATTTTTTTGAACCCTCTTCAGTTTATGACCTTATTACAACTCCATCCCATAACTTTCCTCTGTGATTATCCGTGTCATTCGCATAATAAAAAAATAGCCAAAGCAATATTGAGGTATTTCATATATTCATTAGTGGAGTAAACAAAGATATTTCAGCTTTAAAATACATTCTAGAAAATTTAAAAACTGATAAGATGTACAGAAAACCTTTGTGTTTAAAAGTATGATGTGTGAAAATCAAAGCAATGGAAAGCATAAGTATGTTTCAATAAACGAAATTGTTCATTTTATGAGTAAATATGATTCAAAGTATCTCTCAGATGATGGTACTGGCGTTTGTATACTTCGTGCATTGAATTTTCCAAATCAAGTTTTGATACGTATTGGTGCAGTATTTCATAGATTAGACTTTAATTTACTAAAGGGAATAATTATTTTGTATATCTATAAATACTTATTTTTACTTATTTTTTAGATAATTTTTAATCTTTTCTGGAAAATGTTTTTTTTTCTTTTTTAATTGCTTGTTTTATTTTCTCTCAGGGTTGTTCTCAAGTTCCCTCCTCAACAAACGAGAAAGTTTCTGATATATTGTCTAATTTATTTTTAAAAATAAAGTCGCAAAGTTGATATTCATGACTAGAGTCCTGCAACGAGTAAACCTGGACTAAAACGCAATGTAATCGACCGATGCCAATATCTATTATATCCACTTTTTTTTTTTTTTTTTTTTTTTTTTTTTTTTTTTTTTTAAATGTAAAATTAGCTTATTCTCTTGAGGCACATTTATACTTAAATCGGTTTTCAAGTATACTGCTTAATAAGCGCAAAATTTCCGACATTTACTAACTCAGTTTTGAATGTAAAGAAAGAAAATTCTGAAAGCTGGCTATGGAAGCGATATCTGATCGAAACGAGTCTTCCATTTTTTATTAAATAAATCGACTTATACATATTATTGACTTATAAACAATTTTGATCGTGTAGCAACAAATTTTTCTTCTCTCTCTGGGTAGTTTTTTTTTCCCCTTACGTCCAGAAATTCGGTTCAAAATGCCAACTTTGAATGTATTTTCTGAAAAATCATTTATGTTTGCCAAAATAATGGAAAACGTCTGTCAATTAACCCTTTATCTACCGATGGTACTTATAAGTACCGTTAAAATAAGTTATTATAAAATTCTTTTAATACGTAAGTTAATTGTAATACTATTTAGAATGAGTTACATATACATTACTTTATCTTGTTCCAAAAGCATTATTGGTTACGCAAAACAAAAATATTTTTAAATAATGATTTATTTTGTCTTTGCATCTTTTCAGCTTTCTTGGCGCTGAGGGAGTGGATGGGGATTTTTCAATGCGGAAATATTTCGATATTTATATTATAAGAACATCATATTTGTTCATTTTATAATTTTACAAAATACTAAGAAAATAATTAGAAATAAAGATTTGAGTGGTGTTGTAAAAAATTGCACAAAATCCCTGTAAATTCCAATTTAATTAATCCTTCTAAATCCTAAAATCCTTCAAATATTTATTAAATGATTATATAAATCTCTTAATTTAGTTTAAACAATTTGCATAATATGCTTTAGAATGTAAAATTTTCTTGAATTCATAATGCGTAGATAAAGGGTTAAAAATATTTTTGAATAACATCTGCTTGTTTTCATATGTTTCCGAACAAAAATGAATTTAAACTTGTGTTGTAATGATAGTTGCCCTTTTGGACTTGAGAGGAGTCTTATATTTCGCTTATGGTAAAATCGTATCCATTGAAAATTATTCATAGGTTATCAACTTCGTTTAAATTTTTATATCGGATCAGTATTTAAAACTCTGTTCTGCGGTTTTGTTGCGAAAGTTGGCGAAAATTCTCCACCCCCTCGACAAAAAATGTGGTTTTAAGTAACAGGCGAAAACGCATATTTTCCTATATCTGTCGATCTCCTCCGCTATTGACCTTTGGGAGGATACGGTAAATTATAGCGAGCTGGACGCAGGGTCACCCGTCGTTTTGACGTCACAGTAGAAGGGGGTAGATATCAAGGGGGCAGATTTCCAGTGCTGCAGCATTTCACTTTCGCAGAGAACTGGATATCTACCCCTGTATATTTACCCCCGTACGTCATTTTGATATAACAGTAGAGGGGACATACATACAACATACAGTGCTTCTGTTAGATTTACGTTAGTCGAGAGTTGGAAATTCTTGATATATGTCCCTTTCTAGGTATTGTTTTTATTGTTGCTGTTAATTAATATACTAACTTGTAGAAATTTGTTGACGAGACTTAATGTATAATATAAAAAATAGCGCTTATTTTGCATATTCGGTTATCAAGCCCATTACTATGTCAAAACAGGCCGTAGCGCAGGGCCGTAACCAGCAAATCCTGTCAGTGTTGATGAAATTTTTTGTGGGCTAACATCTTTTAGCAATTAATGCAGTAATTAAGCAAACTAAATACTTTACTTCTTCTTCAACTGATAAAATCGATCTGTCTATAAAGGAACCCGACTAAAGCGAAACCTCTTTAAAATGGAACTTTCCTAAATGGAAAATATTTTGTGATCACCGGAAAATGAATAGAAAACAATTAAGAGCGGTGTACCTCTGAACTCTTTATGTCCCAAATTATGAATTCATGAAAATTTCATCTTCTAAAGCATTTTTTGTGAATTTTTCAATCTACATCAGAAGATGAACACAATTATTTAAGAGGCTACTTCAGTCAAGCGAAAAGGCTCGTTCGATGATGCTAATCCTATGGAAGAAATTTTAAAAAATATTTAATTTGAATTTACATATTTTTAAATGTTTTTTTTTTCATTGAATATTAGAGATTTTTTCGATTGTATTTACAGGTAATTTTAGTGAGGACACTTTTATTTTCAAACGGGTTTCGAAAGTGAAAGCATCCTCATGAGAAAAAACCTGTAATCAAAATCGAAAAAGTAAGAAACGGCCTGCATACAGATCATCTATCTAAAGAAAAAAATTAAAAATATTGAAATTCAATCGAGATATCTTTATAAATCTCTTCTATAGGATTAGCATAAGCCAGCAGGTCTTATCTCATGACTGAAGTTACCTCAAGAGTTTTGCCAATTAAAATTAATTAATGAAATTTGTGTTTATAGAAATTTTATGCAAGATTTATAACTTCACTTAAATTTTTTATTTGAAATACTTTTTTGGATTTTTATTGAATTACAAAATATACAAATATAATGGTCTTACAATAGAAATATAGAAATGATACTTAATTGAAAATTTTCACCCACAATTTCCCAACGTCGAAATAGCTGAGAAATGCAAATGAAAAAGAAATCGTCCTTTTAAAAATATTTTTTTTTTATTCAACCAGTTATGCTCTTGAGATAAGATAAAGTAAAGTAGTATTTATAACGCATTCTAAAATGTATTACTACTAATCGAGTATTAAATGCATTTTAAAACAAATTATTTTAATGGTACTTTAAAGTGCCGTCGGGACATAAAGTGTTAAGAAAACTTATCTAAAACTGAACTTTTCTCCATTCCATGCGATTTAGTCTTAGGTGTTATTATAATTAACTAGAAGACAGCCCGTCAAAATGACGTGTTTGCATTTTTAAAAGGATGATAAAAAATTACAACTGTGGTCAATCAGCCACTTTAGGCTTAAACAATTTTTAAAAATACAACGATTAAACATGGAGAAAAAAATCTATAAAAAAAAAAGAAAATTTTAACAGAAATTTGCATTTAAAACTATAACAAAACTGTCTGGTGGATGATGGGGTTTGTAATGAACAAATCGTAAATACATTAATTTTAAAAGAATAAAGTAAGGCAAAAAAAATCAATTATAAAAGATTATATTGTGAAACTACAGCCAAAAAATATCGAGAAATACTGAGAGAAAATAATAAAAATATCTAAAATGTATAAAAAAATTTCCTATTTTGGCCCATTTTTTAGCTAATACTTAAAAGAAAACGCTCTATAAGATCGAAAACAAATGTCAACAATAAAGAGTAAACAATGAACGTGTTCGGGAGATACACGCGCTTCGTGCGCAAGCTCAGGAGTTTTTACCGAGTACTATTCCGCTGTAAGATCCACTCCACGTACCTGACTCCTGAGCGTGCGCGCTCAGCGCGCATAGATCCGGAACGCGCCCGATCATTCCTGAGTCGTGATGTTACAAAGGAGTCATTCTAAAGATTCAATCACGGAATTTGTCATTCTTGAATGGCAACAGTATTGATTTGCTTACGTTGTTTGTTTGGTTTGTTTTTTTTCGTAATTGCTGGTTGTTTTATTTAGAACTTAAACATTATAATTAAATAGTTTTTGTAGGTTTTAAAGAAAGTGAGTAATGAATAAATCTTTCACATGTATATTTTCATAAGATGAACAATTAGAATATTTGTGAACAGCTCGGAATAGTTAAGCCTAACGTGGACGCAGTTGCAATAAGTTTCTTTTTCTCGTGGATGGGCTGTCCCCGGAATCGTCATACACGGAGGGGTTTTATATATATAATGTAAAACATAGATAGCATTCTTCAACTCATTAAAAAGGTAATAATAATAACTTGATTTAATTTTTTAATAAAGGAAATTGGTGGATTGCACATGCACATTATATTCTTCTATTCTCATTGCCGTTTTTACATTATTGAATATATTTTGGAAAATGCAGTTAGTAAAATTATTTCTGATTCCGTTTAAAATTAATATGATGAGTAAAATCTATTAACTGGAGTTAAAACAAGTTTCAAACAGCTGATAACATGACAGAATCAAAGATAAGAAAAATTATGCGTTGTACACTGATTTAAATTGTACTTTTCAAATTATTACATTAAAATATCTGCTATTAATTTAACATAATTTAGTCCATTCAGAAATAATTTAAAGTAAACGCAACTTTGATTATACAGTATTTCGGTGAAGAGCAAATATCAGCTTTCTAAAAGATACGATTCTTTTAAAATGCCGTATTTAAAAAACGCACGCCTTTAGCAAGAATGAAAAGTCACTCCTCCGTAAGAGTGACTACTCATTTCTACCAAGAATGGAAAAACGCACTCCTCTAGAAAAAGTGAATAGTCACTTCTCAGAAAGAGTGATTTTTGACCTGTGTTTAGAGTGAATATTCACTTGCCAGGAGTGAGTATTCACTCTTTCAGAGAGTCAATGATTCCACTTTTGCTCAGAGTGCATAGTCACTTTAAAGAGGTTGGGCATATTTTGAGTCTGCGATAGAGTGAGTATTCACCCCTCCGGAGTGAAATGTATGAATATAACTATGTGCTGCTGAATGTACTCCTGTAAATGAAAGATAGAACCATTGTGAATCGAAATTGAACTGTTATTAACAGGGTAATTTCTTTTTAAAAAATTCACCTGGTAGGACTCAAATGTAGTGTCGAATAAACATAAAATAATGCTGCCCGAACTTGAAATGCCCGAATTTTTTTATGTCTACAGATTGAATAAACATAAAATTAAAACATCTATCTGAAATTTGAAAATCTGTATTATTTTGTGAGTGCCAAGAAAAACACATGTATAATGCCACTGACATTTATAACTCAAATACTAGGGGCGATCAAATGAAAAGGTACGAAACGCCCTAACTACCAAACCGGTTGAAAATTGAATATGCCGCTTTGGAATAAAGTAGTGAGACATCGAGAGATGCGATTGGAGAATCCAGCGTAGTTGTGGGCAAATCACCCAGCCGAAATAATTGAACCAAGGTTTGGATATAACATGCACGAAGTAGTCACCTACACGGACGGCTCCAAATTGGAATCAGGCGCTACAGGTTCGGCCTTTGTAGCATACAAAAATAACCAAAAAATAATGACATGGTCAGTGCCCCTAAGAGAATGCAACAGCGTTTTCCAGGCCGAACTACTGGCAATACAAAAAGCAGCGGAATGGGGCAACACAACAGGTGAGCCATACAGCATACGCTCGGATTGCAGATCAGCCATAGAATCACTAAAAAAGCCATTTAATGTCAATGAAACAGTAGATAAAATACAAAACTTAATTAAAGAATCCAACAATAAGTTTAAAATCAGCTGGGTCAAGGCGCACGTGGGCATCCAAGGAAACGAGGATGCAGACGAGTTAGCCAAAACCGCAGCGGAAAACACAAATAACAAAAACAAATACTATATGAAAAAGCCAATCTCAAAACTGAAACGGACACTCAAAGAGCTAACAATGAAACAATGGCAGTTCGAGTGGGATTACGGGGATACAGGCGGGGAAACACATCAGTATTTTCCAATAGTAGGTGTAAGCAGACTTATAAGTGACTTTTTACTCTCACAACTCTACACAGCACATGGAGCATTTCCAGCGTATCTCCACAGATTTAATAAAGCGGACACTCCGGACTGTGCATGCGGCACGGAGGGTACGCCTAAACATTATCTCCTCCACTGCCCACTCACCCAACAGTACCACCTGGTAAACATAACAGCAAATAATGATAAACTGTGGCACGAACAATTAGGTAAAAACAAACACGTACAAAATAAAGCAAAAACAGTAATCAGGTGGCTCCAACAAAACTGCGACAGTATCACAACATTAAAGCAAACAAACACATAAAACAGAAAGCCCTCTCATTTTGATAACCCAGCACAAACATAATACTGTATGTTATGTGTTATATGTTGTATGTTAAAAAAAAAAAAAAAAAAAAAAAGGCCTAGAATTTTTTTTTCTTTTGCCAAAAAAAAAAAAAAAAAAAATTGTTTGTATATGTTTTATGTCCTTTAGCAGTGTGCGGTAGTCGCACAACATCAGCTGTAACCATGGCCCGCAATAGGAGCCCCGCAACATATGAATTGCATGCACAACGAATATCAACAACGGTTCAGCAAGTTGTGCAATATGACATAGTAAGAAGCTTCAAACGCCCCCGACACTGCTTGTCCGTCCACTGTGTTGTGTTATAAAAAAAAAAAAATTATATATATATATATATATATATATATATATATATATATATATATATATATAAAAGGTCTAGGAATCCCCTAATGCCAAAAAAAAAAAAATTAAAAACTGCTTTTATTTTAAGTTTTTTCATTTATTATTTTAATTTTTTTTAACTCTTTATTTAGCTATTTTTTTTATTTTATTATTACTAATTTTTATTTATTTAATTATTTATTTTTGACAGCTCGCCTCTTTATTTGGTGCAGTAGGACTCAGTCCGCACAAAATACCGGACCCGCTCTAATGGGGCAACCCAGGGAGCCAGTTTTTCTCGGTGGGGTACGGTAGAAAGGTGGGTTCTTGCCTCTCTCTCTGCAACGCTCTCGTTTGCCTTGCTATTTGGCGCAAAAATTTTCCTCCATCAGCGGTACGACTTAGCTTTTCGGCCATTTTCTGTTTTTTTTTTTTTAATTTTCTCAAAATTTTTCCAACACTCAGCTAAGTTCAGTACCATTGTTTAGGCTCAAAAACATCCAGTCCCATTTCGTCTGGTAAGATGAGTACAAGGTGTGCGGCAACAAATCACAAAGTTAACCCAATGTGCAATAAACCACAAAGATTACCAACAAAGCACTTAACCTAAACAGCCGACCAGGGTACTTGTCTTAGTGGTTCGCCACTTTGCCGGCAAAATTACATCATGTACGCTAATGGCGCCTGGTGCATGTAAAATCCGTCGTGGGTGCAAAGTCCTCCAAGTTACCTGTGAATTATACCTCTGGAGGTGCCTTGCCAGGTGAAGGTCTCGTCATCTGATCAAGGCTCTAAATTACGAGACCATCTTGCGAAGCCAATTACAGTTCAAACAACAAACAGGCGAAACAAAGTATGCTCAACGACAAGCAAGTACTGCAGAAATGATGGCATGCGTAGGAAAGAATTCAGGTTTATTGCCGCTACGCGGCAATTAGGCGGTCGACCGCCCCGATACCAGGTATCTAACCCGTTAAGCTGAGATAACTCGGCAGGTAGGGGCCTGGCCATCGGTTAGAAAGAAAGAAAGAGCATGCGTAGGTGTTTGTGCATGAAGGGGGAGAGAAGCAGACAGCAAGTGAGTTCCGTCCAATTGACGCGGCAGTGCCTGTGAGGCCATCAAGGCTTTCCCATTGCAAAATCCGATGATTAAAGGGCTGCGAGGTGTCTGATCAAAGTCTGACGCAGTGAAAAATCTGATAACACCTCGCTGCACTTTAATCATCGGATTTTGCAATGGGAAAGCCATGATGTCCTCACAGGCACTGCCGCGTCATTTGGACGGAACTCACTTGCTGTCTGCTTCTCTCCCCCTTCATGAACAAGTGCCTACGTATGTTCACAACTACGATGGATACTCCTATCGCATCTCTCGATGTCTCAGAACTTTATTCCAAAGCGGCATATTCAAATTTCAACCGGTTTGGTAGTTAGGGCGTTTCGTACCTTTTCATTTGATCGCCCCTAGTAATTTGTGCAATGAATCTAGAAGTTTTAAATTTGTTATTGCATTAAGATGTTTTACAATAAAATTTGTTTGAGAAAAAGAAAAAAAAAAGTCGTAAGTTCTCCATTTGTCTGTCAGTAATAGGAAATTGATCTTGAAAAAAAAATGCATGGCAATATTTTTTTTAATTTCAGATTGCTCCATGCAGCAAAGTAATATTAATTAACTGTCAAACAAAATCGTATCCAGAATATTTATAATTTTCTGTGGGGGGAAGGGGAAGGAGGGAGAGGGAAAACTGCTTATTTTATAAATGAAAGTTTATGAAAGAAAAAATTAAAACTTTTCAATTATTCTGGGTAGAGGAAGAGGGGAGGCTGTCAGAAGGACTACACGCAGTGTTGATTTCAAGGGGTGGCCTGGGGGGGAACATTCCAACCGGAAAAATGAGATGTCCCCCCGGAAGATTTGAGATCTTGTATTTTTAATAGTAAAAAGTGCAATACCCCCCCCCCCCCTCCGGAACTCTTCAATATTCCCCGGAGCCACAGGAATCCTTCCCTGACAAAAGTATTTGAATTCAACACTGCTATACCGGGAACCCAGCTTACGCTTTACAAATTTGTAATGCAATCCCAAGGGGGTGAGAAGGGGAAGGAATCAGCCTCAGCCCCATGCGCCCCGATCCAACCCCCCGGAAAAAAGCAAAAGTTGAAACAAGTCTCAATTCTGTCAGCACAGGGATTTAGTTCTGTACATCATCCCCAAATAAGAGGTGGACCCCCGGAATTTTTCCAAAATGCTTTTTTATCTCGTTGGAAAGGTTTAATAAGTTTCACAACTTTCTTAATGCTATTACTTCCTTCAATAAAATGTGCTTTCTTTCTATAACCATTATTCTTTTTAAAGATGAAAGAAATTTGCAAGCTCAAGATATTTTTTAAATTGACTTTTTTTGTTGTGTGTGTGTGTGTGGGGGGGGGGGGATAAAAATAAGGAAACGTTAGAGCTCAAGATTTAAAATTTTTAGGTCTTATTTTTATTATTCAAATATTTATTTACGTTTTAAAATATAATTTTTAATCTCGTTGGGTTCCACAATAAGATCCAAAATTTTCTTTGTACCAGGCGCTCGGACTGGCCCGCCACCCCATCGGCCCGAAGGCTGGTGCGCCCTCGTCCAGACAGAGAAAACTTTGCGCCCCTAAGTGCTTAAGACGTTTAATTTTTCCTCGTTGTACCGTGTATTTTTGACTAGTGTACTAATTTTTGAGAATTCGTTTAGGGAATAATCCTCAGTCAACAGACAGACAGCATAATAAGTATTTTTTATATAACAAAGAAATTAAAGATAGATCGAAAAGCAAAGTAGGCATCTTTCCTTAGAGATTGGGAGAGAACACGGGCACCTAGGGAGAGTTGTAGCCACGGCGCACAGTGGGGCAGGAAGCCTCCAAAGTTGGCAAAAAATAAAATTTACTTTGAACAAAAAAAGCACATGACGGATTCTTTTGTAGAAGAAAAGTAGTAAAATTTTAAACTTTTACATAAGCTAAATAGTAATTTATTAATTAATTTACAAACCTTTTTCAATATTTTTTGTAGAAAAATGAGTTAAAAACAAGAATTTAAGATAGTTTTATACTAATTAGATATTTATAAATCATCCATAATATCGCATTAAAAATGTAAACATAATTAGTAATTTTAATGATTCTCAAGCAAACCTTATAATGAATATTAGCGACTCGTTTTGAAGGATTGGATCAACCTTTCTCAGGCAAAATGTACGTATTACTATAAAGACAGCAGAAGAAAAACTGTTTCTGTTGTTTTAGTGCTAACACACACTTTTTGTTTTCCTGTTTTTCAGATCTTAAACTCATACATGTCACGTACACTAACGAATATGTAGAACTAGAATTGTATAACCGTTTTACTCTTGATATTTTTGATCGTCCAGAACAAATTCAGACGGAATATGAAGATGGGCACGTTTGCTTTTCATTGACGCTTCTGTTTGTTTTTCAAATCGAGGAAATGAAAGCGATTTGCCAAGCCGCTCTTTGTTAATTCTAAAGCATTTCCCTTGTTTCGCCAGGCTTTTGCTCATCGGAATTTATATTAAACTTTAAAACATTTAATCTTCTTTTCATTTAAACTACTTGTTCGTGGTTTCTCCGATTATGAAGCTCTTATACCATAAAATCACATTACTTTTCAAAAGTTTTTTGTTAAAACGTTCCATGATAGTCAGTTTCATTTAAATACGTTGTTTTGTGATAAAGAATGCAATAAAATTCGTATTTAACAAAGAAAATATTTATAATCATGTTTGGCACACCCGTACACTAACAAAAATTTAAGGATGATTAGCTATAAAAATGACCATACAATTAAAAAAGTGGCAAAAAGGAGCAAGATTTTCTGGCATATTTGTCCTTTTAAAACTCATACTTAGTAGAAAAAAGCATAATTAACACTTAACTCGCCTTAACTCATAACTAAAACCTACAATGTTTGTAGACAGTGTTAATTTTTTTTATAAATTTCACCACTATATATTCTAAGCGTCTGTATATCTATAAAAATCGTATTAAAACAAATTGAAAGTTAATAAATTATTGTTACATACTTGTAGTTAAAGGTTCCATAGTCAAAAAAAATTATTTTTTAATTATTATAGCGAAATTAACAAACGAATGTCGAAACAAAATTATTGATTTTTTTTTTCACTTATTATCAAAGCACAATATGCAGTTTAATTTCTTTCTCTAGTGACGATCAAAATAACTTTGCGCAAATTTTAATACTAGGAAGATGTGTACTGACATCTGCTCTATTAAAGTGACGTATGTCGGTAGTTCAAAATAAAATTTCATTTTTTCGATTTTTTGCCAGTTTTGAAGGCTTTTTGCCCCACTGTGCGGCGCCTTGTTCTGGAATTTTTATAATAACTTATTTCAATGATATCCTTTAGATCAGGCCTGTCCAACCTTTTAATAAGCAGAGGCGCACCTCGGCTCTTGGCACACAGTGAAGGGCGTCATTATTCACATGATTGAAACCATTTCTCAATATAATCCCACAATATTGCCCCACACGCACGTCTTAACATAATGCAAATTAATCTTACAGCGGTAGACAAAAGACCACTGCGGTTCTGGAGTTACATATATTAATTTTCAAATTATACATTTTGCTATGAGATACAAAAAACAAAGATAGGCATGATAGTGACCAATCCATATGAATAATTCCAGAGAGATGCTCCAGAATGGCTTTCATATTTAAATCATCTTTCATAGATGGGAATCATTCTGCACTGTTTTATTAATTTTTGCTAATTGTAAAAGAAAAGCCTCAAATTTCAAAAGACATAAAAAAAAATAAACTCTTTTATCTCTTGTATTAAAACTATTAATGAGTCAGTATGACAACAGCAAAACGAAAAAAGCTGAACCGTCGTGCACATGTGTCTTCAAAAGGGGCGGGAAAGATGAAAAAGGATTATTTTCTGTTACTTCTTAAGAAATAAATAAGGCTATTTCCAATTATTACCAAATTTAATCACCATAATTACACTTTATAAACAATAACTGCAAATTATGAAAATATGCATGATTGAATTTTCAAAATATCTTTCTCACTTAAATGCATCTTCACAAGTTTTGAAAATATCTCCTACACAAATATGAATGATTTTAAAGAAAACATTCTTTGAAAAGGAATTTTACTTTTAAAAATTCTAATAACAAGAAAACTTCAAAAGGGCGCCAAGAAAATCTTCAAAGGGCGAAAATCTTCCATGGAGCCCGCGGGCGCCTCGTTGGACAGCCCTGCTTTAGATTTTCCTCAAATATTTTGCATATTTTCAGACTTTTAGCTTTTAGTATATTGTCTCTCCTTCCACCTTTAAAGCCGGACAGGAATGAGCACCTAATTAAAACTTGCTTATGAAAAAAATCTGAGAATATATAAATATTAGAAGGCAAAAAACATTTTCTGGGGATTTTATTGTTGATTTGAAAACATGATCTTTGTTTACGAAGCATGCAGACTTGATGACACTTTTAGATTACATTTCTGCAAGCTGTAAAATTCAACTGGCAGCATTTTTTTTTTTTTTTTAATTCACAAAATCTACAACGTGATTTTCGGTTAGTAATCGTTGCTTTATTTAATAACAGACTTCCGGTGGTTAAATAAATATAAAGAAATTCTAGTATATATTTTACATACTAGGCATTTCTGTGCTAGAAATTCTAAATTGCATGTGTGTATGTTAAAAAATGTTTAATTTAATCATGTAAAAATCTATTAAATAAAACGATGATATTGAGAAACTGTGATAGATTTTTAAACTAAAAAAGACGCTGGCAATAAAATCCTGCTACTTCCAATGATAAAATCCCTAATGCATTCCTTTCAATTGTCTAATATTTCCCTTCCTAAGTGTTAAATATTTCCCTTGATGTCTTATTATAAGAATTTTGCGCAAATCATTAGAAGAGTATGCCGAGAAGAATAAACTTAGTAAATTATTTCAGTGTTTTTTGGTCAATAAAATGAATTTTGTGGTCATTTTTTTTTTTTTTTTTTTTTTTTTTTTGTTGTTATTTGTTTGTAGAAATATTGTAACAGTGAAGTATAAATTTAACATTTTATGGGTAAATAAAGTCCTTGTATAAAGATACAAAATGCTTATTTCTACAAGATATCTGACAAAAATAATTGCTCTCAAATTGTAACAGAAGTTTAATTTTTCTTATTTTTAACTGACTGATAACTAATTGGTATTAGGTTAAAGAAACATACTTTTAAAAAAGGACTGAAGTTCTTCGCAGCACCGCAGCAACTCTATTTGGCGGCCAAAGAAAAAATAAAAAGAATATTGCCCAGTTAAACTGATGGCATTGAGCTCACAGGCTACGCATACTAATTGTACATTACAGCCTTGTATTTTCGTTAATTCCGTTCGAAAAAAAAAATTAAGAAGGGGAAACAGCTCTCCCCTTTTTTATACTTAATCATTGAACTTCCTAAACTTCAAGTACATGCTTTATCATATTAAAAAATCTATATCCAAAATTCAGAGCAAATCGGATAATTCTTAATAAAAACCCATTTAGCATTTATATAATTTAAGAGGAGTTATTCCCCTCTTTTATACTTAACCATTAAACTTCCAAAACTATTCAGAGATTTGAACGAAATCTGACAATTCTGATTGAAAAATCCATTTATGCAAGTTAAGGGGAGGGGCATTAGAACCCCTGTTTACACTTATTCAATGAACACATAATAACAGTCACGGAATCGCTTCATCAGAATGATCCTATATCTAAATTTTGGACAAAAACTGTTAATTCTGCATGAAAAACCCGTTTATATCAATTAAGGGGAGGGGCATGAGCCCCCCGTTCCCCCTGTTTATACTTATTCAATGAACACCTAATAACAGCCACGGTATCGCCTCATCCGAATGATCCTATATCTAAATTTTGAACGAAAACTGTTAATTCTGCATGAAAAACCCATATATCCATTAAGGGGAGGGGCATGAGCCCCCCGTTCCCCCTCATATACATATCGAATGAACTCCGAAAACTAATCAGGGAAGCGCCTTATCAGGATATACCTATATACAAAATTTCAAGTGGATCCGATATTTTTATCATGAGTTATCGCGTTACGTACGAACATACATACAGAACGGACGGGCACATAAGCTCTCAGGCTATGATAGCATGTGAGCTAAAAACCTTCTTGGTTTTTCTACCAACTTCCAGCGCATCAACTGAGATAAATGCAATGAAAGTGGAACCGATTACCGGTTACCGGTTTACCTGGATTACCGGACTGGATTACCTGGATTACCTGGATTACCGGAGTAACCTGGATTACCGGTTACCTGGAACCGATTCCGCTAAAAATTACCATAAAAATCTTTAGGAATCAACAGACGGGAGATAATGTCTATTAGTTACTGTTATGTATAAATTATGTTTTCGAAATCATTTATATTTAAAAAATTGCACCAACTTTGAATTTTCAAACAGTAACACCCATATTTGACCTATAGTTGAGTTTCTTGGATCCAACGGCTAGGAAATGTCATTGTTTATCCATATTATTTTAAATCTTGATGGAGTTGGAAGAGTATTGATTTGAAAATGATAAAGTTAAATTCAACTGAAAAAAAAAAATCTTCATAAAAGTCATCTGATTTTTACACTGAATACTTGAATAGACCCAAACATATTACAGGCTTTTTTCCCTATTCAAAAACTTTAAACTATTAACTTAAACTAACTTTAACATTAAACTTTAAACTTCTTAAAACTATTAATAAATTTGTATTAAATATTATGAATTATGAGCTACATTAAATTTTTAATACAACAAATCATAATCTTGAAAAACATCGATGTGTAAGTTAAGGTCATTTGAATAATTATTTTTCAAGATAAAAAGAAATTTTGCCTTTCCATAATTTATGGGGATTATCTCCTATTACTAAAAAAGCCATAGAAAAAAAATCGTACAACTGTACCAGAAAGTATTTTGTAGAATTTTCTTCAATGTAAAGTAAATTTATTATAAATTTAAAATTATTGTATAATTTTACTGATGACTAATTGAGTTTTCTTTTCGGTAATTTTTCTGCAATATTTTCATTTTATTTTCCGAAACTTATGGATAAACTCCTAACGCTGTTTGTTTTATAATTGTATTAAGTTTTAAGAAATTTATCTAAACTATACCTTTTTCTTGTCTGGCAAGGATTCAAATAGGGTGTAAAAAATGGATGTTACCAGTTACCATTTGAAAAATCAACTTTTGTGCATTTATTAATACATAGATAATCCCCAAAGAAAATTTAGAAATAGAATTTAATAGTCGATATTATTATCATACAGTTGGTACCTATGTCTTTCTTATACGATAATTTGCAAAATAATTAGAAGGGAGAGATAGATTTTTTCCGCATAATTCTTATAAAATATCTATTGATACAAAAGAATAAAATAAGAAAGTGATAGCCTTGATATCAGTCTACAGGCTAATCAGTGTTCAAATTGCTGGAACATTTAGATATTACATGATTTATTTTAGAAAATTGAGTAACATTGTGTAGATTTTATGGAACTTTAAACGTGCGCGGGGAATGAAGCAGCGGTATAATTATAAGCTATTTTTGTATTTCGTGCTGTGCGAATATGCGCCTTGTTAAACTAAACACAACACCAGCAAGTAAAACTGACGTGAATTATTAATTAGTTTTGCACCCTCTGAAAATCCAAGGTATGTGCCTTTTTCCCTGACCCAGTCCGATCCTGCTTTATACTATTCCTTCTTTTAATCAAAACTGATATGCGCTTTCTTTCTATAGCCAGCATTTTTTTAAAGGTGCCAACATGAAATAAATTTTGCAGACTCTAAATTCTTTTTTGAATAGACATCTTAACCCCCCCCCCCCCTATTAAAGTGAAGAAAAATTGCAGTTCAAGATTCGGATCTTTTAAGCCCCATTTTTATTCATTTTATTCTCTCTCTCTCTCTCTTTCTTTTTTTTAATATGGTTTTTAATCTGGTTGGAGGTCCCAATAAGTTTAAAAACTTCTTAATTCTATTTATTTCTTTCTTCAATCAAATGTGTTTTCTTTCTAGTCGCCATTATTTTAAATGATGACCAGATAAAAGAAGTTTTGCAAGCTGTAAATCAAAAGTTGGAATTCAAGATATAAAACATATGTTTTAAACATTTGAAGGGGTTTATAAAAGTGACGAAAAGTTGGTACCCAAGATTAAAAACTTTTAAGGCCTCGATTTTTTTGTTTTTATTATTTATTTATTTATTTATTTATTTATTTAAATGTTAAGAGAAAAATATCCCTGCTTCGCATTTTGATTTTTTCAAAAAATAAACCTGTTTTTAGGGTGTCATTCATCTGACGAAATCTGAATGTTCATTTGTCGTTCGTCTCACTTCTATGTTTGTCTGTCAAAGTGCCCATTGTCAAAATTTAAATTAAAAAAGAATTTAAATTAGTGTTTAAAAAGAATTTAAATTGAAAAAAATTGGACCACAACTTTCCGATTTATGAAAAAATCAATTTTTAAATTTATAAAAAATACACTTTTTCGACCAGCCAGTTCGCGGGAATTTGTTAAAATTAGAAGTGAAGAACCGATCTCTTTTAAACCTTGACATAATTTATAACACATAATAAGAATTTTATAAATTTAAGGTGAGTTAAATTTTTATTGGATGGGGGGAGGGCGGCAATTTTCGCCTTTTTTCTTCAGATAAACTGTTTATTGCATTTTCATTGAGTTTTTTTTTTAATGAGCACTCATTATTTATTAACATTAAATATTTATGAGCGTGGGAAATTAAGGGGAGGGGGATATGTCCTGGGAGGAGTTATTTTCTAAATTTTGTTAAAATTAAGAAAACTGAAAAAACCGATCGCTTTTAAACTTTGCCATAGTCAGCGCCGTGAAAAGGGGGGAAGGGGGCGAAGTGGGCGGTCACACCGGGCGCGGCAATTTAGGGGTCGCCAAATTTATACAGTTGACGTCATTTTTGGCCTGTTATGAGAAAAAGTTGGGTGAGGGGGCACCAAATTGAAACTTTGCCCCAGGCGCAGTTTTCTCTTCGCACGCCCCTGGCCATAGTTAATTACACATAATGCGAATTATATAAATTTATTATGAGTTGATTTTTGCTATGTGTGTTGGGGGGGGGGGGGATTTTCTCTTTTTTCTTTGGATTAGCTCTGTATTGCATTTTGAATGCATTTTTCCATTGAGCAGTCAAATAAATATTATTTTTAAACATTAAATGTTTGAAAGAGTGGGAAAGTTGTCCGGGTAGGGACTGTTTTCAAAATTTTGTTAAGTTTGGAAAGACTGAAAAATCGATCACTTTTAAACTTTGACATAATTTATAATACATAATAAGAATAAGGATAAAGTGTTTAGAAAGAGATATTAAACGAAACTCCTGTGTGATCTGAGATCACACTTACTCACTTGTTTGAGTTCGTCCTCAAACAAGTGGTAATTGTCTTATTGCCTTCCGCAACATAACCCCTTATGATCATCCTAAAAATGATATTTATTATTATTATTAATTTAAATGTAGAATTTATCGGCCTTTAAAATTTTAGTCTTTGAAAATATCATTTCTCAAATAGTCGTTGTAATTTGTTAAATTTAAATTACAATTTTGTTGTTGTTGTTATTATTATTATTATTATTATTATTATTATTATTATTATTATTATTATTATAATTATTATTATTATTATTATTATTATGTTCTTTCGTTCAAACACACACAAAAAAAATGCTTTGCTTTAACCATTTTCCACAAAAATATAGGAAAGTCACCAATCTAACATAAAAGTTAACATAAAGATGTTTTTTCGCCAAATCGAATCACAAGATTGTCCCGTCAACTGTGCTGCATTGTACCTTTACCAGGAAACTGAAATTTTACGCGTGATTTTTACCTTCATAACACAAAAATATCGCAATAAAAGATCAAGATTTCTAGAAATTTTTCATTTAAAACACCAAAATTTCTTTTTAAAAAAAAATCTCTTTCAATTACAGAATTGTCAAAAAATTGCGTTAAAACGCGAAAAGAAAGTTTAAAATCACATAAAAAAAAAAATTGCGAAATACTGAAAAATCGCAGGAGGCTATTTTACTAAATTCTATGAAATGGAAAGATGGACTGCAATGGGATTCCTTTTGTGATTATGTGGGGAAAAGCATGAAACTCGAAAAAACACCAAAAATAGCGTAAGAAATTAAATTAAAAAAAATCGAAAAAAAAAAGTCCAAAAATCTGTTTCGAGGTGCATAACTTCAGGCATACAGGTATTTTTACTGTCATATTTTTTTCTGAACAGGAAACATCTAATCAGACAAAGAAAAACTCTGGAAAGACAGACGTTTGTCTTTGTTCATAAGCCAATAATAATAATAATAATAATAATAATAATAATAATAATAATAATAATAATAATGTTATTACAATAAATACACACACACGAAAATCCCATACCGCTGTTTAGAAGATTCCTTGATCCCCCTCATCTGTGTGAAAAATAAATAAATAAAATAGAAATAACAAGTTGGAAATTGCACGTGAACGTAGCAAACGAGGTGCGTTCGTACGATAACGAAGTTTTAAAAATATTCAGATCTTGCTGATATAGTAGAGCGTACTCCGTATACAGTATAGTAGTCGAAATCTTTACGTTTCTGTAAATATGCAGGAAGTAATTTTTATTACATATCAGCAACGTATATCTTATTCATAAAATGTAAAATAGTTGAATATAATTAAAACACGTACCAAACCATGTTTCCCCGTATAGCATTATATAGTGGAATACTTTTGTGTGGCCCTGTAATTTAATAATAAAAATTCTTTGCATCACAGATTGTACAGAATGCATATCTTACAAGGAAGGTCTCCATACGGGCATACTCAGAAAAATCTGAAAAAATTACAGAATGTTCTTCTCATATAGTTATACATGTTTATAAAAAACATTTCGGCGGAATCTCCTTATAACGTCTGTAAAAAAATAATAAAAATTTCGTTTATTTGGCGATTTATCTCCGGTTGGCGAAAAAACGAAATTTTGAAAAATACGCTTTTACGCTTCGAATACTTTTTAAAGAAAAAACGTTCAATTTATTTAAATAAGTTTAGTTTAAGTAATTTTAGTTTTGCATTTTTACTTTACTTTAAGTGTAATTTTGTCACATACGTTTATACGTACTTAAACAAAATGAAATTAATATATTTTATCATTTAAAACACAATTTAAATTGATTAAAATTGTTCCAAATTGAAAAATACACTGTTAAAAATCTGCTGCATTTTGTTGCAACGCACATCCCTTGCTTGTATAGAAAACAGTTACTTGGCCGTGAAATGGAGCTTTCACATTGGTTGGAATAGAGATATTATATACAAGCGGAGGAGTGCGTTGCAACAAAATGCAGCAGATTTTTAGCAGTGTATGACACGGTTAGACGCTTTCAGTGTGACGTCAGTCAAGCCATTTTCCTTAGATACTGACTCCAAACAAACGGTTGCTATGCTTCATTTATTATTAAATATAAATCGTAGAAATTGGTATCATTGCATATAAAACATTGAACATGTATCGATTATATATAGCCGAAAAGTGTTTCTGTAATATGCAAATAAAATAGAAAAAACAGCATAGCAACCGTTTGTTTGGAGTCAGTATCAAAGCAAAACGTCATAACTGACGTCACGACTGAAAGCGTCTATTCACGGTGCTATGGAGCATTCTCATTGGTCAGAAGAGAGATATTCTTTAAAAGTAGTGGAGTGACGTTGCAGTAAATGCTGCAGATTTTTAACAGTGAAGTCAATTGAAATCAATTTTCAGATTCGTTAAAATCGTCTGCTTTTGGCGAGGAAATGCACTGTACGCCAAATCCCGCGTCGCTTTCAGCTTTTCACGCCAATTATTCCAAACTATTTTATTTTTTTACGTATCTAATAATGTAATTCCGCCGCTAATTTTCACTGATCTTTTATTACCTACATGAGTAGTTTAATTCGTATTTTTTTCAAAAAATTCTGAGTATGCCCCCAATGGAGACCTTCCTTGTTAGTATATATTTCATAGATTCATGCCAATTCTATTATGTTCGAATGAGTGTAACATCATTAAAATGCATTTGAAACTTTTCCCCCATTAATCGTAATGTAACTGAATCCTTTTGATTGTCCCTGTAATTGATTTATGCATCCGATTTTCATAACATTTGAAATGACTCGACAAAATTACGCAATAGTTATATGTTTTAAATTTCAAACGATTAAAATGCATTTAAAACTTTTTTCCCTATTGACCGTAATGTAACGGAATCCTTTTGAATGTCCCTGTAATTGATCTATCCATCCGATTTTCATAAAATTTGAAATGACTCGACAAAATTATGTTATAATTATGTATTTTAAATTTCAAACGATTCGGTTGGGTAGTTTTTGCGTTGTTATATGCGGACAGACGGACGGACGGACTGGGCGACAACAATAGGTGCTACGTATACATAATTACGAACGCACCTAAAAATGAGCTTCAAGAACCCACCACATTTCGACGCTTCAAGAGTTTCACCACATTTCGATGCTTCAAGAGTTTCATCACATTTCGATTTATATTTCTTTCATTACTTACTACTTAATTACAAATTATGCTTAACTTTTGGACACCAGTGTATATATATATATATATATATAACCATTATATAATACTACTGTTCAACATCTACAATGAATATAGAATAACCCAATATAAGGTGGTCTGGTGTAATAACGCCAAGTGCTAATATTATGCATAATTATGAAATAATCTGATAAATGACATCCATGTGCTCTGCGCAGAAGGGTTTTGAGTCATATAAATCGCAAAAAAAAAAAAACAGCTTCAAGTTAATTTGTTTAATTTTTGGTCTTATTGTTTTTACAAGCAACTAAAATTAACGCTTGATCTAAAATTTGCGAGATACGTTTTGTGATGTGAAGACTATTTTTTTTTATCCGGAAATACTTTGTTAATTACATAAATTTGCAGTACATTTCATGGACTTTCAAAATGTTGTTGAAGATTTTGGATATCTTCTCGAGATAATTAGTAATTAAAAATGTATAGCGCAATAAGTATAACGGGGAACGGGGTAATAACGCCAATCCTTGGCATTAATACCCGGGTTGATTCCCTACAGTGGCCGAGCTACATCCTAAATACTGATTCAAATAAACACAGTTAAAACTGTGCAATGCTTCTAATAATTCTATTTAAGCGGTTCTTTTTAAGCAAAAAGAAGCTCACGGCCTGATATTATTTTGCCTCATCCCCCCCCCCCACACACACACACCACACCTTTATTTGTCTTACACTTTCACAAAAAATTGAACATTTTCAATAGCTTAGAATGCAATTTGTCAGTTTCTAAGTTTGTAGGGTCTGTATTTTTAGAATTGAGCAATCTACATGCAATTATCCCATCTTATTTCATAGTTTTGTTTGCATGGCGTTATTACCGATATAGGTGGGTAATAACGCCAAATAGCATTGGTCAAGAAATCACGCCATTACATTTCATGAATACATATCTGTTAAATTATTTTTTTTATAAAAATAGTCAATGAGTTGCTGTATCAAATCATATATTTGTTTAAAAAATACAATCTAAAACTGAGCCGTGAAAATTGGTAGAACCTTAACGTGGCGTTATTACCCCAGGGTACCTTATAACAAACTTTAACAAGACAAGACGAAATAGCAATATTGGAACAATAACGAATATTATTGGAAATTGTTGTACATGGTTTGTTCTCAAGGGTAATACCTAGTAGACACAACACAATTACGATTAATTTATGATTACAAATCTCTCTCTTCCTATTTCTCTCTCTCTCTCTCTCTCTCTATATATATATATATATATATATATATATAAATTAGTAAAACTGTACTTGTATATTTTTTTAAATAAAGGGTACCGTTTACAGTTGGAAAAAAAATGTTATAAGTGAATATTTTCTGCTTAAAAGAATCTGTCTGAACTATGCGGCATTTTCAAACTGAATAAACAGCAGAAAATACGAAAACGACTTCCATATTTAGTATTTTTTCTATATGTCCAATATTTAGCGACTTTTAGCATTTGTATAGGGAATTTTCAGTTTCAAACTTTTTTGCCAAATTTTGCCCTCCACTATTTTTGAATTTTTCCATTATTAGATTTTTTCCTAGTAATTTTTTTAACATTCATAAAAAAATATCAGTTTCAATCTTTAAGCGATATATAATAAATTTTGCTCACTATGCACTTCGAATTTTTTAATGCAATTTTTGACGTTTTTTGGCGTGCCAATTTTTCTACATCCCCCCCCCCCCCCCTAAACGGAATAATTCTGAGTTAAATTTCTACTGTACTTAATTAACTTAAAATTTTAAGAATATCAAATTTGTTCCTACAGCAACGTGAATCTTAATTTGTTCTAAGCTATTTCAATAAAAACCACTTCTTTTGTTCTATGTCGTTTCTTTCCAATTTGGTAGATCATCATTTCGAATTCGTAGAGTCAGAGTTTAAAGTAATCGGACATTTTTTCCTTTTAGATATTTATTTAAATTGTAAAAGAAAGGGGTGAATGAAAAAAATACTATGTTTCTAGTTTTAAAAATGCAATAAAGTTACAAAATTATTCTGATTAAAATAAAACATAAAAAAAAAAAAAAAAAAAAAATTGAGCATTTATAATTCATAAATTTAAATTAGAAATAGTTAGTTTAAATGAAAAAATGCAGCTTTTCAATTTTTAAAAATTCAATTAAGTTAAAAAGTAATTTTTATCATTTCTTTTTTTTTTTTTATTCTTTGAGCGCTGAAATATCGTGTAGCTTCTAGCGACGTGATCGAAAGTTTTGAAAAAGAATGCACCTCTCTTTTGACAGAAATAAGAACAAAAATGTTTTTGCTTCGACGTTGTTGATATGATTTACTATCAATTCCTTTTATAAAATGAAATAATTTAATGCATGTTTTCTGTCTGCAAAATTTTGTTTACAATGAGAAGAAGTTTACCTGTTGTAAATAATGCTTATAAAAGAAACAAAATGACGCCTATTTAAATATACAAATGAAAGGTACAAAATTATATTTTAATAATAATAATTCAGTTATAAAAGCTTATATTATGTGGTGATTTAAAAATATAAAAAATAAATTAAAACCATAAAATTATTTTTAAAATAGATAAATTTTTATTTTAATATGGCTTTAAAAATTGGATTTAATAAAATATTTTAATAAGTTCTTATTTAATAATTTGTATTTTTCTTATAGAAAATTCTATTAATTGAAATTTTTTTAAATAAAGCCGATTTTGTTATTTTTTAAAAAATGGAATCATACAATTAATTTTGATTTTAATTTTCAATCACCCCAATTAAAAAATGGCCTGTAATATTTTCGCTCTTCCACAGGGAACCATCTAGGAATGAGACACTAGTGTCGTATCCCTTCCGCTAGATGGCATTTTGTGACAGTATGGATGGATACATGCACGGTGCTCTCAAACATAATGCTGTATTTTCGTTATGTTATTAAACAACGTCAACTGTAGTGAACGTAACTGTGATTCTGTGAGTCATGTAATTTGTGTTTTGAAAAATTTTAAGTGGTGTTTAGACATCCCTTTAATTGAAAGTAATGATTTCCCAACGTGAAATATCCACAAAGGTCCTTTACTGTGCTATGTCGTGATATATTTTATTTCACAATGTCGTGATTCATTGTTTGATGATGAATGAAAACACTTCCAAAAATTTATGTTTACACTTGGTGATCTGATTATATTTACTAAAATGAAATTGTAAAAGGCATCTCAAATGGCATCTGCAACGGCATTGGAAATTTCAAGACGTAATCCTCAGGATGAATATGAACTAATTCAACGTATTGGTAGTGGTACTTACGGTGATGTTTATAAGGTAGGTTTTGCTGCGATTCCATTCAATGTTGTTTTTGTTTGTTTGTTTATTGTTTTTCTTATTAAGATTCAAATTAACCGCTTAAATCTTTCCTGTATTAAATTTACATCTAATAATAGTTCCTTAAAAGCAGATATCTATTTAAATTTGTTTAATTTTTTGGTGAAAATTTATTTTTTTTAAGGCCAGTACGCATTATCTATTTTTGAAACGTTTTGGAAATAGATTTAAAACCGCCAAATAACATTTTGTGCCGATATTACTTTTACATTTTGTGTCGATATTACTTTTACATTTTGTGTCAATAACACTTTTGCATTTTGTCTTGGGTCATTCCATGGTAATTTCCGTTACATTTAGAACTATTTTCAATAATTTTAGTAATATCACACGCAAAAAAAAAATGATTCAAAATGTAAATTTGACTTTGTTTGCAAATTAAACTTCTTCAAAGCCCAATTTGGATGAAAATTACACAATTTTATTGATATATCTTAAAATTTGGCAGTTATATTCATTATGGTAACTGGCATTTCTGAAAAAGGAATGTAATTTATCATATAAAGTGTAATTTTCGTAATCATTTTTCAGGCAATTTTTATCCAAATTGACCCTTAGAGAAGTTTTATTGACAAATCATGGTAATTTTACATTTGAATATTTTTTATATTACTAAAATTACTCCAACAACATGTTCTAAATGTAACGTAAGTTACCATGGAATGAACCTTTTACTGACACAGTAAAGTCATTAAAATCTTTGGCTTTTAACAATATTTATAGGTTGATAGTTTACATTTTGTATCATTTGTTGTTTCATCTATATATCTTCCTCATGCATTGTAATGCTTAGATAAAAACATTTTTTCCATGTTAAAACTACGAAATCTATATACATCAGTAACTGCTTTATTTATGCATTAGACACTTCAAAGTGACTTGCAATGCACAATTGTGAATGTTAAGAATTTATTTTTTTTATATTTTTATTAATATGCCTGGGTGATAGCAAAATATATATCATATTTCCTTAAAAGAATCATGAAGCTTTTATTTTCTTAGATTAGAAAAACTTATCCAACAACGTTTATGGGACACACTATTATTCTAGTAAATTAATCATAGTTATTTTATGTAATACATTAAAAGTGAAACATCTGTAATGTGAATAATAAAGTATTTCCATAGAGCAATTCTCCCAAAAGTGAATCATACCCTCAAAAAATAAAATATAAAAATTCTCTTTTATTAATGGCTAATTAACGTACATTGTCTGAATTATTTAATTCACATGGCTGTACATTAATGAACAATTACAATTTATACAATAATTTCAAAATTAACTATTCTGGTAATTATTTTAATGAATTTATTATTACTCTATGTATAACAATGTATTTACCAAACTGTAATGTATTATAATACTGCTTACATTACATGGTTTAATTTTTCATTATAATTTATGCGATTTAAGGGAAGATAAAAATGAAAGCAAAATAAAAAATATTTCTTTTCAAGAACCTTCAAAAATATCAATAAACTTTCGCATAAATTCATTTAATTTTTCATTATTTGCCAACTCATACTGGTGCGAATGCAGTTTACTCTCCTTCTTGGCACGATTTTCAAAAATCGCCAAATTGGCGCTTTTTTGCGTCTTGTCTCCTGGAGCTTCTTGCTCCAAGGCCCGCCACACACCACAGAGACATGTGTCAAAAATCGTGCAATATGACACAGTCAAACCGGTTTTTTCTTTGATATCAGGGTGAAATTGTCTCATGTCGCACGTTTTTTCGTTCAATGTTTCACTAGTGTGTGGCGGGCCCAAGAGACACTACGCAAAAATGCACTTTCCAAGATGGCGGGAATCAAAGTAAACAGACAGCACATAAAATACAAATCTAAAGACAAAAAAAAAAAAAAGAGAGAAATTTTTACTTACCCGGAGCCACTGTTTTGCTCCGGATTGACTGGTCAATCATATTTCAGGGTGAAATTGTCTCATAAATAAACTCACTCGTTGAATGCAAGACGCAACTCCCAAAAACAATGCTACAGGAAGCAATTTCTAAGCGGGAATAACGATATTCAAAAATTTATAATTAATCTTTTTTTAAGACAAAAAGGAGCATCCAATCAGAAACGGCTTAGAAATAGCTCTCTTTCAAGTTCTCATCTTTCGTCCAATCAGAAAACATTTAACAAAAAGTAGCGTCCAATCAGAAACGGCTTAGAAATCGGTAACCAGAGCACTCCTTAGGGTTGACATATTGAAGATCCGAGAGGAGAAAATGAAAATGGAGGGTTGCCATATCGAAACATTTATCGCTAAAAAAAAAAGTCGCCTTGGCGAAGGAGAGTAAACTACATTTCATCCACTCATACTTTATTCTTTTCCTACAAAAAAATCTTTTAAAGGGAGTCTTCACTCACTCGAAAATTCTTGCTCCGTAATGTTAATCCAATGGGAAGGTTAATTTCAAATTATTTGTTTAAATTTGAATCTTTAACCTTTTTTTTTGTTTTTGCATAGGATAGCTGAGCTTGATCTTTAGTATGACTGTTTTTTACTTTTCGATTTTGGTTATAGATTTTTTTTAGTGGGGCTGACTTGTATTTACGTTTACCCTAATGCAAATCCTATTTTAAATGAAGTTTGTAGCATGTTTAGTTTATCTACAGGCAGGGCCGTAGCAAGGTGTTTTGAGGCCCCCCCCCAAAAAAATATAACTTTGCCCCCCCCCCTCCCCCCCTCCACTTTTAACTGAATTTTTAAAAAATATATTTATATTGAAGTTTCCAATGAGTTTCAAATTATATTAATGTAATAAACAAATTTAATAATTATCATAAGTATTTTAAATCATTATTAAAATTATTATAGCATTCATAACTCTGCACAAATACGAAATAAATATGCATTGCTTAAAGAACCCGTGGCAAAATGCACGTGACACTGTGACGGGCGTCGCAGACTTTTAAGGACACCTGCAGACTCAGCAATGCCACGGACGTGCTATTGCGCTTAAATTATGCAAAAAATCAGTGTAGGGGCACAAAAATAGCTCTTTCCTGTGGTATGCGTAATTTCATCAAAATTTCGTCACAAAATAAGAGCGATTTCATCCAAAGATCGCGAGAATAAACGCAAATATTATCAAAGCATCGTGAAAAAACGGCAAATTTCGTCAGAAAATCCCTCAAAAGCAGATTTCATCAAAACCTTGCGAAAAAAAAGGGCAAATTTTGTTAAAAAAATACTCCAAAAACGGAAAATTTCATCAAAAAATCTTGAAAAAAAAGACAATGTCAAAAAAAACGACAAATTTTGTCAAAAAATCTCGAAAATAAAGACGGATTTTGTCAAAAGATTGCGAAGAAAACAAAAATTTCGTCAAAGGCACAAAGGAAAAAAAGAAAGATATTGCTGGAAGTGGATTTTTCTGTTTTATTATTATTATTATTATTTTGTAAGTGATGGAAATAATTTACACATACACATGCATGTTCCCATAATAAATTAGCACTACACTAGCAGGAAAAATATATTTATGTAATACGTTGTATTTTGCAGACTATTTTTGAAAATATTATTAGCGTTGCAGACATTTGAAGATAGTTCTGCCACGGGGCTTAAAGATAAATTAACAATGTTAAAATAAAATTTGTCTAAAACAATTTTACAAATAAGCACATAATGCTAAGATTTTATTATAAAGTATAGAAAATAAATAAATTATATAAACACATAATTTTAACAGTTCACTACTTAAGAGGCTACTTCAGTTAAGCGAAAAGACCCATTCTCTAATGCATGGAAGAATGGAATGGAATACTATGAAAGAAATTTATATCTCAGTTGCATTTCAATATTTTTAAATGATTTTTTTTTCACTGGATAGCTGAGATCAATCTGTATGCAGATTTTTTTTCACCTTTTTTTATTTTGTTTGCAAAGTTTTTTTTTAAGAGGATGCTTTAATTTTCGAAACCGGTTTTAAAAATGAAAGTGACCTCATTAAAATTATCTGTAAACAAAATTGAAAAAGCAAAAAACAGCCCGTATACAGATCAATCTCAGCTATCCTCAAAGAGCACCGATTAACCAAATTCATTGCATAACCAAGTATTGAATGACAAAGAATTTACAGAAACTGACTAATAAAAATTTTACAAGTTTCTTTTTAATATTAATTTTTTTTTTAAAGTAACAATTTATATACATTTTTTCCCCTTTTAAAATATGAAATGCTAGTAACTACAGGTTTCAAGACAATTATAAACTCTAGTTCATGCCGACTTTTTCTTAAAATAAACAAACAAAAATATTTTTAAAATAAGAACTTAAATGATAAAGTGAAAGCAAAATTGTTATTATTTTGAAAAGAGGCAAAAGATTTCGAATTGTGCGTAAAGACATAGACCCCGCAACACTTTAACAGGCTCGAGGACTGTGCCATTTCTTGTCAGTTTCAGAGCCCATTAAGAATTAGAAGTAGAGGGAGCCCGACATCACAGAGGGGGGGGGGGGGGGAGTCCCTATTATCCTATCAGCTGTTTTTTCATTTACTAAATCCATTTTTCGTATGTTTAAATTATTCGAAATTTTACCATGCAAATTTCGATTAAATAACGTTTTTACTATTAAATTAAAACTGACTATCTGCATATTATACACATTAAAAAATATTTTATTAAATACATAATTATACGTAACCAGTTAATTTTGTAAAAGACATATATGGAATTACAGTTGAGAATATTTGAACTTCAAAATATTCTTGTGTTTTACAAATTGCAGCATAGTAAGAAAAAATATTTCATAATAAAAAAACTATATGTTTTACTCTGATTGAATTTATTGAAATGAAAATTAGCTTTGAAAAGTAAATTTGCGGGGGGGCTTTGTATTTTAATTGGTTTTAATTGGTAAGAATGGGCTTTATGGGCCTGTGAGATTATTTAGCATCACGGAAAAAAAGAAAGAAAGAACGAAAGAGCATAGAAAACTTTAAAATAGCACAATTTCTTATTGTGACATGAATTTAGAACTCTAGATTTTCAAGGAAATCTAGAGTATAAATTAAATGAGAATTTACTTATTACTTGTTAACAAACGAAATAGTAGTTTCACATATGAATGCAATGGAATCCGAAGTTGATGCAGGGATTTTTTCCAGGGTTGCAAAAAAGCCGGCTAAAATTAAAAAAAGCCAGGCCGGTTGGCTTTTATTGATTTTAGCCGGCTTTTTTTGGCCATAATTGGCTTTTTTTGGCCATAATTGGCTTTTATAGAGTAATGCCTTTTAATTATAAGCTACACATTTTTAAGTGTCTTTTAACTAATTTTAATGATGTTTAATTTACTTTGAGTTTAATAGATTTATTTATTAAAATGAAAAATTGAGATTTTAATTATGATTCATTATGAGAAATTGGTTTATAACCCAATTTTTCAATAATGAAGACATTAATACTAGAATAACACATTGATGGAGTGATTTAAAGTCAGAATTTCAAATATGTCAGCTAAATTATAAAATGGCCATACTAAATGCTTTTTCTGATTTACATTGACCTTTAATCCTACCCTTGTTTTTCCATTTTTACTGCTTTATAAAATTAAAGAGGACTATGGTTACTTAGTTACATGTTTTATTACTTAACTAATTTTAAGAGTTATTAAGATGTCATGTTTTATTCCCTATAAACATTTAAAATCATACATATAAGAAAAAACACCATTCCTCACTATTGAAAATAGTATTTCGAATTATGCATATTTCATAAAATATTATATTTTACAATTTATTTCATATTCTCAATCAGTATATGCATGAATACATTCATTCATGCAAGTGGGCACATATACACTTTTAAATAACAAAGAGCTATTCAAAATTTTAATTCAAAAAATTTTATAAGAACATTTTATGTTGTTTAATTTTATGTAATTATGTATTAAACTTTCCTCAAATACTGAATCCTTCCTTATTTCCCTTTCAACATTGTTCATTTTATGACTTAATCTTTACATATTGATTTGTAAGAATGTTTCCATGAATGCTTTGATGTGTTTCATTTTGTCATAATTCAATTAAATATAATTCTTAAAAATGTGTAATATAAGTAGAATTATGAAATATAGAAGTTTAAAACAAATTTCTTGAGTATATTTTCTTTTTTCCAAGATTTATATTTTTCAGACATAATGCCTTCACAATAGACTTCTAGAGGTTATATAGACTTATTTCTTTGAAAAATTAAATAGAAATTTATATCTTTTTTAGTAGTAAATAATTAAAAATGTATTAAAAATAAATCAATCCAATTTTAATATGGATTCAATACAAATTAACACTTTAAAAATAAAAGCCGGCTTTTTTTAAGTGGATAAAACCAAAAAAAGCCAGCCGGCTTTTTTTGGCCCGGCTAAAAGCCGGCAACCCTGATTTTTTCTTGGATCCCATTTTGTGAAAAATAAAGTTCTTTTTATGAAATTTATTGTATTTTGTAATGAAATTTGAATTCCAGTTATTGAAATTCGCATCAAACATTTAATAATAATAACTTATTTAAGTCTATATGCTAAATTTCTCATTTCAGGTGAACTTGTTTCCTTTGCAAAACACATATTTTAAAACCTAACAGTATAAAATTAATTAGAGTATATTTTTATGGAATAGAATTTTGTGAATGGTGTGATGTATTAAAAAGAATTTTGTGAAGCAGCCCTAATAAAACGCTTAAATGAAAAACATGTAAATGAGAAATGTGTGTTATTAAAATATGCTCTATTAGTATACATATATTTTTCCAAGCTGTGCAAAATTTTCAAATACTTAAAATTTTTAATAACTGCTATATAAATTACATAAAGTAATAAATATGATTTACCAGATTAGTATAGGAGTAGATCTTTTTTCCTCCAGATATACACTTAATTTTATAAATACTATACTATGCGTATTACTAAAATAAATCAGAAAAAAACATACGAAAATCCACATCTGAAGTGCTGTGTTGTCTACAAACATGTACTTGTATGCATTAGCGGGCTTCTAAAGTACTTGAATAGGCCAGTATTCCCTTCAAGGTCAAGGAATCCGGTTACTACTAAGTAACTAAGCTGTTAACTTTTAAGGGGATTCTCTAGATGTTATTTGTGTCACTCACGTCGTGAAATCGGTGTGAAAAATGACCTATCTTCTAAGAACACAATATTCCGGTATTTCAAAAGAAAACACCCTTTTGTCGCTAGCAGCTTTATACAACAACCCGGCTTTCTTCAGAGTCTATCCGATGACTGGTACTCTTTCCTTATCTTTCTTAGTTCCATGCAAAAACCCATGGTCTAAAAGCGAGGGGGGGAAAACGTGTAAAAAAATAAGGATTTTCAGTTTCTTGGTTTCTGCATTTTTGAAATCTAAACAAGGTTTTTGATAAAAATAGGGCCCTGTTAAGGCTACGGGGGGCCCCGGAACAAACATCATTCTGGACACCCCCCCCCCCTCTATCTATCTGTAATTTTTATTTATTTTTTTTTTTTTTTAAATAATGTAGAAGTGGCAAACACTAAAAATAAAAAACAAATTGCACACATGCATAAATTTTGTACTCGCATCTATACAGGGTGTTTCGCTACCAGACCGACAAACTTTGAGCGATGATAGTACACATGAAGACGAACATTATTAAATAGGAAACCATGGGCCGCAAACGTCTTCTGTAGGAGCTAGGTGCCATTAAAGTTTAGGGTCCAAAACTTTAAACGATGATAAAAAACTGTAAAAAGGGTCGATTCGTTTGCGATTTTCACTAAAATCATTCTTTATATTAAGATTTCTTTAGGGAAAAATTTTAAAGGTTACTTTCAAAAATTATCGATAGAGGGCGCTTTAGACTTTAGAGTAGCGAACAACTACTTTTTACCGTTATTTTCTGCATGGGGTTGAAATTATTCTAAAGTTTAGAATTTAACTTAAATTTTAAGTTCAAAATCGGAAACATTCGGATCGGGTAACTAGCGAAAATTTAACTGTGAACAAAGGGGTATATTTTAAATGCTCATAAACGTTGGACAAACAAATCGATTTTATTGCGGTTTGCGTGTAGATCATTCCCTTGGTAACTATGTTATTCAAAACCACGTACAGCGTTGGTGTCCTCATTTTTGATACAGGGTGCTTCCGACACATCACCGACATTTCAATGGCATTACTCCTAGGTGTTTTACTACCAGACCAACATACTTCCAGAAAGTGTTAGGGGTGCAAAGATGATTCGGCATTACATAGGAAAGTAACGTTGAAAATGTCTCTTTTGCGAGTTACGGTTAAAGTAAGCAGAGAAAAAAAGGCAACAGAAACAGCAGAGAAAGAGCAACACGTTAATGTGACAGAAAGCAGTTTATTTAAATGCTTTAAAACATTAGGTGTTCGAAATTACGACTAGAAGTAGTTCGGTATGCTTATTAGTGGCATCGCATGGAATTCCTCACTCTTTGAAAGATTCCTGGCATCTCTGATAGCTTTCTGGCAAGCTACAGAAATACCTGATGCGAAGTCTTTAACTCATGGTACGGGAGTCTCATACACCCAACTTTTCATTTGACCCCAGCAGAAGAAGTCGATACACAGGGTCATACTGGCATAACAGAGAGGGCGGTGGCAAAATGGATAAGAAAGGCGCCAAACGACTAACAGAAGGGCGCAAATCTTTACACACACATATATAGATATAATATAGTAAATATATGCTACATAAATTATGCATATATATGTATACAGAGTTTCCCCTGGAAGGTTTCAGGGGGCGCTCCGCCCCTCCTGCCCTTTACTTTGATAAATAGCACCCCTCTTATTGTTCATTCAAAAAAAAAACGCCCTTCTTGCCCCACATATAAAAAAAACGCAGCCCTTTAGCGATGATGCAGACCTGTAAATTGCACAAAAAATCGGCTACGGAACACAGAAAAGTAGCTCTTAAGCGTCCCACAGGACGCGTAATATCTTCAAAAATCGCAAAATAACGACTAATTTTTGACAAGATTCACGAAAAAATGGCTACTTTCGTCACAAAATCCCCAAAAAAAGGCAGATTTCTTCAAAAAATCGTGAAAAAACGACAAAATTTGTCCAAAAAAAAACCTATTAAAACGGAAAATTTCGTCAGACGATTCACGAAAAACGACAAATTTCGCCAAAAGATTACGAAAAACGGCAACTTTCGTCAAAAAATCGCGATAAAAGGGTAGATTTCGTAAAAAAAAATTTACTAAAAACACCAAAATCGCAATAAAATGGAAAAATATGTCAAAAAATTACCAAAAAACGACAAATTTCGTCAAAAATTCGCGAAAAAACGCAAAATTCCTCAAATATCTCAAAAAACGGCAAATTTCGTCAAAAGATCACGAAAAAATGCAAATTTTGTAAAAGGGACGCACTCACAAAAAAGTTAATGCAAGAAGTGAATTTTTCTGTTCTAAAAACTTATTTTTCCGCTTCAAAATTGTGTTTTTATTGCTCCAAAAGCGAATTTTTCTGCTTCACAATCAGGAGCATTATAAGAGAAAATTGCGCAGGTGCATAATTAGAATTTACGCCCCCCCCCCCCCTCCCAAGTTTTTCTTGTGACAGCCCAAAAATGATGTTTGTAGTATAAATTTGGTGCCCCCTAAATTTCCGCGCCCGGGCCGCTAAAGAAGCGCGAATTTTATCAAAATACAGGAGAAAAAAGCGCGAATTTCCTGAAAGGCGGCGAAAAAAACGCAGTTTTTTACGATCTTTTGACGAAATTTGTCAATTTTTGCGGTTTTTTGATAAAATCTTTCTTTCTTTTTTTTTTTTCGAGAATATTTTGTCGAAATTCACTTTTTTCCCCCCCCATGATTTCTGAACGAAATTTGCATCGTTTTACGATCCTCTGGCAAAATTCGCATTTTTGCTCACTCACAGCAAATTTTCTGAAAGATTATAATGGAGGCTGGAGAAAAGAGGAGGGGGGGGGAAATTCCAATCCCGTTATGAAAACTATGTGCTTTTTTTCGCGATCCTTTTTTCGAAATTTGCGTTTTTTCGTGTTAAACTTGACAAAATTGTAGTCAAAATTTTTTGCGATCTTTTGACGAAATTTGAAATTATATTTTGACGAATTACAGATATTTTGACGAAATATACAGGGTGTCCCCTCTCAACGGTGGCCAATGGCTACAGGGCTCGAAAAATAGCATTCCCGGGATCCCGGGGAACCCAGAAATCCTTTCCGGGAACGCATATTTTATCACTAAGGTTCCCGGCCGGGAACTTAACCTTTTGCTGTGTCCGCTAGCAATGCCGCGGTCGCATTATAACGCGTAAATTAAGCAAAAAATAGGCAAAAAAAATAGCTCTTAAGCGATCCGGGGGATGCATAATTTCGTCGAAATATTACGAGAAAAGCCCGAATTTCAACAAAAGAATCGCAGAAAAAAAGCAAATTTCATTAAAGGATTGCAAAAAACGGCAAATTTCGTTAAGAAATCGCGTAAAAGCGGCACACTTCGTTAAAAAAAATCATGGAAAACAATAAATTTTGTCAAAATATCGGGAAAAACGGATTTCGGACAACAGATTTCGTTGAAAAATCGCATGAAGCATCGCAAATTTCATTAAATAATCCCCAAAAAGGCAAATTTTGTAAAGATTTTCTTTTGAAAAGCAACAGGCTCCGTTAAACATCGCGATAAAACGGCAAGTTTCCGTAAAACATCGCGATAAAACGTCAAGTTTCCTTAAAACATTGCGATAAAACGGCAAATTTCTTTTAAAAAATCGCGAAAAAACGGCAAATTTCGTCAAAAAATCGGGAAAAACAGCAAATTTCATTAAGAAATCGCAAAAATCAGCAAATTTTGTTAAAAAATCATGGAAAACAACAAATTTTGTCCAAAAATAGCGAAAAGACAACACATTTCGTCAAAAAATTGTGAAAATGCTCCAAAATTCGTCAAAAAATCGTGCGAAATAGCGCAAAATTCATTAAAAAATCACAAAAACGGCAAATAAAAAAAAAAAAAAAAAAAAATTGAAAGACAGCAGATTTTTTTAAAACATCGCGATAAAACGGCAGATTTCGTCAAAGAATCGCGATAAAACGGCAAATTTCTTTTTAAAAATCGCGATAAAACGGAAAATTTTGTTAAAATACTGATACATAAATTTTTTCGGGAACTTATACTTTTCATCTGGGAACCTATATTTTTCATGTAGGTTCCCAGCTGGGAACCTTAAAATTTTCAGAATTTTCAAGCCCTGGGCTAATTTCTAAACCGTTGGTCATAGACATATAGTTCCAATTGCAAAAATGTTTTAAAAAAGGCAAAGAATTGTTTTTTAAGCGATTTTGGTCAAAAAAATGTTTTACTAAAAATTACAAAAATTAAATTTTTATATGGTCCCCTGGTCCTATAAGTGATGTTTAGTAAAATTTTTTCAACACTCTAGCAAGTAATACAGAAAAGGTCCCATTCATGTAACATTAAAATTGACCGAGTTATGAAACTTTAAATTTCATGACTTAAACCACTTTTCTATAGCTAAAAACGGATGAGTTCGACTGAGCTTTAAAGGAAAGTACACTAAGTGCTTAAAGTATTATAAAGGGAGTCGATTTCCAATGCTGTTCAAAGGCTACTTCCTAAACTATTTGTCACAGACATATAGTTCCAATTACAAAATGTTTTAAATGAGCGATTTAACTGAAGGCGCTGTCACTGTATAAGTTTTACGGTAGTGTTAATTATAAATTAACTTCTAGATTGGTTATTAAAATAACTAAAGACATGAATTTCAAAATTCTCTTTATCGAAAAAAATCAAATTTTGGGAAATAACGAAAAAACTTTAAATGCATCTATTGGTTTTCATTATAAATTTTGAGATTGCATTGTTACAATAGTGGAGGTTTGTATAGACTGATAGAGAAATCAAAAAGCGATAAGTCGAGTTTTGAAATTCATATCCTCAATTATATTTTTACGTATGTTTTATTTTGTAAGCAAATGAAGCAGATTCTTTTCGTGATTTTATTTTAAAAAGGTATGTTATTTTGATAAGCTTTTATTTTATTCTTAGTTTTCGTATGTAAATTTTCCTAGTTCAAAACTTATATTCAAATTTTAACTCACTTTCAAATATCTGATTGAGGTTCAATTCCCATACTTATTTAAACCCGATGACAATGTAATATTAATACGATTTTAGGTGCGTTCCATTTATTTATTTTATAGGACTACATTAAATTCTATTAGGTTGAGTAATCTAATAGAGCTTTAAATATGTATCATTTTGTAACGATTTGTGACTGTTGCTTTTCATAGTTTAATTTAACAAAATTTCTGTTATTTTTTACTTATATTTTTAGCACAAATTGCATATTTTACTTTAACATGTAAATGTCAACATAAATTCAGAAACAACATTGTAAAAATTTTTTTACTCTCAATGATTAAAGTTAAATTTTCTATCTGATGTTTATTTTTATTTCCAGTAAATTTATGACTGACCCCTATTTTGCAGCAAAAAATATGCTTCAACTTTGAACAGCTATAACTCGGTCAATTTTGATCGCAGAGGAATGGGACATTTTTTTTTTCTTACTTGTTAGAATAGTGGTAAAAATTTTCTAAATATCACTTATAGGACCGGGGGACCGTATAAAAATTTAATTTTCGTAAGTTTTAGTTAAACATTTTTTTGACCTAAATCGCTTAAAAAATAATTCTTTACTTTTTTTAAAGCATTTTTGCAATTGGAACTATATGTCTATGACCAACGGTTCAGAAATTAGCCATTGGCCACCGTTGAGAGGGGACACCCTGTATATATATATACACAAACAAAAATAGCTCTCCGCAGAACATTGCACTGAAAAAAATCTTGATATTAGACATTTTTTAGTTAAACATTTTTTACATTATTTTTTACCTTTTACACATTAGATATTTTTTAGTTAAACATTTTTTTGACCTAAATCGCTTAAAAAATAATTCTTTACTTTTTTTAAAGCATTTTTGCAATTGGAACTATATGTCTATGACCAACGGTTCAGAAATTAGCCATTGGCCACCGTTGAGAGGGGACACCCTGTATATACACTGGTGTCCAAAAGTTAAGCATAATTGGTAATTAAGTAATTATTTTTAAGTAATGAAAGAAATATGAATCGGAATGTGCTGAAACTCCAGGTGTGTAAACAAAATAGTACGCGTCACATATTTTCGCGAAGAGTTTTCCCCGAAATTGAACAGGGGACCGTCAACAAATTGAAAAAAAACGAAGATCTTTTGGATAACCCTGTCAAAACTAATATAGCAAAAGCGTTCAATCTGCACATTATGATTAATTGGCTTATTGTAATGTACTGTGTTAATTTTTACAAGGATAGCATGTATACTCGTAGAGAAATTAAGGTTTTTATAAAAACAGTCCTAAATTTTTCCAAGTTTTATGCTTATAATTTGCAGAGTTCTTATTATAAAATAATGTTCTTTTCTGAAAATATGACAAACATCATTGTACATAATACCCTGTCATCAGAATTTAAAAATAATAAAAATTGTATGAAAAATGAGTATGTTTAGTAAATAATTTTTCATTGCGCATGCGTCAACGACATCAAAATGTCATTTGCATATTGTGTTAGCTAAATGTATAGAGTAACTTCTGTAAAAGTTTCAAAAACATAACTTGAAAATTCTGAAAATGGGAGCCTATAGAATCAACTCAAAATCCTTTATTCCCTAAATGAAGCAAAATGATGAGGGGCTGTATCCATATTCCATTGTTTAGTGCCTACACAATATTGCACGTACAACTATATTTAGGTAAAACCCCTGATTTTTTTGCTTCCTTTAGGAATAATGGATTTTGAGTTGATTCTATAGGCTCCCATTTTCAGAATTTTCAAGCTATGTTTTTGAAACTTTTACAGAAGTTGCTCTATACATTTAGCTAGCACAATATGCAAATGACATTTTGATATCGTTGACGCATGCGCAATGAAAAATTATTTGCTAAACATACTCATTTTTCATACAATTTTTATTATTTTTAAATTCTGATGACAGGGTATTGTGTACAATGATGTTTGTCATATTTTCAGAAAAGAACATTATTTTATAATAAGAACTCTGCAAATTATAAGCAATAAACTTGGAAAAATTTAGGACTGTTTTTATAAAAACCTTAATTTCTCTACGAGTATACATGCTATCCTTGTAAAAATTAACACAGTACATTACAATAAGCCAATTAATCATAATGTGCAGTTTGAACGCTTTTGCTACATTAGTTTTGACAGGGTTATCCAAAAGATCTTCGTTCTTTTTCAATTTGTTGACGGTACCCTGTTCGATTTCGGGGAAAACTCTTTGCGAAAATATGTGACGCGTACTATTTTGTTTACACACCTGGAGTTTCAGCACATTCCGATTCATATTTCTTTCATTACTTACAAATAATTACTTAATTACCAATTATGCTTAACTTTTGGACACCAGTGTATATATATACACAAACAAAAATAGCTCTCCGCAGAACATTGCACTGAAAAAAATCTTGATATTAGACAAGCGTTGACAATTCAGAGGGTTTTTTTTTTCAGAGAGTTTATATGTAATACAATCTATAGGGTCACCCGGGGCAGGGTTGTTAAATACCCGGGTTTTTTCAGAAAAAACCCAACCCACTGGGTTTTTTCAGGGTTTTTTCAGGGTTTTTGGGGTTTTATCAGGGTTTTTTGGGTTTTATCAGGGTTTTTTGGGTTTTTTCAGGTTTTGGGGGGTGAGGTGGTTCAGAATGCTTGAAAAAAAAAAAGTACTTATTACTAAATTTAAAGTAGCTAATTGATTACAAATATATATAAATCAATGACAGTAATCAAAATTATGCTTTGTTTTTAGATAAATTTATTATTAGTAATAATTTATAAAGTATTTTTTATTATTAATAAATAATAGAATAAGCCAAGTAATTCTACATGTCTACATGATTAAATTAGGATTCTAAGCATATATGGTATTTTGTTATGAGTTTCTATTGTATAACATAGAACGGATTACACACCAAAGTATTTTTTTACTGGGAAAGAATTTGTTTGTGTTACTTATACATGCTACAGAGATTAACTAACAATTATTTCTTTTAAAAATTGTAATGGTATAATTAGGACATTTCTTTTCTTTGAGGTGGGGGGTGATGGTTATAAACTTTATGAGTGTGTACTGATATTAAGAAATATATTACAATATATTATATAATGTGTAATATAAATACATTATATATGTAATTTAAAGTTGAAATTTTGAAAAAACCCACTTGGGTTTTTTCCTGGGTTTTTTCAAGTGGGTTTTTTCAGAAAAAACCCACCCGGGTTTTTTGGGCTGGGCAAAATCATAACAACCCTGACCCGGGGTAAAATGGGTATAAAAATGAGCTTTTTTAATTTTAATGTTTCGTGGCAGAAATATTATGAAATAAATTCATGTTTTTGTTCAATAATTTTGACATTGTGTATCTTAGGTCTAAATTAAACATAACTTGTGTTTCCTTTTTTTTAAACTTTTTGTGTAAAACACTATACCTATTTTACCCCGGTATATACCCGTTTTACCCCGTGGTTTGGGGTAAAATGGGTATGCACCGGGGTAAAATGGGTATATGCTGGTTAAAGTTAAATAATAAATTAAATATACTTAAATACACTGTAATTAATGTGTAAACCATTTAAAGATGTTGTACTTTCATCTTCTGAATCATGTGTAAACTTGGAAGGTGGGGGGAAGGGACTTCAAAAGCTCCCCACTTCAATTTGCTTACATTTTTTTCTTGACATATAAAAACACTGTTATGAAACCAATGTGAATATTATGAGAGTACTGATAAATCCTATCCTCTACCACATCAGTTTACACACATGCTGTGAATCGTGTTTCTCTTTAAAAGTATTTTTTTTTTTTTTATTTAATACAATTCAAAAGCAGATAGATATCAGCATGAATATCTGTAGGGAAAAAATGAGAAATTAAATTACACTGGAAAATCAATGTTTAATCAAAAGCAATTTATGCAGATAGGTATAACATAATAAAAATTTACATGCAAAGTGTATACTGGCAAGGACTATTGCATCTTGGTTGAGATAGCTTTCTGGCAATTAGGATGCGTTCACATCAGCAACATAGTCTTTCTCAGGAAAGACATAAAATAATCCAGCAGATGACTGTTGCAAACTTCACAGTATTTTCACCTTCATCAGGTATATCAATAATAAGACCTGTGAATTCTTGAACAGACTTCTTTACATTAAATTTTACAGGGCCTCAATCGCCAATCACTGGATTCATTGCAGTGAAAACCTTTGGTTTAACTTCTATTTTATGGTTTGCTTCGATTCTTTTAACTGTTTGTACTGTTTTGTGTTCCTAGTGCAAAGACTTGCAGCCACCTGCTCTGTAGTTATAACTTCTCCTACCTTTGCTTGTACTCTGTTGCATTTTCTCCGAGTTTTTTTATAGCCTCGCCAGTATTAGAAAATGTGTTTTAATTTAATTTCGCGATATTTTTCTTACCTTGTGTTCCTGTACATTTAATCAATTTGCATGTATTTTAATGTCCCCCGAAATAGCCTAATTTATAATATAAATGATAAATTGATGATAAGTAATAGCCTAATTTCATATAACAAAGCATAATTTCAGTTTAAAACATTGGATCAATAACAATTTGCCCTCAAAAGCTCTTTCAACTTTGATCAATCTTCACACATTCATATCTTGACCTATACCCATTTTACCCCATATTACAAAAAACGCTATAAAATTTTTGTGAGTAAATAAATTTACTTAATTTTACAGTTTTCAGTTATAAGAATCCTTCTTCTGTAAATATCAAACAGTTTATTCTTAAAATTCTTCCTGTAAATTTTTCTGGAAAGAAGTTTTTCAACCACTAAAAACACTTTGTTCTATCTTCTGAAAAACAAAATGGTTGACAAGTCCATTATATGTGTCGCCAGTTTGTTTTTATAAGGTTTAAGTATTGCCAGATATGTAAGCACTTTGTTCATAATTTTAATTTTTAAAAAAAATTTGTCTGGTAAAATAATAAAATGAATAAATAAAATATACCCATTTTACCCCAGCTACCCATTTTACCCCGGGTGACCCTAAAATACAAATAATTATGGTGTAACAATATTCCAAATCCTGGTAAGAAGGACGTCTATTTTATGTGAATTATTTTTTTTTTTTAAAAAGGATCTTTTTTTTCCCTTCTTCTCTTTAATAATATATAAAATAGTTTCAAATTAAATACAAACTATACACACATGCAAAAGAAAAAAAAAAAAAAAATCTTTATCATGAAATCAGTTAATAAAATGACAATGTGACTTAAAATGTTTATTTTTTCTCATAAACTATTAAAATCAAAAAAGAATAAAAAAATACTTTGTTCCAGGCACGCTATATAGAAATTTTTTCGCAGTACAAATCCCAAAAAATGTAAAATATCATGAATATTTAATAATTAATATTCATTTTAAATTATTTGAATAATAAGAAGTAATATTTATTGAAAATTATTTAACTAGTAAGAAATAAAATTTGATTTTAACTAAATATTAAATTTACTTAGATAATTCAAACTTTATTTTGAATATCAGGCTCTATACAATATTATTTCCAAATAAAAAATGAATAAATAAATAAAACGAATTAAAACAATTTCATTGGCCAAAAGTTAAAAACATTATTTTATACAATTAAATAATATTTTATATACTGCAATCACTAGAATACAAATACTAATTATGGTGTAAAATTTTTCCAAATCATTATGAAAATGACGTCTATTTTAAGTGAATTATTTTTTAGAAAAAGGGATGTTTGTTTTTTCTTTCTTTCTTCAATAATATGTAAATTAGTTTCAAATTAAATTTAGGCTATATGTATACACATAAAAACATTTTTTCCTTATTATGAAATCAGTTAATAATATGACATTACGACTTAAGAAATTTCCCTTTTTTTAAAACAATTAAAATTAAAAAAGAAAAGAAGTTACTTTCTTTCAGAAGCGCCTTATAGAAAAATTTTTATAGAATCTCAAGAAAAATGGAATATTATGAATATGGAATGGATTAATATTTATTGAAAATTATTAAACTAATAAAAAGTAAAATTTGATTTCAACTATATAATACATTAAGTTATTTAATTCAAACCTTATCCCGAATATCTGAATAACAATATACATAAAAATATTTCCAAATAAAAAAATTAAAGTAATTTAATCGGCTCAAAACTCCAAATTTCAAAACATTACTTCACAAGATTCAATTATATTTTGTATAACACATTCTCTTGGAAACAAATTAGTAATTACTAATTAAGGTGAAAATTTTCTAAATCGTGGTAAGAAAGGCGTCTATTTTACAGGAATTATTTTAAAATAGGATTTCCTTTTTTTATAATACATATAAATCAATTTCAAATTAATAAAAAAAAAATCTCTATTTTGTAAAGAGTTAACAAAATGATAATATGACTCACAAAGTTTTTTTTTTTTTCTTGTAAATAAATAATTTTTAAAATTTAAAATAATCTGACATAAAAATATTATGAATATTAACGAATTAATATTATTTATTAAACATTTTTTAACTAATAAGAAGTAAAATTTGATTTTAACTATAGGTTACTTTACTTAGTTAATTCAAACATTATCCCGAATATCCGAATAACAATCTCCATACAATTGTTTCCAAATGGAAAATAAATATTAAAAATAAAACAAATTAAAACAATTTCATTGAATCAAAACTCAAAATTGCGTGTCATGCAGGGGGGGGGGGGGGGGGGGGGCTCTGAAATTTTTCTGGGGGGCTAACATCTTTTAACAATCTATATATTGAGTAAACTAAATATAGCAAAAACTGATAAAATGGATGAGCCCACAGAGGAACCCGTCTAAAGTGAAATCTCTCTGTAACGGAACGTTTTTATAAGTAAATTATTAAATGCAAAATACTTCATGATAATCAAAAAATAAATATATATATTTCTTTTTTATCAAAAATAAAACCTTTTTACAAAACTATTGCAAAAGTAAAAAATATTATTTTTACATAATAATTAATAAGTAATTAAATTAAGAATATGCGTATTATTATATATGTTTTTATGTACTTTAATTTGACTTTTTAGTGTCAAGTGTTCTAAAATTAGTTCAATGTCATTTGAAAAAAATAAAATAAAATAAAAATAAAAAACACGGACATAAATAATTTATTTTTGAAACATGCGAACAACTTTCATTAAATGTAAGGTGACTTTATTATTAAGTGTTTTCCCGTTTCAATTGATCTTAAAAAATACTTTTCTTTCACTCAATAACGAGAATATTCATGATGCATTCAAGAAATGATTTTCTTGCCATTTGTTTAAAAAAAAAAAATTTTCTCACATTCAGACGCCTAAGAATAGAATATTGTTTTCCATTTTCTTAAAAATGCCATATATCATGAGTTGTAGTCAATTACTACTCGACGACTAGTATTTCGTCATTAAATGCTATGAAAATCAATCGACGTCAAATCTGCCATCATATTTTGACAAATTATTTTTCTGTTACAAAAAAATGTAAAATGATGTTTGATTTCTTACAGTCTAAATACTTTCAAATATGTCAAAAAAGTAGCTTTTTAGGTAGATTTCGTATGAAATACTACCTATTGCAATCACGTCAGTTTATCTATCTATCTATCTATCTATATATCTCACTTTTTTATGGACACGATAACTTCTATAATTCTTCACCAATCTCCACCAAACTGGTACATAAAATCAAAAGGGGTAAAATCTCGGCTAAGTTCGTTAATGGGCAAAATCGGACCAAGGGGGTCGGAATAGGGAGAGTTTTTGTGAAAACCGAAAAAACGCCATAACTTCTTAATTAAAGTAGATATCGAATCGGTTTAAAGTTTATATTACTTCTTAAAAATGGGCCAAAAGTTTATGCATGACAGATTTTTGATAAATTTAGAAGTGGGCTCAAGGGGCGAAAAAAACAGGGGTTTTGAGAGAAAAAAAATTCATAACTTCGTCAATTTTCAAGATATCAAGTCCAACTAATTTTTTTGTAAATGTTCTTAAAATTATCTAAAACTTTTGTATTTCCAAGTTTTTGATAGGACAACTTTTACCAATGAAAAAAATTAAAAACGAAAAGAAAAAGGGCGGTGAAAAAAGGAAAAAATTCATAACTCCGTCAATTTTTAAGATATAAAATCTGATTAAATTTATTTTACATCTTCTCAAAAATATCTACAGCTTTTATATTGACAAGTTTTTTATAGGACCAATTCATATAGCAAAAATAAATTAAACAAAAATAGAAGTTGGAGAAAAAACCTCAAATCAAAACTGCTTATATTCTGACTCATTTTTAAATTCATTTTTGATTTTAAACGCATCTAAATGGTTGATCCTCTTATTTAGAAACTGTATAAAGTGACGCATTGGTCAGTTTTCTGATAAAGACAGAATATATTTCAAAAAAAGGGTACTTTGAACAGAATTTTCCGAAATCATCGTGACTGAAAATTTAAGGAAGTGTTCAAATAAGAAATTGCGTTTTTTTTTCTGACTCGTTTTTAAATCCATTTTTGTTCTCAAACGCATCCAATTTACAGATCCTCTTATTTAGGAACTATATAATGTGATGCATTGATCAGTTTTTTGATAAAGACGGAATATATTTCAAAAAAGGCTACCAAAAAGGGTATTTTGAACAGAATTTTCCGAAATCATCGTGACTGAAAATTTAAGGAAGTGTTCAAATAAGAAATTGCTTTTTTTTTCTGACACGTTTTTAAATCCATTTTTGTTCTCAAATGCATCCAATTTACAGATCCTCTTATTTAGGAACTATATAATGTTATAACATTGATCGGTTTTTTGATAAAGACAGAATATATTTTGAAAAAAGCTACCAAAAAGGGTATTTTGAACAGAATTTCCTGAAGTCTTCGTGATTTGAAAATTTAAGGAAGTTTTCACATAGCAAACTGCGTTTTTTATGACTCATTTTAAAATCCATTTTCGCTCTCAAACGCATCCAATTTACAGATCTGCTTATTTAGGAACTATATACTGTGACACATTATCCAGTTTTTTGATAAAGATAGAATATATTTTTAAAAATGCTGTCAAAGTGAGTATTTCGCACAAAATTTTCCGAAGCAATCATGATTAAAGAATTAAGGATGTATTCAAACAACAAATTGGTTATTTTATGACTCCTTTTTAAATTCAATTTTTTTCTCAAATGCATTCAACTGACAGTTTTTTGTCATTTAGGAACTGTATAATGTGCTGTTTTGGTCGATTTTTTAATAAATTCAGAATTTATTTCAGAATATGTTGTCAAAATGGGCATTTGAACTGAATTTTTCTTAAGATGATTCTGATAAAATCAGTTTTTGCAGAAAAATGAAATTAAAAATTTCTCATAAACGGTCAGATGAAGTTATTAAACTGGGTTTATCTCTAATCATATATATATATATATATATATGTATGTATATATATATATATATATATATAAATATAGATACATATATATATTTTTTTTTTTGTTGTTGTTGGTGTTGAAATGAGCACTCTTCGAAATCTACCTCCGCCTATAGGTCCAGCCGACAGGGATTTTTTAGATCGAAAATCAAGCCTTTAAAACACAATTACACAGTTTTATTCTTTAAGACAGAATAACCATATCTGCTAATTTTATGCTTTTATCAATATAAATTATTCTGCAAATGTGTGAAAATGTAACAGATTTACACTTGAAAATGAATTTAATGCCCCATACACCAAATAAACGAAGATATTTTTGTCGTAATCTTATAAAAAACTTAACCTTAATGATTTTTTTTTATTTAAATTTTTTAAAGTTATATGACAAATCGGAAAAAAATGTTTTCATTGAACACAAGAAAACAATTAGAAGAAAATTCAAAATCCAAAAAAAACTCTTTTTCTACATTTTTAATACCTTCTTGCCAATCCCTATAACACGAAACAATTCTTTCTTTCAAACAATTATTTTTCTTATTCCATTGTATAAATTGACATTTTTTATCTTTCTAATTTTCAAACATTCTAGTTTCCATTTGATATTATCACCATTAACTAAATCCACTGACAAGTACGTATTGTCAACAGGCAAAACATTAAAATTTAGAAATATAGGTTTTTAAAGACTATGTTTTTAGTCAAGACTTTGACCAGAGTTTGATTAATTACCAGTCAACTCGAGTAACATGTGCCCATTTCCATTCATCCTGTGTAAGAGAGTTGCTTTGAAAATATAATGATTAACGATACGATGTACAAACACATGTGGTGAGCACTTAGTACATCTGGACTTAATTTTTTTCAGGGGAAAGAAATGTTCCTTTAAAATGCATTCCGAGAATTGTATTATATCGCTAGCAAGTTAACAGAAAAGTAATCCAATAGAGTTTCGAATACAAAATTTTTAGTGTATTCCCATTTTATTTAAGACAATTAAAAGATCTAAAAAAAAATTCTTGCTGTTTTTTTTTTTTTTTTGAGGAAAGTTAAAATATGCATTTTGTTAAAAAAAAAAATAGTAAAGAAATCATTAGAGGGGTCTCTAAAGGATGACAGAGGGGGCTCAGCCCTCCCTGCCCCTTATCTGGATACGGGCCTGAGCAGAGCAGATCAGATCAGTATAAAAAAAAGTTTTTAGATTTTGTCATTTTTTCCCTAAAAATTATCGAATTTTCAAAAATATATAAGAAATTATCTATTTTTCTTACAAAAGCAAAATTTACATAAGTTTCCATTGCAAACTGTCCTTAAAATTTATTTCTCCGAAATCTGATCCATATTATCATTTTAAGAAATTAATGATAATATAGTTCATTAAGACCCGTATTATCATTAAGAAATTATAGATTCAGTTTATTAGATGTAAGAGGACCAATTTATGTATATTTATGGGGCGGTGTTATAAAAAAAAAAAAAAAAAATAGTTTTTTAAAGTTCATTTTACAGACGAGCTAAAAAAAAAAACCTGATCAAGGGTGCCAGCATTACAAAAATATGCCATTAATTTTTTGAAAGTTATTTTTCTGTGGCGCTGAAAAAAAAATTTGACCAACGGCTCCATGATTACAAAAAAGACGATATTAATTTTTTAAAAGTTGTTTTTATATAAACACTGAAAAAGATCCGACCAAGAGCGCTGTGATTATAAAAACATGATATTTGTTTTTTGAAAATTATTTTTAAAGATACACTGAAAAAAATCTGACTACGGGCACCATGATTACAAACACACGATATTAATATTTTGAAAGTTATTTTTGTTAGAAAATAGCTATTGCCCATTTCCTAGTGTCTTATCACTCTATGATATCTTTATACTAAACTGACTTATATTTCCATCTCTATTTAATCCCATATATTTATATCTTATTCAATATTTATAAATACTATTTTATTCAATTACAATAGATATCTTTACTTTCAATAAATAAAAATAAATATCTTTATTTTATTTCTACTTACCGTTAATAAACACTCTTATTAAAATATTCATATTTCTTTAATCTCCTACATCTGTTTTTCAATCATACTTGTATAAATTACCAGCAGTTGTTTACCATCGCTCGCGGCTCTCACTTCAGACATACAGCATTTGATTCACGTGGCGTACTGAGGAATTTCGGCAGTTGACAATGGATGGCGTAAGTGTCTCTATCCTCCTTAATTCTCTCTTACAGGTGGACATCGCCGATTGGTCTTTCCCGAACTTTCTATTTCGGATGTGACGTTACGTGATCGAACGGAGGCTGCGTAATGACATGCATTGTATTGGGAGCTGGGTGTAAAACGCCGCTGATTTCGATAATACGTTGGCTTTTTGCTTCACTTTTAGTGTCATGCTTTGGAGACCGTGTTTACTTATGCCTAGAAGATTGTGTCGGCGGGAAATGTTGTTGATAAAATGAATAAGTCACTCATCCTTTTTTAATTGAAAATATTGATTACCTTTTTAAATTTAACTTCTTTTCAACAAACTGAAGTCGCTATGAAGTAAAGAATTTCATGTGCTCAGATGTCCAGCATGTTAAAGTAATAGGAGTGTCATTGTGATGGACTTAGTTTGTTTATGGTAATGGATTCGGCACGCCTCATCATCGATGTCAAGCTGATCAAGAGCGGCCATTATTGGTCTCGGGTGTAAAGACAGCTATGACAGATTTCTCGCTGTAAATAAGGATTCATGCGGGTGCTGGAGTACGTGATGCACACTGTTTGAGATGATAGGTTTAATTTTTTTTCTTTCTTTTTGACTCCATCTGTTTTGTTATTGATACGTCTCTAGAATATTTTATAGGTGTTCCGATCTATCAGTAACATGTTATTGCTGTTTCCATGATTTCCTGATTATCTCTACCACGAAACTTTGTGTTAATAGGCCATTTCATTTTAAGAGCCGGTTAAGTTTATCGTTGGTTGATGTGAGATAGTGGACAGGTAGTATACATTGGAAACATGTTAATTCTTTCTTGTTGATGAAAGCTTTTTTTTTCCAGAGATGAGGGAAAACAATTTAGTTGGAGTTAAAACATTAAATTAAATTTACATTTAGATTGGTGTGGCTTCTTCCGGTGCTGGGTTTAATGGTAAAGTACAGTTAATTAACATTCATTCATTTAAATATTTAAAGCTAACTATATTTCAAACTTAAAGTTAATTTAAATATTCTTTTAATTATATTAAATTTATAAAGTAAATGAAATAAATTTATTGTGAAATCTTTAACTAATATAATTTAAACTATTTAATATTTTAATTATGTTTTTCATTTAATGTTAATTATTCAAAATATATTTAAAAGTAAATAATAGAAGAAATTTGATTCTGATGCTCCGGTTTACAAGTTTATTTTTTTGTTTTTATTTTCAAGTAATGAAGTAGTATGTTGATATATAGTTCTTGAGAACTTGTGATATTTATGTAAAGTAGAATTTCTAGTAGAACTTGATAAAACATTATATTATATCCATACTTGCTTTATCTATTCTTTTATCATTTTTTCTGTTAATAAAATTGTTTGTTTGTTTTTAAAACTTTGGTCATTCTTTTAAAAACACTTTTACATTTAATTTTTTTTAGATTGAAGCCATATAATTTATTCATTCATTAAATTAATTTAAAAATAGTTTTTCTAAATTAATAAAGGACCGAGAGTCAGCCTTGTGCTTCCACTTGCTGTGTAAAAATAAGTGAGAACCTCTGCTGTGTAAGATCGTATAAGATAGACCTTAACAGTCTAAAATATCAATTTTTACAAGAGGCTCTGAAAAAAAGTTGACGAAGGGCGCAATGATTGCAAAAAGCGATATTAGTTTTTTAAAAATTATTTTTAAAGAGGTGCTAAAAAAGATCTAAACAAGGGTGCCATGATTACAAAAACATAATAGTTTTTTTTTTTTTTTTTTTTTTTTTACAGAGGTGTTGAAAAAGTCTGACCAAGGGCGCCATGTTTCTCAAAACACTATATTAGTTTTTTGAAAGTTATACTTACAAGAGACGCTGAAAAAAGCTGACCAAGGGCACCATAGTTACAAAAACCAATATTAGTTTTTTAAAAGTTATTTTTGTAGAGGCGCCGAAAAAATCTGACCAGGGACGCCACGATTCCAAAAACAAGATTTTAGTTTTTTTAAAATATGTTTTTAAAGGGGCGCTGGAAAAGATCTAAACAAAGGGGCCATGATTACAAAAATATGATATTATTATTATTATTATTACAGAAGTGTTGAAAAAGTCTGACCAAGGGCACCATGTTTCCCAAAACACGATATTAGTTTTTTCAAAGTTATTTTTACAAGAGGCGCTGAAAAGAAGTTGACGAAGGGCGCCATGATTACAAAAACCGATATTAGTTTTTTTTAAGTTATTTTTGTAGAAGCGCCGATAAAAAATCTGACCAAGGACGCCACAATTCCAAAAACAGGCTATTAATTTTTTTAAAGTTATGTTTAAAGAGGCGCTGAAAAAGATCTAAACAAGGGTGCCATAATAACAAAGACATGAAAATAGTTTTTTTTTTTTTTTTACAGAGGTGTTGAAAAAGTCTGACCAAGAGCGCCATGTTTCCCAAAATGCGATATTAGTTTTTTGAAAGTTATTTTTAAAAGAGGCGCTGAAAAAAGCTGACTAAAGGCACTATAATTACAAAAACCTATATTAGTTTTTCAATAGTTATTTTTGTAGAGGTGCCGAAAAAATCTGACCAGGGGCGCCACGATTCCAAAAACATGATATTAATTTTTTGAAAGTTATTTTTAAAGAGGCGCTGAAAAAGATCTAAACAAGGGCGCAATGATTACAAAAACATGAAATTAGTTTTTTTAGGTTATTTTTACAGGGGTGTTGAAAAAGACTGACCAAGGGCGCCATGTTTCCCAAAACATGATATTAGTTATTTGAAAGTTATTTTTACAAGAGGCGCTGAAAAAAAGCTGACTAAGGGCACCACAATTACAAAAACCGATATTAGTTTTTTAAAAGTTATTTTTGTAGAGGTGTCGAAAAAAAACTGACCAGGGGCACCATGTTTCCCAAAATACGATATTAGTTTTTTTTTCTTTTTTTTTTTAAGTTGTTTTTACATAAACACTGAAAAAAAATCTGACGAAGAGCGCTATGATTATATAAACTCAATATTAGTTTTTTGAAAGTTATTTTTACAAAAACACTGAAAAAAAAAAACCTGACCATGGGCGCCATGATTACAAAAACCGATACTAGTTTTTTAAATGTTATTTTTGTAGAGGCGCTGAAAAAAAATCTGACTGGGCGCCACAATTCCAAAAACACGATATTATTTTTGTTTAATGTTATTTTTAAAAAGGCGCTGAAAAAAAATCTGAACAAGGGCGCCATGATTACAAAAAAAGATGTTATTTCTTTATAGTTATTTGTAAAAAGTCGCTAAAAAAATCTGAACAAGGGCGCCTCTGACAATGGGACCAATTAAAATGAAAATCTATTCTTTTAAGTTGGCATTCCACCTCTTCAGGGGTGCAGAAAATGTTTTTACTCCCTACATTTCCCCCAATCCACATGAAAATTTCCCCAAAATTTTATCGTATATTATAAATAAATGCTGTGTATTACCATTGGTATAGAAAATTTACTTTTTTTCCAATGTTTATGAACTTTGTGCCAGTATAACAGCAAAGTGATACTAAGTGCAAAAAATATTTCTGAAGTTAACAGAGAATTTCCTGAAAGTTTACAGCAATATAGAGGAGGCTGGGGAGGGGAGAGGCACTCTTCGCATTTTTTCATGGCTCTTTGACAAAAATTACATTTTTTAGTGATCTTCAGATGAAATTTGTGGTTATTCCGTGATCTTTTCACTATTTTTGTGGTTATTTCGTCTTTTTGATGAAATTCGCAGTTCTCTCGATCGTTTGACAGAACTTGGGGTTTTTCTGTGTTCTTTTGACGATCTTGTGGCGACTGTGCGAAATGTGGTTATTCACCAATTTAGCAAAAATCGTGGTTGTTCCGTGATCTTTTGACAAAATTTACGTCTTTTTTGGTATATTTTGACGAAATGTTTATTGTAGGATCTTTTGACAAAATCTGCTCATTTTTCGCAATCTTTTTTATGAAATTTGCTATTTTGTGATTTTTAAAAGAAACTTGCCTTTTCTGCGATCTTTCAACAAAATTTGCGTCCATTCTGCTATCTTTTGATGAAATTTGTGGTTGTTTCACAATGTTCTTATGAAATTTGCGATCTTGTAAAGAAATTAGTGGTTATTTCGCAACTCTTCTTTGACAAAATTTGCGGTTGCTTTGCGATCTTTTTAGAAAATTTACCATTCTTTCGCGATTTTTTCACGAAATTTGTGATTTTTCATTTTTTTACAGTATTTTGTGATTATTTTGCCTCTTTGACGAAATTCATGATTGTTTCGAGATCTTTAACAAAATTTGCAGTTGTTTTGCGATTTTTTTTTTCATGAAATTGGCGATTTTTAGAGATCTTTTGGCAAAATTTGTATTCTGTTGACAAAATTTCTATTCATTTTTATGATTATATTGCGAATTTAAAAAAATGTTTTCACAATTTCGGGATTTTTTTGCAAAATTTGCGGTTATTTCACAATTTTTTTACAAAATTTGCAGTTATTTCACAGTTTAACTAAATTTGTGCCTATTTCGCCATTTCTTTACAAATTCCTGACCTTTTTGTTATCTTTTGACGATGTTTGCAGTTATGTCTCGATTTTTTAATGAATTTTGTGGCTTTTTTGCAATTTTTTGACGAAATGGGCAGTATTTCGCTATATTTTGACGAAATTTATGGTTTTTTGCGGTTTTTCAACAAAGTAAACATTTTTCGGTAATTCTTAGACAAAATTTGTAGTATATCAATGTCCAAATTTTCAAATTCAGGTCTTTTTAATTTTTTTTAAAAACATAATGCCCTAAACTTTAGGAAATTCCGGAACAGAATCACCCTTGATATACAATACATATTATTCAGAGATAGATTTTGTAAAGGTCGGCATGCTAATCTTTTTGTTTGTTGTAATTTTTTTTTTAAATCTTGGGGAATTTTTGAATTTACCATTAAAATCAAAATGAATTATATATGTTTCTGAAAATTTCCCCAGGTGGTTAAAATTTCCCTCGATCCTAGATCGCCGGATCGAACATATTCTGCACCCCTGCACCTCTTGTATTTCCACAAAAAGCAGAATAAATTTAAAACTACAGCGCTGCCACCTATGCCCTAAATGTTTGACAGAAAATATGCTGAATACGTCATTACTTTTAATTTGCCAAATGAAAATATTAGAAATTTTATGCTTTTCGTAATGCACAACTTAAAATGCTTCCATTGAAAAAAAAAAAAAAAAAAAAAAAAAAAAAAAAAAAAAAACTGTGACGGGGGTGCACCGGGCATTTGCCTTGTTGCCCGGTGGGCCAGTACGACCCTGTCGATACATGATAGGTCCGGCGATCCGGCAGGCCACCACGACCTATCCACCGTTGCCCAGATGTTACTTTGAAGTGTCGGCAAACATCATTGGTAAAATGTAGAGTGATGGAATCCCATCAACAGATGGTTTTCTCATCGCCTCCTATACCCATTTATTCATTAATTCATTCACTCATAATTTATTTTAACATTTATTTATTTATTATTTCATAATAACCATATTCAATAAATGTTAACTTACCTTTCAAATCCTTTCCGGCCGTTATCAACTTTATAACATCCAATAATCTATTTAACTTCAATAGCCTTTCATAATTTGTTCCACGGACTCCATCTTTAATTTCAACCTACATCGACAATAACTTATCTCCGACTAATCATATTTTTCCGTAACGATATTTTCCCCGCCAGATGGCGACTTGGAATATCGTAACATTAATCGAATCTTTCATTCGTTTTACCTAATCGATCTTTCGATTCGTACACATGTCGTCTTCTCATTGGCTCGTTTCGTGGGCGTGCTCACAAACGATGTTTTCAATCCGGCTAGCTTAGTATAAATACACGATGTTAATTTCTGTTCTTCGCCGCTTTTATCTTCCTATAAATGGAAGGATATCAAGTAACTGTATTGAAGCCGGACTTCAATCTGGACGTATAATTTATTTATACCTGTTTTATTTAGTTTACTTTTAATTGTTTTAACCTGCATAATGATGTCAACTATATGTTCAACCATCGATATGTTCATCTGTGCTAATGTAATGGAGTTCGCCGTATCAAGTCTTCTGTAATGCTGATTCAACTTCTCCAAGTAATTAAATAAATATTTTAGTTTTTTTTTTTTTTTACTTTTGTTTGCTGTTAATGAGATCGACACTTACATTGCTCAATTACATTTTTGACTTCCAAGAATATGTTAGGTGCCAGCTAAAGCTCCACAAGCGTTATTCTGCTGGTGTAAGGACTTTTTCAGCGTATATAGACCTCTATAGGCTATATTACGCACATTAAGGGGTTATGGGCGGAAGCCTAACCCTGGAAGCCATTTTTGAGCAGATCGATCTCGGCAGACAAGAATGAAATGTTGTGTTTTGAAATATCCTTGATTACGTTTTATGATTTCTTCCTTATTGAAAACTGAAATTTTTTTTGCCAGACCTTATGATTTAAAGAACTTTACTGTTTAATTTAAAGAACTTTATTCATATTTTTAAAGAACTTTGTTTATATTTTCCAAGAACTTTATTTTCATTTCTGCCGGACTTTTGTTTACAGAACTGTTCAGTTATATTTTGAAGAAGTTTTTGATTTATCTTTTTGCTGAATATTTATGATTTACAGAATGAATTAATTACGTTTATATTATTTTATGCCTCAATTATGCTTTCATAATAGACTATTTCTGAGTTTTGTTGAACTTTATGACATTTTGAAATTTTTTTTTGAGAAGTTTGACTTGGCTTTAACAGAGAACCAACGAAAAAGTCGGGGGGGCGGTAACACTTAATTTTTTTTTGCTTGAAAAAAAATTTATCCTGAAATTTTTTTAAAAATGGCCATTAATCCAATCGATAAATTAAGTACAAGAAATTACGCCACATGGGCGTGTGATATGAAGTATCTATTGATGGAAAAAGGCCTTTGGGATATTATACAGTTAAAGCAAGAAACCCCAGTTTTAAGTGCAAGTGTTACTGCCGATATGGTCAATCAATTTACCTCCCGTGCAAACAAAGCTCTTTCTTTAATCTACTTGAATATAGAGCCTGAATTAAAAAGATTAATAGAAGATTGTGAAGAGCCTGTTGAAGCATGGAGAAGATTGCATAAAAATTTTCACCCTGACTCACGCACCCATCATATGACCTTGTTCAATGAACTTATGGAAGAAAGGATACGATATGGAGAACCTATTAACTTATTTGCTACTCGTTTAAAGAAGATTTACTCTGAAATAAAGCTCATAGATGAAAATTTTTCAGAATGTTATCTGACCTACCAATTTTTACGATTTCTACCGACCAGTTTCGACAATCTTGTCCAACAAGTTTTATCCAAACCTGAGGCATCATTTAAGTTTGACCTTGTTGTGGACGAACTAGTAGCTGAAGAAACAAGGCAGAAGTTACGTGATCGAGACAGTGCCAAACAGGTCAGCGTCTCCACTACTGCTAAAGTGAATAGGTCCTTTAAGAGTAAACCTCGCTTCAAGAAGTCTCAACAAAGAAAATGTTGGAGATGTGGGAAGTTGGGACACATCCAGGTCAACTGCTACGCCAGATCACCTGATCGCCAGTATCGTCATCCTTCGCCTTATTCCAGATCCAGACGTCCTCGTTCTTCCAGTGGATCCAGTTCCCGAGGTCGACACTTTCAACGGTCTCCCGAGAGATGCCAGACTGACTCATCATGCCCATCTGACGACTCCGACTGTGGTTCCCGAGACTCATCACCTGCTCCCAGACGTTCCAGAGATAGACGTAAGACTCCCAGACAGACTGCCAGACGACCCTCTCCTCATTTTTCCAGCCGCAGAGGCGGTGGCTCTCGCACGAAACTGTCAGATAGTTCATGTAAGTTGAATCTTTTTGTTTCACATTTTAGTATTAGTAATGTTGTGAATGATTCGAAATGGATATTTGACAGTGGTGCAAGTCACCACTTCTGTAATAATATAAATTTGTTTTCTAAATTTGAAGAATTAAATGATGAGATGTCTGTTGCTGTTAAAAATGTATTGTTCCCTATTAAGGGCAAAGGGGAAGTCAAACTACGTTTTGGTCAAAGAATTTTTACTTTATGTAATGTCATGTATTCAGACCAATTACGTAGAAATTTAATTTCAGGTCCCCAGTTGGACCTTAATGGTTTGACTTTTAAAGGAAACAATGGTGAGGTAAAGATCTGTCGGGGGGGCGAGTACTTATTTAGTGCATTTCTAAAAGACTGAATTTACAGGTTATATCCTAAAATTCCAGTTTCTAAGGGTAAATCAGTAAAATTTGAAACCTCTGCTGTTAAACATGCTGAGAAAATGTTAATGTGGCACAAAAAGTATGGTCATATTAGCCCTTCTTTAATTGTCCATACTAGCCGTAAGCAGGGTGTTCGTGGATTACCTAATTTAAAAGAGACTACTTTGTTTTGTGAGGCCTGTAAATTCGGCAAACTTAAAAATATTTCTCATAAGCATAGCAAAAACATTCGTTCCAATAATCCACTTGAGTTGCTGTACGCCGATTTGTGGGGTCCCTGTCGCATAGAAGGTAGAGGTGGTGAAAGGTACTTTTTATCTATCATCGACGACTTTTCCCGCCGTGTGTCAGTCTACCCCTTAAGGCTTAAATCCGACACCTTTGATGTCGTGAGAAAGCACATTTTGAGGGCTGAAAACTATTTGAACAAAAGGGTTAAAAGTTTCAGGACGGATAATGGCAGGGAATTCGATAGCATTTCTTTCAAAAATTTTTTTGAAGAAAAAGGTATCTACCACGAATTTACCAACGCGTATACTCCACAGCAAAACGGGGTGGCAGAACGTTTTATGGCAACTGCGGCTGATGGAATAAGAACTTTGCTCATTGACAGTAACTTAGACCCAAAATTCTGGCCAGAGGCCCTAAAATATTTTGCCTATTCGTGGAACAGAATTTGTCCAAAACTGTTAGGAAAGACTCCATTTGAGCTTTACGGGAATAGAAAGCCGTCTGTTAGGCACTTAAAGCCTTTTGGGACTGAAGCTTATGTTAAATCGCCAAAGCAAAGAACATGGAAACTCGAAGCTCGTGCAAGAAAGGGAATCCTCGTAGGATATGCTTTCCGCACGAGGGGTTACCGTATTTGGATTCCAGAGACAGATGAAATAGTTGAGTCCTCTAATGTTTGCTTTAACGAAAGTTCTGTTGGTCTTAAGCGCAGTGTAGCTGTGCTGGGCACCGATGATTATGCCCTCTTTTCTCCCAAGGTGGCGGTTAATCGAGATGATGCTGTCGAAGATGAACCTGAGGTCATCCCAGGTCCTTCCAGCAGTTCTCAAGATTACCCACTTGGGGGGGGAGGGGGACATTGATTCGGGGTCCAGTACCAGCAGCCTTCCAACTATTCCCTTACGTGAAGATGTTAGTTGGATACGAAAGCCTGTAAAACGTAAGAAGGAAAACAGAACAGACGTTTATTACTACGAACTAGGAAAAACCAATAGGTTACGTTCCTTGAACGAAGTTCGTAAATATTGTCAGGACAACAACATTTTATTTAAACCTGAAATTTTTGATTTTAAAGGATCCAACTCCTATTGTGGCATTATTCCTATTCCCGTGGAGTCTGAAACATCAGAGAGTGAGGACGAAAGTTCAAGTGAGTCAAATTTTTCACGTCTTTCAGCATGACTAGCAGTAAACTCTGATACCCCCCGTACATTTAAACAAGTGTGCAAATCTGAACAGAGCTCGATCTGGTGGGAAGCAATGATGCGAGAAATGCAGGTAATGAGAGACCGTGGGGTTTGGCATTTGGCTGAGTTACCAGCACATGTTACGCCAGTAGGTTGCCGGTGGGTTTACACGACAAAACGGAATGAGAATGGACGGATAGCCAGGCACAAGGCGAGGCTTGTTGCCCAAGGGTTCAAGCAAATAAAGGGCGAGTCCTATGAAGAGACTTTCAGCCCTGTTGTGAACTTTGGCGTTATCCGATTCTTTTTCTCCCTTCTTGTATCGTGTAGCGGGTGGTCGCACACTCAGTGTGACGTGACCTGCGCCTACCTGTACGCACCACTGAGCGAGGATGTGTATATGCAACAACCGCCCAGATTCTCTGAACCAGGCAAAGAGCATCTATATTGCAAACTAGATCGTGCTTTGTGACGGATTGCACCAGAGTGGTAGAGCCCCATCGGGCTGGCATCTTTCAAGTACTTAATTCTGCTGCCTTTGGAGTCGGTTCGCGAATGATCATTCAAAGTGATCGCTGTTCACATGCATTGCCGTTTAGTGCCATCTACCGCAAGGAAACCGCAGCGACATCTACGGTCGCTGTTAAACTTGCCGGAATACTTCTGGTCGTAATTTCGAACACCTTTTGTGGTAAAACCTTTAAATAAACCTTTTTCTGTCACATTAATGTGTTGCACTTTCTCAGTTGTTACTGTTTCTATCTTTTCTGCTTCCTTTAACCTTAACTCTCAAAAAAGGCATTTCCAACGTTACATTCCTATGTGATTCCGAGTCATCTTTGTGTCCCTAACACTTCCTGGAAGTAAGTTGCTCTGGTAGCAAAACACCCAGGAGCAATGCCATTGAAATGTTGGATAAGTGTCCGAAGCGCCCTCTGTCAAAAAATGAGGACACCAAAGCTGTACGTCATTTTGAATAAAATAATTACCAAACAAATGATTTTCACGCAAACCGCAATAAAATCGATTAGTTCGTCTTATGTTTATGAGCGCTTAAAATCTCCCCCTCTGTTCACAGTTCAATTTTCCTAAGTTACCCCACCCCAATGTTTTCGATTTTGGGCTTAAAATTTAAGTTAAAGTCTAAACTTTAGAATAATTTCAATCCCATGCAAAAAATTATGGTAAAAAGTAGTTGTTCGTTACTCTAAAGTTTAAAGCGCCCTCTATCGATAATTTATGAAAGTAACTTTTAAAATTTTTTTCTAAAGAAATCGTAATATAAAGAATGGTTTTAGTGAAAACCACAATCGAATCGACCCTTTTTCTGTTTTCTATCATAGTTTAAAGTTTTGGACCCTAAACTTTAATGACCCCTAGCTCCTACAGAAGACGTTTGCGCCCCATGGTTTCCTATTTAATAATGTTTGTCTTCATGTTTACTATCATCCCTCAAAGTTTGTCGGTCTGGTAGCGAAACACCCTGTATACAAGATATCCCAAAAAATTGGTCACAACTTTATTTAAAAATATTAATTTGATAATTATAGAAAAAATGATAGATTGATTGAGATAAGTATTTCTTTGCAAATTTTTACTTTGCTTACCTACGTACATTACAAGATGTCTAAAAAAAGAAGGCTCAAAATTGGACATAACAGTTTTAACTTATCACGTTACGAGGAAACATTAATAAAAAAATTCTTTTAAAAGCTATAGGATACTATGTTGTTGTAATCAGGGCCTGGCTAAGTCACGGGCATGCAGGACAACTGCATCAGAAGTGGGGCCCCCTCAATCGGGGGCCCTCAAGGGCAAATATAATTTTTTTGTTAAGGCTAATAAAAAATGGCCAAAAATGACAAAAATTCCTTCTTTCTTTCTTTATTTATTTTTAGCTTTATTGGGGCTCTTTTCTCATCTCTCCTCTGTTTCGGAACCCCATGTCTCTTCCCCCACTCCCCTGGATCTAACAGTTACATCACAGTTGTATTTACATTTTAATGGCTCACATTTAGTCTTATATTTCTATAACAGAAGAAAAAAAATGTATTCGATAATTTCTTAAAGTTATCTTTTTTGTGCTATTCTGCATACAAATGCGAATAGACAACTAGTATAAAGGTTAGTTTTAGACACTTTAGCATAATTCAAGAAAAAATCCAAAAGTTAGAAAGGGGCCCCCCACAATCTAAGTCGGGCCCTGGTTGTAATAAAATTTTAATAATTTGTTTTCTAATGATATAGTTTGTTTTCTGCATATGTGGAGGGAACACTGGCAGCAGTGAGGAAAAGGAGAACAAAATTCCCTTCCTAAATGTTTGAAAACGTATGAATTGTGGTCACTTTTGGCACATTTTAAGCATTTGGCACCCTTTAATGAAAATCCTCATTATTGGGGGGGGAGCTTTAAAAAGGTGCACCTGGGGAAATTGCCTGGCGGACCCTTAAATAAGAAAAGGAAAATTTGAAAAAATAAAAACATTAAAAGAAGTGTTTTCTTACATTTTCAAAACAAATAAACTTTGGTAAAAAGGTCTATAGAATCGATTAGGGGGCCCTTTGACTTCGTCGCCCCCCTCCCCCAAATGGGGGGTATGGGGGGCGGTCGCTACGGCCCTGTCTACAGGGATAGTAAAAAAAATTCCATTACATTATGGTCAATGGGAAAAAATGAGTTTTAAAGGCATTACAACCTTTCAAGCATAAAGAAAAAGTCAAAGACAAACTGCATTAAAATATGCTTCCTGTAGAACATCCAGGGCAAAGAATAGTTATTATTCATTTGGAAGGCCACACAAAGAAATTCCATTACACAATGATATTGAGGGAAATTGTTTGCGGCTTTTCTACTATTTGTTAAACTATTTCATATTTAATAAAATCACTATAAGTTGATGAGCCTTATTGTAATTTATTTCATGTACAACACAAAGTTTGTAGCATTTATAAAGTCACGTAAAAGATTTCACATAGTATATTCTATTTGAAGTAATATATATAATAGCAAACATGGCAAGAAAAGCATTTTTAAGTTTTACTATTTATGCATAGTATATGGTGAGTTTAAATGCTATAATTGATGGGCTACACAAAAAAAATCGTAAAGATGTAAATTGTAAATGAAACTTTTTATGTAAAAAAAGTCAACGGTCAATGAATGAATGATGTATGTAATTCTGTAATCAGTGGCGCAGCCAGAATTCGGCTCTGGGGGGGGATAGAGTTGCTTCAGGGGTAATTCTGGTAGAAATCTTTTTTTCGGAAATTCACATCGCATTTTCGGAAATCGTCGGGGGGGATTCCGCGAGTTCCCCCCCCCCCCCCCCCCCCGTGCGAAGAGGGTTTATCCGCGATCTTCAGACGAAATGGGCGTTTTTCCGCGACCTTCAGACGAAATCAGTGATTTATTTGCGATATTTTAGCAAAATCGGCGATTTATTGCGATCTTTCGTGATAATTGGCGGTTTTCCGCGATTTTTTGACGAAATCGGCGTTTTTCCGCGACCTCTAGAAGAAATCAGCGATTTATCTGTGATATTTTAGCAAAATCGGCAATTTTTTGCGATCTTTTGACGAAATCGGTGTTTTTCAGTGGGTTTTTTTTTATGAAATTGGCGCTTTTTTTCTTTATAGAAGATTTGCAATTTTACGCGATCTTTTCCTGAAAAATGCGTTTTATTCCCGCGGTCTTAAGACGAAATCGGCGTTTTTTCCGTGATCTTTTGATGAAAGAGGCTTTTTTTCAATGATTTTTTGACAAAATGTTTTTAAGCAATCTTTTATCGAAAACGGCGTTTTTTCCCCGATTTTTTAACGAAATCGGCATTATATCAGAAATCTTTAGACAAAATTGACGTTTTCCCCCGCGGTCTTCAGACGAAATCAGCGTTTTATCTGCGATATTTGGTGAAATTGTCGTTTTTTCCGCGAAAAAAAGGGACAAGATAAAAATGTTACCGGAAAAAAAGTGACAAGGAATTTATTTTGGGGATTTATTTTTGATTTTGGGGATTTATTGGCTAAGTATGATGGGGGGGGGGGGGGGCTGGCTCTTAATTTAAGTGAATGGTTTTTTTCATGTTGAATTAACTGCTTTGATTCAATTTTTGGATATACGTTCATACTGAAAAGATGCTTGCCTGATTAGTTTTGGGAACGGACGATTACCCCTCTCCCTCCGCCCTAAATAAGATGAATGGTTTTTACGCAGAATTATCCAACATGTGTCAAATTTTGGATATAGGTTTTTTCTGATAAGGCTTATATATAGTATTGTGGTGTCGCGCCCTGAGTTTCTCTTTACTAAGTTGGTTTATTTGTTAAGTTCATCAATAACAAATTTTTGATTCCCCAAGTTCTTTATTAGAACCATAGATCAATTATTAAAATAAATAAATAAAACGACATTACAACTACATAGGAGCCACACTCCAGTATTACATTTCGCTTAGCAAGTCTCAGCCATCTTACATCAATGTACTTTCTTGTACATTACCAGCACATGTCTCTCTTCCAACTACTTTCTTTCCCTCTCGATGCTCAATAATCCCAGTGTCCCCCTCAGCTCATTGCCTCAAGACAAGTTCAATTATTTTCTAGGTATGTCCCTTGAGGTTAATAGCACCTGTTCTTCTCAGCTTTTGAATGAAGATATTTTCACCCCTGCATCCCTTTTCACAATAAGACTTCGCTATCCATCTTCTACCACGATTAAAGTTGTCAGTACGTCGTCACAGTATATAATGCCTCAAGAATTTTGGCAGTTTAATGGTTAAGTATAGAGGGTGCATGAGGGATAACATCTCTTAAATTAAATAAATGGCTTTTTAAGCAGAATTATCCGATTTGCTTCAAATTTTGAATGTAGGTTCATTAAGATAAGGGTTATCCCTGATTAGTTATGGGGTTCTATTGCTAATTAAAAAGGGGGGTCGTGATTATTCCCCCCTTAAATTAGATAAATTGTTTTTATGCACAATTATCCGATGTATTTCAAATTTTGGCTATAGGTTCTTTCTCATAAAGTGAATCCCTGAATAGTTTTAATTTTTTTTTTATGTATCCTCAATAGCTGTTTGCATTTAAAACTATGATTTATGTTGCTGCATAGCATTTTTCAGTATTCTATAAATATCGTAACAAAGAAAGCAATATCCTATTTTTCTTAAAATCTTTTTTTTTTTTTTTTTTTTTTTTATTTAAATCTGTTTTTATTTTTTTAAGCGTTCAAACCTGAAGATTTATCAAGAACTACAGGTTTTTAAACAATTAACTTTCTAATTACTAACATAAGCTAGAAAAAAAAAACTATTTTTATTACTACAAATTAATGAATTCACTAGTTCATTCATTCGTGACATGCAATATAGTTTGTACATTAAAATTTTCTAACATATATATTTTTAATGTTTTATATTATATTTTGTGATGCGTGATATGGGACATAATTAGTAAAAATCCAGTTTTAAATGATAAATATTTGGCGTAAATTAAAATGACAATTACAACAAATGATTTAGTCAGGGATGCAAGTTAGTCACTTTTCTCACTTTTAGTCACTTTTTTGAAATTTTGTCACTTTTAGTCACTATTTTTAAAAAAAGTCACTTTTAGTCACTTTTTTGACTAAAGATAGGCTGTGAAAGCAGTATTGTATTTAGAAGTGTTTCTCTGTGAAGGATTTCTTTGGCTTATAGGTAAACATTGTAGAATTCCGGAGTGGAAAATTGTACTTTTTGACGAATGACATTATTCTCCCTCCCCTTTCCCCCTTCCCAAATTCTACACTCTCTGAGAGTGAAGGATCTGTGGAAACTGGTTCGCTCACTTTTCATTAAAAAATGTTACTAAAATTGACATTTTTATCTTTCAGTCTTGTCGTTATCCCAATATCAATTATTGTTGATATTTTCATTGTTAATGAACTGCATTAAAATTTCTCACTTGTTATGACATACAAAAACAGGATAACGGCTAATATGAGCAAGACATTCTTCACTTCAATTTGAGTTTCAGTGAAAAGTAGGATAGAATTAATAAAAGAATCCCTTCATATGATTTTAAGATCCAGAACGCGGAACACTCTTCATTGAATTTCCATTTAACATTTCTATCCTTTTTTTTTATTGCAAGAATGGAAACAGAAAGTTCTTAAAAATTAATCATCACCTTTATGATATTAAATTAATTTTAGCATTTAAAAGATCTGAGTAATTAATGGTATTTATTAATATATTATATATGTGTTTTTAAGATTTCTATTATCTTTCAGAGTATTGTGAGTAACCGTAACAGTTAATACAAGGAATTTCTTTTTTATAATTTCCTTGCTTCTTATATTAATGAAGTTCTACTGTAATTTGTCAAATTTTTCTTTGGATTACCTTTGATATTGTATCATTAATATAAGATTGTTTGATAGTTTCAAAATTCTTCTCATTTACTAAAAAAAATTTCAATGTCCTTTATGTTAAAATAATTTTTACTATTGCATTGTTATGTGGCATACTTTCTACGCTATGTAATTAGTATTTCACTATTTATCTTCCATTGCAATATTTATGTACAGGTCTTTTAAAATGAGTTTTGACCTTGTACCAATTATAATCAATGTTTTGTATTTTTATAATAGGATGATGTTAAAAATGAATAACATTCATTCTAAGTATTTACTTACATGGATTATAACGCTTAATTTTTCTCACAGTATATGAAATAGGTTTCGAATTAACTCCCAAATCAAGAGTCCTGTGTTAACTTGACACAACATTCTAGGTGGTATGGAATGTAAGGTGATAGAAAGAAATATTCAAATGTTCATCAAAAACATGCTTCCATCTATTAAAGTGATAATTCCTTTCAAACACCAATGGATGTCATATGACAATACATTATTAAATTTTAAAAATTATCTCTAGATTATCTCATAATGGCTTTGGAAAATAATTTTGGATTTATTAAATTATTCTGTTATATGTTGAGTTTGAACTAATCTTGCTAACTCATGAGATTGATTTAATCTGAGATCTGCTTTCTGTATCTTAATCAACTTTAACCCTTAAGTCCACCATGTACTGCATAAGGAAGATTAATTCAAACTCAGCCTATGAAAGTAGAATTTATTGAAGCCAAAATTATTTTTTCATATAAGTTACTAAATAAAAAACCATTATAAAGGAATCTCTTGGGAAATTTTCTTTAAAAGATTTAGTTTGTAATAATGTATTGTCATGGTATTATGGAATTTGGAAGGGATTGCTAGAAAATACATGAAAGTATGTATTTTATGAACATTTGAATACAATTTTCTGTCGCCTGATATTTCATACCGCCCTTAATATAGAATGGTCTGTCCCGACTATTCTTGAGTAGGAGGCATGATGACATTTAATTTTCCATTGATGATGGTCAAATGCATCGTTCAAAACAGCTTTGTAGTTATGGATTTTTAATATTTAAATCTATGCACTTTGATACATTTCATTTGTTTAATTATTTTTTTGAGATGAATTTAGCTTTAGAATTTTAACTTCTCTTTATTTCCACCATTTTTTCTTAAACATGTTCCTTTTTTTTTTGTATAGTTAGTTGCAGTTAAAATATGAGTTTGTCTCAGAAAATATTCAAGGATGTTACCAATCAGCTTTTTAATATCACTATTTGCAAGCAGATTTTCCATTGCTAATGGAAAATGAAGATTGTTCTTTAAAAATAGAGGTTATTAAAAAGTGATAGGTAGCATCCCTGATATTTTTTTGTGACAACAGCCTACTTATTATTTTCAATTTTTAAAAAAATATTATATTAACATTGTACTTTTTGTTTTATATGATTAAAGAAAACTGAGGTTTGATCTTATCTGGCATTTTGGTAGGGGATTTTCATTTAAAAAACAAATGTATTTCATTTAAATGATTAATTTGCAAATTTATTGAAAAAAATCTTTGTCTTGTACCATTTACGTCACTTTTTTTTGCTTTAGTATTTTTTTTTTTTTACACGTTTTAGTCACTTTTTTTGACATACTTTAGTCACTTTGTCACTTTTTTGGAATTTTAGTCACTTTTCTCACTTTTTTGGAAGCATTATTACAGTTGCATGCCTGTTTAGTATATTACTTTTTTCACAAATAAAAAAATAAATAAATAAACCAGTTTTAAATGCAAAATGAATGGAAATTAATCATTATAAGAAAAAAGGTAAAATGTGTTTTAATGTTTTCTGATTATCAATCATTAAATTAAAAAATAAAGAAAAATTGTTGTTATTTGCGCTCAGTTGCATTCAATTCCTTTTTTATGTTACTTGAATATTTTTGCGGCAAACCTTTACCGGGAAATCCCCTGATCGACAATTTCCTAAGATACTAGCCGCCTGCGATATCTACCGGACATCCCCCTCCGTCGAATGGGGAAAGCTAGCTTCTTTCCCCTAAAGAGTTTCCTGAATGGACTGCTGCATCCCTCCCTATTTTAACTATACTCATTAGCTTATAGGCCTTACCATAATGAAACTACATCCAAAATTTGAAGCAAATCAGATAATTCTGCGTAAAAAGCCATTTATGTAATTTAAGTGGGGTTATCCCCAGTTCCCTCCTCTATACTTAGCCATTAAGCCCCCCTTTTTTTTTTTTTTTTTTTTTTTTTTTAGGGATCCACTATTTAGGGATCCACTTTATGAGAAAAAAACCTATGTCAAAAATTTTAAATATATCGGATAATTATGCATAAAAAATTATCTAATTTAAGGGGGGGATAATCATCCGTTTCCCTTTTATACTTAGCAAAAGAACCTCATAACTAATCCGGAATACGTCTTATCATAAAGAACCTACATCCAAAATTTGAAGCTAATCGGATAATTCTTCATAAAAGCTATTTATTTAATTTAAGGGGAGTTATCCTCTGTTTTTGCCTTTATACTTAGCCAATAAAACCTTAAAACTATTCAGGGATTCACCTTATCAGAAAGAACCTATATTTAAAATTTGAAATACATCGGATAATTCTGCATAAAAACAGATTTATCTAATTTGAGGGGGAAATAATTGCTTGCCCCCCCCTTTATAATAAGGAAAAGAACCCCGTAACTAATCAGAGATACGTTTTATCATAATGAACCTATGTTCAAAATTCGAAGCAAATCGGATAAATCTGCGTGAAAAGCCATTTATTTAATTTAAGAGGGATTATCCCCCATCCCCCTCCCCTTTATACTTAGTAATTAAACTCTTAAAACTATTCAGGGATTCACCTTATCAGAAAGAATCTATATCTAAAATTTGAAATACATCGGATAATTTTGCATAAAAACCGATCTATCTAATTTGTGTATGGGGGGGGGGGGAGGGAATTGACAATCCTCCCTTTATAATAAGCAAAAGAACCCTTTAACTAATCAGAGATACATCTTATCATAATGAACCTATGTCCGAAATTCCAAGCGAATCGGATAAATCTGTGTAAAAAACTATTAATTTAATTTGAGAGGTTGCGGATGGGGGGGAGGGGGTTATCATATGTCCAAAAACTGAACCAAAACAGTTAATTCAGCACGAAAAATCCATTTACCTAAATTAAGAGTCTCCTCCTGATCCCCCCTAAATACTCAACCAATGAATCCTCAAAATAAATAATGAATTCCCAAAATCAATAATAAATTCCCAAAATCAATTCTATGTCCCTTTTTTTCCGGTAACTTTTTTTCCGCGTAGTTTATGTCAATTTTTTTTCCGGAAACTTTTTTTCCGTTTACCCACTTGCCTATTTCGGGCGTTTTTTAAATGAGAATTAATATTAATTAAAAAAAATGTCTGAGTCCCTTTAAAATAGTAGTAAGTAGAAAGTAGTTAGAAAATTTTCTCCCCCTAAATTTCTGCGTCCGGGGCGACCGCCCTCCATCCCCCCTTTCGCACGGCGCTGTTAATATCTTTCCAGAAACATAAATATAAACGAATTATATACTTTCCAAACATACCTGGATTTCAAGAATGCTTGAAAGAACTCGAAAGATTAAAAAAATTATCCCTTATATCCAACTTTTTCATAATTTTCTTCTCTGAAGAGGATTTAATATCCATAGCGAAACGCACAATAAAGGAAACCTTTGCACTACAGCAACTAACAATAGAATGTTTGTGGAATTAAGTCTATCCTTCAAAGCATGCGAGCTTGCGTTTTTCCTGGAATTCGAGAGTCCAGTCCCGTTTCCAAAAAAAGAGCAAGAAACAGTTGCAACTAATTAAGAACCCCCCCCCCCCCCCCCAATGGTGCAGCATTGAAAAACCCGAGACGGCATTGGCAGCGACAGGAAATGAATATTCCTTTTAGACTTCGGCTGATTTCCAATAGTATAAATGAATGCTGGCCTTTTCCGAAATTGATTGACCAGTTTTCGATACTGATACTGTTGCTATGTGCTTTCCCCATTTTTCAAAGAAAATACATTACTGCCGCTTAAACGAGTCAAATTTTTAAATAAAATTTGATTCAATAAAGCGGCAGATTTCAAGAACAAAACAAATAAAATTCTAACATTAGTTTTGTTTTTTGTGATTTGGTTCATAAAAATGGAAATTTTTGTCTTTTTGTCATGGCTCTGGGGGGGGGGGGTTTAACCCCCAAACCCCCCCCCCCTCACTGCGCCACTGCTGTAATGAGTATTTCCGAATATCGGATACTTCTATTTAGCAAAATGTACACCAGAGCTTGCTTGATTTCAGAATCTGGACCTGAAAGTATGGGCATGGTCCCTTTCCAAGATTTTTTTTTGTGGGGGGGGAGGGGGCAACTGGATTTTCTGGGGTCTCGCTAGTTACACCTATGCTTAAAAGAGACCTTTTATTTAGTCAAAGTCACTTACCACTTATATATTAAATGAATTCAAAATGAATTTCACACTGATAAAAGAGACCCAAGTGTAAAAGTTCTTTGCTAGAATTTGATATAAATTATAACTGAATGTAAAAAAAAAAAAAGAAAATCCAAAGTGCTTTTTGTCTAGAAGTAATGTGAATTTATTCATAGCAGCTATGTTTTCTCATGATATTTGTTTAACATTTTTAATTTGACTAATAATAACACATTGTTCAGTGGTGCACAAAACAGGAATTTTAATATACATTAGTACATATTAAAATAAAATAAAACTTTCAACGTTTCGCGCCGTCTTCTGCGGGCGTCTTCAGGAAAATATGAAATGGAAGGACTACGTTTGCATCTTGTTTGAGAGATAATATTTCTACTAAATTAAAAACTAAATGAATTAAAATTTTAAAAATGTTGCCAATTACACGTGAGTAAAAATTAAAATATTGCAAGGAAATAAAAATTTTAAGGTTTTATGATGTTATACCATATTTTTGGTATATTGTAGGATAAATTATCATTACATGGTTTATTTTCTCGTGCTATGATTTCGATGGATTCTATTATTTTACCTTGAACTGGGATATTGCATGGAACTATGATTTTGGCTTCCTCAAAATTGATATGGCAACCCTTGTTCGCCAAGAAGAAGCAAGCAAGGGCAGTATTCTGTTTATATTGTTCTATATCTCTGCGATGTTCTTTAATTCTAATTGAAAGTTTCCGCGTTGTCATGCCGATGTAGACTTTTTAAAGATTATTAGATAAAGTGATGGGGATTTCATAAATACCAGATTTTTGATCTATTGGAATTTTGTCGATTTTATCTGTAACGAGGTCAATGAGATATGGAGGAGGTAGGGCGACAAGTTTTATGTTATATTTTTGTGCGATCTTTTTTACTTTTTCAAATATGTAAGGGATATAATGAAATTTTCTGTAAACCATAAGTTTATTCTGTCGTTGGCCAGATGTGGGAGGAGTATTGTACTGTTGAACTATTTTATTTATAAATTTTGCTGGAAAACCATGGTCAAAAGCTATTTTCTGTATAAAATCAATTTCTTTATTTAATGTGTCATCTGAACAAATCATAAAAGCTCTTTTAATAAATGACCTGAAAGCAGATATTTTGTATTCGAAAGGCATGTTGGCTGAAAATGGGAATTTGCAATTTTGTCTACAAGAGATTTTACTGATAAAGTTAAAGTCATTCCAGTTAATACAAACACCATTATGGCTAGTTTAGACGTAGTTTCATTATATCCTTCCATCAATATGCACGAAGTCATAGAATACATTAATTTGATAATAGATAAAAATTCAAATATATCTCAAGATATCAAAACCTCCCTTAAATCTGGCCTAAACCTAATAGTTTTCAGTAACATTTTCATTTTTAATAAGAATATTTACCGACAGTTGCATGGTGCGCCGATGGGGTCACCAGTATCCGGTTTGTTTGCTGAATTCGCGTTAAGACCACTAGAACAAAAAATTTTTAATACGCTTAATTTAAAACCTGAATGTTGGTTCTGTTATGTTGATGATGTTTTCATCTTATGGAACCACAGTTTGGCTGATTTATATGTTTTTCTACAAGATGTCAATAAATTAAGCAATAGTATTAATTTCACCCTTGAAGTCGAAGAAAATGCCACCCTTCCATTTTTAGATGTTCAAATTAATAGATGCAATTCAAGTTTAAAATTTTCAGTTTATAGAAAACCAATAAAAGAAAATACAGTTATCCCATTTTCAGCCAACATGCCTTTCGAATAGAAAATATCTGCTTTCAGGTCATTTATTAAAAGAGCTTTTATGATTTGTTCAGATGGCACATTAAATAAAGAAATTGATTTTATACAGAAAATAGCTTTTGACCATGGTTTTCCAGCAAAATTTATAAATAAAATAGTTCAACAGTACAATACTCCTCCCACATCTGGCCAACGACAGAATAAACTTATGGTTTTCAGAAAATTTCATTATATCCCATACATATTTGAAAAAGTAAAAAAGATTGCACAAAAATATAACATAAAACTTGTCGCCATTCCTCCTCCATATCTCATTGACCTCGTTACAGATAAAATCGACAAAATTCCAATAGATCAAAAATCTGGTATTTATGAAATCCCCATCACTTTATCTAATAATCTTTAAAAAGTCTACATCGGCATGACAACGCGGAAACTTTTAATTAGAATTAAAGAACATCGCAGAGATATAGAACAATATAAACAGAATACTGCCCTTGCTCGCTTCTTCTTGGCGAACAAGGGTTGCCATATCAATTTTGAGGAAGCCAAAATCATAGTTCCATGCAATAACCCAGTTCAAGGTAAAATAATAGAATCCATTGAAATCATAGCACGAGAAAATAAACCATGTAATGATAATTTATCCTACAATATACCAAAAATATGGTATAACATCATAAAACCTTAAAATTTTTATTTCCTTGCAATATTTTAATTTTTACTCACGTGTAATTGGCAACATTTTTAAAATTTTAATTCATTTAGTTTTTAATTTAGTAGAAATATTATCTCTCGAACAAGATGCAAACGTAGTCCTTCCATTTCATATTTTCCTGAAGACGCCCGCAGAAGACGGCGCGAAACGTTGAAAGTTTTATTTTATTTTAATATGTACTAATGTATATTAAAATTCCTGTTTTGTGCACCACTGAGCAATGTGTTATTATTAGTTAAATTTTATGGTGCAACTGTCCTGTATATATTTATTTTTAATTTGTTTGGATGGAAAAGATAAGCAAAAGAAAACAGCCAGAGCTCTTTTTGAATTACTTTATTACTCTGATCTAGAAACCTGTTTCTGATGAAAATAAAAACTTGGAAGAAATGATTTGGATTGGACAGACGACACAATCTAAATTCAAGGATTAATTTATGGCTCTTTTTTTACCAAGAACTTATATGAAAATACCAGAAAACTTTAAGCTGGAAATACTTTGCCACTTCACTTGAGAAAGGTGATGTAGCTCATAGATGGAAGATCAAAGTCACTTGTTCAAAAAAAGCTATGAGCAAGCAAATTTTACAAATTGCATACTCTGCTTCATATTTTTACAACCCTGTAAAGATTTTAATACAAGCAACTAAACTTTTATTAGCTGAAGAGAGAAACATTCCATGAAATAATGATATGATGTATATAGAGTAACGTTATACCTATTTTGAGCATTTCTAAATTACATGAAATGAAATACTTGCCAAATAATAATATTACATTTTGCCAAATAATAGACTATCTATTGCAGTTTTTAAAAACCACCATTTTTGCGTTTTTGAAAAAATCTTTCTTTAGTATTTAGCATAAAAATATGTCAATGTTTATATTTCTAAATTAGTTTTTTTTACAACATTTATTTTAACATAAATGTTTTGCAGGACAAGGGTGTGGGATGCACAGGACAGATAAAAAAATGTTTAAATTTCAAAAATTATTAACATGATTTTATCTTAATGTATCTATTTTTCTTTTTAAATGTCTAAAGGAAATTAGAAATGGTTTTCATCTAAAATAAGTATTACTACTAGTAGGGAAACTCATAACAGTTTTAATGTGATGCATGGGACATATGTTTAAGGTATCTGAAATCTCCAATCACAGTTGAAAGAAAATGAAAGTAAAATGAAAAGTAATGAAAGTAAAAGTAATAAAAGTTAAAATGAAAGTAATTTTTTATCAAATTATATAGAAATATGCCTACAGCTACTTTGAAAATCCAAAACTGGAATAAAAGTGCAATATTTTTGTTTGAAGAGATTAACAAAGTATATGTGTATGACTGCATGTGATTTTTAACATAGTTAACATCAGTTTTGATCTCCACGTACATATAGAAATAAACCATTAAAAAAAAAAAAAAAAAAAAAAAAAAAACTTGGAACCTATCTAAAGTGACCGTCTTTAGGATTGGCTAAAATGGTCACTATATAGAGGTAGTCACCTTATAGAAATGTCTCATTAAAGCTTTTTACACATTAAAATTTTTTGTGATCTCATAAAATAAAAATAAGGAAAAATACTCTATAATAAGTAATGAATTATTAATAATTATAATGAATTACTAATTTAAAATTTACTGCTTAGAAGATAATTTACTTAAAACTCAGGTTACTTCTTTTGAATACATTTGAAATTCCATAGTGATTGATTTAAATAACACATAACTACAAGATACACTGTAATTTATAGGTATTTTATTCCCATTGTAATTGCATAATGATTACATTTCTGCGACTGGCAGTAATAAACTTTTTGCTAAATCACCTCAGAAAAGTGTAAATATTAATATAATACAGGGCTTGAATTTCAAGGCAGGATGGCTGGATTCGTGCCCAAAATTTTGAAATCCCGCAAAAAAGAATAACGTGAATGGGAGGCTCCCTCCCAAAAAATTTTGCATTTGGAAACTATGATCAACTCCCACGACCATTTTGCAAATTTTATGATATTTTCGTGTGACTGATCGACACATTTAGTGAGTTTTTTACCATGAAAGATCATTGAAAATCATGATTTTTTTCTGTGACCGATTGACAAATTTCACAATTTTTTTCCCTGCAATCGATTAAGGAGTTTCACTCTGTTTTCTGCGGTGAAAAAAAGGTGATTTTGTTCCAAATTTTCATAAAAAAAAAAGCTAGGCATTCATTTTTGAAAATTATGAAATAGTGATGCTGTGGATGCACTATAGCGCATAAATTACGCAAAAAACCAGCTATTATGCGTCCCACAGGACGCGTGATTTCGTAAAGGTTTGTGAAAAAACGGCAAATATTTTTAAAAGATTGTGAAAAACGATTAATTTCCTGCAAATTTCGTCAAAAGATTCATAAAAGAATGGCTAACATCGCAAAATCCTGTAAAACGGCAATTTTCATTAAAAAGATCATGAAAAATTGACAATTTTAATTAAAAAGTCACGACAAAACAAAAGATTTCATCAAAAGATCGCGAAAAAAACGGCAAATTTCCTCAAAAGATTCGTGAAAAAACGGCAAATTTCAACAGAAAAATCCTGAAAAAACGGCAGATTTCCTGAAAACATCGTTAAAAAAAAGAACACCATTTCATTAAAAGATAGCAAAGAAATGCAAATTTCGTCAAAGGGAACCTCTCCGCCCGTCCTCCCCCAAAAAATAATATTGCCGGGAATGCATTTTTCTGTTCAACAAGCTAATTTTCCTGCTTCAATTAATTTTTTTTTATTTCTTTGCTGCTCTAAAATCCATTTCTGACAGCTTTCAGAGTGAATCTTACAGTGTCCTAGCCATTCATTAAACAAAAAAAGCACTCTGTTACTCAACGAAAGTATTAATTTTTAAGAAAAAGTCTTTTCCGATAAATTTGACTTCCCCTTTTTAAAAGAAATGTGAACAATAATACTTCTTATCATCTACACTCAAATAAGCAATATTTTATAATTAAATTTGTATCTTGCACATTTAATACAGTAGACTCCCTCAAATCCGCACTCCTAAAATCTGCAACTCTCTAAAATCTGCACATATTTTACATTTTTTAATTTATAATTTTTGTTAAAGTTATTGAATTCATGTTTTTTTTCATGAAGAAAGAATAATTTATTTCTGAATTAATAAAGATATTGCTAATATCATTGGTAATCACAATCTTACCAAATATATTTATGTATTAATCAAGCTTTTTTAGTTAAGTCTGGCTAAACCTGAAATAAAGTTTCATTATTTTATGCTGTGAATTAGTATGTGAATTAGTAATGTATCTTTATGAGGCAAGTTTCATTGAATAATTTAGGAAAAACACATTTCCTCTTTTATAATGAATATTTAATTGTACATTTTTGATTATAAACTTGACCTTTCCTTTTAGTATTTTAATAATTTTAAAAAATATCTAAATTTTTATTATTTTAGTTTCTTACTTTTTTAAATATTTTAGTATATTGTATGCATTCATTATACTTTTGATTTCATTATTAATTACATTCAAATTATTTTTTAAAAAATGTAAACAAAGCAATGACCAGAAATCAGCAAAATTCTAAAATCCGCAAAACCTCTGGTCCCAAGCTGTGCGGATTTGAGGGAGTTAATTTTTTTTTTTTTTTTTTTTTTTTTTTTTTTTACACATTTTCATAATTATTCTGAATTGTTGATAAAAATTGCTTCAGTGATATTTTGTCATGTCTGTATTTCTGGTAATTCTTTAAATGGCACATATAATAATAGCGGGTTTTAAACATTTTTTTTCTCCCTCCCAAGGAGCTAAACTCCCCTCCATTTATAAATGTTGGTAGGGAGATTTCCCTCCTTCGAAAAATTGAATTTCAAGCCCTGTAATAAAGGACAAAGTGGTTATTTTATGCATTAAGCAAATAGTCACTATAGGAGGCAAATTCCTTTACTTTTTTAATGGATCAAAATAAAATTTCAGAAAATGACACTTAAGTCTTTTAGTTTGAAAATTTTCGGCATGCAGAAAAATGGATGGTCACATTTTACAGGTACAAATAACATTGAAAATGACTAGGTAACTGGTCACTTTATACAAGTGGGCACAGGCAGGTGGTCACTTTACCAGAAAATTCTCATATTATTTTATATGAGCACCAGGGTTGGCATGATTTAAATCAACCGATTTAAATCAAGATTTAAATCTAGATTTAAATCAACTGATTTTTTTAAAAAAATCATTTGATTTAAATCATTTTTTTTCATTTTTGAAATTAGTCAGCAGAGAAATAAGAAATAGGTGTAAATAACAAGTAACAGGTGTTTTTCTGGTATTTTCAGGATTGCTATCAGAAAGAATGTAATAGGTACAGGTTAAGTCCAGGTGTCCCCTCCTAATCCTTTAATTGTTTGTTCTTTTTTAATAAACTTTAGACGATGAGGCGAAATGCAGAAACACTTTATAAATCATATTTCGTTTGCCAATTTTGGCAACTAAATTATTTGAATCTTTTTTGTTTCACAAGTTAATAATTAAATAAATTCATTAATGTTCACCAAAAAATCGGATACTACGTGCAAGGAACAAGTTTTGAAACTTGCCATATTACACTGTCAAATTTCGATAAAAGTTTGCGAATTTTTAAAATTTTTGGGTAAAAAGTTAGAAAATGTATTAGATATAGATAGCAGAGTTAGTCTCCTGATTTTCAGATGTTTCTCCATACTCCTTATTTTTGACATATTTCTCCCAATTTTTCACACTTTTTAAATATTCTGTTATTTACCAATCAAATGTGCTGTGATTCAGTGAGAAAAGCTCTAATACAAATGTAATTGTTCTTTAGTATGTTTGACCAGTAGTGTTTTATGTGATGAATTCATTTATAATTCATTCATTTATAAACTAATCCAGATTCATTTATAAACTCTGAATCTTTAAGGTTTGTTATTGTACTATGGTCATGTATTGAATTAATAACACTGATAAACAAATTTTAACGAATTTTCGATTTCTCTATATATGTTGGATGTTTCTTATAGATTTCAAGCTGCTCAAAACGAATATGTTTGTAAAATTTTTCTATCACCCTCCAATTTTGAGAAATTTTATTAATACGTTTTGGAGTATGTAGGCATCGTATAGGCATTATAATTATATTATATTATTCTCTTTCATGTATTTGATTCACACAAACATTCCTTTTTCTTATTACAACGATATAAGATACAGCAAGAGAGTAGAAACAGTTGTCCCCCTAATAAATTTTATGTTAGCGACCTTGAACAGACAGATCTAGCCATCCCCACAGTATTTGACTTTAACGCAAATCCCTGACAGTGGAAACTTATTTTTCGAGGCTAATATATTACTATTTCTTTGTTCTGTAAGACTTTTTAATTAAATTTTGATTATAATTATCGTATTTTCCTCTACAATATGTAAAACATGTCTAGAGGATGCATTAATGAACCCGATTCTTTTTGCTGTGTGTGCGGGGAGCTAACTTTGAAAAAGCATCGATGCGCCTATCATATGTACTTTGGATATAAAGTAGGTGAACGAGATAAGAAATGGGCACCTCGTTCTTGTTATACACAATGTGCTACAAACCTTTGGACTTGGATGAAAGGTACAAAAAAGTGTATGTCCTTTGCTAGACCCATGATATGGCACATGCCGAAGGATCAAATAACTGACTGCTACTAATGTATTACAAAAATTAAAGGATTCTTTGCAAGAAGTAAACATAAAATTAAGTATACGAACTTAGATTCAGCAATGTGACCAGCATTACATAATGATGATTTACAAATACCAAAACCTCCAGAGAATTTTACATATGATGATGCAGCAGTAGAAATGGAAATCGCTGAAACTGAAACTTCCTCTACATCTGATATGAACTATTCTCCTGGCATAAATGAAGAACCACACCAAATTACTCAAAAAAAATTAAATGATTTTGGGGGAGACTTAAAATTTATCAAAGAAAAACTCAGAATTACTTGATCAAGATTGCAAGGTTGGAATCTCCTGAAAAACAATACAAAGATATCTATTTATCGAGATTGATATAAGAAATATTCAACATTTTTTTAAAGAAATGATGATTTATGCTATTGTAATGATATAAGGGGCTTAATGTCTGCTTTATATTGTCCATATAACTCGGAACAAAGACCTATAAGAGAGCACTCACAGATAAGACATTTACAGCTACATAAAGTATGAAATTTCTTATTAATATCATTTATTTTTACAAAAAATCTATATTTTTCTGAAACTTTATAAACAATGCATACTTTCAGTGTTTTAAATATTAATTTTTAGCTTTATAAATGTTTATTTAAAAGTTTGTCATTACTAAAATACCAAATGATTAATTTCATAAGGTGTATGTGTTGAATAAATACTACAAAATTGAGATTTTCAGGATTTTGAATTTTTTAAAAATCTGTGGGTGATGGAAACTTTTTAATGGCATAATCTTTCACAGCACCACCTAAAATATAAATGTCACTACATACTTAGTCAGAAACAGAAACCTTGTTTATCAGTGTAATTTGTCTCGATTAAAACTTATGATCTTTACTATAGTTTTATATAAGTTAATGAGTAACAAAACATCCCTCTTTTTATAATATTTAGTCAAATTAAAAATATGTTAAAACATCCTAAACATCATATTCTTAAAGTGTTCTACTTGTAAGGAATACATACTTTCCTTATTCAAGTAAGAGTGATAGATTTCTTTTTAATCTTTAGTAATAACCAAGCAATATTGAAACTTAAACTTTTACTAAAGATGTTTACATCAACAAATTAACAAGTTTTCATTGACAAAAATATCTCCCGATTTCTGAGATAAAATCTCCTGATTTTTAACTTTCAGAACTTGTCAAGTCTGAGATAGAATTACAAAATTTAGAGCAAAATATGAACAAGCTATGGCTGTCAATTTGCTGGAGTTTTTTTTAAGTCCCTCTGCAGAGTTTCCCCCAGGCAGTTTCAGGAGGGCGCTGCGCCCCCCTTGCCCTTCGATAGGAAAAATAGCGCCCTCCTTGCCCATCGTTTAAAAAACAGCGCCCTCCTTGCGTCCTAAAAGAAAAAAACACCGCCCTTGTTGCCCTTAGTTGAGCCAACGATGAACACCAGCGGGCGTGTGTGCGACGCACGCCCGCAAAAAACGGCGATGGAATGCAAAAATTAGCTCTTAAGCGTCCCTTAGGATGCGTATTTTCGTCAAAGGATAGCGAAAAAAATGGAAAATTTCGTCAGAGAATCGCAAAATAACGACTAATTTCCGGCAATTTTCGCAAAAAAAATCGCAATAAAACGGCAGATTTCGGAGGTGGGAGGAAAAAGGGGGCAATTCCACTCCTTTTACGAACCATGCGCTTTTTTTTTTCGCGCCTCTTTTTCGAAATTTGCGTTTTTTGTGTTTAAGCGTGACAAAATTGGCAGTTTTTCGCTATCTTTTGATGAAATTAGCCATTTTTTGTGATCTATTAACAAAATTTGCCGTTTTCTCACGATCTTTTCACGAAATTTGTCGTTTTTTCGCGCTTTTTTTTTTTTTTTTTGCAAAATCTGTCGTTTTTGCGATGTTTTAACAAAATAGGCCGTTATTCTGTGATCATTTAACAATATTTGCTGTTTTCTCGCGATCCTTTAACAAAATTTCTTTTTCTTTTTTTTTTCAATTTTTTTGACGAAATTTTTGGATTTTTCTCGATTTTTTGATGATATTTCTGTTTTTCCACGATTTTTTTTGAACCGCCAGATTGTAAATACAATTCTATAAAAGTGCCCTGAAGAATGTAAAAAGTGCTCTTTTCAGAACAGTAGCGCCCTGCCCCTTTTTAAACCTGGGGGAAACTCTGTCTGTTTTAAATTGAAATGAAATTTCACTTAGTGTAGAGGGAAATAATGAAGATTTGGCATTCATTAAAAAAATTGTCCAAATCTTCTCACCACTGTAGCACAATTTCAAGCAAAAAATGGCCCATTGCAAAAATGGCCATTGCTTGAGAAAAAAGTTTCAGATTTTATGACAGATTATGATTGGTGGAATTCCTTTTATATAATGGGAGGTAAAGAGATAATCAGAGAAATTGAAATTGAGTTTATTTACCAAATAACAACAGCCGTGGCTTCATCTGCTGGAGTAGAAAGACAATTTTCTTCCTTTGGACTAGTTCATTCAAACCTTCATAACAAATTAGGAATGGACAAAGCTTCTAAATTAGTGTTTTTGTTCAAACAATTAAATCCCTGATTTATTTCTGTTTGCTTAATAAAAACTATTGAATTAATTGTGATTTTTATCCCTTAATAAATAGCTTGCATTAAATGAATATTTAATTTGTTTTTTAAATTTTACCATTTTCTATTCATTTACAACCTATTTAAGTTTATTTCTTATTTAGTGTGCACAATTGAATTACATAATAATAGAATGGCTTTAGATTAAAGCCTACATGTTTAATTTTTAGGACCAATTAGTAACTAGAATGTAGTATTTACTGAACTATATAATTATTTCTTATATTATTTTTATAAATTATAAATATTATTTATTCTTTTTTTACTTATTTTTATAAAAAACTGCTCCATGTATTGTAAAAACATAAAAACACAATAATTTAAATAGAATTAAAAAAAAATCAAATAAATCCGATTTAAATAAAAAAAATCTGATTTAAATCAAATAAATCAGATTTTTTTTATTTTTTTAAAAAAATCATGATTTTTTTCCAACCTTGATGAGCACAAGTAAAATTTTCCAAAAGCGGTCACTTTAGCCAGGTGGTCATTTTAGCAGATTCCACTGTATATATCTGTGGTATAGAATCAAATGATAACATAATTCTAATGATGTTAATTGCTATCCTTGCTTAAATGCATAACCCGTTTAATTGCATGCAATTCATTGGAATCAAATGTATGCAATTAAGTGAGCCGAACTGTAACATCCAAAAATTTCAGGGCAATCTGAGTATATATATATATATATATATACAGTAGACTCCCTCAAATCCGCAAACCAGAAATCCGCAACTCTCTAAAATCCGCACATATTTTACGGATGTAAACAATGAAACTTTTAATTTAGATATTGGGACAAAATTTGATTTTTTTTAGTTTTGTATCAATCCCATAAATTTTTTAATTTGTAATTTTCTTAATAATACTCTATTCATGTTTTTTTCATGAAGGAAGATTAATTTTTTTTTGGAAAAAAAATCATGATATTGCTGATATCACTGGTAATCACAATCTTCTTACCAAATATATTTATGCATTAATTAAGATTTTTTGGTTATTAAGCCTGGCTAAACTTGAAAAAAAAAAATCCTTATTTTATGAGTTTTATGTGAATTAGTAATGTACTTTTATGAGGCAAGTTTCATTGAATAATTTTGGAAAATATATTTAATCTTTATAATGAATATTTAATCATATACTATTGATTATTAACTTGACCTTTGTTATTAGTACTTTAACAATTAAAAAAATTATCTAAATTTTTATTATTTTAGTTTATTACTTGTTTAATATTTTATTATATTGTAAGCATTCATTATAGTTTCGATCGCACTATTAATTGCACTCAAATGACTGTTTAAAAAATGTAAACAAAGCAATGACCAGAAATCCGCAAAATTCTAAAATCCGCACAACCTCTGGTCCCAAGCTGTGCGGATTTGAGGGAGTCTACTGTATATATATATATATATATATATATATGAGGTTAGAGAGCAGATACTTGGCCAGACAAATCAAAATCTTAAATACTTTTCAATTTTGTTGGAAAATTTTAAAAAAATCAGCATTCTTTTATTTAATTTTTTAGTACATTGGGGGGGGGGGGACTGTAACCCAGTAAGCTCCCTTTCAAGTTTTTGGATATTATGTGGTGTCACTAGTGTTCACTCTAGAAATAAAAAGGGCATGGAGCTATTCAGGTTATTCTCTGCAGTATACTGCAAATTTGGCCAAGCAGTCTGACTTGAATGTTACATAGGTAAATTTTCTTAAAAATTGGATAAATTGCAAGTAATTGGACAATTGTTGAAGATTTTAACAGCAGCAGAAATCATTTTAAATTTTAAACAAAAGTACATATTCTCCATTCACTTTATCATTACCTCATAACAATAAATGTGAGGTGAGGGAATGATTAAATAAGACGTTTTTATTATTTGTCATGAAAAATACAAAATTATGGAAAAAACAAACTGATTCCTTAAAGAAAAACACTTAATATATAACATATGATAAAATTAAAAATTTTGAAAATTACCAAAAATTTAGCATTCTGTGTGAGGGAATGATTGCTAATAAAAATACTCCCTGATTTTCTGATTGAAAAAAATTCTAGAAAATTGACAAAAACTTACACCACCAATTTATGTTGCTGGACTGACATGTACTCAAATCAGTTTCCTCTCTGTGAAGAATGCTAGACTGCTGCTCTTCTTTAATGATAGGATATTTGTGATAATAGGAATGTGTGAGGGAATGATTGTCTAACATGGGGAAACATATAATTAATTGAGTAGATTATATAATTATAGTAAAAAATAATATTTTTATTATTTTTTGTAAGGTACCAAATAAGAACTTTATTTTGCTTAGGGTGTTTTTAATTATTTTTATTTCTGGATGGGAAAAATCAGGCAGTAAAGTATGGTAGTATAGTATGGGCTGGGGAAAGGTGAGGGAATGATATTTACATGATATATCTTACATTTTTAAATATTAAATTTGCTTATTTTTAAATTTTACTTCCTGTCCCTAATAAACAAACTTTAGATCTTCTAATAAAAATAAAATGAAATTAAGGGCATTTATATGGCTGGGAAATGCTTTTTATACTATTCCGAGACAGAGAATAACACATTCGCTAAAAAGGGCACTGCTGAAGCAGAAAAGGGCACTTTTGCAAGAAAAAATTTATTATTGCCTTTAGAAGGGAAAAAAAGAAAGTGGGAAAATACATAATTTTTAAGTAAGATAAATCAAATAATATTAATTTTGAATGATTTTACGATATAAAAATTAAAAATACAATTAAATTAAACCATGATTGAATAGTTTGATGTTCTTTTTCTTAAAGAAATGAAAAACTTCTATCATTTTTGGACACACAAATTTAGAAATACTACAGAATAAGATAAATATTTATTAAAAATCTCTGGGTAAAACCAGTGGTGCGTTTTGCAAATTTAAAAAAGGGCAGGGTGCTGCATCCTTCAAAAATGGCCTAGAATGAACACTAGTGTCACTATGTATTAATATGGAACTAAAGAGAGGATAGCGGCTAGTCTGTTGAATGATAATGGAAAAAATAGAATCAAAAGAAAGACATCAAACAAGAAAGAAAAAAATCATGCATCAAGCATAGATTATGAAGCACTTTACAACATATTCAGAATAATGTAACAAAACTGCACTGTCTATAAAAATAAAATGTTACGTCTCATTTCACCATATGGAAATGTATTACATATATTTCAAATGGAATTTCAGCTGTTTCCTTCTGCAATCGGAAAAATATCCAAATTTTTTAACAACCCTCTAAGATTGCTAAATGATATAGAGATTTTTATCTATTAACAACATGCATCCCACAATTAAATTCATTTAAAAGCTACATATACTTCAGTTAAATTCCCCTTAGCAATTTCCTCTAATAAGGAAAATGGTATGCAAATACTTTTGTGAATCCCTGTGTATGAGGTATAGAAGTTATATATAAAAAGTACAGTACAAAGTCTGAAATCCGGACATCCGAAATCCGGACATTTTTCTAACTAGCGTTTTTTTTTTTTTTTTTTGTACCGTAATTTATGGAATAAACGCCGCGGCATTTACGAGTTTAAAAGTTAAAATTTTCATGTATGCGGCGTTTACGAAAATTTTGAGCAAATTATTCAGTGTTTCAAAAGAAAAAAAATCACTTTTCTTTTCCTTTTTCCCCGTGTTCGCGATGTTACCGATCGTAAATCAACAAATGCAATGCATCATGAATCACCCTTTTCCAAGAAATACGGTGACTGGAGTAAACAGGAAGGGACAATAGATGCCTGCTTTTATTGCACTTCGTTGTAGAAACAAAGTATTGGGAACAGGGGCGAGCGAAAAGAAAACTGCCCACGGGGCAAAGTTGCATTTTGGCGCTTCCTTCTCCCAACTTTTTTTTTTTTTTATGACACGCCAAAAATGAAGTTGATAGTATAAATTTGGCGCCCTTTAAATTTTCACGCTCGGGGCGATCGCCCCGCCCATTCGCACGGCGCTGATTGGAAAGGTTTTTTTTTTTTTTTAATTTCACAATTGAAATGTCTCTTTTGTTGGTACATTTTAGTTCTGTTACAAAAACTACAGTATTTTCGATCCCCTATCAGTGCAAGATTTTCTAGTTCTCATTCTTATGATGATTTACATTTAAAATATATATATATATATTTATCTAATAATAAGAGCGAAATTTTGTAATTTCCTTCTTATGACAACTGATAAGATATTTATTGATGCACTTTAATTCATATTCCGTAAACGTATAAAAAAAAAATTTCCAAGAAAGTTTATAAAAATTTTCTAATAAAGAAAAAAAGTGAGATATTATTTAAATTCTATTCTTTTATATTTAAAAAGGACCTCGTGAATGTGTCATCAAAACCGCGATGTTTGAGTGTGGAAAAAGTAATTAATGAGCTGCAAACAAGCGGAAAAAAAAAAAAAAAAAAGACACGATAAGCAAAACAAGGTTTCTTTTTATTATTAAAAATAAATCGATATCTTCTCTGATAATTTACCGATTCCGTTCAAATTTTCAGCAAGTTGCAATGACAGTGAATTAGGGTGTGTAATAATTTTTTATTAAAATATGATAAGTTATTCAAAAGTTACAACATCCTACAAAAAGGTCCAGTACGTAGCAACTCCAAAGTGCTCTGCAGTTTTTCGAAAGTCAACGTTATCAGAATAAGGCTCCGTTCAGATTGCAATACTCTTCCCTTCAACTGAATCGTTGGAAAAAGTGTGGAAGTCCTTTTGTATAGGATTTACTTGCAGTTTCTACATAATAGAAACAAGGGGAATTAACAAAAGAATCGGCAGATAAGCAATCCACCCTACTTGACAGAAAGGTTTTTCTTTTGCCGGACAACCGCTCCTTTCCTGCAAAACTCATTAAGATCAAAAACGCCACGACAAACGAGCCGACACCGAACTTCAAGAAGTGGTAAAATGTGTTTGGGCCTGCAGAAAGAAATTGTGCTTGGAATTTTTTTTTTTTTTTTTTTTTGTTAAAGAAAAAATATTTTTGGTGGCGGGTTTACAAACTGATATACATTTCGAAAAATGAAACTTTTTTTAAGGTTATCTCATTTTAATTTAAAATATCTTCTTTAATATTATTATTTTTCAGTGCTAAAAATGCAGTTTTGATATAAATCACGTACTTTTTTTTTAGAAAGGGGGGGGGGGTAGATTCTAAAAATGATCTGAAATTCGGAAAAGTCCGAAATTCGGAATCGCCGAGGTCCGGAGGATTCCGGATTTTGGACTTTGTACTGTAATATGCAAAAACACTATTTAAATTTAAAAGCACATGCCGAATTTTAAAATATACTCTCCATGCAAAGACAGTACTGTAACTGATTTATTTTTTGTGTCCCTGAAAAATTAATATAAATGCTTGCTCTCTTTTAACAAGAGATCATAATGAAATCCAATGATTTATATCAGTTTCAATACATTTGAAATAGCGTAATGCTATTAAAATACTCTCCAAATGATATTTCTCCATATACCACAATGTAATCGAATTTCTTTTAATGTTTCTGTAAATGAACCATTAGTCATACATACTTCATATGCAATATCAACATGCTTTGGTGATCCTAAATAAGCTTCATCAATTGCATGAAAATCCGAGTCTGTTTATGGGAGTTAGAGCGTGGACAGACAAACCAAATGCATAAGCAATTTTCAACTTTGTTGGTAAAAATCGGCACTTTTTATTTCATTTTCGGCTATTTTTAGAGCAGGAGGCTGTAATTTTATCAGCCCCTTCCTCATCTTTGGGTATTATGAGATTTAGTGTGGACTAATCTGGGGGAAACGAGAATGGCTATTTTGCTGTATGACGGAAGAAAATTTATCTAAAACAAGTAAGGATTTACATTTTTTCATTTAATTTTTCGGTTATTTCATAAGGGGGGGATGGAACTCCAGTACTCTCCTCTTTTTCTTTCATGATGGTAATGTAAGCTAATATAAGGTTAATGAGAATGGCTAATCCTCTGTATGATAGAAAAAAAATTATAAAAAACGAAAGAAAAAAATTCATCACTTTTTAATATCATTTTCAAAAATTTCAGGGGATGGGCTGTAGCCCCATCAGCTCCCCTCCCCTAAAGTACGCCCATGCAAGCATATAGTTTTGATTAGTATGATAGATTTTTAGGGCTTCCAAAACATGCTAAAGATCCCAATTTTTCAGGAGGCACAAAATCTTTTGGATTTCTTTTCATGCCATAGTATTTGTTAGTTTGCAGTGCACAAAACTGAATACACTAAATCTCTGAAAACAGAACTTGTTTATAATTAAATTTCTATGATACTGCTGAAAGAAATGCTTTATGAATTTATCTTCTGACGAATGTCTTTCTAAGACAATATTTTTATGATCACTGATAATTCTATTTTTAGAAGTTTTCCTGAACTTTGTCTAATAAAAGTTATGAAACAGAATTTATTTATTACAATATCATGTCTGTGTAAAAATTTCATAGTCACAAATAGAAGGAATACACAGGGCCGGCACTAGACATTTTGCCACCTGAGGCGAGCCTTACTTTGTTGCCCCTATGACGTCATATTTTTTTTTCTTATGACTATTCATACTTTTTAAAAATAAGTACATTAATATAATAATTATAGTTTATTTGCATAAATATAATATGCTAGCAAAACTCGCAGCTTTTCTTGCGTAATAGTTGAAATATGCCAAGTGATAGTTGTATATCTGATTTTCATTAGAAGTAATAATGTATTAAGGAATAATTCAAAAACTTCCATTTAAGCCACAGCTTGACTAAATTTCATTCTTACATGCATTATTCCGAAATAAGACATAAAATAATATGAAGAATTAAATGTAATTTTAAATGAACGATAATTTAGAAAATATTTTAAAACTTTTATGCTCAATCCATATCCATACACATATATTTTCGGTGTTCATCTGAAGTATTTATTCCGCTTTAGAAAAAATCTTCGTATGCATTTACATTTTTAAATTAATCATCAATCAAAATCAAAGTGTCTTTTCCAAGGGTCTACCATCTCTGGAGAAGTAGTGGTATTACCATAAAATGCGTAATTTAGAAAAGGGACGGTATCCATTAATTTGCAAATGTTAATTTTGAAATATGTTTGATATTTTCCAATATACCAAAGAAACGTAACTTAGAAAGTTTTTAAAGGCTTTTATAGAATATTTATTGTTCCTGCTTACCCCAAGTGCTAGCGGTACTTGGCATAGAACATAGAGGATTATGAGAATGATCTATGTAGGATCAGAGAGTGTCACTGTTGATTCGAAACCACCAATTTTAATATCGGTTTTTTTCTTCCTGTGCTTGCACAGAAATCGTAATTTACAAATTTTTTAGATTGCTTTTCACACCTCCTTTTCTCTTCACAACTTTTAATTTCAATTTTACTCTTGGCAGCTCTTAGAAGACATTTATATTTTGTAAGTAACTACCATAAGAAATTTAAAGTTTCTAGACTCCTTACTAAAATAATAATAATAATAAAAAAAACAATTTTGAATATTTTTGGATCCTGCACCCTCTATTGATAGTGTCACCGAAGTAAAATGTAGCTTACGTTTGTTATGTTTTAACAGCTTCTATCACCACCAATCTCGAAAAAATCTCAAAAGAAATCTCGGAAAAATCTCAAAAGAAATCTCGGAAAAATCTCAAAAGAAATCTCGGAAAAATGCGGCACAACAGCGCCACTTGTTCGTGACGGATTTAAATTTTGAATATTAAAGATTAGCAGAGATTAAAATCAATTAGCACAATGAAAGCTTTTGCTTTTAGTCCCTAAATCTGTAAAAAGATAAAGTCCGGAAAATAAAATAACTAAAATACTGTATGTTGATGAAATAAATACAAATAAGTTAAAAACAAAATTAACGTTTATTTAAAAAGAAATAAAGATAAAAACAATATAATTAACAAAGGTATTTAAATATATTAAACAATTAAAACAGGAAACAAAATAAACTGACTTCATGGCAGGCAAAAATTATACTTCAGTAAACAAGGTATATTACATCTGATTGCTTGACGATCTGTAGCCATAACTTCGATTCAAAAAGAGCAGTAGTGCATCTGAGTAAAACCACTGACTAAACAAATGTTATCGTGAAACTTTCTCCCACTTCACCAGCTGTCAGACTTCGTACGTAAACACGGAGAAGCTTTCAAACTCGGCTCGAATACAACGGTCCTTTTTCACGGACTTCAGCCTTTAACATCGCTCTCAGTAAAGTGGAGAAAACGTCAAAAGAGATAACACTACACTTCTGCTTCTCGGTCTCAAGTAAAATTAGTTTTACTAAACATTTAACAAAACTAAAGAACGGCACTTTAACAAACACGTAAATGAAACGAAACTAAAAGTTAAATCATAAATGTCAAACGGAAAGGGAACAAATGTAATCATTTCATACTGAAACATTAAGACAAGAATCCAAGCTATTGTCAAGGTATTTATACAAGAAGGAAAACCAAAAGAAACTCATTATGCATGCAAAAGGGCAGGTGAAGTGATGGTCAAATGAGAAACCATCATGACGAAACGTCATACCGGAAATGAGCGGTAGACAAATGACATCACCTTGTGACGGTGAAGAAACACGTCATTACAGCTTCCGATTGCATACGAAGTACGACGGGAAAACAATAACAAGCCGGGAGTTTTAAAAGGTAAAAAGTGTTGGAAATAAAATATAAGGTAAGTTAAGTAACTATTGTTTATATGAATGAGAGCTTTAATAAAGAGATATTAATAAAGTTAGCCAGATTTAATAAAAGGAAACTTATTAAACGAAAAGGTAAAAATGGTATTTTAATGAAAAGGTAAATAATAGACTTTAAAGGTTATAATAAATGAATAAACTTTAAAATAGGATGAATGCAATTAGGTTAATGTAAATAAAGATAGATTGACTAAAGAAATGGAGATATGGCCGGAAAGTGGCAAGAACAGGGTGTGACAAATTCCCTGTCAAAAGCCCCCCCCCCCCCCTCTTGACACTTGAACGGCCTGAAAAAGAGCAAATGCTCATAGAACCATTGAGAAACATGATCTTACAACCATAAACATGCAGGTTCTATAAGAGCCTAAAAATAAAAGTATGCATCCACCATCTCCACAACCTATCAAAAAAAAAATTCTTATGACCTGTAACAAAAAAAACTTACCAAAAACTTTACCTTAAGCAGAATACTTTAAAAATAGAAAATATACTCCAGATCGCCAAGTCAGATATTGCCTTAACATTATAAATCATAAACAAAAAGATATATATATATATAATACAAAAATTACATATAAAACACAGATTACAAATAACAAATATTAGTACAAATTTCATTTTCAGCCCCCCAAAAGTTGATTCTTAAATACCCTATACATGCTGCAATTCATTATATCAAAAATATCAATTCAATGATCAACGCTAAAAAGTTTAAAAAAAAAAAAAAATTGAAGCTAGAAAATCTTACAGTTCCTAACATTACAAATAGAACTGCTAGTGTAAGCATCCATCTAAAAAAGTAATCTTTAAGCTACAGATAAAAATGAATATTTGAAAAATTTAAGTACAATCTTTGCAAAACAATCCATATTTGAAAAACTTGAAATAAATTTTGTACAATTTTGCAAACGTTTATCTATGTGGCAGCATCATCAAATCCCAAGCAGTGCATACACATTAAAGATGACAGTAATTCATCCTTTTCCATTCTGACCCATTCCCCCCCAAAAAAATACTAGACAAGCAAGATAAACAAAAAGGTAGATTCCAATAGGGCCCTTTATCAAAACCTACCCACAAAAATTAATAAAATTTTAAAATAAATTACTGTAGTATACTGTTCAAATACAAAAAAAAAATTTCCTCAAGAAGTAAATCTCCAATCCTCAATATATCCAGCGATCCAGAAAACTTATAATATAAACGAGCAACAAAAGAATAATAAGCTGTTGATGTTTGACCTCTTTCAAAAAAAACCTAACAAACTTGCTGAAATCCCTGAATCGAATGAGTACCAAACAGTCATCCAAGGATCCCAGCCCAAGCAGCACCAATGCCGAGACACGCACATGCTCAAGGCTCCGGGACCTACCAATGGCCATTGGATTTCATATATACCACACACATTCTACATATACACCCAGATATACAGGTCTGAAGAAACTCTTGAGGACACAAAAAAAACCAGTCTCAAAAAAAAAAATTCTTCATCTAACACAACTAAAATCAGTATATTAAAAAAAAAATTTCTATTTAGCTACAAAGTTAATTATTTTTTAATTCAGGGGGTAGATGATCAGATCTATTCAAAACGAGAGAGTATCAGAGTATCAAGTAAAAATAGGTATCCGGTTCTTACAGTTACATGAACCGACCCTTAAAAATTTAACTTTATTTTAAAAGAAAAATTTAGCATTCTAACTTTCAGCTAACAGTAATTCATCTCTCTAACTGACTGCCAAAGATTCCCACAAACAGCTACCACAACGATCTAAAAAAAATTTTAAACCTCTGGAAAGACCTTAAAGTCAACCAATCTTCTCAATTTAAAGTTCATTTAATACCTACTCTCATTAGCAACTCAGAACTTATTACATGTATCCTGACCTCTCTAAACTGACCTAGAAGGACAAAACTTTAAAATATCCTATTTTCTACATCTTTCCAATACAGGAACCACTTGCCAAAAATAATTCAACTGAATTTGAATCTTAAAACTATTAAACTGATCCAAACTCTCAAAAATTGAACTGACAAAAAAAAATTTCCATCTTCACCAGAGAATGGTCAGAAAAAGGTCAGCTAAAAACATGGCCAAAACATTTCCAGGGTATAACAAGTCCAAAATAGTTTAACAATTAAAAATATTTCTTCAAAATTTCAATATTTTACCAAAATCCATCCAAATACGAAGTTTAACAGCCCATTCTTCATGTTTCTTAACTTGAAGGTACAAACAGCCAAAAAAAAAAATTCAAAATAACTTTTATAAAAAAAAAAAATTTATGTTTAACTTTATAAAATGTAATTTTAATGCCAAACCAAAAATTCTCCCCCTCAAAAATTTCCATTTCCAGCAATATTGGAATCAAATTGAGTCTTATAACCCCAGATCCAAAAAGCATGAAGACAAATTAATAGAGAATATAAAGAATGGTTAGCATTTCAAATTAAGCTCAAACTAATTCAAAATTATATAACATCAAAAATTAAGTTTAAACTACTTTAAAATATAAAACAAAATTAAGTTTAAACTATTTTCAAATTATATAACATTACATAAAAATAAATTTGAAAAATGCCATAATGAGGTCTAATTAAATCTCACTCTAATTACATAGGGATTAAAAAATGACATGTGAAGATTTATATCTTGCACATAATATTCAAAAGATTTTAAAAATAAACCTCTTAAAAATTTAGGCAAAAAAAATTAAACAGGTTTTATAATCAAAAATTCAAATAATCTTTTTCAATATAAAGTTCAAAAGAAATTAACTGTAAATCAAAAATATTAACAAAATTTAAAAATAATGACTATACTTTCAAGTATTTGAAGAAAATGGCATGATACATTGTCATGAGCTTAAAAACAACAGCTTAAATTGGCTTAATGATTCTTTAGAATCAATTACTCAGCTGAAATATAAACAACTTTAATACATATTCAAAATAGATTATCAGGGCAAAAATTCAACTTTATTATAAAACAGTATCTTTAATATTGATAATCAAAACAGTAGAAAAACACAATATATTACTGAACAATAAATTTCTCAAATCAACTAATCCTCCATATAGCCTCATACAAGACTATTTAAATGAGTATAGTTAATTATTCAAAAAAAATTCAGCAATATTTCAAAATAAAACAGTATATTATAAGCTTTTAATTTAAATTCTTGACCCCCTTTTTAATTAACAAACTTTAAACTGATTTATAACTGAATTTGAGCAAATTTATGAAATATGATCAGACCTGAACTTTATAAAATTTAAACTATCAAGATTCAGGTAATTGAGGGTAAAGCACGGTAAAACCCCCACAAACTTCTGAAATAGCTGATAGTAAATACATTGAACTGTAAAGAAAATCAGTTAAAAAATATATTATCTAGACGAACATATTATAAAAGTTAAGCCATATTTATAAAATTTAAGGGTCAGGATATAGCATTTAAGAAATTAACTGTAAATGAAAATAATAGAACTTAAAACCAAATTATCCATGTCAGGCAAAAATTGGGCAAACTTTAATACCCCGGAACATACGTTCCAAACCTGACAAAAAATAACTATTCAAAAATATAAAAAATGCTTTAAAAGATTATGATTTCGCCCTGATTTTAAAGCTAAGTTTATTTTTTTAAAGTTAAGTTTAAATACTTATTTATTACAGTTTAAAATATTCAAAATTGCTCAAAAAGTCACAGTAAAAATTTACATTAAGCTCCATTAATTAAACTTCATTCACACCAACTCAATATACCAAAGTAATATTTAAAAATGAGACTTCATTAATGATTCAAAAGATCAAAATACAAGTTAAACTCGAAACAAGATGGACCAAAATCAAAAATTTCATGTTTAAAAAAAATTTGCATGACAATGTATATATATTTTTAAAATTACACAACAAATATATATACTGAAAAAGATGCAAAGTTCTGGCTGCAGCTACATTGATGGAGCACACTAAACTCTTCAAAAGCTTCTTGAAAATTTTACAGCATGGATATCATAATGCAAGACTGAAAAAAGTCATTTCCAGTAGAGACCATCAAAAGCATAGAAAGTCAAGTCCTCAGCAAGCAAGTCATTGACCTCAGACGGCAAGTTCTTGGCACCAGTCAGCAAAAAAAACTGCATTCACAATGACAGTTCAAAAATCCACTCCTTGAGATTTAGATAAGTCCAGCCACTCAGAAAAACACCGGCAATAGTTGAAGACGAGTCCAGGCACACTATCACACTAAAGTCCCGGATTGAAGTCGCACTACGAAAAAAAGTTAAATCTTGTTTCAAGAATTATCAAACTGCAATGATATCACTGCAACGTACCAACAAGAATCAAAATGCAATGGCCCAGTATGCGGACCACTGCCAAAAACCACCTTCAACAGGCATGATTCTTTCAAAGATGACTTAAAAATTCTTACGAATATCATCTTTTATCACAACCAATATAGCAGACTCCAAAATCTTCAACCTCCATCTGTGAAGCTGCAACAGGGATTAGGGACTGAAGGCCAGCATCGCCGAAAATGACTTGAATTCTTGAATAAATGTCATTTTTCATCACAAGCATCAAAACTTTATTGGCTGAAACAAAAATCTTTAACCTCCTTCAGCAAAAATGCACCAGGCATCAGGAAGGCCAGCATCTCCATCAGGTAAGGAGAGGTAAGAAGTGTATGCCATGAAGCCAGAAAATTTTAAATTTAATTTTACCTCAAATTTACAAAAAAATTTCTAAGTTGCAAAAAAAATTTATATATCCAACAAAAATCTATCAAATTTCCTTAAAAATTTTCAAAAATTACATTAGATTAACAAAAAAATTTAAAATAACAGGAATCAGTTAAATTTTTCACCTAAGTTCATAAAATTTTTTTATAAAAACTCAAAAAAAATTACTATATCATTTTAAAAATATTTGTTAAATTTAAATAAAGCTTATGCAATTTATTTAAAAACCAAAAAGTAATTTTTAACTATGAAATTTAATTAAAAACTGAACAAAATATAATAAATTAACTGCCCCCCCATCGCAAAGCATCGTTAAATGCCGATGGAAGCAGCGTTTATTACGATATCGCCGGACCGTTAAGGGTTAAAAATGGCAAATACAAACACAAACTAAAGTTTAAGGAACAAATATCTATTAAAAATTTATTTATAAAATAAAAAAAAGCTAGATTTAAACTACATTTAACTATTACAAAATAATTTCTATTTAAAAAAAAACTTTATAACTCATTAATATTTTAAATTAATAAAAGAAAATCAGGTTAGGGACGGGCCCATAACCTTGACGGATTTAAATTTTGAATATTAAAGATTAGCAGAGATTAAAATCAATTAGCACAATGAAAGCTTTTGCTTTTAGTCCCTAAATCTGTAAAAAGTTAAAGTCCGAAAAATTAAATAACTAAAATACTGTATGTTGATGAAATAAATACAAATAAGTTAAAAACAAAATTAACGTTTATTTAAAAAGAAATAAAGATAAAAACAATATAATTAACAAAGGTATTTAAATATATTAAACAATTAAAACAGGAAACAAAATAAACTGACTTCATGGCAGGCAAAAATTATACTTCAGTAAACAAGGTATATTACATCTGATTGCTTGACGATCTGTAGCCATAACTTCGATTCAAAAAGAGCAGTAGTGCATCTGAGTAAAACCACTGACTAAACAAATGTTATCGTGAAACTTTCTCCCACTTCACCAGCTGTCAGACTTCATACGTAAACACGGAGAAGCTTTCAAACTCGGCTCGAATACAACGGCCCTTTTTCACGGACTTCAGCCTTTAACATCGCTCTCAGTAAAGTGGAGAAAACATCAAAAGAGATAACACCACACTTCTGCTTCTCGGTCTCAAGTAAAATTAGTTTTACTAAACATTTAACAAAACTAAAGAACGGCACTTTAACAAACACGTAAATGAAACGAAACTAAAAGTTAAATCATAAATGTCAAACGGTAGACAAATAACGTCACCTTGTGACGGTGAAGAAACACGTCATTACAGCTTCCGATTGCATACGAAGTACGACGGGAAAACAATAACAAGCCGGGAGTTTTAAAAGGTAAAAAGTGTTGGAAATAAAATATAAGGTAAGTTAAGTAACTATTGTTTATATGAATGAGAGCTTTAATAAAGAGATATTAATAAAGTTAGCCTGATTTAATAAAAGGAAACTTATTAAACGAAAAGGTAAAAATGGTATTTTAATGAAAAGGTAAATAATAGACTTTAAAGGTTATAATAAATGAATAAACTTTAAAATAGGATGAATGCAATTAGGTTAATGTAAATAAAGATAGATTGACTAAAGAAATGGAGATATGGCCGGAAAGTGGCAAGAACAGGGTGTGACAAATTCCCTGTCAGTTCGGCTATTTACACTAAAATATAATCAGCATCTATATATGTTAAGGTTTAACAGATTACCAAGTTCATACAAAATTTCATGCATCAATGCTTAAGATACAACTAACGCGGAAATAGAGAAAACTGACATAGCAACGCCCCTGTTCAGCTATTTGCACCAAAGCATAATCACTATCTATGTATGTCAAAGTTTAACAGAATATGAAGTTTGATAAAATTCGGTGCATTAGTTCGTGGGATATAGCTATCGCAGAAATCAGGAAATATATGACTTAGCAGCACCTGGTGTTTGTTCGGCGATTTACAACAAAACTTAATCAACATCAGCTTATAATAAAATACAACTATAAAACTAGTCGTTGGGGACCACCGTATTACTTACCCATCATGGATCTGTATAATATAATATACGAAAATTAAACATGTGTAAACTGTTTATAAAATGGATTGCAATTCCAAAACTAAATTTAAACTTATATTTAAATATTTTTAATATACAGTGATGTTCTACAATTGAATTGCTGACCGAACCAATTTCGGCAAATTACATAAAAACCAAACTACTCAAATAGTACCGAGTTGCATAAAAAAACATCCTTATAACTCCAAAAATAATAAGCCTATTAACTAATAGTTTACTGCGTCGGATTAAGCATCTCATTTTTAATTAAAATATATCTTTGAATTGAAATTTGAATAAAATACTGGGTCATGAAGAATCGAAAAATGTGGAAAACAGGATTATAAATATCTCGGCAACTGATAATTTGATCGACTTCGTTCTTTATGCAAAATTTATTTCATTTTATTGCCTTTTATATCCAATCTTTAAAATTAAAAAAAATCGAAAATTTTTACATACCTTTCATCAGAACGAAATTTTCAAGAGTCCGAAAAAATAGTTCCAGATAATCAAGGTTACTGATATTAAATAGACTTTGTCCCATTTTTATATACTAAATACATAAAAAATTTCAAGATTCTATCTCAATTTGTTCGGGATACAGAGCATTTACAGACACCAAGGGCGGCGCCAGAGTTTGCCGGACGGGGGGGGGCATTGTATCCCGGACAGGGGGGCCAAGTTAATAATATATATTAGAGGTCCTTCCAATGTCTAAAAAACTGCGTGGGCAAAGATTTTAGGTCCAGGCCCAATCCGGTTTGTACTAAATAGATTAATGGTCCGGTCGACATAAATTTAAAAAGTCGGCCTAATTATAGCTTGACAAAAAAAAAAAAAAAAAAAAGGTTAAAATTTCGATTTGCCAGACTCTATTTCTATAAAACGTGAATGTTTACTTCAATATAGTTATAAAATGTTTGGACGAGGGGTTCTGATAAAAAATAGTAATTTTAAGAAGTGTTCTAGGCGGGCAATAATTATTTATTTTCAATGAATGTCGATTTGCATGTAAATTTTTCAATTATCATTCAGTTATCGTTGATTCTTATATCATGTATTGGAGACTTGAAAATCCAAAAAATGCCACACAATAAAATCTTCCAAGACGAAATCGCATAATAACAATGAAATAAGAGAGAGAGAGAGCTATGGTATTCACTTTGAATCAACATATTTTGCGTTTAAGGGGACTCTTCACTCACTTGAAAACACCCGCTCAGTCTTGTTAAACACAGATTATTTTCAAATTTCTCGTTTTAATTTTAAACTTTTTTTTCCTTACATAGGACAGCTGAGCTTGCTCTTTAATATGGCTATGTTTCAATTTTTCGATTTCGATTGTAGATTTTTTTTAAAGATACTTTCGCTTTCGGAAACGGTTTTGAAATTGAAAGTACTTTTTTTTTGTGTCACATGCAGGTTTTATTTCATAGGTTTTACTGTATTTAAATTTGATTGCCTAAAAATCTACTATTCCATAAAAATAATAAATTCTAAAATTTAATTATAGAATAATGGGATGTTAAACTTATAAAAATGCAAACTTTTTCATAAAAATGTTTGGACCGAGCCAAATTTCACTGACTTTTGTCATCCCAAGTCGTTCCGTGAGGGCGATTTTCATACAGGCAGGATCGAAACCGGGACTAAAAATTTCGACTCGTGCAGCCCTTGGAAGAAGGAAGTCAGTCCCAGCTCGGTATCGAAAAAGTTAGTTAAACCATGAAATGAATGAAAACCAGGCATGGACCGGCCCCAGTGTCATAAAAGAAAATAAGCCCGGACACGGCCAATGCAGACCTATATCGAGGTTTATCCAGAAGCTGAAGCTTGATGAAAATTTCTTTCCTTAAACGTGAGTTATTCTCTAGGAATAAATGATATGGCAAACTACGCTCGCTAATCCACGTCAATTGATTCTGGATATGATAAGGAATCTAACGCAGCCTATTGAGTGTTCAAGGCCAAAATAGACAGTATTGCCGTTTTCTTTTTTTAAGTATAAAATGTTTTGTGCAATTTTATATTCAATAGGTGCAGAGATAAAAAAAAAAAAAATTGGGAAAAAAACACAGCACAAAAAACACCATCTTTAGGGCGATATACACCAAAATGTCATCCATATTAACTGAATATGATGAAATTTGATAAAATTCTGTGTTTAACTTTTTGAGAAATTAGCTCTCATGGTCTCACGGCACACCTGCCAACTTTAGATTTTTAACAATTAAATAAATGTATTATAAAACAGAAAATTATTTAGAAAGGTTACTTTTTACGTGGTACTTATTTCATTTTAATTTGATTTGTAAATATGATCATTTTGATTTTTGGAAAAAAAGTGATGCGTGCATGTTACGGTACATATTAAAAATAAAGCATAACAAAACCACTCCTGAGTGATGCATGACAAATTTTACCAGCATTAATTTATTTGAAGGTCTAAAAAAGTATGAAATTGGATTAAATTTTGTGCATTAATATTTTAGGCATAGTTATATCGGAAGTCATGAAGTTTCTATGAGTACTTCTATGTTTATCTTTGTACCAATTCTGCAGAAAATAAAATTTAAATTTTATTAAAAATAAATAAATAAATAAAATAAACTTTCTAAATGCGTCATTTTCAATGTGCTAAAATATGCATTACCACAATTGCCAGTCTTAAACGGGAAAAAATGTGAAGGGAAATTATCTAAAAACATTGCCATATGTGTTTTTTAAAATTATCCTATTTTCTGTATTTTTCATTAACTGGATTGGCCTAGATCTCGACCGGTCCGAATAATCAAAATTCTATTGTATTTATTGCTGAATGCAAAAATATAAGCAATAAACTTCTATAAACATTAGTTAAATTATTACTATCAATAAAAGTACGAATTCTGCATATAAAGCAATTTTAAAATTAAAACACTCGGTTAAAAATATCAAATCACATATAAACACAAATAAATAAGAAATCATTTTGACTTACCCTTATAAAAGTCTTGAAACTTTTTATATACAGTAGAGATAAATTAAAGTTGCTATTTTCATAAAAAGAAGGAACTCATAAAATATTCATAACTAGTAGAAATGATAATTATAATGCAAAGTTTACAGTGTCATAAATTCCATTTTTTCATGATAAAATTTTTTCTTTAAAACTTCATTGTAGCATTGTTTTTACGGTTACTGTCTGATTATGTGAATTTTGTTTAAAAAAAAATGCATTAAACAGATGAATAATAACTTAAAAAATCTTATTTCTATATAATAAAATAAAAATACTAGATCAGGAAAAAAATAACTCCTTGTATCTGTGGTCAATGGACAATTGATGAAAATGGAGTACTGCATCTATGTAACTCTGAAATATCCTTCCGGTCTATCACAATACAGGTGTTTTTTGGTAATTCCCATAGCAAAATTGAGATATATAAATGTTATTTTTACAACCAATCAGCAAGAATACGTCTGCTGAAGCTAAACAATATTATTCATCAATCTCTTTATTCCAATTGTCGAAAAGTTTGTTTTATATTAATTTGCACATCAGAATTTGAAAACTAGTCAAAACGGAAGGTTTGTATTTCCTTTTAGTGAATCGCAGCCTTTATCTGCGATTTAAACATCCTAGACTGAAATCAAAGTAAGTATGCAAATATAAAGAAACAGCATATTTACTAAGAACAAAACTTGAAATTTCTTCATATCTTTTTTCGTTCCATAGGAACACGTTTCTATGCTAAATATTAGTTTTCTTTATTTGAATTGAATATATTTGCCGGAGTGAAATTAATTAGTCGAACTATAATTTTTGAATTATGTTATTTTATAAATATCGCTTTTTATTTTTCATTATTTTCTATTTTTTTGTCACTTTTGAGAAAATGTAATTATTATTCCATACACTTTCAAAAAACTTTTTGCCAAAAATAAAATATACAGACAATAAGTTGCCGGACACATGTTATTGAAATGGATGTTTCTATTGCTTGAAGAAATGTTGGTGTTTTAATTGTAGAATTTCAAAAAAATTTGAGATTTGGTTGACGAACTTTTCATTATTTTGAGAGAAAATGGAGAAACGTAAAAAAATCAGATTTGAATAGAAAAATCTAGTGCAAAGTGTTGCTTCTCAATAAACTGAGCAGTCTTTTGATTCAACAAAGACGCAACTTTAGATATTGGAGGATTTCAAGTAGTTTTAGCATTAGATTAGATTGATGAATTTTCTGTATCTTTGAGAAAATGTGTAAAGTAAAACAAATTTTTTTAGCTGTAGTAGTAATAATAAAAATAATAGGAAAAACATCTTCAATTTCCATTTTATTTTAGAGTGTATATTGATCTAATGCAGAAAGTGCGATGTTTCAACCTTTGATAAGATACAAAATTTAAATCTGAAACAAAAACTTAAATACAAAATTCCCAAATTAAAAACAAAAGATAAATGTAAATGAAGTGAAAATTTGTAAAATAGTTGGAAATCTAAAAGTGCGTTATTTTAATATCAGCGAAAAGCGACCCGCAATTAAAAATATATCCAAAATTTCTCGCTCCGAGTCCGTTTTGTCTATGTCAAAATATCCCTGTGATTTGAAGAGGCTTTTCTATTATTTTAAGCAATTTCTGCCTTCTAATTGGACATTTTTCAAAAATTTGATCTTTGATTTTTGTTTCTTACGTATATTTAGATAAAACGGTTTTATAAATTCTGTTTCTAATACGAAAAGGTACTAAGCAGCATAGCTGCCATAACACCCATGTAAATTTACGAATATATTGCTTTAGCTATGAGTATTTCAGGTAATTGGTGATTTTTATGTATTTTTTGTGGAAGGGGAGGAGTAGAAATAGCAAAATTAAAGTGCATGAAAGAAAAATTTAAAGCAAATTTTTCTGTTTTAATGGAATATAATCAAGTGAAAAAATAGTTGAATTCACGGATTATTTTGCGAGCATAGAGTCCTCCGCGGCTTGGGTTATACCCAATCTGAACTAATTAATCCTATATCCATTCAAATTCAACCTGAACCAGTTTTTAAAAGTAAATGACCCGAACTCGACAAACTTCGACCTAAAAGTATTCAATTCGAACCTAATCCCAACTCAAAATGCAAGAGAAAATTGAAAAAGAAAATTCCAACTTGTAAAGCAATAAGGGAAAAATAGTCTAGAATAATACCTCCAATATCAATTATATATTTTATTAGAAAAATTACTGTATCTATATATGCGCTCATTGGCATTCAAATAGTATAATTTTATATTTTAAAATATATTTTGGCGATACTTTTGAGAAATGATTTAGAATCGAACCCATACGCCAAGACAATTAAAATTAACCCGACTCGAAAATAGAAGTCAATCCGAATCTCTCCGAAAAAATATTAACTTTAGCCAGATCTGACTCAAATTACCATTCGAGTTGGGTTTAATTTCCCAAGGTGATGCAGGATTCTACCCGAAACGCAATCTGAGCCCGACATCTCCACATCTCTATCTGAACCGGAAGTATTTCAACCTCAACTGGACCCCATCCGTAAGACCCAAAGACCGTAACTGATGAAAAAATTATCCATACTGTAATGCAATTATGTAAAAATATATCTACAACTATATCTCCAGTATCAGTTTAAACTTTTAAGTAAAAAATCAATATATAAATTCATTAACATTCAATATATAATTTTTCAACTTAAAATAAATTTTGTAAATTCTTTTGAGAGATCGATCTTGAATCAAAAACCATAAATGCCAACATCCAACCCAAACCTGAAACAATTAAAGTTATCCCAACTGGAATCCGACCCACAACGAGAAAAGATTAGACTCAACCCGATACGATCCAGATTGCGAGTCGTATCAGGTTCAGTTTGCCTGACCCGATGCAGCATTCTACTTGGCATCCAACTTAGCCCCGACAAAACTTTAGTATCCCCGTTATCCTTTTTGTTAAAAAATATATATGTACAGCGTTATTCATGTATAATCCTGTGTAGGAATCTATATAAATTTTTATTTTAAGAAATTAGTTTTTTTTTTGTTTTTTGAAAGATCTGGTTTATTTGAACTCAGTCAGAAACCGACTCGTACCCAAAAGAACTAGTTTAGTCAATTTGAGTTTAATTTTAAAAAAAACTTTATATGTTGACCCAATTTGACGGGGACGAATTTCAAAAGTCAAAATATTTTCCCCGACGACATCGAACTTTGTACTGCTTTCTGTAATAAATATATATATAGCAGAGTAATTACTTTAAAAATTGATGAGCTTTAACTGTCTTGAAGTCAATAATGAAAGAGTAAATAATGCACATCTTGTAAATTGAAAATAAAATGTCTACTTACAAATCTGAAGGAGCTTTGTAAAATAATGACTTGAAAAGAAACACAACCTGATTTAAAATCAACAGCAGCTTTATTAGTATACCTTGAAGCATCTTGGAAACATCACAGTAGTAACTTTAATTATGAATACTGTAAACATTGAAACATGAACAAGCTAACAAATATGAGAAACTTTCTCATTCTTTAATAAGTGACAACCAATCACCACTAGCCAGCACATGCTGGAACTATTTTGTATAAAACACATAAAGTTGAGTAACATTGAAAACACCTGTTGACAAATATTTGATATCTTGTGAGCAACCAACCAACCATAATTTTTACCTAAAAATTAGTCAAATCAAAATGTAAACAAAATGGATATCTGCATGCTGTTGAAGGTTAGTGATTAGTTTTGTTAATAGGTTAGTAGTTTTAATTAGTGAAACAATAAAAAGGTACCTTAATGAATAAATTATAGACTTAACATAAAAAAATGAAAACTTAATATACTTAATGAAAAATGATGGAAAAAACTTAATAAAAATGTGGTTCTTCCACAAATTTTGACCCCGATGGGGGGGGGGGGGGCAAGTATGCCCGACAGGGGGGCATATGCCATCCCTGTCCCCCCTCTGGCACCGCCCTTGACAGACACACAGCCACACGGTCGGACGACAATTTTTTTTTTCTAGAAATATGTTTTTCGGAATCTCCAGTATCTGAAACATGTAAATCCATCAAAAAAAATTTCGATTTTCGAAACGATTGCAAGATTTACCCTATACTACATATGATGGGTAAGTAATATAGTATTTGCAATATTGTGCATGCTATATTAACACTAAATCAATGGATATATGGATACAGCCCCTCATATTTTTGCTTCATTTTGGGAACAGCTGATTTTGAGCTTCTTCTTTCAACAACAATTTTCAGAATATTCAACCTATATTTTTGAGACTTTTAAAGAAGTTCTATAACACATTAGGGGCTGTGTAAACATAACTTTATCATTTCAGGGGGAAAGGGGGTTGTCTTTTGATATCTATAACATTTTTGATCCAATCAAAATTTTCTCTCTTTATTAGCAACATGCTTTTTGGAACAATATCTTATCGTTTTTTAGTTTATCTATTTGTATGAAAATATGATGTTTTTATTAAAATCAGCAAATTATTATAAAAATATTTAATTCGAAAATATGGTATACCCCTAAATTTGATATTCCTTTTCTTCTTCATGTATGCTGGCATATATAACAATCACTGTTCTAGAAACCATATGTAGAGAATTTTTAAAATGAAGTTTGTGTTTATTAATAAATAAAAGAGAAAAAATATTGTCAACTTGTTTTGTTGATAAGAAGTTCTATTTCACCACCCCTTTTTTCGAGCTGGGCAAGCGCAACAAGACTTTATTACTGTTGAATGCATTCTGTAACAAAAAGCTATTATAAAATACTTAATAACATCAATTTCTTTTAAATGTTACATGATATAAAGTGATATTTTATTGACTTCTCTTTATTTAAATATCTTAAGTATGTGTAAAATAAATGTAATCAGTTTTGTATAGCCCTCCAAACAAAAGAAATAAATTCCAAGAATATAAATAATTTTTAGACTTTGGTAACGATATCTTTCGGGGGGCGGCAGATGATAATATATATCTGAAGGGGGGGGGGGTCCAAAATGATAAAAAAACTGATAAGGTTACATATGCGCAGTCCCTTATGCACATTATATTTTGATTGCATTAGCGCATGCACAGAGAAACATTATTTAGTAAACCTGTTCATTTTTCATACAATGCTTATTATTTTTTAATTTTGGTGACAGATTATTGTGTACAATGTTGTTTGTAATATTTTCAGAAAAGAACACTTTTTTATATTAAGAACTTTGCAAATTATAAGCAAAAAACTTGGCAAAACTTGGGACTGTTTTAGTGAAAATCTTAATTTTTCTACTAGTATACATGCTATCCACTTAAACATGAACACAGTTTATAACAATAAGCCTCTTAATCAAAATTTATAGTTTAAATGCTTTTGCTACATTTGTTTTGACAGGGTTATCCAAAAAATGTTCGTTCTTTTTCAATCTGTTGACAGTCCCCTATGGCGTTTTGAGAAAAAAACCTTCGCGGAAATATGACTTGTACTATTTTGTTTATACATCTGGAGTTTCAGGATAAATCCTCATGTGGTTTTTCTAGATATTTAACAAAAAGTCTAAAATTGCAACTAACCTTTCACTTTTGTCCATATAGTGTGTATGCATAACTATAGTGTATGCATTACCAATTTTGTATCAAATAAAATCTAAAAATAACTTCTAAATACGCCATTTGAAACATGCTAAAATGAAAACTATTACAATTTACAGTCCTAAGCCTGTAAAAAGTGTAAAGAAGAACTACCATAGCCGTTTTTTTTAACTGTACAAGTATCGGAATTTTTCATTAGCAGGATCTGCCTCAATCCCGACCGCTCAGGATAATCGGTGCTCTACTTTACATCATTTTAAGACGATTCTCAATAAACACTTTCCTCTGCTGAATAAAACAGGAACTTTCTAACCCATTTTAAACAAAAAAAAAAAAAGATATTTGCGAATATTGATTGAATGAGTAATTATCGAAGTGATATGTATAGTGAATAATTTTTTTTTCATTTACTGATAAATTAATTACAGTTATGAGTCATTTACAGCATTTCTTTTCTTTCTTTCACTGTCGCGTCCAGAAATTCGGTTCAAGACGCCAACTTTAACAGCATTTACTGAAATATTTTGTCTTTAGGCGAAAATGGGAAAAAACAATTAAATTACATAGTTTCCTAAAATGAACATTTGATAATTTGATACGTTTAATAACAAAAATGAAATTTAAAGTATGTCTGAAAGTAGCCAGCTTGGATTTGAGTGCAGTTTTAAATATAAGCAATAAATTACAGAACGCAGAAAAAATTTTATGTCGAAAGTGGCGTTTTATCAGGATCTAATGTTTTTTGGATGGCGGTTTATAAAGATATTAAATAATTATTCCCTCATTTGGATGAAGATCTAGGACATTGAGAAATTTATTATCTATGCGGGTTCAGTGCCGTGCGAAAGGGGGAAGGTGGTCGCCCCGGGTGCGGAAGTTTAGGGTGTGCCAAATTTATACTACCAACTTTATTTTTGGCCTGTCATAAGAAAAAGTTGGGGAGGGGGTACGACAAATTCTAACTCTGTCCCAAACGCAATTTTCTCTTTGCACTCCCCTGTGCGGGTTAATTTTTTAGGCAAGTGACAGTATTAGAAGTATCTCGTGTCAAGTGTCCCATGTAAATAGGAGCTGATTTACATGGGACATCTGGCAATATTAATAACATGTTAATGAAGTTTGTTTTAAAGAATACTTTTTTTTTTTTTAAATGATCTACAATCATTATCATAAATTAAAAGAAATAAATAATAACATAATATATACCTGAAGTATGAACTATTTTCTCCGTTATTACTATTAGCACAAGATCTGTTTAACCATGCTATCCGAAATCCGATTATTTACAATCTGTTAATGAAAAGAATAACACCATCAAATGACAAACAACACAAGTAAAAAAATAAACTAAATACATGATGCAGCAACATTATGAGAAAATGTTTTGGTTTACGCTTGGTGCTGCCTGCCTTTTGTGAATTCTGCTGATTTCAGTATGACTTATCTTTGAAAAGAAAAGAAATGGATTTGGTTGTTACTGTAATTTATGTCTTACAAGGGGACCACCAAACATGGTGCTCACAGATTTTGATGATTTCAAAGTATGTTGTAGGGGTCATACCACTAATTATTCAGCTGAAAGGGTTTTTTCAAATGGGTCTTAGTTTTTAAGAAATTGGGGGTCAAAGTTTAGCGCTCATTTTAATAGCTGTTAGTTTTGCAATCTGATTGTGGCTCGGTGGCGCTGCGGTAACGTTCAAAACTCCCGACTCGGACTTGGCGGGTTCAAGTCCAAGTTAGAGCTTTTTCTTTTCCCTTCCTTTATGTACTTTTTACACATTGCATATTTTAAGCAGAATTGGGAATTCTACACGCTTTGAACTTTTTGATATTTTCTTAATAAATTAAATTTATATTTTCGAGTTTATTTCATGAAAATTTATTTTTTGTGCGATTTTTAAACTAATATTTTTATTGACAAAACTGCAAAACTAATTTATGCCTAGAGCTCTTTTTTATTAATTATTATGTAATTTCTTTTTTTATTCAGCACTAGAGATGTAAATTTTCCGGAAAAATATAAGTGGCGGAAAAAAACTGGTTTTTTACCGGTTTTTTTCGGAAAAAAACAGAAAAATTGGAAAAATTGATTTTTCATGACTGTTTCTCCTAAATAAATTATATTTTCTTAGAGAATATTAAATAATAAACATTTTTTCCCATTTATATGTATTAAATGAAAATTATTTTCATTTAATATTACAAAATAAAAAGAAAGTAGCAAAGCCTGCTTTTAAAAGTTTAGTTTTTTTTTTTTCCCCACAGCCTAAGAATTTTTATTAAACGCTATTGTTTGCTATATCATATCTCTGTTGAAATGATTTTTCAGTAACATGTTTAACTACCAATTGACCTAATGTAAAAACCTGAACCAATATGTCTGCAGTTTGGAATGAAATAAATTATGCATTCCATTTACATAAGTATAGTTTTTAAGTAAATGATACTAGTTTAAAGAAATTATTGCAGTTTTGTCATTATTATGAATATCAGTATTCAAAAATTCCATTTTTTGTTTAAAAAATGTATACTTTTACATTACTTTTTTTCCTTAGAATTATAATTTTATTTCCTTTATAAAATATGTTTAGTTTTTGCTTTCCAATCTCAACTCAAAAAAGTTTTGATTTAGTTTTATAATCTAAATTCAAACAAAACTAAGTTTTACTTTGGTTTACTCAGGTCTGCAACAAAAAAATAGCATAGGATTTATTGACTGTTAGATTTTTACTCACTGAAACCAGAAATATATATATATATATATTTAATTTAATTTAATGTAATTTTTTTCTTTTAACCCTGAAATCTGGTATTCTATTCTTGAGTAATAAACCATATTCAAAAATGTTTCCACATGGTAATTTTATGTTTCTAAGAGTGGAACTCAAAAGTTATGAAAACAAAACACTACAAATAGAAAATGCTCACTATTTGAGGAATTAACAAAAGCAGTTACATACAGAGATAAACTTCTAAACTGTGCTTTAGAAAACTACAAAAATTCAAAGTTTAATCAAGAGGGAAAGTATAATTTGGAACATAGTTACTTGTAATAAAATATGGTTTTTTTTTTTTTTTCATCGCAGTTGTACTTTTCGAATGCAAACTGCCCATGTTTTTGCAACATTACTGTACATTATGGAGGTAAAATGGTGGTCAATTTTAGATTCAATACTTTGAAGAAACATTCAATTAATCAGCTATAACGAAATCTTGAAAAATGCAGTATAGTAGTGCCACCTATAGGGCAATTTACACCAAAAACTAAACAACATTAATATGTATCAGAAACTGTCTGAAGCTGTAGTTTGATTTAAAAAAAAAAAAAAAAAAAATCGTCCTTGAGGTAAAGCAATTGCAATAATCATGAATAATGCAGCATAGCAGCGTCTTCTGTTGAGCAATTTACACCAAACAGTAATGAGCACGAAGTTATGTCAAAGATTAACTTACTCTGAAATTTTATAAAAATACATACATTAGTTTGAGATAGAACTATTGTGGAAATTATGAATAATGCAGCATAAAAGCACCATCGGTTTGGCGATATACACTAATAACTAAACTTGCCGAGTTTATATTAAGGTGTAGCTAAAGCTGAAACTAAAGTTTTGTGAAATTATGTGCATCAGTTCTTGAGATAGAGTGCCCATAGAATTTGTCACATACAGACTCACAGAGTGACAAATATTTTCTAAAAACTATCAAAACGTGTTCAGGACCTTCTAAAACGTTTAAATACACCAAAAACTGGAAGTCAAATTTTTCACAAATTCAATACTTACTTCTGGAAAAGATAGATTAAGTAATAAATGCATACTTCAAAATTTTATGTTGAATTTTTAATTTTATCATTTCCATTAATCGGCATATTATTGCAATAATTTTACACATGAATTAATTTTTTTTAAAGAGAAGTTGCATTTAATCTAGATATTTTTCATGTAATCAAGTTTTTGTGAAATTGTGAATTTCTTGTATATACTTGTACAAAATATATTCAGAATTTTTGAATAAGAAATTATTACTATATTTAGGTTCCTATTTAGACATTTTTAATAAGGTTATTTACATACATATATACAACTTAATAAGATTCAACTACTGTATGGCATGAGATTTTTTTTTCTTCAATCACTGCACTTGCAAAAGATTCAATTTTTGATTAAACTTTTTCTGAAATGTCTATTTTCAAGAGAAATTTTGCAAAGGGTCTTGTGTTTCAAACAAGAAAAAAATGTGAAGGATCCTTTCAGGTCTTCTCAAACAGATTTCTGCTCAGAGATCAGATTACTCACATTAAAATTTTCATGTGAGACACTCAACATAAAAATAAATAAAATAAAAAGTATGAGAATGTAGCTTAGCTATTACAAAATTTTCACTATATTATTTAATAAATGAAATTTCAATTTTTCCAGTTCAGAAAAATTGAAAAATAAGCCTTCGGAAAAAAACTGAAAAAAAAAAACGGGTTTCTACCAATTTTTCCGAGCATTCCCATCTCTATTCAGCACAATTCTGAAATAATAATTTTTTTTTTCTATTGCCTTTTTTGTGGAATTTTTTAAATGAAAATTTATCCTTTTTTGTATAAATTATATAGAATAATTTTCAGGTGCAATTTCTCAAACATTTATAGGATTAGTTAATTCAAATAATGCATATCTTTGAAAGTGTAATAAAATATTAATACAGTAGTGCTAAAATATTATCCAAATTTTTACTGATCTTTAAATACATTCATCTCTAAAATTCAACCGAAACATTATTTATCGTTTGCACAAATAAGAAATGACAGATTACATTAAAAAAATTATATATACATTTTTATTTTAACAAATTAAAACACTATTCATAAAAAAATAAACTATAGATCGGAAAAGTCGTCTGCTAATGATTTCAATGAGATAAAATTTACGATACATAAAAAAATATATATGTATATTTTTTATTCGTCAGCTTTTATTTTCTCGGTAAAATCACACAAAAATAGAAATTCTTTTTACTAATGTCATTTAGCTTCTTTTGCAGACAAATAAAATATTTGCAGTATTGGTATGCATATGTTGGATTAAATGCTAAAAATACTGTAATGAAAGGAACAAGCACTAGTATAGAAAATTCTCGTTTGAAAAGGAACAAAAAGGTAAAATTACGAATGCATTAAAATATTGCGAGACGTTGTTACAAAATGATAATCTGCTTACAAATTCTCCACCGGATGATATCTCCTGTGCTTCTATTGCTATGACTGAAGAATTTCATAATTCAATATTAAAAATATTAGATGATCGACAAATTATTGAGGCAGAGGAGTTGATATTGAATGAAGAATATGAATTAAAGGAATTTACAAAGGTATTAATTTTTTTACTTAGCAATATATATATATATAGATGTATTTATACGTTATATTTCATTTCAAAAAAATCAAAACAGTAAAAATTGAAAAAAAATATTAAAAAATTCAAAGCTTGTAGAATTCCCAATTCTGCTTAAAATATGCAACGTGTAAAAAGTATATAAAGGAAGTGAAAAAAAAAAGCTCTAACTTGGAGTTGAACCCTCCAAGTCTGAGTCTGAAGTTTTGCACGTTACCGCAGCACTACCGAGCCACAATCCGATTGCAATACTAACGGCTATTTGAAATGAGCGCTTAACTTTGACCCCCCCCCCCAATTTTAGGTAGATTTCGTATGAAATACTACCTATTGCAATTGCACCAGTTTATCTATCTATCTATATATATATATATCTCACTTTTTTATGGACACGATAACTTCTATAATTCTTCACCAATCTCCACCAAGCTGGTACATAAAGTCAAAGGGGATAAAATCTCGGCTAAGTTTGATAATGGGCAAAATCGGACCAATGGGGTCAAAATAGGGGGCGTTTTTGTGAAAACCAAAAAAAACCATAACTTCTTAATTAAAGTAGATATCGAATCAGTTTAAAGTTTATATTACTTCTTAAAAATGAGCCAAAAGTTTATGCATGACAGATTTTTGATAAATTTAGAAGTGGGCTCAAGGGGCGAAAAAAACAGGGGTTTTGAGAGAAAAAAATTCATAACTTCGTCATTTTTCAAGATATCAAGTCCAACTAATTTTTTGGTAAATGTTCTTAAAATTATCTAAAACTTTTGTATTTACAAGTTTTTGATAGGACCAACATTTACTGACGAAAAAAATTAAAAACAAAAAGAAAAAGGGTGGTGAAAAAAGAAAAAAATCCATAACTCCGTCAATTTTTAAGATATCAAATCTGATTAAATTTATTTTACATCTTCTCAAAAATATCTACAACTTTTATATTGACAAGTTATTCATAGGACCAATTCGTATAGCAAAAAGAAATTTAACAAAAATAGGAGTTGGAGAAAAAAACCTCAAATCCAAACTGTTTATATTCTGACTCATTTTTAAATTCATTTTTGATTTTAAACGCATCCAAATGGTAGATCCTCTTATTTAGAAACTGTATAAAGTGACCCATTGGTCAGTTTTCTGATAAAGATAGAATATATTTCAAAAAAAGCTACCAAAAAGGGTATTTTGAACAGAATTTTCCGAAATCATCGTGACAGAAAATTTAAGGAAGTGTTCAAATAAGAAATTGCGTTTTTTTCTGACTCGTTTTTAAATCCATTTTTGCTCTCAAACACATCCAGTTTACAGATCCTCTTATTTAGGAACTATATAATGTGATGCATTGATCGGTTTTTTGATAAAGACAGAATATATTTCGAAAAAGGCTACCAAAAAGGGTATTTTGAACAGAATTTCCCAAAATCTTCGTGATTTGAAAATTTAAGGAAGTTTTCACATAGCAAATTGCTTTTTTTATGATGCGTTTTAAAATCCATTTTCGCTCTCAAACGCATCCAGTTTACAGATCCTCTTATTTAGGAACTATATACTGTGACACATTGGCCAGTTTTTTGATAAAGATAGAATATATTTTTAAAAGTTCTGTCAAATTGAGTATTTCGCACAAAATTTTCCGAAGCAATCATGATCAAAGAATTAAGGATGTATTCAAACAAAAAATCGGTTATTTTATGACTCATTTTTAAATTCAATTTTTTTCTCAAATGCATTCAACTGACAGTTTTTTGTTATATAGGAACTGTATAATGTACTGTTTTGGTCGATTTTTTAATAAATTCAGAATTTATTTCAAAATATGTTGTCAAAATGGGCATTTCAGCTGAATTTTTCTTAAGATGATTCTGATAGAACCAGTTTTTGCAGAAAAATGAAATTAAAAATTTTTCATAAACAGCCAAATGAAGTTATTAAACTGGGTTTATCTCTAATCATATATATATATATTGTTGTTGAAATGAGCACTCTTCGAAATCTACCTCCGCCTATAGGCCCAGCCGACAGGGATTTTCTTAAAAACTAAAGCCTATTTGAAAAAACCCTTTCAGCTGAATAATTAATGGTATGACCCCTACAACATACTTTGAAATCATCAAAATCTGTGAGCACCATGTTTGGTGGTCCCCTTGTTAGTGTGGATTTAATTCATGTTTTACAATGAAGTTTGTGAAGGCTTCTGCTATTACTTGGTTGTAATAAGAAATGCACTCCATATTTTTATTCAAAAAAAAAAAAAAAAAAAAAAAAAAATTATAACTTCTTTTTTTTTTGTAAGTTTAGACAAATAAAATAGTAATGGATTATATGTTCACTGTATATGCCAGGCAAATGCCAGCCTTTTAGCGTGCGCCTTGAGGCGACCGCCTCTGTTAGCCATTACAAAAGTAATGGCCAACAATTAAAACTAAATAGCAGAGCAAGCTAAACAGCGATAAGCGTTTATTGCTGATTCACGACATAACCTAACTCGATGTTAAAACAATAACGTTAAAGAAATTATATAGTTATTGTAAAAATTAATTTAATGTAATTCAATTAGTAATGAACAAATGCTTTTGGTAAAGACAAAAATAAAGAACCATTTATAACTAAAATCATTTATTAAAAATTAAAGACAAACAATAAACATAACAACAATCTATATATTACTTAATTTCCTAATAAAAATATATCACATCAAAAATAAATATCTAATGAGGCTAAATGTAGATATTCCCAGGACTTACTTGGCAAGACTTTTAAACAAATCTAGGCATCATTAAAGAAACAACTCACGTTGATAAAAATTGATCAAGTTCCCATCTGGAAAAACCTTTAATCTACAGTTAACAATGCTGCCGATATTTGAAAGCTTCTTTAAACAGAATTAACTTGTCATAAACTAAACTTCACAAACATTCCTTTAAATACCGTCGAAGATTCATAAAGCAAAAAAATGTCGATCCTCCTGACGATCAGTGAAACATTAAAAGTCTACGAACACAATAAAAACTAGCAGCTTCACTTTAATAACATCGTTCCAGCAACATTTCCATTATAAGCACTGCCGAGACTAAAAACTACTAACACAACATACACAGATATGACAGGTGAAGAACCACGAGGAGAAAACTGAAATCTTTAAATATGCCCACGAAAGGCACACATGTTGACACACCCTCTCACTCTAGAACGTTCGGTCAAACATGATTCGTCAAAGCTGATTACGTCCGCTAATGTATTCAAGGAGTCAGCTGCCGCCATCTGGCGAAAGGAGAATGAACCGTGACTTCAATGCACGTTAAATGGACTTTAGTGTTTGACTACGTGAATGGATGTAAACAAATAGAAACGATGTTTAAAGGGAAATAAATTATCGAATCTTCCTGAAATAAATTAAGGATAAAAGGAAAAGAAAAAGTAAGTTTATATTAAATTATATTAATAAAGTTATATTTAATATTTATATTATTCTTTTAATAAATAAAGTTTAAGAAAGCTTAAATCTTCTATTGGGTCTTAATGAATAACTAGAGGCATTGAGAAATAAATAGGGTTTGTTATTCCTAACAAGTGCCCCCCCTCTCAATGTCTCCATAAAATAAAAAAATATAAATTACTTTCTCCTAAATTCCTATTCCAAAAACTCCTTTAACTTCAATCTTAAAAAAAAAAACTTATTCCACTATATATATCCATAACAACAAAGCACGTCAAACCTAAAAAAAAAAAAATTACAGTGACCTATCTGTCACACCTCTTAAGTCTCCAACTATAAAAATCTAAAAAAAATCAAGCCAAGTCCCGGAATGAATACCCACATTTGAATAACAGCCTAAAAAAAATATCGCATATAAAAGTACAACACATAAAAGACAATACACATAAAAATATAATACAAAAAATTCTTCACTCTGTCTTTTAACACTTAAAAATATCACATTTTCATGCTTTACATGCATTTAACAAATGCTGAATAACTGTGACTAAAAATTACAAATTTGAAAGCTCTTTATAAAATATCTAAAGAAAACTTTCTAACACCTAAATTTTTCTTGATCACTCATCTAAAACATCAATAATCACCCCCCTAAAAAAATCTAATCTTAAATGACAACAAATAAAAAAAATTACAATATTTATTTAACACTTTACTTGATCTGTCATTATATAATTCCAGCTAAGCCAAAACGAATCTCCAGGCCTTATCCAAGATGTATTATCAATGCTACTTTCCTATCAATTTGAATAACACATACAGCATCCAAACCACAATCCAATTTGGCCTAAAAATTCATGCAAAAACCTTTTACAACTTTACTCTCAGGCTGCATATTAGGTCAATACCTAGTGCTCCCCAAAAATAACTTCAAAATTCTCATTAAATTTCTAATACAAATTAATCTTAATCTACAAAGCTACCTAAGAATCCAGGCCAGACATTTACTTAAAGTGGTACATAACATTCACTCACACATTCAGCAAGGCTCGGTTCCACCTTCATTCATACAAAAAAAATTCCATATGCTCAGGCGCCCAAGACTTCACACCAATCTCTCCAAAAAAATCTAAGACATAGGTAACTGTAGACACGGATATGATCCAAAATTCAAAAACTTCATGAATACCAACAACCTATATTAATTTCATTATAACAAGTTGTCGTATTAACAGAGCACCAGTTCAAACCTCCTAAACAGGCCAGGACTGCAAAAACTATGGATGCCACACCACGAGCCATTATTCACTGTACTTAAGTGAGGGACATTACTTATTGAGAACTTCTCACCTGAAACTTTCTCTGTTCTCACCAGAAAAAAAACTTAACGTCATCTATCAAAAAGTGAATAAATAATTTTCCATCATAACAAACATCTCCCCACTATTAAGAGACCATTGATTTGCATAGCCAGACGGAATAAAAACATGTAACCTTAAAAAGAAACTTTTCTTATATTTATTAATTACAAATCAATCTTACCCAAGAGATAGTCAATTTCCATCAATTCAACAACTTCAGCAAAAAAAATAACTTTTCCACACCTAACACTCTACACCCAGGAGAAACAACCGCGGAATCTTTTTACGTTTCCCTGTCAAGTGTCTCCAGTGGGAAATTCAGCAATTGCAAGTAATCAAAAAGGGAACTCTATTTCTAGACAAATGTATTCCAGTACTCAAAAAAAAAAATGGCCAAACTCTGCTCATGATCAACTTAAAAGACAAATAGCCGATCAATTCTAACTCTAGCCAATTAAAAAAAAAAAAAAAATTATTTCCAAATTCTTCAACACTTGTCCTAAGAGCACCATCTCTAACCTGCACTTCTCTTGCACAAATGACCATCCCTTCAAGAAAACAACTTTAAAAAAATTACAATTTTCCAAAAATCACTTTAACACTTAATTTCTCTCAAGATCACATGAAGAAGTCTACAACTATTTAAGCCTACATAAATTTTCCCCTGTAAATGCAATTAAAAATACCTCTTTTCAAAGAAATTCCCTTTGGACAGCCAAGAGAGCCACCTCGATATCCACTTAATTACAAAAAAAATTAAACTTTTAACAAATAAAAATCTTGACAAGAACCATCCCATTTTCTTCTGAACTTTAAATACAATACTTTTCACAAAAAAAATTTAATTTTCAAATTAAATCATTTATAAATTTCTATCTCTCCTCATAAAAGATTTTATATGTAAAGCTAAAGCCAAACCTAATTATTTAAATATAAATTCTCTAAAATGACTTTTCTGCCACAAAAATCACTTTCCTAAACAGCTGCCACCTGAGATGTACTCCAGAAACATCTAAGCTGCCACCCCAGATGCTATTTTGGAGGGTGAGAAAAGACGAAATGCACTTGTAAGCTGCAGCAAGTCTTAACAGAAAACACCCCCTAGCGAAGTCCGTCTGTTGGGTTTTTCAAAGAAATTGTAAATAAGATGATACCACTGTACCACAGCAATTCCGAATACTCCGGATGTACACTAACCAAAGCATCGCTCAACAATTGCTATAATTGTACCATGGCACCAAAACGAGAACTACTCTCCAGGATCCAAGATCCAATTTACAATCCCACAGTTCACAAGTCATTTTAAATGAAAAGTTAGCTAATCTTAATTCACCTGATTATCTATTTGAGACATTAATATCTTTATAAAGAGGAGAGAAATTACTATAAAATTAAATACAGTTCTAAAAAAATTTAAACTAACATATTTAACAAAAATAAAGATTTTTATTCAAAACAAATATCAAACATAAATTTTGATTTTTCTCTTCAATAAACTTTTAAAAACATCAATTAACAATTAAGCAATTTTCAGATATCAATAGATCCCCCAACAATCCTAAACTTCCAACTTTAAAAATATTCATAAACAAGTAAAAATTGCATTACACAGATTTCCATATCAAAGAATAAAACTTAAATACCTTTTAGCTTTGTAATAAACAAATATATTCAAAAAAATCAACAATATCATTGATACATTTATTACAGAAGCAATTAGATCTAAACTTGAAAAGACTTCTAGAACTTCAAAAAAATCTATATACACTTTAAGCAATTTATATATAGATTCAAAAAAATTTATTAAACTTCTATAAATTCACATAATTTCATATTATAAGGGAGTCACTTTTAACACTGAAGACCTTTTCATTCTTCAAACAATGTCATTGACCAACCAATGATATAACTCAAGGTTATCTTTTTCAAAACTCAATTAAACATATCATATTGGATCCAGGTCAAGGACATCTTTAAAACTGTAAAGTGTAGAAAATATCATTTACTTTTTAAAATTAACTCGATTAAATAACTATTTTATAACTTTCAGTTATTCAACTATTAAGTTAACCTTGAAAAACTGTCCAAAAAAAAAATATAAAAATTACACTATTTAATTCAAAAAAAATTTAAAGCTTTAACCATATTGAGAGCGACATGACCCCAGGGAATAGGCTAGACCAAACTAACATCTGGATTCATGCCACCCCCAATTCAACTTTCAAAAAAAAAATATTCCACATGATCTCTAAAAAAATTATACTTCATTAAATTTTAATCTAATTAAAAGCATTCCCAAGGAAAACAAAACAATCTGGCATCCAGGGTCCAGGTTTTATACTTTATATATTAACACGAAACAAAACCACCCATGCCATCATGAATTGCTTAAAAATTCAAAAAATTCTCTATTACAATCATTTCATTAAATCTTCTAAATTTTTAACATTTTTCCTACTTAATTAAAAAAAAAAAAAAAAAAAAAAAAGATCACTAAAAATAACTTTCTGATTTTAACATTAAATTTAACTCTAATGCTGTTCGATTTGCATTAAAAAATTCAATAATTTAACACTAAAAACATATTCCCTCTTTCTAAAATTTCAAATAAAAATTTCTTTTCTGACACTCTGTTATTTATAACAAAAATATAAAATTTTCAACAAAAATATAATAAACTAAAAAAAATTAAATATGCAATTACTGATTAATTTTCAAAAACTTTTAACCATGAATCAATTAAGATAAAATCTTCAGGTAATTGCAGTTTTCTACAAACTTCCAAGGGTTTATCTCAAAAATTTCTATAAAATCTTCAACTAAAGAATATCAATTCAAAAAAATCTCTGCCAAAACGAGAAAGAGGGTTTATCCATTGACTTTTAAAAATTAACCTTTAATTAACATATGAATTTGTCTATTTAACCTTTAAACTAAAAAAATTTTATTTAAATTTAACTTAAAAAAATATTAACAATTATACAACTATATATAAAAATCCCAATCTTTCAAAAATGCAATTTAAGTAACTCCCATTTTAAAACAAAATTTACTCTTTCTAAAAATCATATTGTTAAATTAACAAATTTACACAGTAAACTATTCAATATACAGGGCTCCCAAATGGTCCCCTTTTTCCCCCAAAAGTACCCTTTTTAGAAAAAGGTCCCCTTTAGTCCCCTTTTTTGTATTTTGGTCCCCCAAGTCCCCTTTTCTGTGTCTGAAAAAAATCGCCAAAAAAAAAAAAAAAAAACTCTGAAAATTACTAAAAGCTTAAAAATCCAAGAAGACAAAATTTTTTAAAGTAGGCATAAAAAAAGCATTAAAATGGGTATAAAAAAGTGTTGTAATTGAAATTCTTTCATGAACCTAAATGATAAAAAATCACAACAGAATACAGGCAAATTTTAAGAATCTCATTAAAATTCTTAAAAGTTAAAAAAATGCAGAACACAAAAGTTACTATATTAGGCCCGCCACAGACTTGTGAGACATTGAGCAAAAAAACATGAGACATGCGACAATTTCACCCTGATAACAAAGAAAAAAACGGTTTGACTGCGTCACGTTTCACGATTTTTGACGCATGTCTCCCTAGTGTGTGGCGGGCCTTAAACTACTGCTTGACCAGGCTTCAATAATGGGCCTTGGCATGCTTCAACCCCCCCCCCCCCCCTCACCTAAAAAAAGTGAAGCCTTTTTTGAATGGAAAGAATCATTGAAGTGTGTGGAAACAGATAATTAAAACTAAGAAAAATTAATTTAAAGTCCACAACTCTGAATCATATTAAAGAAAATGGTTGGAGTAAAATGCCTTTTCCCATTTTTTTACTTTTTTTTTTTATCTTTACAAAAAGAAATATTGAATACATGAAATAAATTCGACTTCCAGTTTTGATGGATTTATACAATTTAAAAGGTCCTGAACACAATTTTAGTAGTTTTTAGAAAATGTCTGTTAGAAAGCACTGTATCTCAAGAACTAATGCACAGATAATGCACAAAACTTTAGATTCACTTAGACCTTGATATAAACTAGAGCTGATTAGTTTTTAGTGTATATCGCTCAACAAGTGACACTGTTATGCTACATTATTCACAATTTCATTAATAGCTCTATCTCAAGAACTAATGCACTGATTTTCATAAAATTTAAGAATTTTCAAACTCAACACTAATTTAAACTACAGCAAGATTCAATCTCATTTGAAGGATTGTCGAAGGAGGTATCTCATCGAGCCCAACATTTTGCTAGTGTCTATTTTGACCCCAGACAATTAGGGGCATTTCTTCATGTGTATGTGGGGTGGGGAATCAGAAAATTGATTTTTTTCGCACATCCTTTTAAAACTCTTGGCCTAAGCACCCATTTCCCACAGTCTTAACTCATTTTTTCATCATTAGCAGATGGTTTAATTTTAATTGCGTTCCTTACATCATAAATTTTCTAAAAAATCAAGAAAAAAATATCTGCTCAACATATCTCAACGGTTAGCATCTTTTCATCCCTTTCTGTCACCAGCGGATGCTATTGAAATAAATTTTCAAAAATGTAATCTACAATATGACATGTAATATCTTAAATGAAAAGCCATGTTATGAATAATGTTATTCTTCACACTATCTCTACCTCCATTCTCACTGCCTTGTATCATCCCCATCTATGTAAGGATTTAATCATTATAAACAATTATTAATTTTTAACAAATTTCATTATTACCAATTTTGGTTTATTAATTAAAGTTTAGAATGTTTTGAAAGGAATATTAAATAAAACCCTCTGAGTGATCTGTGATCACACTTACCCACTTGTTTTTATTAACTGATCACTATTATTGCTTCCTCTATCTTCAATAGAAGAAAGTATTGTAATTGAAATTTTTTCGTCTTCCGGTTTTCGACGGATTTACATGTTTTAGATGTCCGAGATTCCAAAAAACATGTTTTTACAAAATGTCTGTCTGTCTGTGTGTGTCTGTGTCCGTATGACGCCATTCTACTATCAAAAAGTGTATGAAGTTATGCATAGAATTGAACCAAATTTTTTGTAAATGTTTTTGGCTGTGGCAAGCAGGTCCGCCTTCAGTTTTGAAATATTCTGCCGGAAGGGGGCGCTGTAATCACAATGTTCGTGTCTTTTTCAATATTTTACCGACCAAAAGTATATGAAGTTATGCATCGAATTGAACCAAATTTTTTGTGTAAGTATATGGCTATAGCTGGTTGGTCCTCCCTAAATTTGAGAAATTCTGCCAGAAGGGGGTGCTGCAATCGCGATGTTTGTGCCATTTTCAGTATTGTACCGACCAAAAGTATATAAAGTTATGCATCGAATTGAACCAAATTTTTTGTGTAAGTTTATGACTACAGCTAGTTTGTCCTTCCTGAATTTGAAAAAAATCTGCTGGAAGGGGGCACTGCAATCGTGATTTTTGTGCCATTTTCAATATTGTACCAAGCAAAAGTATATGAAGTTATGCATCAAATTGAACCAAGTTTTTTGTGTTAGTATATGGCTATGGCTAGTTAGTCCTCCCTGAATTTGAGAAAAATTCGCTGAAGAGGGCGCTGCAATCGCGATGTTTGTGCCATTTTCAATATTGTACCGACCAAAAGTATATGAAGTTATGCATCGAATTGAGCCAATTTTTTTGTGTAACTGTATGGCTATGGCTAGTTGGTCCTCCTCGAATTTGAAAAAAATCTGCTGGAAGGGGGTGCTGCAATTGTGAATTTTATGCCATTTACAATATTGCACCACCTAAAGGTGTATGAAGTTAGTTCTAGAACTGAACTAAATTTTTTGTATATGATTTTTTTTTTTGTTAAGGCAAGTAGGTTCTCCCTGAAATTGAAAAAAAAATCTGCCTATCATTCTATTGTCCATCGGCTCATGCAGAGATGGAAATTTGTTTTTACTCTGATTAATTGACTGAAGCAGAAATTTAAGATAAAAATCAAAGTTGGTATGGTATTGAATTAAAATTATTAAAGCATTAAAATGAGTAACTACTTTTTTTAAATTATAAAATGTACGTATGAGATAGAAGAAAGTTTTGGGATTGGCACATCCAAATAGTTTTTTACCTGTAACGAGAATTATCAAGGTGAATGCCAAAATATTGAATGCTTTATATACTTTTTCAATAGCATATTTAAATGTGTTTAAATAAAATTGTGTACATTGTTTAATGAAATCTTATAAAGATAACCATCTAACATATTTTCTGGGGTAATTTTAAAATTTACTTTCTTATTTAGGAAAATTTGTGCTATATTTTTTACACAAATATGATTCTTATTTGGTCTTCGTTTTTAATAAAATTGGTCCCCAAAGTCCCCTTGCTAAGCAAAATTGGTCCCCCAAAGTCCCCTTTTTAAACAAAAATGGCCCCCCAAAGTCCCCTTTTTAAATGAAAATGGTCCCCTTTCCCCCTTTTTGAGGGCTGAAATCTGTTGGGAGCCCTGAATATATCAAAAAAAATTACATATTCATTCATTAACATATTTAAACTTATTTGTATTTAAATTACTTAAAATATTTCATTCAAAAAAAAATCTTCAAGTACTTCAGTCTCAATTTTAACAATAGACCCAATTCTTTAAATATTCACTTCTTCATATGATCAAAAAATTTTTTTACCTTTTCATCAGGTGGGCGATTAAGAAATAAAACGACGAGGATCAAATCTGAAAAAAATGTACATATCACCTTTACTTTATTAACAGATAAAAATAAAGTTTTATACAGTTCAGCAGCACAGTCTTAAACAAAAAAATTGTCCCTTCGACACCATGTCACTTGGCACAATCTGCAGACCATTCGGAGAGAATCAGCAGGGGGCCCCAGCACGCCCCACTGCTCTGGAACATCAGGACAAACTTTCTCAGCAATTCTCTGTCAACCAGTAAAAAAGCAGGAACAGTCATCAAATGACAGGTAACACCAGTCCTTCTATAAGAGTCAAAACAGTACAGCACTCCAAATTCAGGAAAAAATTGTCCAAAAGGCACTGAATCAATCTTTCAATGAAACTCCCCTTACACGTCAGTTCCTTGAACACATCAGTCTGGAAAATAAACTTGTCCTACTATGGAATGAAGAAAGTTAAAAAGTTCTGTAATGAACACCACTTTCCATCTGGAACCCATCCACAAGGCTTTGCAAAAATCACTGAATTGCCGACTTTTTGAACTCTTTTTATCATTCTCTTGGCAGGATTGCAGTACAAAGGGACACAACTTGAAAAAATATGGAAAAGTCACTGGTTAAAAAAAAATTTTCTCGTAGATCTCCAAAAGTTTTCAAAGTTCACTTCAATTTTTCATGGTAACACAAATTTTCTTCATAAAGGCTTCTTCAAAAATTTCAATTCACAATCAAATTCTTTTTCTTCAAAATTTCAAAGCTTCCTTAAAAAAAATTATTTAGCCTTTAAGATGCCAGGATTTTTAACCATAAGTCCTTCACCAAGAGTCCTGGTTTTTCTATCCCTAATCTCTTTACTTAAAAATTTTAAATTTCTAGAAATTCATATTTTTATAAAAATGCCTCTTCATAAATCTATTATAATATTTCAAAAATAACTATATTTTCACAAAAATCTTTAAAATTTATTCAAAAATACTATCGCCCCCCCCCCCCCCCATCACAAATGCCGATAACTGGGCCGGTATTATACTATTTCAATATACCAAAACCATTTAAGGTAAAAATTGGCCAATTAAATTATTTTATTTTAAGTTTTTAAACAATTAATGCCAATAAAATTAAAAACTTAAGTGATTCACATTTAAACATTACAATTTAATATTAAACATAATAAATCCTTGAAAAAAAACTCTATCTATATATCTAATTTCTAAACATAACTTTAACTAAAATTAAACTAATGAATTACATTATAAAACCTATTATTCGGTCATGGCTACGCCGTAAATATTCGGCCCATAACCTTTTGTTAGCCATTACAAAAGTAATGGCCAAAATTAAAACTAAATAGCAGAGCAAGCTAAACAGCGATAAGCGTTTATTGCTGATTCACAACATAACCTAACTCGATGTTAAAACAATAACTTTAAAGAAATTAAATAGTTATTGTAAAAATTAATTTAATGTAATTCAATTAGTAATGAACAAATGCTTTTGGTAAAGACAAAAATAAAGAACCTTTTATAACTAAAATCATTTATTAAAAATTAAAGACAAACAATAAACATAACAACAATCTATATATTACTTAATTTCCTAATAAAAATATATCACATCAAAAATAAATAAATATCTAATGAGGCTAAATGTAGATATTCCCAGAACTTACTTGGCAAGACTTTTAAACAAATCTAGGCATCATTAAAGAAACAACTCACGTTGATAAAAATTGATCAAGTTCCCATCTGGAAAAACCTTTAATCTACACTTAACAATGCTGCCAATATTTGAAAGCTTCTTTAAACAGAATTAACTTGTTGTAAACTAAACTTCACAAACATTCCTTTAAATACCGTCGAAGATTCATAAAGCAAAAAAATATCGATCCTCCTGACGATCAATGAAACATTAAAAGTCTACGAACACAATAAAAACTAGCAGCTTCACTTTAATAATATCGTTTCAGCAACATTTCCATTATAAGCACTGCCGAGACTAAAAACTACTAACACAACATACACAGATATGACAGGTGAAGAACCACGGGGAGAAAACTGAAATCTTTAAATACACCCACGAAAGGCACACGTGCTGACACACCCTCTCACTCCAGAACGTTCGGTCAAACACGATTCGTCAAAGCTGATTATGTCCGCTAATGTATTCAAGGAGTCAGCTGCTGCCATCTGGCGAAAGGAGAATGAACCATGTCTTCAATGCACATTAAATGGACTTTGGTGTTTGACTACGTGAATGGATGTAAACAAATAGAAACGATGTTTAAAGGGAAATAAATTTAATGCGTGGAAATTTTTCCCAGAGAGAAAATTCGCCTTGAATATAACATATCAAATGAAAATCAAATTTTGAATTGCTTAATTCCATCTTTATTCCATCTTGTGCTACGTTTGTAGCCTTGCCAACATGTAATAGTGATAAGTTGCTTGCTGGGTGTCGTTCCATGCGGTTTAATCGGTAGAACGTCAGTGTGCTATACTGATGGTCCGGGTTCGATTCCCGTCATGGAATCTTTTTCACTAGGTTGGCATTTGCGCCTTTTAAGCAATTCAAAATTTGATTTTCATTTGATATGGGAAATAAATTATCGAATCTTCCTGAAATAAATTAAGGATAAAAGGAAAAGAAAAGGAAGTTTATATTAAATTATATTAATAAAGTTATATTTAATATTTATATTATTCTTTTAATAAATAAAGTTTAAGAAAGCTTAAATCTTCTATTGGGCGTTAATGAATAACTAGAGGCATTGAGAAATAAATAGGGCTTGTTATTCCTAACAGCCTCACTTGCCTCACGTCTGGCGCCGGCCCTGGGAATGCCATACAATTAAAATTCCCAGTTCCTCATTTTGTGAAAGCATTTGCGATTTTACCTGGCAACACTAGTTTTGATGCAAAAGGAAATTTTATAATTAGTTATTCATTTTTGACAAAAAAATAAAACAAGTCTTCACCTTTTTCAATTTTGTTCTTTATTCAGCTTTTTTTTTGGTTTTATTATTTTCTTCTTTTAGAACCAGTTGCAGTAGTCTTTAAGTTCATTTTTTATTAACTTTTGTAACATTTAAATTTTTGGTTTGGCTTTTAATTTTCTCATGCAGAATGAATATAATACAATTTAAAATAGTTTTATTAAACTCGTATGTATTAGAAATAATTTTTTATTTAATTTGAATTTGATTTCATAATTTTATATAGAAAATATAGATTGCAATATATATGCTTGGACCACAGTTGAAATCATTGGAAACAGTTAATTTTTCTGTAAAATTTTGGTAAAATCTTCTGAATGGCTTGATGCGTACTAAATACGAACCCTGGTAAAGATGAAAAAAGCTACTACCATTACATATAGAGGAAAAAATCAATAAAAATTTGCCATTTTGCCTCGATGCAATTTAACTGTGGTCACTACTATTAAAAACAGATGTGCAAGACATTCTCCCCCTCACAAAAACTCAGAGCTAGTGGTCGCTCTCATCAATCAATGTTAAATAGGCAGAACTTATCTAAGGCGGGTATTGTTAGAGATTTTGCTTAAATTTTCATTAAAATCTCTACTTTAAATTACTGATTTCGCAATCCCTAATTGGTAGGGTCACACAGGGTAAAATGGGTATAAAAATCAGCTTTTTTAATGTTTCATGGCAGAAATATTACGAAACAAATTCATGTTTTTGTTCAATATTTTTGACATTGTGTATCTTAGGTCTAAATTAAACGTAGTTTGTGTTCTCTTTTTTAAAAAAAATTTGTGTAAAACACTATACCTATTTTACCCCGGTGCATACTCATTTTATCCTGTGGTTCGCGGTTAAATGGGTATGCACCCAGGTAAAATGTGTATATGCTGGCTAAAGTTGAATAATAAGTTAAATATACTTAAATACACTATAATTAATGTGCAAACCCTTTAAAAGTTTTGTACTTTCATCATCTGAATCATGTGTAAACTTGGAAGGTGAGGGAAAGGGGCTTCAAAAACTCCCCACTTCAATTTGCTTACATTTCTTTCTTGACATATAAAAACACTGTTATGAAACTAATCTAAATAAGATGAGAGTACTGACAAATCCTATCCTCCACTACATCAGTTTATGCACATGCTGTGAATCGTGTTTCTCTTTAAAAGTTTTTTTTATTTTATTTAATGTAATTCAAAAGCAGATAGATATCAGCATGAATATCTGTAGGGAAAAAATGAGAAATTAAATTACACTGGAAAATCCATGTTTAATCAAAAGCAATTTGTGCAGATAGGTATACATAATAAAAATTTACATGCAAAGTGTATACTGGCAAGGACTATTGCAGCTTGGTTGAGATAGCTTTCTGACAATTTGGATGCGTTCACATCAGCAACGTCGTCTTTCTCAGGAAAGACATAAAATAATCCAGCAGATGACTTTGTTGCAAACTTCATGGTATTTTCACCTTCATCAGGGATATCAATAATAAGACCTGTGAATTCTTGAACACACTTCTTTACATTAAATTTTACAGGGACTTAATCGCCAATCAATGGACTCATTGCAGTGAAAACCTTTGGTTTAACTTCTATTTTATGGGTTGCTTCGATTCTTTTAACTGTTTGCACTTTTTTTGTGTTCCTAGTGCAAAGACTTGCAGCCACCTGCTCCGTAGTTAAAGTTTCTCCTACGTTTGCTTGTACTCTCTTGCGTACTTTCTCTGAGTTTTTTTAAAGCCTCGCCAGTACTAGAAAATGTGTTTCAATTTAATTTCGCGATATTTTTCTGACCTTATGTTCCTGTACATTTAATCAATTTGCATATATATTAATGTCACCCAAAATAGCCTAATTTATAATATAAATTATAAATTGATGGTATAAGTAATAGCCTAATTTCATATAACAAAGCATAATTTCAGTTTAAAACATAGGATCAATAACAATTAGCCCTCAAGGGTCTTTCAACTTTGATCAATCTTCATACATTCATATCTTGACCTATACCCATTTTATCCCATATGGCAAAAAACGCTATAAAATTTTTATGAGTAGATAAATTTACTTAAATTTACAGTTTTCAGTTAGAAGAATCCTTCTTCTGTAAATATCAAACAGTTTATTCCTAAAATTCTTCCTGTATATTTTTCTGGAAAGAAGTTTTTCAACCACTAAAAACACTTTGTTCTATCTTCTGAAAAACAAAATGGTTGCCAAACCCATTATATGCATCGCCAGTTTGTTACATAAGGTTTAAGTAATGTCAGATATGTAAGCATTTTGTTCATAATTTTAATTTTTTTAAAAAATTTGTCTGATAAAATAATAAAATAAATAAATAAAATATACACATTTTACCCCGGGTGCCCCTATAAAATTATGAAACAAAATTATCTGAAAAGTTCAAGGTTTAACCTAGGGAGCAGTGTTTTTTAATTTTCCGAATATTTCATAGGTAACATTTTACTAAGATTTGAATGAAAAAACACCTGTATTTCACGTGTTTCAAAATTGTAAGTCATATTATAATCAAACAGCAACAAAAATCGAAAAATTAATAAAGGAGTAATCTTAAGAGGTACCTCAGTTATCCAATGCAAAAAAAAAAATGTCAATGTGAAAGAGTTATCAGAAAAATGCCTCCCCATAGGAATAACATTAGCTTGTGAGAGTCTTCGCTGGCAGGGACAAGCAGGGACGTAGCTTTAGGGGGGGGGGAGCCTCCCCTCCCAATATGTTCAGATAGTAGGACGCCAAAGAAGGTTTAAGGGTGCCGTTAGGTGCCCGGAAAAAAAGGCTTTGTTAGTAGTAATAAGTAATTATAAAATAACTTAATTTGAAATGTAAAATTACAAAATAAATTACTATTCACTTACAAAACATGAAAAAGGCACTTAAATTTAGACTTGTTACTACCTCTATTCCCCCACTCCTATCCCGAAGAAAATTTATGCATCCAAAATAAAAAAATTCAAAAACAGGCTTGTAATGAATTCCAGGCTAGATGTACAGTTATTTCCTTCTTATAGTAGTTGTTGGTCACCCTTAAAAATAGATAGAAAGGGAAAAGAAGTGTGGAAATGACTGTAGTGCGTTTGAATGGTTCTATAATATGTTTTAGTAGTAGGGCGCCACGAAAGGTTTAGAGGTGCAGTCAGGCACCTAAAAAAGAGGGTTTCAAAAAGGGTGCCATGGAAGGTTTAAAGGTGCCGTTAGGCACTTAAAATTTTAATTATTAATGTGGCATTCTTAGATTATTTTTTACACACACACACACACACAAAAAGGAAAAAAAAATAATAATGAAATAGCAGTAACATGATTTGGAATTAATATTATTGTAAATTTATAAGAAAATAAATTATGGTTTCAAAAAAATACAGGCAATCCTTTACATTTGAGACTGGAGGGGCCGTTAGCTGACCTCTCCATTAATCTGATTTCAATCTCATTTAATCAGTGAGATAATTGAATGTACTCGATAATACAATAAACTGCTACGGATAACTTTTCATAATATTGTATTTGAACAAAATATTTACATAAAATTAAATTAAATTAACATGAAGGGTTGGTCATGATTTACAGCACATAGAGCTCGGTCGTACGATCAGTGCCAGAGTCGGCAGGTGAGTGAATGTCAGGTAAGTCTCTGGTACCACACAGGTAAGTGTCTTACGTCAAGGTGTGGCGTGCTGCCATCTATCGGTTGATTGAGTAGCTAAAGTTTGCTATATAGAAAATCTGGCAGCTGCTGCAGTACCCCCCTCCTAGCAATTGCTAAGAGAAACGTACAGGTCGACGAATGGAACGTCCAGATCTGGAAACCGGAGTAGGGAGTGGAGGTTCTGCTACTGGAATGTCGATGACTTGATGAGTGTCTGTCTCTGTGCTCGGAATGTCGTTGGGCTCTGCAATGGTAAATGCAGGCTTTAACCGGCCTATTGATACGATGACATCTTTCCCGCCTTTCTGAATTTTGAAGAATTTATCAGTTCAGTCAAGGACCAAAAATGGTCCATCATATGGTGGTCTTAGCGGTACACGCACAGCATCATAGCGCATAAAAACATGTGTGCATGTTGTCAAGTCCTTTGGGAGAAAGAAGCTAGTCTGCTTTTGCACTCTGGTTGGAGTAGGACGTAGCTAAGCCATGGCTTGTTTAATCGATTTAAGGAAGTCTGATGTCTGGAGATCGTTGTCAGTTGATGCAAAAAATTCTCCCGGTAAACGGATTGTTTGACCATACACCAGTTCGGAGGGAGTGCATTTCAGATCTGGTCGAAATGTGGCTCTTAAGCCCAACAAAACTGTTGGGAGTATCTCTGTCCACCGCTCTGTCAGGTATGCTTTCAGGGCAGACTTTAATGTACGATGCCAATTTTCGATAAGGCCATTCGCCTGAGGATGAAAGGAACATGTGTGGATGTGCTTTGAACCCAACAAGTTGGCCAAAGAGCGAAACAAACGAGATTCGAATTGAAGGCCCTGGTCAGTTGTTATAATTTTGGGTGTGCCAAAACGTGCAATCCAAACTTTGTAAAATGCACTTGCTACCGTCTCAGCTTCAATATTCTTAAGGGGCTCTGCCTCCACCCAACACATAAACCTGTCAATAATTGTAAGACAATAAGTAAAATTTTGAGAAGTGGGAAGAGGGCTGATTAAATCCAAATGGATGTGAGAGAAGCGCTGATTTTCAACTGGGATATTACTTATTGGAGCTTTGGTGTGCGTCAAAATTTTAACTCGCTGACATGGAATGCACGTCTTGGCCCACTTATCGCAATCAGCTCTAATATTAGGCCAAACAAAACGGTCCGTGATAAGTTTAATGGCCGATTTACGACCAGGGTGGGAAATGTTATGTAAAGCGTCAAAAACATTTTTTCGCTGAGTTAGCGGGATAAAAGGCCTGATTTTTCCAGTAGATGTGTCACAATAAAGTTCCACAGAGCTATTGGGCATGATGAATTTACTGAGCTTAAGCGATGATGAATTATCTGCTAAACATGTGCTTAAATCACTGTCCCTACTCTGATCATCAGCGATCTGCTCGTAGTTAATTGGCGTGGGACAAGTTATAGATTCAATTCGCGAAAGCGTGTCGGCTGGTATGTTGTCAACCCCCTTAACGTGTCTAATATCAGTGGTGAACTGGCTAATGAAATCTAGCTGTCGCAATTGTCGTGGGGAACATTTGTCACTTTTTTGAGAAAAGGCATAAGTAAATGGTTTGTGGTCTGTATATAAAGTAAAATTACGACCTTCCAGCATGAAGCGAAAATGTTTAATAGCAGAATAAGCGGCTAGTAATTCTCTATCATATGCGGAATACTTCTTTTCAGTTTCAGTCAATTTGCGTGAAAAAAACCCTAATGGTTGAAGAGTCAACTCAACACACTGGTGTAACGCTGCGCCAATAGCGAAATCACTAGCATCTACAAATAAAGCAATTTGAGCATCGGGCGAAGGGTGAAAAAGCAAAGCTGCATTAGCGAGCTGACGTTTTGAATCCTCAAAAGCTTTACTGCTCTCATCATTCCACTCAATCTCGCTCTTATCTGCCCTTTTAGAACCCTTTAAGTAAGTACTTAAAAATGACTGAACATGAGCAGCCTGTGGGATATTACGCCGATAATAATTAAGTAACCCCAAATATCGCCTTAGATCCCCTACAGTTTTTGGCTTAGCAAAATTCAAGATGGGTGTTACTTTCTCAGGCATTGGTCTTATACCCTGCTCATTAATAAGATAGCCCAAAAAAGACAGTTCCTGAACACCTAAAACGCATTTATCCACATTGATTCGAATACCATACTCAGAGAGGCGACTAAAAACCATATCTAAGTGCTTAGCCTGCTCTTCCTCAGATGAGCTGCCAATTAATATGTCATCAATGTAGTCGAAAGCAAAATCAAAACCATATAGTACTTCATTCATAAAACGTTGAAATGTTTGGGCTGCGCATTTTAAACTGAATGGCATGAATAAAAATTCAAAGAGCCCGAAAGGTGTAGTTATTGCCGTTTTGGGCACATCATCAGGATGCACTGGAATTTGATGATATGCTCTAGTAAGATCGATTTTTGAAAATAATTTTTTTCCTTGCAAATTTTGTGCAAAATCATGTAAATGTGGTAAAGGATATCTATCCATCTGAGTTATTCTATTTAAGGCGCGATAGTCGCCAGTGGGGCGAAATTCACCATTAGCTTTAGGAACCATATGTAAGGGATTTGACCAATTCGATTTACTAGGCCTACAAATACCCTGTTCCATCATGGTCTGAAATTCCTGCTTTGCGACAGCTAACTGCTTGAGGATTTAAACGCCTTGGGCGACTGAAGACTGGTTGCCCATTTGTTACTATCCTATGCACAGTATTATGCTTTGGGTTGGGTGAAGCAGGATATGGGCGAATTATATCCTTGTATTTGTTTAAGATGTTATAGAATTTATCTCTACTAGAGACAAGAGTAATGCTTTTGCTGTGACTGTTAATTGTAATGCCTTTGGAAGTGAACTTAGTGAGTGGATCATATAAACAAGAATTTTTCAAATCAATTAATAATCCATAATGTTTTAAAAAATCGGCGCTGATAATTGGTTTACTAACGTTAGCGATTATAAATGGCCATTTTAATTCACGTCGTAAATTTAGACTAACGTAAGTGTTATCATTTTAGTACCATATGTTTTGATTGGGGAATTGCTGGCTGAATACAGTGTTAAATTAGAAGGTGCAACAAAAGACATCTTAGCCATATACAGCAAAACACAAACATCGCTGCCGCTATCAATTAAATAATGCCGGCGAGAAGTAGGATCGTGAATAAAAAGGCGACTTGACGTGTTAACATTGAAATCACATTGCGCCACGTGTGATTTCCCCTCTAGTTTTCCGATTTATTAAAATTACATGGGGGTCGGCATTGCCGTGCCCTATCGGCGAACGTAGCGTGATACCAACACAAACCTTCTTTCATGCGCTTAGGAGTCTGCGATCGATGCCTTCTATGCATAGAACGGTCCCGCGATCTATGCTCCCGGCGCTGGCTAAAGCGCGACAAATGTTTCACTTGCTCGGTTAACTCCGCGATTTGCGCCTGTGATGTAGATTCAATCAAATTGCACAGTGGAATCTGAATGTAGTGGAAATGTAATCGTGGAAGACTTATTGAAAAGGCGTAAGTTTCAATAACAACAAACTTTAATGAAGAAACATGATTATACAGCAAAAACTTCAGCAGACTATGCCGAAAAATAAAAGATTAAAAACATAAATAATTAAAGTCTTAAAACTGAAGCAGCATCATATTTCAACTAACTACATGCCGTCATGACAAGGCATAGACAGACCAGCTGCTATCAAAAAGACAAAACGTGCTTCATACAATCATAACGAAAAACATGGGCGAAGAACAAAGCTGCATCTCTTCATTTTATACAAATCTGCTCTGAAATATTTACATATTTTCCACAAAGTCCATGTTGCCACTATCTGAGGAGAAAAACCTCTGAAAATACCAAAAGAACTACGTACGCCAAGCGCCATTGGCTCATTAACTATGACGTCAAACATCGACCGCGGCAAGGCCGTGAACGGTGATTCACAGTGATCTAAAATCACAGTAAAACTAGCTCTACAGGATCACTCTATTTACTTCAGAACGATGTTTGAATCAATGGCGCCGTGCGTACTTTTCAAAACATTGTTTTGACTTGGGGATGATAAAAACACAGGTATGTCATGTTAAACAAAATTTAATAGACTAACAAGTTAAATATAACATGACATAACAAACAGCCCCCTTTTTAGCATCCCCAAGGCTTTACAAAACTTCAAAAAGACAGACATACAAATATTTCAAATATTGTAAGTAGCCAAGTAATCTCAGTAAACTTTGCCAGTGTTTCATACCTGGATTTGCTTGGAATTGAGATAACAAATTTACAGCATACATAATATCAGGTCGAGTACGACCAGCAATGAAATTTAAACAACCTATTAAATTTCTGTAAGGAAATTTAGACATTTCATCCATTTCAGTTTGATTACTAGGAGAGTCCATCTTTGACAAAACTAATCCCTTAGGTATTGGTACATTACTCATAGGAAAATTATATTTTGAATACAAGCTACAAACTTTTTCAATGTAATTACTTTGATGAATATACAACTTATCATTTATTTCCTCGAACTCAATACCCAAGAGCTTCTTTGTTTTTCCTAAAATTTTCAGGTTGAAAAATTTCTTTAGCAGGTTTATTCCAAGCTCTAAATCCTTTTCTGTTTTTCCAAATATTACTATGTCATCTACATACAATAAAAGTACAAGTTTATTTTCATATACATAAACACAGTTACACCAGTTGAGCTTACAAAAATTCAATTTTAAAAGTACATCATCTATTTCAAAAAACCATTGCCTACCACTTTGGTGGAGGCCATATAGAGATTTATTCAATTTACAAACTTTATTTTCATCACCAATGAAACCCTCCGGCTGCTGCATATAAATTACTTTATCTAAATCTGCATATAAATAAGCATTATTGATATCTACTTGTACATTTAACCATTTAAAAAGACATACAAAAATTGTGAAAAACAGTCTTATAATTGAAAAACTTACAACCGGACTAAATACCTCTTCATAACTTAAACCTTTTATTTGACTAAATCCCTGTGCAACAAGGCGTGCTTTAAATCTTACAATTTCATCTTTTTCGTTTTTCTTAATTGTGTAAACCCATCTATTTCCTAAAATTTGAGCATCTTTAGGTGGTTCAACAAGATCCCACACTTTGCGGTCATACATGACCTGCATTTCTTGTTTCATTGCTTCTTCCCACTCTGATGCTTCGGGTGTTTTTAAAGCCTCTTTGTAATTTTTAGGGATTTTTATTTCTATTAAATTTACTTCAGAATTTGAAAAATTTGAAACTTTACCTGTTTGAGTATTATGTTTACTGAAATCAAAAAAATCATAATCATATTTTATATTGTTATCTGCACAGTATTTAATTGTATCATTTAAAGATCTTAATCTAACTTTAGTCCCCTCAATTCCATAGTAAATATCAGTCCTGGGCTCATTTTTTCTAGGAACAGCAGACCTAACCCAATTAATGGATTTACAAGGAATTTGATCTGAATCATTTAAATTTTGACTAGTTTCTACAGGACTGATTTGAACTTTTGTTTTAGATGGGCTATCACTTCTACTTTCTGACTCTATTAGGTCATCAATCATAGGAAAGATATCACCATCTGCTGGGAAATTTAAACAAGAAAAAGACCGAAAATTTTGTTTTGAATTTATTATGTCAACCCCCCTTTTACTTTCGTCAAATCTTACATTTATTGTTTCAATTATACGTTGCTCATCTAAAACCCAAATGCGGTACCCCTTAGTTAATTGTGCATAACCGCACATAATTCCAAGTTTGGCTCTATTATCGAGCTTTTTCCTTTTCTGTTTTGGTATACCTACATAGGCTAAACAGCCAAATTTCTTTAGATGAGCAACTGAAGGCTTTCTACCAGAATATAATTCCATAGGAGTTTTCTTAAATCCCTTGTGACAAACCCTGTTCCACACGTATGTGAAACATGACAAGGCTTCAGCCCAAAATTTCTGCGATAAGCCACTTGAATTTAAAAGAGTTTTGACACCATCAAGGGCGGTTAAATTAAAACGTTCCGTAGTCCCGTTCATCTCAGGAGAATACGGGTTCGTTGTTTCATGGGAAATGCCTTGACTTTCTAGAAATTTATCAAACTCTTCATTGCAAAATTCTAGCCCCCCATCTGTCCAAACAGAGATTATTTTCTTGTCTAAGAACCTTTCGGCTCGTTTTTGAAATCTAAGAAAAGTCACAAAAGTGTCAGATTTATTTTTAAGGGCAAAAACAGTTACTTTTCTAGAAAAGTCATCAATAATAGATAAAAAATACCGACTTCCACCATGAGATGAAACAGGCAAAGGGCCACAAAGGTCCATATGCAGCAGCTGGAGGGGGGCATTAGAACGAATTTGACCTATTGGTTTAAAGGAAACTCTTTTTGATTTAGCCAATTTACATGAAATACAATCATCGGTCAACTTTGACAGCTCTGGAAGACCATTAACACAATTCAGTTTACTGGTGTTTACCAAATATTCACTGTTAATATGACAAAATCGGTCATGCCATAATTCATTTACATTAAATTTATCTACTTGGTTAGCTGAAAAGTTGACCCGATTGTTATTTTCATTACTATTAGTTACATATTTAGATGGCTTCAAAAAATATAAATCATTTTTACGTAAAGCATAAAAGAGCTCGTTTCCTTCTTTATCAAAAACATGTACTTTTCCATTTTTACCCACAAAATTTATCCCCAACCTTTCAAGTTTAACACCAGACAATAAATTTCTTCTCAAGTTAGGATTGTATAAAACATCTTTTAAAATAATACGATTAAATTTACCATTTTTACAGCGTATCAAAAACTGAACTGTTCCTTTACCTTCAACTGGACATTCTTTCTCCCCAACTGCGAGAGACATGTGCAAGTCAGATACTGGCTCAAAAGTGAAAAATAAATTTCGATTGCTACAAAAATGCGCTGTAGCTACAGTGTCAAAAACCCATTGGGTATTACCGAAGCCCAGATCTGATGAGTTCGCCTCGCACAGTTCGGGAGAAATTTCAATTAAACTGCATTCCAGTTCAGAAAAGGTACAGTTAAAAAGATGTTTACATTCAACATTACTTGTTTCCAAAGGCCCTGAAAATTTTTTATTTTTACTTTTAAAATTAGTTTTAGAACTTTTAGACTTATTAAAATTACTTTTAGCATTATCAAAATTATTTCTAGAATTATCAAATTTACTTCTAGAATTGTCAAAATTAGTTCTGGAATTATCAAATTTACTTTTATCATTAACTTCATTACTAAATTTACTCATTTTAAATTTACAATTAGAAATTAAATGGCCATAATTTTTACAAAAATAACAAGGGCCAATTTTACTTTTTTCAAAACCTTTGGATTTAAATTTACCTGGAGAAAATTTCACAGACGATTCGCTGGCAAAAGCAACATTGGCAAGGTCTCTCTGGGACAACTTCAGCCGGTTTTCTTCCAGTAACAATTCAGCCTCGATTTTATCAGGTACAAATTCAGCATCACTCCAGCGGTAAATAGCTTGGACAGTTGCCTGGAACTCTTCTGGTAGACTCCGTATTAGCTGGTAGCCTTGATACAACGGTTATAGCTCATGTCCCACTTCACGAAGACGTTCTGCTGCCTGCTTAACTCGGCACAAAAAAAGTCCTAGATCCTCTCCAGGTATATATCTGGTATTAAAAAAGACATCAAGGAGCTGGATTATCCTTTCTCGGGTAGTGGGCTGAAAATGTTCGTGTAAAATTTTCCAAGCTGTCGCACCATCTGTCATACTTGAAACTAGGGGCTTGAATTCAGGGCTTAATGACTGGTAGATAATGGTATAAGCGCGATTTTTCCTTAGATTTATATCTTGTTTTTCTCTCCATGTCAAGTCAGTCACAGTAGCAGCAACTTCTGTAGCAGCAGGAACTTCTTTACCGTCATTGTTTACCGGTGTGCCGGTCGTAACTTCCTCAGACTTCTCAATAAATTCCCAAGCATTGTAGTGGAGCAGGAGAACCTTTACCTCATGTTTCCAAACTTCCCAATTGGCGCCGGTCAGCAGGGTGATATTCTGATTAATTTCCATCAGCCCCCTTCTTTTATTGACGGCAACACAAATTTCGGAAAAACAAAATTTTCAAACAGCAATTTCGGCAAACACAGTTCTCTGCAGCAACACTAACTTTCTGAACAGCAACTTCGGCAAACAAAAGTTCCATGCAGAAACACCAACTTCGGCAAAAAAAATTTCTATTCAATCTATAAGCAGAAAAGTTCTTAGGAACCGCCATTATCTTCACTTCCACATTTCCAAAAAAAAAAACAATCTTCGGGGTTACGAACCTGGGCCCATAACCCACTGATGTAGATTCAATCAAATTGCACAGTGGAATCTGAATGTAGTGGAAATGTAATCGTGGAAGACTTATTGAAAAAGCGTAAGTTTCAATAACAATAAACTTTAATGAAGAAACATGATTATACAGCAAAAACTTCAGCAGACTATGCCGAAAAATAAAAGATTAAAAACATAAATAATTAAAGTCTTAAAACTGAAGCAGCATCATATTTCAACTAACTACATGCCGTCATGACAAGGCATAGACAGACCAGCTGCTATCAAAAAGACAAAACGTGCTTCATACAATCATAACGAAAAACATGGGTGAAGAACAAAGCTGCATCTCTTCATTTTATACAAATCTGCTCTGAAATATTTACATATTTTCCACAAAGTCCATGTTGCCACTATCTGAGGAGAAAAACCTCTGAAAATACCAAAAGAACTACGTACGCCAAGCGCCATTGGCTCATTAACTATTGATAGTTTGATACTGACGTATCAAAGTCTAACACTAACTTACACTAGCAGAGCACGATCCAAAGATCGTCACGCAGATGGAAGAAAGCTGGTTAAGTTTTAATTAGGCTCTAACTCAAAAAATACATTTAATTTAAATTGTTATAAAAGAATGTTAACTGTATTCTATTAAAATGGAAGTAAAGTTAAATATTCAGAGATAAAGATAACAAGTTTTAAAAACAAACAAACATTTATTTAAAATAAAATATAGATGTATGTTTACATATTAAGCAAATCTTCAATAAAATATAACATCAATTTCTTGATAACATAAATATCTTTTATCTAATTCAATATTCAAAAATGATCTTTTAAATTTACATTTGTTTGTAGGTGAAGGGATAAACTGGAACAACGACCATATTCACATTAACTTTAATCTCAATTTAATTCATTAAATATTTAGAAAAACCATGAAAAGCTTAAAGTTATCTCAATTAATCAAAATGTAAAACTAATTAAACTTCCAAATATCGTAATAACAAAAATATATCTAATGATACCAGCCGCTGAAAAATGGAACTATTTAAAAACAATTAACTTCTCATATTTCCACTGTAAAGCACCTGTTACGTCAATTGCCATAAAAATTCACCGGCCATCTGATAACAACTTCCTGCAGACGAATGGACTTAACAAAAATGTCACATCTTCCCAATCAATGGAGATGACTTCTTTCGTTCAGGGATCCACAGCTTACTTACATGAGGAAGGAAAACGGAACAGCTTCTCATATTCAACCGACTACCAGGCAAAGTAATTAAAACATACGGCACAGAAAGATAAAACGAAAACGAAACGTAAATAAACTACGAAACTGAAGTTCACTCAAATGACCGCGGTATATATACACACTGTCGACATCCACGTGCCTTCTCTTCTCCCATCTGGAACATTCCGCCGAGTGACGTAACTCTGACAGACGCAGAAGCTGAAAACGCGACCTAGGCACCTAACGCCATCTACTGGTCGTAAAAAGTACTTTCCCAGTCCAGTGGAGAGTTTAGTCAAAAGACGTACGATGTAAAATAAACAAGCATATGCCCGGTCATTTAAAAACTATTTTAAGCGAATATAAAGAAAATAAAGTTTATTGGAAAAAGGTAATAGCTTAATTTAAAACTGATTTAATTAATATGTATTATATATTTCAAATAAATAAAAATGGAATTAATTTATTAATGATGTATTTATGAAAGACTTTAATAAAAACTATTACATTATGTTTAAATGAAAGCTACCTTAATAAAGGATAACGTTAATGAAGTTTTATAGTTTCGATAATATATATAATTTGAATAAATATAATTTTAATAAAAATATAATTTGCAAATACAATTAAATAAGAAATAAGCTTTATATTTAATTTCAGTTATTGATTAAATTAAATAAAACTTTAAGTTTAGATTTAACTTTTAATAAATGATAATTGAACTTTAATGAACTTAATTTGAAATATTAAAAAGAGATAAAAGTGATAAGAACCAATAGTGTCCTGTCAATGTTAAATTCTGTCAAAGCCCCCCCTCTTAACACTTTTATCTAAAAAGGAGAGGAGACTACAAAAACATCAGAATACGCCTCCATAGCTTTAATCCTCTCAAGGATAGCCTAACACTCCAGTGCATCTCTACGATGTCTATACTTAGATCAAAAAGGATAACATCTTAAAAAGGATCACTATCTAAACAGCACACCATCACTTGTAAACCAACTTCATGTCTATTAAGTCGGAAGAAAAATGCTATAACCGGGGATAAACAATAAAAATAGCCAAAGTTCCAGCTCAGCCCAACACCTAAAAAGATCTAAAACATATTCATACATAAAAATAAAAACACATAATATTTACACACATTTAAAAACGACAACTTTTACCAGGCAGGTAGTCACTTAAAAAAAAATTTCTTATACACAAGATCCACCCGGTCTGGTACCTAGATTTTTAAAACATTCAAAAAAAAACTTCTACATATATTATCCATATATATATCTCACACATTTGAAAAATCCCATACATATTTAAATGAAAACACACAGTATATGAATATTTTTACACTTACTAAACCTTTAATACAATGATATCCATTAAATCACCTTCAAAGTCCATAATTGGAAGTAATTTCATTTATCATGTGCTAACAATTTCAAAGTCCATGACTGGAAGAAATTTTCTGTAGCCTTATATACTAATAATTTCAAAATCCCATTTCAGGAAGAAACCTCAATTATAATATACTTTAACAATTTTTAAAGTCCATTATAGGAAAAATTTCAGTTACTATACACCAATAACTCTAAAGTCCATTTTAGGAAAAGATTTCAATTTTTCTTATACATTAACAATATATTTCTCACAATTAACTATTTTAGTTATACAAAAATATTTTTACACATTAAAAATATGAATCAAAAATTTTGATTATAAACTGTGAGAATAGGGGAACCCCATGATTAAAAATTCTAAATAAACTAGTTCTCGGATTTTTCAACTTACAAACTTCCAAGCCTGGTATCAACACATGACTCCATCCTCAAACATAATCCTGTGCTTCACAGCAGCCTATTTTCTAATAAAACAAAGTTACAGCTACAACATCTCCTAAGAATCTGGAGGACACATATAATTAAATTGGTACATAACATTCATACACCTTTCAGCGCCGTGTACACCCGGCTACCCTTTCATTCTCTCCAAATTTGCCTGGGGCCCTAGGTCTTCATACCTCATTCTCTCGAAAAACACAAAAATCACATAGGTAAGAGTTGTAGCACGGATACGGGTTTCTTCAATTCAAAACAACTATAAAAATAAACCCAAAATAAGCTATTATTTCCATACATAACAGATTAGGACAGGTCGATCATGTCGACACCAAGACCACAGAAACTCCACATTACTGTGAAACAATCCACCAGTACAGAAGCACCTCCACAAAAATTAGAGTCTTAACAAACTTTAAACCTCTTACATAGCTGATTGGATATTCTAAAATATGTTTGTTTCTGTCACTCAGCGAGGGGCAAAGCTGACATCTGAAAGTCAATCCCCCCCACTAAGGACAGAAACATTTAGCAGATCTTAAAGCTTAAGCTTTCCGCGGGAAGATCTGAATTCTAAAGAATCTCCATTAGATATCCAAAAACCTCAGCCTTAGAGTTGAAATCAAACATCACAAGAGTCCTCTATATGCTAAGTACTTCTAACTAAACTAAAATTTAGACTAAAGGTTCATTCACTATTACTCTACAGAATGGGTCCCCTAAACTATTACTCTTGAATTCACTGGAGATTGAATTTTATCTGACCAAGTCTAACACATTTAGGCAACTCAACAAGCCAGCTCAAAAATGTCCCTTCACTTTCAGGAGACAATTCTAACAAAGTTTAAAAATGCAATCCTCCAGTTAAATCCAACACAAAACTTCAAATCTGTATTCCATTACATTAATTTATCAAAGCTTTGTTAACTTATTTCCATATCTATTTTTCACTTTACAGTCACTTAGACTCTATACCAAAAAAAATGACAGCAGAAAAGTCCATCAACTTTTTATCAAAAAATATAGATCAAATCCAAAAAAAAAACTCCTGTACCAAATCTTCAAAGAATTCTCTATCAATAAAGAGTTAAAAAAAATTTAGCTTTAACGTACTTAATTTTCCATATCTAATTTTAAAAAATCAACTTTAAAAATTCATTTCTCAAATTAGTACTGGGAAGGTATAATACTAAACAACTGCAAAAATTCCTTCATCAACAGTTCAACAAATTTTCCAAAACCAAAACTTATTTAAACCACATTCAACTTTAACAGCTACCTCTCAACCAACAGAAAAACTTCAGCGGATCTTTCAAGCTTTCGTGGGGTGGTCATACACTATTCACTTAAGAATTCCAACGCAGAAGATTTAACATTCCTGTTCACTAGAGAGGTTAAGCAAACAATTTATATCTTTATATATACTGATCCTTAAAACATACTATTTTCAAAAGACAAGTCAATTGTGCTGTCCACACAGGAAATCCTATAACAGCAAGCTATCCACAAATAAATTTAAAAGTTATATATTCAGTATTCAAATTAAACCTTTCCATCCTGGATATCTGTGTAGCACCAAGTTTCGGGATCATGCCTTTCACATCTACCCAAAAATGGAAATTGTCTATTGTTATTTCTAATTTATAAAAAAAATATATTGCACAAATACATAAAAATTATTCTAAATAAACAAAATTTAAAAACAGAAATAAACTTTTATTTATTCATTTTTATCTTAAGAACAAAAATAATCACATTTAATACATATTTTCACTTAACACCTGCATACACATTTAATAGGACACAAAGATTGTACTAGACCAAACTCAAAAATTCTAACACTTAAAAGTGGATCTTTTCCATGGCTAGCACCAAAATCTCGTTAAAATATACTGGAATTCACTATGCCTAGGATTTCAAATTAACATCTAAGCTAAGCCAATAATCCAGTTAAAAAAAATTTAGTCCATCATGTTATGCAAAATGTCAAGAATAAATGAAAATTACTGTAAATTAAAATTCTATATAAATTCATAATTAAATCAAAAAAATTTCAAATAAAAAAAATTCATTTTGTAATTATAAACTCTTCCAGTAACTAAAAAAAATTTCACCTATTAAAAATATTCTGTATTTAATAAGCCAATTCAGTTCTTTTCAGCTCGTAAAATCAGGTTCTCCAAATCTAACACTAATTTTCAAGAGAAACCCTCCACACTGAAAAGCATATCTGACACTTTTAAAACATAAAAATACGCCAAATTTTTAGATTATAAGAATACATCTAACTTAAAAAAAAATAAGACATGAGCTCCAGGAAATCAGCCAGACCATATAAACATCTGGAGCCATGTCTCAAAATAAAAATTTAACTTATTAAATTAATCAAAAAAAATTTTATTAAACAGATTTCCACACGTAGACAGCACTAAAAACTGATTTCATACTGTTTAAGTATCTCATTAGGTATTTTCAAAGCTTTAAATTTATTAAACCTTTTCAAAAATCTATTAAAAACGTTATAGTTTTTCCAAAAATTTAAATATACTATTCAGATCTCTATCTTTCTAATAAAAAATCTTTTAATATAGGCGTTTTAGTAAAAAAAATATATACAAATGCAATAATCTTAAACTTTAAAAATAAGCTTAGCAGTTTAAATTCAAAAGAATATATCAAAACCATTAAGTTTTAAACACTTCATTTCAATAAATATTTCTTACAAATTTTCCTTTAAACCATTTAAAAATTTATCTATTTTAAATCATCTTCCAAATAATTAAAAAAATCATTTTTCAAAAAAAATTTCAAAATGTCACTTTTACTGAAGAAGTCCATCACATGGGGCACCAGAAACGGGGGTCTGTTCGTAAAGTCATGCAGAACCATCATAGCCAGGCCAGTCCACAATCCAGAGCTTCCGAAGACGAACAGGAAACCATTCGCCACAATAAAGTCCGAGATTCCACATAGCAAAAGTTCATGATATCACCCCAGGCACTATACAGAGTTCATAGCAGAAACAAGAAATCCTCAGGTCAATGTCCTTGCAGGCAATATAAGACATCGTAGCAAAAAGGGAATCCATCAGGACAATATCTTTGCAGGTACTATAAGTCATCACAGCAAAAGGGAATCCATCAGTACAATATCCTTGCAGGCATTACGAGGCATCACACTTAAAGGGAAACCATCAGGACAATATTCTTGCAGGCACTATATGATATCACAACATTCCATCGTATCAAAAAGTCCAATTAAGGAAAGTTCTCATAGGCACATGCAGAAAAAAAATTCTGGATCCATTAAAACAAAAGTTCATTCAGATGAAGTTCCCGCAAGTACTTAGAGCAGTCAAACTATCATTCTGCCCACACGCTCCACCTGACGCGCCATGACATCCATGATAAAAATCCAAAACTCCGATGTGGAAACAGAGGCCATCTTCGGTTCACACTAATCTAATAAAACCAGCACATCCTTCTCTGGAGGTGATAACTCTAACACATAATTAGCACAGTTCCATTTGCACTTTCTAAATTTACACTGAAGATCCCATTCTTTTAAAATATGCAGAAAGTCCACTCAATATGCAGAACCATATTTTCCTTATTACACTATAATTCAAAGAGTTCCTCTTCAGTACTCATCAACAAATGTCTGCTTTACTTGTAATAAGGCAAAGTCATAAAGAAAATTTCATGAAGTATAAAGAGCCACATATAAACTTCTGACAGCTCTTCAAAAGCATAGTTCCAAAACTTTTCCAGCGATCGGCATCATAAAAAAAACTTTTCAAATATTCATTAACATTTAAAACAATATTGGCCCCCCCGAATAAAACATTCTTAAACTATCTTAAGGGCCGTATATTTAATTATATTAATATTTAATTATACTATAATGAATTATCTAACACTAAAGAAATTAATCCAATAAAAAATAATTCGTTTTAATTAACTTAAAAAAATTTAAATTTATTTTAAAACTCAAAAAAAATTTATTTCTTAACCAACTAACCTTTAAAAGTATCTGCTAAGAGTTAGGGCCGTTCATAATCCAAATAGGATAAATATAAAAACATCCCATAACCCATGATAGTTTGATACTGACGTATCAAAGTCTAACACTAACTTACACTAGCAGAGCACGATCCAAAGATCGTCACGCAGATGGAAGAAAGCTGGTTAAGTTTTAATTAGGCTCTAACTCAAAAAATACATTTAATTTAAATTGTTATAAAAGAATGTTAACTGTATTCTATTAAAATGGAAGTAAAGTTAAATATTCAGAGATAAAGATAACAAGTTTTAAAAACAAACAAACATTTATTTAAAATAAAATATAGATGTATGTTTACATATTAAGCAAATCTTCAATAAAATATAACATCAATTTCTTGATAACATAAATATCTTTTATCTAATTCAATATTCAAAAATGATCTTTTAAATTTACATTTGTTTGTAGGTGAAGGGATAAACTGGAACAACGACCATATTCACATTAACTTTAATCTCAATTTAATTCATTAAATATTTAGAAAAACCATGAAAAGCTTAAAGTTATCTCAATTAATCAAAATGTAAAACTAATTAAACTTCCAAATATCGTAATAACAAAAATATATCTAATGATACCAGCCGCTGAAAAATGGAACTATTTAAAAACAATTAACTTCTCATATTTCCACTGTAAAGCACCTGTTACGTCAATTGCCATAAAAATTCACCGGCCATCTGATAACAACTTCCTGCAGACGAATGGACTTAACAAAAATGTCACATCTTCCCAATCAATGGAGATGACTTCTTTCGTTCAGGGATCCACAGCTTACTTACATGAGGAAGGAAAACGGAACAGCTTCTCATATTCAACCGACTACCAGGCAAAGTAATTAAAACATACGGCACAGAAAGATAAAACAAAAACAAAACGTAAATAAACTACGAAACTGAAGTTCACTCAAATGACCGCGGTATATATACACACTGTCGACATCCACGTGCCTTCTCTTCTCCCATCTGGAACATTCCGCCGAGTGACGTAACTCTGACAGACGCAGAAGCTGAAAACGCGACCTAGGCACCTAACGCCATCTACTGGTCGTAAAAAGTACTTTCCCAGTCCAGTGGAGAGTTTAGTCAAAAGACGTACGATGTAAAATAAACAAGCATATGCCCGGTCATTTAAAAACTATTTTAAGCGAATTTAAAGAAAATAAAGTTTATTGGAAAAAGGTAATAGCTTAATTTAAAACTGATTTAATTAATATGTATTATATATTTCAAATAAATAAAAATGGAATTAATTTATTAATGATGTATTTATGAAAGACTTTAATAAAAACTATTACATTATGTTTAAATGAAAGCTACCTTAATAAAGGATAACGTTAATGAAGTTTTATAGTTTCGATAATATATATAATTTGAATAAATATAATTTTAATAAAAATATAATTTGCAAATACAATTAAATAAAAAATAAGCTATATATTTAATTTCAGTTATTGATTAAATTAAATAAAACTTTAAGTTTAGATTTAACTTTTAATAAATGATAAATGAACTTTAATGAACTTAATTTGAAATATTAAAAAGAGATAAAAGTGATAAGAACCAATAGTGTCCTGTCAATGTTAAATCCTGTCAACTATGACGTTAAACATCGACCGCGGCAAGGCCGTGAACGGTGATTCACAGTGATCCAAAATCACAGTAAAGCTAGCTCTACAGGATCACTCTATTTACTTCAGAATGATGTTTGAATCAATGGCGCCGTGCATACTTTTCAAAACATTGTTTTGACTTGGGGATGATAAAAACACAGGTATGTCATGTTAAACAAAATTTAATAGACTAACAAGTTAAATATAACATGACATAACAGCCTGTAATTCGGAAACCAACGCGTTTTCTTTGTTTTGATCGTAACGCCACTGCGTCTCCGCGACTTGTGGAATTGCTACTTCGATGATTTTATCAGCCATCTGCGCGAGTTTATCTAAATTACCTTCCGAAACAGATAAAATAGCTTGCGTTTCTTTCGGCAAACGTTGTATCCAGAGTGTTTTAAGAAATTCCTCATTAACTTTTTCCTGCACGAGCTGTCGCATTTTACGTAAGAGGTGCGATGGCTTTTCATCCCCCAAAACCGTATGCATTAGCAAATCTTTCACCCGCTTTTGCTCTGAATCCGCGAACTCAGCGATTAAGCGTTTTTTAAGGCTTAAGTACAAATCCGTATGCGGGGGATTTTTCACGATATCGCTCACATAGGAAAGCACTTCCGAATTAAGAGCCGATACTACTGCGTAATACTTCGTAGTATCTTGAGTTATGTTATTTAGAATAAATTGTGCTTCAATATTTATAAACCACAGGTCAGCCTCTTTATCCCAAAAAGGGGGAAATTTAACAGAGACTTTCTCAACCTGTTGCAAAGGATCGTTTGGTGGCATCGTGAATATGTAAAAATAAACAAAGCACTCCTGACAGAAACAATGAACAGAAATGAAAAATAGCCACTTACCTTCAGAATCGGCACATCGCGAACACGTGGGCCCTTCTTTGTACCACAGCTGGCATAAAATTCAGAATAAAGTCCATAATCATAGCACTAAGTTGGATGAAAGCAGGACGATGATGAACGCAAGTCTTCTAGTTACGGCGCCGGCGATGTTAGCATGCGTTGTATTCTTTCACATGGTCACCACTTGGAGGGGCCATTAGCTGATCTCTCCATTAATCTGATTTCAATCTCATTTAATCAGTGAGATAATTGAATGTACTCGATAATACAATAAACTGCTACGGATAACTTTTCATAATATTGTATTTGAACAAAATATTTACATAAAATTAAATTAAATTAACATGAAGGGTTGGTCATGATTTACAGCACATAGAGCTCGGTCGTACGATCAGTGCCAGAGTCGGCAGGTGAGTGAATGTCAGGTAAGTCTCTGGTACCACACAGGTAAGTGTCTTACGTCAAGGTGTGGCGTGCTGCCATCTATCGGTTGATTGAGTAGCTAAAGTTTGCTATATAGAAAATCTGGCAGCTGCTGCAAGACATTTTAAGATTACTACTAGGCGCTATCCCCAGTGCGAAAACAAGAACCCATTCCGGAAATCGACATTGTTCGATCACTACATGTAATGTGATTTTTCGGAGAAAAGCTCTCCCCTTATTCCAATTCAAGGTTGGTGGTCCTCGACAGGGTCATCTGACCTTAATTATTTTAACTCCCCTCTTATGTCCTTCCTTGTTTGAGGTTAGATAATTTCCGGGCGTCACCTACATACATCTTTGTTGTCCAGTGTCTAGTGTTGTCAGATTGTACTGAAGCTAGTAACGCTACTTTTCAAAACTAGCGATATTTTTCGTTCAATTTTTAAAATAAAAATAAAAAGCTGTCTTTCGTAGTCGTCCAGAGAGAAGAAATTCAGTCATGAATGATGACTGAAATAAAACATAAAAATAAAAAACCAGGAACAAAAGAGAAAAAGAAGTTATGAAGCGGAGAAATGACGCAAATTTATGAAAAAGTGGATGAAAAACGATGATGCAGTTGAAGGTAAAAAATGTACATATTTTCCTTTAATTAAGCATGTTCTTAAAGTACAATGTTTATATTTCTGATGCAATTGTGAGTTCATTTATTATCAATCATTGCTATTATTATAGAAAAAAAATCGAATAGCATTCTCAGTTTTCCGGTAAACTTAAGTTTTAATAATTTTTATTATTTATTTCCTAAACACTATTTTTTGATTAATAGTGATTTCTGAAACTTTTACATTATTAATAATCGACATAGTTTTAACCCTGGACTGGGCAGGAATGAAGCTTTCCCCAAAATTAAAAGAAATATATGTTTAAGTGTGTACTCGAAAACATGCTTTTCTACCTTCAACACCTCGAAATTTTCTGATAGAATTTCAAACTCATTTTTAAAAATAGAAACATGAAACTTGCTGGAGTGATTTTCGAAGAAATGTACAAGGTGCCGTATGATCTTATTTTTTGCTCCATTTATTAGAATTTGATTGATAAACAATCATTGCTTCAGCATGGTTCTTTTTTTCGTCTCCAGGTCTTCCGCTTCGGAAAATTCGGTTCAGAACGCCCACTTTGACAGCATTTTTCACACTATTTTCTGCCTTTATCAAAATATCGAGATTCACGGCACCTTGTATAGTTTCTGAATAACAGAATCTGTCAGTCTGATGAATTTGAGAGCAAAAATGAATTCAAAATTAAATGCGAAAATAAGCAGTTTGGATCGGAATACACCATTACATACAAATGTTCTTCAAAAAAACAATCGAACATAGTAAGATGCAATCGAATGGAACCAAACAAATATTCAGTTTTACATGATTTTGTATTATTATTATTATTTAGGTTTTTGGTATCCATACATTGCATTTTCACAGATTTTATTTTATAAAACACTGTATTTAAAATTGTAACATTATAGTTAAAAAAGCATTGTTTATGATCAAGTGGTACTGATTTCATTCTTGCAAGGGTTACTGATCATGTGGTAAAAAAATGTTTTTCAAAAACATTTTCAACTGAGCAACAGATTTTTTTTTTTTTTTTGCTCTATTTTTGTTTTATAATAAGATTCCTAAATATAATTTTGTTATGCTTTATCAATTGTACATATACATTTCAAGTTATTGTCACTCTTCTGATGGGTCTTTTTCTGCCTTGCGGTGGACATTACAGCTTAAATTTGATTTATCTGAAAAATAACCGTTTTCAATTAACTATATAAACATCACGATGTACTGTCGTGCAGAGTGAACTCTTCTATCTGAAATTCCAAAATATATGTGCATATGTCTTTATTTTAAATCCAGATTGAAATATTCTGTGTATCTGAGTTTTTTGCATCGCTAATTGCTATTGTGATAAATTGCTTTTGATGAAATTTAATGATATCCGGTATTCAGCATACTATTGCTAAATTGAACATGTTGCTTAACCTCTTCAGTCCCTGAGTACCCAAATGGGTACATCAGTTTTGTCCTATTTTATTAATGATACTCAAATATAAATGAAATTTCGATATAAGAATAATATGTTTCGAATTCTAAGATTCGAGCTAATGAAAATAAAACAAAAATCTAGCTCTGAAGTCAATTGAGAGAAGAAATAATTCAGTAATAATTAAAAATACTGTAATAATCGCCAGTAGCGAAGAGGTTAAGGGGTTAAATATGTTTGTGTTCAAGTGATTGGATAAAGAGATTTGGAAATAATAAATTTTTGCTTTTAAAGTAGCCATTGTCAAAAGAGAGAATTAAATTTATTTTGAACGACTGTCTTTTAATGTTAAAAAGTGACAGGAAAAAAAGTATTCGTTAATGTACTGTATAATTAATAGAATAATCGTGCAACCGGTTTAAAAAATGCACATTAGAAAAAAATTACTACTTTAAAGCAGGGGTGCAGAATATGTCCGATCTGGCAATCTAGGATCGGGGGAAATTTTAACTACTCGGGGAAATTTTCCAGAAATATATACATTTGGTTTCGATTTTAACAACGAATTCCATAGTTTCCTGAGATAGAAAAATTTCCCAACAAATAAAAAAGATATGCATGGCGACCTTCACAAAACCGATCTCAGAATAATATGTACCGTATATCAGTGGTGATTCTGTTCTGAATTTTCTGAAAATTTAAGGCATTCAGTTTGGAAAATTAAGTCATTAATCTGAAAATTCGGACATATAAATACTGGGAATTTTACTCAAGAATTGCTGTAAAAACTAGAATTTCATCACAAGATTGCAAAATAACCACAAATTTAGTCACAAAAAAGGCGAAAAACCCACGAATTTTGTCAAGATATCCCAAAATAACTGCAAACTTCATCAAAAGATCGCTGCAACCTTTCCAAAAATTTGTTGTAATCTTTAGAATTTTTTTAAAAATTTTTATTATAACTCAGAGTCGCCCTTGCTATATAAGTTCAGAAATACTGGAAGAATAAATTTTTTATATCTATGGTAATGCAGCATTTACTTATAACATACCATAAAATTTTGGGGAAATTTTCATGCGGATTGGGGGAAATATTGGGAGTAGAAACATTTTCTGCACCCCTGCTTTAAAGTGTTGTGTTACAATTGCAGTACAATACAGGTTTTTTTTTACTTATCTGTATTTATTGGGGAACTAAGATTATAAAAGGGAAAACATGTTATTTCATTTTACAGAAACTGGAATATTCAGTATATTTGCATTCAGTATATATATATTCAGTGTATTCAGTATATAGACCGCCGTTATTTCCTTGAAAAAGGGTCGAATGTTCATCCAAAGATTTAACATTCCTTTTTTACATAGTTCCTTTTTTACTATCACTACTATTATCACTATTACTACTATCACTCCCACCACATTGGTGGGAGTGATAGTAGTGGGCCTGATCTCGGAGGATGTCACCAGAAAAAATTGAAGGCTAAATTCAATTATATTGACCAGTAAGTTTCGGGCGGAAGCTGCGGCTTTGAAACCTCTATAACTCTATTGTGTATAACTTTGTGTTATGTATTTTTATTTTTCTTCCAAATAACAATTGTTCTTATCATGTCAGGAAAATGAATTTAAGGATCCAGGATTCGGATTCTCTTCAAACATTCTACATTGCCTTTTTAGACCTTAAAAAAACACGAGCTGGGAGAGATATTTTATCAGCACATCTGCATGCACGCTGGAAATGGAAGTTTAATCATGGCTGCATCACTTATATCTCCTAAATAGATGCCATTGCCATGAATAATTAACTAAACATAAAAAGTAGCATAACTACCCCCCCCCTCTCCTAAAAAATGTGCAAATAATTCAAGGGCGCCAAAACATTAAAAGGCGCCAAATTTTAGTTCTTCCCCCCCCCCCCCAATAAAAATTTCACGCTACGCCCCTGGGGACAGGAGCCTTAACCCTTTATCTACAGAATTATGAATTCATGAAATTTGACATTCTAAAGCATTTTATGTAAATTGTTGAAACTAAATTGAAAGATTTACATAATCATTTAATAAATTTTTGAAGGATTAATTAAATTTGAATTTACTGGGTTTTTAAGTGTTTTTTTTTTTTTTTTTTCATATTTTTTTTCACTTCAGCAAAAACTGGCCAACCCTGGCCTCAGGTTCAGTGGATTTTATACAACACTCCTTAGTTCTTTAGAAACAGAGGGGAGGGGGTTGGTCTAATATTATAACACAACTTAAATACTTACTTTAAAAAGAATGGGTATGCTTTATTGCAGAGGTTCCCTAAGTGTGCTTTGCGGAGCCCTTGGGGCTCTGCCTAAACTTTCCAGGGGCTCCGCGGCGTTTCAGGAAAATAAACAAAACATGAAACAAAGAAATAAGCATATTACTAAATAAATAAACAACGTTAAAGAGCACAAATATTATAAAATTAAAGATGTTAAAAGCATACAGCCTTTTCGGAACTTCTAAAGTTCCATCATCAGTGCTAAAAAGTGTAAAACGTAAAAGAAAGTCACATCGTTAAATAAAATAAACCATGCATCTGAGCTTGCCGCTAAGGCAAACTGACCATGAAACATCGCAAAGCAACAGTAAAAGTAAACTGGCACGCGCACTCAGAGGGAGACCAATCATATGTCTCTTCCCACTAGACGAGTCCAAATCAAGGAGAAAAGGAGGGGGAGGCGGGGGAGTGATATTACAGGAATGGAAATCAGACATCAGAAAATCTTGGAGTACTGGACATGGCATTAACCAAATTACTAGAGTTTTTCCATATATGAAATGCTTCCCAAAAGTCTAAATCATAAACAGATGAACAATATTGTATTATCGAGGCTTCGGAAAATTTAAAATTGTGACTATTGGACCAGCAATGGTTTATATTGGGGTATTTATAAGATTTCTTGCGAATGTGATAAAATGTACATCAGTCAGACGAAGCGTGCCTTGAAAAAACGTGTGGGAGAACACAGTGCTAACGTTAAAAATTGTGAAATAAAACGTTCCGCTATCGCCAACCATTGCTGATCCAATAGTCACAATTTTAAATTTTCCGAAGCCTCGATAATACAATATTGTTCATCTGTTTATGATTTACACTTTTGGGAAGCTTTTCATATATGGAAAAATTCTAGTAATTTGGTTAATACCATGTCCAGTATTCCAAGATTTTCTGATGTCTGGTTTCCATTCCTGTAATATCACTCCCCCGCCCCCCTCCTTTTCTCCTTGATTTGGACTCGTCTAGTGGGAAGAGACATATTATTGGTCTCCCTCTGAGTGCGCGTGCCAATTTACTTTTACTGTTGCTTTGCGACGTTTCATGGTCAGTTCGCCTTAGCGGCGAGCTCAGATGCATGGTTTATTTTATATGCTTTTAACATCTTTTATTTTATTTTATAATATTTGTGCTCTTTAACGTTGTTTATTTATTTAGTTATATATAAGAACAAAGTACAGTCCTCCCCCCCTTCTTAAATAAGCATATTGCAAATGAAATATTTTCAAAAGTATGTAGGAATTTGTGTGAGTGTATGTGTGTGTCAAAAATAAATTTATTTATAGCCAGGTTAAAAAGATATTAATGCACTTAGGAGCCTTTTAACTATTTTCATTATAGATCTATTTTCTGGTTAATATTTTTGGTTTGAATTGATTTATTTTTTGTTTCTGAATTTAATGTGTTATAAAAATTCGATTTAACACTTTCGCTGTCAAAGCTGAAATTCAACAGTACTGAGACTACAAGTATTCTCGTAGTCGGCAGTGAACCTGTTAAAATAAGCGACAAAAAAGTATTCTGAATAAAATGCACAACATGATTCGAAACAGAAAGGAAGAACAGTTTTGTTCTTTGGAATTCCGCCATGTTTATACTTAATTCATTTTGTTTAGTTACAATACTAATGAGGTATGCGTGTCTCTTATTGTTTATATTCTTTCACTCCACTCTTTAAAATGAGGTATTTTATACTCCATTACTTGCTATATTTACTGAGAAATGTGTTAGTTAAATTTTGATTACATAAATGATAGATTTATAATTGGTTTTAACTTTTCTTTTATATTTTAATTTAAGTGATTTAATATCAAATTCCATGATATAAATTCAGTTTAAAAATTTAAAACTGGTTTAAATTTTAATTCTGCAATTAAGAAATAAATATTTATTTTCATAATTGCTTGGGTTGTAAATTTATTTCAGAGTTATTTATTTACTAATTGTTAATTCTATTTTTTATATAAATTTAAATTCTTTAATCTGTTTATGTTATTTCTATAGTTAAATTTTCTATATTGTTTTTCATTGTACAACAATGTTTGTCGATTAACACACCCCTTTTTTTATTTTGTAAAATCTTATATCATTTAATAAACTCCTCATTAGATTCCTTTAATATTTATATACGCTGGGAATATAGTTTTTTTCGTAACTTTAACTGCTTTAATCTATTTACTTTATTTTTAGAATTACTTATTTAAATTCTCTATGTTGCTTTACATAATTGTACTTAATTTTATAAGCAATGTATGTTGCTGAAAACGCATCCTTTTAAACATCCCATTTATGTATAATTTTACCCAGGGGTGCAAAAATCTAGGCACCAGCAGGCAGTCTCTCACCACTAAATTTATTTCGTTATTTTTCTTATAATGTCTCATGTAAAATTCTTGTAAGAATGCTATTAAATTTAAAGCAAAGAAAACTTTTAAAATTTAGTGGTGAGAGACTGCCCGCTGGCGCCTAGATTTTTGCACCCCTGATTTTACCCCTTTTTAAAATTTTCTTTTAATTGGTCTCTGCCACTTTTTTCAATGAGAAATAATTCTGTGACAGTTAAAAAATATATATATTGGCTCTTTACGTTTGTCATCACACGAAGCATTTAAAATTTTCTGAGCTCAACCCTTGCTTAGACTTTTTGTAAATGGGTACTCACCCGGATATAAATTTAATCACACACATAACTTATTTTTATTACTAAAGTTTTTCTGTTAGTTGAAGTTCATTTAACATATGTATTTCTTAACTGCATACCTGTTTTGAGGCAAAAACAATTATGAAAGAAAGTTCCTTTCAAAACTATAATTAATAGCCAAATACTTTAAATAAAATATCCAAAAAAGTGAACAATGCTGCGCCTAACAATACATCTTGTTGATTTTGCCCCACCCACTTTAACACTAAAACGATGACCTGCTTCTAAATGTATTTTTTAAATGGTTCAAAAATAAATAAATAAATAAAGAAGCTGGGAGGCGATTTATTTTCGTTGCATATTTGGAAGTACTAGAAACTTAAAGAAGAACGAAAATATATTCCATAATCGCATGGTTCTATTACGGGAGGATGGAGTAGTGAAAATGTGTTACATAATTACTCATGCGTGACTGGAGCATTTTCACTTTCGTGAGTAGCCTATTGGAATTACATGGAACTATCTCTCTGCAAACAAAAACTGTAGAACTTACCTTTTTTTAAAAAAATCTGTGTGTGTGGTTTTCGCCATAAATAATAATTGTTTTGTGTAAGCCCCAATGCAATGCATAATCCAAACATAGTTACCCTTTTGATCTTTAATTCCGAGATCATACTGTAAATCCCAGAAGAATATTTTTTATTTAAAAAATGGATATCATTAACCTTAACAGTACTGCTTAAACATCGCTCAGATAAAAATGAGTTTTTTTTCCTCGGTACTAATAGCTACCAGAAATGAAAAATTTTTAACTATAATTTTTCCTGTATTTGAAGGAAATATCTGATTATACAAGATAGCTATTTTAATACAAAAAAGAGGGCTTTAACCCCTATGTTTATTTTATTGTATCATCTAATATTAAATAAAATTGTTGAATGATTGTATGATAGAGAATTTGATTTTTAAATTCTCTAGTATGAATTAAGAATTTCTGTATCAGGAAAGGGACAAACTGAGAACCTTGGTCAAATGTTGGAAACTACTGGCTCGTATTTTATCCAGTAGATATTTCTCTGCTTCTTAGGCATAAAAGAAACATTAATTTGTAAACCACAGAGTATCATAGGGTTTAGGGGCTCTGCTTTAGAAATTTTTCCAAAAAAGGGCTCCGCGAACCCAAAAGTTTGGGAATCATTGCTTTATTGTAACTCATTTGTTATAGCGTTTGCATTCTGTCCAGCTGGCCCTTGTTTTGATAGCAGGAGGTGCAGGGTTGGGTTTTTGACGTCAAAAACTGTTTTTTTTACATGACAGTGGTAAAAACCATGTTTTTACCAGTTTATTCCATCAAAAACCTATCATTTTCGATTTTCTGCCAATTTATAGTGTAAGTACAGCTTGCAATTCATTTCTAAATTGATTTTTCCTTATTGTCCTTTTCCTTATTATTATTATTATTAATTTCAATTACATTTGTTAAATATATTTAAAAGAAAGATTTCCTAAATGAGAAAAATTTAAAAATATAAGTGTAAAAAAATGGAAAGAACAACATTTGTCATAATCTCCATTAATATATAGATTCTACTAACTGCAATGGAAATTAATATAAATGATAATAAAAGGTTATTATAATTATTAAATAACATTCAATATACATTTCAAAAATATATTAAAATCATTTTAGAGATGCAAAAATGCTATTATATGGTATGGCAATAGATGTCAAGGATTGGTCATTGAATAAATTTGAATATTAGGTACTACTTGGTTATCCCATCGATCAATTTCGCCAAATTAATAGCCAAATTCTTCATGTTTACATAATTTTTATTTTAAACAGCGAAATAAGACATGAATTAGTAAATCATTAATTAAAATACAAATAAAAAGTGAGATTAAAAATCCACTGATAACATTTTAAACACATGTATCATATTTACATGCCTGTTTGTGTTCCGGGGAATCCCCGGAATTCCGGGGATTTTACTAAAAGTGCCCCGGAAATTCCGGAGTTAATTACAACAAATCGACATGCTTTTCTTTACTTTTCTATGAAGCATTCCTTTCATCTGGACGTTAGTAGCTGGGAAGTTTGATTCGAAAGTAACAAATCGCCCTTTAGTTTAAAAAATAGCGCCCCTCTTGCCGCTCATTCAAAAAAATAGCGCCCCTCTTGCCGCTCATTCAAAAAAATAGCGCCCCTCTTGCCGCTCATTCAAAAAAATAGCGCCCTTCTTTCCCCTCATTTGAAAAAACGCCCTTACTGCTGTTGCGTCCGAACTGAATGCGCGCCTGCTAGTTGTCCTCTCATTCATACCTTTAAGACCGCGCGTTCTCAAAGCGTGCATTGCAGTAGACAAGTCTTTGACAGGTCAAGTTTTTTTTATAAGATTTTGTTCCGAAATTTCCAAGAACTAAAAACATTCTGTTCTTTTTTTTATATCATGGATCAGAAAATTGAGGCATAAAAAGTATCGCGAATTTCAACAAATGATTGCCGAAAATTTTCGTCAATCGTTCACACACACACACACACAAAAGAAAAAAAAAAAAGAAATGAAAAGAAAGAAAAAAAATGCGAATTTCATCAAGGAATCGTGGAAGAAAAGCATATTTCGTTTTAGAATTGCGAGAAAAACGCTAACTTCGACAAAGGATCGCCGAAAAAGCGTTAATTTCATCAAAATGCAGCAGACAAAAGTGTGAATTTTGAAGAATCAGAAAAAACTTCAAAGTTCGTCAAGGAGCCATCGAAAGGATGCCATTTTTGTCAGAGTATCAGGTGTAAAATAGAAATTTGGTTAGAGAGCCACGGAAAAACGCGAATTTTGTTAAATGACCGCGGACAAAAGACTAATTTCGTCAAATGACCGCAGAAAAAATGCTATTTTTCAAAGAGCCGTTGAAGAAACGCGAATTTTATCTAAGTATAGAGCCAAAATGCGCGAATTTCATCAAAATGCCTCGTAAAAATGCAAATTTTATATCAAAGGGCTGTGGAAGAAACTTTTTTTTTGCGACTCTGCGAAATTCACTTTTTTTTTTCTTTTTTTATCGTAATCCGTGAACGAAATTCGTATCTTTTCACGATTCTCTGTCAGAATTCGTTTATTTCATGCGATTCTATAACAAAATTTGCATTTTTTCCCCCCCAATAATTTGTCAAAATTGTTGTTTGCGATACGTTTTATATTCGAATTTTCGGAGTTTTCACCGATTTTTTTAATTTCCGAAATGACTGACTCAATTTTTCTTGATTTTGTGGAAAATCTGATTAGAATCACAGAGGTGAAAAAATATGAAATTCACAGCAAATTTTCTGAAAGGTTACAACAGAAGCGGGAGAAAGGGGGGGGGGAGCAATTCCATTCCCGGTACAAAGTTATGTGCTTTTTTTTTTTTTTCGCGCCCCTATTTTGAAATTTGCATCTTTTTGCGATCGTTTGACGAAATTTACAGTTTTTTTGCGATCTTTTAACAAAACTTGCCGTTTTTTTACGATCTTTTTACAAAATTTGCCGTTTTTTGCGATCTTTTAATAAAATTTGTCGTTTTTCAAGATTTTTAGCAAAATTTGCTGGGTTTTTTTTACAATCTTTTTACAAAATTTGTCTTTTTTTCATGATTTTTTAACAAAATTTTCTGTTTTTTACGATCTTTTTAAAGAATTTGTCGTTTTTCATGATTTTTTAACAAAATTTTCTGGGTTTTTTTTTTTTACGATTTTTTAACAAAAATTTGCCGTTTTTTTCGCGATCTTTTAGCAAAATGTGCTGTTTTTTCGCGATCTTTTAGCAAAATATGCAGTTTTTTCGCGATCTTTTAGCAAAATATGCTGTTTTTCGCGATCTTTTAATAAAATTTGCCTTTTTTCGTGATCTTTTAACAAAATTTGTCGTTTTTTCGCGATCTTTTAACAAAATTCTTTATTGGTGGATACGAATAAATGTGCAAGGGGGTAAAAAAAGGTAACATTTTTTTTATGATTTTATACTTTATAAATACTAATAGATCGAACCCGGGCTTCCCGGGTTACATAGCAAAGATAATAAGCATTTTTTCTAAATTGAAAACTTTAATGAATTTTCTACATGTAATATGCTTTTTAGATTGCTAACTAACTCCAAAAACGCATTTGAAATAGCAATTTTATTTTTGTCAAATACGTGAAGAAACGCTTTTAAATATTTTGGAACAAATTTTTTTTTAAATTCTGGTGTCAATCAATCATTTCAGCTTTTTAAGAATTGAAGTGCTTTTTCCTTCAAAGGGTTAAGTATCTTGCGCATTTTTTCATTCATGTTTCATTCATAAAATAATAACTGCGAAAAGTATTGTTATGAAGATTTGTATTTGATAACTTTACACATTTTTTTTAGTCTTATACAATTCAAAAAATTAACATTAATCTCAATATTATAGTAAATCAATCTTTGAATTAAAATATTACATATCGGAAAAACATGGTTAGGCTAACATGATTAGGTTAAAGGGTTAAATGAAAAATATTAATTGTGGAATCAAATAAACCAATGAATTTTTTCTAAAGTCACATTTCTGTATTAGATGCATGCCGGAAGTTATTAGCCGAAGATTTCGTTACGGCAGCAATTTTGTTTCTGGTCATTTCAGTGCTTTGAGCATGTAATTCAATTACATGTCTGTTAAATTTGTATTTATTTTATTTTATTTTATTATGTATGAGGGAAATTTTAATTTTGCTATAGTATATTAGCCGGAAACAAATCCCGAACTCCTTATATTTTTCTAAGGACAAATAGATTAATCTATCGTAATCGAGTTTCACTCGGTAGAAATAAATTTAAAAATAACACGCACCTGATTTTTTTTTAAACCACAGCCATTCAATAAATTGAAATACAGTTTTCAAACAAATTCAAAATATTTTCAATTTTTTTTTTCTTATTTGGCAGTGTAAAATTTTAAGTTGTTTGATTACATGTTGAATTTGTAATTTTTAATAATTTATCTGCGTTTTTAACCATTCTTTTATTTTATTATTCAACCAATTTTAATTCTATAATGGAAAATTATCAGGAACAATATTCATAGATTTATGAGTAAATTGTGTATCATTATTTCTTAATGGAGATACGTGATATAGATAAAAAAGAAAAAATAATAAGTTCGCAATAAATGAGTCAAATGAGATAAAGTTTTCAATCAAATTGCATTTGAAAGTAGATTTCTTTTCCTATATGATGAAATAAAAATTGAAAATGTGCGACGTTTAGAAGATTAAAAAATTGCAGTAACAAAAATTGCAAAAAGTCATTTATCCTGAAATGTTGTCATTCGCAAAATAACGTCAGTGCTACACACAGACACATTTGTTTGTTACAATATAGATTTTGCACATATGAACAATCGGTACTACTTGTTTATCCCATCGACCATTTTCGCCAAATTAAAAAAATCGCCAAACTAATAGCCAAGTTATATATCAGGTTGAGTCTAAAGTTTTGACCCTTTTTTTATTTTAATGTTGACAACAAATATTTACAAAAATACAAAACATTAGTGAGGATAGTAATCACCATTAAGTTCGACAACAACTGCCAACGTTTTGGCAGTTTTTCAATGCCTTCCTTGAAAAACTCTGGGCTACATGACTCAAGAAAGATGTCAACCTCTTTTTTGACCTCTTCTGAAGAATTGAAAATTTCACCTCTAAGATGCAGTTGCAGATGCGAAAACAGATAGTAGTCTGAAGGTGCTGTGTCCGGACTATATGGAGGATGGGGCATTAAGTCCCATTCCAGCTTGTATAAGTTCCAATTCGTCCACGCACTGACGTGTGGCCTGGTATTATCCTGGTGAAACATAACCACCTTGCGTTGGAACTCCTTACTTCGCTTTTCCCTAATTGCTGCGTCCACTTTATGCAGCATGCTGCTGTACGACTCACTGTTGATGGCCTGGCCACTTTTTAAGTACTCCTTGTAGATAATACCACGACTATCCCAGAAAACACAGAGGAGGGTTTTTTTATAGGTCATGTGCGCCTGGTTACGGTCCTGACTGGTACACCTCAGACCATCCTCCTTTTCGACTGGTGTTGTCGTAATAAACCCATTTTTCATCACACGTAGCAATCCGGTTCAAAAAATCACCCTTTCGGTGATATTCGAGCAAGTTTACACTGGTCCGTTTTCGTTTTTCTTTGTCATTTTGTGTCAGATCGTGCGGCACCCATCGATTGAATTTGTATGTCAAACCAATGTTTTTAATGCTCGAATTATGGTTGTTTGAGAAACATTGAAGTGAGATGCAAGTTCCCGTGATGTAGCATTTTGATCTTCATCGATGGATTTCTGCAATTCGGTCTCATCAATCACAGTAGGTCGACCAGCACATGATTCATCTTCGATGTCGAAATTCTTAATCTTAAAATTTTGATACCATCGTTTGACTATACTAAGTGATACAATATCCTCACCTAAACGTGCACACATGTTACGGTGACATTCTGTCACTCCGGTGTTGCTACATAACTCGTAAGTAGATGATGGTTCGAAGCTGGATACGTGATAGTTCCATTTTCGAGGCTACAGATGATAATTTTTCAAAACAATAATTACACAGTGTTGTAGCACACGTCTTCTTCTTTCGAAACCAGAAAACCGTATGTAAAAATGTCACTTAACTTGCGAACGCCAGCTGTTTTAGTAGCACTATTCTGCGAAAGGGTCAAAACTTTAGACTCAAGGTAATATGTTGACACAATTTTTATTTTAAATAACGGAAAAACAAATAAATTAGTAAAACATAACTAAAAATACAAATAAAAAGTGGTATTAAACACCTCTTGATGACTTTTTAAACATGTGTATCGTGTTTAATATCACTGAATATGACATTCACAAATCATCCATTTTTGGCATTTAATCTTATAATTTGGTGATAGTCTGTTGGTCGAAGGGAAGACCAAGTAGTACCGAAAAATCTTAGGCGCATGCTAAAATGTTAAAAGTAAAGAAATGACTGCATGTACATTTTTTTCAAAAAAAGTTTGCTTCAAAGTTAATTCTATGACAAATTTAAAATTCGTTTTATAAATTAAAATGCACAACACAAATTAAAAGAATAAACATTGCACTCCATCACTTCAACGTGCAACGAAGATGCCGTGTTTTCCATGAAATACGCAAACCTTGATTTTTACAAATCATGCCAAACCAAATTTTCAATTACATTTTAAACATTGGATATTGGCGAATTATGAAATCTCATTTTGTCTTTTACATCGTTCTTTTTCTATTTCAGATCAATTTTCTATGCGAAAATGTACTTATTTTTCTTTTCTGAAAATATATTTGGAAAATAAAAATGGTTCTAAAAATAAAGTAAAAAATAAATAACATAAAAAATATAATTATTCCAAGAAGAAAGAAAAATTAAATAATTTTGTTTTGCATTTTCCTTCTGGTAAAATGACAGGTAACAAAAAAGAACTAAAAAGTCGTCTGCTCTAGCAAGTTTAACTGAAATTTATAAAAAATTACATTAAGCGAATAATGTTATTTTAATATAATTGCAATTGAATGTCTTAAACAATTGGACAAAAATTTGGGGAACCGGATATTACTTTATACCTGGAATTATTGCTAAGATCGTCTTTGTTTGCTTGCTATCTCGGCGAAAAAAATTCAACCCGGAGGGAAAAAAAAAAGAATCACATTGAACAGGTACTAAATCCTTCGACATCAGACATGTGTTTTTTCTCTGAATAAAAATGATCTGCTTAAATTTAAGCATTATAAAGTAGCATTTTATTTTGTTATAAACTAAAAACTTTAGTACTAAAAGTTTCCACAGACTTGTCATTGAAAGTTTCCTTCTTTTTAGCGAAAACATGCGGTTGTGTTTGGGCTTAATGTAGCAGATTTCAGGGTTGCATTTTTTGCACCACTCCCAGCCACCATAAGTCCTCTCTATTTCTTCTTTTTACTTTATGGCTATTTTTCCTTTACTTTGCACAGAAATGGAGTACTCAAGTTGCCACTTCCAGAAAAATTAAATTAAAAACCACAAAAAAATTAATAACTCAAAAACAAATTAAGGTACAGTTTTCAAACAAACTGCATTTAAAAGTACATATTTTTCCCTACACAACGCACAGTGGGGCAAAAACCCAAAAAGCTGGCCAAAAGTCGAAAAATGAAGTTACGATTTAGGGAATTTCTATTGTACAGTTGGCTAGAATAATGTTTGGAGAGTTAGAATCTGTATTTAAAAAAAGATTTTTGCTTTGTCCTTACAAGCAGCATCATTTCAAAAATGATGCTTGAATTAATATCATTTAGAGCGAACAAAAACAGCAAAACAACAGTTCCTCTAAACGCGTGCTATATTTTATAATATTATCCGATTTTAAAGATTTGAAATGGATTCACACTATGATAGTATGTACTTTATTTGCATGTATTACAAAATTTATATTAAGCACGTAAAAATTAATAAATTCATTGTCATTTTTGATAAAAACTTTTAGATTTTTTTTTTATTTTTTTTTTTTTTGCTTTTAAACATCAAAAAGTTTAAATGTTCTACAGTGTTCCGCAACAAAATTTAATGGAATTAATAACTTGGGCTATTGTCTAGTGATTCATAAAAAACCAGCTGCCTAAAATTGCCTTTCTGCATTTCATGCATATTTTAGTAACCGCAAGTAAAAATGCCACTTTTTCGGCCACCTGAAAAATTTTGAAATTGATTACTTTTCACATAATTTAGCTGACAAATATCTTTCAAATTTTTGAATTATTCAATTTTATAATAGTTTATTTCCTATTATATTGAAAATAAATACTATAATCATAAGATTACATTAATTTGATAAGTAAGCTTAGTAGTGAAAAAATGAAAATAATTCTCTATTACTGATCCGGTAGAATAATATTTTCTTATCTTTATAGGTAGTAATTTTGTTTGTTCTATTATAATTAGAAGAATTATTTTGTCAATGGCTACATTTGCTGATAAAAACTACTGAGCGTATTTCATTAATGCGAGTGAAAATCTTTATGAATATGACTTTCGCCTACATTAGCAATTTGGATTTGGTTTACAAGTGAGGATGTGATGACACATCTATTCTAAGTACATTTGAACAAATATTTAGCTATGAAGATGGTAGGAGGTTCTAATATATTTTTCACTTCTCCCGTGCTACTAGAATACATAAATGTTGCGAATAATTCATGAATTGTTAATTTGAAAATTCCGAGATCTTTATTTCACTATCGGGCCAATCAAGATCCATTTTTTTTTTTTTTTCAAGAAATACGGGAGCTACTGTCAATGAATGGTATTGTATTAAACACAGGAGAATTAACTTATTTCTTTTAATACAATCATTGTTACAGAAGAAATAGTCGTTAATAATGAATTAGTGTAATACTCGACGTTGCTACCTATGTCAGACAACATCAAAACAGCTTCTTACCGATATGACATTTTAATTAGAAAAGGATAGAGATAATTTCGAATTCAGAATATCTACGTTGCATGCTAAGATGCTTAGAGAGGACTTACACCTCGCAGACAAACTGGATAGAAAAAATGGAAAGCTCGTACTCTGCATGAAAAGAAGAACACTGAAATTGCAAAATAAAATAAGCAAAAAATATTTCGTTTACAATTAAGACTTCTTGTCAAGAAACCAAATCTCAGATTTGGAAGCACAAATGATGGCAATACAATTCAACGATTCTTTGAAACACAACTATTTGTGCTTCTATAACGAGCGTATACGAAAATTTGATAAAACGATTCTATGTCATAAGTAATTTCTTGTATCCATGTCATTTATTTGATCAATTTCGAAGATTTTTCCTAACAAACAGCTCGTAGATTTAAACTACATCCATGGTTCTATATGCCTACTTCAGTGCACAAACTATTTATTAATGACAAAGAAATAGCATTATCTTCATTACTGCCAATTTGCCAAATGCCATAAGATACTCAAGATTCATGCAACAAACTGATCAAAAGGCATCGAGAAGATTTATCGCAAACATGCAGTAGCGCAAGAAAATGAAAGGTATTTTTATGTCTTTTAATGTCATCAGTTTATTTCATTTCAAGTTTAGGTAAATTATTGTAGAAGAAATTAAAAATAATTGATCCTAAGAGTCACAGGATCTTCTAATACTGCGAACAAGCTCTGCTAACTATTTCGACACCTTGACGTCTGAAGAATCTTTTTATTATACTACAATTGATTTTAAAGGTGAATTTCTGGGATATATTTTCTTTTTATTTTAATAATATAAAAAATAAATAGTCTAGTATTTTACTTTCCTTTAATGTACTTAAATTTCGATTAAATGTCTCTTGGTTCCTTGAAAATTCCTTTTTAAGTTTAGCCTCTAAATTTTATTTAAATCAAATTGTTTTTACTTTTAATCTGTCATTTTATTTATTTATTTGTTTTTAAAGTTTAACTTTTGAATCCTGATTAGCATCCTGAAAAGTTTACGAAATTTCATACAAATGGAATAACTTTCGATCATTGTAGTTTTTGTCCCACCATATTTTGTCCGCCATTTTTTTTTTATTTTAATTTTGTATTCTTACTTAGCATCCTGAAAAACACCTGTATACGAATTTTCGTGCAATTCGAATAACATTTTCATATTTTGGCCAGCTTTTCCGGATTTTGCCCCACTGTGCAACGGTGTAAAGATTGAAAATGTGCAATGTCTAGGAGTTAAAAAATTTGCAGTATTGAAAATTGTAAAAGTGAAATTTCATCAGAAAGTGTTGCCATTCGAAAAATGACGTATGCGTTATGCACAGATACGTTTGGCCTTTATAATATAGATTATAGGAGTAAAATCCACAAAAGAATAAAATACTTGAAAGTTAAAAGCAATTCTATGTAATGGCTCATGGGATACTTATGAAGTTAATCAATGATTATGATTTATATACTATTGTAACTTATTTAAAAAAATGAAGATTTATTTTTTCAGGGGATTTAATCAAGTGTTACAAACAGGCATGTATTTAATGTGAATGGATGTGACATTCACGATCAACCATTATTGACATTTAATCTTATTGTGTGGCGATAACTTTTTGGTCGACGGGATAAAATCAAGTAGTACCGAATATTATTATATATAATATTTCAAAATGCTTATGTTATGCATTTCATAAATGCAACTAAACAATGACTTTTGTTTTCAGTTCAATAGGCGAAATCTTAAAATTTTTATATTAATAAAATTTTTATACAAACCTTTAAGACCCGATTTATTTGTTAACTTTTGTGCAAGTATATATGAATTTAGACCATTCAAGCACCTATATTTTTATCTGAAAAGTCATGAAATATTTTTTAAATCAAAATTTATTAAAGCTACCATAAAGTCAGACTTTTTATGTCTTGTTTACATTTTATTTTAAATTACTTAGTTATTATTTAAAGTAAATAAAAAAAAAAATGCATAGCATATTTTTATTACATACATAACATATGACTGAGTAAAAATCTTTTACCTTTAAAATTATTTTTAAATTTTTATTACATTTACAGAGATTCTTAAATGCTTTATTCTTTAATGTAGTTTTTGTTTTTCTTGGATGAATAAATATACTTTAGAGTCTGTTTGATATTCAATATTTCATGTGAAGTGACTTTATAGTAAAGATAAAATGAAAAAGTAATATTTATTATGTAAAAACAAATCGTTACATAAATTACGCAAGAAATTGGCGACAGAATGCAAAAAATAGCCTCATACGCGTACCATGGGACGGGTAATTTCATCATAAAATCTCTAAAAAATGGCAATTTTCGTTAAAAATTGTGAAATAACGACTAATTTCCGGCAAGATTCGCAAAAAATGGCTAATTTCGTCAAAAAATTTCACAAAACATCAGATTTCCTCAAAAGATCATGAAAAAATGACAAATTTCTTCCATAAATTGCGATAAAACGGAAATTTTTTGTCAAATGAGTCACAAAAAACGGCAACTTTCGTCAAAAATAGCGATAAAACGGCAGATTTCGTCAAAAGATTTGCGAGAAAAACAGCAAATTTCGTCCAAAAATCACAATAAAACGGAGAATTCTGTGAAAAGTTCCGTTTTTTTGCTATATTTTCAGGAGATTTGTCGTTTTTTCACGATTTTTTAAGCAAAATATGCCTTTTTTGCGATCTTTTAACAAAATTGGCCTTTTTTTTGTGATCTATTAACATAACAATATTTGCCATTTTTTCGAGATCTTTTAGCAAAATTTACCTTTTTTTCAATTTTTTGATTGAATTTCTGTTTTTTCATGATTTTTTGAGTCGCTAGATTCTTGATTCAACTCTATAAAAGTGCCCTTAAAAATGAAAAAGTGCCCTTAAAAATGTAAAAAGTGCCCTTTTCAGAACAGTAGCGCCCTGCCTTTTTTTAAACCTGGGGGAAACTCTGCTTTATAGAACTATTTAGTTACAAAAAAAGAAAGTAAATAGGTTAAAATTAGAATTGATAAATATTATAATTTTTAATTGACAATGAGATTATTTAATTATAATTACAAATATATTTATGAAACAAACAACTGAGAAAAACAAATGTAGAACCTCCTGGTATCGAACCCAGGCCTAATAGACAATAGGATAAGTGCTATACAGTAGGCTCTCTAAAATCCATACTTAATTAACAGATGTAAACAATGAAACATTCAGTTCAGATGTGGGGACAAAATTTGAATTTTTTATTTTTATATCAATGCCACAAACATTTTAATTTGTAATTTTTGTTAATATTACTGAATTCATATGTTTTTAAAAAAAGAATATTTCGGAAAAAAAGACACTGCTGATATCACTGGTAATCACAATCTTTTTACCAAATATATTAAGCATTCATCATTTTTTTTTTTTTGGTTATTAAGTCTGGTTAAACCTGAAATAAAACTTCCTTGTTTTAGGGTTTTTATGTTGAATTAGTAATGTATCTTTATGAGGCACGTTTCATAGGAAAAATACATCTCATATTTATAATAAATATTTAACTATAGGTACATTATTGATTATTAGCTCTACCTTTGCTTTTAATATTTTAATCATTTTAAAAATTATCTAAATGTTTAGTATTTTAGTTTATTACTTATTTTTATATTTTATTATATTGTATGCATAAGCATTCATTATAATTTCAATTTCATTGTTAATTGCATTCAAGTTGTTTAAAAAATGTAAATAAAGCAATGATCAGAAATCCACAAAATTCTAAAATCTGCAAAACCTCTGGTGTCAAGCTGTGTGGATTTTAGGGAGTCTACAGTATTGAATGAGCTATGAGTAAGAATACCCATTCTGTTCAAAGTAAGCATTTAATTTGTGTTGTAATATTCAGGCATGAAACAGCTCCTTCTAAAGGAGGAATTCCACTTTCTTTAAAGCAATTTTGGACTTTCTCTGGATTGATGCAAAAATGCAAAGAAAATTTTGGTAGGATAATAGGTATTGGGGGGGGGGGGGAGGTTGGTAAATATAGTAATTGGGCATTTTGTCTACTCAAACCCTTGGAGTTGTTATTGAATTGATGTGCAAAAGAGACATACAATGAATTGAGCTTATATCATTAAAAGCATCTGAAAGTTGTTTAAATGAAGTTCTTCAAAGTGTCTTTCAGGAATGAAATTATTTTTTAGTTTTTAGAAATTCAAAGTGAAAGGCAGGTTTTTTTTTTTTTTTTTTTTTGGAATAGACAAATGGACTATTTATAGAAGACTTTTGAGTAATTTCTATGATATTTTTTTCGAAATGTATTTCTGACGCAAAAAATAAATTTATCATAAAGATTGTTTTCTTTGGAAAAAAAAACTGGGAAGGCAACAGCTAAATTATTCTGAATAATATTTGTTTTGGAAAATTAATGACTGTTCTTCACATAAGTTGATCAGATATATATATATTCATACCTTTAGCATTGCTAATACTTTCTAAGTCGAAATATATAGAATATATAGGCAATCATACATGCAGTTACATTTAGTTTCATTGTATAAGCAGCTGTTAAAATTAAATAACACTTTAATTATAAGAGCTTGACGCAACTGTATTAATGAAAAAAAAAATTCCACCTTTTTTCTCATTTCCCACTTTCATGCCTGAATATTAGACACCACCCCTGTTCCTCAAGAACTAAGGAGCATTGTTGTATAAAATTCATTAAACCTGAGGCTAAGCGTTCTCTGCCCTGCAACATATCTTAAAATAATCAAAATTTGCGATTATCAAGGTTGGCCCTCTCCTTGTTAGTTATATGGCAGATTTTTGTCACAACTTAAAATTTAAATATTTTTCTTTTATTACTTTTTGGTTCAATTATCAACTACTTTAGCTATTGAAAAATGATCTTGAAACTTCTTATACTATTTTAAATAATTTACAAAAGTTGATCAAATACTGTGCCATTTATCTGAGGTAAATCTTGGTCACTAAGATAATTCTTGGTCAATGTCTATTCCATCATTTAGTCCCTTTTTATTATCATATTTAGTGATTTTAACTGTCAGCAAATCCATTGAGCATTGACTGTAAAGTTAACTGCAACCACATTCTAGTTAATTGTAGTTTTTAATAAAGTAGAGACAGTTGGGGTGATTCCTAGTTAGAAAATTTTCTAAGATAACTCTTGGCTATTTTCGCTTTCATTATCAAATTGGAATTTATAAAATTGTAAAAAATCTGAAAGATACTTTGAACCCTTTGCTTTGAAGTCTATGCCTTATTATTTATTTGGTTGAAATTTAATGTTGAAAAAATATGTATTCAAAACTGACTCAAATTTCTGCAACACAACATTAACCTTAATTTTTAACGCATTTTACGAACATTTGTATCATTTTTAAAGTTTTAATTATAATTTTTCTGGACTAATCAGTTTTATATGAGCAAATCAAACTAAGGCCATATTTGTGAGGTTCTGGTTAGTGTTTTATTGATATAATTTTACAATTTATATATACATAATATTTTATCTATTATAACTGTGAATTTGTGTGTCTTACAATTTTGTTAACCTTAAAGTGTAAAGTAGCATCCTTAACTATAAGGGAGTAAAACAGTAAGTGTTCAGGGGATAACGCTAAACAATTCAGTAAAAATACTATTTCATTGCAAAATGCACAAATGGTGCATAAAAATATACATGATGCAATTGAGAAACTTAATTATTATGCTGTGTATTATAATAAAAATCTATATTGTAGTTTGCGTAAAATTTCTTGAAAAAAGAGCTAGAAACTTCAGTTGGCCTAAGCGAAATAAAATCAAAAGCATAAACATCGTTATATATTTTAAGGACCAATAATTTGAAAGGTGTTAATTAATCCATTCACAGTGGCTGAAAAAGTAATAAATACTGCTTATAAATGTTGTAAAATTGAATAAAAATTCATTGGCTAATTAGTTAATGTTTTGTAAACTGTACAAGATTCTTTTGCACGCCAAATAAATTTGTATTTATTCCCAAACCAAGATCTATGCTTTATTATATCACAATTATGAGATGAACAAAACTTTTACAGGATTGATTCTACTTATTTTAATACAGTCTTAAAAAAATTAACTTTACTGATTTATTTACATCAAAAAAGATGCTCACCAATAACTACCCCAAAAGTGACCAAGAATTACCTTGTTTCTGCGGTAATTCTTGATCTCTTACAAATTATAATTATTTTAAGTGCATATACACTGGTGTCCAAAAGTTAAGCATAATTGGTAATTAAGTAATTATTTTTAAGTAATGAAAGAAATATGAATCGGAATGTGCTGAAACTCCAAGTGTGTAAACAAAATAGTACGTGTCACATATTTTCGCGAAGAGTTTTCCCCGAAATCGAACAGGGGACCGTCAACAAATTGAAAAAGAACGAAGATCTTTTGGATAACCCTGTCAAAACTAATGTAGCAAAAGCGTTCAAAATGCACATTATGATTAATTGGCTTATTGTAATGTACTGTGTTAATTTTTACAAGGATAGCATGTACTCTCGTAGAAAAATTAAGGTTTTTATAAAAACAGTCCTAAATTTTTTGCTTATAATTTGCAGAGTTCTTAATATAAAATAATGTTCTTTTTTGAAAAAATGACAAACATCATTGTACACAATACCCTGTCATCAGAATTAAAAAATAATAAAAATTGTATGACAAATGAGCATGTTTACTAAATAATTTTTTACTGTGCATGCGTGAATGCTATTAAAATTTCATTTGCATATTATGTTAGTTAAATGTATAGAGCAACTTTTGTGAAAGTCTCAAAAATATAGCTTAAAAATTCTGAAAATTATCGTTGATAGAATGAGATCAAAATCCTTTATTCCCTAAATGAAGCAAAAAGATGAGGGGCTGTATCCATATTTCATTGTTTAGTGCCTACACAATATTGCACAGACAACTATATTTAGGTAAAACCCCTGATTTTTTTGCTTCCTTTAGGAATAACGGATTTTGAGTTGATTCTATAAGTGACCATTTTCAGAATTTTCAAGCTATGGTTTTGAAACTTTTACAGAAGTTGCTCTATACATTTAGCTAACACAATATGCAAATGACATTTTGATATCGTTGACGCATGCACAATGAAAAATTATTTACTAAACATACTCATTTTTCATACAATTTTTGTTATTTTTAAATTCTGATGACAGGGTATTGTGTACAATGATGTTTGTCATATTTTCAGAAAAGAACATTATTTTATAATAAGAACTCTGCAAATTATAAGCAAAAAACTTGGAAAAATTTAGGACTGTTTTTATAAAAACCTTAATTTCTCTATGAGTGTACATGCTATCCTTATAAAAATAAACACAGTACATTACAATAAGTCAATTAATCATAATGTGCAGTTTGAACACTTTTGCTATATTAGTTTTGACAGGGTTATCCAAGAGATCTTCGTTCTTTTTCAATTTGTTGATGGTCCCCTGTTTGATTTCGGGAAAACTCTTCGTGAAAATATATGACATGTACTATTTTGTTTACACACTTGGAGTTTCACCACATTTCGATTTATATTTCTTTCATTACTTAAAAATAATTACTTAATTACCAATTATGCTTAACTTTTAGACACCAGTGTATATTTTAATAAGCTTTTTATTATATAGCCATCAGAGGGGGGGGGGGGCTTATTCCACAAAAAATTGGAGACAATAACTTTAATATTTTTTATTATAATTAGATATTAATGATTTTTGACCAGAAATTGCCACAGCTGACCCTTTTTTTTTTTTTTTTTTTTTTTTTTTTTTTTTTTTTTTTTTTAATGTATAATTCTTTATTTGATAATTGATTTTTGATGAATTATGATTCTCTTTTGGTTAAAATTAAAGTTTTTTTTTAATTCATTTTATACTGTAGCATTTTTATTTATTCATAAATGAGGAAAAAAAGGGGGGGGGCTTTAAAACTACTGCATTTAATTTTTTTCTAATATAATTTTTGGGGTGATACATTAAATATCTTCAATATTTTACCATGTGAAAAAAAAAAAAAGAAATCTTTGAAGGTTAGTTACCCTTGATGTTTGGATTATAGCCAGGGTTCTTTCACTCTAATTTTTTCTCTTCATTTTATTTCTTTATTTTGCTTTGCTTTTGTTCAAGCTATTTGTAGTTGCCTCATAATGAAAAATAAATGTGTAGCTATTAAATTCAATTTTTGAAAATTATATTCATGGTATTTTATTACATTTTCAGGGAAGTTGATGTCATTCAAAGAAATTTTTCAAAATAAAAACACCATCAAAATATGCCTTTTTAAATAGTTATATTTAATTTACTTTAATATCTGCTACTGAAACATTTAACTAATTGTAAAAATGTTTTTCTAATTGCTATTGAATTTCCTTTAGGTTCTGTTCAATTTTCTACTCTTATTGTTTTGATTGAATTTTTTTTATTTTATTTTTTTTAAATCTGCAAAACAGCATTAACCTTGATTTTTACACATTTTACAAAGATTTGTGTTGTTCTTAAAGTTTTAATTATTTTATTGGTTTAATTGGTGCACTTCACTCTTATATATACGAGAACATTTCTGCATGTTTTACTTTTTTACTTCAGCAGAAGATTTTTCATCAGCTGAAACTTTGTTTGTACATTGCAATATATTCTTCTTTGGGTGTTATAGTTGATTAACTGGGCAAATTTTTCACCCAAATTCAGTAGTCGGGATTGAATAATCTATAATCAAGTTTCACACTTTTTAACTTTTTATGTGTTTAAGTAAAATTAGCTGAATTTTCCAAAAGAAGAACTAGGGAAGTTACCTTTTCCACCCAATACAGGCCAAAAGGCCTTTTTTACCAGGAATTATTGTTAAGTAGTTAACCCCTTGAGAGGCAAGCAACTATGTCTCTGCAATATTGCATTCTCACCTGAATAACTGAAAATTTTTATTTTAAAATAAGGAAAGGCCATTTTTCAACATTTTGCCCTCAAATTTGAAAATATAAAATATCGTTAAAAGTTTGTAGTGTGAATCTTGTTTAAAATAGGTGGCATGAAATATATCCCACCACACCTCAATTGGTTAAGTAAGTTATTTTAATAGATGTCTATTCTTACATATAAAATATCAAATGTATTAGACATCATCAGATTGAAATTTCTTCTTCTAAAAATTTATTTTTAATAAAAATAAGTCTTTCGTTATAAATTTTATTTATTTTCTTATTTTAAATGTTTGTTCATTATATTTTATCAGTAATATTCTGGATGCTAAAATACTTTTTTTTTTTTTTTTTTTTTTTGTATGTGTGTTTTTTAGGCACGAAGAATCAGTACTGGGGAACTCTCAGCAGTCAAAATAATCAAGTTAGAGCCAGGTAACCAGTCTACATCATTTTTTTTTTCCCTATATTGACATCTTTACTCAGTCTGGATTTTGACTTTTTTTTTGTCAAAGTCATTAATTAAATACAGTAGACTCCCTCAAATCTGCACAGCTTAGGACCAGAGGTTGTGCGGAGTTTAGAATTTCCTGGATTTCTGGTCATTGCTTTGTTTACATTTTTAACACAGTAATTTGAATGTCAATAATAATGCAATCAAGATTTTAATGAATGCTTACAATATAGTAAAATATTAAAATAATTAAGTAAAAATAAAAAAATAATACAAATTTAGATAATTTAAAATGATTAAAATATTAAAAGCAAAGGTGAATTAAATAATCAATAGTGTATAATTAAATACCGTAATTTCGGGAGTAAGTGCCACACACAAACATGAGCGCCACATTCTCAATATTCATTCTTAAAAAAAGTTTGCCATAGGTGCCGCACCTGTCATAAGTGCCGCACCAGGCAAATGCGCCGTACTAAATGTAGATTAAAAGTCTAAACTAAGAAATTTTTTAAAAAGTACAATTAGTAATACAATTAAAATTAATGTTTTAAAGGATTTTAAAAAATAATAAAATGACATAGTTTTTTATTCCCTGGGACTTGAGGAGATATCCGTTGGTTATTTATAATATAACCATTCAGAGCACAGGACGCGAACCCTTCTCCTCATGACACTCCACATTTTTTAAAGTGTTCGGTGCCACTAGGCATGCTTTTTATAAGTGGGTTGCATCCACTATATATGGAACAGTAAGAATCGAAAACTATCAAATTCACACCATTCGCTGTCTGACTGGAACAATTTTCAGATATCATCATCCAATTCGTGGCTGTTTTCCTCATCGTCTGATAACTCAATATCCATATCAGCATCCAGACCTGAAGGAATTATTTCTGTTGCTGAGACTCCCGAAATAATGGCACTCGGCTCAACGGCTTTCCATGCTGCCGATACCCATTTTGCCACTTCCGCGTAAGATGCTTTCTTCAGATTGCCACCTTTAGTGTAATAGTGTAGTCCACTTGACATCCTTCAAATCTAAGGGCTGCAATTTTTTTGTAAACCCAACAGGAATGATGGCCAAAGATGCAGCACATTTTCTGGCCATTTCTGATACAAGATCTGTCAAACGTGCCACCATAGAATTCATTATTAGCATTCTACTTGTCTGGAAAAAAGCACCTTTTTTTTTTTTTTTTTTTCTCCACACTTCAGAAAACCAGTCTATCATTAAATCTTCATTGTTCCAACCTTTTTTGTTGTACCTTATCACAACATTCGATGGAAAAGTCTCTTTAGGTAAGGTTTTCCTTTTGAAAATTAACAGAGGCATCATCTTTTTGCCACTCGGGCTATGATTTATTCTTTTCTCCAGGCTGATATGGGTTATGATATTAACATTTTTTCCTAATGGGTCAGCTCAGGATGGGACTGAACACAGATATTTTGACCCATGCAAACCTCCAGTTCTGACTACCTATATATCTTGAAAACAAATTTAACTTTAAATCAATACGCTGCTTTTTTATGTCCAAATAAAAGGCACTATCTTAAATCAACATTTAGTAACAGACAATTTGTAAACAATCCCTCACTTGCTTTCAAAATAAGTCAAAAACTCTTCGTTTACAGGCATGGTAAAGTGATGTAAGTCACGAATTTTGGAGGGTTTTGGATTTTAATATATGAAGATGAATTTTTTTTTGTTCAATTTAGGAATGGATAAAGAGTAATTTCCCAGTTGGGAATTTTGCCCTACAAGGACTGTATAAAATTTAATTTTCGTATTTTTTCAAATAGACCCCCCCCCCCTCCCACCGAGTTGCATCTTATCTTATCAAAAATTTCATTTTTTTATGAATATTTGTAATTGGAAGTATGGGTCTAGGGGTAATATTTAAAGAGATAGCCTATTCTTTTGATATTTATGACTCACACTGTATAATACAGATAATCAAACAGCTTTTAGAAAGTTAAAGATTAATCTTTGTCAAAAGGTAAAATACAATGTAAAGTTTAGAAAAAAAAATGCTTTCAAATTTCATTTCAGTCAAATTATAAAATAATCTTACAACAATAAAGAAATATAAGCAGAAATATATTGAATACTGAAATATTTGTTCATTAGTACAGTAGACTCCCTCAAATCCGCACAGCTTGGGACCAGAGGTTTTGCAGATTTTAGAATTTTGCAGATTTCTGGTCATTTCTTTGTTTACATTTTCTGAACGGTAATGTGAATGTAATTAACAATGAATTGAAACTACAGTAGACTCCCTTAAATCCGCACAGCTTGGGACCAGAGGTTTTGCGGATTTTAGAATTTTGCGGATTTCTGGTCATTGCTTTGTTTACATTTTTTAAAAAGTAATTTGAATGTAATTAATAAGGAAATCAAAAGTATAATGAATGCATACAATATACTAAAATATTAAAATAAGTAATAAACTAAAATAATAAAAATTTAGATATTTTTAAAAGTGATTAAAATACCAAAAGAAAAGATCAAGTTAATAATCAATAATGTACAATTAAATATTGATTATAAAAGAGGAAATGTGTTTTTCCCAAATTATTCAATGAAACTTGCCTCATAAAAGTACGTATATCTGATTCACATCAGGATCATAAAATAATGAAACTTTATTTCCGGTTTAGCCAGACTTAATAACCAAAAAAGCTTGATTAATACATAAATATATTTGGTAAGATAGTGATTACCAATGATATTAGCAATATCTTTATTTTTTCAGAAATAAATTATTCTTTATTCATGAAAAACATGAATTCAATAACCTTAACAAAAATTATAAATTAAAAAATGTGTCTGGAATCAATATAAAACTGAAAAAATCAATTTTTGCACCTACATCTGAACTGAATGTTTCATTGTTTACATCCGTAAAATATGTGCAGATTTTAGAGAGTTGTGGATTTTAGGAGTGCGGATTTGAGGGAGTCTACTGTATTATGAAGCCTTACAATATAATAAAACATTAGAATAAATAATAAACTAAAATAATAAAAATTTAGATAATTGTTAACATGATTAAAATATTAAAAGCAAGGGTCAAGTTAATATTCAATAATGCATTACTAAATATTTATTACAAAGATAAGATGCATTTTTCACATGAAATTCGTTTTATAAAAATACATTACTAATTCACACCAAAATCATAAAATAAGGAAGTTCTATTTCACGTTTAGCCAGACTTAATAATCAAAAATATTTGTTTAATACATTAATATATTTGGTAAAAAGATTGTGATTACCAGTGATATCAGCAATATCTTATTTATTCCAAAATAAATTTATTCTTCTTTCATGAAAACACATGAATTCAGTAATATTAATGAAAATTACAAATTAAAATACATATGGAATTGATATAAAAATAAAAAAGTCAAATTTTGTCCCTACATCAAAACTGAATGTTTCATTGTTTATATCTGTATATTATGTATGGATTTTAGAGAGTTGCAGATTTGATGGACTCTACTGTATTTAGAAAAACTTCTTCAAGGTGAGATAAAATGAAACTGTGTGATTTTATGTGCTCTACTTTGGTGATGCCTATTATTATAAACTTTGAGCAAAATTTGAACCATTCAATAATTTTTCATTTGAATCCAATATAGTGGATCTCAGGCCTTTAGAATGGTGGATTGTAAGGTATTTGTTACAGTCACCGAAAAAGTTGATACTAAAAAACTTGCAGAATTCATGATCAACTAGCCTTTTACTCAATAGCTTCATCTGCTTCTGTAGAACAAATGTTTTCCGGATTTGATTTACTGAATATTTCAGTGTATAAGCCAGTAATTTTTGAGCATTTTTTGTCTCCAAAGTAAGAGGGATCGGCTTATATACAAGTATGAGTAAATTTCAAAAATTGATATTCTAAAATGAAAAAAAAATTGATAATTATAAAAAAACTTGAATGCTTACAAATTTCTATAAATGCTGCACAGCTTCATTCTTTTACAATAAGAAAAAGTGTCCAATCCTCAGTCATTATTCAAATAATTATCATGATTTTCAAGTAACTCATTAAAATCACTTTCTTTCATTTGTATATCAGTATGAATAGTGGCAGTGCCTAATTCATCATTATCACAATTGCCGTCTTCTTAAAAAATGACAGCATCTCCAGTTCTATTCATTGAATTATTGATACAACATTTTTTGACAGATCGAACAATCATTTGTATTAATTCAAGCCAAAAATAGGATGTTTAATTTCTATGAACGAGCAAGTTATAACAGAATGAGCAGTAGCTAATTAAACAGATTTGGCAGCGTGCCCAGGAAAAAAATAAGAGAGATCAATAACTTCAAAGAGGGCATTTTTTTTCTATTAAAAAAATGTACTCAATTTGCATTTGCTGAATTTTTCCTTCTCGTTTTTTAACATTGGATTATATACCGGTTTCCGATTTTAGACAATTTTTTGCTGAAAAAACATTTACTCGGCTTATACAAGGAAATATATGGTAGTACATTAAAATATTAGAAATCGAGTGATAAAGCTGCTTAACTCATTTTTCTGTACCAGCACTTCAACAAATCAAAAGTTAACAACTTAATTTGATTCAAAATTTGTTTAAACATTTTACATGCAGAAGTTATTTTTATTTTAACTAAAATACTGAAGGTTTTGACATCTGATTTGTAGTTTTTCATGTATTTTGTGTAATATTATTAATATATATTGATAATACCTATAACATGCCTGTGTGTATGTACTTATAATTTATATTTTATAATTTAAAAGAAAAGTCATATTGTGTGAGATTTTTTTTGAATAAAAAGAATCTAATTTAAATTTTAAAAAATCCAGTTTATATATATATATATAAATGATTACTTTGATTTTTATTTTTAAAAAATCATGAACCCTAAAAGTAAGGAGAGTGGTGTACAGTGGACCACCCCTTATATTTTATTTATTTTTAAATTTTTAGAGCTTTTCTTCAAGGATAATTGATTGTATCACTTTGATTATTCATAGCCTTCAAAACACATTGTTAGTAACACATTTTATCTTAATTTTTTTGTTTTGAGCCTCTAAAAGTAAAATTTTTCATCATCATATTTATCTTTATTTAGTAATTAAAGATTACAGGTAAATAAATAAATAAAACAACTCTTTTGTAAAGATAAAATACTTGTTTCTATTTAATATTGCAGTTAATATGCTTAAAAGAAAGCTTTAAATAACATTTTTATGAGAATATATTAAACTTGAATGCAGAACACAATTGGCCACTCACTGTTGGGATACAGTGGTCCACAATCCACTTTGTTACTGTAATACATAGTTTTCAAAATATTTAATACAGTATGGAACCATTTATCTGGAAACCAGTTTACTGGAAAATCAGTTATCCAAAATGATATTTCTAATATACTGATGCTAGAATTTTTGTAGAAAAAAGTGTCATACACTGCCAGTTTGACATATAAATTGCTTTAAACAATTGTATAGTTTGATAACATCATCTAGTATTTGAAATGGAAACATATAAGATATTAAAGATGTTTTAATTTTTCTTCAGAGGAAACAGAAGAATTTTTGTTCCCAAGGAATTTCTATAAATTACCTTCTTTCAAACTCTAACGTTTGATCTTACTTGCATTTGATTCTTAGTTCAAGTAATCTAATAATTAATTTAAAATTAGAAGTTACATCACAACCACACATATTCCATAAAACTTATCATTTGATTGCTGCTTTAATGCCCAACCAGTTAACCAAAAAAAAACAGTTATCCAGAATACATCTGACCCCAACTATTTCGGATAAATTGTTCTGTACTGTAATTGCTAATTCTCTATAATGAAATACTATTGTAAAATAATTATTTAACTGCAAAACAAAGTAAATGAAGAAAAATATCAATTTATTTAATGTAGTAAGAAATATTTTGGTTTGTATTTTGCTTTTAAAAAATTGTATGCAAGTATCATATTGACTGTAAGCTGTTATTATTAAAAGGAGCTATTGTAAGCGGCCCAAAAGGGGCCAACTAGTTGATAGTAGGGCACTAAGAAATAAACATGTTAAAAAGTTTTTATACTTAATGTTTTAGATCTTCAATTAGTCAAATAAAGCATATGGTATGGATTAAAAATTAGAATAAAATTTTAAAGAATTGTGCAAAAACTGTGAGGAAATGCCTAAAAAAGGCGCTAGAGCCCTAATAAAAATATGAAGATATTGTCTCAGGTAGAAGAGTCTAAGACTCAACTTAAAAATAATGCATTGAAAGGGTGACACATATAGGGATGAAAATGCTTGGTGCACAAAATTTCAAGAGTGTCCAGACAGGGACCTAGCAAACCTCAAAATTTTGACTGGAATGTAAAAACATTTTAATAATTAAGGAGAAAAAGGGACACAAAAATTAAGATTCAATTAAAAGGAGGGAAGTTATTAACAATTTAGGGCACAAAAACTTCAAAGGGCACTGTACCAGGCCCCAGAGTGTCAGGGATTAGAAACTACAAGTACTGGTTGCATGCAAGTTTTAAGAGATGTACATATGTTGTCAATGAACCAAAATTAGATATAAGTTGCAGGTCATGTGAATGATGTGAACACACATCATCGATGTTGTGGGATGTGACATTGATGTGAATAAAATGGTTTTATTTGCAAATTTGTAAATGTTTTACATTATTACGATATATATATATATTTTTTATGTATGGGGCTCAGATTCATGGCCTTTGCATTTTTACTCCTTATGGGAATTTGATTTACAGGCAACATATTTATATGAATAATTATATAAGCATGCTTTCTAAGATATACCTAGGAGGGGATAGGGAGGAAAGTTTAGAAGTGAAAAACAATTCTACAACTGGCATCCAGTGCAACATGAGTACTGGAAAACATCATAACGATGTAAAAGTTGGCTGAATTATGCGGCATAAACTATTTATCGCAGAACAAATTTATGCAAGCCTTTTTGTAGCTTACTTCAAGAGCTTTCAAATGATGTATCACAGTATCACAATATTATAGTTGTGAATGGAGATATGGACATTTTAGTGTACCTATATCCATCATGCAGCAGCCATTTTGATGACATCATTACAGAGGATTTTGACTTGATAGATTGCCTCCCAGTAGCTTTCTATTTCTTAACATGTATATCAACTCTACTCCACATCTCATACTGGTATACGGTAGAGATGTGTCATTTGTTGAGGAACGATTCCAAAGGAACGGTTCCGGTGGTGGAACTGAACGAACGGTTCCTGTCTCTAAAAAAGATTCGTTCCTTTTCGGAACGATTCCGAAATGGAACGGTTCCTCGGACTCGTTCCGAAAAGGAACGGTTCCTCGGACTAGTTCCGAAATGAAACCATTCCGAAAAGGAACGATTGATCGGACTCGTTCCGAAAAGGAACGATTCCTCGGACTAGTTCCGAAATGAAACCATTCCGAAAAGGAACGATTCCTCGCACTCGTTCCGAAAAGGAACGATTTTTCGGACTAGTTCTGAAATGAAACCCTTCCGAAAAGGAACGATTGATCGGACTCGTTCCGAAAAGGAATGATTCCTCGGACTAGTTCCGAAATGAAACCATTCCGAAAAGGAACGATTCCTCGGACTAGTTCCGAAATGAAACCATTCCGAAAAGGACCGATTTTATTTTAAAATAAGATATATTTTGATTTATTAAAGCAAAGTGTATTGCCCAAATATCCTACAAATGTGCATGAAAAAAAAATCGGGGGGGGGGGGGGGGTAAGGGAGACGAAGAAAAACGAGAGAAAGAGAAAAGAAATTAAAGTTGTAGGAGGGGATAAACGTTTAATAAACTACAACTGTGCATTATATCTAGAGGTCTGCACGGGCCGGAATTTTCAGGCCCGTAGGTAATTTATTTCGGCCCGGTCCGTTGTAAAGCTCAAAAGTTCGGCCTGGGCCCGGCCCGTTTAAATTTTTATATTTTAGGCCCCGCCCGGCCCGTACAGAAATCAGTGAAAATAGGCCCGGCCCGTTTTGGCCCATTACAATTTCTACAATTTCTAAAAAAAATCAGATTTTTATCATATAATTAAGATTTTTTTAAAGAATACTGCATACATATCTATGGAATGATTTTACAATACATTTTACAGGAAATACACATTAACAACATTAATGATTACTTAGACTCTTAGGCTATCAACATTCGAATAAAGATACATTAAAAATTTAATATGGTTTAGAATAAAAGAAAAAAGAAAGAAAGCTAAAAACGTCGTTACTTTTGAAGATGTTTGATAAAAGAAAATTTATAAAAATATTTCTATATCATTTTATTAAAGGTTTTAAATCCCAATTCATTCTTAAATTCAAAGAAGCTTCTTTCTGATACATTTCTAAATTCACCTTTTTCTCAGAAATGCATAAGATTAGCAGGTATCTTTATTCAAAAACTATATAATCGAGGGGCGTTATCTATTTTTTGATACAAGCAATTTAAGAATACTACAAGTAAATAAAATACTGTCATAATCATATGTCACTGCGATTTGAATAGAATTTCCGGAAGCGATAGCATGGGAAGGGAGAAAAACCTGCAATCATTTGAGAAACTATTACATCTCAAAAAGGTCATACAAGTCAGACTCAAAAGGTCATACAAAAAGGTCATACAAAGGTCATATTTACCAAAAATAAAAAACGCTATTCGATTCCAAATCCCTTCAATAATTAAGCTTATCACTTTTATACTTTTACAATTTAAAATTAATCAGAAATTAATTTAAAAACCATCAAGAAGTATATATCCGAAGATAAAGCTAACATAAGTTCTTTATCGCTGTTAATAATTTTACAAATCATGTTTTCTGCCCTACAGATCTTGAGAACAATTAAGTGTAATTCCGGTCCGGCCAGTCTATATGTAGAAAAATAATGCGAGCTTGATCTCGGACCGGCATGAGTCAGCTAAAAAAATATTAAAACGAGTTGCACACAATGTAATTCTCCGATGCTGATCTCTACATTGTACATTTTTATATTGATGCTGTCAAACTAGTATGGCTCGTGACGTACATTTATACTTATTCTCGTTAAAACCATATAAAATAGCTCATATTTTATCGTTCCAGCTCAAATCTTCAAAACGGGCCGATAGGCCCGAAAATTTTTTTAATCGGCCCGGCCCGTCTGGGCCGTTCAATTTTTTTGCCGGCCTGGCCCGTTTATGTTGTTTGTCGGCCCGGCCCGTTGAAAAAACTATTCTAAATCTGCCAGCCCGGTCCGTTAGAGAATTTAAAACGATTCCGCCGGCTCTTTATTCGGCGAAAAAAACGAAAATTTCGATTTTATAATTTGTTGTTTTAATTGTGCTTTATTATCGCTAGTGCATTCTGATTAAGTTTTTATAAAGATTCGAGTATTATAAATACAGTTTAAAGTGATTTTATTACATCACTCTCCATTTAAATGCCACAATCCACTTCAATTAAAAAATAACTTTCCTCAGTTTTTTTTTCTTTACTATAAGCATGTTTAAAGTTATAAAACTTTTATGTATGTTTTTCAAGTGCATCACAATTCCAAAATAAAATTTAAAGTATATTTAATTTTTCCAATGCTTCGTAATGCTCCATTACGGAATTACGGATACTATAATTGTTTATCTCGTCGACCCATTTCGACATATAATCGACAAACTATTATTAAATTATGCAAATTAGCATAATTTTTACTTTAAATAACGAAATAACAAATAAATTAGTAAAAGATTAATAGTACCACACATAAAATATGAAATTAAAAATCACTTGATGGCGTAACAAACACATGTAAAGTGTTTAATGTTAAGTGAATGTGACATTTATGAAGTCATTATTGGCATTTAATCTTACAGTTTGGAAATAGTTTTCTGATCGACGGGATAATACCGAATTGCGTAAAAGAAGCATCCTAATAACTCCAAAAATTATAGTTATGTTAACTAACAGTTTACTGCGTTGGTTTAAGTGTCTCATTTTCAATTAAAATATGCCTTTGAATTGAAATTTGAATGAAATGAATGATCATGAAAAATCGAAGAATGTGGAAAATATTAATACAATTATTCCGGCAAATAATTATCCGAGTGACTTTAATCTTTATACAAAATTTATGTTTTTCATTGTATTTTTCACCCACACTTTAAGATAAAAAAATTCGAAAATTTCTATAAATTTTCATCAGAACGAATATTTTAAGAGTCCTAAAAAATAGTTCTGGATAATGGAGTTTACTGATATTCAATAGGCTTCTTCTCATTACTACATATTAAATACACACAAAATTTTAAGTATCTATCTCAATTTGTTCGAGAGATAGAGTATTTACAGACAAACGGACAGACACGTGCACAGACAGACGGATTAAATAAACAATTATACTAACAATTTACTGCATTGGATTAAGTGCTTCATTTCCAATTAAAATAAATCTTTGAATTGAAATTTCAATGAAATACAGGGTCGTGAAAAGTCGTAGAATTTGGAAAATATGATTACGAATATCTCAATAATATCTGTCATCTGAACGAATATTTCGAGAGTCCGATAGAAACACTTCCGGATAATCGAGGTTACTTCATATTAAGTACATAGCAAATTTAAGTCTCTATCTCAATTTGTTCGGAAGATTTACAGACAGACGGCATGTTTTTTTTCTAAAATTATGTTTTTCGTAATCTTCACTATCCGTCAATTTCTTTTTTCGATTTTCAAAACCATTGCAAGACTTACCATATACCACATATGATGAGAAAGTAAAAATTACCGGAATCCTAATTATCTGCAATACTAACAATTGTAGCGTTCCCCCCTCCCCATATTGACTCCAATCTGCATATTTAGATTTCATATATTATTTTCAAAAGCATTTTTTTTTTAGCAAAATAAAAATTTTAAATATATTTATCAGCATATATTTATTTGTCAACTATTCCACTTTTTTTACTTATTACTTCTTCCGATAGAAGTATTTTCTAATTTTAATGTAATTAATCGCAGAATTCTGGTATTAAATATGGTAAGATTTATGATTCAAAAAAGCATTAACACACACACACACAAAAAAAAAAAAAAAAAAAAAAAGTCACATAGCTATGCATTTTTATAAAAAATGCTTGAAATTCACTGAAATTAATATTTATATGCTGTAGAATGGAACAACATTTTACAATTTTCTTTAAAAGGTGCATATCTTAAACTATAATAGATTCCTTCCGCTTATCAACTTTTGTAACGAGTCCAAAAACTAAAAAACAAAATAAAAAAATTGACACCGCTATAGGAAAAATTCGATGCTTTTATTAAAAAAAAGAGGAAACACTGCTCAATTTCTTTCTATCAGAATAATAATACATGACAGTTAGATCCACTTGCAAATGAAAATGACAGAAAAAAAAGTGAAATGTGCAGAGTTAAAAAATGGGCAGTATCCATGATACAAAAAAAGCTCTATTGAACTGGGCTCCGGAGCCCTACATTTATGAGATCTGGTGAATTCCAACCAATACTTAAATATTTTTTAAAAACAGAGACGTACCTGAGCTCCGGCGCAAATTAAGCCCTGACATATTCTAAAACATTTCGGGAAAAAATTATTGTAGTTGCATTTTGTATTATTTTTGTGTTTTATACTAAGGTACCCTGGGGTAATAATGCCACGTTAAGGTTCTACCAATTTTCACGGCTTAGTTTTAGATTGTATTTTTCAAACAAATATAGGATCTGATACAGCAACTCATTGACTATCTATATAAAATAAAATAATTTAACAGATATGTATTCATAAAATGTAATGGCGTTTTTTCTTGACTAATGCTATTCGGCGTTAATACCCACCTATATGGATAATAACGCCATGCAAACAAAACTATAAATTAAGATGAAATAATGGCATGTAGATTGCCCAATTCCAAAAATACAAACTCTACAGCTCTAGAAATTGACAAATTGCATTCTAAGCTAATGAAAATGTACAATTTTTTTGTGACTCTGAAAGAAAAAGAAAGCTGTGGTGGTGGCGGAGGGAGGAGGCAAAAGAATATCAGATTCTAAGCTACGTTTTGCTTAAAAATGACCATTTAAATAGAATTATTAGAAACATTGCACGGATTATTTGAATCAGTATTTATATTCCCATATATGCATTATATGCGATAGAAAATATTGATTTTTTGTGAAAGTGAAAGAAAAAGCCAATCCCTGGTGTTATTACCCCGGGATACTTGTTGCGCAGTAAATCCTAAACTACAAATTATCTCGAGAAGATATACAAAATCTTCTACAACAATTTGAAAGTACATGAAATACACTACAAATTTATGTAATAAACAAAGTATTTCTGGATAAAAAATATAGTCTTCAGATCAAAAACCTTATCTCGCAAATTTTAGATCAAGCGTTAATTTTAGTTGCTTGTAAAAACAATAAGACCTAAAAATGAAACAAATTAACTTGAAGCTGTTTTTTTTTCGATTTATATGACTCAAAATCTTTCTGCGCAGAGCACATGGGTGTCATTTACCTGATTATTTCATAATTATGCAAAATATAAGCACTTGGCGTTATTACCCCGCCTGGCATTATTACCCCAGGGTACCTTACTTTAATTTAGGTTTTTTTTTTCCCACTATTGCATTAAAATTCTATTATTACAAATGTCTGCTAATTTAGCATATATTTTTATTTTTACGTATTATAATTCCTAACATTCTTATTTTTTCTCCACATGTCTCAATAATACTTATTATGTATTAACAAAATCATTAGAGCAGAAAATGATTGTATAACATTAAAATTATTAAATGTTTATGTTTCCAAAATTTTTTTGGATCATTTCTAGTTATTTGAAAAATATTTCGGTTATAGCAAATTTCTCAGATAAAACCTTAGTGTAACAAGCACATAAAACAATCACTTTGTGTGAATTTCAATACACAAGCTAAAATTTTTAGCAACGTTTAAATGCATAAATAAGCACAATACCATGATACAAAAATCACATACGTCCATTTAGAAGATTCTTGGAACTCCATTTTTAGTATGGAAAAAAAAATTAAAGGATTAAAATAGAACGATGTTTTTTAGCCCCGTTAAGGGGCTACTTCTGTCAAATGGAAAGACCCGCTTACTAATGCTAATCCTATGGAAAAAATTTATAAAGATAACTCGGTTGCATTTCAATATTTTTAAATGATTTTTTTTTCATTGGATAGCTGAGATGGATCAAAATGCAGGCAGTTTTTTATTTTTTCAATTTTGATTGCAGATATTTTTATAAGGGTGCTTTCCCTTTCTAAACCGGTTCTGAAAATGAAAGTCCCGCATAAAAAATATCTGTAAATATAATCGAAAAAGCAAACAACGACTTGAATACAGATCGATCTCAGCTATCCGATGCAAAAAAGTAAAAAATAAAATAAAAATATTAAAATACAGCTGCGATATCTTTATAAATTTCTTGCACAGGATTAGCATTAGCAAACGGGTCCATTTGACCTTCCTTTGAGTGAACCCATTTGACTGAAGTAGCCCCCTAACATCTGTTATAGTCCTGAGTTTTTCGGGATTATACCAGGGGTTTTCAGAGTTTTACTCGGGGCTATAACCGAAGTGCTCTTTGAATCCATTTTAATCTTTTATTTTATCTTATTTTTTACGCACTGAGGAAGGGGATCCACACAATCCTCGAAACGGCCATTGTGGGATTTTTTTTTTTTTTTTTTTCATGTCATGATACTGTACATATTTACGTGTTTAAACGTTGTTAAATGTTTTAGCTTATGTAACCTAACTTCATAAACAAAAATTATTAAAGAAATTTGGTTGTTTCTAAAATATTTTAATTACCGTCAATAAATGAAAATTTTAGAAGTAATTTACTATTCATGACAGCTATATATTATATATGTTAAATTTCTTTACTATAAAAAAAATAATGTTGAATTGTTTGTTGTACTACCATTTTAGCCTTGCTCTTATTGCAACGTATCATTTTATGATTTCACTAAATCAGCAAATTTTGTGTGCTCCTATTTTTGAAATAAAATTCTTTTGAACAACGTTGTGTTTTATAGTTTTTATTTTTTTACTTATTTTATGTATTTCAAAACTTATTTGTCTTAAAATATATAATTGAAGAAAATTAGTTACGTTATTGAACTAAATATAGTTATAATTTCCTTTCTTACTACATAAAACCACAGTTTTAATTATGTGCAATTTCTAAATTTAAATATCCTGGATTTTCATTTGTATCCTTTTTCAGAAACTTACAATCCCATTTTCAGCTCACTAAGCTTTGAATTTCAGAAACTATTTCTTTAATGGATTTTTATATTATAGTAGGTAGTAACAGCTAAAATTTTATAATTTTAGGTGTAGGCATTTCGGTTTCGGCTCCGCATTGATGATTCAGTTAGGAATCACACTGTTATATACATACTAAGGCTGTCATATGCACTCCATTTAACCAATTATGTCTCTCCAAATCGATAAATATTGAATTTGATTATGCAAAAGATTCTATTCATATTTAGCCTTAACCCTTGAGGACGAGCGACACGTATACGTGCCACAAAAAAGCCTAAGAATCCTTGTTTATTTCCACCAGTAAAATTTTACTGCAAAAGTAGCTTTATTTAATCGGAGCATTTTCTCGATTTCATAAGGCACAAATTTCTGTTTTTAAAAAAAGATGACAATACATTAAAAATTTCATAAAATACTCCGTCACGAAGGGGTTAAGGGTGTATTCCAATCCAAACTGCTTATTGTCTGATTTATTCTTAAATTCATTTTTGCTCTCAAACGTTTCAAACTGGCAATTCTCTTTCTTAAAAAGTACACAATGCGCCGTCGTTGTCCTTTTTTTTTTTTTTTTTTTTTACAATTGCAAAAAAACTGTTGTCAAAGTTGGCGTTTTGAACTGAATTTCCTGAAGAGGGAGATATGCGAACGTAAAAAATGGTCATACTGAGAAAATAATTGTTTATAAATCAAATTCTAATGAATTGAGCGAAAAAAAAAAAGAAATCACGCGGCTTCTTATACATCTCTTTAAAAATCACCTCAGCAAGTTTCACGTATCTACCTTTAACCCTTTCCGGCACGGGGAAAATCTGTTAGTAAAATAAGAAAATGTTGACTGACACCGGAATTGACAAACGATTTTTTTTAGATATTTTGAATTCCTTAATTTAAACCTTTGTTGCAAAAGCAAAATTTTACTAAAATGTTATTGGTGCCGTTTGCAAGTTTGGAATTAAAATTAGGTATCCCAGACCGGGCACAGTGTGCCGGGAAGGGTTAAAAATGTGTCTGAAACTTTATCGGATATTTTCGAGCTGTATGTGGAAAAATATTTTTTTCAAATACACCCTTAATTCCTAAATAGATGGACTTCTAGGAATTTTCTCGAAATGGGCAGACTCCAAAATTCCCAATTCCTGAGGAATCGTACTGAAATGGACCAACTTGGAAAACGGCCGGTTACGAAGGCCGATATATAAGTTAAAGATTACGTTAGGGTGAATTTTGAAGAGGAAACAAATCATAGACCCCGATATCAAATATTAGATCAATAAAGAAATTTCCTACGCAAAAATAATAAAATAAATAGAGGGTCATTTGACGACAGATTTTGGAGGGGAAAGCAATGATTACATTGAAAATCTAATAGACTGCCGCAACAGCCTGATGACCAAAACCAAAGCTACAGTAGAATTTCATGGATAAACTATAGTGATAAATGAAAGGTCAACCAAATGCAAAATTTCAAGAGGAATTATGCTTAATACAATAAATCATAAAGTCAGGGAATACTTATATTATGGGGATTAGAAATAACTATGCTAATTAATAGCGCACACAGATGAATAAAATGAACTCTTAAAAACAAAATGAACTGTCCAAAATATTTAAAAATTAAAGCAAACGATAAGAAATGATATGAAAAAAAAATGAATACGTAAGAAAATAAGTTAGTTATAAATAATAAATATTAGGGATTGCATGTCGCTCCGAGATCTGTTATCCCTGTTTCCGGATTCGTTCCCTTTTTTCGTAAAATAGTTTCGGACGCGTTTTTTTTCCCTTGGAACCTTTTTTTAAAAAATCCATCCTATTTTACCGGATTCCTTCCTTTTTATCTCGAAGTCGTTCCTTTTTTTCGCGGATTTGTTCCATTTTTATCAGATTCGTTCCTTTTTTCTTGAAATCGTCCTTTTTTCTCGAATTCGTTCCTTTTTCTCAAAATCGTTCCTTTGTCGGAATCGTTCCTTTTTTTTTTGAAATCGTCCTTTTTTTCGAATTCTTCCTTTTTCTCAAAACCGTTCCTTTGTCGGAATCGTTCCTTTTTTTCTTGAAATCATTCCTTTTTCTCAAAATCGTTCCTTTGTCGGAATCGTTCCTTTTTCGGAACGATTCCAAAAGGAACGAGTCAAAAGAACTCGTTCCTTTTTTTCGGAACGATTCTAATAGGAACGAGTCCAAAGAACTCGTTCCTTTTGGTGAACGGTTCCGGCTGGAACGGTTCCTTAAAAGGAATGATATTGCCCATCTCTAGTATACGGAAGTGAAATATTTTTGTACTATCTTCATGGACAAGCAATTTATGAAACAAGAATATTGATTTTTAAAAGTAGGTCGGTAGATTCCTACTTCCTATGTTTTAATGAAACTCGACTTAACTAGAGAACGGAAAATATAGTTTATTATTAGCTGTTTTATTTTATACAATACTAACTTATAAAAAATAAAGCTTTCCACAGCATAATTATTGAAAGCTTTGCCTCAGTTCTTTAAACACAGATGGAAACTGGTCCCTTTTAATTTTTTTAAAATAAACTTTAATTATTATTATTTTTAATGTTGTAGGGGATGACTTTGCAATAATCCAACAAGAAATTCTAATGATGAAAGGATGTAGACACCCTAACATTGTAGCATATTTTGGAAGTTATTTAAGGTAATTTGGAAAAGTGCTTTTATTTATTTTTCTAATATATTGATTTTTTCCCCTCCTTCCCTTTCTTTAATCTTTTTAAGAAAGCATGGCATACTTGAATTTTTAGATACATTTTATCTAGCTCTCATAAAATTCTGTTAATAGCTAACCACTTTAAATTATTTTACATGTATTTAAAATCCTTAAAAAAATTGTATTATATCTTTTATTATATTAGTTTTATTTTTATTTATTTATTTATTTATTTATTTTTAACTAGTCAAATGTAGATAGATCATATATCAATAATATCCTATGATGATGCAATATTTATCCATCCTACTCTCTTTATGAAGTTTGCTTTTATCTAAAATAGTTTTGCTCTTTCACAGATGGTTAAACAAGTTATTTTAGAAAGAGAAACATTAACAAGAAACATTGAACTGCTCACCCAATAATTTCTTTTTATGTGTGGCTAGATGAGGCCAGTCCTGGAAAAATACTTTAATTTTCTTTAATTGGCCAGTATTAGTAACTTTTTGTAATTAAATTATAACTGTGTAACAAATGTGTTATATTTTTCAACTCCAGACTGAAAAGTGTATAAGTTTTAAACTTGATCATCGTGTATGTTACTTGTAAATTATACTTACTTAATCCACCTAATAGAAAGTTTACATAGCAATGCAAATCTTAGTATAATTTATTGATGAACTTTTTAATTGTTTATTATTTTATGTAGAAATCTATTGTCAGCACTCTATTTTTTCAGAATACCTTCAACTGGAGTAACTTAGACCCAAATTTATCTATTTCATGGCAAGTTCAGCAACTCCATTTTCTTATTTTATTAAAATAATGAATGTCCTGTTAATTTTTTGTCTAAAAAGAGCATTTGGAACTGCATCATTATCATAAATTTGTCAACATTGAAACTTTTTTTGACCAAAAAAGGGTTTTGAAAATTTGGGCGAATGTTATTTTGAATTGGGATAACAATAGCCCATATGTTGAAACAATGTTATCAGGGCTGCCAGGCCGGTTTAAACCAGCCGGCCTTTTTTTTTTTTTTTGGTTTAAACCCCTTTAAAAAGTCTGGCTTATATTAAAAAAAAAGCCCGCCTTTTCTAAAACCATTTTTTATTTTACAAAAACTGTTCTTAAAACAAAATATATTATTAATTAGTAACTTTTTAACTACTGTTGCCATACAAATGACATCAAATTAAAGTAGAACTGTCTACTAAATAAACTGACATTTAAAATATAAATGAATTAGTAATATAAATGGTCTTGCAGTTAACATATAGTAAGAAAGTTTATTAGAAAAGTGCAATACAGTATAGGATCCATTATCCAGAATGCTTGGGACCCAAGGCATTCTGGATAAGGGGTTTTTCTGTAATTCAGAACACTTTACCATAAGTATAAGAAATGCATGAAATAATTTCATAAATAGTGAAATAAATAGGTAAATATGAATACTAATGCATGTAAATACATTAATTTATTGCTATAATTATGCTATATAATATATATAATATTGCCTTGATTTATTGCTATATACCTTAATTCTGCTTCAAGATGGGCCTTTTTTTTTTTTGTGATCTGATAAAGAAATTTGCGTTTTATCGCGATCTTTAAACGAAAGTTGCCGTTTTTCACGATCTTTTGTTGAAATTTGCCATTTTTCGTGATTCTTTTGTCAAAGTTTGCCGTTTTATCATGATTTTTTGGACTATATATATATATATATATATTTTTTTTTTTTGCAATTTTTCGGGGGGAAATCTGCCTTCTTTGGGGATTTTGACACAAAATTACCAATTTTCTCGCAAATCTTTTGACAAAATTTGCCGAAAATTAGTCGTGATTTCTTGATTTTTAACGAATTTTGCCGTTTTTCAAGGATTTTTTGACGAAATCTGCCTTTTGACGGGATTTTTTTTGACAAAATTTGCTGTTTTTTTTGTGATCTTTTGAAGAAATTTGCCATTAATCGCGTTTTTTTTTTAATAAAAAAGTTGCCGTTTTTCGCGAATCTTTTGTCAAAATTTGCCTTTTTTCGCGATCTGTTTGGGAAATCTGTTTTTTATGGGGATTTTGTGACGAAATTACTCATTTTCTCACGAATCTTTTGACAAAATTGGTCGAAAATTAGTAGTTATTTCGTGATTTTTAACGAAATTTGCTGTTTTTTCGCGATCTTTTGACGAAATTACGTGTTTCAAGGGACGCGTAAGACCTAATTTTTGCGTCCCGTCGCCGATCTTTTGCATAATTTATGCGCTATAGTGCGTCCGCAGCATCGAGGGAAAAAGTTACCGATTTGCATTCCGGTTTTCGGAGCGTTCCGGATAACGGATCCTATACTGTAAATATTTTTTAAAAAGTTCAGATGATTATTACTAAATAAGATACTTATTTAGTAAGTGGTTGGATTTTTGCTAAATTAGATGCTTATTTACACTGCTGGTCTATAGAATAAGTTACCAATTATTTGACTCAGTTTTTAAATAACGGTACACTTTTACCAATTTTTTTTGCTTTTTCTTCACCTGAGCTCAGGGTGGTAGTGGAGGGTATGTAGAGCTATAAGCTGTATACCTTCTGGATTTTTTTAAGGAACACTGTATATTCTATGTTTTTCAAAAAAGTTACAATATATATATTCTATGGTTACCCCCTGGCTTAATTGTATGTCTTCTGTGTGTTTACCTTCTGTTTTTTTTTACGACTGCACCACTGCCTGAGCTGGTATCTGATCTTGTTCCAAACAAAATCATTTGTTGAAAAACTTCACTCAATTTCTCCTATCACCTTCATACTCCTTCAAGAGTAAATGTATTACCGCAATCTTGCCAATCTAGTAACCTATTAGTCTAAACTCATACTATGAGGAATTCAAGGATGATAAAGTGTGTTTATTGGCCAAATTTAATCTCCTCCTTTTAGTCAATGGATAGATTTGTGGAGAAACAAGAAATAAATGTTCAATAAATATTTAAAAAAAGGGCATGTTTAACAAACATTTATATCTACTAATCTACCATTACATTTTTGTTGTTGTGATCATTGCAAAAACTGTTGTAGCGACATAGGCCAATATCAAACATGTTAATCAGATGCCCAAATTGCCCAAATCTCATGTGTACAGTAAGAGCCATAAAGAACAGACAGTTGTTTCTTGCCACAGTTATGTCAGCTGCTTTTTCGTTATAAGAGAAACAAATGAAGGAAAAAGTATGTGTTTAAAGAGATAAATGAATATAAAAGCTATGCAAATTAATTATTAATTTATATTTTTTATTTTTAATGTGGAATGCTGCTTCATAAAAAACATTTTACATAATATAGTGAATTATTTTATTCATACTACTAACATATTCAAATATGCTAAGAGCCATTGTCAAAAATGCAGTACTTTATAGACAGTTTCATTTTGTATATTATTTATTTGAATATAATTCTTACCCGTAACAACATAAAAATATCTTTACTAAGCAAAAGATGTTCCTTTAGACCTATAGTATAGATTTCTTTTAATCATATTGGCTATTTGTGAGGCTTTTCTGCTATATCAATTATAAATTGGATATAAAAATAACCATCTGAAACATGATTTTAAGGAAATTTCATAAGATTTTGTTCTAATTTATACAAAATGGCCATTAGTAAAGTAAATTAACATATAAAATTGTTTAAAAAAAAAAAAAAAAAAAAAAAAGTACAATATGTACTGATAAGAAGATGGCTTATTTAAAAAAAGACCAATTTTTTCCAATAAAAGCTGGCCAGCCTGGCCTTTTTTAAAAAGTCCAGCTTTTTTGCATCTCTGAATGTTATATGGCCTATAGCAAGATGTAAGCAAATGTTACCCAATTGAAAAAGACAGAAGAGAGAAGGTAAAAACTTAGAAATGTAAGCATGTAAAAAGGCATTAAATTAGCATATATTTTAATGAAAAATTAATATAAAACTTATAAATATTGCTTAGCATGAATTCTCCAGGTTTAGGACTGAATATTAATTTCTTTGACACAAAAATTTAGGTGGATAATTTTTGCCACAATATTGTTCCATTTCATGCATCATCAAGCTTAGTCGCAGTGGCCAATGCTAATATGTTATCTTCTTTTCCATGCAGTCAATAACACAACCCTTCTTTGATTTCAATGTAATCCTTCTTGAATATTGATTGCTATTAAACAACACAAGTACAAAATTTCCAATATCACAGTCATCTTTTTCAATAGCTGTCTTCTTTCGTTCCAATTACAAAAATGTTTTAAATGAGGTAAAGAAATATTTTTAAAGCCATTTAACAGAGGGGCTGCCACTGTATAAGTTTTATGGTAGTATTAATTTTAATTAATTAACTCCTAGATTGGTTAAAAGAATTAAAGACGTGAGCTTTGAAATTATTTTTATCAAGAAAATCTGATTTTGGGAAATCACGAAAAACCTTTAAATGTATCCTTTGGTTTTCATTATAAATTTAAGAGATTCTAGTGTTTTATTAGTACAGATTGGTGTAGACTCTTAGAGAAAAAAAAAGCGATAAGGTAAGTTTTGAAATTCTCATCCTCAATTGTATTTTTACATATGTTTTATTTTGTAAGAAAGTGAAGCTGTTTCTTTTCATGATTTTATTGTAAAAAGGTGCGTTATTTTGATAAGCTTTTATTTTACTTATAACATTCGTGTGTATGTTTTTCTAGTTCAAAATTTGTATTCACCAAATGTCCGATCGAGGTTCAATTTGCACACTTACTTATAACTATTGACACTATAATATTAATATGATTTTAGGTGCATACCATTTATTTATTTTATAGAACTACACCAAATTCTATTAAGTTAAGTAATCTAATATAATTTCAAATATGTATCATTTTGTAATGAATTGTGGCTGTTGCTTTTCATAATTTAATTTAACAAAATTTCTATTTTTTTTTTTTTTCATATAGTTTTAGTACAAATTGTATATTTTGCTTTAATATGTAAACATCAACCTAAACTTAAAAGTAATATTGTAAAAATTATTTTACTCTCAATGTTTAATGTTAAATTTTCTGACTTTTTTTTTTTTTTTTCAGTAAATTTGTGACTGGCCCCTATTTTGCAGAAAAAAAAAGTTTCAACTTTAAACAGCTATTACTCGGTCAGTTTTAATCGCAGAGGAATGGTACTTTTTTTGTCTCACTTGTTACAGCAATGGTAAAAATTTACTAAATATCACTTATAGGATTGGGGGACTGTATAAAAATTTAATTTTCATAATTAAAAAAAAAAAATTTTTGACCTAAATCACTTAAAAAATACTTCTTTACCCTTTTAAAAGCATTTTTGCAATTGGAACTAGATGTCTATGACTAACAGTTTAGAAATTAGCCATTGTTGAGAGTGGCCATCGTTAAGAGTGGCCAACCTGTATAACTTGAATAACTTGGAATTCAATGAATAAAAAGTAAACTGTAAGAGTTTGCTATTCCTCACTTTATTTTTTTGTTCATATCTTAAATACCTGAATCACCAATTTTATCTGATTTCTTTGAAATTTGTGGCCAAGTAGGGACTCGTATATCAACAAAGTTTTTTGTTACCATCCTGTATGTTTATTCAATTACAGCTGTTAGTTTTTGCTTAAATATAAATGTATAAAATTTGTATACCTTATTAAGCACTTTTGAAGCTGAAGAGTTGAAATATATGTTTAAAACTAAGCATTTTATCTTATTATACTATAAATATGATGTATTGTGTTATATATAGACGAGAAAAATTATGGATTTGTATGGAATACTGTGGGGGAGGTTCTCTACAAGATATATATCACTGTAAGTTTTTTTTTCTTCATTCATTCATGTTTGTTTTTTATGTTTATGCATGCATAATTGTTCTAAACTGAAAAGGATATGCCTATTGTCACTTTGTTTGTGTGTGCAATATATTTTATTTCAAATTGTCTATTAAGTCAATGCTTATATTTCCTTAAGTACTATTAAATTCTGTGCATGTCTTACTCTAACATTTTGTTCTGATGAATTGCTGGGAGTGTGTCTTCTAAAGAGTTAGGCAAATTCACAGGGTTGGCAAGTTTCTTCCGCAGTGGAAAAAACCATGGAAAAAACCATGGAAAAAACCGGCCGGAAGAAATAGGTTTCTTCCAAGTGGAAGAAATGGAAGAAACTGTTTTTCTTTAAGAATTTACCATATATTTTCAATTTTGTAAGATATAATAAATATCTTCTTCCTATAATCTAATCTAAATTAATTTCACTGGACGAAAACAAATTTAATCAAGCATATATGCTAAATTAATATAATTGCATCAGTTTTTTAGCCAAGATCACACGCAACACTTTTATCTAGAGATCTTCAACCATTGGCTAAATGAAAAGAAATTTTATCCAAAATACACAAAATCAGTTAAATGTTATCCATTTCAATTTAACTAACATATTTCTTTATTACTTAAATTTTTGAAACTAGTAGTAAATAGTAGAGATTCTTTACTAATGGTAGAAGGAAACCCATATTTAAATAAAAGCTTTTAATTTACATCAATTTTATTGTAAATAATGTATAATAATTACTATATTAAATAGAGATCAATCAAAAACACAAATTTGTTTTTGGCCCAAAATCTGAGTTATGCCAAAAAAACAAGGGCAAAAATTCAGCCAGAACCAAATTTTCAATTTTAGTTATTGATTTGAACTGTATCAGCTCAAATGAATGTATTGCAATGAACTTCATTGTTTATAATTATCAGTCATGATTTATCAATCATCTCATCGGAAATTTTTAGTTTAAACTGCATTAGATTTCAAATATTCTTTGAGAAAGTTCTAGAATAACAAATGATCATGTACAAAAATCATTATAGAAGAAAAATCAAGATTATATACCTAAAACTATTTTTTAATTAAATGAAATTCATATAATTAGAAAATCTTTCTGTGTCATGGATGAATTAATTATATTTTATTGTATCTGAAAATAAAGTTGTTGGATTATTAAGTTTTACATAATTAATAAATACTATACATATAATTAATTTCAATTACTGTATTTTCGGGTGTATAGTCCGCGGCTTATACAAGAAAAAACTTTCGAAAAAGCCGCTGCGGCGTATACACGGTGCGGGTTATACAAAGATTTTTTTAAAAAAAAATTGGAAATAGTGATATTTTTTCTACAATTTTTAAACCTCAAAAAGTTTGAAAAAACATCGAAATTTGTAAATTTTTTTCGTTATGTCGCGAAATATAGAGTTCTCTCATGTTTGTAAAGGCTTTTTTTTTTACGGCTTAAATACAGTTATTTCTGGGCTTGGAAGAACTGTCGCAACTATCGCCAAATATTGCACTAACTGGCAGCGAGAAATAATGACGCTTGAACGCGTTTGCTCTTGATTTGAGAGGGTAAAAACAACAGTATAACATGTTACTTATTTTAAACTTACTTTTTGCTGAATAAGTCGTTTTAACGTTAACTGTAATCAGTTTTTTAGCAGAGATGTGTCGTTGTGAAACGATTCAAAAGGAGCGATTCCGGCAATGGAACTAAAGGAACGATTCCAGTCTGTAAAAAAGAATCCGTCCTTTTCGGAACGTTTCCGAAAAGGAACGAAATCACAGAAGCGGTCCTTTTTTGGAAAGGTTCCCTAAATGTCCGAAACTCCGAAAAGGGCAAAATCCTCAGACTCGTTCCAAAAAGGAGCAATTCCTCTGACTCGTTCCGTAATGAAACGACTCTGAAAAGGAAGGATTTCTCAGAATCGTTCCGAAGAAGACTGACTCCCCTGAATCGTTCCGAAATGACATAAATCACACACTTTTTTTTGTTCTTTGCAACAGGGAAGGGTAGATTATTTTTTTTGAGAAATCAACTAAAAATGATCTTAAACTCAGAGTTCTCAAGGTATGAAAAATTCCAGATTTTGGATTTGTTTTCTATTTTTTTTTTTTTTGGATTTTTTACTCTACAAACACAAAGGGGTACTGCAGCATCGATTCCCTAGCAAAATATTTTCCGATATTTTGTTCATATTTTTTTTAAGGTCTCGCGTATAAGTCGACCCCCCACTTTGAAATTCTATTTTTGTCTAAATTTTCTTTACTTATACTCGCGCATATACTTTAATGGCTTCTAACTTCGAACCCTGATCAAAATATACGTTCGTAAATGGTGTATAGCCCGCAGACTATACACCGATGCATCTCCGCGGCTTTCATGAACTTTTTTTACTGCACTGCTCGATTTAGGAGTGCGGGCTATACACCCGAAAATACGGTATGTATAATGTATGTATTAATTACTTTAAAACATACAATTTAATCACTTAAAAATTTTTTTGGATGTTATCATTTTCGGCCAAAAAGTAGGAAAGTCACCTAAATTCGGTTTTGGCTTTAAAAACCTGTTTCGATCTATCCTCAGTATTAAAAAAAGTCATTAAAATCTTTATTTTTCTTAGTATAATGCAACATAGTATAGCAAAAAAGTTTTTTAGCAGTAGGATGCTGCAATTAATTTCTTAATTTAAATTGGAGGAAAGCAAAAGATGAATTTTTTATATAATATTTTTTTTTTCAAGTTCTACACTTCAGGATAGTTTAAGCATTTTGACATACCCATAGATGTTTTTAGAACACTAATCTTTTAAAATCAGCACTGAAATATTCATGCTAGATGAAAAATATAAAAAAATATGAATTTATTTATATACTGTGTTGTGCAGTTTAAAATAATACACATTTATATGAAAATAATATATTTTTATGCAAAAAATAAAGAATTTGTAGGTAGTTTCTTTTTCTTTTTTTATAAATGGAGCAATTACTAAAAAAAAAACCCCATTCCATAATAAAAAATCCCAACCTCTACAGTAGTAAAAATCCATCAACTGAAAATGTCTGCTGAACCTGAAGTTTGTTATTAAAAAAAATAACATATCTTTGCAAAAATAATTATTTTTAATAATAATTAAATCTTCTAATTTAGATTTCATGTAATTATACTTTGATTTTTTTACATAGTTAATTTACTTTAACTTTGAGCATTTGTTTTGGTTTCTGGTGGTTTCTTCCATTTCTTCCAGTTTTTTCCATTTCTTCCAGTTTCTTCCGGTTTTTTCCAGTTTCTTCCACTGTCCTAAATAGGTTTCTTCCGGAAGAAACCCAACCCTGCAAATTCATAATCTAATTACTTTGTAATTTCATTATAAAGTAACAGCATGTAAGGGATTATAATTTCAATTACATGCAATTATAATTAGAAATTCAATTAGCATTGTAATTGTAACTATAAATGTTATGGTTATCTTTGTATAATTGTAATTATAATACAAAAATTATGATTACATGCAATTATTTTCTGAATTTGAAATTCAATTAACAGTAAATTTCTAATTAGATTTTATTCCAGTTGTCTTATTTGTACTTATTTATGATTATATTATTTTAATTATAATTAAGAAATCTGAGTTGCAATGACATTAGAATGAGGTTGATATTTAGTACTAAATATTACAGTTACTATTTTAATTATAATGGCAAAATTTCAAACCAGATAATCCACTAATTTTTTACCGAAACTCTGCCCTTCCCTCCCCCAATATTTTAGTGTATCATAAATATAAGGGGCTGGTAACTTAAAAACTTATAATTAAATCTTTATTTATCGTTGGACACTCATACTTTATATGATAAAAGCAATCTTTATGATGGGGGGTTTACTGAAGGCCAGTAAATTTTAGTATAGTACAAATATAAGGTCCAAATAACTCAAAACTCATGAACTCGGACATACATTGTCAAACTAGACAATTTTCGTATTGTAAACGCAATCGTTTAAAGGGATAGGGGTTTCTCAATTTTCTATAGAAACCCATCATATTTTAGTATATTATAAATAGAAAGTGCTGACAACTTTAAAATTCTAGCAACTCAAATTGTAGTTATCATAGAACTATCATATTTAAATGTAAACTTAATCTTTATAAATTTATAGCATTGTAGGTATTTTTAACCAAATAATTCTAAATTTTTGTATAGAGCAAATATTAGGTCTCAATAATGGTGAATATACTTGAATTCAACTTGTTTCATGGCATCTTATTCAAATATCGCATGGTAATCTTAATCATTTAAGAGGATGGAAAGGGGAATTTTTTTTATAGCAGTACCTCCATATATTACTGTAAAAGGTTCTGTCTAGGACTGGGCAATGTTGAAAATTCTTAAATCTATTTATCATCCATCTAACATGACGATTTAATGCTAAATCATTATTTAACACTGATTTTACCGTTTAGAATATAAAACTTTTTAATTTTTAGTAACAAAATACCGTCTTTGTGCTGCCCCCCCCCCCCCCTCCTGTATTAACTTAGCTTTTAATTTTTCAAATAACTTTTTTTAAAAAGCATATTTTACACACACACACTAAAAAAAAAAAAAAAAAAAAAAAAAAAAAAAAATCTGAATTTTTTAAAAATGGATTTTTATATTTTAAAAATTAGTTACCTATATACTCAACTTTTAAGGGAAAAAAAAACCTTTTTATTGTGTCTGACTTGTTTTGGATGCTACAATCTAACTCACCTTAAAGGTTTAAAAGTTCCCCTAGCACACTCATATAGCATTTCATTGCTAACAACATGTATACTCTTGTTTTTACAGACACAGAATTTAAAAGTTATTTAATTAAAACAGATGCAGATTCAATGAATTTAAAACTGTTCATTGACCATCATGAGGCAGACCATCAAAGTAGTATAAAAAGAAAGAAGGGGGGATATATATGAGAATTAAGGTGCAATTTTGTTTCTTTTTAACTTTTAGATTATGATAAAATTTGTTTAACATAAATGCTGACATTCATATAGTGGATAGAGAAGGATTGCAAAAGCCACATACCAAAATTGCTGATTTTTTTTAGACTGTTGGCACCCTGTAAAATTAGTAATAAATCATAATCTTAAAATATATCTCTTTTAATGATAAAAATTGTCATGAAAGTAGAAAATTGCTGATTTGCAGAAATATCCATTGAATGTCCCCTCATTCTGCTGTAAAAAGCAAGTTACCTGACAAATAACAGAACTCTATTAAAGTATTTCTAATTAATTACATAATAATAAATTAAAAATAAAGTATTCTAATATTATCAAAACGTACAAAAATTTTTTTTTTCACCAAAATCATGCATAAAAATATAAACTAAAAATAGAAAAATTTAGATTTTAACCTTAAGACTTTTTTTTTTTTTTTCAATGCATAAATAGTGAATCAATTAACACAATAAAATTTTATTTCGATTGTAATCAATAAATAAATGTGTTGTTATTACCACATACAGTTGATATTTATGCTGTGAGTGTATTTCGCATGATTAAACAGTATCGTTTGAAAGTATTATTTCAACTCCTGAGCATGTGATAGAAATAAAAAATTTTAGATACTGAACTGTCCTTGAAATCCATTTGCATCCAGTGAGAAAAAAGGAATAAATTGCTTCAAATGCATGAAAAACCAGGCCTTCATTACCTAATAGGCATGAGAAGCATATGCTTCTCTTAGAAAATTTTGAAGGGGCCGAAAATTGAAAATGCAAGGAGCTGCAAATTTTATATTGAATTCCATTCTAAAAGTCTAATTTTTTTTTCAAATTAATTTATATATAAATATTAAAATAGTTCATACATACATGTTACTTTTCCACGGAAAGGCTGAATTCCACTTTTTCGGCGATGAATTTTATCCCTGGGATCGATGCAAATATGCACTAAAATTTGTTGGCCTTCTTATTGAGGGGGCGGGTGGTAAATACAACAAAAACATGAGTATTAACCGCACCAAATTGAGAAAATTTTTTCAAGGGGCTGCAGGAAAAAATGCAAATTTCTCCAAAGGATCACAAAAAAAACCTATAAATTCATCAAACGATCACGGAAAAAAATATTTTCTTCAAAGGATCACGGGATGGAGGTAACACTATTTCTGTTGTAGGATTGCGGAAAAAAAAAGCGATTTCAGTCAAAGGATTACAGAAAAAGATGCGGCTTTTGTTAAAGGATTGCAAAAAATATTCAAATTTTGTAAGTTAATCGTGAAAAATACTTGAATTTTTTTCGGAAGATCGTAGAAAATATGCAAAGTTTTTTGAAAGACCGAAGAGAATATTCTGATTTTGTCAAAAGATCAGGGAAAATATGCAGATTTATTCGAAAGATTGGGGGAAATATGCAAATTTTGATGAAAGATCGCAGAAAATGAGAGTTTTGTTGTAAGATCGGGGAAAATAGAAGTATTTTGTAGAAAGATAGCAGAAAATAGACGTATTTTGAAGAAAGATCGAAGGAAAATCACAAATTTTGTCGAAAGTCAGAGAAAATAAGAGAATTTTCTTGAAAGATCACAGAAAATATGCAGATTTTGATGAAAGATCGAGGAAAATACGCGAATTTTGATGAAAGATCGCAGAAAATAAGCAAATTTTGATGAAAGATTGTGGAAAATATGCAAATTTTGATGAAAGACCACAAAAAATAAGTGAATTTTCTCGAAAGATCATGAAAAATATGCAAATTTTGTCAACAAAGAGTGAGAAAAACTGCGAATATCGCTAAAGGATCATGGATAAATATAAATTTCATTGAAAAAACTCTGGAAAAAAGTGTGATTTTCGTAAAATGCTCGCAAAAAACACTAATTTCGTTAAATTACAGAAAAGTGCTAATTTCGTTAAAGTGCTGCGAGAAAATGCTAATTATGTCAATAGTCCATAAGGTCATGAAAATTCAGCTTTTTTAACCTGAGTCTGTACCATGTCTGTATCATAAAAATACCTTCCAAAACAAATTAATTTTATATTTTCTATTACAAATACGTGATCACAATCCTTCACTTTTTCCATTATTTTAGGTGTATGTTTTTTTTACATATTGAATTTGAATAATTATTGAATTTGGCTTGTATGGGTATAATATAATTTAAATAATTTCCAGAGTTGAAAGAATTGTTTCAAAATATTGATATTTTGTGTTGGTGCTTAATTGCTGAATTCAAACTTTTTATCCAACTTATATTTTTATGCTAATACTTTACATATTTTTCTTCTGTCCCAATGTGAACTCAGTTGAGCCACTGTTTAGTTATATATTTTGCAGCATTGGAGAGTTTTCAGGTACATCAAATTTAAAAAACTCTTTTCGACAGAAAGAGGACCCCAAAATGGCACTGTGCTTCCCAAAGCTTCAAAGCTTAATCATATCCTGTGTGTAATCAAATCTGATGAATATATTTTTCAGAATAAAACTGTATTTCTTGAAAAATAAATAAATAAATAAACCAATTCAACACACTAAAAGCACATGGCAAAAAATTGAAATATTGAAAATACAGCTAAGTCATTGAAATATGCTTGCATCCAATAGAAAAAAGAATTAACCAGTTTTTTTAATTAAACATAATCAATGTGGCAATGCATATTTTGGTGGGGGAAAAAAACTATTTCACATGGTGATCAATAATAGACTTTTTTTATTTGCCACTTGACGAGTGACGACTAGGATTGCAATCCATGGCCAATAAATTACATGAAGTGCAAGTGGAATCAAAGTTGATGAATGTATTTTGCAAATTAAAACTGTATTATTTCTTAACCCTTTCTAACACACTGTGCCCACTCTGGGCACATTTAATTTTAATTCCAAACTTGTAAACAGCACCAAGAATATTTTTGTTAAAATTTTGCTTTTACAATGAAAACTTGAATTAAGTTGTTTTTAATTTCTGGAAAAGTCGTTTGTAAATTCCAATGTCAGTGGACAATTTCTCTTTTTATTAACAGAATTTGCCTGTGCCGGAAAGGGTTAAAAAATCATTCAACTGAACCTAATAAAAGCACATGCACAAAATTGAAATATTGAAAATACAGCTAAGTCATTGAAATCTGCTTGCACCCAATAGAAAAAAGAATTAACCAGTTTTTTAATTAAATGTAATCAATGTAGAAATGCATATTTCCATGAAAAAAACTGCATTTCACTTCAAAAGTAGACTTTTAATCGACACTTGGCGAGTGACAACTAGGGTGGTGATCAATGGCCAATAAATTACTTGAAATGCTTGTGGAGTCAAAGTTGATGAATATATTTTGCAAAATAAAACTGTATTATTTCTTGAAAAAAATAATCCAACTCAACATAACAAAAGCACATGCCAAAAAATTGAAATATTGAAAATAAGCAAAATCATGGAAATCTGCTTGCATCCAAAAGGAAAAAGAAGTAACCAGTTTTCTAATTAGATGTAATCAATGTAGAGATGCATATTTCCATGAAAAAAAACTGCATTTCGCTTGGCGATCAATAATAGATTTTTTTAATTTCCACTTGGCGAGTGACAACTAGGCTGGCGATCGATAGCCAATAAATTACTTGAAATGCATGTAGAATCAAAGCTCATGAATATATTTTGTAAAATAAAACTTGAAAAAATAATCCAAATAATTTCTTGAAAAAATAATCCAACTGAACACACTAAATGCACATGGCAAAAAATTGAAATGCTGAAAATACAACTAAGTTATTGAAATCTGCTTGCGTCCAGTAGGAAAATGAAATATCCAGTTTTCTAATTAGATTTAATCAATGTATATATGCATATTTCCAAGGAAAAAAACTACATTTCACTTGGCAACCAAAAATATATTTTTTAAATGCCACTTGGAAAAAAGAATGTTTCTAGGTGTTAACATAAAAATAACTAGATAAATAATAAGTATACAATTTCACTTAACAAATTCCATTACGTTATAATAACACTATAAAGTAATACTTGCTAACATATAATTAGTAACTTATAAATTTAGTTATATTCTTAGAAACATAACTGGGATTAACTTGCAATGAATTACATGTACCTTCTGTATCAATTTACAAAAAGCAATTAATTGCAATTTAATTTAAATACAATTCATAGAATTTAATTTAGATTTACTTGTATGAAATTAAGCATTTACAAAATTGTATTTTGAAAAACATGTAATTGACGTTTATTTGTTACACATTAGAATTTAATCTAAATTATATTTTTAAAGTTGTAAAAAGAATGGCTAATAATTAATTACACATTTATACTATTTAAAATGTAATCGGTATTGTCTTGTAACCAAATACAGGTTAATTGGATTATGCAATTAAAAATGCAATCTGAATCATCTTGTAATCCATTTAAGGTTAATTGAATTATATAATTAAGAATGTAATCTGAATCATCTTGTAATTCAATATAAATAATTCCAATTAAATTTTAAAAGATAAAATGAGAACTGATTTGTAATTCCATTAAATGATAATTAAATTATGTATTTCAAAAGCATAATTGAAATTACTTCGTAATGCATCACCTGTTAATTAATTGCGATGGGAGGAGCTTAAAGTATTTTAATCAATAATTTCATTACTTTGTAATTAGATTCTGGCCAACACTGATCTTCTGCATATTAAAATTGGCATTCATTCATTCAAGTAGCAGTTAAACTAAATATATGGACAAAATCAGATTGCCTGTTCATTCCTACCTTGTGCCATTTAATTTTTTTCAATTGCTATTTTTATGCTTCTTTTATGACATTTTTCAAAAGGTCAACTTTGAAACAATTATGGGGAGGATTTTTAAAAAGTCTTTATTTCTTTTTGTCCCAAAGTACTACCTTCAAAGTATCAAAATACCACTAAGAAACATGAAATTTCTACTTGCAAAGTACTTGGTACTTTCTTGCATCAACATGTAATTTCATGCCATGAATTGTGTAATTTTTGAAAAATAATTTCTGAAGAGTTTATTTTAAAAGAGATTTTAATGATTCAAAAATTAACTTAAACATGTAGAATCTTTGTTAATTCTCATCATATCGCTGTTTTTCTCTTTTTTACACATGTGTGTTTAGGCAATAAATGAGTTTATTTAAAGTTTCATCAAATTTCCTCAAATTTGTGGATTTAAAAAAAAGGTTTTTTTAAAAATTATTATTAAAAATTTAATATTTTCATAGGTTTGACATTGCCTATTTTAAATTTTTATGGCGCATTCCTTTCATTATTTTAAGTCTGGGTGTGCAGTTTCAACTTCTCCCTTTGAAATTTATTATTTAATAATGCCTGAAAAATCTGACTAAGGGTTGTTGAGACAGCCAAGAGGCATCTAGCAATTGCAGCCCTGCTCGTTATAAAAAAATCCTGTTTAGTAGGTGCAGAAGTTGTCATTTGTTGCTTTGTTGGGAAAAAATTAATATATTTCGCCCATTGTTTTTAATAGGAAACTGAAAAGACTTGTCTTGAAAACAAACACCTGTTCCTGTTATCATCAATTTTCACTGGCAGTTTTAACCGGTTCTGTAATTATCAGTTTCACCTCCATCAATTCTGAATTCGATGTATTTTTTTAACAGTTTTTTTTATACCTTATGCCTTGTTGGGAAGGAGAAATTAAAATACTTTTGAAATTAACTATTCAAATTCACTGTTGATGAAATATTGAAAATGGCTTTAGTGCTACTCTCATCTTATAACTTTCCAAAACTACCTGAAAAAATTAATCACAGCTGTTTCAGAAAGTTTGGGAAATAGTTCTTGATTTATTAGTAAAGAAGATGTGGAAAAAGTTTTAAAATATTGATAGGAATATAATGATAATTCTGGTTCTTTTTTCTTTGAGAACAAACAAGTTTAAACTGTTGTTTGTGTCTATTAAACAAGATTAATTTGAAAATTGATATTCACATACACACATAGTGTTTTATTTTTTATTACCATACTTTTACTGTCCTGGGTTGTTTTGGAGAATTTTATGTTTATTATTATTAAATTATTATTCTTATTTTTCTTAATTGTATTATTTTTGAACTAATTTTTGTTTATAACTTTAGTGACTGGGCCATTGTCAGAATTACAGATAGCATATGTTTGTCGAGAAACTCTCAAAGGACTGGCATATCTACATTCTATGGGAAAGATGCATAGAGATATCAAAGGTGCAAATATTTTGCTGACTGAAAATGGTGATGTTAAACTAGGTATGTTTTTCCTTCCTTTCATCAATAAAATTATACACTTGCCTCCAAAAGTTAAAGTACAACATGTTTTTCAAAGCTCATCAGAAAAAAAAAAATAGCAGTTAGATTAAACTTCATACTTTATATGAATGACAATCATAAGCTTTAAAAAAACTTGCAAAAATTACAATTACTACTTTTATTTTATAGAAAACAATAGGTATTTGTGAATGAGAGAAAAATATGCAATTACGAATGTTTCATAATTTCGCATGTAAATTTTGTTGTATTTGAACTATTGTTGTCAGTTTTGTTCACAGCAACGAGTAGAGTCTAGAAATGTCTACAAGAATTAGTTTTCCCAATTCATTAAGGTGGTGTGCGGTAGGATGGATGGAAATGGGGTTGTCACAGGCCGATACTACTAGATGGCTGAATGTGTCTAATGACTCTGGGACCAGTATAAATCCGAAGATTCTGTGTCCAGAAGACATGTTCCAGGCCATCTATGTGTTACAATACCCGCAGAAGACCAGTTTCTAGCTCTTTCGGCCCAAAGGACAAGATGCACTCCTGTACCACAACTCATTGCAGACCACTTTGCAACATCAGGCAGAAGAATCTCCCCTACTACGGTGCGAAAACGTCTTCACAATTCAGGTCTCTGTGCAAGGTGACCAGTTGTGTGTGTGTCTCCCTCAACAGACGACAGAGAAGGGCCCACTTATGTTGGGCAAGAGAAAATATTTCCTGGACCAGACAACAGTGGGCTTCTCTACTCATCACAGACAAGTACAGATTCACACTGGAGAGCGATTCAGGACGTTTTCTGATCCTGAAATAACAATGTAATCGATATCATCAATCAAACACTTTTGAAAAACACAGGTACAGAAATGGTGGAATCATGGTTTTGGGAGGGATCTCACTCGGAAGCCTTACTGACCTGCATATGTTCCATGGAGGAACTCTGACTGGTGCGAGATATTGGAATGAGATCCTTGATTCATATGTGCACACATATGCCGGTATTATTGGCAATGGTTTCATTCTAATGGGGAATAATACAAGACCACACTGAGCTGTGGTTGTTGAGGATTATCTTGAGGATCATAATTTGAAGGGAATGGAATGGCCAGCTCATTCTCTGGACATGAATCCAATAGAACAACTTTGAGACTGTTTTGGAAGACAGGTTGCGGCTTTAAGTCCTCCAAGGTCATTAAATGAGCTGGAACAAGGCTTACTCCATGTCTAGTCAATGCTATCTATTTCAGTGTCTGACAATTTAATTGAGTGCATGGAAAGTGAATGCTGCCAATACATTCAAGTCCGAGGTAGACATATTCCATATTAAAACCAGGGCCGTATTCAAGTAGAATTCATTAGGGGGGCGAATATGACGATTTTGCCGACTAACTTAATATATATATATATATATATGCGTGTGTATGTACATATACATATCTTTAAAAGTATGCCTTTGTATTGTATATATTCATCTACAGGGTGTCCTAAAATTGACTGATTGATTTTAAAATTCAATAATTTGCACATGGTGACAACTGTAAAATTAAATCCCTGTACGAATGTTATGTAAGAATGTAAGATAGCAGGAGTTTTTTATCGCGAATCTCAATTTAAGTTTAAAATAGCGGCGATAGACGATACTGTTATAGCAATAGGCATTAAATCTTGACCCTTTTGACCTGTCTCCTCAATATTGATCCGAAAGAAGGATATTAAATATATCCAGTGGGCTTTTAATAAAGAAATTGCATTGGAAATGTAGAAAGCTCCATATATTTAATCTCTCTCTATCTTAACAATGCTGAAATAGAAGATAAACAAAAAATCGGCCCAACATTTTGCGCCTATTGCTAGCAATGCCACATTGTTTCGATTTTAAACATTGAACGAGAACCGAAAAAACACTCCTGACATCTTATGCAAATATATATATTTTTCGGCCCTTCTGCAAATGTATATTTTTTAAATAGCTGCCACCATTTCTAAATTATTGACTTCTCCATACAAGTGAAAATTAATGTTTTGTAGAAATTGACTCGGGCCGGGTCGGAATTTTGACTTTTTTTCCGGCCGGTATCGGGCGAAATTTCAACTTCTATAACGGACCGGGCCGAATGCTCTTTTATATAGATCGGGCCGGACACTGGCCTGAAAATTTCGGCCCGTTCAGACATCTAATCTCTAAAATGAACAAGAAAACCCTTATTTGTCAGATTAAGTCAAATTTTCAATAATTGACTTTAGTCGTAAAAATCGACTAAATGATTCAATTGTTCAGCAAATTTCATTGAAATTTACCTATCTCAAGTCGGTTGTGGATATATGGAAGAAACCCACAAGAAAATGGCTTTTAGATTTCTATAGCAAAAATTCTATAGAATCCCATAGAATTATGGTCCATTTTTCTATAAGCTAGTTTAAAAGCTACAGAAAATATCTATAGAAGTTCAACAGAAATGTCTGTATAGCTGAAAGTTCTACTAAACTTCTATTAAACACTTTCTCTCTACAGACATTTCTATTAAACTTCTACAGGTATTTCTATAGCTTTTAAACTAACTTATAGATAACGGGCCATAATTCTGTAAGGATTCTACAGAATTTTTTCTGTAGAATTCTAAAAGAAAATTTCGTAAGGGACCATCAGACCGGGAATCAGCTGCAGAGACCATTACTTCATGGAGTTGACGGCTGAAATTTCAGAATTCACATGTTTAAATGCACCTCGTCTGCCAAAGTCATACTTCGTGGAAACCACCTGCAGATTGTAGACCTGACAATAGTGATTAATCGGTAGGTTTATCATTCTATTTTCCTATACTAGAGCCGGAATTTCTACGCCTAGGCCCGGCCCGAACGATAGTTATCTTAGACAGGCCTGGCCGACAGACAAATGTAAAGTTCGGTCTGTTTATTTCTTCACAGTTCACGCGGCCCCACAAGACCCAATTCAATTTCTAAAAAAAAGATTTTTTTCTTGTAATTACTGTTAAGATTTCTTTTAAGAATATTGCATACATATTTATATAGTAAATTTACAGTATATCTTCAAATTACGTGTGCTCACACAACGAAAATGCAGATAGCAACATTAATGATTGTTTTTCGTAGACGTTTCAACATTCAAATAAGGATTTATAAAAAAAATAATGTAGTTCAGAATACTTTTAAAGCTGTATAATAAAAAGTAGATTTTTGAAAATATTTCTCCGTCAATTATTAATGATTTTCTCAAATCCAAAAGAGCTTCTTTCTGATACATTTCTGAATTCATTTCTTTTCAAAAATGCATTAGATTGGCAGATGTTCTCATTCAGAAACTATATAATCGAATGACGTTATTCATTTTTTGTTAAAGACAATGCATCTTAGATAAAATAATATTAAAGATAACGTTCTGAAACGAATTTCCAGTTGCAAATTCACAGGAAAGGAGAAAAACCTGAAACCATGAGAAGAATATCCTATATGTCAACAATTAATTTATTTATAAAAAAATGGAAAACCCTATTGGATTCCAAATCACTTCAATAGTCAGACTTGTCAATTTTAAGCCTTTACAGTTAAAAGTTATTCAAAAAATGTGTCAAAGTTTTTTGTTGTAGAGCAGTAAATTTGAATATCTTATGGTATATTTCCAAAGATTACTTTAAGATAAGTTCATTATCGTTTTTAATATTTTTACAAAACATTTTGCCTGCTCTATACATCGTGACAGCAATTAAGTTCAGTTCTTGTTCATCTCGAGTTTTCTGAAAAAAAAAATCCCTGTCGGCTTGGCCTACAGGCTGAGGTAGATTTCGAAGAGTGCTCATTTCAACAAAAAATAAAATATGATTAGAGATAAACCCATTTTAACAACTTTATTTGGCCACTTTTGAAACATTTTTAATTTCATTTTTCTCTTAGAACTTGTTTTATCGGAATCATCTTAAGCTAAATTCGGCTTAAATGCCCATTTTGACAACATATTTTGAAATATTATTCTGATATTAAAAAATCAACCAATACGGTACATTATGTAGTTCCTAAATAACAAAAAGCTGTCAATTGAATGTGTTTGAGAGTAAAATTGAATTTAAAAATGAGTTATAAAATAACCTTGTTATTTGAATGCATCCTCAGTTCTTTAATCATGATAGCTTCGGGAAATTTTGTACGAATTGCCCACTTTGACAGCATTTTTTGGCTGAAATATCCTTCTGATCACCTACCCATTCAAATGACTGGATTGACAGGAAATGCGTCCGGTAATGGAGAATCTTATAGCTTGGTACAATCGCTTGAGTTCTTCTGCGTCCCCAAAAAGTCTGAATCATCTCTACGGGACATCTGTTAATGATCTGATATCCGTTTATTCTTAAAAGTATGTGAGGACCATCTTTAAACTTTCAATTGCATCGTGTTTGCTTCCGATAGGAGGATTTATTTAACGCTGGTTTTCCGACAAGTGCATAGCGTTTGTTTTCGGTATTTTTTTAAGGTTTTCATTTCATTTAGACACTTATACAATTAAATTTATTTAAACAGAAAAGCGCTTCATTTTAGTTTTGTAGAATTTATATAAAAGGCTTTATCATGATTTTATATTATTGTGCAATTTAATAAAATATACAGTACATATATTACTATGCATTTTTCACATTTTAATGGTATCTTGTATTTTAGGTATACCAACATCATAAGTATTGAAATACTTTTAAAATTTGAATGCATCAACGTTATTGTGAAACGTGTAGTAAACTAGATTACATGAAACGAAAGGGATATTTTAAAAATTTCATTGAAATATATAAAGCATAATTGCAAAGGCAGTCGCAAGAAATATATTTTTCAAAGAACAAGAACCAGACAAAAAATGTTTTTTTTTCTATTTTTCAACCGCACCGAAATTGCTTTTTTATTATTTTTTTTTTAAATTACTCAAAAACATTTTTATTTGAAAATGTTCTACTAATAATTTTCAGTCAATTTAAAAGACAAAACATTCACCCCATATATTCCCGCTGGTTATTAGTGTTATTAGTATAATCGATAAATGGAATCCAAAATTACTTATACTAAAGCTAGATTCTAGCTAATGGAATAAACTCTAAGACAAAAAAAATGTATTTCATAGAAACAAAATTTAATTTTTGCATCTAATTCCAAGAACACAAATGTTTTTGGGTTAAAATGGGGGATTCTCCCAATTGAAAATGTATATTTAACATTTTAAATTAAATCATGATTTTTGGAAAGCCTAGAAAGAAAACAAAAGAAAAACTAAGATAATTTGATATACAGACTGTATATATATATATAATATACATAATTATAAATATACATTATGTAATATACATAATGTATATTTATAATAAGCCTGCTTACCTGTTATTTGTAATTTTATTGTTTAGTAAAGATTTTCATGAAGAGCACTTCGAAACATTCAAAGAGCAGCTTCATAAAAAGGTTTATAAAGATGTTTGTTTATTTTGTGTCGGCCTATTATCTACACGACGGATATAGGCCCAGGGGGAGGAATGCCCTTCGTGGTAGTCTTTCTAAAAGAACCTAACACGTATTTACGCAAGGTTCGAAGAAAAACACGAAAACTCCAAACGGTTAGGCCGACGGACGCTGTGAGTTCGAACCCAGCACCTACTGTCTACCAGTTGAGAGGTCAGAACCTCTCGGCCAGTTAATAAAGATGAATTATTAAAAGAGGGAGATTGTGGGACAAAAAGTGCCTGAAACTTAAAATACTGTTTAAAAAAAATGAATTTATGAAAAAACTTCCATCATGAGAGAAAAATCGCTTTTAAACCTTAATGTGTAATTCATTTATTAGAAATTGGAATAAAAAGTTGTTTGGCATAGTTGTTTGGCACAGCTGTCATTTAAAAATCAAAATGCTGTTTTGAAATAAAAAATAAAAAAAATGTCGTCAGAAGAAAACAATCGCTAATCCGAATTGTAAATCAAAATCATAAATTCAAATAAAAATATGTCTTTTAAAATAATAAAAAAAAGTGTCGTTATGAGAAAACAATCGCTTATGACTCAATGTGTAACTCATTTATCAAAGAATGAAAGAAATAAGAAAAATGCCGTCTTGAGACAAAAATTGCTTAAAACTCAATGTGTGATTCAATTTTTTTAAAAAAAATTAATTTATTAAATTTAAAAAAAATTGCACACTAGTTGCTTTAAACAGAAAATTTTCAGTCGGAAAGGAATAAAAAAGTACCGACATAAAAAACAATCTCTTATAACTCAATGTTTAATTTATATATCACGAAAGGAAATAAGTAAAATGTTGCAGTCAAGTTGTAACAATCGCTTAAATCACAAAATGCTTCTTCGTGAAGTGGATAAAAATAAAATCCCTGTCGGCTGGGCCTATAGGCGGAGGTAGATTTCAAAGAGTGCTCATTTCAACAAAAAAAAATATATATATGATTAGAGATAAACCCAGTTTAATAACTTCATTTGGCCGTTTATGAAAAATTTTTAATTTAATTTTTCTGCAAAAACTGGTTATATTAGAATCATCTTAAGAAAAATTCAGCTCAAATGCCCATTTTGACAACGTATTTTGAAATAGATTCTGAATTTATTAAAAAATCGACCAAAACAGTACATTATATAGTTCCGAAATAACAAAAAACTGTCAGTTGAATGCATTTGAAAAAAAAAAATTGAATTTAAAAATGAGTCATAGAATAACCGATTTGTTGTTTGAATACATCCTTAATTCTTTAATCATGATTGCTTCGGAAAATTTTGTGCGAAATACACACTTTGACAGCATTTTTAAAAATATATTCTATCTTTATCAAAAAGCTGGCCAATGCGTGACAGTATATAGTTTCTAAATAAGAGGATCTATAAATTGGATGCGTTTGAGAGCAAAAATGGATTTTAAAACGAGTCATAAAAAACGCAATTTGCTATGTGAAAACTTCCTTAAATTTTTAAATCACGAAGGCTTCGGGAAATTCTGTTCAAAATACCCTTTTTGATAGCCTTTTTCAAAATATATTCTGTCTTTATCAAAAAACTGATCAATGCATCACATTATATACTTCCTAAATAAGAGGATCTGTAAATTGGATGCGTTTGAGAACAAAAATGGTTTTAAAAACGAGTCAGAAAAAAAACGCAATTTCTTATTTGAATACTTCCTTCAATTTTCAGTCCCGATGACTTTCGGAAATTCTGTTCAAAATACCCTTTTTAGTAGCCTTTTTTGAAATATATTCTGTCTTTATCAGAAAATTGACCAATGCGTCACTTTATACAGTTTCTAAATAAGAGGATCTACCATTTGGATGCGTTTAAAATCAAAAATGAATTTAAAAATGAGTCAGAATATAAGCAGTTTGGATTTGAGGTTTTTTCTCCAACTCCTATTTTTGTTTAATTTGTTTTTGCTATACGAATTGGTCCTATGAAAAACTTGTCAATATAAAAGTTGTAGATATTTTTGAGAAGATGTAAAATAAATTTAATCAGATTTGATATCTTAAAAATTGACGGAGTTATGGATTTTTCTCTTTTTTCAGCGCCCTTTTTCTTTTCGTTTTTAATTTTTTTCATCGGTAAAAGTTGGTCCTATCAAGAACTTGTAAGTACAAAAGTTTTAGATAATTTTAAGAACATTTACAAAAAATTTAGTTGGATTTGATATCTTGAAAATTGACGAAGTTATGAATTTTTTTCTCTCAAAATCCCTGTTTTTTTCGCCCCTTGAGCCCACTTCTAAATTTATCAAAAATCTGTCATGCATATACTTTTGGCCCATTTTTATTAAGTAATATAAACTTTAAACCGATTCGATATGTACATTAATTAAGAAGTTATGGCGTTTTTTCGGTTTTCACAAAAACGCCCCCTATTCCGGCCCCCTTGGTCCGATTTTGCCCATTAACGAACTTAGCCAAGATTTTAATCCCTTTGATTTTATGTACCAGTTTAGTGGAGATTGGTGAAGAATTATAGAAGTTATCGTGTCCATAAAAAAGTGATATATATATACATTTATATATATATATATATAATACCATTAAAAGTAGACAAGATTCACATATATATAGATAGATAGATAGATAGATAGATAGACAGATAGATAAACTGGTGCGATTGCAATAGGTAGTATTTCTTACGAAATCTTCCTAAAAACTGTAATCGTGAGGCAACAATCGCTTATAACTGTTTGTGTAATTCGTTTATCAGAAATTTAAATAACATGTATTTTACCGTGACCGCACTGTCGCTTCAAACTAAAAATGTTTCTCCGAAATTGTTTGTTTGTATATATATCGGCCAATTATCTACAGTGTGGGATATAGGCCCTAAAAGGTGGGATGCTCTCCGTGGAGGTCTTTCTAAAGGAACCTATATAAGGAACCCGTATTTACGCAAGGTTCGAAGAAAACCACGGAAAACTCCAAACGGTTAGGCCGACGGTCGCGATTGGGTTTGAACCCAGCACCTACCATCTACCAGTTTGGAAGTCAGAACCTCCCGGCCACAGGTGAGGCGTTTCTTCGAAATAATGAACAAAAAAGTGTCGTTATGTAAACATTATGAAAAATAAACAGAAGAAATGTAATTAAAAGTATTTTTTTATGTTCTTAGGTGCGTTTGTAATTATGTTAATATGTAGCACCTATAGTCATAGTTCACTCAGTTTGACCGTCTGTCCGCCCGCATTTAACAGCATAAAAACTGCCCGACTGAATGGGTTGAATTTAATATAATATATATATATGTATATATATATAATCTGGGGGAGACCTAAATCCAGCAGTGGATCGAAAAAGGTTGATGATGATGAAGGTGATGATATATTGTCGAGTAATTTGAGATTTTATGAAAATCAGGCGCATAGTTTAGTTACAGGGTGAATCAAAATGATTTTATTACATTACGGTCAATAGGAAAAATAGTTTCAAGTGCATTTTTGTGTTGTTACATACATTTGAACAAAATCATATGAAGTATATACTAAAATACAGATTCTGTACAATCAGTGGTGCAAAAAGTATTTGTTATTTATTTACAGGGCTGCACAAAAGTATTCCATTACATAATGATATAAAGGGAAGCATTGTTTAGGACACCTTTTAATTAAATTATGTCATATTTTAAGAAATTGACATATGTTGCTGAAGTTTACTGCAAGTTACTTCCTGTATAATAAAAAGCAGATAGTTTTTTTTTACAGGAACGCACAAAATATGTCGAATACTATACTGTATCCAATGTACTGTATACTATTACACCCAGATCTGAATATTTTTATAATTTCGTTATTGTACGAACGCACCTCATTTGCTACGTTTGATATGCAATTTCAGACTTGTTGTGGTTTAATTCATTTTGTATAATATGTTTTTAGAAAACTAATATATTTTTGACTTATTTACCAATTAAATAATAATAATAACTTTGCAATAATTACAACTCCTTTGAAATAATACTACGCAATTTAGTTTTAACATTACCAAGCTTATGGCATCAGATGAAGGAAACAAATGCAAAATGATTGTCGATAAAAATCCCCATTGACTCCAAACAGTTGATTTTTCCCTCTCTAAATAATTATTGTAAGTTTTATAAAAAATATATATATATTTTAATATTTATAATAAAATTGAAAAAGAAGAATTTGAAAAGTGTGTATTCTGAATTATATGTTTGAACAAAGATAAAAATATGTTTGGAATTGGAATCCCAACATGGAATTTGTTATAAGATAGAGGAAATGTCTGTAAAATGATAAAAGAGAAACTCGATCATCGAATGCATTTAACCAAGAACTAATGTATATGTACAGAGTCTCGCTTTTTACTTTCTTTTATCTATACAAGGAGAACGCACTAGATTCTTGAAAATTTTAGACTTCCAGTTTTTGACAGATTTACACGTTTTAGGGATGAGATACACCAAAAAACATGTTTTTACAAAACGTTTGTTTGTGACTGTCTATATGTGACAGCTTCATATTTATTACAATGTATAAGCTTATTTAATCGCCGCCTTATTATTTTGCATTTAATTTATACATTTATATTTATGCTAATTGTAATGCTCTGTCGGCCTTTCCGCTTCATCCGAGTGTTTGCTTCATATATCAGCCATTGCCTCTGCAAGAACTTAGTTTAGCAAAGTTCACTCTTGCTAATTCTTCAATGCATTCCTGAAATGGACTCATCGAATCCGACATGAAAATAATCGTATGTGGCTATCCCAGAACTTTCTTCTATCTCATACATTTTAATACTTACCAAAAAAATGAAACATAGCAGCGTCACCGGTTAGGTGATTTACTCCAAAATCTAATCTGTAACAATTTATTTCAAGTTCTAAATGAATCTCAAATTTGACGAAAATCAGTGTATTAGTATTTGAGATAAAATCATTGCAAAAAACCGTAAAAATGGATAGCAGCGCCGAATCTAGAAAAAAAGTGACCGGAAAAAAAGTTATAGGAAAAAAGTGACATAAACTACAAAAGCGGAAAAAAAGTGACACGGAAAAAAAGTTACCGGAAAAAAAGTGACAAGGAATTAATTTTGGGGATTCATTCCTTAAGTATGAAGGGGGGATCGGGGGGGGGGGGGGGGCGAAGGGACAATTACCCCCCCTCCCTCCGCCCTCAATTGGATGAATGGGTTTTTATTCAGAATTATCCAATGTGTGTCAAATTTGCATATAGGTTCTTTTCGATAAGGCTTATATACAGTGTTCTCGCTGACATTTGACCAACGTTAATAATCTGGCTAATTAAAAATAAAAAACATTCGCCAAATGGAAAAAGTATTAGCCAAATAGATTCGCCGTGTAGCACTAAAAAAAATCTTTAATCCTAATGTACCCCCCCCCCCTTTCTTTAGCAAAAAAGGGCGAGAATTCTAAAATTATCTAAGTTTTTATAACTGCGATATCGATTGTTATTAATCTAAATTCAACTATCCGCTACAAATATATTAAAAATATGTTATTATACAAATATATTTAAAAAAAATTATTAAAAGTATTAAACACACACACACACGCAACCGCCCCCCCCCCCCCCCCAAGAAAAAAAAAAGAAAAAAGAAAAGAAAGAAGAAGCAAAAACTGAGCACTAGCAATTTGGCTAATCTAATCGCTTGTTTATTCGCCAAATGAAGAATTTAATCGCAATTTGGCGCATTGGCGAGCGACAGCGAGAACACTGCTTATATATAGTATATAATGCCTGAAGAGATTTAGGAGTTTTAATGGTTAAGTATAGAGGGGGAACGGGGGATAACCTTTCTTAAATTAAATTAATAACTTTATACGCATAATTATGCGATTTGCTTAGAATTTTGGACATAGATTCATTATGATAAGACGTATCTCTGATTAGTTAAAGAGTTCTTCTGCTTATTATAAAGGGGAGGGGCGAGCAGTCTCACTTAAACTGGATAAATAGGTTTTTATGCAGAATTATCCCATGTATTTAAAATTTTAAATATAGGTTCTTACTGATAAGGTGGATCCCTGAATAGTTTTAAGGATTTAATATCTAAGTATAGAAGGGGAATAGAATATAACCCACCTTAAATTAAATTACTTTTTACGCAGAATTATCGGATTTGCTTCAAATTTTGGATTATAGATTCATTATGATAAGGCGTATCCCTGATTACACATGGGGTTATTTTGCCAATTAAAAATTGGGGCGGGTAATTTCCCCCCCCCCCCTCCTAAATTAGATAAAATGTTTTTTTATGCTCACTTATCCGATATATTTCATATTTTGGATATATGTTCTTTCTCATAAAGTGAATCCCAGAATAGTTCTAAAAGTTTAAGGTTGTTCATAAATCAAAAAGGGCAACTTTGTGACATATGCTTTAATTTATTTTTATTCGGAAATGCATGAAAATAGCAGGTGTTGTTATTGAGAAACTGTTCATTACACTCAATTTTTTGTTTTTTTTTTAAACATAATAGATCTTTCATAACAAGCCTTCAAAGTTGACGTTTTTGAACACATTTCCCGATGAAAGCAAAAAAATCAGTCGAAAAGCAAGAGAAAAACGGGTGGTCACGTGATCGAAATAGCTTATAACTTAATAGGTAATTTATTGATCAAAAAATGGAAGAAAAAGTTCGATTTGAAATCGTTTTCTTAGTCAAGCTTTCAAATTTTATATCTTTCTGCTAAAAAATGAATTTGTAAATGTGTCAAAACTTTTGCGCTTTCTTAGCGGAGCAGTTGAGAACACCCTTAATGGTTAAGTATAGAGGGGAGAACGGGGGATCACATCCCTTAAATTAAATAAATGGCTTTTTACGCAGAATTATTCGATTTGCTTCAAATTTTGGATGGAGATTCATTCTGACAAAGCTTATCTCTGATTAGTTATGTGGTTATTTTGCTAATTTTAAAAGGGAGCGGGCGATTATTCCCCCCCCCCCCTTTAAGTTAGATAAATTGTTTTTTATGCACACTTATCCGATGTATTTCAAATTTTGGATATGCGTTCTTTCTAATAAAGTGAATCCTTGAATAGTTTTAAGGGTTTAATGGCTAAGTATAGAGGATATCCTTCTTCTTAAATTAAATAAATGGCTTTTTATGAAGAATTATCCGAAGAATTAATTATTTCGAATTTTGGATATAAGTTCATTATGATAAGGCGAATTGCTGATTAGTTGTGGGTTATGCCCCGTTCCCCTCCCCTCCACACTTATTATAATGAACCTACATCCAAAATTTAAAGCAAATCGGATATTTCTGCTTAAAAAGCCATTTATTTAATTTAAGGAGGGTTATCCTCCGCCCCCCCCCCCTCCACTTTATACTTAGCCATTAAACTCTTAAAAGTATTCAGGGATTCACTTTATTAGAAAGAACCTATAGCCAAAATTTGAAATGGATTGGATAAATGTGCATTAAAAAATTTATCTAATTTAAGGAGGGGGATAATCACCCGCCTTCCTTTTTAAATAGAAAAGTACCCCATAACTAATCAGAGATACGCATTATCATAATGAACCGATAATCCAAAATTTGAAGCAAATCCGATAATTCTGCATAAAAAGCAATTTATTTAATTTAAGGGGGTTATATTCTATTCCCCTTCTATACTTAGCCATTAAACAATTAAAACTATTCAGGGATTCGCCTTATCAGAAAGAACCTATATTTAAAATTCGAAATACATCGAATTATTCTGCATAAAAACGATTTATATAATTTGAGGCGAGATAATCACCCCCCCCCTTTATTAAAAAGCAAAAGAACCCCATAACTAACCAGAGATTCATCTTATCATAATGAACTTATGTCCAAAATTCCAAGCAAATCGGATAAGTCTGCGTAAAAAGCTATTAATTTAATTTAAGGGGACGGTGGACGTTAAAAATTATTTTATTCATTTTTATCATAGCAATATGAAATTTTGTGCATATATACATTTCACCAAAAGCATATAGAATACCTTGAAAAAATTTCCAACCTTATTAAAATTTGTAATTTTTTTACAAAAATTTAAATTTTTAAACGAAATTTTTAAATGCTCCTCGTGTCTTAATTTTTGAAATATTTTCTTGCTTTTCATTTTTATCACTTAAAACTATATTATAAACAAATTTGTGTAAGATTTTTTAAATCTCTTGAATAGTTAATATTTTACAGATTTTTTTCTAAATTCCTTATTGATTTTCATCAAAATTTTGCCTTTTAATAAGTAAAAAATAAAATTTGACTATCTTAATGAAGACGAATTTAAAAAAGCTTACACAATTTCTTTTAAAATAATATCAGGATACTTCCTTATCAATTTTATAAACATTGATCAAAAATTAAGACGCAAGGAGCAATTCAAAAATCCAAAAACGCTGAAAAATTAGTTTTGAGAAAAACAGATTTAAAATATATAAATAAATTTATCTTTATTATTTACTCCTTAAAACCTTCATAAATGATATTTTAATAAGAAAAAACTGTTCAGGTACTATTATACCCCAGAAATAGACCTTTTTTCTGACGATTTTGCTCAAATAAAGGTCCACTGTCCCCTTAAGAGAGATTATTCTCCCGTTCCCTTTCTATACTTAACCATTAAACTCCCAAATCTCTATAGGCATTATATACTATATATAAGCCTTATCAGAAAGAACCTATATCCAAAATTTCACACACTTTGGATAATTCTGCATAAAACCCCATTTATCTATTTTAGGGCGGATTGGGGGGAAGGGTCCCTTCTAAAAACTAATCAGGCAAGCATTTTTTCAATATGAACGTATATTCAAAAATTGAACTAAAACAGTTAATTTAGCATGAAAAACCCTTTTACCTAAATTATGAGCCTCCCGAGAAGTTTTATGAAATTATGCTCTAGTTCTTGAGATATGGCTATTGTGGAAATTGTAAATAATGAAGCATAGCAGCGCCACCAAAAATTAACTAGATCTATTACAAGGTTTCACAGAACCTAAGGTTTTGTGAAATTTCATGCATTAGTTCTTGAGATATAGCGCCCACAAATGTTTTGTTACATACACACAGACAGACATTTTGAAGAAAAAAAATTTCCGGATTTTCTGACCCCTAAAACGTGTAAATCCGTTGAAAACCGTATTTCAAATATTTTCATGAAATCAATACTTTTTCTCGTAAAAATGAAAGAAAGTAATAAACGCAAGCATTGCGACTTGCGTGGGAATTCAAAAATCGTGCATTGGTCAAATTTTGAAGGCACTGTATGCAAGAACTAATGCACGAAACTTCATAAGATTTATATTCAGTTAGTCCCTGATATAAATTGGTGCTGAATGGTTTTTGGGGTAAATTGCTCAAAAAGTGGCGCTACTATGTAGCGGTTTTCACAATTTTAACAGTTGCTCAGTCTCCAGAACTAAACCACTGATTTTCATAAAATTTCAGATTCTGTTAGCTCTGACATGAATTGACGTTTTCTACATTTTGGTACAAATCGCTCAACAGATGGCGTTGCTATGTTGCATTTTTTGTGATTCCCTCAATAATTCTATTTCAAGAATTAATGTACGGATTTTCACCAAACTTCAGATTCAGTTAGTACCAGATAAAAATTGATCCTGACTCGTATTTGGTGTATAGTCGATTAGGCTTTAATATGCCTGATAACTGTTTATACTTTGGGGTAAATCACCCGACAGGTGGGGTTGCTATGTGAAATTATTCGCAATTGCTCTATCTCAAAACTAATGCACATATTTTCATTAGAGATTTTGACATAAGTCGTTGCAGGATTTGTTGTAAATCACCCAATAAATGATACTGCTATGATGCATTTTGCATGATTTACGTGATTTTTGAGCTTGTCTTACCTAAAGAACTTCATTTCTAGAATTTCATATCTTTAGAATCCTCAAAATGGGCCTAGATTTCCATTTAATCTTATCCCTGTGATAGCAAATTTTGAAGCATTAATATGTATCAGACAGGTGAACTTTTTGGAATGTTAAGAAAATCTGCATAACAGAGCTACTTGTTTGATGATATACCCCAAAAATCTAATAACCAATTTTTACCAGGTACTAACTGAATTTGAAGTTTGATGAAAATTCAGGCATTAGTTCTTGAGATACAGCTATTACGAAATCGTGAAAAATGCAGCATAGCAGCGCCATCTCTAGAGCGATTTACACCAAAAGGTTCTCAGCCTTTACGTGAAAATTATATCAAAACTTAATTGAATTTAAAGTTTTATACAAATCTATGCTATGTTCTTGATTTTCAGTTAATGCAGAAATTATGAATAAAACAGCCATCTAATGAGCGATATACACCAAAAAAAAAAATCAGCTCCAGTTTATATCAAGGTCTAATATAATCTAAAGTTTTGTGAAATTCTGTTTGTTAGTTTTTGAGATAGAGCGCTCATAAAATTTTTGTCTCATACAGATTCCCAGAGTGACAATGTGGCGGAAAACTCACCGACAGACATCTTATAAAAATCACCAAATGGTCTTCAGGTCCTTTTAAAACGTGTAAATCCTTCGAAAACCGGAATTCGATGACTTTCACGAATCCAGTACTTTCTTCTTGTAAAAATGGAAGAAAGTAAAAAATAAACAAATAAATAAAAATTGCTCCTTCTACTTCGATTGGTTTATTTTTGTCGTCCGATTATCTACGCTAGGGATATAGGACCAGGGGGGTGCCCTTCTTGGGGGTCTTTCTAATGGAACCTAACCTGTATTTACGCAAGGTTCGAAGAAAACCACGAAAACTCCGAATGGTTAGACTGACAGCCGCGATTGGGTTCGAACCCAGCACCTGCCGTCTACCAGTTAAGAGGTCACGAAAAAAATGCTCAAAATTATATATATATTATCAGTACTATTATTATTATTTAAAATTAATAATTAGATTAACATGAACTACAACAAAATAATAATAAAGCAGATAGCATCTTTTTAATTTCATTGTATGCAAATTTTTAGTGCTCATCATCAAAAATATAAAAGGTATTTTTCATTATGTTTGAAAATATAAAAAAATTATTTCAGTAAAAGGTTTCAGTAGTACTATTAAAATCATTTGAATTGTACATAGGATTTTAATCGTTTTTAGATGATTTGATGATCATTTTATACATGATAAATTCCCGATGTATAGATTGCATTTATCATTATTATTATTATTTTAATTTGACTAATTCTCTGGCGTTTTATTTTCATTTTAAATCCAAATTTTCAGAATTTCGAGATATATTTTTCACATATTTTAAAAAAGATTATTATTTTAAATTATGACTAAATAATCAAAGAATAATATTTCCTTCGAATTAAAGTATACTTATATATATGTACACTAAATTATCACAAACTAAAAGTAAAATTCAAATGATGAGAATTAAATAATTACTGTTAAAATCGGGAAAATTAGTCATAATACTATGTTTAAATCCGAGTATTAAAACAGAAAGAAAATGTTAAAATATTGATTTTATTAAAATATTTTACCATATTTAAAATAGCCAAATAATAATATTGCAACCAGTTTAAATTTCAAAATATATTTTACCAGCGCCGAAACTAGCCTTTTTTGTGCCCGGGGTAAACATGTATTTTGGCGCCCCCTCCATCCCCCACATATGTGCATTCTTTATGTCAAACACACCAAACAAAATCTTAATTTGGCGCCCCATTCAGTTTCTGTTCTGGCGGCGCCCAGGGCACGTGCCCCCTCTACCCCCCTCTAGTTTCGGCCGTGTATTTTACATTTACACTTAAGGCATTTCACATCTTTTAAACTATTCTCGCCAATTCTAAGGCAGCGGAAACAGATATATTTCCTTTCTTGCAATAAAAGTATGTTCACTAGAATATCAAAATGAGAAAGAAAAGTTTTAAATAATAGATTCATTAATGCGCGTTAAAAGCAGCAAATAAAAGAAATTATTTCATATTTAAAATGATCGCGTTAAATTGCAAAAAAGTTGCAATTTAAAAATATACTTAGACGAGATAATAATATTTCATATTTTATTAGATCTTTTAAACTATTTTTGTGAATTTTAAGACGGCACAGATAATATTTCCTTTGAAGCAACATAAGTATTCACTGGTAAATATGAAAAAGAGAAAGAAAAAATCAATATTGCATCCAGTCAAAATTTACATTTAAAATGCGTTGCTAAAATTTTTTTCGCATGCCGCAATACATAAAATATCAATGGGCCAAGATTCTGTGCATTTCACTATTTAACTAATCTTGTTTAACAAAACATGTAAATAGACAGTATTTGTTTAGCAGCATATGATTTGGTCTTAAAATTCCCCAATCAAAGGGAAATGAATGGAAAACCGTTTACAAGGCAATCGCCGCTTAGAAAATTGTGATATTCAGTTCTGAATGAGACACAAAAAAATGCATCTTCATATCTGCAAAACTCGCAAAACTGCAAAACTCAAGTTATACCCGTTTAAATAATTCATCAGGTTTTATGAGATTAGATACAGATTGAAATGCTTGCAATTCAAGAAACAATGTTACTCTAATAGCTAACAAAATCACATCCTAAAATTTCACATAAAATTTATACCAATTTCACATGATTAATATTGTTTTAAGTGGAATATTTTAAAATCGTTATAACTCTAAACATTACTTCTCGGATTTCAAATTTTTTCAATTTAGTTAAAGGGGAAAATCTGATTTTAATTTCGCTCCAGGGTTTTTGTCATCAATATTAATTTTAAAACAATTAAAAATATTTACATAAAAAATGATGGAATGATCGCAAACAGCATATTTTTAAAAGTAAACATTTTTTCAAATTTACTGAAAAAAACGCTTGCCTGATTAGTTTTGGGAACGAACAATTACCAATCTCCCCTCCCCTATCCGTCCGTCTGCCCTAAATTAGATAAATGGGTTTTTAAGCAGAATTATCCAACGTGTACCAAATTTTAGGTATAAATTCTTTCTGATAAGGCTTATATATAGCATATAATGCCTGATGAGCTTTTGTGAGTTTAATGGTTAAGTATAGGGAGGGAACGAGAGATAACCTCTCTTAAATTAAATTGATAGGTTTTTAAGCAGAATTATCCGATTTGCTTGGAATTTTTGACAAAGTTTCATTATGATAATATCACAGTCTCTGATTAGATATGGGGTTCTTTTGTTTATTATAAAGGGGGGGACAGGGAATTATCTCCCCCAGAAATTAGATAAATCGATATTTATGTGGAATCATACGATGTATTTCAAATTTTAAATAGAGGATAAATCCTGACAAGTTGAATCTCTGAATAGTTTTAAGGGTTTAATGGTTAAATATAGAGGATTGAACAGAAGATACCCCCCCCCCCCCGCCTTAAATTTAATAAATGGTTTTTCATGCCGAATTATTCGATTTGCTTCAAATTTGGATTTAGGTACATGATGATATGGCGTGTATTCCTCATTAGTTATCGGATTCTTTTGCTATTTAAAAAGAGGCAACAGACGATTACCCCCCCCCCCCTTTAAATTAGATAAATTGTTTTTTATGCACAATAATCCGATCAATTTCAAAGTTTGGATATAGGTTCTTTCTCATAAAGACAATCTCTGAATATCTTTAAGGTTAAATGACTAAGTTAAGGTTTAATGGCCAGAATACGAAATGTATTACGATTATATATGTATTGAATCCAGCAATACATAAGTAATATGACTTTATCTTAAAAAAGATGTTATCACCATGGAAACCTAAAATCATTACCTATCATGGGGTATCATTGGATTAATTACGTATGATAGGGTTTAACTGCAGGAAGAAAACTTTATTAACATCTTTTTAAGTTTTGATACTATTTCCATAAAATTTTACACGAATAATCAAAATTCTGCAATTCTGCAACTTGTCAAAATTCTGTTAACTATATTAAATTTCAAACCATTCGGTTAGGTTACTTTTGATCTGTTATTTGTAAACAAGCGAGCAAATAGACGGCGACTTTAGTGACTATAGGTGCTACGTAATTATATAATTATGAATGCACTTAAGGATATATTCAAATCTAAACTACTTATTTTTGATTTATTTTTAAATCCATTTTTGCTCTCAAACACATCAAACTGGAACATTTCCTTATTTAGAGACTTCACAATGTGACGTACTTGTCAAAAAAAAATTTTTTTTTTATAAATGTGGAAAATATTGTAAAAAATACTGTCAAATTTGACGTTTTGAACCGAATTTTCCGAACCTGGGGGGGGGGGGAGGGAGTGGTCATTCTGAGAAAATAATGATTTATAAACCAATTTCTAATAAATGGATCGAAAAATAATCACGAATGGATCGAAAAATAAAACCTCTCTACATCTCTTCAACAATCGTCTTAGCAAGAGTTTCATGTTTTTACTTTTACTTTTAAAAATGAGTCTGAAAATGTCTCAGAAAATTTCGAGCAGTTGAGGTTGGAAAAATATTTTTTCGAATAAACATTAACTTTTACAATTCCAATACCACTTTCAAAGTTACATATTTTTAATTAAAAATAATAGCACAAATAATAGTATTTCTTTTTAATTAAAAAAATACATTTACGCGTGAATATTAAAAACAAAAAAGAAGCTTTTAAGTTATGGTCAATTATTATGTGTTAAAAGACTTATATAAAAAAATTTAATCATATTTAAAACGATATTTTAAAACATATTTTAAACAATTTTGTTTTGTCGTCGTTATAAAATTCCGAGAAGCAGCGACATTGCTTACTTATCCATTTTAGACGAATTTTAAATATTTAATTAATCTTATTTAGTCCTCCATGAAAACAGCCATTCGCTGTCGTAACATTGTAGTGATTCGACCTTAAGAAAACGAAAATTTCTTAGCCTAAAGTCTTTTTTTCTGGCAATTTAATTTTTTAAATGATTTTTTTTTTTCCATAAGAAACTTAGTGTCACTGAGTTTTATTGTGCATTTATACTACTTTGATCATAGTTTGTTATCTGAAGATAATTTCCATTTTTTTATCTGTTTCTAACCAGCTCGAAAAATGAAAATATTTGCAAATAATAATAATGAAAATAATGCAACTTACTAAACCGATAACCTTTTTTCCGGTCACTATTTTCCGTTTACCGTCTCATACAATATAATATATATATAAGTGTGTTATTAATACATCAACAACAATAATATTTACATTATAATATTACAAATATATAGATACGAGTACTTCTGAATTATTTTAGCAAAGAGGATTTTTACTAATTGATTAATAATTTAAAAAAATACTGATATATCTTTAAAATAAAGTACATAAAAAATAAGCATTTAGATTATACATTTTTGAATGTGTATAAAATAAATATTCTTAAATGCATGGTAAAATACATAAATAAATAAGTAAATAAAACATCTTGTAACGTGTTTTTTTTTTAACCCTATATATTTAGAGATTTGAAAGAATATTTCCAGCTTTGGGAGCTATAAATAATTAATAATAATCTATTTTCTATTTGATATCGTGTCATTCAGACATCATTAAACAGTTGTAATTATCCAGCGAGGGATTTTTAAGGTGGGGGAATGTTTTCATTAATTATTTTTAAAAGGTAGTTTTCCCTGTTTTGCGAGCTTTTTGCATTTGTCATCTTGTAGGACTCGTTTGGAAAGAATCGTGGGAACTGTCTATGCTAAACAGAATAAGTCGTTTGCCGCACATCTGCATCTTATCAAGGCGATTTTAAAGCATCCCAAGAAAATGTCAATCGTTAAAAGGCCATTAATTTTCAGTTGCCTATCTATAACATACAAACGTCATGCCACGGGCATCAGAAAAATAGTCTAAAGACTTTCACTTTAACTGGGATTTTTAAATAATGAGTTTTTCAAACTTGCTCATGCTTTGCTTGAACATTTTACGTTAATTCTTGTCCAGGTGTTAAAAACTAGGAAAAATAAGAAGTAATTAACAACACAAGCTGAACCTTCGCTTAAAAAGCAGTCGGCAGATTTTTAAATAGGATCCAATTAGAAAAAACTTTCGTTTGAAATTCTTCCACTTAATAAATTTTACAAGGAAATTTATCTTTAAAAAGATCTCACGGTTTCCCTTCCCGTGTAGCGTTATCAGGATGATGACCTGAAATTTCAAGAACACTCCCACAAAAATTGCATTTGTCCAATTATCGTTAAACTAAAGTTTAAAAAGCTCGAACATTGGAGGGGTTTCATAGCCAATGACAAACTTTCATTCATTATACTATATGTTTTTTTTTCTTTTAAGACGAAGCACTTTTTATTTCATACCAATCATTTACGGTACTTCATCCTGATTTATTTTTCGTACTGAATCACTATCATGGCTGTTGCTAGCAGACCAAATATTTGGTCATTTGAACGATTTTACTCGGAAGTAGTTGAGCTCGGTGGTCAGGGCCGTGCTTAGGACTTTGGCGGCCCTGGGCGAAATATATTTTGGCGGCCTTTTTTTCCGAAATTTTTTAAAAGGATATAAAATGTTATAAACAGTACAAAATGTATAACAAGAGTGAAACTTGTATGAACTTTTTAACACAAAAAATTGAAAAAAAAAAAAGACATCATAAAAATTATTACCAAAAGAATCAAATTTCACTTGCACATCAGTATTTATAATAATCCTTTTAGCTTACCATTTTTTGGCTTTTCATGATAAATTACAGTTCATTTTAATTTGTAGGTTTTAGCATCATAAATCGCACGAAATCTATACCTATTTTATAAAGTTTGTTTATATGTAGGGACTAATCTCTGGAACTACCGAACCGATTTCAAAAGTAATGGTACCAAAATGATGGTGCTCTTCCCTGTTCAAACATAGATACTGATCTTATGTCGATGCCACTAATCCAGGGAGTACAGGCGCAAAATAGCGATTTTTAAACAATCTTGAGAAATAACGAACCGATTTAAAAAAATAAGGATTCAAGATGATGGTGACAGTCCTTGGTTCCAACATTGAATATATTTTATGTTGGCGTCATTACCCCCATAGGAAGCAAGAAACTTTCTAAAGATGCAACTGTTGTATTACTGAAGGACATAGAAACATAACGTTTGGTTTGTTTGTTATTTATAAGATATAAATGATCTCAAAGAGCGTTTTCCAAAAATACGAAATTTAAAAGCGCTGAAAAGGGGCGAAAAGTGTTCTAAATTGCAATTTTTAATCCATCTCGGAAGTACGGACCGATTAAAAAATAATGATGTCAAAATGATGGTGATAGCCCTTACTCCAACATAGGCTATATCTTATGTAGGTGTCACTTCTCAGAAGGGGTTCAGGAGTAAAAAAAGTTCTAAAAAAATGTGACTTTTGCGTTATTGACGGACCTAGAAACATAAATTTTCGGATGTTAATTACTTATAAAATATAAATTATTTCCAAGAACAGTTTCTAAAAAATAAGAAATTTAAAAAGGGTAAAAAATGCGCGAGATGAGATAAAAAAACTTTCTAAATTGAATTTTTTAAGCAATCTCGGGAAGTAAAGAACCGAATTAAAAAATAATGATGCCAAAATGATGGTGACAGTCAGGGCCCTCGCGAAGACTTTCTATTGGTGGGGGAGAGAATCTTAAATTGCCAAGTCAAAATTCAGTATTTGCCAACTCAGTGAAAAGCAAACATATATAGTTCTCGTGGTTTGCCAACTAATTTTATAATTTTACCAAGTTATCACAATTAGAAAATGTAATATAGTTTGTATTTGTAAAAAGCTCAGTAATATTTCTAATTATATTGGTAACTTTCGTCAAATATATCAGAAATTGAAAGTTTATTATAGTTTTTTATTAAAGTTTTGAACTAAGTTGCCAATTCAATTTATAAATTTGCCAACTGTAACAGAATTTGCAAACGTTTGGGGGGGGAGGCTCCCCCCTGTCCCCCCCCCTTAGCGAGGCCCCCTGGTGACAGTCCTTTCTATAACAAAAGCTATATCTTATGTCGATGTCGTTACCCCAAAAGGGGTGCAGGAACAAACAAACGCTCTAAAATGCGATTTGTGTGTTACTGAAGGGCTTAAAAACATGAAATTTAGAATGGTAGTTACTTATAAGATAAATATGGTCCCCAAAAACAATTCCTAAAAAATTCGAAATTTAAAAGAGGGGAAAATGAGCGAAAAGTGTCCTAAAAACGTTCTAAATGGCGATTTGTAAACAATCTCAACAAGTATCAAACTGATTCCAAAAGTAAATTTGTGGCGGAGCCTGTTAAAAAATAACAAACATAAGCTATTTTTTATGTTCGGGATGCTATCAACAGAGGGTTTCAGTTGCAAAAAATATTCGAAATGTCTATCTTTTTAAGTTGTAAAAAGGTCAAATAAATAAAATGTAATAAATTAATTCAAAAACTATAAACCAGGGGTTATATTATGTTTGGTTTATGTTGGGCTCAGTAGAGTGAAAAAGATTAAAGACTTCATGCTTGAATCTTGTGTTAATTTTACCATTTTTTAAAGAAGTAGTAAAAATGTTTTATATAGAAAAATTCTCAGAAAATTTCTTTTAATTATATTAATGGTCAACAACGCCTAGATATGTTTCATATATATTAACACTGTACAAGGATTACTGAAAGAATTATCATAATAGCTAAAAAAGTATGAATTGATATGTACTACTTTGAATTCTAATATTTTTATTTTGCTCATTTTCATTTTTTGAATTTGTATACTAATTTTATTAATTAAAAAGTAGTTCATTTTCTGCATTTGTAAGAAGTTATGTCAGAAAACTGTGTCTTCACTTGCCTCAAATTAAATCGATGAATCCCTTTGAGGAAAGAAGTAATACTTAAAAATATATTTACAAGTTGACTTTAAAATAGAAAGAAAACATTAAACCAAATAATACATGCGAAACACATTTAAAGACGAACATTACGGCATATTTAAAATGATTACGAAAAAGTCTCTTTTTTAATACTTTCCAACAAAGTTCCAAAATTTTTATGATTTCGGTTTACCTGTCCGTCTGTCCGCGCTCTAGCTTCCGTAAATAACTTGGATTGCCCTGAAAATTTTCGATATTATTGACGTTTACCCTAGCAGAACTTTATTTCAAATGAAGGTTCTAGCATGATTAGTTTATTTACAGGGACAGTCAAAGGTGTACCGTTATGTTATAGCCTGAGGAGAAAAATCGTTTCAAATGAATTTTATAGATTTTACACCCGGTCCAATGCATTACAAATTATATGCATTTACGACGTGCACTAAAATATGCTTTCTGTAAAATACGCGGTGAAAAGAATAGCTGTTATTTCATTTACAAGGCCACACAAAAGAATTACATTACATAGTGGTAAAAAGGGGAATTGTGTGCGACTAATTTAAACAGAGTTTCCCCCAGAGGGTTTCAGGAGGGCGCTCCGCCCCTCCTGCCCTTTAGCTTAAAAAAAGCGCCCCTCCTGCCCCTCATCCAAAAACTAGCGCCCCTCTTGTCAATCATGCAAAAAAAATAGCGCCCTTCTTGCCCCACATTTGAAAAAACGCAGCCCTCCAGCGATGATCCGAACGCGCTATAGCGCCGAAATTACGCGAAAAATAGCCTCATACGCGTCCCGTGGGACGGGTAATTTCGTCAAAACATCGCTAAAAAACGGTAAGTTTCATTAAAAATCGCGAAATGACGACTAATTTCCGTCAAGATTCGCAAAAAAATGGCTAAATTCGTCACAAAATTTCACAAAACGGCAGACTTTCTCAAAAGATCGTGGGAAAACGTCAAATTTCTTCCAAAAATCGCGATAAAACGGAAAATTTTGTCAAATGAGTTGCAAAAAAACGACAACCTTCGTCAATAAATAGCCATAAAACGGTAGATTTCGTCAAGAGATTTGCGAAAAAAAAAGACAAATTTCGTCCAAAAATCGCAACAAAACGGAAAATTCTGTGAAAAGTTCCGTTTTTTCTTGATTTTTTAGCAAAATATGCCGTTTTTTTCTATCTTTTATTTTTGTGATCTTTTAATAAAATTAGCCGTTTTTTTCGCGAAATTTGACGTTTTTTCGCGATTTTTTAGCAAAATATGCCATTATTTGCGATCTTTTAACAAAATTTTCTGTTTTTTGCGATCTTTTAACAAAATTGGCCGTTTTTTCGTGATCTTTTAACAAAATTGGCCGTTTTTTCGTGATCTTTTAACAATATTTGCCGTTTTTACGCGATCTTTTAACAAAATTTAACATTTTTTTTCTTTTTTTTTTTTTCAATTTTTTGATGAAATTTGTTTTTTTACGACTTTTTACTAGATTCTAGATTCAACTCTATAAAAGTGCCCTTAAAAATGGAAAAGTGCCCTGAAAATGTAAAAAGTGCCCTTTTCAGAACAGTAGCGCCCTGCCCTTTTTTAAACCTGGGGGAAACTCTGTTTTAATTATATTAAATTATTTTATACATACTAAAATTGATATACGTCGTTGAAACTTATCATAAGTTATACGATATGACCATATATAATACGAAGTGTACAGCATTTACAGGGACACACAAAAGATTTCGAATAGTATATTCTTTCCGACGTACTGTAAATGTATCCGATGATGGCTGATGGATGGATAAAATACATTTTAATTATGATATGTGCTTTTAAGTTTCTCTAAATCTATGCATATTATATAGAGTGTATAAATGCTACAGTTGATATACAAGACTATTCCAAAAAGATCGCAAACGTTAGTGAATATGAACGTAAATTACTTAAAGGTGATTTTTAAATAAGTTATGTATTTTTATGCTAAACTGCATTCATTTTACTAAGGAATAGTTTTTGAATATGGATAAAATGATATACAGGGTCACGCAAAGAATTGAATATATGGACGCCTATGAATGTTAATTTCTGAGAATGTGTTTTTAGTAGTTTTGCGAATTAGTTTAAAATAAATTGTAACCAACTTGTCAGGCTCGGATTGCGCCTGACAAGTTAAATAGACTCTTCATAAAAACTGGTAAAATGTAAAAGCAACACCAACTTTTTGCGGCCCCAAATTTTGGCGGCCCTGGGCAAATGTCCGGCTCGCCCCCCCTTAAGCACGGCCCTGTCGGTGGTAATAATGATAGGCATTTTACCTGGTTGATATCGCGAGGCCTTATGCCAGAAAGTAGAAATTGTGACATTTGTGGAAGACAAATGTCTCTTATATTTATTGACAAATCTGGATTTGGAACCTTCAGATGCAAAAAAATAACAAGGCATCCGAATGGTAGAGTAAAGCAAGTTTCTCGAGTAGCAGGGACATTTTTTCAAAATAGCATTATTTCTCCTCATCGTCTAATAACTCTCATTTTTTCATTCGCTCATAACTTTTCTTTTGAAAAATGCCTGGAGATGATTTCTCAATATGATGTAACTTCACGTACCACTGTAAGCCACTGGCTGGAATTATTACGACAAGTAATTTCCGAAAGAATGCTTGAGGAACAGAGCACTGAAGGGAAACTTGGTGGAGCGAACAAAGTTATTGAAGTGGATGAAACTAAGTTTGGGCGTCGGAAAAATCATGTAGGTAGAATTAGAGATGGTAAATGGATTTTTGGTATCATAGAAAGAGGATCGAAGCGTTTTCGCCTTGAAATTTGTCCTAATAACAAACGAGATGCCGATACCCTTATGCCGCTAATTGAAAAGCATGTTGAACAAGGAACTATCATCCACACTGATAAATGGAAAGCTTATTCTGCACTCAATTGTTCGGGTTACTTCCATTTTCCTGTTAACCATTCGCAAAATTTTGTTGACCCTGTTACAGGGGCACATACACAAACGATTGAAGCTTCATGGCGTTCTCTAAAAGAAACTTTAAGAAAAAACGGCATCCATGCAGATAAAAAGTTGGGAGACCGAATGATGGAATTTTTATTTCGCCGAAAATATACACCCATTTGACGAACTGTTACGGTACATCAGCCTATCGTACCCAGGTGTATAATTTTATGATATTCTTTAAAAAAGCTCTTTTCAGGGCTTAAAAAAAGTCCTTTTCAGGACTAGGGTGAGAGCGTTTATACGCTCTTACCCAAAATTTAAAAAAATAGAACCACAAAAAACGATTTTTTTTTTTTCATTTTGCAATATATCACGTTGAGTGCCACGTTGACTGACACTGAACTTTCTGTTTAGGCTGCGTCATTCACCGACGATTGACAGTGTGAAACATTTAAAAAAATACAAACAAATATACTGTTTTAAGTAATTATTAAAAAACTATAATCCTGTAATAAATAAAAGTTAGGTAAATTTTTAATACATTTTCAGTAATTACTTAAAAAAATGTATTTTCTTTAGTTTTATATCATATTTTAGACTCTCAGTCACCGGTGATAGACGCGGCTTAAAAACAGAAAGTTCGGTGTCAGTTATTGAACTAGGTGCAATTTCCCGGTCTGGGTCTGGAAAGATCGACCTTTTTTTTTTTTTTTTTTGCCCGATATAAAATGCTTGGACAAAAGCTACATTGCTCAGAACTGATCTTATATAAAAGCTAAAAATTTCGCTCGGATAGTACAAAATTTTTCCCCCTTCCAGGTTGTATATAAAAGATAAAATGAGCAATCCCGTCCGGTTATAAAATCTAAAAGTATATAGCCCGAACAGTACAAAAAAATTGTTGGTCTGGTCGACCGGTCGACCCGGTATAAAAGTTATAAGTTAGGTTTGTGACATATAAAAACATAATTGGACCGACTGAATTTCTATAAAATATGGATTTTTACGCAAATGTTTAAAATTGTCTTACGGGGAGTTGTGAGAAAAAAAAAGCGTGAGAGCTAATGTGTCTTGCAGGTTCTATAATGTATTGTCTGTGTGTTCATATGTACGTAACCCAACAACACATGATAAAAATGCATGATTGTCTTCAAATTTTGGATATAAGTTCTTTCTGATAAGGCATTTACCTGATTTGTTTTGAGGATTAAATGATAAAGGGATAATTGTATTATATAAAAGGGGAAACTGGGGGATACCTCTCTTAATTTAGGTAAAAGCGTTTTTCATGCAGAAATAGCCGGTTTGCTTCAAATTTTGGATATTTATTCTAATAAGGCACTCCCCGGATTCAATTTTGGGGGTCTTGTATTGGGGAATAGGTGATTGCCTCCCACACCCCCTAAATTAGATAAATGTGTTTTATGTAGAATTATCCGATTTGCTTTAAATTTTGAACATAGGTTCTTTTAGATAAGACTAATCTCTAAATAGTTTTGAGGGGTTTAATAGTTAAGTACAAATGAGAATCGGAAGATTGCCCCCGCCCATCCCCTTAATATAGATAAATGAATTTTGTGCAGAATTATCCGACTTCCTTGAAATTTTGAACATAAGTTCTTTTAGATAAGGCTAATCTCTAAATAGTTTTGAGGGGTTGTTTGTTAGGTTAAGTATAAGTGAGGAATGTGAGATCCCCCCATCCCCTTAATATAGATAAATTAATTTTTATGCAGAATTATACGATTTGCTTCGAATTTTGGATATAGGCTCATTCTGATAAGGCTTTATCCCTGATTATTTTGGGAGCACAATGATTATGTATTTGTTAACAAATGTACATTGTTCAAGAAAGAAAGAGAGAGAAACACCACATACTTTTTACCTCAGAGGCTATTAAAGCCTGAGAACTTATGTGCCCGCCCGTTCAGCATGTACGTGCATAATGCGATAACTCATGATACAAATATCCAATTCTCTTGAAATTTTGGATATAGTATAACAAAATAGATTAAAAATTATAAATATTAATTGAAAATTATCCAAAATTATTCTCAAACACATATGTAAATTCTGATAAGGCGCTCCAAAAATGCTTCCCTGATTAATTTTTGGAGTTCATTCAATACGTATAAGAGGGGGATCGGGGGGGCTAAATGCCCCACCCCTTAATTTATATAAATGGGTTTTTCCTGCGGAATTATCAGTTTTCGATGAAAATTTAGATGTAAAATCATTCTGATGAGGCACCTCCGTGATTATTATCAGGTGTTCACTGGATAAATATAAAGAGTGGGAACGGGGGGGGGGGGGGCTGATGGTCCTCTTCTTAATCAATATAAATGGGCTTTTCATGCAGAATTATCAGTTTTGGTTCAAAATTTAGATAGAGGATCATTTTGCATGAGGCGCCCCCATGGTTAGTATTAGTAAATTTAACAATTGTTTGAAGAAAATTAAAAACTGTTATAAATGTGATATCCATACTCCTCAATAGAAAAATTGTAATTATATCAGATAAGTTGACTTAGGTTTAGTTGGAGGATAGGATAACAAATACCTTTAAAAAAAAAAAAAAAAAAAAAAAAAAAAAAAGGAAAAGAGAAAGAGAAAAAAATATGTTTAAGGCTTTTGTATGTTGTTTTGCATGTGTTTCCTGAAATTCGATGACTCAAACATATTTCAGTAAAGAAGTAAATTTCAATAAATTTCAAAAATATGAACTACACTTATTTTCGAAATAACGGAATAGTTTTCATTAAATATAAGCGATTAATCTATTATACGCATACATTCCGTTAGTAAGGATTTAAAAAAAAAAAAATTTCAAACTTAACAATGATACATTTCAGAACTATCTTTCTTTCCGACTCGTTTAAATTTTCCAGTTTCTCACATTAATGCGTTTAAGAAATGAATAGCAATCTCCGTTTTTCTATAAATTCTGCACATCTTGAGTTAGAGCCAATACTAACTGATGACTATCATTTTTTGTTGTTGTGATGTCATGAAAACCAGTGTAAAAACTCAAATTTGCCACCATTTTCTCGAATGTAGGAAAAAAAGTGACCAGAAAAAAGTTATCGGAAAAAAGAGACATAAACTACAAAAGCGGAAAAAAGGTGACACGGAAAAAAAGATACCAGAAAAAAAGGGACAAGGAAAAAAGTGACAAGGAATTGATTTTCGGGATTCATTGGTTAAGTATGAAAGGGGGATCGAGGGGAAGCTCATAATTTAGGTAAATGGGTTTTTCATGCTGAATTAACTGTTTTGGCTCAATTTTTGTCTACACGTTCATACTGAAAAGACACATGCCTGATTAGTTTTCGGAAACAACAGTTACACTCCCCCTCCATCCGCCAAAAATTAGGTAAATGGGTTTTTATGCAGAATTACCCGATGTACTTCAAATTTTAAATGTAGGTACTTTCTGATAAGGTGAATCCCTGATTAGTTTTAAGGGTTTAATGGCTAAGTATAAAGGGGGACGGGGAGGTAACCCCTCTTAAATTAAATAAATGGCTTTTTACGCAGAATTATCGGATTTGCTTTAAATTTTCGATTATAGGTAAATTATGATAAGACGTATTCCTGATTAGATATGGTTTTCTTTTGCTAATTAAAAAGGGAGGCAGGATTATTACCCTCCCCCCTTAAATCAGATAAAAAAAATTTATGCACATTTATCCGATGTACAGTCGACTCTCGTTAATTCGAAATCGGATAATTCGAATCTTCACTTAATTCGAACTAAACATGAAGTACCGAAATTTTTAATAGCGGAAAAACGTTAAAAATTTTCATTAATTCGAACTCATTTTCTCTTAACTTCGTTTAATGAGAATTCTCATTTTTCTTTTCTTTCTCACGGATTTCAGATCATTTGAATAACTTTCTTTCTTTGATTTTTGTGAAAATTGTTCCGAAAGAGTATACATATAATCCAATATATTTTATATTCACTTTCTTAGTGCTTCGTCTATCCATCAGTGACACTTCAAATTTTTCTTCCATTGTGCTTGTTTCTAATATTTTAATTAGTTTATGTATTTATACATTCCTATTTAATATTAAGTTTTGTTCTAATGATAACAGACGAAATGAATTTAAAAAAACCCTATAACATTGATTCTTTTGTAATAGTACCATATTAAGCATGTTTTCATTTCATATCTAACATAATTTGAACTTCGGATAATTCGAAAATTTCTTGTGGTCTCGACGTGTTCGAATTAACGAGAGCCAACTGTATTTCATATTTTGGAATTAAGTTCTTTCTGATAAAGTGAATCTCGGAATAGTTTTAAGGGTTTAATGGTTAAATATAGAGGGAGGAACGGGACTAACTCCCCTTAAATTAAATAAATGGCTTTTTACGCAGAATTATTCGATTTGCTTCAAATTATGGATGTAGATTAATTCTGACAAAGCGCATCCCTGATTAGTTATGATGTTATTTTGCTAATTAAAAAGGGGGAGATGATTATCTCCCCCCCCCCCTTAAATAAGATAAAATGTTTTTTATGCACACTTATCCGATGTATTTCAAATTTTTTATATACATTCTTTTTAATAAATAGAATCCCTGAATAGTTTAAAGGATTTAATGGCTAAGTAAAGGGAGGAACGGAATATAATGCCCGTTAAATAAAATAAATGGCTTTTTATGCAGAATTATCCGATTTGCTTCAATATTTGAATGTAGGTTACTCATGATAAGTCGAATTCCTGATTAGTTGTGGGTTATGGCCCGTTCCCTCCTCTGTACTTAATCATTAAACCCTTAAAACTATTCCGGGATTCACTTAATCAGAAAGATCATATATCCAAAATTTGAAATACGTCGAATAGTTGCGCAAAAATAATAATAGTAATAATAATGATAATAATAATAATAGTAATAATATAAATATCTTATTTAAGAAAGGGGGATAATCTCCCGCTCCCCCTTTTTAATTAGCAAAAGAACCCCAGAACTAATCAGAGATAAACCTTATTATAACGAATCTACACCCAAAAATTTGAAGCAAATCGGATAATTCTGCTTAAAAAGCCATTTATTTAACTTAAGGGAGGTTATCCCCCATTCCCCTCCTCTATACTTAACCATTAAACCCTTAAAAGTATTCCGGGATTAACTTTATGAGAAAGAAGTTATATCCAAAATATGAAATACATCGAATAAGTGTGCATAAAAAACATTTTATCAAGTTTAAGGGGGATGGGGTAATAATCACCAGCCTCCCTTTTTAATTAGCAAGAGAACCCCATACCTAATCAGGGATACGTCTTATCATAATGAACCTATAATCCAAAATTTGAAGTTAATCCGATGATTCTGCATAAAAGGACATTTATTTAATTTAAGAGGGGTTAGCCCCGTCCCCGTTTTATACTTAGCCATTAAACCCTTAAAACTATTCATTAATTCACTTTATCAGAAAGAACTTATATTTCAAATTTGAAATACATCGGATAATTATGCATTAAAAACGATTTATCTAATTTGAGGCGAGATAATTGCCTGTCCTTCCCTTTATTAGAAAGCAAAAGAATCCCATAATTAATCAGAGATATGTTTTATCATAATGAACTTATGTCCGAAATTCCAAGCAAATCGGATAATTCTGCGTAAAAAGCTATTAATTTATTTTAAGAGAGGTTATTTCCCCGTTCTCCCTCTATGCTTAACCATGAAACTCCCTAATCTCTTCAGGCATTTTATACTATATATAAGCCTTATCACAAAGAACCTATATCCAAAATTTGATATACGTTGGATAATTTTGCAAAAAAATCCATTTAACTGATTTTGGGTGGAAGGAGGGGGCGGGGGTAACCGTCCCTACCTAAAACTAATCAGGCAGGCGTCGTTTCAGTATGAACGTACAGTAGAACCCCGCTAATTCGGACCCCGTAAATCCAGATCTTCGGATAATCCGGATCGATTTGGTCATTTATTTTTTCAAGTTTGAGAAGCTATTGGCTAATTTCCATAGCATTAACTTGATTCATCGTCGTATTCTGGATTAAAAAAAAAAAAAAAAAAAAACTTTTTCTGAAATCTTTTCGGAAGAATTAAGCAAACTAAACATTTTTAATGTCTGTAAATATTCAATAAATTTAACATAAATGTGTTTTTCTGTAAGTATGTTTTATTTTATTTCATTTTTTACTAATTCTCCGGGTAATCCGGATTTTCGATAATCCAGATAGGGTCCGGTCCCAAATAATCCGAATTATCGGGGTTTTACTGTATATCTAAAAATTGAACCAAAACAGTTAATTCAGCATAAAAAACCCATTTACCTAAATTATGAGCCTCTTCCAGATTCCTCTTTTATACATCACCTATGAATCCCCAAAATCAATTCCTTGTCACTTTTTTCCGATAATTTTTTTTCCTTGTCACTTTTTTCAGGTAATTTTTTTTCCGGAAACTTTTTTCCGTGTCACCTTTTTTCCGCTTTTGTAGTTTGTCACTTTTTTCCGTTTACCCATTTTATAGTGATAGATTGTTTATTGTTATATGAAAACGTAAAACATCATTCAAATCTTTATTTACCTACAAATTTTATACTTTAATCGATAAATATTGAAAAAAAATCTTTTTCATAGTTATTAACAAAAGAAAGACTTAAATAAAAGTTTAAAAAACAAGCAAGAACATACAGCTCTACACAGTGTCTTCGCTGACATTTGACCAACGTTAGTAATTTGGCTAATTAAAAATAAAAAAACATTCGCCAGATGAAAAAAGTATTAGCAAAATAGGTTCGCCGTGTAAGCACAAAAAAAAAAAAAAAAAAAAAAAAAAATTTAATCCTTTAATGTATCCCCCCTATTTTCAATATATTTTAAAATAAACTATATTTTTATAACTGCGACAACGATTTTATTAATTTAATTTCAACTATCCGCTATAAATATATTAAAAATATGGATATATGCATATATATATATGAAAAACAAACAAAAAAAGAAAGAAAAATTAAAAATTGAGCACTAGCAATTTGGCGAATCTAATCGCTTGTTTACTCGCTAAATGAGGAATTTAGTCGCAATTTGGTGCAATGGCGAACGACAGCGAGAACCATGGCTCTACAGCTTTCCTGATATATCCCTGCAGACACACGAAACAATTTAAAACGTTAAAAGAAAGTTTTTTTTTTCCTTTATTTTATTTGTGTAAATTAACAATATTTTTTTTCTTTGTAAATTCTTTTTTCTTATTCAAAGCGATATTTTACATAGACAATAGATTTATGTTAACTTAATATATTGTCAGCTAAACACTTGTTGTCAACTTGTTGAAAATGACAATTAAATGGACAATAAATAATTTTTATCATTTTCCATCTTTGTGTTTTATTTGTATATTTTGTTTTTCTGATGATGATGATTGAGTAAATTCAATCGAAACATGTCAAATTATTAAGATCTTTTAATGTATTTTATTAGCATTTGACGTCCTTTTTAGCAAATAAATATTTAATATATATTTTTGAAAAGATGAAAACCTGTAAAATTTACTGAAGCATGCTTTTAGTAACTATCGCTTATTAATCACTGATCAGATTGAATAACATATGTCTACATCCATTTACCCTTCTTCTATCATTGCTCTCAAAATGACATTAAAACTACTTTTTGAGACGCATAAAAACATGTGGTGACTTGCTTAATTGGTGGTGATCTGGAGTCGATTTTTTTCATGAAAGGAAATTTTTTCCTAATTAGTTTGCATTTCAGAAATTGTAAGACAAGATATATAACAAAACTAATATGCTTCTGAATATTTTTTTTTTCAAAAATGAAGCATTTAGCCACATTTAACGCAGTAAGATAGCGCTTTTTTTTCCAGATTAGTTACAGTATACATGTTGTCGAAAAAAAATAAAATAAAAATGGTGAAATGATAGGAGTGGGGGCGCAGCCTATCGTGCCCCTTTCTAGTTATGGACATGGTGTTCAGAAGTTAATTCATTTAAAACATCAACTTTAGTGATAATTTCTGAAATATATTACGCCTTTAGCAAAATGTGGAAAATGTTATTTGTTTACATAGTTTCTGCCAGTTTCATGAATTTCCCAGCAAAAATGAAAAACAATATGAGTCAGGAATAGCCCCTTTGAATTTAAGAACAGCTTTATAAATTTGAAAACGCGCATACACATTTTATCGTATTGCTTTAGTCTAATTACTTTGTATGCCCCAGTGAACGAACTATAAATGCAATTCACAATATATTTTTCAGTAAGAAACGTATAATGCACATCAGTAAAGTAATACAATCTTCATTATGCTTAAAATAGCATAACAACACTAAATTTTACTGTCGACAGTTTTTACTTGAAGACCATCATTTAACAGAATTGTTTTATGTGACCTGTAAGTGAACGACAAATGTTTTGCACTTCATATTCTACAGAAATATCGTTTTATTGGATTTCATAAATACACTTCAGTTTCCTTATGTTTGAGACAGAATTTTAACAATTAACATGAATCGATTTTTTTCTATCGATATATGCAGTAAAAATCTTACATGCGTACTGATTTAAGTAAATAATTAAGAAAAAGGATTTACATTTAATATTCAGTGCTTTTCTTTCTTCAAATTTCTTTCTTCTTTGTCTTTACATTTTCATTTATTTAAAACAGTTAGTAGCAAACGTTTCATTATCTTTGAGACAATAATCTTGAAATGATTTTTTCTATCTACATATGCAGTAATAAACAGTAAAAATCCTTCACGCGTACGGATTTAAATAAATGATTCAGAAAAACGCATTACATTTAGCGAGGTGAAACCCATCAAAATTCGACGAAAGAAAAGTTTAAGAAGGAACTGTTTCATTGATTTATAATTAATTTACAAAATTAGTTACAGCAAAAAATGCATCTTATATACTGATCAATCAAACTCTCAAATAAATGCTATTTTAAGCTAAGATTAACAAAATACTATAAAACTCAGCTGTACAAATTTTCAAAATTAAACTTTAATCCCCTATGTAATTAGTAAAATATAATAAAGATCAGCTATTATGATGAAGTTATCAATTGAAGCTTTTATATTTGGTATAAATGCGAATGAAAAAAAAAAAATTATTCCAAATTGACAGGATTATAAAATTTCATACGAAATTAAAACACGTCTTCATTTTCATCTTCTAAAAATTTACACTCGCATTTCTCATATCCGTTTTCAGCACGTTTAATAAAATGGTATTTCAATTTGATCTTTTAAAAATCATTTTAACTCAAAAGTTGAAGTCATTTAATTGATGAAAAAGTAAAATAAAATAAATAAATAAAAATAAACCCGAAATCATTGAATTTTATAATAGGCGATATTTTTAACAAAGTATATGTATTTTAATTTTTTTTCTTTTTTTCTTTCTTTTCTTTTTTTTTTTTTTTAATTTTGAGAAAGAAAAAAAGAGGCAGTAATTCTGTTGCCACAAATACAAAATTGGTAATAAAAACTATAAAAAAAATAATATCTCAAAAACATATTGAGACGGAGCTGTGAAACAAATTGCATTTAAAAGTACATATTTTTTTCTATACGATGATGAGAAAATTTAAAACTGTACGATGTTTAGAAGCGAAAAATTTGCATTAGCGAATACTGCAAAACCGACATTGCATGGGAAAGTGTTGCCATTCACAAAATGCCGTATGCGCTTCGCACAGATACGTTTGGCCTTTATAATACCGATATTCACTGCATTTATTTTATTTTAGTTTAGATTTACACTTATTTAAATAAGTTAGTAGTTAACGTTACCTAGTTTTATAAAACTGAAATATTTCATTAAATTATACTAACTTTGATTTTTGATAATATACTATGGATGTGGTCATGACAAAAAGATGTTTATCAGGTAGCAATTGGCAGTTAATTGATTTTAAAAACATTTATTTGGGAAATAAAAGAACAGTTATTTAATTCTTTTTCACAAGTTATATCTGAAAATTTAATTCGTATAAAACATACTGAAGCTCAGATTAAGAAAATATTCCAAACTGAAAGTGTAGAAACACAATAATATTATCAAAGGAAAAAACATTTTGTGTTTATCCCACCAAATACTTTTTAAAGAAAAGATGAGCAGCATTCTATATTTAAACCCCTGTATACAATAGACGACCCCTCTATGAGAGATTCGGAGGACTAATTGCTTTCAGCTTCACCCTACTTTTACTATGACCTTGTAAGTCGCCCCACTGTGCGAAAACGCAAAAGAAAGATATAGGAGAAGTCAAAGGATTTTACTGAACTACAAGAATACGCCATTATAGGGCCAATCTATTCATTTGAACGGAAAGGTGACGTGAGGTGTACGGGAGCCCATTTTTTAAAGATACATTTAGCTTTTATCAAAAAACTGACCAATACGGTATGGCACATTATACAACTCCTAAATAAGAAAACCTATCAATTGGATGTGTTTGAGAGTAAAACTGAATTTAAAAATGAGTCAGAAAAAAAAAAAAAAAAAAAAAACACAATTTGTTATTCGAATACTTCTTCAATTTTTCACTCACGATCGCGTCAGAATTTTTATTTTTCAAAATGGCTATTTTCAAAAACTTTGAAATTTGAAATATATTTTGCCTTTATCAAAAAACTGACCAATGCGTCACATTATATAGTTCCTAAATAAGAGGACCTGTAAACTGGATGCATTTGATAGCAAAAATGGATTTAAAAATGAGTCAGAAAAAATGCAATTTGTTATATAAATACTTCCTCAAATTTTCAATCACGATCACTTCGGGAAATTCTGTTCAAAATACCATTTTTGGCAGCCTTTTTAAAAATATATTCTGTCTTTATGAAAAAACTGACCAATACATCACATTATATAGTTCCTAAGAAGATCTGCCATTTGGATGCGTTTAAAATCAAAAATGAATTTAAAAATGAGTCAGAATATAAGCAGTTTGGATTTGTGTTTTTTTTTTTCTCCAACTCCTATTTTTGTTTAATTTATTTTTGCTATACGAATTGGTCCTGTGAAAAACTTGTCAGTATAAAAATTGTAGGTATTATTGAGAATATGTAAAATAAATTTAATTAGATTTGATATTTTAAGAATTGGTGAAGTTATAATTTTTCGTCTTTTTTCACCCCCCCCCCTTTTGTTTTCGTTTTACTTTATTTTTTATCGGTAAGAAATAGTCCGGTCAAAAACTTGTAAATACAAAAGTTTTAGATAATGTTGAGAACATTTATACAAAATTTAGTTGAATTTGATACCTTGAGAATTGACGAAGTTATGAATTTTTTTCTCCCAAAAACCCTGTTTTTTTTCGCCCCTTGAGCCCATTTCTAAATTTATCAAAAATCTGTCATGCATAAACTATGGCCCATTTTTTTAAATAATATAAACTTTAAACCGATTCGATGTCTATTTAAATTAAGAATTTATGTTGTTTTTTTCGGTTTTCACAGAAACCCTCCCTATTTCTACCCCCTTGGACCGATTTTGCCCATTAACGAACTTAGCCGAGATTTTATACATCTTGATTTTATGTATCAGTTTGGAAGAGATTGGAGCAGAACTATAGAAGTTATCGTGTCCAGAAAAAGTGATAAACTTTTTTACTGATGGTAGTTTTGGAGTCTATAGGTCATGATCGGTGAAGATCTGCAAAAATGTTTCAGAAATTCCAACATAGGAGAGACCGCAATTGGTAATATTTCATACGAAATCTACCTAAATATGCCTGATTTCAGCACTACACAAGTCTGCTGAATTAAAAAAAAAAAAAAAAAAAAAAAAAAAAAAAAAAAAAAAAAAAACCTCAGCTTATACACCATGCTTAATGCCGATTATATTTCATCGGTTCCTCTTTCTTCATGCTACATTTCTGTATTGATGTTGTCAAACTAGCATCGGTTCATGACGAACATTTATACTTATTCTTGAGAAAGTCATATGCATTAAAAATAACCGATATTTTATCGGCTTTGCTTATTTTTTTTATATCGGATCGGTATCCCGCTATTTTATTTTTTATTTTATTATTATTTTGTTGGTCCTACTGGTCCGTTTAATTTTTTTTTCTTCTTTTTGCTAACTCGGCACGTAAATTTTGTTTATCTGTTCGTTGATAAAATGTCTTAATTCTGCTGACCCGACCCGTTTGAAATTTACCTTTATTTCGTCGGGCCAAGTACGGGCCTCGGAACAATCCTGGGCCCTGCAAGCCGCTATCTCACTAGCCTTTGAACCTAAGGTATAAAAACATGGACGCCTGGCAGCAGGAAAACGTAAGGATAAACCTACCAATCAACCGCTAAAATAGAGACCACTAAAATAATAACACCCCCCCTCCCCCCACTCTTATCTTTAGTGCTAGTTGTTTATCTACAACTCTACTAATCTACTTCGAACGCTGATTTTTTTTCCTCGATTTATTTTCAGCAGTCACGGAAAGTCGAAAAACTGAGAGACAAACTTCTGATTTTCGAAAGAAGTTCTTAAAAAATGCTAAGGATTGGTGTGTTTTAGCGTATGTTTTAAGTAAAAACATGTAAAATTGGGAAAAAAAATCGGTTGTTTTAGAGTTGTTTCTATTGATATTACCTAGAATTTGCCAACTATCTTCGAAGTTGCCGACATTGGGGGGGCGAGACGCCCCCCTACGCCCCCCCAGTAGCTACGCCCCTAATTAAAACCAGCTTTTAATGTTTCTGTCACATTTTACTGCATAATACTGTGATGTACTGATTTCTCCAAGAATAGAATTTTCCACCATGAGTGCTTTTTTGTTGCAATTTCATTTATACGTTTTACTTAAGTAAATTTCTATGTCGCATTTAATTAATAACTGTTTAGTACACTTTTCTCCAAATTTCAGACATGCTACTTCTCCGCGGAATTCCGCTTTTTCGGCGACGAATTTTATTATCCCTGGGATCGATGCAAATATGCATTAAAATTTGTTGACATTTATATGTGAGGGGGGAGGGCTAACGGATGAAATACAACAAAAACACGAGTACAAACCGCACTAAATTAAGCAAATTTCTCCAAATGATTGCCAAAAAACCCTATAAATTCATCAAACAATCGCAGAAAAAATACTATTTTCTTCAGAAGATCGCGAGAAAAAACACCATTTTTTGAAAAATTATCACGAACAAGACGCGATTTTCGTAAAAAAAATGCGGGGAAAACTCTATTTTCGTGAACAGGGTGCGGAAAAATACTCTAATTTTCTCAAAAAAATCGTGATACGTACTCGTATTCTATCGAAAGATCACGGAAAATACTCGAATTTTGTAGAAAGATCGTGGAAAATCGCAAATTTTGACGAAAAATCGCGGAAAATACGGTAATTTTGACGAAAGATCGCGAAAAATACGGAAATTTTGACGAAAGATCGCGGAAAATATGCATATTTTGACGAAAGATTGCGGAAAATACGCACATTTTGGCGAAAGATCGCGGAAAATATGCAAATTTCGACAAAAGATCGCGGGAAATACGCAAATTTTGACGTAAGACCGCGGGAAATACGCAAATTTTGACGTAAGATCGCGGGACATACGCAAATTTTGACGTAAGATCGCGAAAAATACGCAAATTTTGACGTAAGATCGCGAAAAATACGCAAATTTTGACGAAAGATCGTGGAAAATACGCACATTTTGACGAAAGATCGCGATTAATACGCACATTTTGACGAAAGATAGCGATTAATACGCATATTTTGACAAAAGATCGCAGAAAATACGCACATTTTGGCGAAAGATCGCGGAAAATACGCAAATTTTGACGTAAGACCGCGGGAAATACGCAAATTTTGACGTAAGACCGCGGGAAATACGCAAATTTTGACTAAAGATCGTGGAAAATACGCGAATTTTGTCGAAAAAGGGTGAGAAAAGCGCGAATTTCGTTAATAGGTCGCGCAAAAACGCTAATTTCGTTAAAAAATTGCAGAAAAATGCAGATTTCACCAAAAGTCTGTGAGGCCGTGAAAGTTCAGCTTTTTTCTTGCTGAGCCTGTAGCATGTCTGAAATTTGTTGTTTCTATATTCAGTCATTTGCAAATTAGACGCAAAAAACCAGTTGTACCCTAACTTTTGGAGGCCAGAGTAGATTAATTCTATATTATTAAATTATATATATGTAAAAAATCTGCACCATATTGGTATGTATTAAAATAATGATATAGCATCAAATTGTACTGTGGCTCCCAATTCCCATTGAAAATTATTTCTTACTTTCTATATTAAAAGTGTTTTCTTAATCAAGGGAAACAAAAACACAAACTTCTGTACATAAAGCTTGTATGTTTATTCTAATATAGTTATTATTTATTGCCTCATTTTTCTTATAGCAACATAAAAACATATACAGTATAACTTCTTTAATCCACAATTACAGTGATTTCAGATTGTTGAAAATTTCAGATTACAGAGGTTTTGAAACTAGAATGCATTTAGATTATATTAGTGATTTCTCTCATATGGCAATCAAAACATGCAAAAGAGCTTGATAATTTAAAATAATTAAAAAACATTGAGAAAAATCAATTCAAAATGCTCTGAAATGTATGTATATATAATTATGTATATTTTATGTAGTGTCACCATCTGTTGTAAATTACAAAAAACAATAACCAAACAATTTTTAAAAAATTACGATTTCTGCTTTATAAATATTCAATAAATAATACATTACACTAGAATAACAGATGTATTATGAAAAATATTGAAAATTTTTTCTAAAACCAAAAAATATTATGTGAAATTTAAATGAGACTCACAATTGATTTAAAAAATAACCTTATAATTAAATTAGCATATTTAAAATAGTGATATAAGGTTAATATCATTGAATGGTTGTAGATCGGAAATGGAATTGTGTGATTGTAATTATAAATAAGATGAGAACACTGATGAATTACTAATTATACTATAAATACTTCTCACAAGAAATAGTTCAGATAATTAACAAAATAGATAGACAGGGTTCCTTTCACCTGTTGTGTTAAATAGTTAAATAAGCATGATGTGTGCTTTTGTGTTGCATCTCGATCTGAGTCTGAAGTGATACTGGTTTCCTCTCATATAGGTGTACTAACAGTCAACTTCAACCAGGAAATGACCTTGAAGTAATCAATGCTTCTATAAACAAGTGCAATAATCTTCAATAATATAAAAGTTTTCATAAACATTGCAATGAAATTAGTCATTAATTTTAGTGATGATTTATGCTATAATTATTGTTCATAGCAGTTAAAATGTTTTAAGATAAACATTTCTCCCACCCTATCAGGGCCTTATTCCTGATATATAGGGAGAAGGGCAACTTTATGGATGGATTGCTTCACTATAGAGTTCCTGCTTTTCCCCGTCACAACTCTAATGAGTTTGTCTTTCCTGGATGAAAGCGTATCACATCTTGGTACCAAAAATTGATTGATTTCATTAAGTGAATTTTGAAATTTGAGCAATTCTTCTACTAGAGGTTGCGGAATAATAGAGTCCTAGTCCCCTTTTGTCCACCAAAGCTTTTAATAAAATATTTTTAAAGTTACAGTACATGGTGAAATTAGACCTAGGGTGTCAAAGATTCATGCAGATTCAGCTAAAATATGCCTCTTTGTAAGAGGTGGAGTGAGAGTTAATGAAGTCTTGAAAATAAATGTATCTGAAGAAGAGTTCCAGCTTAAGCCTAGAACTTTAGAGTTTCTGTTATCACAAGGAATTATATCAAAATTCGATTCGGTAGTAGAAACATCTTTAAATTCTCTAAGAAATTCTTTTGAATTTAAATTCCACTTTCTTAAGTGGAAACCATGCATGTGTAAAACATCGATAATTTATTTACAAGTTTCTATTGCTTCACTAACAGCATTTGATCCTGAAAGCAGATCATCCATGTAGAAATCTTGCTTTAATGTTTGAGAAATAACAGCGTTTTTTGTGTAATCATTAGCAGTTTGTTTGATACATTTAGTGGCTAAATAAGAAGCTGAGGCAAACCAATAAGTAATCATTTTTAATTTGAAATTTTTTATTTCCTCATTAGGATTAAGCCTTCAAACGATTTGCTGATAATTTTGATCTTCAGAAAACAAAATCTGGCGGTATATCTTTTCTATATCAGCAGAAAAAACAATTTTCGGAAACCAAAAATTAAGTCAAATTTCAAATATGTCCCATTGTAATTTAGGACCTACTCCCAAAATTGAATTCAAGGAGTTACCCTTTGAAGTTTTGCAGGATGCATTGAACACAACTCTCAACTTGGTAGTGGTACTAGAAGGTTTAATAACCGTATGATGAGGAAGAAAATATTGTTCATTTTCATAATTATTGATGTCATTTTGTGTTATTAATTCCATATGACCTCTGTATATATTCATGCATAAAATCCTTGTATTGCTTTTCGAATTCTGGGTTTTCTTTAAATTTCCTTTCAAGCGAGAAATTGCAGCAAGTCCATAATTACCTAATTCTGACTTAGGTTTAACAAAAGGTAATTTTACCACAGAATGACCCTTGGAATTAATTGAATAAGTTTTCTGAAAATGTGATTGAACAAATTGTTCTTCTGGAGACAGAATTTGAGCATTATTATTAAATACTTCTTCCATTTCCCTTAAGCCGTTTTAATTCTTTATCAATATTGATTTCATAAATATGCAAATTATGTATTGAATTGGGAGTTGTACTAGGATGTGGCATTTTTCCCGATATGAGAAAGCCCAAGATTGAATTTTGCACAATTAAACTGTTCTGAGAATATGTTATTTGACCAGGAAGCAAAATAGAAAAAAAATAATCAGATTGTAAAATAATATCTATTTTATTTGGAGTCTCAAAATGCAGATCTGCTAAGTTTACATTTTTTAAGTGGGAATAATGCTCCTCATTTATTTTTTCAGAAGGTAATGGAGCTGTTAATTCATCTAAAATAAATGCTTTCACTGACAACTTACTGTCAGCATTATGAATTGATATAAGATCAATTATTACATAACACTTTGTTACTGCGATCTTTGAATTAGAGAGACCTTTTAGGGGGAATCTAGCATTTTTTCTTTTAATTCCTAACACTTTCATACATGATTCTGCCACAAATGTAGATTCTAAGCCACTGTCACACATAATTCTTAGAGTATGCTTTTGACCCATGCAATCATGTATGTACCATAGCAGTGGGCAAAAGTGTGAAAGATGTTTGTATAGAATTTAATAAACATAATGTACCCCAAATATAATGTACCCCAATGTAATAATAACCCCAAAATAAACATACTGTTAAATATGTGGTACAAATAATAGTTATTCATTTACAGGACACACAAAAGAATTTTATTACATAATGTGCATTACCGAGAAACGTTTGTAGAGTAGAGATAAAATGATGTGCAAAGCTATACAAAGAGTATGATGCATGGCTGTCTATGGATGATAATTTTGTGGTGGTGGATGTGATTTCTGTGGTTTTAAGAGTGTTTTAGTTTGAATTAAATTTTAGCTAAATATTGGCATGTAATAAAGGCACTGAGTAAACTATAGGATTAAACAAAAGTGTTCAAGTATATTTAGTCCTATTAGTATAAATTGTTGAAAGAGAAATTTCAACCTTTTTTCTTTTTTCTTGCTAAACTAGATTTTCCCATTACATAGTACATATATCAATCTACAAATCAGAGCTGCTCAAAAGTATTGGAATACATATTTGGCTATGGACAGTAGCTGCTGAAATTCAAATGTTTTATAAGTTCAAATCTGTATTCAAATGTTTTATCTGTTTTTTACTGAATTATCCTTTTTATTTTATTATCCTAAATATTAAAGTTTTGTTAAAGATTTCTGGAAATTTTGGAAAGTATTTCATAATCGATACTTAATGAATGATTTTTCTTTCTTGTTTACTATTATAAGAAATCATGTCTATAGATAGGTTCAAATCACATTTTAGCATTTATCATCTGATTTAGCCACATTATAGCATTGGTTATTTAATTTATTTCTATCTTAAATATGTTTCTTATCTTGTTTTTAGCTGATTTTGGGGTTTCAGCTCAAATAACAGCAACTATCAGCAAGCGGAAGTCATTCATTGGAACACCTTATTGGTAATTATATCTTGTTAAAGTTATTTTTATATTATTCTTATATCCATTTCATTTGTAGTTAACAAAACATGTTAGTTCTTATTTATTTACCATATGCACTCCATGTTCCTTAAACTTAATTTTGCTGTGATTTTGCTGCTTTAAAAAAATTGCTTTCCTCACTTATGAAAATTTTTTTCACAGAAATCTAAACTGTTGTATCTCTTCAAATGTAATACATATTGATAGTTATAAAGTAGTATTTAAAGAAATGGGAATCAGTCAAATTTGAGATCCAATTATATTATTTAAAATTTATTTATGTTAAATAATGAAGAAAAAAGAATAGAAAATATTTTATTTTAATATAAATATTTAATCTGAATGTTAGATTATATAATGCTGTCATATTTTCAGATTCAAATTTCATACACTATTACAAATGTTGGAATTAAAGAGTGAGTTCTGTTTTCATTTTGTGTAAGTATTTCATTAAAATTACTAATTCTAGTAATTGTTATTTAGGATGGCACCTGAAGTTGCTGCTGTAGAAAGGAAAGGTGGATATAATCAACAATGTGATATATGGGCTGTTGGTGTAACTGCAATTGAGCTTGCTGAATTACAGCCACCAATGTTTGATTTACATCCAATGCGAGCATTATTCTTAATGTCAAAGTCTGGGTTTAAACCACCACAACTTAAAGATAAAAATAAATGGTAGTGCATTTTGCAAACTTGTAGACTTATTATTGTGTTTTCTTTAATTGATTTAATTGCATTTTGAATTCTTTTATAATAATTATATATTGTTTGTAACACTCATAGAGTTTGTATTGCTACAGATCAAAAGCAGATCAACATTACTTTCTCTGACTATAAGAAAAATGAACTTTTTGTTATATGATAAAATATGATATTAAGAAGTGTGACAACACTAATTCTTAACAGTCTTCCAAAAGTTAAAAAAGCTTGTTTTGGAAACAATTACTGAACCAGGCACAACAAAAACTTGTAAAGATTTTAACTATTTCATGTGTCATCAAAAACTCTATTTCACTCCAAAGAACAGTTAATAGTAAGATTTTTTTATAAGTGATATGAAATTGGTAAATCTCTTCCAGATTCCTAAAATTTTGCATTGTATTTCATTTGAGTATGAAAATTGGTTGTTTAATTCAGTGTAAGATTATTTTGTGTAAGTAGTGTAATACTTCAATTTTATTTCAAAGTGTTATAATTTTTCTGGAATACAGTGGTGTTTGGTGGCTTGTAAAAGAAATTTTGTTCATTTCTCTATCAATCGCAGAAGCATCAGTAGTAGTAATTTGATGGAGCTCATCTATGAGACTTGCCATTTTGTGCCAGGCATCATTTGTCCTGCCTTTGCTGCAGAACAGATTGAAATGCATTTTTCCTTTCATGTGTTACAGCACAAATAAAGTGTAGAGATTTTTGAAGGAAAAGCATTATTATTGCTAAGTATTTTCTCATTTTGAAAGTATTCGTTGAGGATGTTGGCTTACAGTCATTAGCCAGGGCTTGGAAATTCTAAAACTTTTAAGGTTCCCAGCTGGGCACCTACATGAAAAATATAGATTCCCAGATAAAAAGAAAAAAAGTGTAAGTTACCAGAAAAATTTATGTGTATTTTAACGAAATTGCCGCTTTATCGCGATTTTTAATGGAATTTGCCGTTTTTGCGATTTTTTGACGAAATCTGCCGTTTTATCGCGATGTTTTAATACAACCTGCCATTTTATCGTGATATTTAAAACCTATCATTTTTCAAAAAAAAAAATAAATAAATAAAATAAAATAAAATTACGAAATGTGCCATTTTTGCGATTTTTTTATAAAATTTGCATTGTTTTGCGCGATTTTTTGACAAATTTTCGGCCAGTTTCGCAATCTTTTGACAAAATATTATCTTTTCGGTATTTTTAAACGAAATTTGCCGTTTTCTCGCTTTTTTTTTTTTTTTTTACAAAATTTGTTGTTTTTCATGATTTTTAACGAATTTTGCCGTTTTATCACGATTTTTTAATGAAATCTGCCGTTTTATCGCGATGTTTTAATAAAACTGCCGTTTTATTGCGATATTTTAACGAAACCTATCGTTTTTCTAAAAACAAAATTACGAAATTTGCCGTTTTTTGCAATTTTTTATGAAATTTGCGTTATTTCGTGCGATCTATTGACAAATTTTGAGCCATTTTCGTGATCTTTTGACAAAATCTGTTGTCTTTTCGGTATTTATGGATGAAATTTGCCATTTTTCTCGTGCTTTTTTTACGAAATTTGTTGTTTTTCACTATTTGTTTCTCGAAATTTGTCGTTTTTCGCAATTTTTTTAACGGAATTTCCCTTGTTTTTAAAAAGATTTTTTGACAGAATCTGCCGTTTTATTGCGATGTTTTAATGAAACCTGCCCTTTTTATCGCGATGTTTTAATAAAATCTGTCGTTATTAAAAAAAAAGAAGAATTTTGCCGTTTTTTGCAATTTTTTAATGAAATTTTCATTGTTTTGCGCGATCTTTCGACAAAATCTTTTTTTCTTTTAGGCATTTTTGGACAAAATTTGCTGACTTTTTAAACAAAATTTGCCGTAATTTCATGTTTTTGATGAAATCTGACATTTATCGCGATGTTTTAACAAAACCTGCCATTTTTTGTGATATTTTGTAATCATAACAATATAAGGATAATTTAAGTTGTTATTTTTTATATCTAAAAGTTTATGATAGCTTAGAATAGGAGTGTTATATTCATCTAATGGAACATGTTGAATTTTCAAATATATTGCTAGATATAACTGCATGAGTTAGAAGATTGTGTTAGTAATATTTACAAATTATAGCACAGATATTAATTGCTTTATCAACATATGTAATGATGAAGTTGCTTTGAAGATCTCTATATGTGGTTTGAAATTTGAGAAACAGAATAAAAGAAAAGAAAAGAAAGACCATAATACTTCCAATCTACACATTATTCAAAGGGTTTGTTGTCGTTTATATTAATTTGGTACATAAAAAATCTAAATTTATGTCGATTGTATAAGAATGGACTGTAGGTGTGATTGTGATGGTATATAATACTTACTACCAAAGCTCATAAAAAGATCTTAAATCATTATTACTAATAAAATCTAATTTACCAGTGATTATATATTTTAATAAGAAATATGTTTGTTCTGTTTTTTTAGTTAATGAAGTTTATATATAGCTCATCATTATTATGATTGTAACATTCACATGAAAGTAAAATGCAAAAAAAATAAATTAATATTTTATTTCTAATGTAATTTACAATGAAAATGAGATGTATCAAAAGCGATAAACGTGAATTAAGCATGGTGTTTTTTATACCTAAAAGTTTATGATAGCTTAGAATATGAGCGTTATTTTCATCTAATGGAACATGTTGAATTCCAAATATATTGCTAGATGTAACTGCATGAGTTAAAAGATCGTGATAGTAATATTATAGTATAATTATTAACTGCTTTATCAACATGCGTAATGTTGAAATTGCTTTGAAGATCTAGAAGAAGAGTAATAAGAGAAAAATGAGAAACGTAAAAATGAAAATTAGTTTTATTATATACCTGCATTTCTGACAATATTAGAAAATGTATATCAATATTTAAAATTATGAAAATAGTAATCAATTATTTTGATTCAATGTGAGATTAACTGAAATAACAATAACTTGTGATCTAGCAGCACAAATATCCATCTTTATCTGCATTGAAAATGCTTTCCATGAGTGTTTTGTAATATTGTCATTAGACTAGTTCATGCTTAAATTCAATACTTTAATATTGTGTCATCTCATAACCATGTGTTTTAGTGTATGTGTGTCAGTATTCAACAACTGTTAACTATCTATTGTAAATATGAAAAATTAGGCATTTCTTTCTTCTTTTTCATCCCCTTTTTTGTTGCTGTCCTTTATAAAAATTCTCCCCATTGACTAAATCATTGCTATTGTAATCTCAACATTCTAGCCGTTTATAATTAAAACTGTGAATTTTCTAAACAATCAAAATTTTTTTCTTTATTTTAATGTAATTGTGTTCTTAAAATTTAGAAATTCAAATCTCAAACCATTCATATTTTATGGATCAGTATTATTGTTATCTGTATTTTTTGACACAAAACAAATTTGCTTGTCTGAAAAGAATTTGTTTAACTATACATTTTATTAAAGTACAAAGTACATGTTGTTTTTTACATGCACCCATGTACATTTTGATTAAAACATTTTATATGCTCATATGTTTAACATATTTTTTCTTACTGCTTAGGACACCTGTTTTCCATCATTTTGTAAAAGTAGCTTTAACAAAGAATCCAAAGAAAAGACCAACTGCAGAAAGGTTATTACAGGTTAGTCAAAGTTTTTTTTTCCTGATTTTACTGAATTTTGTATGTAAGTGGTGGTTGGATTTGCAAAATATAAGAAATCAGAGACATTAATAAAAAATATAAAAGAAATTTTTTTTCCTTGTTATTACTTACTTGATTTTGCTTTGACATCAGAGCTAAGTATGGAGTTTGCATTTGTTAACATTATAATCTTATAGTGCAAAAAATTTGAAAAACATTATTTAAATATTTTACAGACACACTAGGGTGGTCCTTAATAAATTTTAAATTTTGTAAGGGAAACCCTCATATTTTGTTCTGTGTATAAAATAAAAAAGACTTCCACAAAAATTTCAAATTTTAAAACATGTTTTAAGGGTCACTACCATGGTTTGAATATTTTTAAAAAGTTAAAAATTGACACATTTTGTAATCTAATTATAAATTACTTATACAATTTCATAATCATTGCCTAATTGAGTTATGGTATGATGTTAGGCTGTAAGGACTGTCATTTGTTTCATGTTTCAGCATATTTACACAGTCTATTGTCCAGACACAAACAGGAGTGTTTTATGTCTACATTCTATTTCATCTCCTTTGGACAGCATTGTGAAAGGTAGTACCCAGTAACATTCTTCCTCGAAAAAAAGTTCTCTGTTATTTTTTAATCTTAAATAGCTAAAATGTTTAGACAGTTATAAGATAATGTTTATAAGTTTTATAGTTTAATTATTTTTATGTTCATGAAATGTCGTATTAAATGGCCATATTTGCAAAGTTAAGCAACAAGATCCCCCCCCCCCCTCTAGAAAAAAAGAACAAGTGGTCATTTTGTTTTTTTCAAAACTTCAATCAAGAACAGGTGAGCCAATCATTTGTGTTGTTCACAAAACATTGGAGTCTTGGAAGCTACTGAGCAAGTAAAATGCATGTAAATGTAGTAAAATTTATCTTTTTTTAATAAGTTTTTATTGTATTTTATAAATAATTTCTATTTCAAAAATACAATCTTGTTTCTCTAAAGCAGATATTAATTCTCCTGTCACATTTATGCATTATTGAGCTTTATATCAATGCAACCACCCTTGAGAATAATCAGATGTATCAGAAATGTTTAATTCTTGGTGATATGTGATTCTTTGTGCAATCAACTTATGACCTGATATGGGCACTCCTTCATTTCGCTGTAACTGAAATCATTCAAAGAGCACATACCACCATACCAATTTTTCGCTCATGAGTGCTTTTTCTCTTTAGCACATTGTTTGAAACAGCACTTTTTTGTATAAAATTGCAAAAGAATTTCGTTTCTGTGTTTTAATGTCATAAATATCAGCAATCAAGTTCCATAATAGAAATGTAAAAGTAGCAGTGTTAAAAATACCAATTATTTTAAATTAAAGCATACCGGTTTCAGTAGCATATAACAAATCATCCTCAATTACTAAGGATGTGGAAAATTGCTCATGTATATAGGAGATATGGGGGATTCAAGTTGAATTTTTAATAACCAATAAGAAAAACAGAAGATTGTAAGTATTAGCCAATAGAAAAATCAATGAGAAATGGGACAGAAGCAGTAAGAAATATGTAGATGGAGGGGGGAAAAGAAAAAATAAGTTTTTATGTATATTTATGTATATAATTTTTATAAATATGAAATGCTTCAAGAAAGTTAAGTTCATGAATAAAATTAGGTTTAGAGATTATTTTAACCGAACTGAAGTCAAAAGTATGATTCATCTCCCAGCAATGTTTTGAAATAGAGGATTTATTGGTTTCTTGTTTCCTAATATATTTTTTATGTTCTTTAATACAGAGTTTTAAGGAACGTTTGGTTTGTCCGATATAGGAAAGACTGCGCTCGCGCTAATCCTGTAGATACCCTATAAATTGAATAACTTTATAAGGTCTTTGAACTTGGAGAGAGTGAGTTTATTGGTTGGGGTAAAAATTATTTTGAAATTATATTGTCTAAGAATTTACAAAATGATAAAACTTGATTTAGGAAAGAAGTATAACACAATGATAATACTGGAAAGTGTAGAAAACTTAGGTGAGTTTGAGGAAATATAGAAGGTTTTTAACCTCTGTCAATCGCAATGGCTTTAATGTACTGAATTTCATTATTAAATGACTGCAAATCAGAGCAAATATGTATGGTACAATTTATAAAGGCATAAATAGCAACCATTTTTTGGTTTGGAGAATGACAAGAACGAGCATGGGTCGACAAAGAAATAGCAAAACTTGTAAGATAGACTGATGTAGAAACCTGTTAAAGTGCAAGTTATGCTGCTACTTTTACGTTTCTATCATACTACACTAAGCTCCATCTTTAACCCTTTCAGGATGAGCAACCGGTATACTTGCCGGCATCATTGGCACTCATGTCCCGCGCAACTGGTATATGCGACAGCGCTGTTGGCACTCAGATCACGCGCGATTAGTATCCGTGCCGACCGGTTGGAACGTTTTATGTATAGTAATATAATGTATAAAAAATTATCTTATTCATATTTGACTTAAGGCGCCTGTCCTCGCTCCAGGAAACGCTCGCGAGCTAATGCTATTCCTATGGGGAAGCATTTTTCTAATAACTCTTTCGCATTTTGACATTTTTGAATAATTTTTTTGCATTGGATAGCTGAGGTGCATGCCGACAGTGCACCTTTTTTACTTTTTCGATTTTGGTTGCAGATATTTTTTACAAAGTTAGTTTCATTTTCAAAACTGGTTTCGAAACTGAAAGTGCTTTTTAAAAAAATGTCTGCAATCAAAATCGAAAAAGTAAAAAAGGTGCGCTGTCGGCATGCACCTCAGCTATCCAATGCAAAAAAAATTATTCAAAAATGTCAAAATGCGAAAGAGTTATTAGAAAAATGTTTCCCCATAGGAATATCATTAGCTCGCGAGCGTTTCCTCGAGCGAGGACAGGGGCCTTAAGAAAAAAAAATTTCCTTCTAACCTAGAAAAGAAATGAAATCATTGATTTTTTTTTTTTTAAATCTGTGTTATTTTAATTTTTTGAAAAATGATTGCAGATTATGATTATGTTATCATCTTTTGTGCTTGTGACTGAATTTCTAAAATGCAATTTCTTTTCGATCATAAATCTGTAGCATGTCTATTAAAACTTTGAGATAAATAAAAAAATAATAATAATAAAGTTTCATACAATATTTGGAAGGGGGGAGAAAGAGCTGATCAACTGAAAACATCATGCATTCTGGGCACCTATGAGTAAGGCTTCTGATTAATGCATTGTTCTATCTCTCTCTTTTTTTTTTCTACTTTTATCTGGATTGAAAATTTGCTTAGTTCAAGGTCGACTAAATAAATACTTTCTAAAGTGTTTTGTGATTTCTGGACTCTGAGACTTGTTTGAAAAGGAAAGGAGGTGTCCAATTTAAAAATTTATTTTGTTGCGGAAAATTAATTTGCACAATAAATAATAAAGACAAAAATAAAGAAAAGAAAAAAAAAGACAAGTTACCGATTCTGGGATTTTGTTTTCTTTAATACTTAGAACAATTTAAACAAAGCAATTTTTTTTTTTTTTTACTGTAGTTTTAATTTTTGATTTTTATCTTCAATAATTTTATCTATCATTTTAAATTAAGTTATATAAATCCATGCATTATATTTCCAAAACTCATTAAAATGTAAAAAAAAAGCAGGTCTTTGATAAAGAATAAAATGACGATGATTTAAAAAAATATTAGTCTTCAAAAAGTAAAATTTTTGCGAGTTAGTGATTGTAATATAATAATAACTTTGACTATTTTGATAAATAAACTCAAACGATAACATGTATGTTTCAAAGTAATAGACAATTTTGCTCCAAAATAGTAATAATTGATTACATTTGTTCGATATATTTAATTACCTATATATATTTATTTATTTATATTAATTTCAACATATTCTTTGATGAATGTATTATAAGTTATTCAATCTTACTCATTATTATCAAATATCCTTTATTCGATATTTCTTTTATTATGCATTACTATATATTGTTCTTTTATTTTCAGATATATTTTTAACATTTAATAACTTTTTATAAATGTTTATTATAAAGTTATAGTTCTATATTACTTATTATTATTAAATACTTTTTATTTAAAAGGTATTTTATGATTGATGATATATTTAAATATAATTTTTGAATTTTCAAAAATTTAAATCAAATTAAACATTTTAAACTAGTATTTATCTATGTCTGCATAATTAATATTGAAAAATAGCATGCACAAGTTGTTTTGAAAGTTTTATTTGAATATTTTTATTTGTGAATAAATCAGCTTTTTTAAAACCCTTATTTTGTTTCAGAATGCATTAAAAATTATTTAGAAACAAACCTATTATTTTTTTAACAAAAATATTCTTTGAGTAAAATGTTTCATGTGTTGCTATAGTACAGGTGCATTAAGTGTTTTGTAATTATATTAAAACGTTTTTTAGCTTGAAAACATGGTTAAAATATACAATTTATATATTCAAAAAGCTATTTTTATACTAAAATATCGGAGGAAATACTCCAATTTGTTGCAGGAATATATGTAACAACAACTTATTTCATGTATGTGTATTTCAAAAAATTACATAGAAAAACGATTTTTTTATAATTTTTTAAAGAACACTTTACAAGGGTTAGGCTTAGCTTCACAAAATCCTTCGGCCCAGAAAGGGAAATCAAATTTCCCAGCTCCATCCTCAGATGTGCACTTCAGAAAGTGCGGGCCGTCGCGAACGGGTTAATAATCTAATTCCATACTCAGCACTTAACAATTTCATAGAAGAACCATTATTTTTCTTTTTTATTAAGTCTACTTTATCTCAGATAGACAAACTTAAATGCTGTTTTCAGAAACAACATTTGCTGGTTTTGAAAAAGGTCTGCTATAACAATAAATAATTATAATAATAAACTTCAAAAATAGAGGTTTTCATCTGATCTCAGTTAAAAGAAATCACAATCAAAGCTGTCTGTTGCTGCCCAAGCAGCAAGAGAAAATTGCAAAGGAGTTTCCTTGGAGCTGCATCATTGTTAAACAATGAAGTCCAAGGAAATTTATTTAAAAAACTATCACCTCTGACAAATGTAAAAAACGTCAGATATTCTTTTTTTTTTAATTTTTACTTTTGATCTTGAAGTTTTTTAATTCATAAACAATTGCTATTTTTCTTATCCCATAACTTGAAAATGTTAAAAAAAAAAAAAAAAGGGAAACGATGGCCTTATATGCCAGATTTTTGAAGTCACACTATACTGCTAAAATCGATGAAAGATATTGAAAATTCCTGAAGGAAGAAATGAGATTTTAGGAATACAGGTAATTTTGGCTGAATATTCAACAGTATTTTTGCATAAAACAAATGTTCGCCTAAATTAAAATTTTGCATTAAAAATGAAAAAGAATATGTGGTTGAACCATAGTTAAAATAAAATGCTCAATGTTTATGCATATGTCTATGAAATTTAAGTTTTTGTCTAATCAAATATTTCAAAATACTTAGATTTATGTAATAATATCTACTCCAGATACTTAAATATTTTATTTTTATAGTACAGTTATATATCTTTTGTAGCATCCATTTGTGACAGGAGATCTTGGCAAGCATTTTGCCCGTGAGTTACTCGATAAGTTTACAAACCCTCAGCACAATTATACAGATTTAGATCCTGATGATGAAGGGGTATGTGTTTTAAAATTTGTTTTATAGTATCATTTTGCAGTTGTATTTCAAAGTTTTATGCTTTATGTTAGTGAATTTGTGCACATTGCTTCTATTTTTTTTTTAATTTTCACTCATGATATCTGATTAATAGTTATATAAAATACATTGATTGTTACTAATGAATGTTTATTTCAAATGTCATTAAATATATTGTACATAAGATATTAATTGTATAAAATATATTGATTATTACTAATGCACTGTTTATTTCAAGTATCATAATAAGTAAACCATAAATAGGTTACTTAAAGAATAGGTAAATAAATTTTATATACTATTTAAAGAATATATTTATACAGAGATGTTATTTTTCCACTTTTTGGAGATTTTGGCTTTTTTTATTTTTTTAAGTCAATCTGATTTCCTTGATTTTTTTAAAACATGAAAAAAATGACATTGGTGTCACATCAGAAAAAAAAAAAAAAAATGAAAATATCATGAAATGATCTATCAATAAAATTGAGAATTTGGTTCAGTCACCTAAGCAAAAAAAAAAAAAAAAAAAAAAAAACTTTTATCAATTGGTCACGGATTTATACAGATACCATAGAATTTTATAAAAACTTATACTTCATCACGCAGCCACAGAAAAAAAAGTAGAGAATTTCAATAAATAATTGCAGAAAAAAAAATCTTGAATTTCATGAATCACTTGCAAAATAAAATCTCATATTTTGTCAATCACTCAAGAAAAAAAATCATTAATTCTGTTAATCAATTGTGGAAAAAGTTATACATTTCATCAATATGTCTTAAAAAAGAATCATGAAATTTGTCAAGCATTTGCAGAAATTAATATTCAATTTCGTTAGTCAATTTTGGAATAAAAACTGTACATTTTATCAAATGATTCGGGAATAAAAATCATATTAATAATTTGAACATAAAACATTTTAACATGTTAATTTTACTATTCTCTAGAGAAATAGGTGAATTGAAAGTTATACCTTAATTTTAATAGCAGCTTGTTGAATTACAGTTCGGATTTTTTCTAAAAAAGGCATTTCCTTCCTTTCTTTGATAGTCATTCGTTTTTCCCGGGCTACCAATCCTTTCCTCCATTATTGTGCTCAATCCATACTAGTCACCAGGCCAGCTATGTTGATCTCGCTGTGTTCTGATCCTGGCATTTTCCTCCTTATTGTTCATCACTTTCACAACGTCTCTCACTCACTAATCACCCCATTTCATGAGCATGTAATACGTAATCATAACACGTGATTCTTTTTCTCTCTCTTGCTTCATCGCGACTTCTGCTGACGCGATTGAAGAATCCAATCTCATGTCAGTCATTGTACTGCTGTGTTATTTTGATCATTCACCATCTTTTTAGAATTTCATTAATTGGAACTCTATTTATATATTATAGACTTTCTTTTTCAGTAATATTTTGATTTAAAAAGGAGTAATATCATTTTCAAAAATGTGGACCGATTGCCACAGACGAATACAATAAAACTGGTGCTCAGAACCATGTGCATTGTAAAATATCAAATAATAAATTATATTTGCATATTTTCTAACAGAATATCTCTAAAAAATTTTTTAAATAATTATGTTTTCATTTAATTACATATTTCCAAAATTAAAATGCAAATTAACTATAATTTCTTTTTTTTTTCAGTTTGAAACATAAGTATAAATTTTACACACATAACATTAATAAATATCTGACGAAAAAGTCCTTACATTGGCAGGTGCCCAGGCAATATAAACAGAACTTCTTCAAAATGTCATTGAATACTACAAATGTATATCAGATGCAATATGGAGTTATTTGTAACTATTGCTTGACAAAAAAAAAAAAAAAAAAAAAAAAAGAGAGAGAGAGAGAAATCCTAAAAAAATATAACAATAAGTATTTAAATAAAGCAACTTTTTTTTTTGGCTTAAATATTTATTTAGAAGGCCAAAATAACAAAAATACAGTTAGATCAATATAGAGACCCATTGCATTAATTAAATTTTTCTCCCATTATTCATAAAGAACTTTGTGAATCTTTCATTTTTCCCCCCTTCTGGTCTTTATTTCAAAAAGTAGAGTGTATAAGGGAAAATACCCTGATAAATTATAAGATTTGGGAGTATAAATCATGCAAATAAATGTGATACATTTCTTGAAGAATTTCTTTATCACTACTTTACATAACTGTCTTATATAAATTTCCACTGTTTATGAGACCAAAAACTTTGTTTGAATGTAAATTGTAAAGTCATATTTGAAATTTCATAAATTTTTAAAGTCTAATAAGATGGCATATTTCACACTATATATTATTTAAAAAAAGCTTACTTAAATATGCGAAAATAGAAAAATAGTGTTTTGACATTTAATAGATTATATTATATGGGCAACATGTTATTTTAAATATGTCATCTGTAGTAAAAATCATTGAAAGATCAGTGTTTTTTTTTTTTTTTTTTTTTTTTTTTCATTTTTCTGTTGCCATATTGTGATTTTTAACTTAGCATTTAAAAAAATAGATAAATGATTATAATCATTTTTGAATATTTATTTTCTTATGTCATTTTCTAATATCATTTTCTAAAGTCATAAATTCAGTGTCATTTTCATCTAAGGCATTTAAAAAAATACTCAGTCAAGAAATACTTGATCATATCAAGACATAGCTTTAATATGCATAATTGTGTAAGGTTAGCTTAAAGCTTTAATTTCACATCTCTTTTAATTACATAACTTCTTTTTTGTCTTTTAAATAGGTCTTGATGAATGTACCTCAGCGAATTCCATCTAAGCAGTCTGGGAGGAGTAGGCAAAAAACACAGTCAGAACTTAATTGTAAGATTAATTTTTATGAAATCAATAGTATTTATATACTATTGATTTCTTAATGATGTTTAATTTAATAAAAAATATATGTATATTCAAAGCATTCTTTTGTTCTATAGAAGCATTAAAGTATAATATAACCACAATTCTATTGATTTTAAACCTGCTCCTCATCTTTGTAAGATAAAATAAGTAAGTGCAAACATTTCTCTAGGATAAAGCTCAAATAAAATAAAATTTTCTTTATTAAATTAAAAATTAAATTATTTAAAACAAATGTTACTGCTGTTTTCAAATATTAAAATGTTTTTAGATAATATTTTTAGATAAAACTTCATATCTAATTTTCAACACCATAGTAAAATTTAAGACACCTGGTTTGAGCTTGTATTTTTTCTTTGATTAGTGATAATGTCCACACTTAGCCTCGAACATTGCAAATTTTGTATCCATATTCATCTTGAATTATGCAGATCAATTCACATGCACTCTGAATGGTTGATACTCTCTTTTTTTCTATGTGTGCTGACTTAATATATAAAGGCTGCTTAAGATTACGGAGGTTGTAATTCTACTATTGTGATTTTATAGATAATGTTATGTTAACAAAAAAATTTTAAGGAACAACAAAATTTGTAAGAATACTAAGAAAATCCTTTAGATTGTATATCTTTCTTATTTCCTTAGTGATTAAACTTATAAAAAATCAGATTAGATTTTTAAAAGAAATTTTCTGCAAACCTACCTCATGATGTTGGCAAAAGTAAAAAAGTAATGTGTAAATGCTTTTATACATTGTGTTCAGACATCAGGTTCAATTACAAAAACGTTTTAAATGAAGAAAGATATATATTTTAAAATTGATTTGGTACAATAAAAACATTTCTTAAGAAATTACAAAATTTTAATTTTTATATAGTCCCCTGGTCCTATGAGTTATATTTAATAATTTTTTCCTATTACACTGAACGAAAGGAGCAAAAAAAAAAAAAAAATCTTATTAATACACTATATGGCCAAAAGTGACCAGTCACTTGCGATTTTAGACATTTTGTTAAATATCTAGAAAAACACATGAGGAATTACCCTGAAACTCCAAGTGTGTAAACATGATAGTACACGTCATATATTTGTGTGAAGATTTTTTTCTCAAAACTCCATAGGGGGCCATCAACAAACTGAAAAAGAACAAATACTTTTTGGATAACCCTCTCAAAACTAATGCTGCTAAAGTTCTCAAACTGTACAATATGATTAAGTAGCTTATTGTACTAAACTGTGTTCATTTTTATGCTTATAGCATGTATACTTGTAGAGAAATTAAAGTTTTTATGAAAACAGTCTGAAATTTTTCCAAATTTTTTGCTTATAATTTGCAGAGTTCTTAATAAAAAATAATGTTCTTTTCCAAAAATATGACAAACAATATTGTACACAATGCCTTGTAATTAGAATTAAAAGATATAAAAAAAATGTATGTTTCACGCTTGCACAATGAAAAGTTATTTTATAAACCTACCCATTTTTCATACAATTTTTATTATTTTTTTTATTTTGATTGCAGGGTATTATGTACAATATTGCTTTTCATATTCTTGAAAAGAAATATTTCATATTCAGAACTCTGCAAATTATAAGCAAAAAACATTGAAAATTTGGGACTGCTTTTATAAAAACCTTAATTTTTCGACGAGTATACATGCTATCCACATAAAAATGAACACAGTTTATAAAAATAGGTCACTTAATCATAATTTACTGTTTGAACGGTTTTGCTGCATTAGTTTTGACAGGGTTATCCAAAAGATATTTGTTCTTTTTCAATTTGTTGATGGTCCCCTATAGAGTTTTGGGAGAAATTTTTCACAAAAATGTATGACCTGTTGTATTATGTTTACATGCATAGAGTTTCAGGATAATTCCCCTAGTACTTTTGTAGATATTTAAGAAAATGTCTAAAATCACAAGTGGCCGGTCACCTTTGGCCCTATAGTATATAACGCTACAATTGACAGAATTATGAAAGTTTTAAACTGCATGACCTATGTCACTTTTCTCCACCTGAACACAAGTGAGTATGATCATGTTTTGAGGGGCCATATACGAAATGCTTAAAGAGTTCAAAGAACTTATTTCATGTGTATCTGCACTTTGGAAAAAATCATACAAGTGTTACAATTGAATTAACTTTTCTTAAATTTCAGATTGTTGAAAATAATTCCATTTTAACATATGTTTTGTTTAATAAAGATTTGAGACAGTCTTTTTTAATGATTTCTTTTAAGATAAATTATTTTATTTTTAAAAGGTTTCAACTTCAACAACCATATACACTGGTTTCCAAAAATTAAGGAAAAATCACAAAAATAGAGATAATTCAAAATATTACATGTAGATTTTAATGAAACTCAGCCACAATATACAACGCATAGTAAGGTATAAAATAACATGAAAAGAAATTACCAGACTATTATGGTGCTTCAAAAATTAGCATAATTATAAAATTTACAAAATCAGTTTGCCAGTTTGGTATAGGAAAAGTACCTTTAATATGCCGTATGATCACCCCTAGTAGCAATATAGCACATACAGCAACGTGTCGTACTGTCAATTAGGGATGGGACGAATAGTGATTTGGCCGAATAGCCGAATACCGAATATTCGGCCAAATTTTAGGCCGAATACCGAATATTCGGCCGGCCGAATAGTAAAAGTTTTTTTCCAATAAAGAAAATAAATTTTGATTACATATAATTTAAAAAATAAGAGCTCATTAATAATTATTACTCTTAAACGTGCTTTTAAATGTATTTTTGAATTTAAAACACTTATTTTAACACAAAAAAATTAGGAAATTTCACTATATTCTTTTATCTTAATGTAAATCAAATTGATTTTCAGTAAGTCAGAATGGTAAGATATTTCCATTAAAATATGAAGAATGTACTTCACTTTTACTATCAAATGATACTTTTATCCTTTCTTCTATCCAAAATTAATAATATTCTTAATCTCTATCTCTCGGAAATCACAAGGAGATATTTTCTGAAATAACGAAGTAAATTTAATCATTTAGAGTTTGTGTCCCTAATAATAAGCAAATTCGTAAGAATGAGATTGCTCTGAAATCAGTTGCCAAGCTTTACATTACAAATTCCGTTATAGCTAAAGGTTATGCTTAAAGTAGAATGCATATGGTAACAAAATCTTTGATTTTTGAATTGGCACGTACTATATTCAACATCAATATTCCACTTATTCAACAAGCATTAAAAGGATAAACAGAAATTGACAACAACATGAATGAAGAAATATGTAAATTAAAAATATAGACATAGTAATGTTGCATATTTAAGTCAGTAATTATGCAAATTATTTAAAAGTGAAAACTATAGAATAAAAAAATTATTTTGTTCAGCATTTAGAATTTATGTGTAGATACTTATTAAATCATCTTCATAAAGCAAGTTGTGTCATCTAATGCATATCTAGTTTGCCACCAGTTCTGTCTTCAGATGTACCGTTATATTTGGAATAGTGATATTTGATATCTAATTTTGAAAATGAATCTTCGTTAATACACACTGTGAATGAATTCTTTCATTTCTTACTTTACAGAAAATAAGTTACAAATTTCATAAGAACTTTTTTTAGTTGTGCATGGAATTTGCAGACATTGATAAATATTCATGTGTTAAAATAAGGCAGTGTTTTTTTTTTTTTTTTTTTTTTTTTTTTTAAATAAGTGTTTTTGTATCTTGAATTGTAATATATCATTCTCTAATGAAGTACATTAAATCTCCAACTTGGGCAGCATTTTCTAAAATATCACTAACTTTTATAGGAAATACAGAAAGGCTGTGTATTTTTTAGCAATCGAGTAACTGTATATTTTGTAAGTAAGAATGAGAATGACTTCATGAATGAAGTAGCAATTTGGATTAGAGAAAAAAAATGCAAGAAATGAAATTCTTTAAATCTTAAATTTATTTGCCAAAATATCTTTCACTATTCGGCGAGATTTTAGCAATATTCGGCCAGATATCTCTAAATATTCGGCTACAGGTATTCGGCCGAAGTATTCGGTCAACAAGCCTTCAATATTCGGCCAACCGAATATTCGGCAAAAGGGCCGAATAGGCCGAATACCGAATAGTGGCCGAATATTCGTCCCATCCCTACTGTCAATTATGCGGTAGATGAGTTCGCTGGGAAGTAAGAGCCATTGCTCTTCCAAAGCAGTTGTAAGCGTGGCAAGGGTCAGAGGAGGGGATTGAGGGCAGCGACACGTCTCCCTAAAGCCTCCCAAACATGCTCAATGGGATTTAAGTCCGGTGATCGAGCTGACCATTCCATTCGCTGAATTCTCTGGTGCTGAAGATAATCTTCCACGATGCGTGCTCTGTGCGGTCTAGCGTTGTCGTCCTGTAACAGGAAATCATTACCTATTGCAACAGCATAAGGTTGCACATAAGCATTAAAGATGTCATCTCTATAGATGTGAGCATTCACGGTTCCTTGTGGAAAGACATGGAGGTCTGTGCGTCCACCCAAAGAGGTAGCACCCCAAATGCAGACACTGCCTCCTCCGTATGAATCTCTTTCATGAATGTTTGATGGATGATAGCGTGTTTCCTGTTCTCTCTAAATCAAACAACGCCTACTGTCGCTTTGGAGGCTAAACCTGGACTCATCCCGGAAGAGAACATGCCTCCATTGATCAACCGTCTAGTGGACATGTTGACGTGCCCACATCAAACGTTTCCTCCGGTGATGTAAGGTGAGTGGAATACAAATTGCTGGTCGCCTCGCGTAAAGTCCACCTTCGTGAAGCTTTCTACACACAGTAGACATTGACACTAACCTTCCAGTGGCTGCAGCAAGGCAGGATCTAAGGTGAGATGGGGTTGCGGTTCTATTCCTTCGTACACATAACTGCAAATATCGGTCATCGGCACTTGTCCAAACCCTTGGTCGTCCTTGGCTGAACTTTCTTGAAACCAAACCACTGGTTTGAAATTGTTGGCAAAGCCTATGAACCACCGAAGGACTCGCATTTAGTCATCCAGCCACCTTTGCCTGACTTTGTCCTACCTCCAATCTCCCAATAGCTCTAAATCGCAGTTCTGCGGGCAAATGATGCATTGATGTCATTGTAATGAATTGTGTATCCTAGATTTATAATATCACTATCACAGCGACAACTGCAGTCTTAGTCTCTAACGTGCATTTTTATGTGCCTCACGGATGAGACAATGCGATTGCAGCGCCACTAATTTACATTTGGTATTTTTATTCAGCATCTTTTATTTAATAATATATGCAAATTTCATACGGATTGCTTTCTTTTTGAACAAGTTATCGCTATTTTTGTGATTTTTTCTTAATTTTTGGAAACCAGTGTATATATTTTTTCAGTTCAAAATTTGTATTCGAACTTTAACTCACTTTCAAATATCCATTCAAGATTGGATTTACATTAGTAAGTAAAATTTAATGACAATCTGATATTATTATGATTTTCAGTGGTTATAGTTTATACCTATTTTCAGTGGCGTAGCTATGTTTTGGCCTATCCTATGGCGCCCGGGGCCAGGAAGAAATTTTGCGCCCCCACCCCAATATAGATATATAACAATTTGTCTAAATTTGGCGCCCCTAAGCCTCGGCGCCCGGGGCGGACGCCCCCCTTGCCCCCCCTTAGCTACGCCACTGCCTATTTTTCAGGATAACATAAAATATTTTGGCTAAATTAACACCAAGTATTTTAAGAAAAAGTTTTAGATTAGATAACAGAAGACTGCAGTGATTGTGTCTTTTAACTTTTTTGAATTTTTTAGCACTGAATCCAAAAATTGCATTAATTTTTAACCATCATGTCAAGATTTTTGGCAAATCATAAATTGTCAAAGTTAAAAAAAATGATGAATGTCAGATATTTTGAAATACAGGTAATGGCTGTGTTTTTAAACTTTTGATTATTCATTTTTATGAATTTTTTAGAACTGAATCTGAAAATGACTTTTATTTTTAATTATCACGTTAGAATTTTTTAACAAATTGTAATTGTCAAAGTTAAAATATAGCAAAAATCTGCTAATGTAAAACAAATAAAAAACTTTTAATTAATTTAATTCAATTATTTATTCGATTTTTTGCCTTATATGGAGTTTTTTACTGGTAAACAGCTTAGGACTCTGATGAGGGGGGGGGGGGGAGTTTTTATTTTAACTCTGGACATTTTAAACTTTGAAATTCACAATTTGTATAAAATCTTTACATTATAGTTCAAAGTGAAAATTATTCTTGGATTCAGCATTAAAAAAATAAGTAGTAAAAGAAAAAAAAAACACAACAGTCACATCTGTTTTATGTTATCAGATCTTTGCTATTTTTTCTTTTTTTAATTTATATTTATGATTGCAAATATCTTTACATGATGTTAAAAAATGAAAGTCAATTTCTGATTCAATGGTACAGAATGCATAAGAATCAATTACCAAAAGCTAAAAAAATATATATAATTCTATTTTTGAAAGCTGACAACTAAATATATAATTAATTATGAAACTACTTACCCCACAAACACTCGAGTTAAGGCCATAAGCTGGTTTCGTCGCGGCCAAAAGGAGTTAAGGCCATTTGTACAAAAACAATGCTGTACCGCAAGTGAGCCGCCGTGCGCCGCTAATTGCGGCAGCCATCGCCGAGCCGTTAAAGGATCGACGATGACAGAACTGTTGCATTTACTTTGCCGGTAAACTCTTAATGGTCGGCTTCGGGCAAAAAAGTAATGGCCCTCCAACATCTAGAAAGCAGAGGGCTATTATAAACTGACCAGCATTTTTATTTTAAGAGAGAAAATGTATATATTTTTGGTCTTTATTTCTTTCAAAAATTACTTTAAATCTGAGTTTTAATAAGGAGAGATTTATATACGAGATATAATTTACGAGATTTATATTTAAAACAATAAAATAGATGACATATTTTATTTAGTTTGAAAATATTTATATAAGAAATAAAATTTGTGTTCAAAATGTATACAGAATTCCAAGTTTTTTCTTCACCGGCACACTGTTACATTCATTATTTATAAAAAAGAGTTGAAAAAAAATGAATAAATATTTAAAATATAGTAAAATAATTTAAAATAAATATTAAAACAGAAAAACGCTTTTAGATTGTCCCTAAAGCAGTCCATGTCCACCCCCCTCCTCCCAATTACTCAGTCATGAAAAACTTTAGCGTACATGCATAATATATTTCTAAAATTGTCGATTTCTGTATCTCTAAAGTTGGCTTAGAAATACAATTAGTTTCACAATTTTTTTTTCTAGGAAAGATCATTCTAAAATTTGAAAAATGATGTTATTAAAAAAAAAAAAAAGAAAGAATGTATTTTGATTTATTTGCATCTGCAAGCGCGGATAGCTTTGCATGGATATATTTCAGTGGTCATACTGGACATAATGAATATATTATTCAATTTATATTGATTTTAATAGCCAAAATAAACAGAACAAAAATTTATAAGAAATTGGAACAGTACAAAGATTTAAATACAGTAAGATGCATTCATTGGAAATGCATATTATGCAAAATATTTACAAGATATTTACTGATAAATGTGAATTTTTTTATGTATATATTTTTTAATTCTATAAAAAAGGTATTTGTTGCAAACAAAATGGATAAAATGGCATTTAAATTGTTTCAACAAGAATTTTTTGCTGAATGCGAGTCAGTAAAGAAAAAAGAAAAAAAAAGGGGGGTGCATATAAACTGTTTCTGAAACGTAAATTTTTAATATGATTTCAAATATATATGCATGTTAAATAAAATTCCGGGGAGGGGGTGGGAATTTAAAATTCTGATTCAAAGGAAAAAAGAAAATTCCCTGTATCTATTAAATTCCTAACATTTATATGTATTTATTTATTTTATAATATTTTTACTAATAAAAAATACAGATAAAGCCATCTATTGTTTTTCATATGTCGGATAACCGTCCCTTCCAAACAAAACTCATTAAAGATCAAAACACCATGTCGCCACAATAAACGATCCGACGAGTAACCGCAAAAAGTGGTCAGATCTGTTTGGGCATTAGTACAATACGTGCTCTCCTTCAAGGTCAACAAGTACGGTGGGGGGGGGGGATTTTCCAAGAATTTTGGACGGTGTGCTGATAAGCAGATCATTTCAGTTAGACCGTCACATAAGGGAGAGAAAGCGTGTTTAACGAATGCTACTTTCAATTTGGAATATTTTACCACAATATAGGTATGTTCTATTATGCTTATTCATTAAAGAATTATTAATTTATAATTCATTATAACCTCTTGAGTTTTTTTGCATCAACATTAAGATTATTTGATCTGGGAAACCTAATAGAAAGATATAGGAAACATATTCATTTTTAAGACATCATACGTTTTTAAAAATGCACTTGTATTTTTAAAAATATAAAATGTTTACTTTATAATCTGCTATTCATCGCTTATTCGTTATTTTAAAGTTTTGTATAACTAAGGAAAAGCAGCTAATTTAAAATTATATACTATTAAGATTTTTTAAAAGTTTGAAAGTTAATAATATAACAATTGTTGTTTTCCACCGTGCATGTCATTAAAAATTTTGCAAAAAATAGTTTAATTTATATAAAGTTTACACTGATTCTTAAAGGTAAAATGTATTTTTCTTTTCATATATTAAGAGTTTAGAGTGATTTCACTTGCGATTATTGTCTTGTATAAATTTGTGCAAAATACCATTTAATAGATGCTTCTTTAACCTAAAAAATTCTTTTTGTAAAGGTTGATTGAATTATTTTAGATAAAATAGTTATCGGTTTCATTTTAGATCCTTAAAATAGATTCTTTTAACGTTTTAAATAACATGACTGTGAAAAACGGCTTTTTTTTTTTTTTTTTTTTTTCTTGAGCGAAGAAAATTAACAATTTTTCATTGAAAATATTTCACTCATTAAACAATTATATAAAATTCTAAAAAACTCATTATAAAACTGTCAGATTATTCAAAATTTTGATACATTTTCAATTACTGTAAATAATTCTCAGCTAATTTGAAAAGATTAAAGTAATATATTTTTTAAATAGCAAATATTATCACACACATGTATATATAATAAATAATAATAACAATAATATATATAATATAATATATAGGAATTTTTTTATATATGAAAATGATGCAAAAAATATTTGACAGGTTTCTTAATAATTCTTTAATGAATAAACATAACACATTGGTAGAATCGGTATTACTGATGGGTCTTTTCGCTTGGCTAAAGTAACCTCTTAAGTCTAAAAACCAATAAAAATAAAAGTAAAAAAAAGAAAAAACCCCATAAATTATTTAATACATTATTAGCATAAGTTCAAAATTTGTTCCATAAAAAATGTTTGTTGGAAGATTGTTTAAATTATAAAGTGTTTTTGCATAAAAAACAATATATTATTAATCATTAGGTATACTTTTCAAAAAAGTTATAAATTTACTTATCTACAAATTTTTCAAAAATTTCCAAAACTTATAAGTTTTTTCAACTTATATTTTTTGGAAATTTTTGAAAAATTTGAAGGTAAGTAAATTTATAACTTTTTTGAAAAGTGTATCTAAAGATTATTAGTATATTTGTTTTACATGCAAAGACAGTTTATCATTTAAATAAACTTCCAGCAAATATTTTTTATAGAACAAATTTTGAATTTATGTTTATATATTAATTCTTGCAAACACAAATGGCTGGGTGAGGGTGATCTCCTGGCCAGCCTTTATTTTTAATGGCCTTTAAAAGAATAATTGTGGCCAGTTTGTGGCTGTCTGATATTTTTGATAAAACGTTAATGGCACATTTGTGGCCAACTTCTTGTATTCATATCTTCTGGCCACATTCTGGCCGGCGTGACAGTTTTTTGACGGAGCCGTTACGGCCAAAGATGACGGGCCGTTATCAAACACTTTGGACCACCGCTAACGACGCCTATAGTGGCCCAACAGTTATGTGTTTGTTGGGTATATATATTTAATTTAATTTTTTTTTTTTTTGGGGGGGGGGATGTGTATTACTTTGTGAAGAATTGGGGCTGCTAATTTTCATAATTGTATTAAAAAAAAAATCTGCTTTATGTTAATTACAAATTGTTTATTTTGAATTAATATGTCAGAAAGATTAAGGATTTCAAATTTATATTGCTATGTTAGTTTTACTCTCAATCATTTTTTAAATACAGTAGACTCCCTCAAATCCGCACAGCTTGGGACCAGAGGTTTTGCGGATTTTAGAATTTTGCGGATTTCTGGTCATTGCTTTGTTTACATTTTTTAAAAAATAATTGGAATGTAATTAATAATAAAGTCAAAAGTTTAATGAATGCATACAATATACTAAAATATAAAAAAAAATAATAAACTAAAATAATAAAAATTTAGATATTTTTTTAAATGATTAATATACTAAAAGGAAAGATCAAGTTAATAATCAATAATGTACAATTAAATATTCCTTATAAAAGAGGAAATGTGTTTTTCCTAAATTATTCAATGAAACTTGCCTCATAAAGGTACATTGCTAATTCACATCAGGATCATAAAATAATGAAACTTTATTTAAGATTTAGCCAGACTTGATAACTAAAAAACCTTGATTAATACATAAATATATTTGGTAAGATTGTGATTACCAATGATATTAGCAATATCTTTATTTTTTCAGAAATAAATTATTCTTTCTTCATGAAAAAACATGAATTCAATAACCTTAATAAAAATTATAAATTAAAAAATGTATGGAATTGATATAAAACTGAAAAAATCAATTTTTGCACCTACATCTGAACTGAATGTTTCATTGTTTACATCCATAAAATATGTGCGGATTTTAGAGAGTTGCGGATTTTAGGAGTGCGGATTTGAGGGAGTCTACTGTATATCTGACAAAGATATATTTTTATTAAATTTGTGAATTACTTCTTGCAATGAAAAGTAGGCTTGAACTTTAAATATCTATAACTCAGTCAGTTTTAATTGTTGAATAACAGATTTTTTTTCCCTTATTTGTTAGTATATTAAGAAAATTTTACTAAACATAACTTATAGGACTAGAGCACCATATAAAAATCTTGTAATTTTTTAAGAAAAGCTTTTATTGACCCAAACTACTTTTAATATATTTCTTTACCTGATTTAAAATATTTTTGTAACTGGAACTATATGTCTATGAGTAGCAGTTTAGGAATTAGCCAATGGACACTGTTGAGGAAGGACACCCTGAATATTTTTTAATTATACCAAGTTTTGCTATTTCGTGTTGTTTATTTTTCATAAGTTTGTTTAACTCTCCTCCCTTTCTCTTTTTTGACCCCCCCCCCCCCCTCAAAAAAAAGAAATAACCTTACCCTAAGTCCAGTAGAAATTTATTACATTGAAATTCCATATTTTTAAAGGTTCTATACTTAAAAAATAAAAATGGATTCATTACAAGATCATTCATATATCTGCCTGTTACAGCTGTGTTTTTATCATAAATTGTGGAACATTGAAAGTGCAAATTCGGCAGATAGAATAAAGGTTATTGACCCAGAAAGTGAGCCAGAAGTAAAAAGAATATTCTTAAAGTTCATTTATGGCTACTCTATATGCCATCAGCTTTTAAAGCCTAGATAACAAATTTTAGTGCTATATTGAATAATGTATTTTCCTGTAGTAGTATACAAAAGCAATAAATCTCAGATTGTTAAAAGGACTGATTTATTTAGACTTAATTGCATAATCACTATGGGGATCATGATTAGTTTGTATTCTCTTGTATGGAGCTACACCCAACACTACATTGTATAGTTTTAACAAAGTAAATTCTTCTTCTAGCAATGATTATTTGTAGTATTACAGTTACTGATTAATATATTTACTAAACAGAACTCTCTGTACACAAGTATTCATACTTGACCAATTATTTTTTAGCTGCAAGGGCTTTTTAGCTCACAGGCTATCATAGCCTGAGAGCTTATGTGCCCGTCCGTTCTGTATGTATGTTCGTACGTAACGCGATAACTCATGATAAAAATATCCGATCCACTTGAAATTTTGTATGTAGGTATATCCTGACAAGGCGCTTCCCTGATTAGTTTTTGGAGTTCATTCGATATGTATAAGAGGGGGAACGGGGGGCTCATGCCCCCCGTTAGTTGATATAGATGGGATTTTCATGCAGAATTAAGTTTTCAAAATTTAGATTAGGATCATTCTGATGAGGCGATTCCGTGACTGTTATTAGGTGTTCATTGAATAAGTATAAATAGGGGGAACAGGGGTTCTAATGCCCCCCCCCGTTAGTTGATATAAATGGGATTTTCATGCAGAATTAAGTTTTCGTTCAAAATTTAGATTAGGATCATTCTGATGAGGCGATTCAGTGACTGTTATTAGTTGTTCATTGAATAAGTATAAATAGGGGGAACAGGGGTTCTAATGCCCCCCCCGTTAGTTGATATAAATGGGATTTTAATGCAGAATTAAGTTTTCGTTCAAAATTTAGATTAGGATCATTCTGATGAGGCGATTCCGTGACTGTTATTAGGTTTTCATTGAATAAGTATAAATAGGGGGAACAGGGGTTCTAATGCCCCCCCCCCCCCCCCCCCGTTAGCTGATATAAATGGGATTTTCATGCAGAATTAAGTTTTCGTTCAAAATTTAGATTAGGATCATTCTGATGAGGCGATTCCGTGACTGTTATTAGGTGTTCATTGAATAAGTATAAATAGGGGGAACAGGGCCTCTAATGCCCCCCCCCCCCCGTTAGTTGATATAAATGGGATTTTCATGCAGAATTAATTTTCGTTCAAAATTTAGATTAGGATCATTCTGATGAGGCGTTTCCGTGACTGTTATTAGGTATTCATTGAATAAGTATAAATAAGGGGAACAGGGGTTCTAATGCCCCCCCCCCTTAATTTATACAAATGGGTTTTTCAAGCAGAATTGTCAGATTTCGTTCAAATCTCTGAATAGTTTTGGAAGTTTAATGGTTAAGTATAAAAGAGGGGGATAACTCCTTTTAAATTATATAAATGCTAAATGGGTTTTTATTAAGAATTATCTCATTTGCTCTGAATTTTGGATATAGATTTTTTATATGATAAAGCATGTCTTTGATAGTATAGGAGTTTCAATGATTAAGTATAAAAAAAGAGGAAAGGGGAGAGCTGTTTCCCCTTCTTAATTTTTTTTCGAACGGAATTAACCCTTGAAAATATAAGGCTTTAATGTACAATTAGTATTTGTAGCCTGTGAGCTCAATGCCATCAGTTTAACTGGGCAGTATTCTTTATTTTATATCATTTAAACTGTTGACTGTAATCTATATCATACAACTTTTATGACAGAAATTCTGAAAAATTTTTACTTATTAAAATATCTTGTTACAGATATCCATTTTGGGAAATTCTGTATATGATTCACAATGCATCTGTGTACCAAAAAAAAAAATATATTTTTTTCAAGATTCCTTATTGTTTTATTTAATTTGAGTGCATCATTGGATAAATAATTTTTTTTTGTAATGTTTTGGTATAGATTTTCCTTCGGTTTCTAGAGTGGTGGTTTAATTTCTATTTTTTTTTCATGCTTTTTAAATTATGCTTCAATGTATACTTATTCATAATAACTCGCTAGATTAAAAAAAAATCTTTTTGTAGCACTATTTCTGTGTTCATTTAATTTATATCTATTGTTGAAATAAATCTGTCTTTGCTTGGGTTTAGAGTGCTATGTCTCTGTTCATCTTCATAACAATGTCCACAGAAACATACCAAATTATTCTTGTGAAGAATCTCCTATTTTTACCATTTGAATTAAAAAATCCTGAATCTAAACTTGAAATTTGATTTTAAATTAAATGTTACAAAATATGTGTGTTCACTATTTTCGAAGAAATATTTCTAATTGGCTTAAATGATAATGTGTGCATAATAGAACTAAAAATCTATTTTTCAGAACAAATTAAAGTTTAAAGAAAAATCATGATTTAAAAAAAAAAAAAAACATGATTTTGTGTTTTTTTCTTTTGCATCAAATTTATGAATGAATATCACCGAACAAATATTTCCAAAACAGCTAGGCATCTGATCAGATCATATTTAACAGCATAAACTATATGCTTAGTCTTTTACTAATAAAATTAAATTGTTAATTGTAGATATGCTAAAATTTTAAAGTTTCATTAATTAGCAGCACATATAACGAATCAAATATTACTTAAGCTGTTTTTGCAGATATAACTTGCAAAAATGTATAATTTACAGCAAATGCCTTTTGTTGGGTTTCTATTAAGAAAGAGAAAAAAAAAAGAACAGGATGGTTATATCATTATGAAATCAGTGTATTTCTTCAGTTTTTGCAAGTAATTTTAACTATGTAAAATAATTTTCCCTTTTCCTCTTTCTAGTTGAAAGTGTTAGTTTTGACCTTCCATTGATGTCAGAACTATCAACTTCAAATGACAAGGTATTTTTCCTCATTTCAATTGCTCCTTTATTAATTTCTTTGTGATTTGTATAATCTCATGTTTACAAATATTTGTGAATTCTTTCAGGGACCAGGCGGATATGATGTTTCTCAAGCTTGGGGCATATCTGAGGTTGTTTATATTAATATTTTTTTTCTTATTATTATTATTATTTGTAAGCTCAATCACTTTGGTGCATTTGACTATCTTAAATTGTTATATTTTACATAACAACTATTCATATTTTTGTAAATCACTAAATATGTAACAAAAATACTGCAATACTTTTTGTGAAAATCTTGCCTAAGTAATTAGTGTATCTTCATAAAATAACAAAGGATTTCTAAAATAATATAGCTGATATTATTTGGATTCCGAGTATTCTCTGAAAAGCAAATCATTATTTATAAAATTTATCTTCAAGTCTGTTAAGAGGATAAATCCAGGCCTCGGAGCGAGTCGCTAAACTCGCTTTTCTCGCTATTTTTTTGCATTTGTCTCTTTTAGTCTATATTTTTCAGATTTAGTCTCTTTTTTTGCTTTTTTAAAAAATATATTCCTTACACATCGATCGATCGCAGGAAAAATATCGTAACTTTCCTCATTTGATAGCGGAAAAACATCGCGAAATTAAACAATTTGTCGTGAGGAAATATCGGAAAACTTGGTCAGTCGTAAGAAAATCTCGAAATTTGTTAACTTTTCGCGGGTAAAAAGCGCAAAAATTTTCAGCCGAAAATCGGCGGAAAAATCATGGATTATGTTAATCTGTCGTAGTATGAAACCATGAAATTCCGTGGAACTATAGTGAAACTTAGTCACGGAAAAAAAAATATACCAAATTTGTCTCTCATTTGCAGGGGAAAAAATTCTAAATTTCATCATTCTATCGTGGAAAAATGGTTACGAAATTAGCATATCGTTCGCGGCAAGAATCGCAAAAAAAATCGCAAGAATCGTTTCTGTCGGACATTGGAAAGAAAGTGAATTTGGTCAATCTGTGGAAAGATAAAAACGCGAAATTCGATAACCATTCGAGGGGTAAAAAAAATCATAAATTTTGTCATTCGGTCGCGGGAAGAATATCACGATTTTGTCATTTTCGCGAGAAAAATAACGCGTATAATCCGTCAATCGGTGACAGAAACATATTGCAAAATTTGTCAGGCGATCTCGTGAAAAACAATTGAGAAATTCGTCAGTGGGTTGCATAGGAAGAAATCTCAAAATTCTTCGTTCGGTCATTATATACATGGGGATCACTTTTTCGACAAACGGCAGATTTTCACGTTTTTAAATTTTTAAGAATCTGCGATTTTCATAAAATGATCACGGGCAAAACTGAGATTCTAATTAATTGATCACCGGAAAAAAGACAATTTCCATTAAACAATCGCGAAATCAAGCCACGATTTTCACCAGACGATCTTGAAATAAAATCGCTGTTATTTCCAAACAATCCCGAAATAAATTCGTGATTTCCGCCAAACGATTGCAGTAAAAAAAAAAAAAAAAAAAAACTTGATTATTTTTCTCAAACGATCCCGAAATAAAACCGAGCTTTCGTCAAATGATCGTAAAATCAAAAAGCGATGTTGATATTCATAGATGCCAACTTGTATGGTTTGGCCGTACAATGTACGGACTTTGTTCGAAGTGTTCGGTTGTACTAATGAATAATACGATTGTACGATTTTACGCGCGTAAAAAGTAATCGCAGAGAAATGCAACTTTCGTGAAGGGATCGCCGAAAAAGCGCACATTTCGTGGAAAAACGACGATTTCGTCAATGTTTTTGTCAACGAGCTTTGTCAAAAGATCGCTGAAAAACGCAAATTTTCTATGCAGATCGCGGTAAAGTATGAAGTGCGGATTTCGTATGAAGATCGCGGAAAAGTGTCGATTTGCTCTAAAGGTTGTGGATGTGACGCATATTTCGGCAAAAAATCTCGGGAAAAAACGCCGTTTTTGATAAAAGATCGCCTAAAAATATTTTGTCGAAAGATCATTGAAAAAAATGCCGATTGCATCCAAAGATCACGGCAAAAACGCCGATTTCGTCAAAAGATCGCGGGGATAAATCGCCGTTTTCGAGAAAAGATTGCGCAAAAATGCAAATTTTGTAAAAAGATCGTCGAAAAAAGCGCCGATTTCATCAAAAAAAAATGGGAAAACGCCAATTTCGTCAAAAGATCGCGGAAAATCCGCCGATTTCGACAAAAAATCGCAGTACATCGCCGATTTTACTAAAATATCTCAGATAAATTGCCGATTTGGTTTAAGGATCGCGGGAAAACGCCGATTTCGTCTGAAGATCGCGGATAGAACGTCAATTTCGTGAAAGGATCGCGGAAAACAGTCAATTTTGTCAAAGAATTGTGAGAAAAACGTAGATTTTGTCATAAGATTGTTGAAAAAACGCTTATTTCAACAAAAGATCGCGTAAAAAACGTGAATTTTGCGAAATGATCGCTGAAAGAAATGTCCATTTTATCAAAGATACCCAGTAAAAATGCATAATTAATGCCGATAGATATATTCTCCCTCCCACCCCCTCTATTGCTGTAAAATTTCAGGAAATGTAACCCATTGACAAGCATCCTTGATTTTTTTTTTTTTAATGGCTTTATGCTACGAAATTTGTTAATTTTTTTGGTGACTTGTTGATAAATTTCACTATTTATTTTCGTGACCTTTGACAAAATTAGCAATTATTTGTATGATTGCTCTTCGAATTTCGCAATAATTTAATGAATTTTGTGATTCATCTCTCTCTTCGAGATCCATTTGATGAATTTTACGATATTTAACACAAGATCCATTTGATTAATATCATGATTTTTTTTTACGAGACCATCTGATGATTTTCGTGATTTTTATCCTAAGAACATTTGACGAATCTCGAATTTTTTTTTTCCCGAGATCATGTGACAAATTTTGTGATTTGTTTTTTATAGACAATTTGATGAATCTTATGATTTTGTCCCTGTGATCATTTCGTGAATTTTTGATTTTCTTCCATAAGGAATTGTGATTTGAGATATTTTTTTGCAACCAATCAACAAAATTTGCAATTATTTCAAAACTGATTGATATGCATTAAAAATGTATTCCACAGATGGTGTTAAATCTTATAGTGTTTGTCTGTATACCAAAAACATTTAAGGGAAGAGAAAAAAATGTTTCTTATTTGGTCTCCTTTTAGTCTCTTTTTTTAAATTTTGGTCTCTTTTAGTCTCTTTTTCTTGCGATTTAGTCTCTTTTCTCTCTTTTTCAAGAGTGACTCAGCGGTCCTAGGTCTGTAAATCTAATCAAGATTTCTAGTTTTTTGGTTCAGAAATTTATATTCATACCAGAAATTCCAAACAGTAATTTTTACTTTATTCAAGAACAGACATTTTGTGATTATCTATACTAATAAAAGAACAAAACGCTCTGTCTGTCTGTGTGTCTGCGATGGCTAGCAAAATCTACAGCACGTACGAAGCTCAAACTTTTTTTGAGAGTAGCACCAAATCTCCCCTGATGCACCTGAGCTTCAGAATTTCGAAATTCCAATTATTAACTGAAAAATTAATTAAGATCGAGTGGTCACTCTCATAAAAAAATCATCTTTTTCCCATTTTTTTCTCTTTCGTTTATTTACGGTTGGTTGGTTGTGTAAAAATTTTCGCAGAAGTAATAAGAAAGCTGAGACAGAATTAAAGAAACCCATGGAGGAATGAGATAAGTGGAGGTGAAGTAAGCCTCAAAAAAGGTTTGCAATATGAAACCATTTATCGCTCAAATTTTAATGTGCCAAATAAAAGGACGTGGAAGGGATTTTGTATTATAAGACGAATTGAAAGAAATGAATTACAATTGAAGCATATTTAAAGAGGAAATACCAAATTTTTAAAATGGTCTTTGTTCTATTATTATTTATTAAAATAAATGTTCGTTTTTTAAATGAAGGAAATTGGAAAATTAGCAATAATTAAATATCAAATTAAAATTAAATAAGATATTGAAAACATTTGATACGAACTAAAAATTGTATAACTAAAAGTTTCCTTCATAAATGTAATTTTAAATACTTTATAATGTAGATGAAAAATGTTTATGACTTAATAATTGCATCTAAATTAATATTTAAAATATAATGATGAAAACATTCTTTTAAAATCATGTATGAAAACTTAAGTAATAAATATTAATCTAAAATAAAGATTTCTGACTGCAGACGATTTTTAAGTATTAGCAAAAGAATGTTATATTTTCAAGCAAAGCGTTAAAATAATTCTTTTTTTTGATATTTAAAACACATATGATAAAATAATTAATAAATTTTTACCGGTGAAGCGATAGATTAGTTCTTTTTAAGAAACAAGAGCAAAAAAATACGGGTTTAAACCTGTTTCAATTGATAGGCATGTCAAATCACGTGTGTTTGTTGGTACTTAATTGGACTTAATGTAGAGTTACATTTTTAGCACCTCCAGAGATAATACTTCCACTCTATTAATTTCTTTTTACTATATGAAAGAAACCGATTTGAGATTTTGACATTTCAAAAGTGACTGTTTTTTTCCCCAAAGACCTTTAAAATTCATAGACTGGCAAAATGTCAGTTTAACTTAGGAAATTTGAATACAGCTGTTACGTCAGATCAATGGTACTTCGTACATTAGAATCTATGCGTGGTTAGCTATGTTGCAGTAAATATATGTATATATGAGGCTTTTTTAGCAGTTTTTTAAATCATTGATTAAATTTGAATGCATTTTATTTAAGTTAATATTTTATTAAGACTTTAATTTGTTTTTAAAACAAAAATGAAATGGCTGTTTGACGTACAATTGTTCGAATCGGCAGACGATTCATACACAGTAATAAATTATCAAATAGCAAAATAAATTATATATCAAAAATAGTCACTAAAAGAATAATAGCAAAACCTAATTTTTAGGCGTATTAACACATAACCCGATCCCAATCAGAAAAAAACAGACCATACTCCAATCCAAGCAAGACAAAAATTTCATGAGCATAAACAAGACCCGAACCTAAAAATTCCATTTGAAAAAAAAAACTATGGATTTGTTATCTGACCCAAATCAAATATGAATCCCACAAAAATATTCAAATGAAGCCTATCCCGATCCAATCAAGAAAAAATAATGTTCGTGTATATGCAACCCGACCCGAACCTAAAAATTTTCTTTAAAAAAACCCGAAAAATGACCAGAATGAAAACTGAAATCGATAAAAATATTCCAAAGAACTATATCCCGATAACAGCAAGACAAAATAATTTCCGTGAACATAAACCTGATTCGAACCTAAAAAATTCCATTTGAAAAAAGACCTGAAATTTTATGCAAAATACATCTGAATCTGATCAAAATATTCGAAAGAACCATAACCGAATTCAAATAAGAGAAAAGAATTTCCGTGGACATGAACCCGATCCAAACCTAAAATTCCATTTGAAAAAAAATACCTGAAATTTGAATCGAACCAAATATGAACCTGACAAAAATATTCTACAGAACCATACCCGGCTCTGAACAAGACAAAAAAATTCCATGAACACGAACCTAATTTGAACCTAAAAAACTGATCTGAATCTGACAAAAATATTCCAGAGCAGCATATCCTTATTCGAACAATGCAGAATAATTTCCGTTGATGCGCAACCCAACCTGAACCTAAAAATTCCATCAAAAGAACCAAAATCTGAATTGAACGACATCTGAACCCGAAAAAAATATTCCAAAGACCCAAAACCGAATCCGAGCAAAACAAAATAATTTCCCTGGACATGAATCCGACCAGAACCTTAAAAATCAATTTGAAAATATACCTGAAATCTAAATTGAACCAAATCTGAATCCGACGAAAATATTCCAAATAACTATAACCAGATACGAACAAGACAATATAATTTCCATGGACATAAACCCAATCTGAACGAAAAATTTCTAAAAAAAAAAAAAAAAAAATCCTGAAATTTGAACCAAACCTAATCTAAACCTAACAAAAATATTTCAGTTTAGTATAACCTCATTGTAACTAGGTAAAATAGTTTCTATGAAAGTACAACCCGACCCGAACTTAAAAATCCCACTTGAAGGGAAAAAAAAACCCCACGAAATCTGAATTGAACCGAATCTAAACTGAACAAAAATATTCCAAACAACCATAACCGGACCGAAGAAGGCAAAATTATTTCCATGAACATGAATCCAATCCAAACCTAAAATTCGGATGTTCTACAAAACATAATGCGCTCTGTAGCGGTGGAATGTGAAACTAAGTATTTAGCGCGAGATGTTTAAGATATTTTGTTTATAGTTAAATTATAACTTGGTTACGGTTAGGTAACAGTTACGTTGCAATTACGTTCCGGTGAGCCTTATGTTATATTTAATTTCCGGTTAGGTTACAGTTAGGTCATGGTTAAGTTACAGTTAGGTTAAGGTTAAGTTGCGGTTAGGTTGTGGTTAGATTATGGGTAGGTTATAATAAGGTGACGGCCAGGTTACATTTATGATTTATTTAAGTTACAGTTAGGTTACTGTTAAGATACAGCTAGGTTACAGACAAGTTATGATTACAATACAATTAGGTTACGGTTAGGATTTTGTTCACAGAATGAACATTACGCATGTTTGATAAAAATTATACACCTATTTTTGTAAAATAGCTCTGAAATTATAATACTATATACTAACCTTTTAGCTAATCATTGAGAATCGATTTCATTCACGGTATAGTCGGATTTAAGAGTGATATAATTAGTTTGAAATTCAAAATATTTCACTTGGGATAACTATGTGAAAAAAGTATTTAGTAAAGTCACTTAACAGTAATTTTAAGGATAAATATCAACATTTTAACATGAAAATCATGCAATCGTTGCACACATATTCCCTCCTGCTTTTCCCATTGCAGTCATTTTTGGTTTTTTAAACCAATTTTTGACACAGTCAGGGGGTACATATTTAATATAATGTACACTGTAAAAAATTTGACCCTTTTGCTGCATCATCACTCCCCCGCTTTTATAGAATATCTCTTTTGACCTATGAGAATGCTCCATAATAAGCTGAAGTAATCATTTTCTATAAAAGCGGTGGAGTGACGATGCAGTTAAAGGGTCAAATTTTTAACAGTGTATTTACACGTATTTCGAGTTAAAGATAAAATCATAAAACTTTCAAGTTCGTTTAACATTGTTATTACGGACCTGGGCAACGCCAGGCGGGTCAGCTAGTATAAAATAAAATTAATCTTTTGGTATTTCCTATTCAAATTTAAAATTTTTGCATAAGAAACAGATCCAAACTGATAATTCTAAACTCAACACTGTGCAGTTCATGGGTTGAAAAAATAAATAGCTTTACTAGACAATATTAAAAAGTATTGAAGTTTTAGAAGTTTAAATTAAAGTTCTAAATAAAATGTTTTATAGTAAATTTATAATATTACAAATATTACTATTATGATAGTGTAAATCTTATATATTTATTTATTGAAACAGTTTATTTAGTGAAAATAAATTTCCTTTTAAATCTTTATTTAATGGAACATAATAAAGATCATGCTTTGCTTTATGGAAAGTTAAATGAATTGAATTTTACAGAAATTGGTGAATTTTGTACTCATGATTAATAAAATTTTTTTAAAGCATCAAGTTGTATATATTTTTTTTATAAACTGTAAGATAAGGCTTGTGCAAATGTATACTTTAAATATTTAATAATTTAACACACTTGTATGTTTTCGATTATTGGTAATATTAAAAATATATATATTTCATTGTTAAATATCTACTAAAATAAGAGACATTCTTTTATTTTGCAAATATCGTTTTGTTTTCATTTTTTGGAATTATACATAAAAATAAATAAAACAACCTGAATTATAAAGTAATCATAACAGGTCAATTACAAAAGTTTCTTTAAAAATCTCATTTTCACATTTACTCAATATAAGCATGCATTATAAATACATTTTTATTTAAAAATTTACAACTGGTTAATTGATAAGTATAGTAAAAAAAAAAAAAAAAAAAAAAAAAAGAGTGAATTTTTGTATGGCAATTATTGCTTTCAATTTTCAATGCAAGTATTGTTTCCATTTCAGGAAAATATATGTTATTACATTATTATAAGTTTACAAATTCATAATTCAAAGCTGGTTCATTCTACAGAATTTTGACAAATATGAATCACCTTATCAGTTTATTTTTCTTCCATACTTTGATCATGGAAACCTATAAAGGTCTCTCTGTAAGTTCTACAATTAGGAAAATTGACTGGTGGATGGTATTAGTAGTGGCCGTTTGATTAAATATGAGCCCTTACTAGGTTGTGTGTCAAATTTCTCCTGCCAATACCTTCACGCATGGTTATGAGGGCCAGTTGAAACAGTTCATATGACGACTCAATCTCACTAGAATGACAAATCATGAGAATATTCCTATACAATGATTTTTTATTATTTTAAAAGTATGTTTAAATGAAAAAGATTGTTGTAAAAAGAATGTCAAAAGTTTTTCCAACTTCTATTTCTTCATATGCAACCATATTCATGTGGAATTCAAGCAAGGGAAATCTTACATTGAAGATGATGAGTGAAATAGAAGGTCCTTAACTTAATTCTCAAACGAAAATACTGGAGAGCTAAAAATATTTTTTAAAGATAACTTACATAGCAGCAGTTTCTGTATATCAGATCTGTAGCAATATTGAAGTTTCTACATAAAGATTTAAAAATGAGGAAACTTTGCAGCAGATGGGTGCCTCTTTGAGCTGAATGAGGAGCAAAAGCAGGCTAGAGTGTCATGATGCAAAGAAACATTGGTAAAATTTTATTCTGGCACCTTCAAATGTCTTTATGAAGTTGTTACAGGAGATAAACTCAGGATATAAAAACAGACAGGAGATAAAAACAGGAGATAAAATTAATTGATTTAATCCACAACCTAAATGACAATCTTGAGTTTTGGGTGTTTGAAAATGAGCTGTTAACAATATTAAGCAGCTGAAGAGAACTGGAAAAAGAAATTGTGGACATATTTTTTTCCAAAAGTAGCCACATTGCCACTAAAAGAAAGTGTGATTCATATGAGGTCTTTAAATCAAATTTCAGGTCACTGATTGAATTAAGCAGACCTTCAGACTTTCAATAATTTAATCACATAAACATTAACTATTACAATACACAATACAAATTTAATTAATTATTCATTCACATGGCTTTTGCTGGATCAGATTAATTACATCAGCATAGGCTGGAATCCACAAACATTCTGATGGTTTTCTCCTCTAGACACGATGATGGTTGACCATAATCACCAATAGGGATTATTTACTTCCCCAAAATGATTAAGTTGTAACAGCTACAGTACCTTTTTGAAGAGCATAGAAGAGTTACTAATAGCTGGCATGCAAAGATTTGTCTACTAGAGTTTTTTTTTAAAGTAGAAAGATAAATGACCAAAAATAGGAATAAGAGGCATTCTTCGTCAATTATTACCTCAGCACATTTTGGTTAGTTTAGCCCCAACTGAATTTCGTAATGTTTAAATCCTTAATAAAGGGACCAGAAAGGACATCTATGCTCACTTATGAATGTTATAATTTCCAAGTCCTAAATAAATTGACTGTGAGGGACATTTGTGACCACATGGTTTCCTTGTCTGAGCAGTCTCTCTTATGCAGTCTATTAAGTGTGAATTTTACACTAGAGTGCACTCCAGCATTTAAACCTCCTCCAGGAAATCAGTTTGGATGAAATTATTATTATTGTTTATTTTTATTTATTTATTTTGCTCCCAATTTGCTTATTGTTTTGGCAACAATTAAAGTGTCATCCCTAAAAAAAGAATAAATAAAAAAAATAAAATAAAAGCAGCATTCTACTACATGAACTAGCCATAAAAACAAAGCAGATGTATCATTGCATGGTGATATACACAGATAATCTTTGCTGCAATTTTTTTTAACATATAAGCATTGCACATTTTCAATTTTTACAGTTTCATATAGGGGGGAAAAGTACCTTTAACTGCAATTTGTTTGAAAACTATCTCTGTTTTTGCGGCATTATTTTTTTTGTAATTTGTAATACTATTGTCTTTATAATGGTGGCAACTAAAGTACTCCATTTTTGTAGAAAGTAAAATAAAAATAGTTGGAAAATAGTAGATTACTATATCTTATTGTTGCTATTTTCTCATATCAGCTGAAAAAATATAATTAAAAAGCATTCTTTTTTAATGAAATATAAATGAAAGAGGTGATAATAATGAGATGATAATCAAATTGTTTTTTAAAGTTTTTTTTTAATTTTTCTAAATGCACACTTGCCAAATTGTTAGAAATATGCTGTTAATTCATCGTGCATGAAAACTTATAAGAGTAAATAAAAATGACCTTTCTTTAGTTTGCAGTACTTTACAAAAGGGTCATTCCATGCCAAATCAACCAAAAAATTTCAATTTTCAACCTGACGATTTTAGATTTTGATGAAACTTGCAGGGATCCTTCTCAATGATGATATAAATGAAAATATATCAACAAAAAAATTTTATCTCATTGGATTTTCATAAAATTAATTTTTTTAATTTTCAAAAATTGCCATTTTTTGGCTTTCATTGACATATTCAATTTTGAATTTCTCAAGTTCTATCAGACAAAGAGAGTTGTTTAACCTCTTATTTTAAAGACAATTTAATAAGGTTCAATTTGATATGCAATTTAACTATTTTAAAATTTTTTAAAAAATTAAAATTTTAATTTAAAATTTTAAAATTAAAAAAAATTTAAGATAGTCATTTTTAAAAAATTTGAAAAATATATATGTTTTTTGTAATATTATCAGCTTTAAATTCTGAAATTTTTAGAGTGGGATCTCAATGGGATCAGGAATTATAAAATAAAAGCTCAAAGTCATTATACAAATATTAATTTAAATCATTCCATGCCAAATCAACTTGTGACTCAACCTGACCATTTCAGATTTTGATGAAACTTGCAAAAATCTTTCTCCCTCAGTTTTGAATTCAGGAGGTGGCTTGGGGGGGGGGTGATTTCCCCCCCCCCAAAAAAAAGTGAGATTTTGTGTTTGCAATAATCAAAAAGTGCAATTCCCTCCCTCCTTCTGAAACTCTATAATGTCCCCACAGACACACTGTTCTCTCTGATGATATAAATGAGAAGTACAATAGACTCTCTCAAATCCGCACTCCTAAAATCCGCAACTCTCTAAAATCCGCACATATTTTACAGATGTAAACAATGAAACATTCAGTTCATATGCAGGTGCAAAATTTGACTTTTTTAGTTTTATATTAATTCCATATATTTTTTAATTTGTAATTTTTGTTAAGGTTATTAAATTCAAGTTTTTTCATGAAGAAAGAATAATTTATTTCTGAAAAAATAAAGATATTGCTGATATCATTAATAATCACAATTTTACCAAATAGTATATTTATGTATTAATCAAGCTTTTTTAGTTATTAAGTCTGGCTAAACCCGAAATAAATATTCGATATTTTATGATGTTGATGTGAATTAGTAATATACCTTTATGAGGCAAGGTTCATTCAATTATTTAGGAAAAACACATTTCATCTTTATAGTGAATATTTAATTGTACATTACTGACTTTTGATGATACTTTGACCTTTGCTTTTAGTAAACTATCTAATTTTTTTTTTATTTTAGTTTATTACTTATTTTAATATTTTAGCATATTGTAAGCATTCATTATACTTTTGATTTCATTATTAATTACATTCAAATTACTTTTTAAAAAATGTAAACAAAGCAATGACCAGAAATCCGCAAAATTCTAAAATCTGCAAAACCTCTGGTCCCAAGCTGTGCGGATTTGCGGGAGTCTACTGTATATATATTTTTAAAAAATTCTAATTCGATTTTTATAAAATAATTTTTTATGTTTTGAAAAGTCACCTTTTTTGTTTTGCATAAATATCTTAAATTTCTCAAGTTCTGTCAAACATAGTTTTTTTTTAATCCTTAATTTTAAAGAGAATTTAATAAAGTTCAATTATGTAAAATTTAATTTAATATTAATTTAAAGTTCAATTATGTAAACTGACTGTGTTTGGTTACAAATAATAATTATAATAATTTTTAAAATGAAAAAAAATGGTTTTTATAATATAAGGTTTAAATTCTGAATTTTGTAGAGTAGGTTTCCAATATTATTAGCAGTCAAAAGAAAAAAAAAATTAAGCATGAGATGGAGCTATCTTTATTGATATTTCTCTCCCTTTAACTTTTTCAAATTTAAAAAATAAATAATTAAAATGTGCTTTTAGATAACCAATTTAAATTGTTGTCATACAGATATTTACTGAACTTAGAGATAAAATGATTGTGAGTAAACAGTTTGCTAATTAGAGTTATTGCTTACACCAGAACAGAGTTGTGTGATTCATGTTTTTCAAGAGCATGATTCATGTCTGGTTAGTGTTCTTGCAGATGTTCACTCACATTAGTTTAACTTCAGATTAGTTTTCTTCAAGATTTCAGTGAGTGAACAGCTAGTTATAAGCAGTGTTAAAGTGTTTCATAGAAAAAAATGGAATAAATTTATCAGGATTATTTTTTTTTCAATGGAAGTGAAATAAGTATACTATATTTATGAAGTAATAACTTTTTAAATTTTTTTGAACAATGAGGTTTTTATCCAGTTTAAAAGTGTACTCAATTCTATAGTCTTATAGAACTAGTATTATATTGTTTCAAGCTGTTATTATTTAAGTCATTTTCATTATATGATTTATAATTTTAAATAATTTGTTATAATATGGATGATTCCAATACCAGTACATCAAAACATTTTACCGTATATTGCTGTAATCCATTTAAGAAACCGGATCATAATTATTATAGAAAAAACTTGAGATCAGTAAATGAAAATATTTTGAAACGTAATGTCAATTTAAATAAATGTGACAAGATATGTGATGGGTGCCGTAAAGCTGTACTGAAACTTCCAGAGAATTTAACTGAAGAAACCTTGCATTCAGACAGCTCAGATTCACAAGATGACTTAAATGTACCTGAAATACATGTTCCAGTTGAATTGTCTGCTCCACAAAAAAAGGATGCAATTGAATCTTTGAACAGAAGTCTGATTGCTATTGAAGAAACACCTTTTAAAACAAAACGCCTAACTGAAAAAAAGTATCCAGAAGCAAAAATTCAAAAAGTGACAGATGCTTTCCAAACGAAAATACAAGATTTAAATCCATGCAGTTCTAGCTTTGATTCTGCAGAATGTTTTGACTGTGAAATAATTAAACAAATGAAAGAAAAGTTCAATAGCACTACAGATAAAAGTGTTAGAATGCAAATTCTAACTACACTTCCCAAAAGTTGGACTCTTAAAAAAATTGAAACTGAATTTGGAGTATCGAACTTTACCGCTAGAAAGGCAAAAAAAACTGTTAAGCGAAAAAGGTGTAATGTCATCTCCTGATCCAAAACCAGGAAGATCATTGGACCCTTCAACGAGAGCCTTAGTTACACAGTTTTATGAAAGTGATGACATCAGTCGTCAGATGCCTGGTAAAAAAGACTTTGTTTCTGTGATAAAAGATGGCAAACGTGAACACTTTCAGAAATATTTAATGCTAAGTACATTAAGAGAATCATATGAACTATTTAAAGAGCGTTATCCTGATAAAAAAATTGGAATTTCTAAATTCTGTGATCTTCGTCCTAAGCATTGTGTACTTCCTGGATCTAGTGGGACACATTCTGTGTGCGTTTGCACAATACACCAGAATGCCAAATTAATTATTGCTCAGTGTAATATACCTGAATTGACAAATGGTGAATTCCCAATTAAAACATACAAAGATGTACTTAGCAACATCATTTGCAAAGAACCTACATCTAAATGTTATTTTTCAAACTGTGTTAATTGCCCAGGAAGTGACAATTTGAAGACTCGGTTTGAAGAAGCTTTTCAGCTTAATAGCATTGAAAATGTAAGTTTCAAACAATGGATGCAAATAGACAACAAGTGCATCTTAGAAACTATCAAAAAACCCACAGAAGAGTTTTTAGATTATTTGTTTCAGAGTTTGCCAAAGCTTTTAAGACACTCATTCATTGCTTCTCAGCAGTCTTCCTATTTGAGACACTTAAAAGAAAATTTGCCTCAAAACGAATGCATTGTAATTGCTGATTTTTCTGAAAATTATGCATTTTTACTTCAAGATTCAGTACAAGGTTTCCATTGGAACAATGCTCAAGCAACGATACATCCATTTGTTATTTATTACATTGTAGAAGAAGCCAAATTAACACATTTAAGTTTAGTTATTATTTCTGATTGCATGGTGCATGATGCAGTTGCTGTTTATTTATTTCAACGTCTCATGATTGATTTTCTTAAACAGAATCTTCCTCATAAATTCAAAAAGATGAATTATTTTTCAGATGGAGCGGCCTCACAATATAAAAATAAATCAAACTTTCTCAATCTCTGTCATCATGAGAATGATTTTGAAGTTAAGGCAGAATGGAACTTCTTCGCATCGTCACATGGAAAAAATGCATGTGATGGTGTTGGGGGAACAGTTAAACGATTAGCAACATTGGCTAGTCTACGAATGGTCTACAATGATCAAATTATGATACCTCGCCAACTTTATGTTTGGGCTAAAGACAATATTGCTAATATTAATTTTTTGTATTCTACTACAGAGGCATATGAGGCAGAGGCAAAAATCTTGGAGGTCAGATTTCAAGAAACAAAATTAATAAAGGGTACACAACAATTTCATAGTTTCAGTCCTGTGAATGAGACTAGAGTTTTAGTGAAAAGCTATTCATTTTCAGAGGAATCATCTGTAGAAATAGTTTCAATTAATGATACCGATGACAATCTGGATATTAAAGACATAGTTGGCTTTATAACATGTGAATACTCAGACAAATGGTGGTTAAGTTGTGTATTGGGAATAGAAGGATGTGAAGTAAAAATAAGTTTTCTGGAACCACATGGCCCTTCTCCATCTTTCAAATACCCTCAATTTTCTGACATATTAGTTGTGCATAAAAGTGCAATTTTAACAAAAGTTGATCCCACAACAGCTACAGGAAGAGTATATCAACTTACTGAATCAGAAACTGAAAAGGCAAATAAGAAATTATTTATAAAACTTAAGAGGCAATAAAAAAAATCATTATTTTGATCTCTGAGTTCTAATTACCAAAACAGTTTTATTACTTGAAGTATTGATGATGCAAAGGCTGATTTTGGGAAAAGATTTTTGAGAAAACTACTTTTGAACTTATTGCACTATGCGAAAGTCATCATTTTTTTTTTTTCAAACCTTAGTTTTAAATGGTTAGAAAAGACTAACTTTACTAAGAATTGTAGCTCACTATTGTCTAAAGACCCTTGATTCAGAGAACGATATAAAAATGTTTCAAGAAAATCACCAGAAGAAAAAAAGATAATTGGAAGCTCAAGTTTGCGTTTCTTATCTACAATGCTTGAATCTAAAACCAGGTAAAACTTTTTTCATTTGGACTAATTTTTCTTTTTTTATGACTACCAATGGTATTAATATAATGCATATCTTTGTAAAATTTTAATATGTCATTTATCATGCAAACATGAAGGAAAGCTACCTTATTTGTATGGTAACTCCTTATCCCACTGAGATCCTACTTAACAAATTTCAGAACTTACAATTTATTGAACTAAGAAAATGAATAAATTAAAATATTTTTTTTAATTTAACATTTTAAACCAAATAGTCATTTTATAAATCAAATTGAACCATATTAAATTCTCTTTAAAATGAAGGGGTCAAACATCTCTTTACATAAAATAGGACTTGAGGAACTAAAAATAGAAAATATTATGCTAGACAAAAAATATAGCAATTTTTTTATTTAAAAAATAATTTTATGGAAATTTATGAGATAAAAATTTATAATATATTTTCATTTATATCATTAGGGAGAATGATCCATGCAAGTTTCATCAAAATCTGAAATAGTCAGATTGAATCGCTGGTTGATTTGTTGTGGAATGATTTAAATTACTATATGTATAGTGACTTTGAGCTTTTATTTTATAATTCCTGATCCCATTGAGATCCCACTCTAAAAATTTCAGAACTTAAAGCTGATAATATTACAAAAAAACATATTTTTTTCAAATTTTTTAAAAATAACTATCTTAAATTTTTTTTAATTTTAAATTTTTAAATTAAAATTTAAAATTAAAAAAAATTTAAAATAGTCAAATTGCATATCAAATTGAACCTTATTAAATTGTCTTTAAAATGAGGGGTTAAACAACTCTCTATGTATGATAGAACTTGAGAAATTCAAAATTAAATATGTCAATGAAAGCCAAAAAATGTCGATTTTTGAAAATTAAAAAAATTAATTTTATGAAAATGCAATGAGATAAAAAATTTTTGTTGATATATTCTCATTTATATCATCATTGAGAAGGATCCCTGCAAGTTTCATCAAAATCTGAAAGGATCAGGTTGAGACACTGGTTGATTTGGCATGGAATGACCCCAAAATTAAAATAACCCAGTGACAGATGCAGTGAGCTCAGTGAGGAATTTTATATATTGCCTCATTTTAAATTAATTTTGGCAACCCAGCAATAAATTCAATGATTATTCCACAAGTAAATAACAAAAATTTGTAGGATTTTTTTTTTTTTTTTTTTTAATCATTTGATGAAAATTGCTGTTTTGTTTTCCAATCATTAGACAAAAATCACTATTTTATTTCATTGTAATTTGACAAAAATCAATTATTTTGCGATTGTCTGGCAAAAATTGTATTTTTGTCAGACAAAAACTTGTTTTATTTTTAGATCAGTTGACAAAAACTGCTGTTTTATTTTGCAAACATTTGGCAAAAACTGCTGTTTTATTTTACAATCATTTGACAAAAACTACTATTATATTTTGCAATCTTTTGATGAAAATCACTGTTATATTTTGTGATTGTTTGGTGAAAATCACTATTGTATTTTGTGATTTTTTTGATGAAAATCATTGTTTAATTTTGCAATCATTTGACTAAAAACACTTTTATTTCACAATCATTCACTGAAAATTGTTGCTTTCTTTCACAATCATTTGACAAAAATTGTTTTATTTTGTGATCGCTGAACAAAAATCGCTGATTCTTAAAAATAAATAAATAAAAGCAGAAATCTGTTATTTGGCAGAAAAGTGGCATTCCTGTACTAAAAAGAACTCAAAGTAATTTCAAAAATATATAAATCAATGACAATGGTCAAAATTATACTTTGCTTTTACAAAAATTGATTACCAGTAATAATTTTAACAATGACATTAAAGTAATATACTAATACCAGTGCTGAATCAGAAGTAGTATTTTTATTATAACTAATTAATAGAATAAACCAAGTAATTTTACAGTTATGTCATTAAGTTAGGAATTGTTATGAGGTTCATCTGTATAACAAAACATAAAATAGAATATATATCAAAAGTTTTTTTTTTTTTTTTTTTTTTTAATGAGAAAAAAGTTAGTTTTTGTGTTTGTGATAGTTACACATACTTACAGAAAATTAAGTTACAATTATTTCTTTCAAAAAATTATTGTCATTAGAAGAATTAAGACATTTTTTCCACTTGTGGTAGGGAGTGATAGACTTTATGAGTAGTGTACTCATACACTAGTTTGAGTGCACTAGTAGTTACACTACATATCACTTAGTTTGGATGCTATGATGCAAAATGATTATTAACATATTAATCACATTTATATATTAATTTCATTGAAAAAAATCATTATTTAAAAAATATCAAATAAAATAGTTTTTTAACTAGACTAAAACAGATGCTCAATGAAAAAAGGTTTTCTGAGGTTACCTCCCCTTCCCCCACCTTCCAATACACATATAAAAAAAGTAAAATAATAAAAAAGATACTGGTATTTGAATCACAAATTAATACATTAGCAATTTTTATTAATCAAATCCAAAATCAGTATTAATGTTTTTAGCTTATCTAAATCTGCTACATTATTAAATCAGATTCAGCTGAATAAACATATTTTTTTAAACAGGTATTATGATATTTTAAAACAGAAAAACAAATAATAGATGTGTGGTATAAGTAAAAATGGACCCACTAGTTTTGGAAAAATGACAGCAGTCATAAAATCATGAAAAAAAAAAAAAAAAAAAAAAAAAAAAAAAAAAAAAAAAAAAACCTGAAAAGCTATGTACGAGTAAATAGTCATTTTGTATTAAATGAATGTTAAAATTTTAAATTCACACCTTTTCTTTTATCATTGTATTCACATTCAGAAAGATATAATAATATTTAGCCTTTTAGAATTGAGTTGCTTTTATTGCAAATTATGAAACAATTGTTTTAAAAATTACATCTTCCATAAACTAAATTATCTAATGGTTATTCAGAAAAAAAGTTTATTTTTTGCATTTCCGTACAGTTAAAGGAGAAAGAATAGCATAACCTTTGTGACCCCAGGATAAGAGTGGGACCTGAAGGAGGTGCAAAGAATAATAATCAGACAGATGTTGAAAGAAAGTGGAAAAGAAAGAATAAAAGAACTTCCTTATCTCTGTTCAGTATTTTAATTTTTAATTGTCTCCCTTTTTGTTTTTCGGGTGTAAAGGAAGTCATGGATCAAGGTTGGAGTGGTAAGAAAGGCCGCAACACTTTCGTGATAGACAGATCTAGAGAATTTGTTTTAAAATCAAGTGACAATGGTATCTAGATTGGCAAATGAATTGTTATATTTTGTTTCATAATTGAAATGAATATCACTGTTGATCAAATTTGTAATGTTAAGGATGGTATTCATATTGTGAAGAAATGTATCAAATACGGTTAATGTGTCATCAACAATAATAATTTCAGAAAAAGAGAATTTATTAAAGTGACTGTATTCAAAATAGAGGGAATTTATTAAAAAGACTGCATTCAACGTATTGCATATCAATGACTATGAAGATTGCAGACAGGAAGGAACGCATGACCATCAGATTGTTTGTAGAATTACCTTGAAATGAATGAATGTTTGGGACGTGGATGTTGCAAGAAAAGGATAACTTTTCAATTTCAAATTGCATACAATGGACTTTGAAAATTCTCTATTTTAGATAAGAGTGGATACTACTTGTAGGAATATTCATGAATTATGACTTTACATCTAAGGAGACCATATTAAGATTAGTAGAGAGTGAATTCTGAATTACTTTGGAAAAGTTGATGGGATTAATTATAGTATTTATATTTGTGAAAAGAAGAGGAGGGAATATTGTGATCAGAATTTAATATAAATAGCCAGAGGAGTGCCAGTGTTAGAATATGTGGGGCACAAAAAATTGTTTTACCTTTCTTTTCTATGCTTTTTTAAAAAATTCATCATTCTTTGCTCTAATGATAATATGCTAAGCACTACCAGGATTAGTCTGCAATTACTTAAAAAAAATCTGGTGCTTAAAACATTTTTTTATTTGCATATACAGTAGACTCCCTCAAATCCGCACAGCTTGGGACCAGAGGTTTTGCGGATTTTAGAATTTTGCGGATTTCTGGTCATTGCTTTGTTTACATTTTTTAAAAAATAATTGGAATGTAATTAATAATAAAGTCAAAAGTTTAATGAATGCATACAATATACCAAAATATAAAAAAAAATAATAAACTAAAATAATAAAAATTTAGATATTTTTTTAAATGATTAATATACTAAAAGGAAAGATCAAGTTAATAATCAATAATGTACAATTAAATATTCATTATAAAAGAGGAAATGTGTTTTTCCTAAATTATTCAATGAAACTTGCCTCATAAAGGTACATTGCTAATTCACATCAGGATCATAAAATAATGAAACTTTATTTAAGATTTAGCCAGACTTGATAACTAAAAAACCTTGATTAATACATAAATATATTTGGTAAGATTGTGATTACCAATGATATTAGCAATATCTTTATTTTTTCAGAAATAAATTATTCTTTCTTCATGAAAAAACATGAATTCAATAACCTTAATAAAAATTATAAATTAAAAAATGTATGGAATTGATATAAAACTGAAAAAATCAATTTTTGCACCTACATCTGAACTGAATGTTTCATTGTTTACATCCATAAAATATGTGCGGATTTTAGGAGTCCGGATTTGAGGGAGTCTACTGTATTTTGAAATATTTAGTCCTTTTTCTTTTCAAGTTTGCCTGATATCGAAACTTCTGAATGGTTTTTTAAGTTCAAATGTGAGAAATTCAAGAATACAATTTTAAGTTCCAAATCATCTGAAAGTGTAGTTTAATCATTCTGTAAGTGTTCTGTCTTACAGCAAAGAAATACTGTGAAATTTGATTAATCATTTTTATACTTTAAATTTCTTGTTTCGCTTAATTTATAAATGAAGATACATAGGTGGTATTACTTGTCCATTGTTCTTCTTTAATCTGAAAAGTATATTCAATAATTTACATGTATCTTCTGTAATGAATTTCAACGTATCTTTCCCATGTTGCTTATTTTGCATGGTAGTTTATCCATGATCCTAAAACTTGCATACCATTGTAGATGTATATAAAGAAACCTGCAATTAAGTGATTTGTAATTTTTCAACTGAGTGAAAAAGCGTCCAGGCTAGGATTTCAACAAGAAGCCTAAGCTTAACCTGTCAATTATCCACCATATCAGCTATTCTGGGCAAATCCAATAGAGTACAGTTCACTTAGACAACAATTTTTTATATTGACACCTGTGTATTATCTCTAAAAGCTCAACAGAATAAATCATAGGAAATGGGACTCTGAGTAAACTCCAGATATATTATAGTTATAATAATTACACTTCATTTTTTTAACACAATTATTGTTTTCAAATTAAGAAAATTACTTTTACAATTTTGTGGTGATAAATTTTTTTTTTCTGTTTTACTAATAATTTTCTCCCTTGATTACATTCAAATAATTATTAAAATGCACATAAAATCATGTATTTCATTGCACTTATCTAGGTTTTACTCAATTCACCAATATTGGAAAATTATGGTGGATTATTACAATAATCTCATTTTAATGGATTGATCCAATACTATATTTGATTTTTTTTTTTTTTTTTTTTACATGATTGGTATAAATTACAGTAAGAGTAATGCTTTTATATTCTGTTTGAAAGTTCATTATATGCTTTTGTTTACTCATAACAGTAAAATTACATCTAATTATTGATGAATGGTACAATGTTTAATGTTATTATTTAACTATATCAATTGTTATCCTCATGTCAGCATAGATATTTAAAGTATTTCTACTAAAATTTTGATATTTTGCATTATCTGATGATTTAATTTTTAAATATCACAAATCACTGGCGTTTCTTTATTAACCTGCATACTTATTAAAATAATTTTCAGCATTTTATTCATATTTTTGATCCCATTTTATGTGTAATATTATTAAATTTATATTTATGGTTTTTTTTTTTTTTTTTTTTTTTTTACAAATAATTGATCTAAAGGTCCATGCAATTTTTTGTTTAAAGCTATTCAAATTTTATTAAACATTTGATTCTTTCATGTTTAATAATTTTAATTGCATTAAAATCTTATTTCAATCTTCACCTTCATTATGTTGCTGTAGGAACCAACTTCTGAACCTGCTTATGATCTAGCTACAGCTTGGATGGAACAAGATATTGAATCTGAAGTGATATCTAAGTAGGTATCATAATTTCTTTGCATCAGTGTTGCTTGTTTCTCCTTGCATGATATACTTCTTATGTGTTTGAAATTTTTTAGTTGCATTGTTTGTTTTTGTGATATTGAATGGTTTAATTAAAATTATATTAGACTTTTTTTTTTTAACAGTATTTAAAATGTAGTTTTGCTTATTCATGCATGTGTTAAAAGGGATATGTAGTATTGTTTGTTTATTATCTATTCAGACTATTTTTTATTTTATATTATGCTCATAATACATGTGTTGATGCATTTGCTCTTTATTTTGCAGTTTTTTATTATTATTATCTCTGTGGCACAAGATATATCATGTGTATTTGAGGAATATTCGAAAGAGATTTATAGTACAATAATATTGCTATTTCTTTTATTTTTAACAAATATTATTTGATACCAATTTTTAAATGATTTCTTTTATATATTATTTCAGTTCATTATTTCTGTGTACGAGGATTTTGTTTCCTTTCTTTTTTTTAAGCATGAAGATTCTTATTATTTTATTACATAAAATTAACAGTAAATCATCATACATTATTTTAATATTTTAACATCTTGTGTCATTTCATTTACCATTTATTTATTTTTTTAACCTCAAACATTATATTTAGTATTAGTTTAAAATTCTGAGTTTTGTAGGAAGATCAGCTTAATTAGTTTTGTATCCATAGGAGTCTTTTGGAAGTTGTAGATGAAGAACTATTACAAAGGTATGCTACTTACTAACCTAGTGTTTTTTTTTTTTTCACTTTTATTTTGTTGCTTATGCTTGTTACAGTGAATGTAACATGCATGCTATACTATTTGTTTTAGTTGTGCTTCAGATTTAGTGTTGTTGATATTATTATACTTATAATAAAAGTAAAATACTGTTTCCTAAATTTTTGAGGCTTTTTTTATCAGTACATTGTGTTAACTTTGACATTTTCCAAGATTATTTTGGTACTTTTAAAAGTATTTTATTGTTATTCACTTTATTATGTAGTAATAAATCTGTAGTTTTAACATACAAAATGTAACTCCAATTTATATTCTTTTTTTTTCTGTTTAAAATAAACAAATTTAGTTAAATTGAAATAAGAGGAGCTTAACTATATAAAATATTATGAAGTATTGAAAGTTAAAGAAATAGTATTAAAAATATTACATTTTTACATTTATTGTTTTATATGCTGTTCCGTACAATTGATATATAAATTATATTATTAAAGAATTTGTTGATAAAAAAAAGTAACACTTTCTAAGAAAAAATCTATACAGTGTTAAGTTGAGTATGGCTGTATATACTAGAAAAGTATGAATGGATATATCATGAAAGTTCAAAGAGATAGGAAGCCTAAATAATATCAAATATTGCTATTCTGTGTAACTTTTATTAAACTTATCCTAATCTAGGGATGCAAACTGTGGCCCATGAAAATAGCTAATTTATAATGGGAAAATAGCAAACTACACTGATCAGACTATAATCAAGCTGTGAATTTCGTTGATCGGGTGTGGAAAAATAGCAAAATTTGTTGATCATGTGAAGAAAGATTGCGACAATGTGAAAATCGTGTATTTTGTTCATCGGCTTCATAAAAATTGCAAATTTCATCAATCAGGTGTGCAAAAATCGGCAATTTTGCCAATCTGGAATGGAAAAATCGCCAATTTTGTCAATCAGTTTTGAAGAAATCGCACATTTTGTCGATCAGCTTTGCAAATTTCGTTGAAATTTCTTCGATCAGATGCGGATAAAATGTGAATTTTATTGATCATGCAAAGAAAAATCTCGAATTTTGTCGATCAGGTTAAAAAATATCAGAATTTTGTTGATCAGTTTGTAAAAATCGAAAATTTTGTTGATCAAATGCGGAAAAAATAAATTTTGTCAATCGTGTGAAGAAAAATCATGAATTTCATTGATCAGACACGGAAAAAATGAATGTTGTTGTTAGTATGAAGAAAAATCACAAATTTTGTCAATCAATTGACTACTAGCACTGGGCGGGATTGACAATGTTTCCCACAAGCATTGCAGTATTTGATTGGCTTTTGGAGAACGTTTGTGGGATAAATCGTGAAGAATCAATTTTGTTGATTGGTTTTGTAAAAATTGTGAATTTTGTCGATTGGTTTCATAAAAAGTGCAAATTTGATCAATCAGGCGTGGAAGAATTACAAATTTCATTGAACATCACATTTCATTTCATCACAGAAAATCAGGAATTTTGTTCATCAGGTGTGAAAAAAATCTTGTTGATTGGCTCCTTTTGTCTCCTTCATTCATAAAGCTCATTTTTTTTTTCAGCACCAGCCATTTATGCTTGTTTTTTAGCACTTTTAATAAAACAAGATTTATTCTCATGAATAAAGTCAAGGAATATTTTTACATCTTGAAAAGAATCCTTGCTATATCTGTTATATAAAAGAACATAAAAACTGCTGATATATATATTCTTACCAACTGAATTGGATATTTTGACTGGTTAAGCAAACTTAAAGGGACAACCTCAACACCCCTCTGAAACCTAGTCCACAAATCACCTCCTCTAAATTGAATTCTCTCAATGTTATTGTTGTGGTCCTCGATCACCCAGACATATCTGTAAGTGTCCTTTCTCTTGAAAAGGTTGTGCATCTCTATCCTAATCTGTTTTTGTAAAATTAATTTGATACTGAAAATAAAAGTAGCTCATATTTAAACTTCATTTTACTTCTCATAAAAGTAGTACATTTAAAAACTGTATTTGATGTTTCATAAAACTAAATTCAGCATAGTAATAATATTTTCTTTTTAAAGTGTAGCTAAAACAAAACTCTTGATCAAAGTTTAAACTTGGCATTGTGCTAAGCACACTTCGAAAAAAGGTCGAAAAACTGCAGCCCTGCTTTGGTCCATGCTTTTTTTTTTAGATAAGTTTTTATTTAACTTTTAAAGACATGGATGGAAGGGGGGGATACATATTGAGAGATCCACTCAATGCAAACTAGTTGCGAATCACATAGTATTTATGTTATAGTATTTATTTGTTATATATGTTATATATAACATTTATATATTATGTTATATATAAATTATAATAATATGTTATGGTATTAATTCTAAATAAATTAGCTTGTTTTTAACAACTTGACGTTCATTGTTATTATACTGATACTGGGCATTGCATTACACAAATATATCATTAAAAATTGTTATCTAGACTTTAAAAGCCAATGATTCATAGAGTATGCCACTCCTGTCATTATGCATGTCCAAATTGTCTGTGTCTTTAAGGGTTAATATCTCAGCAAATTACTGATGGCCTTTTTTTTTTTTTTTTTTTTTTTTTTTTGAAAATCATTATCAACAATGCTTTTACACTTCTGCTATGGTAGGTATATCCAGCAATACCGAACACTTTTGCTGAATGTCCACAAATCAAAGTTTATGTTTAACAGAAAGATGGGTTTTTCTCAAAAAGCTCTAACTAGGACCTAGGGTAATCACTATAGTTTTCTTGCAAGGTTTAAATAAACATCTACTATTTCAATTTCTTTCATAATTGTGGTTTTAGTAGATTTGGAAATAGATGTGTGGAAACATTTTTGTCCCCTACATTTTCAGCAATATCTCTGAAAATATAATACCTAAAATTTAAAAAGGTATATTTTAGATTTCAGTGTTACCTTTCACATGATATACAAAGAAATTTTTTTTTTCAAGTTACTTAATTAGTCCCTCTACATTTTCCTAAATGTATTTGTGAATGTTTAATAATCTGTAAATATGTGGACCCATTGTCTTTATTACTTCTCCCAATTTGAACTTTCCATGTTCCATGAATTACAAGCTAAATTACTGTGACAGACAGACACACACATGGCTGATCTCATAATGGTTCTGTTTCACTTTTTAAATACAGAACCCTAAAAAGATCTAATTGTTAAAAAAATCTGTATTTGAACTGTATATCAACGCTCTAAGATCTATTAATATCAAATGTTAATATACAGAAATGGTAAAAAAAATTTTTTGCTTGATTATTATTCAAAATATTCTTTTTAGTTCTTACTGCTGTTGATTGAATCTAGTTACACTTCTTAAAAAAATAATTGTAATATTATTTTATTATCTGGTTTCACCAATTGTGTATTGTTCTGTTATTGTTTTTTGTTTTTCTGTATATGTCAGCCTTTTTTTTTTTTTTTTTTTTTTTTTTTTGTATAGAGAAAACTTGGTAAATTTTCTTTAAATCTTTGTTTCATATTTTATACCTGATTTCATGACATCTATGATAAAAATTAAAAATCATAAATGAAAATGTATATTTACTATCTTAAATTTTTCGACTGACTTTGATTTGTGAGATTTTGTGTGAAATGTAAAAATGTAATTACTGTATTTTCGGGTGTATAGTCCGCGGCTTATACAAGAAAAAAAACCTTCCAAAAAGCCGCTGCAGCTTATACATGGTACAGGTTATACAAAGATTTTTTTTTAAATTGGAAATCGTGATATTTTTTCTACAACTTTTAAACCTCAAAAAATTTGAAAAAAACATCAAAGTTTGTAAATTTTTTTGCTATGCCACGAAATTTAGAGAGTTCTCCCATATTTGTAAAAACTTTTTTTACTGCTTAAATACAGTTATTTCTGGGTTTGGAAGAACTGTCACAACTATCGCCAAGTATTGCACTGATAGATCTATAATAGCTACCGTATATACTCACGTATAAGTCGTGAAATTTTAGACAAAAAAGAACTTCAAAGTGGGAGGTTGACTTATACACGAGACCTAAAAAAATGAAAAAAATCTATAAATAAAATATTAGAAAATAATTTGCTAGCGAATCAGTGCTGCAGCACAGCCAATTCCAAGGAATCGTTCCTTTACAGAGTCGTTTCATTTCGGAACGAGTTCAAGGAATTGAACTTTTCCTGAGTCATTTCATTTCAGATAGAAATCGAGGAATCGTTCCTTTACAGAGTTGGTACCCTACCCTGTTGCAAAGAACAAAAAAAAAGTGCCTGATTTATGTCATTTCGGAACGATTCAGAGCAGTAGGTCTTTTTCGAAACAATCTGAGGAATCGTTCCATTACAGAGTCGCTTCATTTCGGGACGAGTTGAAGGAATCGAACTTTTCCGGAGTCGTTTCATTTCAGATAGAAACCGAGGAATCATTCCTTTTTGGAGTTGGTACCCTACCCTGTTGCAAAGAACAAAAAAAATGCCTGATTTATGTCTTTTCGTAACAATTCAGAGCAGTTGGTGTTTTTCGAAACGATTCCGAGGAATCGTTCCATTACAGAGTCGCTTCATTTCGCACAAGTTCAAAGAATCTAATTTTTCTAGAGTCGTTTCATTTCAGATAGAGTCTGAGGAATCGTTCCTTTTCAGAGTTGGTGCATTTCGGACCGATTCCGAGGATTCGATCCTTTTGGGAACCAATGACCTAAGTTACCTATACATTTTATGTCCGGAATTTTAAATTTATCACCGATTTTTTTTTTCTTTTTTTTTTTTAATTTTTGAAAAAATTTAGAAAAAATATCACGCTTGTTTGAAAAAAAAAATGCGGGTAAATGCCGCATCACTTGAAATTTTATCTTAAAACACGTAAACGCCGCGCCGTTTCTTCCAAAAATTACAGTACTGATATTCTTAATTTTTTTAGCCGAATTACAGTAGGCATTATGCAAATTTGGTAAATTTGTGTTAAAAATTATGACTTATGGCTTCTAATTTCGAACCCTGATCGAAATATACGTTCGTAAATGGTGTATAACCTGTGGACTATACACCGATCCATCTCTGTGGGTTATACACGAACTTTTTTTACTGCACTGCTCGATTTAGGGGTACGGACTATACACCGGGTGCAGGCTATACACCCGAAAATACGGTATATGCAGTGTGAGTTTTGCTCATACAAAAATTCCAAAACACTTTTATAGATTACTAGCAGTTTTTGTGCCCTAAGCTGGTTGGTTTCTCTAAAGGAATCTTGAATCAAATAAAATACATTTAGTAAAAATTAAAAAAAAAAAAAAAAATGTTTAGGCAAACATTTTAAATCGTTGTCTTATTCATACAATCTTACATTATCCTGTTCAAAATCGATGGTGGCGACATAATAAATAAAATAGCTTCGAAATGACTAAAGTACCTATGTTTAACTATTTTTTTAGTAAGTGTGTTATCTTGAATTTCTCACTCCTAACTAAAACTGCTGCTAGGATATGACTTATATGCTACTTTTTCAATGATTTAGAGTCCCCCCCTTCCCTACTCTGCCTCTTCATCCTGCACATGCCTATGTTTCTGTTTAAAATGGTTCGGTTTTGCTGTTAGAAACATTTAGGTTCAAGCAAAATAACTTTTTTCAACTTTATTTACAATAGAGATGGGAAATAGAGTTATTTTTGGTTAACAGGTTACGATGTTACATACTTCCACAAGTAACAGGTTCCAACAACCTGTTATTTTTATAACATGTATCTAGTGATGGGCGATTTCGATTTTTTAAATCGATTTAATCGATACTATGGCTAACTTGATTTAATCGATACTTTAAAATTTTTAATCGATTTCTCTGAAGGGTAATATAATTTTCATTTTCCTTCAAAAGTCGAAGATAAAATAGTTGGATGTGCCAATTCCAAAATTTCAGTGTATTAGTTTCTAAGATTGAAGAATTAAAGAAACCTCAGAACCCCCCCCCCCCCCTGCAAAATAGCGTTTTTTATTGAGTGATGTGCACCAAAAATTGATCAGGTACAATTTTTATGAGGTACCAGCTGAATCTGAATTTTGATGAAAATCCATGAAAGCGCGAGATACAGCTATTGCGAAATCATAAAAAATGCAGCATATCAGCGCCAACTGCAGGGCAATTTACACCAAGAACTAAACAACACTAATGTATGTCAGGGATTAACTGAATCTGAATTTTGATGAAAATTCGTTCCTGAGATAGCGCTATTGCATTAATCATTAATAATGCAATATAACAGCGCCATTTCTTAAGCGATTTCCACCAAAATGTAATTAGCATCAAATAATATCAAGGACTAATTGAATCTAAATTTTTATGAAAGTCTGTGCATTAGTTCTTGAGATAAAGCTAAAATGGAAACAGGAGCGTGCGAAAAGAGAACTGCGCCCGGTTCAAAGTTCCAGTTTAGCCCCCCCCCCCTATTAATTTTTTCTTGTGATAGGCTATAAGTGATGTTAGTAGTAAAAATTTGGCACCCTCTAAATTTCCCCACTCGGGATGACCGCCTCCTTTCGCCTCCCCCCCTTTCACATGGCTCTGAGTGGAAATTGTGAAAAATTCAGCATAGCAGCGCCATCTGAGAAGCGATATACATCAAAATGCAAAAAACATCAATTCATGTCAAGGGGTAACTGGATCTGAAATTTGATGAAAATCCATGTATTTGTTATTCAGATATAGCTGTTGTGCAAATCGCAAAAAATGCAGCATAACAGCGCCACCTGTAAAGCTACATACACCAAAAATTAATTAGATTCAGTTTATATCAAGGTTAAATTAAATCTAAAGTTTTGTGGAATTCCGTACATTTGTTCTTGTGATAGAACGGTCAGAAATTTTTGTCATATACAGACTCACTGAGTGACAGACGCACACACAGACAGATATTTCTTAAAAAACATGAAGTCATGTTAAAGACCTTCTAAAATATATAAATCCATCAAAAACGGGAAGTCGAAATTTTTCACGAATCTATACTCTCTTCTTGTAAAGTTACAAAAGAAAGTAAAAATGTAAAATCGATTCTGCCCGTAAGATCGGTCTTTAGATTCGATGTCGATCTTTAGATTCGATTTCGATCTTTGGAATCGATTTCATTTTGATCTACTAAAATTTACCAATTTTATTGTTTAATGGTAATATTGGTGTAAAATTACATATAAGAATGGATTTTTTTTTTCCTAGGTTAAATCAGTATTGAATGCAAGTATTTTTTCTGCGACTCCAGAGGACGGCATCATGTTTTACAGCTAGCTCTGCAAGAGAGGGGGAATCGCAATTTGTGCATTAAAAAGTACAGTATAGGATCCGTTATCCGGCGTCCCGGTATCCGGAACGCTCCGAAAACTGGAATGCAAATCGGTACCTTTTTTTTTTTTTCCCCCAGCGATGCCGCGGACGTGCTATAGAATGTAAATTGCGCAAAAGATCGGCGACGGGATGCGAAAAAATAGCTCTTACGCGTCCCAAGAAACACGCAATCTCGTCAAAGAATTGCCAAAAAACGACAAATTTTGTTAAAAATCACGAAATACCTACTATTTTTCGGCAAATTATATCAAAAGATTTGCGAGAAAATGGGTAATTCCGTTACAAAATCCTCCATAAAAAAGACAGATTTCCCTCAAAAGATCGCGAAAAAATAACAAATATGGTCCAAAAGATCGCGATAAAACGGCAAATTTTGACAAAAGATTCGCGAAAAACGGCAAATTTCGTCAAAAAATCATGGAAAAACGGCAAAATTCGTTAAAAATCAGCTAATTTTCAGCGTTAATCACGATATTAGATTGATTAGTTTTAGAGTGATTAGTTTTTAGCTCACAGGCTATCATAGCCTGAGAGCTTATGTGCCCGTCCGTTCTGTATGTATGTGCGTAACGCGATAACTCATGATAAAAATATCCGATCCACTTGAAATTTTGTATATAGGTATATCCTGACAAGGCGCTTCCCTGATTAGTTTTTGGAGTTCATTCGATATGTATAAGAGGGGGAACGGGGGGCTCATGCCCCCCGTTAGTTGATATAAATGGGATTTTCATGCAGAATTAAGTTTTTGTTCAAAATTTAGATTAGGATCATTCTGATGAGGCAATTCCGTGACTTATTAGGTGTTCATTGAATAAGTATAAATAGGGGGAACAGGGGCTCTAATGCCCCCCCCCTCCCCCGTTAGTTGATATAAATGGGATTTTCATGCAGAATTAAGTTTTCGTTCAAAATTTAGATTAGGATCATTCTGATGAAGCGATTCCGTGACTGTTATTAGGTGTTCATTGAATAAGTATAAATAGGGGGAACAGAGGTTCTAATGCCTCCCCCCCGTTAGTTGATATAAATGGGATTTTCATGCAGAATTAAGTTTTCGTTCAAAATTTAGATTAGGATCATTCTGATGAGGTGATTCCGTGACTGTTATTAGGTGTTCATTGGATAAGTATAAATAGGGGGAACAGGGGTTCTAATGCCCCTCCCCCGTTAGTTGATATAAATGGGATTTTCATGCAGAATTAATTTTTCGTTCAAAATTTAGATTAGGATCATTCTGATGAGGCGATTCCGTGACTGTTATTAGGTGTTCATTGAATAAGTATAAATCGGGGGAACAAGGGTTCTAATCCCCCCCCCCCCCCCCCCCCCCCGTTAGTTGATATAAATGGTATTTTCATGCAGAATTATGTTTTCGTTCAAAATTTAGATTAGGATCATTCTGATGAGGCGATTCCGTGACTGTTATTAGGTGTTCATTGAATAAGTATAAATAGGGGGAACAGGGGTTCTAATGCCCCCCCCCCTTAATTTATATAAATGGGTTTTTCAAGCAGAATTTTCAGATTTCGTTCAAATCTCTGAATAGTTTTGGAAGTTTAATGGTTAAGTATAAAAGAGGGGGATAACTCCTTTTAAATTATATAAATGCTAAATGGGTTTTTATTAAGAATTATCTAACTTGCTCTGAATTTTGGATATAGATTTTTTATATGATAAAGCATGTCTTTGATAGTATAGGAGGTTCAATGATTAAGTATAAAAAAAGAGGAAAGGGGAGAGCTGTTTCCCCTTCTTAATTTTTTTTTCGAACGGAATTAACCCTTGAAAATATAAGGCTTTAATGTACAATTAGTATTTGTAGCCTGTGAGCTCAATGCCATCAGTTTAGCTGGGCAGTATTCTTTATTTATTTTTTTTTTTTCAGCGATGCCGCGGACGCGCTATAGCGTGTAAATTACGCGTATCTCGTCAAATTGTCAATCGCGAAAAACGGCAACTTTCGTCAAAAAATCGCGATTAAAGACAAATTTCTTCAAAAGATCATGAAAAAAAAACAGCAAATTTGTCGGAAAAAAAAACCCCCAAAAAACGGCAGATTTCGTCAAAAAAAACATTTAAAAACGGCAAAATTCGTTAAAAATCAGCTAATTTTCAGCGATAATCACGATATTAGATTGATTAGTTTTAGGGTGATTAGATTAAGAGTGATTAGTTTTTTTTTTTTTTTTTCAGCGATGCCGCGGGCGCACTATAGGGCGTAAATTACACAAAAGATCGGCGACGGGACGCGAAAAAATAGCTCTTACGCGTCCAAAAAATCGCAAAAAAAAAAGACAAATTTCATTAAAAATCACGAAATACCGACTATTTTTCGGCAAATTATGTCTAAAGATTTGCGAAAAAATGGGTAATTCCGTCGCAAAATCCCCCAAAAAGACAGATTTCCCCCAAAAGATCGCGAAAAAATAACAAATATGGTCCAAAAAATCGCGATAAAACGGCAAATTTTTACAAAAGATTCGCGAAAAACGGCAAATTTTTACAAAAGATTCGCGAAAAACGGCAAATTTCATCAAAAGATCACGAAAAACGGCAACTTTCGTCAAAAAATCGCGGCAAAAGGCAAATTTCTTCAAAAGATCACACACAAAAAAAAAGAAAAAGAAAAACAGCCCATCCTGAAGCAGAATTCTTAGACATAGGTACAATTTGGAGGCAAACACATTATCCAACAGATCTTTAAAAACTCACTATAAAAATGACTTCTTAAAAAAATGCTCACAAAGTGCAACAAAGGAATTGGGATAAAAAATTTCTAGAGAAGCTTCACAATCAAAGATGCTTTGTGGAGTGCTGCTAAAGCATGGCAGGCTGTGGATAAGAATACACTTATCCATGGATGGTACAATCTGTGGCCACACCTGCATTATTTTTCGATGACGAAAATGAGCCTTTCAAGGCTTCAAGATTTCAAAAGAAAAGCAAATTATTACTGATCTGTTGGCATATGCCAAAGGCTTTAATTGTCCAGAAGCTAAATTGCTTAATCAAGAAGCAGTGGAAGATTGTTTAGAAACCGATGAAAACATTCCTGCCACTAATCACATGACTGACAGTGAGATTTGTGAAATGATGACAAACAATATATCTGATGAAAGTGATGATGAGAAGCAGAATGAATCAGTTGAAAAGGTATCGAATGAAAAATTAGTATTTTATACCAAACAATTAATTTCAGGCATGCAACAAAGGAGCTACTTCCATGAGCAGCAAATCGTGTCTCAGTACAAAATACAAGAACAATTAGTGCAAGAGACACACTGTAAGCAAAAGACTATCATAGAAATATTTGCTAAATCCCAATCAAAAGATTGTTTCAGAATCTCAAAATTAAATTTCATATGTGTATTTTTTTCCTTTATTATAATTATTTTTTTATTTTGTGTAAATTAATCTATAAATTAAGGTATTTACATGTATTAGTATTCATATTTTCCTGTTTATGAAATTATTTTGTGCATTTTTTATACTTACGGTAAAGTGTTCTGAATTACGGAAAAACCCCTTATCCAGAATGATCTGGGTCCCAAGCATTCTGGATAACGGATCCTATACTGTATAAAATCTCATAACTTCTGGGGGATGGGGGTATCCCCTACGGGCCACTCCATTAATTCGACACTAGGTTAAATCGTTATATTTTTGTTTTGAAGTCCAGTAATTTGAAGAATTAGTTTATTATGTTTTATTTTTCACACTTGTCTCTTCTAATCTCCCCCCCCCCCTCTTCTGCGTCAGTTTTAACTTACAGGGCCGTTCGAAATATGCATACAGTTTTTAAAATGTCCAATTCTTGGTCTATTTTATTTTAGATCCACATTTTAAATCCTTGACAAAAGATAAATAAGGGATCGCCCTTCCGCCCGTTTCGGGTTTATCTGCACCCCGCCGGGGGCATATTTTTTTCTTTCTTCAAAAGAAGAAAAAAAAAAGTGTTGAGAGGGGACTTGCACCCTCCCCCTATATACTCCTTAAAATTTCGCTCATTTAATTCTCTACCATTTTTAACTTAAAAGTTTAAGCTATATGGCACCCCCAGAGCTGTGGACCCCCCCCCCTGTGGATCACTCTTCTAATTTTGCTTATTTCTTCACTTCATTTCAATCTTTAAAAGGCTATAACTTTGCTTCTATAGGAGTTACAGTGGGGAGAAAAATTCTAGTATAGCTAACCATTTCTCGCCGTTCTTTTTGCTATTCCAGTTTCCCGGTTTTCCCTATAGGACCTTTTTTTTTTGGAGGGGGGTGGGCAGAGGGTTTTTTTTCTCATTTCTTGATACAATATGTCTATTGAAAGCTTATGCTTCATACTTTACAAATCTAGCATAAGAAATTTTCTCCCATCATTTTAGGTCACATTACGGACTCATAATGGGTTAAAATTTTAATTTTTCAAACTTCTTTGGAAAAAAATAAAATAAATAAAACATTGATACATGTCAGCGAAACTGGGGTTCGAACCCGCAGTCTTTTGATGCACACATATTCCCTAAGCTTATTAGCCACCGAGTGCTCAGCAGCGCTATTATTTCTTTAGATTGTCATCTTTAAATTTGTAATATCTTTTGAATGGAATGTCCGATTTGAATAATTCAAAAAGTAATCTACAGATATTGTAACAGGCATTAATACAAAATGATTTATTTGAATAAGGATTAAGGTATCGATAGTATGGTCTAATTTTGGTTGGTGTATTTATCGTGTTTTAAAATGTAAGAAAGTAGTTATAGTGAGTTAACTACAATAGCTGGACATATGGTATCGCACGGATTTTTTTATAGATATTGATATGTTCTTTAATATTATAGAACCTTTTTTTAATTCATTTAAAAGTATTTCCTGACAATTCAATTATATATTCTAACGATTCAAAAAATACACACGTAATTGTTCAAGGTTTCACTTCTGTCGGCACTCTCATAGTGCCACTATTTTTTTTTTTCCATGTTCGTCCGTCCTAACCTTCCCCCCCTCCTTCCTCACCAATCTTAACTTACAGGATCATTCAAATTATGACTGCGATTTTAAAAAAGTCTAATCCTCGTTCTATTTTGTTTTAAATCCATATTTTGAAACCTCAACAAAAGATACATTTGGGCGGGGTCGCCCTTCTGTCCGTTTGGGATTTACCTTGCCCCCCCTGGGTGGGGGGCATGGTTTTTGTTTCTTCCACACCATCTCATGCAACATATTATTATAAAGCTTTTATCTCCTCGTTTTTTTCTGTTACTACCCCTCTCTTCACCTAGTTACATACTCTTGGCACTTTTTATAGTTTCAAAGAGTACATGTTCCCCGCGGCCACCCCATGAATTCAACACTAAGTTAAACACTATATTTTTGTTTAGAAGCTCAGTTATTTAGGTTATTAGTTTATTATGTTTTTCTTTTCTTTTTTTTTTTCCAAGTTTGTCCAATCTAATCCCTCGCCAATCTTTACTAAATGGGCCGCTCAAAGTATGCATGCAATTTTTAAAATGTCCAATTCTCGTTCTATTTTATTGTAAATCCTCATTTTGAAACTTCCGCAAAAGATACATTTGGGCTATGGTCGCCCTTCTGTCAAGAGTGGGGTTTACCAGCCCCCCCCCTGGGTATGGGGCATATTTTTTGTTCTTCCAAGCTATCTCGTGTAACATTTGGTTGGCATTAGAAAAAAAAAGTTTATACTCCTTGTTCCCCATCCTAATTACACGCTCTTGGCACTCTTTATCCTCGGTTTAATACCAAGTTACTCAGTGTTGTTATTAGTTGAGTTATGTCTCTCAAATTTGTCAAAGTTTTTGTGTAAGTGACAACCATAAGTGACAACCATTTTAAAATTTAAAATTCTTATTATCCGACTCTAAAATCTGCAATAGCTTAATTCTTTGCCTCCCTAAATGGGGATGGGGGGGGGGGGGAGGCGGTAATTATGGTCCTGCTGATTGCCTAAGTTTTGGAATTAGTAATTTGGATCTTCTCTGTGTGAATCTAAATATTGAAATATCGATTTTAGTATCGATTCTAGAACTGAGAAATCGATTCTTATTATGATCGATGTTGTTTTATACGATGTCGATTTTAATCGATTCTCAAAATTTCCAGAATCGCCCATCACTACATATATCTAATTGTATCCTGTCAAAAGATGTTTTAATTAAAAGGCTTTTAATAAAATATCTGAAACATGGGCGTAATCTGGCGGGGGCAAGGGGGGTCATATGCCCCCCTAGTTATTTAAGAACAGGGGCAAAGTCATGGTTTTGCCCCTCCAGTTTTTTTTTGTTTTGTTTTGTTTTCTAGTTAAAAAAAAAAAAAAACATTTATTTTCCTCCCTTTAGTTTAATAACTTACATAACTTACATACTAACGTGGTTGTAAACTAGAATTTGATAAATCACAATCAAAATTACCAGAATTAACGTTTTCATATTGAAATAACTAATTTCTGTTTTACGTCTTAAAAAAAATCTTCTACCGTAGTAATTCAAGTAAAAATGTTTTCTGAATCCTTTTTTGTGCAATGTAAGAGAGACTTTTTCCCTTTTCATTCTCAAGGATGTTTGTTTAGATTCACTTGTGGGAAAATGTATCATGGTTACTGTGTCTGATCTCTGATCAGTACTTTCTTAGGCAAAGCGGAAGGAAAAGCGGGCATATGCCCCAAATTTTTCAGGAACAGGGCAAAACTTTTACCACTCCATCTTTTGCATTGTTTATGGGCCAGTTTTGGATTTAAAATTTTACTTGTGTTTTTAATCTAATTCTTTATGTGCTGTCTTGGATGTAGACTCATAGAATAAACATTAGATGCTGTTTATTTACAATCTAGTATTAAAAAACTATTAGGTAATTTAATGTAGTATAAAAAAAGAAACTTTTTCCATAATTTTTAACACTTCCCAACATAGTTATAAAGTATTTATCATTTCTGTTTTTCTGGCTATTTTTTTAACCGTTTGTCCGCTCTCTGGATACTCCTAAATACTGATTTCAGTTTATTAGATGCTATTGAGGTTGAAGATGGAGTTTGTACAGGGTGTCCCAGAAGTAACGGGACAAACATAAAGGGGAGGTAAGAGATATCACACAGATTCAGAATTGCATAGCAACCCATGGTCGGAAACGTTTTCCTGGTCCAATAGTCATGACACAAAACACAAGGAAGATAAAACTAGAGTAAGAGGAAAAATTATTTTTATTAACCTTAGTACAGCAAAAAACTAATGAAAAAGAACATTAAAAAGACAACGAGCGTTATCAAAGTAGATGTTCGTAATTACGACTCCGAGCAGTGTTGCATGGAAGCTTATATCCGTCGCATGGAAGATCTAGCGTTCTCGAAAATACTGTGAATGTCATGTCCTGAACTTTCTCCAAGAGCTTCAACGATGCGTACAACAAGATCCTCAGCACTTTCCAGCATTGTACCGGCATTTTTGGAGTACTAAGAATAATAAACATGTTTTCTCTCCCTGTTCGTCTCCTCAATTTGTGCTTTGTGCCATCACTACCGCGCCAGGAAAGCGTTTCCGACCATGGATTGCTATGCAAAATTGAATCCATGTCATGTCCCCTACCTCCACTTATAGTTTGTCTCATTACTTCTGGGACACCCTGTATAGCTGTTATTGCACGTTAACAGGGAAACACAAAAATGTTCCGTTACATTATATGGTCCTCGAGGAAATATCGTTTCAGGGGTATTTCAGTGATGTTATATAACACCAACATGGTGACTGACATGCAACATTGATGTTTGGATTACAGCAAGCTTTCTATAAAATTTGAAGTAAACACTCTTTACAAGAATAGGAATGTATCATAATTGCTTGAAATACATTTTCATCTGGTATGCATTTTTAAACTTAATTTTTGTACATTATGTGATGAATACAAATTTTATAGATCAAATACAAATCTACACAAAATAAATCATTGAATGAGCCAGTTTATAGGTGTGGATTGCTAAAATGTCTGTCAGTTTTAAGCTAAGCTATATCTCTATACAAAAATATGCTTTTAGAGTACGAATAAATTCATACAGCTGCGTTAAATAAATCAAACATATTGGCTCTTATAGATGATGATATGTTACACGATTTCCAGCTCAAGGTAAATTTTAGTGTATGATATGCAGACAGATACAGGTTTACCACCGAAAATTCGTATGAATATTTATGAAAGGGTTTACTAAAAAATGCACTTTCAATTGTTATGTTTTCTTTTTTTCCCTGCTGAACCAAATTTTACTGGTTTGATGTACATGGCAGCACAAAAATATATTGATATCTTGCCATCTGAAACATGTTAATCCCTTAGAAAAATCTTTTTAGTTGTTTCCTGTGCTTTCTTGCTACTTAAATTTTAGTTTCACAGTGTGAAAAGGGTAAAGCTCTATAGATCGTATCCAGGGTTGCACAAAAGAATTTGCATATATTACCTGCTATGGACAGCAATTTTTTATATTGGACTTTTAACTGCGTTCTGGGATTTTTAAATTATTTATTTAGGCTCATTTCAATGCATGAAAGAAGAAAAATTCTTAGAGCTATTCTCAACTGCTTTGCTCAACAAATGCAAAACGTTTTGGCGCATTTATAAATTCATCTTTTAACGGAAAGATATAAAATATCAAAGCCTGATCATGGAAGCGATTTGAAATCTAGCTAAATTTCAATTTTTTGACCAAGAAATCACATATTGAATTAAAAGCGATTTTGATCACGTGGCAAGAACGTTTTTCTCCCTTTGTTGACTGTTTTTTTTTTTTTTTTTTTTTTTTTTTTTTTTTTTTTTTGACGAGGAAAGTCAGTTCAGAACGCTGACTTTTACACTATTTTCTAAGAAATCTATTGCGCTTGCCAAAAAAAGGAAAATGATTGTGATTAGATAGTTTCTAAAGAGAAATCCCTTATAGTTTCATGCATTTCCGAACAAAAATAAATTAAAACTTGTCATAAAGTTGTTCTTTTTGATTCAAGAACAGCCTTAACAGTGTACTGATAATGTTCGAAAATGTTTCATATTCTATAACCAATGCAGAAATTTTAATTCCTGCTTTTCTTAATTTGAAACCTGAAGAGATATAGTTTTAAATTTTTTTTTGTATTTAAATATAATATCATAACTTAAATTCGTAAGGTAAAATTTTCCTTTTTACCCTAAAATAATGCATCGCAGTAAAATTCAATCATTTTATTTAAAATACTAGCTATAGTTTTTATTTTTATAAACTTTAACCTGTTATGCAGTCAATATTTTAAAATCATCATAATCAACCGTTTTCGATCCACAGTTGGATATAGGTCTCCCCCAGATTTTCCCAATGTTTCGTGTCAAGTACTTTCGTCATCCATTTTATACCGGCTATCTTTTTCGTACATTACTAAAGTTTAAAATTTCATTTAGACATTAAAAGTTTGAAATATCATACAGCACGATAGTGCTGTATAGTAGAGCTCAGATGCATCTCTAATGTTAAAGTCCAAAGTTTGCCTCTTTATAACTTTGGAACTAATCATCGGATCGCGACGAAATTGAAAAGGGGAAGTGTCCTACCCTAGATCTCAAAGTTTACAAAATTTCATCCAGATTCACCGATTAGTTTCGGAGATCCAGAACCCCTGTTTTGACACTTTTTGCTCGTGAAACAACAATAAAAAGAGAAACAACTCAATTATAACCCGAACCAGAAAACATTCAGCGACGTGTATTAGCTTATTCGAAAGCTTTTATTTTAGGGATGTGCCTTTCGAAGATCCGGTAAAAAAATATCAAACATTAAGGAAATGGCACTCATTTAAATTTTACATAACGCTATACCTTCCATAATTTAACAATATAGAAATCTCTCCTTTTTAATTGCTAGTTCAATTATTTCTTTCGAGTTGCCACCAACTAAAACACAGTTCAATAATTTAAAAAAGAAATGATAACACGTGTCCTTTTTTTTATAGTTCAATAAAAATCCTGATTCTCTGACCATAGATTTTTGCATTTTTGATATTGACGTCATTCGAAACAGAAAATACATATTTTTCATAAACATATATATAAACTGTAACTAAACATGTGTTAAACAACATCGTAACAACAATTACTATAGTACAGATATTTCAATTAAAACGGGATAATTTAGAAAAGAATACTTCTATACATAAAAAAATAACGATTTGAAAATGTAGCAATGAAATCTGTGCAAATACATATGATTATAAGAAATTTTGCGTAGATACCGCGAAACTGCAATGGGACTACAAAAGGGGAAGAAACGGTTCTGTCGCCAAATGTCGCCAAGTTTTTCGCCAACTTGGCAATATATCGCCAAATCTGGCGACCAAAATTACTTGCCAAAATTGACGCCAACTTGGCGTTATGGTATTTCGCCAAACTAATCTAACTAATAATAACTTTAAACTAATACTAATAATAGTTTAGATTTGTTAGTTGAAATGATTGATAAAGTTCTTGGAAGGATCTGAAAAAGCTATGAAATCATATAAAAAAGTGGTGGAACCAGAGGGAAAAGTAGAGCTCCATCTAAAAAAATTTACAGTAAAATTGGGAAATATTTTCAATCTAAAAATGTGCGTAGAAAAGAAATGGAATCAGATGATCTCTAAAGCTCATGAAATAACCCAATTTTTTATTAACTGATAATGTGGACTGAGCTTTACTGGTGCCTTATATTCAGAATTATACTATTATGCACTCAAAATGATTACTGAGCAAAGTAGTCAATAGAATATATTGTTATGTTGTCTCAAATCAGTTGAGCTCCATAACGCTTCATAACGCTAAACGAATATAAACCATGAAGTAATAATTAAAGTATAACATTAATGCAATCAGGTTGTTGAGGAATTGATGTAGATAAATATGTCTGAACACAAATATTTAATATATGGTTGAATCGTATTTGATCAAGGTTTTGGGTTTACTTGGGGCTTTGATCTTGCATTTATTAAAACATTTGGAATAAAATTGTGTCCACACTTTGTACTAAACGGACTGTTCTCATACTTCATTAAATCAGCCTGTAACCTATAGTTATGAATAGTTATAGTTATAGAATATAGTTATAGTTATGAATCCAAATTTTTAAACTGGTTATGGATAATTAGAATATGGAGTGAATTAAAAATGACTCTTTTTCCCTGATTGAGTTTAAGGCACCAGTAAAGCTCAGTCCTCATTTTCAGTTAACAAAAATTTGGGTTATTTCATGAGCTTTAGAGATCATCTGATTCCATTTCTTTTCTACGCACATTTTTAGATTGAAAATATTTCCCAATTTTTACTGTACATTTTTTTTAGATCGAGCTCTACTTTTCTCTCTGGTTCCACCACTTTTTTATATGATTTAATTTAGTTGAGTGTGTGTATGCGTGTGGTTATAGAAGAGGGTGGTGGAGATAAATTTTTTGCAAAGACACCTACAGATTTTTGCCCCCCTAGTTTTAGAGCCCAAGTTACGCCTATGATCTGAAATAATTTTGAGACGTGAGTATAGACGCTGTTTTTTGATCTGATGAACAACACCATTAAAGTCAGTTTTTGGTTAAAATCTTAATTTTTACCGGACAAAACTTACCTAGTTATGCAATTTTTTAATTTCAAGCATTTTCAGCTTTTCTGGCACTAAAAACACGTTTTCCATTTATGGTAACTAAAACGTCAAAAATTCATAAAATTCTCAGTGTAATAACTCAGTAAGTTTTAGTTGTAGAAGAATACATTTTTACTGTCTTAAGGATGCTAGTCATTGTGCGGCCGAATTCCTCTCGGTAATGTTAAACCTATTGGGGTTTGACGCATCCTTATATTCAAAATATCTCCTTAAGGAGTTAATATTTTTAAGTCCTTTTTTAGTGTTCTCTCAAAGGATGTCACTTTTTTTTTGTTGTCAAAATATTTCTAAAATTCATGTTCAATTTAATATATTATGTTTCAAAAAACAACGAACTACATGGACACATTCAACAATTCTTATAAAATTATGGATATTTTTAAGAAATATTTTGAAAACTTGGAAAAAAAGAAACATTCTTTAAAAAGAGAATACTGATTTTCTTTTAAAATATTAATTCGTCAAGGAGATATTTTGAATATAAAAATGCATTAAACGCCCATAGACTTAACATAAAGGAAGGAAATTCGGCCCCTGAATGACTAGCACCCTTTATGATTAGAACATAAAAAATTCTGACTAAAGTTTACAGGATTCAGACATTGTAATTTTTTTTTATATTTCTTAACTATTTAAAAAACACCTTACTGTGTTTTTTAAATAGTTAAGAAACGCAAATTGGGTTTTAAATGATGCATGATAAAATCTGAAACATTTTTTGCAAATGGAACTATACCACTAAAACTAAAAGTTTACAAATTAGTTTTTGGTAAACGATAAAAAAAAAAGATGCCCTGTACAAAAATAAACACAGTTTTAACATAATTTTTAAAAAATAATAAAAGTTTGTTCCCGACTCCATTGCTGCCATACATATCAATGTGTATGCAGTGCGAACACTACAAGAACAGGAAAATATTGTCTATACTTTTTAAAATCATATGCAATTTAGCAATACAGAACTAAAAACATGTTTTTCCATACTTGCTGATTAAAAATCTGAAAATTCCTTAAAGTGCAAGTATCACAACTCTGTAAGTTTTGGTTATAGAAAAACATTGTTTTAGATGTTGAAATACCTAGAAAGCTATAAGACCGAAACATTCTATTTTCTTCTTATCATTTCTTAAGTATTTAAAAAACAACTTTTTAAAGATAAATCTATTTTTTATGATGCAGAGCAAAATTTGAAACAGTTTTGTAATGGGAACTATACCTTTAAAATTAATGGCTTAAAAATTAGCTTTTTGTAAATAATAAGAAAAGACGTGCTACATAAAATTAAACAGTGCTTTAACAACATGTAAAAAAAGAAATTTGAAAAAAAAAAAGAAAATGTAGAAAAAGAAATTTGAACTCCGATTTCATTGCAGCTATATTTATCAACGCCTATCCAAAGATAATCCAAAAGAGCCTGAAAATGTTATTTATAAGCTTTTAATTAAAAGCAATTTATTCAAACGGAGTTTTATTACTTTTTCAAATTAATTACAATTGTAGTCGCGCCAATAATAATGTGTTATTATCTTTCTATTACACTGGTCAACAGCTGTTTTGGTGTCGGGGTATTTTTAGTTGATTTTATATGAATTTGATGTCCTGAATTCAAATATGGCATTAGTTTTTCTCTATCAGCTCAGTTTTTTAAGATAAACAACTTTTTGTGAAATATATGTTTCATTATTTTAAGGTAAATCCATGTATTAAAAAATGTATGTAAAAATAAAATAAATACAGGATTTTTATTTTTTATAATACACGAATGTTAGTTTTTATTATTATGATGTGCACATATTGAAATAATAATTTTTTAATTATATTGTACAAATATTTTTACTCACAAAAATAGAGAAAAACGTCACTGATGAAACTAATACTCATTGAATGCTTTGGAAGCTTCTTTTCCGTGACATTCTGAAATATATTTTAGAACAGTGTCTTTTTAAACTCAAACTGCAATCTGAAACCCTTTGCATATCTCATCTTTTTTGGTAGCTGTCCTCCATAGTCTTAATATTGTGGTGAAATCTTTCGGGATGTTTATCACTTGTGCCTTCTTTATTTTCAAGAAATTTCTCTAGGTGGCAATGTAAATAGTGCACTTTAATGCTTCTAGTACACCCAAGAGATTTAAAACTATTATGCTTTTCATTTACCAGTTCTACATAGATTTCTCCATTGCATTTGCCCGGAATGTTTTTGTGAACTGCCACAAAAAAAGTCCAGGCTTTTTATTCAGCCTCATTCGTTGAATTTACGAAAGCAGGATCCTTAATCAGTTGCTTTATTTGTTGTCCGTTAAACATTCCTGCTTTAATATCTTCATAACTCAATTCGGGTGTTTTTACCTTATATATGCAAATCATGACCCGTTCTTATGGAGAATTTACACAAACTGCTTCATAGGACAGAGCTTGTTTTGCAGTGCAGAAAGTATGATTTTCAACTAAAGTGTTATTAATGACATTCCTTTCTCCAACATCCATGTTTTCTTTCTTAGGCCTCTCTTTTCTAATCTAGTGGTGTGTTTTATCCCTGCTATCCCAAAAATAGAAAAACAATAGTATTTTGTGTAACTTCTTTGCTGTCCAAGGACAATCATCTGGAGAATATTTAGGAAGAACCAATTTTTCTAACAGTCCTCTAAATTCATGACAAAATACAAGATTGTTTTTTAAGAGAAGTAGGGTAGTAGACAATTTTGTCTTGTGTGATAAAATGTAAGTTTGGCTCTTTGTTCTAATAAATTTTCGTCTTTTAATCTTGAAACCAACCAGTAATTCAGAAGCTTCTTTTAAAACATTGAAATAATTTAAACTGGTTGAAAAATTTAGGCATTGATGACGTCTCCTCATAATCACTGATACCTTCACAGCTATCTAAAAGATGATCAGAAGGACAATATTCATCCTCACTAAGCTCTGGTAGCTGATGAAACGTTGGGATCGATAGTTCCTCTGAATGAGGAAGTGGGGGTCTTGAAGACACTAAATCAGGATAAGTTTTCTTATTACAATTGTTTCGATTAATTCAAATAGTATTCCAGTGCTAGGTAGAAATAATAGTCATAGAAATGGTTTTGGAGTTCTCTTCAAATCATTGGTAAACCGAATTTGAGACTTATTCTCTTCTGTCAGCTCACTGTCATAAATGCTCTGTACAAGTTTTACAGACCTGTTGCGGTGCGCAGATTTTATCCTGATCACCAAGTCTAACCCCAAATTATCCAAGATAAGCTCTCTTTACAAAGTCAGTAACATATTTTCTGTGTTCTTTCAACTTTTATTCTCCGCATATGTAGCAAAACTTATCTGGATGATTTATACAACTTTTTCTACTTGAACTCATTTAAATTCCATTCTACAACGCAAACACAACAATCTACAACACTACAAGTTTTACGTTAAATTGATACGAATTCTACCTTAAACAGAAATATCATGGAAGTTCAAAAACTTTAGAAAGTCAAAGAAAGCTAGTTTTGTTTCCATGGAGCGAACTCTGAAGCTAACCTTATCTCTTGGAGGCTTTTACATTTGGCTTTATGGATGAGCTGCGCGAAATCATAAGGATACACAGATCTTCAGTTTTGCTTGCATATTTCTTTTTTTCAAGATCTTGTGGTCCTTCTAATTGCCTTGAGCGTCGTTACAGGGCTATGTACCATAAGGTCAGTTTAAGTGTTCAAGGTCACTTTAGTTCTAAAAAAATCTTTAGTTCGCTTTGCATATCTAAAAAAGTAGAGCTGATAGAGAAAAACTGATTGCATATTTGGAATCAGCGTCCCAAAAATATCCAAAATCAGTTGTAAAATCTCAGGCACCAAAAAAAAATTTTTTTTTTGTAGGCCTGTGTTATTTACAATGAAACAAAATCGCAGAAATATAAAAAATTTCCTTGCTCTGATTTTCTAAAAACACATCCTTAAGAAACTAATAAATAAATGAATAATAAAAGCATATTCCTCCTCCCCCCCCCCCCCACCAAAAAAAACATCATGCACACACAAAAAAAAGAAAAACAAGCTTCTCAAACTCCATGAGCATTATCCCTTTTAAACTTCCAAAGTCAAAAAAACACCGCTACTTGGTGAAAAAGTACAACAAAAACAAAATAATCCACTTTCCTCTGATTCCCTTTAAACATTCAAAGTCAAAGAAAACACCACATGGGCAAAAATGGCTGACGAAATTAACTCTGCCAGTGGAACGAAATCGAAATTAATCCAATCCTTTGATATCCCTTATTAAAAAACACCTTTGATATTTTTATTCCAATGAATCCCATCTACTAAAATGATTCCATGCAACGCTATTTATCTGTACAACAAATTATAACATTTCAACTTATATAAATGTGATGTTAAAAAATATTTTTTTCTTCCTCTTGAATAAAAAGAGTTGCAATATGAGCAGTATTAGAATTAACAGTAATGAATAAATGGAGTTTTTCAGAACATTTTTTAACAGTCGTAAAGGTTTTTTTTCTTTCTTTCTTTCTTTGGCGAACGGCTAGTGAATTGGACTTTGATTGGGTGTTTGGATAGAGCTATACAGCTACTAAGGTTTACTTATTCTGCATGGATAGTGAATAGTGGATGATACAAGAGGTCTGCACGGGCCAGGCTCGGGCCTTACTTCTGAAGACTCGGGCCGGGCCTAGTCACTAATCTTTTCGGGCCGGGCTCAGGCCTTAATTTTTTTGCTGGAGTATCGGGCCAGGCCTAACTTTTTTTCCTGTACGAAGCAGAGACTGATTTCATTCTTCCTAGTTTTATGGACCAAAATAATCAGTTTCTATTGAATCTTCCTATATGAAAATCCTTTTCTCGACTCTTCATTAATAAGTAAAATTTGGCTTTGTCCAAAAATTTTTGCAAAAAAGGCATATACTTTTAAGCCGTCATTATTCTACAACTGAACATTAGAATTTATTTCTTTAAATGTATCGTAGATTACTAGGCGTTTTAAAATAGAATTAGACAGATTAAACAAAAAAAAAAAAAAAAAAAAAAATGATTATGACAGAATTTTCTTTTAAACTGAAAACTGCAAGTTTCTTTTAAACTGTTCATCCATGCAAAATGAATACAACAGTATGCGAGAAAAAAATATACTAAATATTTACATCTGTTAAGAAGGGAACGTATTTATTTATTTATATTTTCTTCTAAAGAGATTCCGTATTAGAAAGTTTTATTTTTACCATATACCATTTTTTAGATTTTTTTTTTGTCTCCATTACATGGAATATGATTAATATTATTAATGATAACTGAAACATTTGTATACAACAAACAAAGGTTCATTAAAAACGTAAATATCGCAGCCTACGGCACTTCTGCATAAATGGAGATTACAAACATGGAAAAAAAAAAAACAGAGACTAATAAGTTTATTTGATCAGAACTCTTCCGTAAGAGCAAAGATCAATGTTCTGTAGAAATTCATTCGAGTCGGGCAAAATTTTAAACTTTTTTCCAGACCGGGCCAAGTTCGGGCCGAAATTTTAACTTTTGGGCCAGGCTCAGGCCTGAAAATTTCGGCCCATGCAGACCTCTAGATGATACTTTCTAGACATTGAAAGCTGATAAGGATGCGAAAGGACTTGTGACAGTCTGCGGTTGATCGCAATTTCTTTCGGTTTGCTTAGGCGCATCATAATAAGCGTTTTAAAAAAGACTTTTTTTTTTTATTTCAAAATATATTTTAAGGTCTTTTTATATTAATATCGAAAACAAATTTTGGAAATTTTATTGTTATTACAATTTTAACATGTATTTTTAAAAACAGTTCTTTTAGCCTTTTTTTCTTCTTTTTTACATACTTTGCAGGTAATGCGTTCCAAATTTAACAGGCACTTTCCGTTAATCTGTTACTAAATAATGCACCATAAAAGAGTAACGTTGTTATTTATGCTAATATGTTAAATAATGCCCATCTCTAATTTACAACCTCAGTAAAAATTGATCAAAAATTCAGTTTCATTTCTGTTTTTGGACCAAAATCTAACTTTTGCTTAAAATTCGTTTTGGGCAAAAATGCTGCTGAAAATTTGTCTGGACTAAAAGCTATCTGTATTCTAAAAACCTTGTTTCTTCCTTTGAAAACTTTCAAAACTACTTATCAATTTGAGCTGTATCAATTCAAATAAGACTATTTATTGCTATAAATTTAATTTTTTTATAATTTATCAGTCATCATTGACTCAAGTAAGAATACAAATTATAAAGCAAGCAATTCATATGTAATTAAACTTTTTTCATGTACTCATTAAAAGCTGCAGACTTAACAAACAGTAATAGAATTTTATTTATTTATTTATTTATTTATTTATTTATTTATTTTTTTTGAAACCACAGAGGTGCTTTGAATACTCTTTGAGAAAGAGAATGTTCTATCATACAAAGAATCATTTACAAAAACTGTTATAAAAGATAAATTGAGCTGTGTATTAAACTTACCTAAAATATTAAACTTTAAACTTTTTGTATTGAACTTTTTCATGTACTCGTTAAAAGCTGCAGACTTAACAAACAATAATAGGAATTTTTTATTTTGAAACCACAGAAGTTTTTCGAATACTCTTTGAGAAAGAGAAAGTTCTAGCATAACAACGGATCATTTACAAAAATTGTTATAAAAGATAAATTGAGCTGCGTATACCTACTATTAATTAAATGAATAAAAATCTTTAATTAAATAAAATTTGTATAATTAATAAATCTGTTTTGTGTTAGTTTTATTAATTACATTTTATTTTATATGAAAATAAAAAGTTTTGGGTTTAAGACATAGAGCCAACTTGGGTCACATGCATAATTAATAACTGTGTATATTTAATAAATATGTATAATTAATTAATTATTATAAATATATAATAAATACATATAATTAATTAATAATTATATGTATTCGTGTATGTCTTACATTAAACATTTTTTATTGTTCTCATTTTTGGCAAAAAATAGAAAGATCACTGAAATTCGGTTTTAGTCTTAACAACCTGTTTCAGTGAATCCTGAAACCTCAGCATTCAAACATTTTCTATCTCTTTATCATTTTTGTTTTGTTTTATCATTTTTTGCTTTAAATATTTTACTGTCATATTTAGAAAGAATTTCAGGTAAAATTTTCCGATAAATTCTAATCCGCAAAAATTGTTTTTGTATTTTAACCTTCCCACTGCTGCGACCTGATATATCCGTTCACTAGGCTGCAGGTTTCACTGCAATTGAAACTTTACTTAAATTAATATAATTCTACAAATATAATCCAGTTTTAAGAAATTAAGTGATGATTGATAGTTTCAAGGTTTATAAACATATATGTAACAAAAAAATTGTACCATGTTAGAAAACCCTTCTTTTATTAACATTTATAATAAATTACAGAGAAAACAACATTACAATTTTGCCCTTTTGCTTGGCGGTCAGAGGGTTAAAAATTTTCAAAAATAAAAAGTACATATTGCATTTTAAGATCACGAACTTCAAGTAATTATCGCTTAACTCACCAGAAACTAGGGAGATGCAGGGAGTCGTTATCTTTAGTAGGTTTTAGCAGTTTTCATACAACCTATGTTTATTAGTGCGAAATTTTACCAAAGCAAATAAATACATTTTTATGCATATTTAATATGTACATATCATAACAGTGGCAAATTTTAACTTAAATCGGTCACATTTTGTTAATGAATCATTTTTGCATTAAAACTGAAGAAAAAACCAATAACGAGGAATATTTTATTGAAATTGTCATCATACTTTTTCTTGTTATGGGAGTACAATATTCACAGTATATACTGTACAATCGAGTTTATAATTTCCCAAGTATCCCCAAGCTTGGCCGAGCTAGTTGTCATTATGCATTTTCAAAATAACAAAATATAAGTGTATATTACTGTCAAACTACATGCGGCTGGCTTAGTTTTTCCAAGTACATTGATCTTATACAATTTATAGTGTATTTTTCCCTAGAAAAAATATTTTAAAGGTCTGTAAAACATGTATGAAATGTTCTTTAAGAATATTTTTAAATATTTATCAGTTTAGAAGATAAAAAAAAAAATAATTCCTTTCACTGAAGAAAGAATTTCACTTACATGAAAAAACTGTTGACTGTATTCTTCCAATCCAAAATATGATGTTAAGTTAAAAATTCATTAAAAATTAGCCAATAAGCTTTAAAATATTCTGTTCTACTAAAACTGCATTTATATTTTCTCATAATTTTAATATTATAGTTGAGTAAATCTTGTTTTATTAGATATAGTTTGAAACTTTTATGAGCTTTCATACAATTTTTCAATTCAAAATTATATGCAGATAATATCTTTATTAAATTTTTGTAAGTTGTGTGCTAAAATAATCTGAATTTTTATGATAAACTATTTGAACATTAATGTATTGTACAATTGTTATTTGTATGAAGTTGCTATTAAGAATTTTTTATAACATTTAATTATCTTTTCTAATAATTGTGTTCAGAAACATTTTGTGTTTATTTGAATGTAATAAAATTTTTTTAAATGAATTTTGCATGTTTATGAAATTATTCCTTATGTTTTTCTCGTGTTAGTCAAACTCATTTCTTTCACTAGCCATTTTCCTGAGATTATTTTTCTATTAAGCACAATATTCTATTAATCATTGTCCTATTTTCACATTAAAAAAAAAATAATTCAAAGATAAAACACCTTAAAAATTAAACTAGGCTTTATTACTTAAAATAAGAACTTTTATGTAAAATAACATAAATATTTCATACTAAGCCATCATCAGAATATGTAATGTGTGTATACAAGTGGATGATTTCGCGGTGGTCCTAATAAAAAATTATCACTGCCTTATTAAATTTACATTCAATTTGTTTGACTGCAGTTTCAAAATGGTAATTCAGTATCTAGTAAAAATAACCCTTAACAATGTGTTTTATAAATAACAAAAAGTACAAGGTACTAACTTCACATTAGTAAGAGTCATGAAAAAAAAGCAGTAGTTGCCAAAATTTCCCTTAGTATTTCAACAGCATTCAAAATTAAATGAAAAATACTGTTATTAGTTCTTCACTTCCAGCTAATAATGGCTCCTGTAAATAATAATACAAAAAAAGCTTTAACATGTTATTTCTATGTCTTTTTGTATCAGCAGTTGAGAAAAATTGTCAATTATCTATCATCCCTATGCTTAAAAACTCTATCAGAATTAGATATGAATTCTATCACTGGAAAATTAAGAAGACACCTTACCTTTTCAAATTTTGTTTATTTTTGAAAATATGGTTCAAATTGTAAACTAACTGATTTCCATGTTCAACTAAAAATGAATTTTTGAAGAAGGAAAACTGTATTTAAAAAAAGTTTTTAAAATTGCATTTTTAAAAATGTTGATATTTTTGGCCAGTTTTTATTTCAAATGTGTATTACACAAGATTGTGTATGGATTTTTAGATACATCATTTATTACCTTTAATATAATTTTTTTACTGATATATATAATGAAAAACGATAAAATTTAACGTATATTTTTATTTTTTGAAAAATCACAAAAAGAAACTGAATGCTAATTCTATGTGAATAAGTATTATATATATAATAATAATAATAATAATAGTAATAATAATAAAACATACACAATAAAGTTTAAATCTGTATCTCAAAAACAAAAAAGTCATCTTTTTTAAAAAGAAAAGTGACAAAAATATGAAAATGGAAATAAATCCATTTAAAGTTTTAATTTGTGTGGGTAATTTTGCTGAGTATATTTAACAAAATATACAATCGCCAGATGTATAAAAATGAGGTATCAAAATATTCACAATTAAGCAAGCTTTTGTTTAATAATAGAAAAAGAAACTGCAATTTCTGACCAATTTTGAGGTAAACTGGCACCTAAAAATATTCTTATAGCCATGCTTGAATTAATCATAAATAGCTCAAGATTTGTTGATGTAGAAGTCATTTAGAATGATTTTGACATTGAGATTATATCACATTAAACAGGGTACTATATCTTTTGACTGATATCATTCCTTTTTTTACTGTATGTGGACACTTCATCTTTTTTTATTTTATTTTTAAATAAGTGATGTTTATATAATAGAAAAGCATAAAAACATACCATTTTGTCTGTCCTTTGTTACATTGTTTTTTAAGTTTTTTCAGGCTAGTTTTTATTTTTGAAATTGATGAATTTCCATTGGTATTTAATGTTAACTTTCAAGTAATCAAGCTAATTTTTATGTGCATTTATTTTTATATAAGATATATCTTAAAACCATTTAAGTAAAACCTATCTTCATATTGTCCTAGTATTTTCCTTACACATTTATTTATTTTTAATATAAGTTTGATTTTATGAACTTTAAAGAAAACAAATATTTTTATTTACCAAAATATAAACTCAACTGACAACTATCTGAATGTGTTTTAAATTACTTTATCACTTTGCATGCCATGTGATGTGCAAAGTGTGTTGATTTCAATGCTTGTTTTGTTTAGCCTGTATAGAATGTTATGCTGCTATAATACTTAACACTGCACCCTGTGCTTGCTTACAGGGGGCATACAGAACGCTTAGCTGATTTGGATGATGATTTCAAGTATTGTCAGCAGTAAGCACTCAATTTCAGCCTTTTTTCCCCTAAATTCTGGATATTGCTTAATGCATGTTGATATTTATCACATATAATCTATTTGCTGTTAATTATGCATTTAAAAATGGAAATTTTAAAGATTAAACTTTAATGCACATGTTTTGTTGATACGGCAAATATTTACTAAAGTCATGTAAAATTATTCATTTAGAGCAACTCTACCTGTTGGAGTAAATGGGCAAGATCAACCTAAAAGAGTAAGTATTTGTTATTTAATTTACAAACATAGGTACTTTTATTACATTTTTAAAGTTCTGTAACTTGTCTTCCATTTTTGAAATAAATAAATAAATAAATAAAATTAAAAAAATAGTTTTCTATTTATATTAATGTAAAGATCTCTCTTTAAGCACATTTAATGGAAAAAACACAAAAGGTTCCAGATAACTTTCTTAAAAACACAATCACATACGTGTGCAATGTAACAAAGTGCTATATATTTTTTCTAATATGTCACTATTTGAAAGCACATACTGCAATTTAATTTAAATAAATTTTTTTTTTATGATTTAAATTATTTTCATTAACATTAATTTGTGAGCTAATTTAATAAGTGAAAATTAATAAAGATATGATCAATTTCAAGTTTATTTGTGTTTTATTATAAATGTTTTAAGGTTATTTTACTATTTTAGTTACTTAAAGGTTAGTTATTAAAAATTTTTACAGTTCCATTTTAGTGTACAATACATGTTGGTCACTAGAAACTTGCATGCCTTGGAATTCTTTAAGAATAAATGCATCAATAATCAGTCAAATGGTGTTTCTTCATTAAAGCATACATTTTACAGTAATAGAAAATTTTATTTTCATTTTTAGATCAATTTGGTGTCATTTCGTCACTTGAGAATAATAAGGTTCTAAAGGCCACTTTTAAAAAAATTGACTTTTTAGCATAGGAATGTTCTATTTATATCTATGAATGCATTTCTCCATTAAAATTTCGTTATGTATAATTTACTTCCGCTTGCAACAGAGGCTAATATAGTTTTATCAGAAATTGTCAAAAGCAGTCCAAATAACACAATTCTATGTGCAAAGCAATCACAAACGCCATATCATGTAATATATTATTTTATTTTATTTTATGAAAACCTGCAACTTTCTGTTCCTTGTTGAAAGAATAAATTATTTTGATTAATAAACCTTTTTCCAACAGAATATCGAAGAACTTTTTATCAATAAAAATGTTTTAAATATATTTTTTGTACTTCGATTAGCAAAATAAATTGTGTTTAATTTTATGTGATTAATGGACGTGATCCATGCAAGGAGGAAGTACTAATCATAATTGATTCAGATTTACAAAATCCTGTGCAGAGTATGGACGACAGTTTAGATAAAGTAGCATCCTTAAATGTTCTTTGTACTAAGTCAATTCAAAAAAGACCGGTAAAGAAAATTACTACAGATAAATTTGATAGGAAAAAATGAGTTTTTTCTAAGTTAAAAATATCTTTACATAGTTAAGTACATCCTACTGCCAATATCTCATCCCAAGCTTTGAATAAAATAGATAGAGTATGTTAATGCTAAAGAAAAGGTTTTTGCAGCATACAAATTAAAACATTAAAAAATTGCTTAAGTCCTTGCAAATTTAACTATCCAACACAAGTCTCGGAAGAACACAGACATCATATTCATAGACATTGTGTTCGGTTAAATATCATATAAACGTGCATTTTGGAATTATTTTTTTTTTCAAACTCTATATATGAGCTTCCATTTTTTTTAAATAAGTCCGAATAAGTCTATCTTAGACATTCTGAGTTTGGCAGAGATCAATCATAAATTTTAAAAAATTTATTAAAAAATTTCAATAAAATTTCATAATTTTATTTATTTTGTAAAATCAAAATTATCATTGAAAGACAATTATTTTTGGTTCAGATTCATTAAGAAACATGACCTGAAGCTTTTCTCAAAAGTACTTCTCAATGAGGAATTTGCACACATCGGGAAATCAATCAGCTGCATGTTTTTCTGATAATTACAGATTCATAGATTCCAAAAATTTCATCAAAAATGTAAAAAAAATGGATCAATAGCTTTTAAATTAAGCTTAAAGTTGATAGAAAAGCGCGCGACTGGAAAACGCTGCGTGATTGGCTGTGACGTCATAGTTCACGATATCCCAGTAGCAGATGAAACGGAGCAAGCAAGCAAGCGGATTTTTGTTTTTATAAGCCTGTATTTTTCAAGCATCTTAAATTTTTCTTACATCTAAATTTATTTATTCTTTTATTTTTAATAGATTTCATCAATCTACCGTATTAATGCAAATAAAATGGAATTATTTCTGGCATTAAAGAAAAGTTTCGATTTTTAAAAAAATAAGAAGTGGCAAAATACAATCAGCAGTGGCATTTTTTTTTTTTTTTTTTTTTTTTAAGATGATTCAGGAAAATTAAAACTATTGACATGGTTAAAACTTCACATTGGAAAAAAAAAAATGTAATCTTTAAATGCTAAAGGAAACTTTTTAAATATTTTTTTTTTTTTTCATATTAATGTAATAAACATTGTATAGAGCAATGAACCATTTTATTTTAATTTTATTGCTTAAAAATAATTTTAATTTCTGATTAATCATCTATTAGAATTTTAGGACATATAAAAGTCAATTAATGAAACTTTAAGCATTTCTTAGCAATTTTTGAATCTCCGAGTTTTCCCCAATAGCGGACACCTCCGAATAGCGGGCAGTCTCCACGCTCCCGAGGTGTCCGTTATTTGGAGGTTTTACTGTATTGTTATCGTGCATAAATTGCTTTAAAACATTCAACTCTCATAATTGCCACAAACGACATTTTTTCCTTTTTTTTTTTTTTTTTTTTTTTTTTTTTTTTTTGCATATTTTATCATTTTAAAACAACCTGCGTGAAAAATTAATCGTAGAAAGGTTACTGTTTGGAAATAGTTGTTATCATGATCTCTAGGTTAAGTATGATTTTGTTCTTCATTTTTTTTTAACCATATATTTACTATACACTGAATATTGAACTAAATATATATGTTAATTTTTTCCCCTGGTCTAATTTCCACATTTCATAGCAAGGCAAATTTTAAAACAAACTCAAATTTAAATGTAGACTTATATGCAAAATAACCAGGGTCAGATAAGCTTGAATATAAAATCAAAAAATATTTAAAAAAATATAGTATGACGTAAACAAAATCAGAGCACAAACGCTGGGTGCAACACTGATTTTAGAATCCATCGTGCACAGACCACAATCTTGATATATAATTCTAAAATCTGCAGTTTTCTCCCTGCTACCCCCCCCCCTACATATTTGTACATTGTACAATGTCGAAATAATTTTATACAATAAAGAACAAAAGTAATAGTAAAATTATCTTGGATTCCATCATGTTATTTTATTTTTTCTGGTTGCATCACGTTTATAAGTAGCATATTTATTTGTGACATTCAACTTTAGATTATTGCTAATAGAAATTTGACAAAAGTTTACTGTTTTGTATTTTTAAATAGAAAAGTGACTGGCAGTTCAAAGAAAGTGGACAGTTATAAAACTGGTACTACTGACAACTAGCCATTTATGAAATTTCTGAGTTTTGCTCCTTTATTAAAGCTGTTTTCAGCTGTTCTGCTAAACAAGTGCAAATTATCTTGACACATTTACAAATTATTTTTTTAACGGAAAGATATAAAATTGGAAAACCTGACTATGGAAGCGATTTGGAATCAAACTATATTTTCCACTTTGTGATAAATAAAAAATACCTATTGAATTAATTATAAGCAATTTTGATCACGTGACAAACACTATTATTATTTCTATTTGAGTGGTTATATGTCTTTCTAACAGAAATGCGGTTTAAAATGCTCATTTTGACAATATTTTCTAATTAATCCATTGTCCCCCCCCCCCCCCAAAAAAAAATAAATAAATAAAATGAGAAAATGAGTGCGATTATATAGTTTCTGACCGACAACACTTGCTAGTGTCATGCATTTCCGAACAGAAATAAATGAAAACTTGTGTCTTTAAATTGCCATTTTGGATTTAACAGCTTCCATGGGTCAGAGAACAAAATCCAGGGAGGTTCAAGATTTCAGATCAAATGTGTCAGTAGTCTAAAAGCTGTATATTCTTTTTTTTTTTTAAATTTATTTAGGAGGATTTTGAAAAATTATTTTTTCCAAATCAATAAAGAGGGATTTTAACTCATTTATCAATCTAAAAATATATCAATTTTGGGCATGATTACCGAAGCGATTTGTAACCGAACAATTTTTTCATTAAATTAGTTATTTAAATCTTGATCTATGCGTGATTGTTGTTTCATTAACGCAGTTTTTTTTCTTTTCCTTCCTTATAAGGTCTGGAAATTCCTTTCTAAACATTAACTTAACTGCATTTTTTTTCCTTTACACCTCTCCCCCTCCCCCCCCCCCCCAAAAAAAAAGAAAAGAAAAGAAACATGACATTCATCGTTACTGTATCACTTCTTTTTTTAAAGGAACACCGTATACCCTCTGATTCTCAAAAAAGCATTAATATATATATATAATTTGTAGGGTATACAATCCGCCTTGAGTGTATAATCATCTGCTTAGAAAGTACCCCCCCCCCCTTTTTTTTTTCGACTACACCACTCCATATAAAATTGCTTTATGGTCAGTGTGATAACAGATAAAGGAAAAACACTGGATTTAGAATAATTAAATACCATGATCCGCAAATTAAATCATTGCATTTGTTTCAAATAAGAAATTTAGACAATATGTCTTAATTTGCATACCTGTACTAATAATTACACAAATTATTAACAAATATACATGGTTATAATGAGAATGTAAATGTAATGTCAGTCATAATAAATAATGCAATGCACGTGGATTTTATAACGAGAGAAAAAGAAAGTCAATACATCATAATCGTAGTAATCAACACCTACAGTCCGTGCGAACGCGTTTCAACAGATGTGTGTTGTCATGAACGATGACGTCACAACCGACGGCGCAAGGAAAGTACCGTTTTCGCAACACAGTAAATAGTTCCATATAAACACCGTTATAAATCAATAATTACAGCTCAAAATAAAAAAAAACTTTCACTGTCCGTCATAACTTTTAGTTTTCTATTGTTTTTAGATAAAATTAGAAAACGTGAAAATTCCTCATTGTAAAAATAAACAAATATAAAAAGCAAAATTTAAAAAAAAAATTTCATAAATATGAATTATATTAACGGTAAATATCATTGACTGCATATCTTAATTTTTAATTTATAACATTTAAAAGATATTAAAAATGTTGTCACTGAAATGACAGTTTTTCACTGAAATGACATTGTCACTGAAATGACTGTCACTAAAATGATTGTTTAACATTGAAATGACTCTTTATCACAAAAATGACATTGTTTAATGATGAAATAAGATTATATATATTAAAAATTAAACACATTAAAAAAATAGATAAAATATTGTGAAAAGAATAAATAGAACAATGAAAAGAATATGAAGTAATTTTATTGTTTTAAAATCCTTCTAGTTACAAGTTTAATGAATTAAATACACGAAAAGCATGTTGAACATTCTTATATTGAATAGGGAATTTGGCTTCTTTTCTTTAACAATCTTCAAGTAGTGCAATTTTGATGCTATGAGTTGCATATTTTCATGTTTGACGCAAGCATGTGTTTCGTGTCTCTCATTTTAGGGGGACCTACCCAAAAAGCTTTCATTCGACAAAATGTTGTATATGATATATTAATTTTTTTTATCATCAATGAATTTTTTATGAACTTCTTTAAAAGGCTTTATTAATATTCTTTTTGTACTTTTTCATTAGATCTTGTTACATAATCTCTTTTACATGTAGACATTCTACTATTTTCATCGACTTCATAGCAACATCTTATTGCTTTTCATAAGTTATCTGATGCTGCATAGTTTTGCTGTTTTCTTTCATAATTTAAATTGTTACTACTTGAAGATATTTTCATTATCCTACGAGAGAGGAAATTCCTTGCCAAATTTAATAATCTATACTTTTTTATAATTTTCCCAGAGATCACCTTATGAAATAATTGTTTTTTTCTCTGGATAGAACATTTTACTCTTAAATTGTCCATCAGTTGTTCTATTAATGCATTGCCAAGAAGTAATTTTTTACTCACTGTTCTTGAAACCTGTTGGCCTTTCAGCTGATCTTTAACTTTTCTGAAGGGAGTCAAAGGAGCTGAAGATGCTGCTTTCAATCTGAACCAGCGTTGCTTATATTTCCAAACTTTTTTTTTAATTCGTCATTTTCTTTTTCTTTTTTCTTTATTTCTCGATAGGCTTTGGCTTTGCTTTTAGCAAACTTTTTCCTACCAGAATTTGAGTGTGAAGTACAAGGGTATTCTAAACCTGTCTCCAATAATAAAGGTGTAGAATTAAAGTTATCTGAAATCTTTTTTTTTTTTTTTTATGTTTGGCAGTAGCATTTTTCCATATTTTTTGTCTATGTTTTTATCTTTCAGATCTTTCTGATATTGGCTGTATTAAACAAAGCTCCTTTTTTTCTATATCACTCTCGGGCTTTTGCTCTCATTATTTCTTTTTCTCCTCTGATAAATTCGATTTACATTTCTGATTTCTCACATTAGTTTTTTGCCGGTGTAACTTATATTGTTGTGATGTTTTCTTCATTGGTCTTTCTGGTTTTGTTTTTCCTATCCTAAAAAAATAATAATAATAAATCTTAAGCAGCAGTCCAATCAACACAACAATAAAACTTAAAATACTCTTAATATCTCTGGGAAAACGAGGGGGGGGGGGGTAATCAGTCTTGGCCAAATTGCTTCAGTAATAAACACACATACTTTTCAGAAATGATCTGTTAATTTTTCATAATACTTTTTTTAAGTTAAAAAAATATACTAATATACCCATAAAATCTGTTTACCGTAATTTAGGGAAGAAACGCCGCACCCTCAAATATTGACACCGTTTTGAAAAAAATCGTCATAATCGCTGCACCCGTCGTAAACGCCGCAGTCAAAAGAAATTATTTTGCCTTATTAAGGAGGCGATAACATACCCAAAATATCGCATAAATACTTCAAAAAATGTAATTATTAGACTAATTAAATTATTAAAATAACTAATTGTCAAAAAATATGTAGGAATAAAATATATTACAGAACCGATTTTCCGGAACTTCCGGATCGGAAATTTTTTCCTGAAATATTTTTGATATGTTGTTTTTCTTACTTTAAATACATACTGTAAAATCTCGAAAACACAGCTCCCAATTTTGAACATATTTCATTTTCGAAATGTATATCAGTTTGTAAGCCCGCCACCAAAAATATTTTTTCTTTAACAATAATAAAAAAGAAAAAAAATCCAAGCTCAGTTCCTTTCTGCAGGAAGTTTGGTGTCAGCACGTTTGTTGTGGCGACGTGGCGTTTTTTAAAATCTTAATGAGTTTTGCAGGAAAGGAGCGGTTGTCCGGCAAAAGAAAAATCTTTCCGTCAAGTAGGGTTGATTGCTTATCTGCCGATTCTTTTGTTAATTCCCCTTGTTTCTATTATGAAGAAACCGCAAGTAGATCCTATACAAAAGACTTCCCCACTTTTTAACAAGAATTCAGTTGAAGGGAAGAGTATTGCTATCTGAACGGAGCCCTATTCCGATAACGTTAACTTTCGAAAAACTGCAGAGCACTTGTTTTTCTTTGGAGTTGCTCTGTACTGGAACTTTTTGTAGGATGTTGTAACTTTTGAATAACTTATTATATTTTAATACAAGTTTATTACACAGCCTAATTCACTATAATTGCAACTTGCTGAAAATTTGAACGAAATCGGTAAATTATCAGAGAAGATATAGATTTTTTTTTATAATAAAAAGAAAACACGTTTTGCTTATCGTATCTTTAACTGTATCGTATATGTAACTGATTTAATCATTTTGGTTGTTTAATAGTCCATGCATTAAGTGCTCTAAAAGGATAAATAAATGCAAATTTTGATTTTTGGTTCCCTTTATGTTTTTTGGGTCACTGAACATGAATCTGGCATTATCCAACAAAATTTCTCCCTGAAAAAACTTTTTTTTTTTGGCAAAAAACATGGCTTTTTTTCTAAATAACTTCAAAATTATGCATTTTACATAAAAGTCATCAATACATAAATTAAAGAGCACAAAATTTCCTACATTTTATGTAATAAAAGTTTTTTTTCTCTGATCAATGGTTTAGCCATGAGAGAGCCGCAAAAATGGGTGTGAAAAGCAAAAAATTCTGAAAAATGTGAATTACAGCACTGTACATCGATGAAACACGAAAAACAACTATTTTATGCAAATTTTCGCCACTATATTTTATTAATCTGATGTTCATTGTTTTTTTCATAAGAAAAAAAATAAATAAAAAGGAGCATATTTGTGATCAAAATCTTCATTTGCTATTACAAAATAATAATAGTAATAATTTCTTAATTCGACTTTTAAATAATGTAAATAAAATAACTAAAACATGTTATGTTGATTATTTTGGGTCTAAAATAATGTAAAATAATTTAAAATAATAATAATAATAATAATAATAAGTTATTTTATTTAAATAATTTAGTTTTGCTCACTAATAAGATATATCTCCTTTTTATCAAATAATTTACAAATTACTCCATATAATATCTGAAAAATATATTTAATGTTTAATAATATTTTAATATTTTTGAGAGGGTTTTGCTGTGTCGGCAAGGCGCCGGCCGATACATCGATATTTTCTCGAGAGATATTTAAAATATATGTGTAATTCTAATTTAAAAAAAAAAAAAAAAAAAAAAAAAAAGTTTGTTTTGGAAATTTTTATATTTCATATTTTAATATTTCGAGATGCACGTGGTCCGGACATCGAGTGGTGTATTCATACACGGCAGGTGTCCGATATTTTGAAGGACAGCATGGTTTTCCTTTCATGGAAAATTTATTATAACAAAGAAAAATTGTAAACGGCAATGCCGTTCTTTTGTTTAAAAATAATGTGAAATTTTGTTGAACAACCCAAATATCTAAAATACATGTGAGACATCAAGCGGATTATTTTACTACGCAATGGAAACGAAGTGATGCGGCACGGAGATAAAAAGGGGAACGGAGGAAGATCGTGGAGGCTTTTGGGAGAATTCTGCAAGTGGCAAGAAGAACAGCGTATTCGGGCTTCGTTACGGCGGCAGTGGAAGGTTTCGTCTCTCGTGACGGGAAGGAGCGAAGCGGAGGTTTGGATCTCGGCGAATTTCGAGGAGAAGAATGGGCTGCCTGAACGAGAGTTATGTCTAAGAGGAGGTCGGATATTTGGAAGATCTACTTGATGAAAAGTCCATGTTTAATTGAAGATTTTAAAATTGTTACCATGGGGTAATATTTAAGGTACCTTTATTTTCTTTCTTCCCCGGGGTAGTAAAGCATATGCTTATTTTTATTTCATGTTAAACGCTAGTATTATTTTTGTAATTCTTTAATGTTAACTTAATTTTCATTTAATATTTAAATAAAATGTTAGTTATAATTTATTCAATGTTTTAAGTCTTTATTTACCTTCTTCCCACAGCAGCTTATGTTCTTTTAGATTGTTTTTTTTTGATTATGCAACCGAGATTATTTACTAATTACTATACGATCAGACTTTTGATGTTAATTGAAGATTTGTTTAAATTTAGTTTAATTTTTATGTTAAAGTTCGGTAGAATATATTTTATTCTACCACGTGTTCGTGTCTACCCATCTTAATTTGGGGATCGACACAACACATTTTGGTGCCTCGTGACCTTTGCCATTTTGGCGTCGCGATTTATTTTTTTTATTTTATTTATTTATTTATTTATTTTTTTTTTTCATGGTACCGCGGATTTAGCCATTTTCGGCGCCGTCACCTGGTAGAATTTTTTTTTTTTTTTCTTTATTACTTTCGGCTGCTGTGGTTATTAAAATATGGTGTTTAACTGGAGTAATTAATGGTTTAACTGGAGTAATTTAACAAAAAAAAAAAAAAAAAAATGATGAAATTTTGAATAAGAGAAATTTTAATAAGGTTACGATTTTTATTTTTTCATTATTTTTGTATGTTACATGAATTTTTAAATTGCAATTTATTTGATATTTTATTGTATTTTGTGGGTAAAATTATTTTTTTGAGGTTAGAAAATGGCTTTAGATTCTGACAGTTTTGAGCATGAGGTGGAAGAGAGTGGGTCCGGTCAGAATGAGACTCATAAAGAGTCTAATATGAGTAGTATAGGGACTAATACGGGCAATGAGTATAGTCAGTCACCATCTCCACCAATGCTGACCCCAATTAAGGATTCAGAGACAATTAGGAGTGTAAATAATCAAGTGTCTCTGGTACCTAACCTCACTTTTAATTTTAACCAATTTATAGGAAATATTCCAAATTTTTCGGGGGAAAACCCTGACATTACTGTGGGGGACTTTATTGACAAAATTTTAGAAATTAAAGACTTCGCAGGATGGCAAGAAGCGCAATGCGTTTTTGCCATCAAGTTAAAATGCATAGGAGAAGCGCAAAAATTTCTAAAATCGCAACCCCATTTGAAAAAAACACAAAGTTTCTTAATTTTGAGGGAAGCGTTAACTAACAGGTTTAGTAAAACCGTAGATGAAGCATGTCATTTACACGAATTCACTATGGCTAGACAATTCCCAAGAGAAACCAATAGAGCATTTTTATCCAGAGTTTTGGGGTTGTCGTACAAATGCTTCGCTGACCAAGAAACTATCAGAGAAAAACTCTTAGTTCAAAAATGTCTCCAAGGCTTACAACCGGAAGTAAGAAAATTCATTATGCCTCATTCTCCAACCACATATCAACAAATTTGGGATTTGGCTATATGCCACGAGAAGTGTGCAGAATACGATGACACACAAATGACGGTAAATGTTGCACAGGCCGGTAGTAGTTCTTCCAATGAGCTACAGGAAATAAAAAATTTAATTCAAACTGTGGTTAGTGAGAATGATAGAAAAATCGCCGAGTTAAGCAACCAAGTACAAACGTTATTACAAATCACACAGTCACAGGGACACAATTCTCAAAATACTAACACTGGTCACACACAAAGACACTTTCGACCGAGGAGACCAATCACTTGTTATAGATGTAATCAACAAGGACACTTAAAAAGAAATTGTACCACAGTATTGACTCAAAATACCAACGAAGGGTCGTTGGACAATCCACTGTCTTTGGATTCTCCCCCTAAAACGGTACGCATCGATACTATTAATGCAAAAGTGGGACAATTACCAATCATTTCATTAAATGTAAATAAAAAGAAAATTGATTGTCTCGTGGATTCTGGAGCTGCAATAAATTTAATTTCGAATGAATTTTTAGACCAATATTTACCAAATTGGGTTGAAAAGAGTGAGCCTTGTGCAATACAAGTAGTCGGGGTTAATAATGATGTAATGAATTTAGACAAAAAAATTATACTGTGTTTAAATGATGGAGAAGTTAAATTTGAAGTAAATTTTATTATCAGTTATACCTTAAAGGCTAACTATAATGCAATTCTAGGAATGTAAATGTAATACAGGAAGTAAATGTTCATCCAAATTTTTCACCAGAATTTGTTAGGTCTTCACAAGATCAAGATGCTAAATGCAAAGACATAATTGACCAGTTGAAAAATCACAATGAAGTACAAATACATGATTTAACTTTCTTTTTAAAGGATAATCTACTATATTGCGTTAACAAACGAGATTCGTATAACGACAATCACACTAAATTAGTTATACCTAAAACTTTAATTTCTCAAGTGTTAAATTTAGCACACGATTCAGTCACGTCAGCACACCCTGGTTTTAAAAGAACTCTAATTAAGACAAAGAAGAATTATTTTTGGTGGGGACAATATAAACATACACTTAATCATGTCAAATCTTGTGTCCAATGTGCCATTAGAAAAGGATATAAATCTAAACAAAAAGCTCCATTACAGAGAGTAGAAATTACTTCACGTCCGTTTGAAAAGATTGCAGTCGATGCAGTGGGTCCACTAAGTACTACAATGGAGGGAAACAAACACATTATTGTCATGACAGACTATTTTACAAGATGGGCTGAGGCGTATCCGGTACCTGACTTAAAATCAGAAACCATAATATCAGTTTTAGAAAAATTCATTTCTACTCATGGTATTCCGGAACATCTCACCACAGACAAAGGAAAATCTTTCCTATCTGAAGCAATACTAAAAGTATATGAGAAGCTTCACATAAAAAAGCATACTACAACTAGTTATCATCCTAGCGCTAACGGGGTTGTGGAACGAGCAAATGGTACTATAGTTAATATGCTAAAACATTTAGTTGATTCTTCAAATGAAGATTGGGACAAACTTTTACATTTTGCACTATTGGCTTACAGAACAGCTTATCACGCGGCTATAGGTGATACTCCGGCACATTTAGTATATGGTAGGGATCTGCTTTTACCTGTTGATCTCATAGCTAAACCCATTCAGAGATCTTATGCAGATACCCGTGAGCTTAGCGAAGATTTACAATTAAGGCTAGGCAAAGTTTTTCGTATGGTTAAACAAAATTTAACAAAAGCCGCAGAAAAGCAGGAGGAGTACAGATTAAAATTTGCCACTGATAAAAAATTACGGGTGGGGGATTTAGTACTTTCATACACACCAGTAGTTAAGCCAGGGGCAAGCAAAAAACTTTCACAATTTAACAAAGGACCTTATCGTATCATTCAACAAACTAATACAGTGAACTTTAAAATTGTACACATACAAAACCCCAAAGATGAACAATTAGTACATGTTGATAGATTATCCCGAATCACAGAGAGAATTATATTTCCTGCACTTTTTGAGGAAGAAATTAAGGACGAGGATGTACAGGACACAAATCAACACATAGATGACAGGGATGTTAGGGATTTTCAATTTGGGGACTTTGATGACCAACTCCCGGTATTTGATGTCTTATATAACGGTAATATTTGTGAAAATAACAATAATTCTAGGGACAGTAATCACATGTTAAACAACAATCACATATTAAATATTGATAGTAGCAATGATAATGAACAAAACATTGTTGTTAGGGACAATAATAATCATTTGCTAGACATTGATATTAATGCTAATAATGATCAAATAAATACAGACGTTCCCTCTCAGTCGCATGTGGGGTCTGGGCAAAAGTCGAGGCAGTATAGGAGTACTGAAATTGTTAGTGATTATCAGTTACGTCCCAGAGACACTCATGGTTTTGTTGTGAGACAATAGTTCTCTTACTTGTATTAAATACATATTGTATAATTGTAATAATAATGTATTGTATAGTATCATGTATATATATTTTTTTTTATATTTGTGTATTTGTGTCATGTTTTTTTGTGTAATATTTGGTTAATCAGGAACAAATTTACCTTATAATCAACTGTATATTTCATATTGTGTACATTGTATCTGAATCCTAGTTGGGTCAATTGTTGGAGATAATGGGTACTATAGACTAGTGTTACTTGAATTTCATTAAATTTAGTTTCTCGGGTTTTTGTTTGCGATTATAGTTTCTTTTAGTAATAGACGTGCTTTTGCTTTGTTTCCAAAAAAATTTTCTTTGGGCAATAAAATTTTTTTTGAGGGGACGGAAATGTAATGTGTTATGTTGATTATTTTGGGTCTAAAATAATGTAAAATAATTTAAAATAATAATAATAATAATAATAATAATAATAATAAGTTATTTTATTTAAATAATTTAGTTTTGCTCACTAATAAGATATATCTCCTTTTTATCAAATAATTTACAAATTACTCCATATAATATCTGAAAAATATATTTAATGTTTAATAATATTTTAATATTTTTGAGAGGGTTTTGCTGTGTCGGCAAGGCGCCGGCCGATACATCGATATTTTCTCGAGAGATATTTAAAATATGTGTAATTCTAATTAAAAAAAAAAAAAAAAAGTTTGTTTTGGAAATTTTTATATTTCATATTTCAATATTTCGAGATGCACGTGGTCCGGACATCGAGTGGTGTATTCATACACGGCAGGTGTCCGATATTTTGAAGGACAGCATGGTTTTCCTTTCATGGAAAATTTATTATAACAAAGAAAAATTGTAAACGGCAATGCCGTTCTTTTGTTTAAAAATAATGTGAAATTTTGTTGAACAACCCAAATATCTAAAATACATGTGAGACATCAAGCGGATTATTTTACTACGCAATGGAAACGAAGTGATGCGGCACGGAGATAAAAAGGGGAACGGAGGAAGATCGTGGAGGCTTTTGGGAGAATTCTGCAAGTGGCAAGAAGAACAGCGTATTCGGGCTTCGTTACGGCGGCAGTGGAAGGTTTCGTCTCTCGTGACGGGAAGGAGCGAAGCGGAGGTTTGGATCTCGGCGAATTTCGAGGAGAAGAATGGGCTGCCTGAACGAGAGTTATGTCTAAGAGGAGGTCGGATATTTGGAAGATCTACTTGATGAAAAGTCCATGTTTAATTGAAGATTTTAAAATTGTTACCATGGGGTAATATTTAAGGTACCTTTATTTTCTTTCTTCCCCGGGGTAGTAAAGCATATGCTTATTTTTATTTCATGTTAAACGCTAGTATTATTTTTGTAATTCTTTAATGTTAACTTAATTTTCATTTAATATTTAAATAAAATGTTAGTTATAATTTATTCAATGTTTTAAGTCTTTATTTACCTTCTTCCCACAGCAGCTTATGTTCTTTTAGATTGTTTTTTTTTTGATTATGCAACCGAGATTATTTACTAATTACTATACGATCAGACTTTTGATGTTAATTGAAGATTTGTTTAAATTTAGTTTAATTTTTATGTTAAAGTTCGGTAGAATATATTTTATTCTACCACGTGTTCGTGTCTACCCATCTTAATTTGGGGATCGACACAACAAACAGGCTTTAACATATAAAAGCGGACACGTATTCCAGTTCTTAAAGTTCTTGAAGTTCAAAATGTGGGTGTGAAAATAAAAAAAAAACTTGAAAATAGGAATTATGCACTGTACATAGATTTAATATGAAAACTGACCATTTTTTGCAAAGATTGACTTTAAATGATACTGAAGATATTATGATCGACTATATTTTACAATGAAGTTGCTAACAATAAAAACAACTCATTATGAATTATTATTTAATTATAAATAATTATGTACATTAGTAAGTACATTTACTTAAAAAACAAAGTACTATTTCCGCTTTCTTTTATTTGAGGGTCCCTGCTTTTCACCAACATCTACAAAATAGAAAATGGACGAATGGAATTAGTGGGTGTTTTTATAACTATCAAAATTATAAAAAAAAAGTTTTTTTAATAGTAAATATTTGATATCTTGCGGCATGACTATTTCCCCTTCCATTGGGTCCTCTGATTCATTGTGTGGGCAATCCATTTCCAGATCAGCTTCAAAGTCTACCTCATCCTCTTCGTCTTGACACACAACTGCGATGTTGCTGCAGTTTCCCGAAGCAAATCTTCTATCTGATATCTTCGCAAATATTGTTTGCTACTGCTTCAACCACTCACAGCCTCTCATCTCAATTAGATTTACATGTTTGCTGATACCATGCATTAGTCAGTATCTTCCCTCCTATATTCTTGAAACACACAATGGACTTTTTTTCTGATTTTCTGTGATCAATATGTCGTCTCCACATCTCTCAATGAGGTAAACTTTACAGTTCTCATATCAGGTTGATAACTCCCTGTAACATGTTTCATTAGCTCTTCCATGAAGTATTGACACTCGTCATCATGATTTTCAAGGTAATCGTACATGCTTTGCATTGTTCTGTCGTTTGTCTCGGCAAATGGACCACATTTCTTCAGTTTTTGGACCTTCGGCCTCCCATAAATATATTTGAAACAATTGATGTGGTATTGAGCATCTGTTGCGATCAAATCATTGCGAGCTCTTTCTCTTTCAGAATTGTACTTTTGAATCTCATATGTCGCACACTGTATACAGTATTGCGTTTGCTTTGTGGATTTTTTGCTTGTGTTGTAACGAACTCTTTCAAAATGCACAGTCCACATATAAAACAATTAGTTCAAAAATTAAACTGAGGCGTTAATTGATGATCTTAAAACTTGAGAAGTGCTATCATTTTGTTCCTCAACCTTCTTCATATAATTAATAATCATCCATTCATTTACATATGCTTTTCTACTTTTAACATGCACATCTACTGAGGTTTTCCCCTTTCGGAAAACTTCCTTTCCATCCTTTCTTTCTGTACTTGCCTTGATTAACGCTGCAATATTTCGACTAACTTTCATTGACTCCCCTCTTCTAAAGGAAAGTCACAAATAAAATACAGCGACATCGCGCAAAATCACTTTAGATGTTCACTATATTCATGAAGACACAAACATTGAATTACTAAACTCTAAGTAAGCAGTTGTACATGGAAACTGAGAGGAATGTGTTCTCGTGATAAGCTAGTGATCTGTGTGACGCATATTTCTAACAGAGGCGAGACTGGTGGGGAAGGGGAGGGGGGGTTAGTATTCCACTGAATGTGGACACAGGATGTGGGGGTGGGCACTTGACCAACGTTATTTCACATTTGCACCCCTTCAATCAAGGGGGAAAGTGCAGATGGGATCAGTTAAAGCCTGTTTTAGTTATTTTATTTACATTATTTAAAAGTCAAATTAAGAAATTATTACTATTATTATTTTGTAATAGCAAATAAAGATTTTGATCACAGATATGCTCATTCTTATTTATTTTTTAGTTATGAAAGAAACAATGTGCATCAGATTAGTAAAATATAGTCAATAATAATATATTTAGTATTATTAAGTGGGGAAAATTTGTGTAAAATGTTTGTTTTTCATGTTTCATCGACGTACGGTGCTGTAATTCATGTTTTTCAGAATTTTTTGCTTTTCACACCCATTTTTGTGACTCTCATAGCTAAACCATTGATCAGAGAAAAAACTTTTAATACATAAAATGTAGGAAATTTTGTGCTCTTTAATTTATGTGTTGATGACTTTTATGTAAAATGCATAATTTTGAAATTATTTAGAAAAAATGAAAAAAAGCCACTTTTTTGCCAAAAAAACGTGTTTCTTGGGAGAAATTTTGTTAGATAATGCCAGATTCATGTTCAGCGACCCCAAAAACATAAAGGGTACCAAAAATCAAAACTACACCAAAACTTGCATTTATTTTTTACCAAATGCCTGGACTATAAGTTCAGAGATTGAATGATTAACTGAATTAGGTTTTAATTAATTTGTGTGGAATTTTGTCAATTTAATATACTTATAATTAATGATAATAAATTATTGTTAATCTGTAAATATTATCTTAAAGTACCGTAATTTCCTGCCTATTATCCGCGGCGGCACATAATCCGCAACTACAATTTTCAGCCAATTAATACTTTTTACCCTCACATAATCCGCTGCGGCGTATAATCCGCGGTTAATTCCGTTCGTCATATAGGAAGGATAAATGTTTATTTAATGTCTAAACAAATATACACAAATAAAAACACTTAAAAAAATAAATCATTAAAAATTAAATTAATCGGCAAAATGGAAAAATAAATAAAAGAAAGATAAAATAATAAAAGAAATAATAGGAAGAAAAAATAAATAAAAGAAAGAACCCTTTTAATATTTCATGGCTATATGTATATTAAGTAACAAATAATTAAAATTGCAAATATAAAATAAAGCTTACCTTCTTTGATCTTCTGTTATTAATTTGACAGCATTATATCAACAAAAATTTTGATATCAAGTAAAAAAAAAAATTCCTATATCTTAAGGAAATGTAATAAAATATTCGGAATAATTTATTTAGAAAAAAAATCAGCTCTCCACATGGTAAATGGATAAAAACAGTTTTATTTAAAAACCTTCAAAATCAGAATCATCCGACTCTGAATTAAACAAATAGAGAAATTCCTCCGACAAACAATCGGATTCAGTTGCAGATGGGTCCAGATCACTATTAGTTTCAGTTTCGTTTTCAAATGCGATCTTCGTTTTTTTAAATGCGTTTTTAATCGTGGTAACAGTAATCTCATCCCATGCTTGTTTAATCCACTCACACACTTGTGCGTAAGATGCACGTTTTCTTTTACCGGTTTTTGTGTAAATGCGTTCGCCTTCAGTCATCCACATTTCCCATAAGTTTCGGACTTTACTTTTGAATGATCTATTGATCCCTACATCAAGCGGTTGTAGAATCTTGGTGAGTCCGCCTGGAATGATCGCTATTTCTGCTGATGCCGCTTTACATGCATTTTTAGCTTTTTTATTTTTGTGTGCTTCCATGGAATCCATTATAAGCAATGCATTTGGTTTGAAGAAGGCACCTTTACGCTTCCGCCAAACATCATTTAACCACGACGCCATTACTTCTTCATTCATCCAGCCTTTAATATTTGCTCGTACTTCAACACCTTTTGGAAAGTTTTCCTTTGGAAGAGTTTTCCTTTTGAAGATCACCATCGGAGTTAATTTCATACCACTTGCGGCACACGACAAAATAACAGTAAAGGCTGTTTTTTCATTGCCTGTAGTATGGATAGGAATGCTGTTTAATCCCCTAGAATCAACAGTTCGATTTGGAGGACAATCGAAGCACAACGGTACTTTGTCCATGTTGATAATATTATCTGGTGAAAAATTATTTTCTTCAACAATTTTTTTAACATAGTTCAAAAAATCTTCTACTTTAGACTTCCAGTCGTCCGGCAGCTTTTGGCCCACAGTAGAACGGTTTCTTACAGCAAGGTGTTTTCTCTTCATAAACCTATAGCACCATGCCGCGCCGCCTTTGAAATTTTTTATTTTCATTTCTTCAGCCAAGATTCGTGCCTTTATACGAATTTTTACAGTAGAAACAGGAATACCACTTTCCCTCTGCGATATAATCCAAGCATGGAGATTATCTTCTAAAAGGGGCCATGATGGCTGACCATGTCGATTACTTCTTCTTTTTCGATTTGCTTTTTCGAAGTTTGCTTTATTTTTTTTCCAAAGTCTTATATTTGACTCGTCAATATTAAACAATCTAACGGCTTCTCTATTGCCGACCTCCTCAGCTTTAGCAACGACCATCAGCTTGAACTCTGACGTGTAACTAACACGCTTTCTCTTAGAAGACATTTTTTTTCCAAGATCGAAGTCTGTAATGCAAGACGAACATTAAAATGGCGCTAAAAAGACGTTTTCTATTTCACAGCTGCATGTGCAGAACACACGCTACGAGATACAACTAAAATAACGTTGCCATTCCAAAGAAAGAAAATGGATTTAAAAGCGTGTTGCCAAATATTTTTCATAATCTACAGAGGCATGCAAAAAGAAAATTGCGCCCGGGGCAAAGCTAGAATTTGGCACCCCCTCCCCCAACTTTTTATTATAATAGGCCAAAATTAACGTTGGCATTATAAATTTAGCGCCCCATAAATTTCCGCGCCCGGGGCGACCGCACTCTCCCCCCCCCCCCTTTTTCGCACGGCGTTGATAATTTATTCATAAATATTTAAATATAAAGAAAAAAAATTATAGAGAGGAAGAAAGCTAAAAGTAACAAATTAAAGCCCATTTTTTATTTTATTTATTTATTTATTTATTTTGTAGCCCAGATTTTAAAAAAAATAGCATAGAATCTTCAAAATTAGCCCAATTTGCTACTTCTAACCGATTTGGCAACACTGTTTATGTGAACGTGAACTAGTACCGCTACATGGAGTAATAAATATGATTGGCCAATTTTAAAAAAGGGTGGGCCGGTGAGTCTTGTGAGAGTATGAATGGAGCCAGCTGCTATTTCGAATGTTTCAGGATTTTTCGTTCGATGACAATCAACGCCATCTGTTTTCTGCAAAGAAAAATAATCCTTACCTATTTTCAAAAAATTACTTGCTTATCGGCAAGGGGAAAAAAAAACAACAGATTATACGCAGCGGCCTATAATCCGCACTAGCTAATTTCTAGGATTTTTTAACAGATAATCCGCGGATAATAGGCAGGAAATTACGGTATATTACTTAAAAATATTCATTTCTTTATGTCTCAACAGTCAACAATGAATGCATTTTTATCACAATCTGTTGGGGGAAAATGGTGGGTAATGAGCCTTTTTTTAATTTTGAGCTAGTATAAAAACAAAAATGTGCATTAATTCCAATTTCTTTTACAGTTAAGTAAACAAAAATGTCATAAGAAAGTAAAAACCTTCACCAGTCTTTGTGTTGTATCTACTTTTTTTATTTTAATACAGTTGTATATTAACCCCCATACTTGGAGTCTATTAGAACATGGAGTTGTGGGACTTGCAGTGTAATCTAGAAAAAACAGCCTGTAATAAATACTAAATTCTTTTTTTTATTATTAATAAATACTATACTGCACATGTAAAAATTGTTGTGCATCAAATTTAAGCAGAGGACATGTTAATTCTACGAAGTCTTTTGTAATTTTTGGCCTTCAAAAAATATCATCCTCAATAACAAAAGATTGGTCTTCTTCTTCTAGAAGAAAAAAAAATAGCCACCTATGTTTGTTCTGTCTCCTCAAAAATGACATTTCATATCATTCTGCATTCACTGTCAAAATATGATCAACAAATGCAATGCTATTTCATTTATGAGAAAATTTAACCAAAACATAGCCCCCTACAACAAGTTTTTCTTTGAACTCAGGAAATCCAGATTAACAGTTTTCTTGGAAATCTAAATTACTTGCTTCACTACTACTGTTATTATGCAAATCACTTAACTTTGGTTTTCTTCAAGGATTAGGTTTTACTAATTCCCTAAGTAACTACTCTTCATCTCCACTGTTTGATGAAAATTCTATCTTTTTAACTAAGTTTGCTTTTTAGTGTTATTTTTGGTATGACAAGACTTGTTTGCCTCTCTTCTCAAAGATTCTTCAAGTACCCTTTTCTTTTCAGGGGTTTTTGTATAAATTGCTGACTTGTATAGGTTACTTCAAAATGATATGATAAATGTAAATTGGAGTTGCCTACCTATTAGTAAATGCCACTGAAAAAAAAAAAAAAAAAAAAAAAATCATATTACAATATTTTTAACGTTAGTTACTCTGGGATATTGAAATTTGCCCAATTTAAAAAATCAAAATAGATTCTTTTAGTTTTTTATATGCTTTGTTAATATTTCTAACCCATGTTTATATTTGACCTAACTGACTCTAATTAAATGTGCACAAAATGAAAACAAACAAACCTTTACAATGTTGTTTTAAAGAAATATTGAGTTTTGTAGGTTATCATTAATTTGTGCCATCAACCCCCACAAGATATGTCCTATTGAATCCCACTATGGGAAAATTTATAATTTGAGAAATACTTATTTACATATTTATTCATTTTTTTTTTCTCAATTTTTAATATTTTTAGTACCTACAACTGTATTTAAATAAAATATTAGTGTTTGGAATTGTTTACAAAATAAAATCAATCACAAAAATAAAACTGTAGTTTACTTTGTTTGGGGGGGGGGGGGGGGTAGCTTTTCTAAATTGCTGTCAACTGTCATGGCTGACTTCTTATTCTGCAAATGCATGCTAGACCTATTGCCATGCTGTGGTATATAAACCTTCACTAAAATATTTGTAGTGTAAAATAATAATAATAATAATAATAATAATAATCTATCTGTTCCATTATCCCCCACTTTCTACTATATCAAAATCTGACTGTTTGCTTGTATTTTACATCTACTCTTCCATGAATATGATGAATTATGAATTTAAAAAAGCTCTAATTATTTGTAAGGATCCAATGATGTCATAACACTTGAAAGTTTTAATTTAAATTAGTTTCTAAGATAATAGTTTCATTTTTGTAATTTTAATGAAATTTCTGTAATGAGTGACTACTAAATTTGTTTATTGTTATGGTGAAAAGTAGAGATAATAGGGATTATTATATTTCTATTGGTGTCATATTCTCATTAAAATGGAAAACAAAAATTATTTTCAGTTGAGCTAATGGTGAAAGAAATATTCTGTTTAAGTTGCAATTTTTCCTGAAAATTTTCAAACATATTTGCACATTTTTATCACAAACCATTATAGAGTGTGCCCACTCTCAACAGTAGCCAAAGGCTAATTTCTAAACCGTTTGTCATAGACATATAATTCCAATTGCAAAAATGCTTCAAAAAGGTAAAGAATTGTTTTTTAAGCAATTTAAATAAAAAAATTATTAAAAAAATACAAAAATTAATTTTTTATATGATCCCCCAGTTCTATAAGTGATATTAAGTAAAATTTTTCCATCACTCTAACAAGCAATACAAAAAAAGGTCCCGTTCATCTAACATTAAAATTGACCAAGTTATGAAACTTCAAATGTCATGACTTAAACCACTTTTCTGTAACAGAAAACAGATAAGTTGAACTAAGTTTTAAGGGAACGTACACTAAGTGCTTAAAATATAATAAAGGGCATCCATTTCTAATGCTCTCCAATGGCTAATTCCTAAACCATTTGTCACCGACATATAATTCCAATTCTAAAAATGTTTTAAATAAGGTAGAGAAATATTTTTAAAGCGATTTAACTGAAGGTGCTGCCACCATATAAGTTTTACGGTAGTATTAATTTTATTTAACTTCTAGATTGTTAAAATAATTAAAGATGTGAGTTTCAAAATTCTTATATAGAGAAAATCAAATTTTGAGAAATCGTGAAAAACCTTTAAATGCATCCATTGGTTTTCATTATAAATTTGGAGATTATAGTGTTACATTAGTGCAGATTGGTGTGGTGTATTTAACTGTAACCGCAACTTAAGTAAAAATGTAAATAGAATGTTTTTATGTAAGCGGCAATTGTGTTCTATGCCGATTGTGTGTATCTGTGATCGTCTGCTGTAAATAATGTGTCCGTATTAAATAAGTTCTTTTAGTAAGATGAAAGTTTTATTCTTCCAAAGTATATATCTCTTGCTAATGATGTTAAATCAATATTTAGTTCACATATTAAAATAATATGTGATATCTGGCGACGATGTATGGAATGAAAAAGTATCGGATCCATGTACATTAGATGCTGAAGACTGCCAAGGTAAAAAATTCTTTTTGTATTTATCTTTAAAGAAGATTTAAAATGGAGCAGTTGGTTCAAAGTCTAATAGAACAAAATAAAATTTTATTAGAGAAATTGACCACTTTTGCCGATCCGAAAACGCAAGAAGCTAAAGTTTCAGTTCAATTTGAAAAATTTGATGAAACAGATGAAGCTTTTGATTCTTTTTTAGAACGCTTTGAAGCTTTCATGGATATTCAAAATGTTCCGGATGGCAAACGTGGGAAAGTTTTTATTTCTAGTTTGTCAGCAAAATTATATAATTTGTTGAAAAACCTGCTAGCTCCTGACAATCCTTCCGATAAAGATTACCTTATTCTAAAAAATACATTAAAAGCTCATCTCACTCCGACGCCGCTTATAATTCCTAGTAGGCATGTGTTTCTAAATCGTAAGCAATGGGAGGGGGAAAGTGTCAGTGCTTTTATGGCTGAACTTCGCTCCTTGGCAATTCCTTGTCAATATAAACAAGAAATGTTGAACACGATGTTACGGGATGTTTTCGTAAGCGGGCTAAGGGATAGAGCAATATTAGATAGACTTTTTGAGGAAGATGATATAGATATTGAGAATACCTTGAAAATTGCTTTAGCTATGGAGAAAGCTATGAAAGGGGCAAATGAGATAATGGGTAAATCTTTAGAAATTAAAGAATTTAGCGTAAGGAAAAATAATGAGCAGTCAAAAATTTGTTTCGCAAAAGAAAAACTTTGGAAGACAAAATCTTTCGGGAAAGAAAGTAAAAACGAGCTGTACACGGTGTACAGCAACGGATCACGATAAATATTCCTGCAGATTTAAATTAGCTAAGTGTCATTTTTGTCAAAAAATCGGGCACATTCGAAAGGCTTGTTTTGCAGCGAAAAAAGGGTTAAAAGGGAACACGGTAAAACAAAAGCAGGTAAATACCCTGTATTCTAGTGAAAATGTTATCCCAATGTATTCTTTTGATTTGAACTCGCTGAAAGAGGAGGAGCAAAGAAAACCTCCAATTATGTTAACAGTAAATATTGAAAATAAACCTGTGAGTATGGAACTTGATACTGGAGGGGCCGTCTCGGTAATGAGCATAAAAAAATTTCGTGAGATTTCGAAAAAAAGAATTCAACCCACAAAAGTAGTTTTTAAAACATACAAAGGTGAAATAATTGTACCTTTGGGTTTTGTTACTGTTGATGTTGAATACAAAAATCAAAAATTTAAATTAAATTTGTATATTGTTAAGGAAAATTTGGATACAATTTTTGGCCGCGAATGGCTATATAGTATAAATTTAGACTGGAATTCTATAAAAGCAGTAAGAACATCTTATGACTATAATTTAAGTAAATTGTTAGAAGAGTATAAAGAGCTTTTTGACGATAAGTTAGGGGAAATTAATAATTATGAAGTAAAGTTGGAACTTAAACCTGATGCAGTGCCAAAATTTTGTAGAGCTAGACCTGTACCCTTTTCCTTAAAAGACAGGATTGAACAAGAAATTGATAGGCTTGAAAAGGAAGGCATCATAGAGAGAGTAGAGACCTCTGATTGGGCAACACCAGTTGTCCCGGTTGTAAAAACAGATGGGTCTATACGCCTATGTGCAGATTATTCTGTTACCGTAAACCAAAATATTATGGTACAACAACATCCTTTACCAAAATTAGAGGAAATTTTTTCAAGCTTAAATGGGGGTAAACATTTTTCAAAAATCGATTTTAAACATGCATATTTACAAATGAAAGTACATCCAGATAGTCAAAAGATCTTAACGATAAATACACATAAGGGATTATATGTTTGTAAAAGACTTATGTATGGTTTAAATTCTGCTCCAGCAATTTGGCAAAGATATATTGATGGTCTTTTCCAAGGGATGGAAGGAATCAAAGTTTTTATGGATGATGTTAGAGTGACTGGATCAGATGATAAATCCCACTTAGAGGCTTTAAGAAAATTTTTTCAGAAATGTAAAGATCATGGGCTAAAATTAAATTTAGATAAGAGTAAATTTTTTCAAAAAGAAATTCAATTTTTAGGGCACAAAATTGATGCAAACGGTATACATAAGACTGATGAGAAAATTTCTGCGATTTCAAAAGCTCCTAGACCCACTAACGTACAGGAAGTACAAAGTTTTTTAGGGCTTGTTAACTTTTATGGAAAATTTTGTCCTAATTTGGCTACAATAGCGAATCCTTTGTATAAATTAACACAGAAAGGTGTAAAATGGGTTTGGTCAAAGGATTGTCAGGAGGCTTTTGAAAAAATTAAAAATGAAATTTGTTCTCCGCGTGTCCTTATGCATTATGATCCATCACTGCCATTGATATTGGCAACTGACGCATCACCTGTAGGAGTAGGGGCGGTTCTTTCCCACTCTTTACCTGATGGAACGGAAAGACCAATAGCTTTCGTATCCAGAACCCTCACAAGAACTGAGCAAAAATACGCTCAGATTGATAAAGAAGCACTAGCAATTGTGTGGGCTGTCAAGAAATTTTATCTTTACCTAAAAGGGAGACGATTCACATTATTAACTGGCCACCAACCTTTAGTAGCCATTTTCGGATCGAAGAAAGGTCTTCCAGTTCTGACAGCGACAAGATTGTTACATTATTCTTTAGTATTACAATCCTTCCAATTTGACATTAAGTATCGTAATACAAAACAACATGGTAACGTTGACTTTCTGTCTAGGCTGCCATACACCTCTGAACAGCTAGACGTTAAAGATGAAATTGATCTATTTCAATTAGCACAAATCGAAACTCTTCCTGTCACAGCCAGAGACTTAGCCAAAGAAACTCTGTTGGATGCAGACCTCGCCCCATTGCTTAATATTTTACAGAATGGAGGAATTTTAAGAGGGAGAGAAGCAGAATATAGTCTAGAAGATGGTTGTGTCATGTTAGGCCAGCGTGTGTGCGTTCCCAAAAAGTACCAGGCTCAAGTGCTTGAAGAGTTACATCATGGTCATCTGGGTGCTGTTAAGATGAAAGCTGTCGCTAGATCGTATGTTTATTGGAAGAACATAGACAAGGATATAGAAAATTGCTCAAAGAATTGTGTAGACTGTGCTCGGTACAAAACCGACCCACAGAGAGTAAAGGTGCATTGCTGGGAGTATCCTAGTGCACCATGGCAACGTATTCACATAGATTTTGCTGGGCCTATCTTTGAATATATGTTCCTGATTATAGTAGATGCTCATTCCAAGTGGTTGGAAGCTTATCCAATGAAATCCACCACAGCAACCAAAACCATCGAATGCTTAAGAGATTGTTTCGCTCGATTTGGATTGCCTCTCATGCTGGTAAGTGACAACGGTCCACAATTTACATCATTGGAATTTGAGATGTTTATGCGCAATAACGGTATCAAACACAAGACCACTGCGCCTTTTAAACCATCTAGCAATGGGCAGGCCGAAAGATACGTCTTTACAGTCAAACAATCTCTAAGAGCAATGCAAAACTATGGTGGCACAATACAACAAAAATTAAGTACGTTCCTTATGCAATACAGAAAAGCTCCGAACCTCACGACACTTCATAGTCCTGCTATGCTTATGTTGAAGAGAGAGATTCGAACGAGAATCGATCTGCTGCGTCCTGATCTTAAACGCAGAGTGGAAGAAAAAGTTCGTAAAGGAACTTATGAATTCTCTGATAGGGGATTCGAAATTGGCGACAATGTCGCTGTACGAAATTACCGACATGGCAACAAGAGATGGAGGTTTGGTAAAGTCGTTCGAAAAGATGGACAGCTACATTATACTGTCGATGTAAATGGCCAGTTGTGGCGTAGACATGTCGATCAAATACGGGATGGAGGAGACATAGAGGAAAAAGAAAGCGATCTCCGCCGATCGTTTTCAAAACCTGCCATTCCTGTGCAAAATGCTGATGTTCCGACAACTAGTGCTGAGTTAGCACAATCACCCACTAGTGTGGAGGCGGAGACGACTGATGCAACACCAGTCTCAGTTACTACACAAGAGCATGCTCCACTCAGTGTCCACGGTTCAACTCCAACACCACAACCAGTTCGCCGATCTACTAGAATCCGGAGACCTCCTCAGTGATTGGACTTGTAGTGATAGTTTAGGAAGGGAGGAGATGTGGTGTATTTAACTGTAACCGCAACTTAAGTAAAAATGTAAATAGAATGTTTTTATGTAAGCGGCAATTGTGTTCTATGCCGATTGTGTGTATCTGTGATCGTCTGCTGTAAATAATGTGTCCGTATTAAATAAGTTCTTTTAGTAAGATGAAAGTTTTATTCTTCCAAAGTATATATCTCTTGCTAATGATGTTAAATCAATATTTAGTTCACATATTAAAATAATATGTGATAATTGGTATAGACTCATAGAGAAAAGAAAAGAGATAAGGCGAGTTTTGAAATTCACATCCTCAATTGTATTTTTACATATGTTTTATTTTGTAAAGTAATGAAGCTATTTCTTTTTACGATTTTATTTTTAAGAAGTGTGTTATTTTGATAAGCTTTTTTTTTACTACGAATGTTCTTATGTATGTTTTCCTTGTTCAAAATTTGTATTAAACTTTTAACTCACTTCCAAATATCTGATTGAGGTTCAATTTGCATACTTATTTATATCCAATGACAATGTAATATTATTATGATTTTTGGAGCATACCATTTATTTATTTTGTAGGTCTAAACCAAATTCTATTAGGCTTTTAATATGTAAACATCAGCATAAATTTAAATATAATATTGTAAAATTTATTTTACTCTCAATGTTTAATGTCAAATTTTATATCAGACATTTATTTTTATTTCCAGTAAATTTGTAACTGACCCCTATTTTGCAACAAAAAAGATGCTTCAACTTTAAACAGCTATTACTCAGTCAGTTTTAATCACAGAGGAATGGGACTTTATCTTACTTGTTAGATTAATGGTAAATATTTACTGATTATAGGACCGGAGGACCATATAAAAATTTAATTTTCATAATTTTTTAATAAATTTTTTTTGGGACCTAAATCGCTTAAAAAATAGTTCTTTACCTTTTTTAAAAACATTTTTGCAATTGAAACTACAGTCGAGTCTCTATATAACGAAATCCACCATTCCAGTAAAAAATTCGTTATATAGAGAAATTCGATATATAGAGAATGATGTTAAAAATCGTATTTAATGTGTAAAATTTGAACAAATATTATTTTTGATCTTTTGAATTAAGAATTTGAAATGTTTAAGAGTAAATATTAACCTAACATTTCATTTCTTAATTAATTAAGCTGTTTCAAAAAAGAGAACAGACATTTATCTGAAAGCTTAATGAAAAATCAAACAATAGCCTTGCATTAATTTCAGACGAAGAAATCTGTAATTTTTTTGTTGTTTTGATTTTTAAATTATTATGCTCAAAAAAAAAAAAAAAAAAAGCTCAAATTTTAGCAAGGAATGAAAAATTGTAGTTAACATTTTCCTTTATTTGAAGGCTTATCTTATGTACCTCTCACTGATTCCTCTCTTACATGTGTATCAATCCAATTGACTCTGTTTTGAGAAGGATGTATAAAGGTGTGTGGGAGATGGATGAATTCGTTGGATTTAAAGAACAAGGGGAGAAGTAATATTAAAAAAAACCTCAGCACTGACGATAAATCAAAAATAAATGATGGAAAATTGATTCCATATGATTTTGAAGCTTTTTTAAAACTGAATAATTTAAGATCAATTTATAAAAAAATTCCTTATATGGAGTTAGATATTTTGCTATATAGAGACTGTTTTTAATGTAATCATGTGAAAAGGGGACCGTTCCTACTAAAAATACGTTATATAGAGAAATTCAATGTATGGAGTTTCGTTATAGAGAGATTTGACTGTATATGTTTATGATTAACAGTTTAGAAATTAGCCATTGGTCACTGTTGAGAGTGGACATCCTGTATAGGCTGTCCACTCTTAATAGTGTCCAACAGTTAATTCCTAAACTGTTAATCATAGATATATAGTTCCAGTTACAAAAATGTTTAAAATGAGGTTAAGAAATATTTTAAAAGCAATTCAAGTCAATAAAAACGTTTCTTAAAAAATTACAAAATTTATATTTTTATACGGTCATTCAGTCTCTTAAGTTACATTTAGTAAAATTTTTCTGTTCCACTGACAAGTTAGTTTTAAAAAAGTTTCATTATTCTATGATTAAAATTGATTGAGTAATAACTGTTTTAATGTGAGCATTTTTTGGGCTGCAAATTACGGTTATTCACACATTTAGTAGAAATATAAATTTATCATATATTATAAGAATGGTTGAGAATTAAATTAAAATTGCAATATGAATTTGAAATCTTTAATCTTTCTGACATATTAATGCAAATTATACAATTTGTAATAAACATATAAGAAGGGGAGGGAAAAGAAGAACTTCTTTTAAATGAAATGATGAAAATTAGCAGCTTCAATTCTTTACAAAATAATACTTACTTTAAAATGTTATTAGATTACACTAGCCTGCAACTGTTGGGTTACACCATGTTTTTTAACTTTTGATAATTTATTTTTATGTATCTTTTATCGCTGAATCCGAGAATCACATTAGGATGTTTTGCAAATTGTAAATTTCAAAGTAAAAGAGTTCAAAGTTAAAATTGATCCTCCTCCCCCACCTCATGAGATCCTTTAGCTGTAAGAATCCCAGTATAGGTAAAAATAAATAAATTATTGAATAAAATAAAATAAATGGGTCATAAATCTGTTTCGTAGCATTAGATTTTTGCTAGATTTTAATTTTGACGTTTACAATTTCCAAAAAAATTCTAATGTGATGTTTAAAAATGAAGGTCATTTTTAGATTCACTGCTAAAAGTGCATAAAATTAATCATCAGAAGTTAAAAACACAGCATCCTCTGTATTTTATAGTAGCCGATTTTTAGCACTTTCCAACAAAGTTGAAAAGTGCTTATGCATTCAGTTTGTCTGCCCGTATGGCCATCTGTCTGCGCTCTAACTCCCGTAAATATACTCGGATTGCTATGAAATTTTTATACGTTATTGATGTTTACCCTAGCACGAACCCTATTGAAAATGAAGTATCTACCATGATTAGTTTATCTACAGAGAGAATCAAAAGTTTCCCATTACATTATGGCCTATGGGGAAAAATCGTTAATATACTCAGATTGCCATGAAATTTTAGGACGTTATTGACGCTTACCCTAGCACGAACCCTATTGAAAATGAAGTATCTACCATGATTAGTTTATTTACAGGGCGAATCAAAAGTGTCCCATTACATTATGGCCTATGGGGAAAAATCGTTAATATACTCGGATTGCCATGAAATTTTAAGATGTTATTGAGGTTTACCCTTGCATGAACCCTATTGAAAATGAAGTATCTACCATGATTAGTTTATCTACAGAGAGAATCAAAAGTTTCCCATTACATTACGGCCTAAGGGGAAAAATCGTTAATATACTCGGATTGCCATGAAATTTTAGGACGTTATTGACGTTTACCCTAGCAGGAACCTTATTGAAAATGAAGTTTCTACCATGATTAGTTTTTCTACAGGGCGAATCAAAAGTTTCCCATTACATTACGGCCTATGTGGAAAAATCGTTAATATACTCGGATTGCCATGAAATTTTAGGATGTTATTGAGGTTTACCCTTGCACAAACCCTATTGAAAATGAAGTATCTACCATGATTAGTTTACCTACAGAGAGAATCAAAAGTTTCCCATTACATTACGGCCTATGGGGAAAAATCATTTCAAAGGAATTTTAAAGATGTTATACCCTGTCAAACATATTAAAATATGCATTCTATAAAATATAAGGTGAAAATGTAGCTATTATTCATTTACAGGGCCACACAAAAGAATTCCATTAGATAATGGTAAAAGGGGGAATTGTGTGTGACATATTTTAAATATATTAAGCTTTTTCATGTGTAATAAAATTGATGTATGTCACTGAAGCTTAATATAAATTATACGCTACTGTCTTGCATAATATGAAGTACATAGCATTTACAAGGCCATACAAAAGATTTCAAATAGTATATTCTTTCTGAAGTACCGTATATGTGTCCGATGATGGCTGATGGAGGGATGAAATGCATTTAATTATGATATGCGCTTTTATATTTCGCTAAATGTATGCACATTATATGGTGTTTATAAATGTTATAGTTGATATACAGGGCTACCCAAAAGAGCTCACCAATGATACTGAATATGAGCGTAAATTATTTAAACGTGGTTCTTAAATAAGCTATACATTTTTATGCTGAACTTCATTCAATTTACTGAGAAATATTTACAGAATATAGATAAAAGTATATACAGGGCCACTCAAAGAATTCGGTACATGGACGCCTATGAATGATGATTTATGAGCATGTGATTTCAGTTGTTTTAAAATGTTTTTTTAGTTTACAATAAATTTGAGCCTAATGCTGACATGTAATAAAGGTACAATGTAAACTACAGGGCTGAACAAAAGTATTCAAGTATGTTTCCATCTAATAGTATGAATTGCTGAAAAAGAAATGTCAAGCTACTGGGTATTTTCTTGCTAAACTAAATTTTCCCATTATATCAACTGACATATGAAATACAGGGCTATTCAAAAGTACTGGAATACATATTTGAGTATATTTGGCTATACACTATTATTTACCTAAATAACAAAATTTTGTTAAAGATTTCATTAAGTGTTGGAAAGTGCTTCATAATATATGCTTAATGCATGATTTTTCATACTTATTGATATTTTTTTAACTTTGACAATTTATAATTTGCAAAATATCCTGACATGGTAGTTAAAAATTAAGGTAAATTTTTGGATTCATTGCTAAAAAATACATAAAAGTTAAAAAATACGCTATTGCAGTCTTATGTTGTGTAATCTGAAACTTTTTCTTAAAGTGCTTGGCAGCAGTCTGTCTGATTTTTTTTTTTTTTTCGTTATCCAATAAAATAAGTATAAATTGTAACCATCAAAAATCATAATAACATTAGAATATCATCGAATTTTGTCTGTATGTAAAATTTAATCTCGATCAGATATTTTCAGAATGTTTAACTTTTCTGCCAAAGCATATTTAAATAACCAGTTTTATCAGGGTACTATAGGGAAGAACATTTATATTATGATTTAACATTGTAGTGCATTTCAAAATACTGGAAGTATTGTTTTTTTTTTTTCTGGTGATTTGCATGTCAGTCAGCATGTTAAGATACCATTTGTGTTCTTGCATTATATTTTATTTTATGTTTTAAAATTGTTCATCAAGCTTCATTTTTATACATTGAGTTTTAAATTTGAATGTATTATATCCATACTTTATTTTAAAAATTAATATTTTATTTTGTAAATTAAAAAGCAGTTTTTTAAAAAAATTTAATTTTTTTTTAAACAAATTAAAAAAAATAAAACATATATTTTAGGTTGATTCAAAATTGAGAAATGTGTCTGATAGATTGTTTGGCAGCAGAGAAAATGGCATTCCTACCGATTTACCGAATGGTAGAGATTTAGGCCAGAATAGATTATCATCATTGATGGATGAGCTCTCAAACCATTTCTCTTCTGGTATGTATGAAACTCTTTCTTCAGTTTAATATGAAAAAACTTCTAATGATCTCATGATTTGAGTATTGAAGTACAAAATTTTATTGAATATTTTAATCTTTTTTATGAAATTTTCACAAAGCTCAGTAAAATACAACATATGATCTAGAAATTTGCTCTGGATTTGTTAAAGTAAAGAAAAAAATTATGCAGCTCCAAAAACACAATAAATGCCATGAACACAATGAAGAAGCTGTGCATTTGACATCATTCTTGACTTATGGGTCTAGTTTCTTTTCCTGTTGAGTGTAGCTTTTTTAATGTCTGGTAAAACACAGGATAGTTTGTTTCAGTTTTAACATATATAAGCATTGTAGTGTGTGTTTTATAAATTGCTTAATACATTCATTGCTGTCTAGCTCCCACTAATCTCCCATAATCTGTGGATTGTTTTGACCCAGATTAACCACATTTTGAACCAAAAAAATTATTTAATGAACCTTTATTTGTTGAATTTGAGATTTCTAAGTGGAACATTTTTAATTTCATTTCTTAAAATCTGCTTCAAAATGTATTAAACCTGTGTCAAATTAACCCAGATATTAAAGAACATTGGCACCTATGTACATTCATTATTTCATGCCAGTTTTTATGCACAGTAGAACCCCTGTTATTTGAATCCCGATTATCCAAAAATCAGCTTAACTGAAAGACTTAAAAAAAATTTTAAGTCCATTTTAAATGAGAAAAATTTTACTGTCAATGCCATCTTTACTGATGTTAAATGACATCTTTTAACATATTTTGATTTCCGATTACTTTTATTTTTAATTTTTTGATCAAAACAATTCTGAATCATTTTTTATACATTAAAGTGTTGTTTTAATACATATTAGATTTAAACGATAAAAGAAAAATAGGTAAAAATCAAAACTTTGAAAGGTATTATTGCACACTGGTAGAAATAGTGTTAAAAAAGCATATTCTTTATGAAATAAACAAAGTCAACTTACTTATTTGGTCCATTGCATAATTTCAGGCATTTTATTAGATAGATACATACAACACTTCATTCTTCTTTTTTTACAAAATATGTTGTGATTTTGTTTTGTTTTTCAACTTCACTCTGCTTTGAATATGGTACCACAGCATTTTTATTACAACTATGTTCTAAATTACAATCATAGCATTTCATCAAACAACTTTTCACCATAAGCCTTCAGATTATTCAAAAATATCTATGGAACCCAGGTTATCCAAAAATTCCTATGGTACCCTGGTTAGTTTATATGATAGTTTATGAACTTTGCCTTTTCTCGTTACTGAAGCTTTCCAATCTGTATTCAGAGATGATTACAATTTTAAAAAGATGCAGTCCGGGGATTTGTTGATTGAAGTCACTTCAGCCAAAAATTCATAATTTCTCTTAAATACACAAGTATGGATACCTTTTCATTTTATGTTCTCTTAAACATCAAACATCTTAACATCAAACATTAAATACAACCCGTAGAGTAATATCTGAAACAGAATTTTTATTAACTACCAAGGAAGAACTTCTAAAAAATTTAAAAGAACAAAATGTCATAGATGCATGCCGTATTGCTATTCGTTTGAATAGACAAGTGCTGCTGACAAAGCAAATTATTCTAAAATTCATTAGCCTTACAATACCAACTAGAATTGAAACTGTCTATCTAAGCTGTCCTGTCTGACCTTGTATACTAAACCCTCTCCATTGTTTTAAATGCCAGCCTTACAGCTACATTAACACTACCTCTGGTGGATCTCTTACCTGCACACATTACGCAGAAGTCAGCAATGACAATAAATCTTGTGAAAACCCCAAATTCTACGCAAACTGTTAAAAGTGATCACACAGCATATTTTCGCACTTGTCCTAATTGGAACCATGAAAAGGAAAATCTTACTCTTAAAATTACTCAAAAATTATCTTACCCTTATGTCTGCAAATTTGTTGAAATCAGAACCCCATCTTTTGGAATTTCATACGCCAGCTTACTCAAAGATCAATCAAAATCTGTAAGACACATAAGTACCCAAATTGATTCCTCATTTCCACAAAGTAAATCAACCATAATCTAATCTACCAGCACTTCAATTAAATAAACTCGTGGTGTCAGTCTTGGCTCTAAATGTTATGGGACCCAATTATTAGAACATTGGCTACCATCCTCAAAACCTGATTTTTCAATCCAAAATGTCATCCACACTCCAAATTGAGATTAATGCTGTTCCATCTTAAAACCCCTGATTCATCTGCATTTAATTATCAAAAACCTAATACTAGTCAAACTGTGAAACTGAGCCAAAAATCTTACATTCAGAAAGATGGGACCAAGGCTGTAACAAGTACAAAAAATCACAAAAATCTAATACTCTTTGAAAACAGAATATATAATAAAAATCTTGCTCACAAACAGAGAAAAAGAAAACCTTAACTCCAGCATCTCCACAGTGAAGGTTGTGGGGAAAGGAATCCTGTTTTAGCCCATGTTTTAGAAATGTGAAGGATTACAAGCAGCTGCAATACTATTCGGAAGAGGCTATGGAATCCAAGTCTTACAGCAGTGACTCAGATGCTGATGAAGATAATTCTATATTGGAAGAATATGGGACCAGTTGACTTAACATTGTTTTTTATTAATCTGTGTCTTAAACATGTTCTGTATTATTTACTATTTTGTATTATTATTACTTTACTGATTGTACTGATTTTAACTACTTATTTTCTTTCCTTAAGGGTGTATTCGAAAAAATGCTTTTCCACCTTCAACAGCTCTAAAATTTTCCGATACAATTTCAGACACATTTTTAAAAGTAGAATCATGAAACTTGCTGAGGGTATTTTTGAAGAGATGTACAAGGTGCTGTGTGATGTCTTTTTACGCTCCATTCATTAGAATTTGATTTATAAACAATTATCTTCTCAGTATGACCCCTTTTTTTCGTTCACAGATCTCCCGCTAGGGAAAAATCTGTTCAAAATGCCGTTTTTGATTGCTTTTTTTGCAATGTTTTCTGCATTTATCAAAGAATTGACAATTACGGCACCTTGTGTACTTTCCAAATAAGAGATATTGAAAGTTTCGTGTATTTGAGAGCAATAATGAAGTCAAAAATAAATCGGAAAATAAGCAGTTTGAATCGAAATACACCCTTAAGCTGAATATTTTAATCTCTTTGACTGGTTTTAATTATATGTATTATGACATTGCATTCTTGATTTTTAAACATGTTTTTATGTACATACATAATTTTATGCACTGTTTATATTTTAATAATTGTTACTAACTTTTACAGCTTCTAATTGTAACTTGGTGTCTTCTAACTATGGTCTTTGGACCCTTTTTGTTTTTATTACATATATCATTAGTTTTCATTCAATTACGTTGTTTTTCTCAATTTTCATGCTAGTCACCTTTTAATCATAATTTTGTGTTCTCTTTTTAACTTTGTCCTAACACAGCATGTCCCAGAAGGGACCTTGCACCATAAAACCTCCAACCAACCATCCTTTTATCTATATTTGTGTGTGTCAAATGTACTTATCTTTTTTTTTTTTTTAAGATCTTCAAGAAATGCACAATTCTGTATCTTCATCACTTCAAAATGGTTCTTTAACTCCAACGAATAGTCCTAGGGTAAATTCGAAATCTCAGAATAACAATAGAAACAGTATAAGTGAAGATGATGAAAATGGTGAAGAAGAGAAACAACCTCCTCAGGCTCCACCAAGACGAAGAAATCTCAAAAAGAGTTCATCCCCTGTAAGGAACAGTTTTATAAATGTTACTATGTATATACATATAAATATATTCTGCTTTTTTTTCTGTGTGGATATGCAGACTTTTATTTTTTATTCACTTAGATCAAAATAGAATTTTAAAATTAGACTTGTCAAACCTCAAATTTTTATTTGTCCTACAGCTTTTCCTGATCTTTCCCAAATTTTTCTATTCTGCTATTTCTGAAATTTCTGTTATTTTCATTTCCCGTTAATTCGTACAACAGTACCAGCCAACCAATCCATCTTTTGGAAAATCTTTTGAACAGCTTCCTTTTCTGTGATTGGTGGGTAGATTTGACATAACATCATAAGTGGGAGTAATCCTGATCCAACAGACCTATGATCGTAAAGTATCATATGTTTCCATACATAATGCAGCTAACCTGTATTTGTTTACTTCTTACTGTTACTGAGTGGAAGTTTGTAGTAAGATGTAGTAAGCTGAAGTCTTTAATTTTATCATTTGAATTTTTATTTATATTTAATTGTTTCAACAAAGAACTATCCTTTCATCGATCTTTTTCAGATTTTGATAATACTCTAGTTGTGTGGGTGAAAGAAAATTTGCTTGCTGAATGCATTCTGTTTTGATTCTACAATTTGTCCAAAATCATATACGTACTCAACAATACATTCAAAGTTTAAATAAAATGTTGATGAAATGGATCAAAGAATCATTAAAGCAAAGTATTTCTTTACATCTCTTTCAGTGAATCATACTTAAGGATTATAATCCCAAAAATAATTTTCAATCGCAGAATTTCAGGATTGTTTAGATTCAGTTGTGGGATCCTCTGGGATAATCAAGGGAATATGAAAATTAAAATTTCTTCAATATCACCAACTTTTACAATAGCTTAATATCACCAACTTTTACAATAGCTAAATATCACCATTTTACAAAAAAGATAATTCTAACAAAAGTAGAGTATAACTTAGGTATGAAAATATACCAAATTAAAAATATATGATTTTAATTAACAAACAAAAAGTATAGGATAAATTACAACAATTGAAAATTATAACAAATATGCTGCTGATGTTTGTTTGACAATGTAACAAAGAACAGTGTTCCTCTTCTTAATATTCTCCTTTATTTCCTGTTAAACAAGCTCTTTAGTGGCTTAATATTTAAAATAGTAAAAAATAATTAATATCACTAATTAAATTTTGAATTACTCTTATAACCACATAATTAAAGATTACAATTCTAGGATGTCACACACACAATATTTCCCTTAACATGAAGCCTTTTTTCCCCTTGAAATAAAGAACTTAACATACACACATACAACAATAAAAAATTACATAGATATATAGTTGTTAAAATTCAAAAATATTGTATGATATAAAAAAAAAATACCATGAGAGAAAAACAAAGATTGGCTTGAATAGCTCACTGTTTCTTAACTAATCACTTTTCCTTTGAAAAAAATCAATTTAAAAACTATCAAGGCATCTAAAATATCATGTCCAAATTCATTTCATATTTTGTTTGCAGTAAAACTTACTGCTGAAAATGCTTGTAGGCTTGCAAATTGAATTCTAAGCGAATATTGATAAGCTATTATGGCTCTGGATTCCTTTGCTTTCAAAAAGAGATATCTCATTTCTAATTTTTATTGATAAATCCACTTACCTTTGTGTTTTAGATTCAACAGTTAGCAAGCTTTTTAGCTCACAGGCTATCATAGCCTGAGAGCTTATGTGCCCGCCCGTTCTGTATGTATGTTCGTACGTAACGCGATAACGCATGATAAAAATATCCGATCCACTTCAAATTTTGTATATAGGTATATCCTTACAAGCCGCTTCCCTGATTAGTTTTTGGAGTTCATTCGATATGTATAAGAGGGGGAACGGGGGGTTCATGCCCCCCCCCCCTTAATAGAAATAAGTGGGCTTTTCATGCAGAATCAAGTTTTCGTTCAAAATTTAGATATAGGATCATTCTGATGAGATGATTCCGTGACTGTTATTAGGTGTTCATTGAATAAGTATAAACAGGGGGAACGGGGGTTCTAATGCCCCTTTCCTTAATTTATATAAATGGGTTTTTTAAAGCAGAATTGTCAGATTTCGTTCAAATCTCTGAATATTTTTGGAAGTTTAATAGTTAAGTATAAAAGAGGGGGATAACTCCTCTTAAATTATACAAATGCTAAATGGGTTTTTATTAAGAATTATCCGATTTGCTCTGAATTTTGGATCTAGATTTTTTATATGATAAAGCATGTCCTTGATAGTTTATGAGGTTCAATGATTAAGTATAAAAAAGGGGAAAGGGGAGAGCTGTTTCTCCTTCTTAATTTCTTTTTCGAACGGAATTAACCCTTGAAAATATAAGGCTGTAATGTACAATTAGTATGCGTAGCCTGTGAGCTCAATGCCATCAGTTTAACTGGGCAGTATTCTTTTTATTTCTATTTCTTCTCATGATTTTTTCTTATATGTTTGGTTATCCAACTGCTGTTTTGCAACAGGCTTACTCTGCATTATTTCTGTATCATTAGAATTTTAATTTTCATTGCTGTTTAGTCTTTCATTTATTGTTTTTACCTGCTTCTTAACAGTTTTATTACAAATAGAAAATATATTGCTAGTTTCTGCACTCAGAGTTGTCTCATTTAGGATGATGCAAATAATTTAAAACACCCAGTAGTTTCATGCATTCTTGTTCTCTCATACATAGTTTTAGCATGCCTGTCCTTTTATAAGCAAGTTGTGATTTTTCCCCCCAACAATTCATTAAAAAAAAAAAATTATAGCTGAGCCCACAGTTAACAAATTATAATACCTATAAGTTGTATGGGTTGGAAAACGTCAACAATTTTGTTTATAAGTAGAAAATTGGAATCATCTAAGCAATTCTGAGACTTTAAATAAATTAAAGCTTTCTGTATGTTGTTTTTCTAAGAATAAAATCCTTCAAGCATAGTTACTGGGATAATCCTCCTACTCTTGCAATCTAAAAGAAAGGAAAGTTCTTCTTGTTTTTCAGATTTAACTTACTTTTGTTGTATTTAGAGATGTAAATTTTCCGGAAAAAAATAAGTGGTGGAAAAAAACCGGTTTTTTTTTCGGAAAAAAAACGGAAAAATTGATTTTTCATGACTGTTTCTCCCAAATAAATTATATTTTCTTAGAGAATATTAAATAATAAACATTTTTTCCCATTTATATGTATTAAATGAAAATTATTTTCACTTTATATTACAAAATATAAGAAATTAGCAAAGCCTGCTTTTAAAAGTTTTTTTTTCAACAGCCTAAGAATTTTTATTAAATGCTATTGTTTGTTATATCTCTGTTGAAATGATTTTTCAGTTACATGTTTAACTACCAATTCACCTAATGTAAAAACCTGAGCCAATATGTCTGCAGTTTGGAATGAAATAAATTATGCATTCCATTTACATAAGTATAGTTTTTAAGTAAATGATACTAGTTTAAAGAAATTATTGCAGTTTTGTCATTATTATGAATATCAGTATTCAAAAATTCCATCGTTTGTTTAAAAAATGTATATTTTTATATTATTACTTTTTTCTTAGAATTATAATATTATTTCCTTTATAAAATATGTTTAGTTTTGGTATAGCTTTCCAATCTCAACTCAAAAAAGTTTTGATTTAGTTTTATAATCTAAATTCAAACAAAACTAAGTTTTACTTTGGCTTACTCAGGTCTGCAACTAAAAAATAGAATAGGATTTATTGACTGTTAGATTTTTACTCACTGAAACCAAAAAAAATAAATAAATAAATAAATAAATATATATATATATATATAGAAAACATTGGAAAAATCTGGGGGAGACCTACATCCAGCAGTGGATCGAAAACGGTTGATGATGATGATGATATATATATATATTTTAAAGTTTAATTAAATGTAATTTTTTTTCTTTTTATCCTGAAATCTGGTATTCTATTCTTGAATAAGAAACCATATTCAATAATGTTTTCACATGGTAATTTTATATTTCTAAGAGTGGAACTCAAAAGTTATGAAAACAGAATACTACAAATAGAAAATGCTTACTATTTGAGGAATTAACAAAAGCAGTTACATACAGAGATAAACTTCTACTGTGCTTTAGAAAACTACAAAAATTCAAAGTTTAATCAAGAGGGAAAGTATAATTTGGAACATAGTTACTTGTAATAAAATATGGGGGTTGTTTTTCATTGCAGTTCTACTTTTCTAATGCAAACTGCCCATGTTTTTGCAACATTACTGTACATTATGGAGGTAAATTGGAGGCTAATTTTAGATTCAACACCTTGAGAAAACATTCAATTAATCAGCTATAATGAAATCTTGAAAAATGCAGCATAGTAGTGCCACCTATAGGACAATTTACACCAAAAACTAAACAACATTAATATATATCAGAAACTGTCTGAAGCTGTAGTTTGATTTAAAAAGAAAAATCGTCCTTGAGGTAAAGCTATTGCGATAATCTATAATAATGCAGCATAGCAGCATCATCTGTTGAGCAATTTACACCAAAAAGTAATGAGCACGAAGTTATGTCAAAGATTAACTTAATCTGAAATTTTATAAAAATACATACATTAGTTTGAGATAGAACTATTGTGGAAATTACGAATAATGCAGCATAGCAGCGCTTTCGGTTTGGCGATATACACTAATAACTAAACATCTCGAGTTTATATCAAGGTGTAACTGAATCTAAAGTTTTGTGAAATTATGTGCATCAGTTCTTGAGATAGAGTGCCCATAAAATTTGTCACATACAGAGTGGCAGATATTTTCCGAAAACCATCAAAACGTGTTCAGGACCTACTAAAACGTTTAAATACACCAAAGACTGGAAGTCAAATTTTTCACGAATTCAATACTTACTTCTTGAAAAGGTAGATTAAAGTAATAAATGCATACTTCAAAATTTTATGTTGAATTTTTAATTTTATCATTTCCATTAATCGGCATATTATTGCAATAATTTTACACATGAATTAATTTTTAAAAAGAGAAGTTGCATTTAATTACATATCTAGATTTTTTTCATGTAATCAAGTTTTTGTGAAATTGTGAACTTTTTGTATATACTTGTATAAAATATATTCAGAATTTTTTAATAAGAAATTATTACTATATTTAGGTTCCTATTTAGAATTTTTTAATAAGGTTATTTACATACATATATGCAACTTAATCAGATTCAGCTGCTGTATGACATGAGATTTTTTTTCTTCAATCACTGCACTTGCGAAAGATTCAATTTGTTGATTAAACTTTTTCTGAAATGTCTATTTTCAAGAGAAATTTTGCAAAGGGTCTTGTGTTTCAAAAAAGAAAAAAATGTGAAGGATCCTTTCAAGTCTTCTCAAACAGATTTCTGCTCAGAGATCAGATTACCCACATTTAAATTTTCATGTGAGCGACTCAACATAAAAATAAATGAAATAAAAAGTATGAGAATGTAGCTATTACAAAATTTTCACTACATTATTTCATAAATGAAATTTAAATTTTTCCAGTTCAGAAAAATTGAAAAATAAGCCTTCGGAAAAAAACTGAAAAAAAACGTTTTTTTTCCCAATTTTTCCGGTTTTTTTCTGACCATTCCCATCTCTAGTTGTACTGCATTCCTTTTTTTGAGATTATTTAAAACAAATTTCTAATTTTCTTCATTGACATAGTCATCACATTATGCAATGTCTTGTTCATTTTTAGAAATTAACACAAACCCAGTTTCTAAACTTTCAGAAGATTCAACATCTTTATCTTCTTCATTTCAGTCTAAATTTTCATTTTTTTAGCAAGATTCGGCAATTGTTTCACTGGAGGAACTTTCTGGCTCTGTATCTTGTTAATTATAATATAAAGCATCACAAACTGCTAAGTCAATGCCATGAGTAAAACAAAGCTGATCATCTATTTCATTTTCTTTTCTGATTTTAAGTATCTCATTTTGTCCATCAGTTATGATAACAACATTTTTTTTTTTTTTTAGTGTAATATCATATTTGTTTAGATGCTCTGTTAACATTTCAATGCACTTTTTTTTTAAATGCTGCAAAAGATCCATGTATATACATAAAGCCTAAATTCCAAAATTTGTTCAAATTAAAATTTTTAAATGGACATTAATATTTATAAATTGCTTGTTTGCAATAGATGTCCATTCATGAAATATCCGATATTTTCCTGAATTTTTAAAAGTTTATATTTCTCTTGTTATTAACTCCTTTATTATGCAACTATAATTTACTACACAATTCCAAATTCATACTGCAGATTTTGGCGAATCATTATAGCCTGTAGCTAATAGTAAGTTTCTTGAATCTGTTGAAGTAATGAAAACATTAAATGAGGAGCTGTCTTTAGATGTCATTCATGATCTAATTAAATCCAGTAATTCCTTGTCACTACTAAAATAATCCTCTATTTTCCATTTTTTAGAAAGGAATATATCTTCTATGGAATTTTGACTTGTGGAAAGAAGAGAGGTTCATTAAATTCATTCTGAACTTTAGTAGTAAAATAAGCATAAACATGCAAAAAGCAAAGGAGTTATCACATAATAATTACTATGATACATAAATGTGACGCTTATGTGTAAACTATAATTTCAAGTTGAAGATGATTTAAAAATAGGCAATTATTATAGAAATATCTGTATTCTCATGACATTTTATGTTTTAGATATAAGATACAATAAAAAAAAAAGGAAAGATTTGTATTTTTTAACTTATAATTATTTTATAATTATTGTTATTATTGTTTTGCAATGATCTTATTACAGTTATCATTCAAATAGAGTAACTAAATGAATAGAGAAGTGGTTTATAAGTAGTACTTTCGATTGTTGAAAACAATAACGGATCCTCATATAATCTATGGATTATCTGCTGAATTTTTTTTATAGCAGCTAAAAATTCAGACTGTAGATTATATGCTGCCATGGATGGGAATTATGGTACATAAAATGACTGAGTTGAACACTACATCAGAATTATGAACTTAAAATAGAAACTCTTTTCTTTCAGAATTATCTATTGTATTTGCGTAAATTGCACACATTTTTATTTTCCTCCTTCTCCCCCCCCCCTGCCCCACCCCAAAATAAAGCAACATATAAACAAATTATTGTTTGTTGTTAATTTTGCAATTTATTAAATGGCCTTAATTATTTTGTATATGCATTATTTAAAATAATTTTTCATTTTTCCCATTTCACATTAGAGATTGTTGCAGTGCTTTGTGCCATTAAATCCCATTCAACCACCCTTTTCACATGATTTACCTCTTTCTTTTAATCTTTTTTATTTTAATTGAAAGACTGTGATATAATAAACTATAAAACTTATATCCTTTTTCAACTTTATATTGCCTTCTCTCCAAAGCCTCTTCAATGTATGAGGTAAAGATTAAAACAGTATTGTTATTTAATTTCTGTTCTTTAAATTCTTGCTTTTAGTATTATTTGTGTTTACTGAAATAAATGTGATTATCCATTGTATTCCTCAAGATATTTTTTTTTTCATTCTCTTTTGGCTTTGTTCAAAGGCCAGGTATCTATCATTTGAAGTATAGGTACAGATTCCCAAAAGCTGGGGGATTTTACTATGATTACATGAAAAGAACATTATTATTTCTGATTGCCATATAAAAAAAATTATGAGCACGAATGCTCTAAGTTAGTTCTGTTATTGTAATCACCATATTTTAAAGATGTTGCATCTTTATTTTTTTACATGAAAGTCTTTCCTGATTTGTTATGAATATGGCTCATTATTAGTCAAAAGATACTATCTTGACAAAGGAATTTAAAAATATATTACAACATTTAAACAAGCAATTTGAATTTCAGTAACATTAAAATATTCCGCTTTGCATATTTTTTATTATGGTTATTGACAGCCAAGAACTTTACTGATACTATTTCAAATATATTGTTACTGTAAAAATCTTAATTTCAAAATTAAAAATTATCATCATCTGCTTAATGACATCAAATGTTTTCTTGCTCAGTTCAATTTTGTGAAACCCATGCATGTGCTATCCAAGCATTTATTAGTATGTTCAGCACTTTGAAATAATTAAGTATATAAATCTTAGGTGCCAATGCTGTTTTAACTATGTATATAAACATACAGTGGCAGTCAAAAGTTTCCAGTTGGTTAGTTTCTTTGATTCAGCAAAGAAGAAGTGCAATCACTTCAAAAGTTAGGAATATGTGAATGATCTCTGACCATGTTATAATTTTGATTGAATACTCATGACACTTGATGCACAGGGGCAGAAATCGAAGTTTGCATGTGCAAAAGTTTCCGGCCATTCACCATTCCTTAGTTTTTTTCTATAGGTAAAGTTTTTTTTGGCCTGTTTGTGAATGAATCAATGTAAATAGTGTAGTTTAAATTCAAAAATGAAAAGTTCAACAATTATTGCTTGTAAATAAATGATTATACTAGATTAATTTATGACATGATTTTTCAATCAGTAAATTAATTATAAAGGATGTAAATTTTTCATGTAGGTGAAAAAAGTCTGGGCCAGGATTCGAACCAGGGATGTATTGGCTGAAGCCGCCAATGCTCTTCCAACTAAGCCATCCTGGACACAAATGCTGGCCGACTATTTCACCCAAATAACCTCAACGATCATATAATCTGGTCTGATACTATGGATCAGCTCAACAGAATAAATTGAAACTCAATATATGGAAACAGCAGAAAACGCTGCATACAAAATTATACTATATTAATTTATGACACGATTTTTCAATTGATAAATTAATTATAAGAGACAAAAATTTTCCATGTGGGTGAAAAAAGTCAGCCAGTGTTCGTGTTTGGGATGGCTCAGTTAGAAGAGCATTGGCGGCTTCAGCCAATACATCCCTGGTTCGAATCCTGGCCCAGACTTTTTTCACCCACATGGAAAATTTGTCTCTTATAATTAAATCACCAAATGAAAAATTGTGTCATAAATTAATCTAGTATAATTTCGTATGCAGCATTTTCTGCAGTTTCCATATATTGATCTTCGATTTATTCTGTTGAGCAGATCCATAGTATCAGACCAGATTATATGATCGTTGAGGTTAAAATGGGTGAAATAGTACACCAGTGTTCGTGTCCGGGATGGCTCAGTTGGAAGAGCATTGGCAGCTTCAGCCAATACATCCCTGGTTTGAATCCTGGCCCAGACTTTTTTCACCCACATGGAAAATTTATATCTTACAAATAAATGATTAGTTTGTCACTAAAGAGCCAATCTTCTCATGAGATTGCGGCAAAGTTATCGGTCGGTGAATCTACTGTGAATGATATTTAAAAATTATATAGAGATGGCTATGACCTTCAGGACTTTCTGAGGTCTGTGAGACCCCAGAAAACAACGGATAGAATTATCAGGAAAAAAGCAGTTGATGATATGCATAAAAATGCCATTACAATATCTCACAATTTTTGGAATGAAATTTATTGATGAAGTAAATTGGTCTGCCATGTTAAGATGCTGATGTGACTCAGAACGTTATAAAAGAATCAGTCTTAAAAAACATTCCATAAGTAAAAAAAAATTCAACATACCTGTTTGACGTTTTCTAAGGAACATAAAGTCTGGTCTAGTGAAAACTGGAAAAATGTACTATTTTCTCATGAACAGATATTTAAACATTTTGCGAGTGATGGCAAACACTACGCCCAATGACCTAACAATGAAAAAATATGTTTTGAAATAGGTTATTCCTACAATGAAGCATGATGGAGGACATGTTACGATGTGGGGAGCATTTTCTTCAAAAAGGGTCACTCCATTATTTGAAACCTGCAGCAAGAATAATGATGTAATGCATAAGGATATCTTGTAAGATCATTTGTTGCCTTATTAGAGGAAAAAATGTGGCCGCAACTATTTGTTTCAACATGATAATGGCCCCAAAAAAAATGTATGCAAGCTCGTCAAGCAATGGCTTTCACACAAAAAAAAATCACTTTTGAAATGGTGAACCCAAACATCTGATATAAATTCAATAGAAAATATTTGGAAATAACTTGGCAAATGTGTACGAAACTATAAATATTCCAATTCAGCAGAAATTAAAAAAAAAAAATCCAAGAAGTATGGAAAAAACTTATCACAGACGATCTTCAACTGTTGATTGAATCAGTATCATGTTGCTGCGCTGCAGTACTTATTTAAAAAGTTATGGCCATAAATACTAATTATAAATGTTGATCACTGTTATTTTCTATTACAATACCATTTTTTTCCAAACTTCTGAATGTAGCCGGAAATTTTTGAGAACATGTGTTTTCCTTTGTACTTAATTTTGTAAATTAAATTTATTCATATTTATTTGTTATTCTATAGATAGGTTCCTAACTAATATGTCAATAAAATGTATAAGTATCACTTTGAGATTCCTCATCATACAAGTATAATCACAAATTAACTAAAAAAATTGTGCTGGCCAGGAACTTTTGGCTGCCACTGTACATTATATTTGTATAATATGATATAGTAGTAAGGCATGATCTACACAACTGTGTAGATGATCCTAAAGGAAAAGAAAAATAATTTTCCTGTTTTTGTGTGATTTAAAGTCAAGCTTGCACCCACGGAATAGTGTGGATCCTCCCTGGGTATAACTTGACATTGTTATTATTTTATTTATTTATATATTTTTTCAATCAAATGTGATTTTGTCAATTAGGGGAAAGCACCAAAAATTTTCTTTTCCATAAAAAAGATCTTCCAGTCTTAAAGGATTATTTCTTAAAGGATTATTATGCTATCCAGTCTTAAAGGATTCTAAAAATTTATCGAACATATTTAGCTTATTATATTAAGAATAAACCTATGTGCAAAGTTATATTATGAAGATATAGATAGAAGAATGGTAGTGCATCCTGCCTTTTCTTTGAAATTTATGTAGTACTTCACTTTTTCTTCAATAGTAATTATTAATTCTGTTCTGTAATAATCCCTTTTCCTGAAAAAGTGCCCTCAAAAAAGACACAGAATTAATTTTCAGTCTATTGTTGATTTGATGCTAAAAATTCTTAAAATAACTTGTTTGTATTGTGATATAAAGAATTTTTTTCATGAAATGCCTCAAGAGAAAGCTTATCAAGGATATGGATTGATAATCATTTTCATAAATAAAATTGTTTTATTTCATTTTGTTTGCATTTCATATGGAAAACAATAACATTGATATAATTACTTTCACTTTTATTACTTCTACAAATAAATTGGAAATATATATATATATATGGGTGATTCTCAAAATAGGGGACAATTTCAAAAATGAAATCTTAAAAAAATTACTGTTAGCAAAATTTCTGAAAAAAATATATGTTGTTAATATAGTATTAGGTATACTTTACATGTAGTCAGCAGAGCTAAATATTTAAAAATTAACTTTAAAAAAAATAATTAGTATTTTTGAGCCATGCTAATGACAAAACAAATTGCATGGAATAAATATATTAAGAAATTTTTATTTTCTTCCTGTTTAAATATTTTTTTCTGCGTTTATTAGCCTTCCTTTCCAACAAATAGTTTCCATTTTTACATATATACATATAAGGAGAATAAAAACATTACCAAAGAGCAAACTTTGTTTACATGAACAACATTCTGACACTAACAGTGTAAGAAGCTGTCTTAGTGATTTTCTGACAGATTTAATGCATATTTTAGGAATAATAAATGTAATACCTAAATTTATATGTGAAATTAAACTTTAAAAAGGATACAATATAAGTACTGGTTACATTTATGCACATAGGAGTCTTTAGCATGGACAGAAAAACCATGCTAATGACACTGATATTTGTCCATGCTAATGACAAATTTTAATTTAAATAAGATTATGAGCCATAATATAATCACAATGCAATAGTCCTTTCTGGGGCTTTTTAAAACACAAAAGTTCTATGCAAATAAGTAAAATAAAAATTTTAACTATAAAATAAACATGAAAATTATTATCCATTCTAATGACATACAATTGATGTACTCGCCTAATATTCAACTTCTATTCTTAAAATACAATACATGCTTCTATTTTCAGGCTCGAATAAAATGGCTACTTGTTGCCATGGAGAAACTTTATATTTTCAAAGTATTGTCATATGTGAAAATGAAATTTTGATTAATAAACAGCTGTTATAGTATGACCTTGTTTTGAAAACAGAATATGGAGGACAAACTTTAATTCTCTTTTTATATACTATAATTTTATTTTTAAAAAGAAATTTATTGGATAAATCCTCTCCTTGATTAATTTAAAGAGAGAATAACACTTGTTTTATTTTATAAACATGATATTAACTCTTGAAAAAGCTATTATATACAAGGCACAGCTGCTGTGGACATCCATGCTAATGACATTTTGAACATTTATTCTGTTATTTTAAGGTGTTTTTAATTAAAAAGTGAGTAATTCTTGAGTGCAAATAATGAATAATATTAAGACAAACATATCTAAGTATAAAAACATGACAGAAAACCTCTCAATTTTTTTTGTATGCTGAAAGACATAAATTGTCCCCTATTTTGAGAATCACCCATATATATATTAATAGAAAAAGGTTGAGATGTTTTATTTTATACTGATTAAATTATCTAAAATGTAACATTGTAACTTTACTTAATGACAGTTTAATTATAATGTAATGTAGATAATTGTTAAGTTATGCATACAGTTCTTTAAAATATGTAAACACAGGAGTTTACATTCTTGTTTCTACTGCATATTTCATTTAATTTTTTATTATTTCTTTTTGAAATAATTTATACTATATTTGATGATAAGCTGCTTTTCTATATTTTAAATTTTATTATGATTCCAATAAAAATTTATAGATCTAAAGTTTTATTTGATTTTCGCTTGTTTTAGTGAGAATTTTTTAATTTTAATTTTACAGAAACCTATAAGTAATGGGCTCCCACCTACGCCAAAAGTTCATGTAAGACATTTATTTTTATTCTTGTGAATTCTTTATCTTTTATTTTTAACATTTACAAAATTTAAGGATATGTATATATATAAATTCTTGTAAAAGCTGTATATTTTAGAATTCTACTTAAAATTTAAAGATGAAAATGGTATGTAATTCTTAAAAATGCCTGATGATGAGTCTTAACAAAAATTTATGAAATGGTTATAGCTCTTCTTTTAAATATAGAGTATTATCCTTCTATTATAAAAAAAATTAAAAAAAAAACTCCCGCTGGCACCACCACTGACAATAATTTTTTTTGTGACCGGAGGTCTTTCTTCGTTAATATTAAGAGATTTATTGCACACAAACATATGAAAATTGGTGTCATTATACAAAAATTTTTGATAAAAGCGCTGGTGCAGACAATTTTAAAATTAAATAATTATTTTAAGAGATATTTAATGTTAAAGATGATAAAAATTGTTCTATTAAAAAAGTTTTATAGAAGCAAAAACTATTCATGGGAATTTAATTATGTTTAGGTCATTTTATACATTAGAAAGTCCCGGTGTGCAGACTATTTATTTTTTAATTTGACTCATTTTTTGAAATTTCTATTTTAAGTTAAAAATTTTCAACATTTTAGCAGATATTTTTTACATATTTTTGAAAAGAAAATTGTTTTAACCTATTGTTAACTATGAAAAAAGCTCAAAAAATAAAAGTTCCTCCAAATTAAAAAAAGATATTGACACGTGAATATTAAAAGTAGAAAAAACTTTTGAATTAAAATAAAAGAATATTACTTAATTAAAGCAGAAAAATATTGACAGGCATGAAAGAGTTCCTCCTAAAGGAGGAATGCCACCTTTTTTTAAAGCAATTTTTGACATTCTCTTGCTTTATGCAAAAATGCAAAGGAAACGTTAGAAGGATAATGGAGGGATGCCTGTAAAATTTAATCATCAGACATTTTGTTTATTCAAATTCTTGAAATTTTTTCTTGATTTGCTGTGCAAAAGAAAAATAAAATGAAAGATGAGCTTATATAAGCATCTGAAAGCCACTTAAATGAAACTGTACAAAGTATTTTTCTAGGATAAATTTTTTTTTAGACTTTAATAATTCAAAGTGAAAGGGAGTTTCTTTTTTTAAATGAATATATTGTACTATTTATACTACACTTTTGGGTATTTTTTGTGATACTATTTTCATGATTTTTTTTTAAAAGCAAAGCTCAAATTAGCAGTGTTGGATTGTTTTCTTTTGTGTGTGTATGTGTGTGTGTGTGTGTGGGGGGGGGGGGGGATTTGATAACTAAAATCAGCACTCACAAGGGCACCACCAAACATGGTGCTCACAGATTTTAATGATTTTTAAGTATGTTGTAGGGGTTATACCACTAATTATTCAGCTGAAAGGATTCTTTCAAATGGGCCTTGGTTTTTGAGAAATTGGGGGGGGGGGGGTCAAAGTTTAGCGTTTATTTCAAATACCTGTTAGTATTACCTTTGGTCAACAATCTCCGTGGCTCCGAGGTAAAGTGCTGGACTCCAGACTCGGAGGTGGCGGGTTCAACTCCAAGCTGGACCACCTTTTTTTTTTTTTTTTTAATCTTTACATACTTTTTACATGTTACATATTTTAAGCTGAATTTTGAATTCTATAGCTTTGAACTTATTAACATTTTCTTATGTGGGTTGTTTATTTTTTTTACTTTTATTTTTCTTACTTAAAAAAATATGGTTCAAATGATAAACTAATTGCACTTCAAAATTTATAAAATAAATAAAAAATGCTTATATAATTAGAATTTTCAAAAAGCATAAAAAATTTTGAATATTTTAAAATCCCTTTTACTTTAAATATTAATAATTTTGCTCAATTACTATTTTCAGATTTTCAAATGAATATTACACAATACTGTGCATGGATTTTTAGACAATCTATTATTACATTTAATATACTTACATATATATATATTTATGTTACTGGTATATGCAGTGTAAAAAGATTAAATTTAACACATAACGCATCTTTATACACACTTTTATTTGGAAAAAATTATAATTATAACCTGAAAACTGATTACATGAGTATATTTATCGCATGTATAATACAGAACCAATATAAAAAAAAAAATCACCATATCAAATACTAAAAAAGGCCTTAGCACTTTTAAAACATGAAAGTGAAGAAATTATGCACACAGAAAAAAACCGTTTAGAATCATCATTTGCGTAGGGAATTGCGCTGAATGTATTAACAAAATTTACAGTATCGCGTGATATATTTGTCGTGTGAATAAAAATAAGTAATTAAATTATTCACAATTTAACAGAATCTTACTTGATATTTAAGAGCAAATATTATTTTTTGATCAACTTTTACAGTGGCTCACAAAAGTGTTCGTACACTTCAAAAATTTGTGCTAAAAAGAAATTTCCCTGAAATTAAATTCGTATATGAAGTCGAGTAATTTTTTATATTATCTCCAAGTTATTCTAAATAACACGCAACCTTTTTGTTTAACATTAAGGGGTTTTTCTTTAAATCTAAAAATGAAAACGGAAGATGCTACAGAAAGAAGACACCACAAAAGTTTTCGTACACAGAAACATTTTCGGATAATTTCATATTTAAAAATATTGTTTGTCGTTTTATTTTTATTTTTGCATTGTATTGACATTTATAAAATCGCTGGGCTTTATATTTTGCAGAATTGGTCCGTAATATTCTATTTATTAATTAAAAGTGGTTTTTAATCGTAATGTCACGACTAATAGCTTTTGAAATTAGTTATTTTTCTTCATAATAGTAGTAAATCAATTCGAAATATTGCAAAATTAGTTAATTTATTCCATTCTATGGTGAAGTATGCGATAAAAGGCTTTGTAGAAAAAAATGGATTGAAAACTAGGTATGAAAAGGTCGTCAATCTAAGTTAACGCAATGGGATCAAACACTTACAATTAGAAAAGTCTTAAAAAATCCCCGTTTAAGTTCTATAAAGGTTGCTACAGAATTTAATGAAACAGTTTCTACTTCATTTTCACCTGAAACTGTTCGACGAGTGGTAAGTCAAGCTGCATTATATAGGTATTCTGCCCGTAGAAAAATTTTTGTTAGGGCGAAAATCTGAAAGCTTAGGCTTTCTTTAGCAAAATCGATGATAAATAAACCCGAATCGTATTAAAATAATGTTTTATTTACAGATGAAATCTAGTATGCCATTCTTGGTCCAATGAGTGCATAATAGTATGGAGAAAAAAAAATTAAGAATTTAATTCAAAGAACTTTGTTGGAACAGTTAAGCATGTCAGTGGAGTTGTCCTTGTATAAGGGTACATATCAGCATCAGGATTAGGTAATTTGGTACATATTGATAGCATAATAAATCACGATCTTTGTTCCAATATTTTAAAAGGCAATTTAAAATTATCAGGCCAATATATGGATAACAGATGCAACTTTGTTTTTTGTCAGGATAATGATACAAGGCACATGGCTCTCAACGTTCGCCTCTGGCGTCTTTATAATTGTTCACAAGTTCTGAAAACATCACCTCCAGTTGCTTAATTTAAACCCAGTAAAACATATTTGGAGATAACTGGAAGTTAGAACACGAAAACACAGCATTGAAACAAAAAGCGAAGTAAAAACAGCAATGTTCGATGAAGGCATCAACTTTCAAGCAGAAAATACGAAAACACTAATTAAATCTATTCCCAGGTGTTTAAAAAACTTTTGTGGTGCTAAATAATATCCTATTAAGTACAACTTTAGCGAAGTATTACAATATTTACAAATATACAGCGATTTTTTTTAAGTGTACGAAGACTTTTGTGAGGTAAAATTTTTGTTATTTTTTGATTAGAGATTTTTTCAAAATAAAGTTTTGCTATGTTTTTAAAATATTGTATGTAGTTTTGTTAATAATGAGTCATAGATCTTACTCTTAAATACCCATTCTAAAATATTAATTTTAATTAATAGATAGAGCCCTATTTCATTGAAATTCCTAAGTGTACGAACACTTTTGTGAGCCACTGTATATAAACCTTTTCCTTAAAAACTTAACGTTTATGATTTTTTTTAATTAATAGTTTTTTCAAAACTTATTAATCTAAATGCAAATTTGAACTAATTCGTGACTGAAATCTCATCTTTTTAAAACTCGTATAAATTTACATAACCTATATTCCTTAACTAGTTCTGCAAAAGAAACTAAATGACAACAGCAAAAAGAATTTCTATTTTTGCGTGATTTTACCGAGAAAATAAAAGCAGACGAATAAAATAAATACATATATTTTTTTTTTTATCTATTCGCGTTTGTAATGACCGAAAGGGGGCGTTGTATAGACCTGATAATCGTTTGTTTACGTAGTGAATCATGCAAGCATTGTGTTGCTGTCATGTTATTTTGCCATGAGTAAGTCAAATGTACTTTTTTATATTATAGATCTAAACTTTGTGTATAAAATTTTGATTTTAGATAATTTTAATACAAAGAACCCAACGTTGCATGCGTTATAGAACTGTTTATTTATTTATTTATTTATTTATTATAGAACTTTTTTTTTATTTATCGGCCTTTTAAACACTGATTTCAGCAGAAGATGCTCACGGTATCAGTTCTATTTCGTTTTTCAGACTTTGTCCGCGAGAGGGCGTCTATTTCATTTCAAACGCGAATCGTAAATATTATTTCATTAGCAAACGATTTTCCCAATTTAGTTGATTTTTTATGAATAGTGCTTTAATTTGTTAAAATAAAAAATATATGTATTATTTTAAATATAATCCTTCATTTCTTATTTGTGCAAACGATAAATGATATTGAGGATGAACTTTAGAAATAAATGTATTTAAAGATCAGTAAAAATTTGGAATATATTTTAACACTACTGCAATATTATTTTATTAGACTTTCGAAGGTATGCATTATTTGAATTAACTAATCATATAAATGTCTGAGAAATTGCACCTGAAAATTATTTTGTATAATTTATACAAAAAAAGGATAAATTTTCGTTTAAAAAATTCCACAAAAAAGACGATAGGAAAGAGAAAAATTATTATTTCAGAATTGTGCTTAATAAAAAAAGAAATTACATAATAATTAACAAAAAAAAAAAAAAAAAAAAAAAAAAAAAAAAAAAAAGATTCAAGGCATAAATTAGTTATGCCGTTTTGTCAATAAAAATATTAGTTTAAAAATTGCAGATAAAAATAAATTTCCATGAAATAAATTCGGAAATATAAATTTACTTTATTAAAAAAATATCAAAAAGTTCAAAGCTGTAGAATTTCCAATACTGCTTAAAATATGTAACTTGTAAAAAGTATGTAAAGATAAAAATAATATGTAATTGTGTAATATTCATTTGAAAATCTGAAAAAAGTAATTGAGCAAAATTATTAATATTTAAAGTAAAAGGGATTTTAAAATATTCAAAATTTTTTATGCTTTTTGAAAATTCTAATTATATAAGCATTTTTTATTTATTTTATAAATTTTGAAGTGCAATTAGTTTATTATTTGAACTATATTTTTTTAAGTAAGAAAAATAAAAGTAAAAAAAATAAACAATCTACATAAGAAAATGTTAATAAGTTCAAAGCTGTAGAATTCCAAATTCAGCTTAAAATATGTAACATGTAAAAAGTATGTAAAGATTTAAAAAAAAAAAAAAAGGTGGTCCAACTTGGAGTTGAACCCGCCACCTCCGAGTCTGGAGTCCAGCACTTTACCTCGGAGCCACGGAGATTGCTGACCAAAGGTAATACTAACAGGTATTTGAAATAAACGCTAAACTTTGACCCCCCCAATTTCTCAAAAACCAAGGCCCATTTGAAAGAATCCTTTCAGCTGAATAATTAGTGGTATAACCCCTACAACATACTTAGAAATCATTAAAATCTGTGAGCACCATGTTTGGTGGTGCCCTTGTCAGAATAATATTTGTTTTCAAAAATTAATGATTGTCCTTCACATAATTTAATCAGATATGTTTGAATTTACACCTTAAGCATTGTTAATACTTTATAAGTTACCAAAAAAGAAAAAAAAATGCAAGTAAACTTTGAGTTACATTTAATTTTATAAGTATCTGTTAAAATGACACTTAAAAAATAAGAATTTGCTGCTATTTTATAGATTTTCCACCTGTTTTTCATTTCCCACTTTTATGCTTGTATTGAAAATTGAGCATAAAAACTATATTTATCTGTGAAAAAAGAGCTAAATAATTGTAAAATAATAAATTCATCCATATGCATTAAAATTTGTAAATGGTGAAAAGTTACACCAGATTTAAAAAATGACAGTACAAATATCTCCTTTCTAATTATAAAAATATTTTCACGTAAATCCTAATATATAAAAATAACTCCTAACAATTTGGAAATGGACCAATGAAAATTGTGCCAATACCGCAAAGGGCAGAGCTCAATTCTGTTGCCAAGTTTTCTTGCCAAATTTGGGGACCAAAAATTAGCTGCCAAAAGTGATGCCAACTTGGCAATATCTCTAATATTTCACCAAGTTACCAAAGGCGTCCAATGAAAACCAATAGATTTGCTTGCTTGTAGAAAATCAACAAATTGAGGCATTTTAATGCAACAAAATCTAACATTAGCTCATGACTAGAGCTTAACCACTCAACTGATTTGCCCGTACGTCATACAGGCAAGAAGAGTTATCTTGATTCATCACTTAAAACCCCACTAAATTTTTTTAATTCAATTTCATAGTATTTAACGGCAGAAATATTTAGAACAGATGTAAGTGGTGTATATTAAATATTTTAAATTTATTATAGATAAAAAATAGAATCAGTTAAATGGTTAATAAGATTATTTACATTATTTTTGAGTACATATACAAACTATTTACAAAGTCCAATATATTTATGTAACAATATATTCATGTGAAATTCTCAGACAAATAAATCCATAAGCTAAAAATTATAGAATGTTGCATGAATTAACTACAATTGATGGACAAGAATATGTTTAAAATCTATCTATACCTATATTATAAAGAGGTAAAGTTTGTTTACTTGTAGGAGATAATCTTCGGAACTACTGAACTGATTTCAAAAGTAATAGTGCCAAAATGATGGTGTTCACTCTGAATCAAACATAGGCTATGTCTTATGTTGATACTACTAATCCAAAGGGGATGCAGGAGCCAAAAACTCTAAAAAAGTGATTTTTGTGTTACTGAAGGTCCTAGAATTATGTAATTTGGCATGCTAATCACTTATAAGATATAAATGGTCTCTATGAACATTTCTTTTAAAATACGAAAGTTAAAAGGGATGAAAGTGCAAGAAAAGCATTCTGAAAACACTCTAAATTGCGATTTTTAAGCAATCATGGGAACTAATGAACCGATTTCAAAAGTAATGGTACCAAAATGACGGTGTTTGCCCTGAGTCAAATAGAATCTACATTTTATGTTGATGCCACTAACCCAAAGTGGGTACAGGAGTAAAAAAACACCCTAAAATGCAATTTTTGTTTTATAGCAGGACCTAGAAATATAAAATTTAGCATCTTAATTACTTTTAAGATATAAATGGTCTCTAGAAACATTTTCTAAAAATCATGAAATTTAAAAGGGATAAAAATTCACAAAAATCGTTCTAAAAATGTTCTAAATTGCAATTTTTAAGCAATTTTGGCAACAAACAAACCAATTTTAAAAATAATAATATCAAAATGATGATGATGTTCCTTCCTCCAACTTAGGCTGTATCTTATGTTAGAGTCACTACCCCAAAGGAGGTACTGGAGCAAAAAGCATTCTAAAAAAGTGAGTTTTGTGTTACTGAAGGGCGAACTAACAAATCAATTTAAAAAATAATGATGCCAAAATGATAGTGACAGCCCTTGCTCTTATGTAGGCTTTTTTTTATGTCAATATTACTACCACCTCAAGGTTGCAGAAACCCTCTAGACATTGAAATAAAAAATGATGTGAAAAAACATTGGTCAGGTATGTAAATTGGAAGTATTTTATGTTAACAAACAACGAATTCTAACAACAATTGTAATTTGTCTTTCAAAGAATACATTTCAAATTAAAAGTGAATTGAAAACATTATCATTTACAGAAACATAGAATTGTATGTTTGAAAGCGATAAATCTAAAATTGCAGTTATTAGTTGCTATATTTTTCAAAGTTATTAACTACATAACATGAACTGTTATTTAAACTAAAAAAAAAAAAATTCATCCCAATTGATTCTCATATATAACAAATGTTTTATTAAATATTGAAATTAACAACACAAATTTCCAAATTGCACTACAAATTTTATGTCACTTTATTCTGTCTAATAAAAAAATGAATATAAATATATTTATGTGAAATATAAACGTTTAGGAGTTTTCACAATCCAGAACAATATGATATATACAGTAAATACTGAGAGACAAAGACTCTGCTTACTATTTACTTAATTCATTTTGTATTAGCTTATTTTCAATGTTTTAACTAATTTATTAATCAAGGAATCAAAGACAAAAACAGACTTTGTATTTTCTGATAGTGACTAATTTGGCCTTAAAAGTCTTCAATCAAAGAAATATGAATAGAAATCCATTTATAAGGAGATCGCCCTTGTTCTTTTAAATTATATATATATTTTTTTTTTTTTTTTTTTTTTTTTTTTTTAAGCTGATGAAATTAGCATGCTTTCAGAATCTAAGGTCTTTGGATGGAGGTTGGTGAGCTTAGCTTGCAGGGGGCCAAGCCCCCTTGTGTAATAAAATATTATTTTTTTTAGAAAATGTAACAGCATGTTTTGAATAATTCTATAACAATGAAAAGTAAAAAATACCATACAAAATTAAAGGAGAATTATGTATGCTAATATATATGCACTTCAAACAGTGTATTATTTTATTTTGTAACCTAGAACTAAGTGATTTTGATTTTTTATGCTACCAAACACTATTATATTTTTTTATTATTATTGATTTAGATTAGGCCCTCTTACACATAAGTTAGTATTATCTGCTACATGAACACTGGTTCTATAACGTTCTGATTTACCTAGCATCCTGACCAGTGTGAAATACTAAAATACTCTAATTGTCTTAGACTGATTAAAAAAAACTCCTAACACTGACTTTGAGATACATTACTCCAATTATGGAAGTACTTTCCTGCCAATTCTCGCAGCTCCAGGGCTCGAAATGAACCGGAGCAAACCAGAACGATGTTCTGGTTCGTGAAATTATGAAAAATATTGTTCCGGATCGTGAAATTATGCTAAATACCTTTCCGGTTCGTGAAATTATTAAAATACACTATTACAGTTTCCGAAAAACATTATTTACTTTCTGTTTCAGCTTCATCCGAAAAAAAGGATAATCAAAACGTGCTGATACGCACTTAACAACCCTGTGGCAAGCCACACCCTACACCCCATTAAGCATGCGCAGTGCCAAGCCCGCAGCGGCAGTGGTGAAGCAATTGCGATTTTTCCTACTCTAAATGAAAGACACTCATAAGGGAAATATCTGAACTCTCCCCTCTCTGAAACTCTCCCCGCTTATGAAAAACGTGCGTTAGCGAGTTGGCCGTTGATTTGATTGTCGCGTAATGTTAGTTTTCTTGTGATCCGATATTCTTTTGATATTCTTTTTTTGGTTAATAATCTGATTTAGTGGATTTAACAGACCAGCATAACTGAACATTAATCAGTACGATTGTTTTTCATCTTTTTTATAATTTAATTATGCGCATCATTAAATATAAATGTGGCTCATTAGAGAAATCTGATAAAGTGATTACTAACTAAAAAAAGATCTATAAATTCAAATATCGTGAGTACTCGGGCTGCCTAATCCAAATAAAATGAGCAATTTAAAAAATTGGCTTGTTAAGACTGATGGTAGCAGTAAAACTTTTCTGAAACTGAACATACTGCAGCAAGAACAAGTAGCAAAAATAATTGCAAAACAGATGAAGGTACTCCACCAGCCAGAAAGCAGAAATTGAATCCAGAAGAAAATGTACCAAGTGAAAACGTTGAATTGCCAGACTTTTTGACGGAAGAAAAACTAAAACGATTGAAAGATAAGGTATTTGTACCCTATATCACAGGGCTCTCAATATGGACACCCCTAATATTTTTAAAGGTAATAATTTTAATCGAGAGATGGCTCAACATTTTCGCCAAGAAAAGCAGTTGAAAAGATAATTAAGCCTGGAAAGTGTAAAAAAGCGCACTGTTCACCATTTAGGAGGAAACTCGTTGTCTCGAGATGTTCTGATCTTAATTACTTTTAAGCTTAAATTCTTATTAGTTATGGTAAAATTACATTAAATGTTGAAAAGTGCAGTATTTTAGAAAGCTAATAAAACATATTTTCGATTGCTATTGCATATTTTGCTTAAAAATATTTTCCTTATTCATTTGTTACAAGATTTATTAAAACTACGCCCGGTTCCCAGTATGGACAGCTTATGTCCCCATCGACTACAACTGTAAGAAAGAAGAAAATTCAACGTTGCCAAGCAATAAATTGTAAGGCATCAAAGTGGTAAAATCTTTGTTCAACAAGATGCCATTTAAACAATCCCCCAAAAACCTTTCTCCAAAAAATCTTTGCAGAAAAATAAAAAGAAGCCCCCCCCCCCCCCCCAGTAGGATATCTGTTGGTGAAATCGTAGGTACTAATGGTATGACTTCCTCAACAAAGAAGAGCTCGTACTGCTTCTTTTGCAGTATTAATGCTTTTTCAAACATGCGGCCATCCATCACATGTGGCAGATATGTTGATGAGGATTATGTGGGACTTACTGCACATGGTGAAAAAGTTTCTATTTGTCTATGCTGTGAGGACTAAGTAATAACAGATGTAAATTCGCCGACCGATGCAATAAAGCTAAGCAAAACCAACAATATTATTTCATAATATTTACTAGTAACTAAGGGGTTTTTTATGGGTCTTCGAAGAGTAAAACCGAGAATGACCCCCCCTTTTCTAAAATGCATATTATGAAGATATTTACTGTCACCCTCCTTTTCCGAATACTATAAGATACATTTTTTTTATTCCCTCTCCTCTAAAATCCCTTGGAAAAGTGGCTCTTCCATACACACTGTGTAGAAAGTCAATAAGGAAACACCTGTCCATAATAGGGACAGGTGGTTCCTCATATGGGCACTTGTGAAAATTTTTTTGTTTTTATCATTTAAATTAAACTAGAATAGTTGCAAGGTCACTAATTTTTATAATGATAGTCAATAGTCCAAAGATAGTGGTCACATATTTTTGGAGTCCTATGACTTGTAGATGAGGGTGAAAAAAATACATTTTCCTTAGGGTGTCCATATTGGGTACAGGTACCTTAATAATACTTGGTTAATTGTAGACAACGGTGGATTAGGTTGTTTAATCTGCAGAAAAGTAAAATATTTAAGAGTACTTAGCGATAAAATTAAATTAATAGATCCAAAATTAAATTAATAGTTTAAAAATATAAGATGTGAATTCCTTTATTAGTTTTCATGTAGTGAAAAATTTTCTCTTCCATTCCTTCTCCGAATAAGTGACGGACGGCGGGAGGGGTTGCGCGCTGCAAAAAGAACTGTTGTTAGTAGAGACGCCATATGGGAGAAGTTCTCGCTACGAGCCGGGGCCGTCGCGAAACAAGTTGCTTCTCTTACGGGCCTGATTCAAGAAAAGATGACGTCACGCACGAGATCTGAGTTGCAAACGGAACATATAGAATGGTTGTATGTGTGCATCAAAAACAAGGCTATAAATTTCCATTTTATGATATTTTTTCAACTGTTTGAAGTTTATTTTAGATCTGTTTGAATTATACATTCAATATTAAACACCCAAAGTTCAGTAAATAAGACTTTCTTGTTTTTAATTTGATTTTAAAACTAAACTTACTCTTTGATTTCAAATACGTATGATTCATGTTTTTTATCGAAGATTTTAACTTGAAATATACATTTATGGCAGTCAAAATCATACATTAAAATTACACAACTTTCCCAACAAAATAAATAAAATAAAATAAATCTATACTAATAAAATAACAAATCGCTCTATCTGCGTGTGTGTGTGTGTGTGTGTCTGCGATGGCTAGCAAAATCTATGGGACGTACGAAGCTCAAAATTTTTATGAGAGTAGCCCAATATGTCTCCTGATGCACCTGAGCTTCAGAATTTCGAAATTCTATTTATTAACTGAGTAATTAATTAAATTCCAAAGATCACTCTCATAAAAAATCGCCTTTTTTCTTCTTTTTTTCCCTTCATTTAGTTATGGTTGGTTGGTTGCATAAAATTTTAGCATAAATAATTAAAAAAGCTGGAACCGACCTTTAAAATTTATAGACTGGCAAGCTGTCAGTTCAAATGATGATTTTTTATCACAGCAGTTGTAAACCATGGAGGAAAAAGATAGGTGGTGGTGAAGTAAACCGAAAAAAGGGTTGCAATATTAAACCATTTATCGCTCAAATTTTAATGTCCCAAACAAAAGCATGTAGAAGAGATTTTGTATTAATAAGACGAATTGAAAGAAATGAATTACAATTGAAGCATATTTAAAGAGGAAATACCAAATTTTTAAAATGGTCTTTGTTCTATTATTTATTAAAATAAATGTTCGTTTTTTAAATGAAGTAAATTGGAAAATTAGCAATAATTAAATATCAAATTAAAATTAAATAAGATATTGAAAACATTTGATACGAACTAAAAATTGTATAACTAAAAGTTTCCTTCATAAATGTAATTTTAAATACTTTATAATGTAGATGAAAAATGTTTATGACTTAATAATTGCATGTAAATTAATATTTAAAATATAATGATGAAAACATTCTTTTAAAATCATGTATGAAAACTTAAGTAATAAATATTAATCTAAAATCTAGATTTCAGAGTGCAGACGATTTTAAGATATTAACGAAAGAATGTTAACTTTTCAAGCAAAATCTTAAATGATGCTTCTATATTGGTATTTCAAAGTGACGGCTAGGTTACATTTATGTTATATTTAAGTTACGGTAGGGTAATGTGAAGTCGCAGTTAGGTTACAGACAGATTATGGTTATGGTACAAAAGTTTACGGTTAGGAATTTGTCCACAGTGTCAACATTACGCATGCTTTGATTAAAAATACACTTTTGTTAAATGGTTCTGAAATTATAATACTATATACCAATCTTTTATCATCGCGTATCGATTTCATTCATGGTATAGTCGGATTTAAGAGTGATATAATTAGTTTGAAATTCAAAATATTTCACTTGGGATTTCTATGCGAAAAAAATAATTAGTTACGTGATTTAACAGTGATTTTTACGGGTAAATATCAACACTTTAACACGAAACTAACGCAATCGTTGGATACATGTTCCCTCCCGTGTTTCTCATTGCTCATTTTAAGTATTTTTAGAGCTTAATATTAGTTGTTCTTTTTAAAACCGATTTTTCACAAAGTCAGCTGCGACATATTTCAGACAATGTATTTCTGCATGCTTCCAGTTAATGATAAAATCATACAAATTTCAAGTTCGTTTAATATTGTTAATACAGACCCAGGCAACGCCGGGCGGGTCAGCTAGTAAATAAATAAAAGAAATGATACAGAATTGAGATTCGTGATATTTTTTAATAGCGTTTAACTTGAAATAGAATTTTTTATGCAGGAGAAATCCTACATTAAAAGTACGCAATTTTAGTAGCAAATAATTTAAGTTTCTTTTAAAAATAAAAATGCCTTGATTATAAATTGTAAATATAAGGATTATTATTGCATAAACTCACAAATAAAAATATTAATTTTTTCAAACAATTAAAATAAAAATTCTTTTTGTCAATTAAAATTTCAAATTTCACAATGCATAATTAACTTAAAATACACATTCTTTTAATAGATATTACAACTAAAAGAGTATTTTTCATTAGTAACATGTACTTTCATATAATTTACAATAAATATGGCATTTAATATTCTCTCATAAAAAATAATCACACTTTTGTTAATACAGATAATTTTTTTTATTATTATTATAAGTGAATTTCGTAGTATCATTTTAGACTTTTTTATAGTTATTTAGTAAGATATTTGTAATTCCTGACACAAAAAAAAAAAAAAGAAAAGAAAAAAAAAGATAGATATAACAGTTGATTTTCATATTTGCATTTATTTATGAATGCAGACCGAAATAATTCTTTTCAATAATGAATTGCATAATATTTTTTGGGCTCTGTAAATTTTAGGAAAGTACTTTCATAATTATAATTGATGAGTTTTTGAAAAGCATTTACAATTATTTTCTGGGGGTATTAATTGACTTCTATCACCCAACATAAAGTATTTACATTTCAGACAGGCGCATTTCATATTTCATTCAGGCAATCTAATTCTAAAATTTTTTGTCTTTGACTAATATGGTAATGCATTCACAACATTTTAATTTATGTGAAATTTCATATTTAATGTAACTAATTATAAAAGTCAATACAGGCATGATGTCATTTTTCTCAATATCTTCACTGCTGTTAAACACACCGCAAAAAAACCCCAATATGTTTAATTCTTCAATTTCACCAACAGCTGTTAAAAAAATAAATAAATAAATAAATGTTCATTTTGCTGTTACTATAAGATAATTAAACTTAAAATTTTAAACTTTTTTCCTGCTTCCACAACTTTCATATAGTAAATGAATTTTTCCATTCATTTAAAGGATACGATAAATTTCCTACACTCATCTGATGATGTTGTCCAAAGCGGGCTTCTAAACTATTGATCTGATTATATATATATATATATATATATATATATATACATATATATATATTTTTTTTTTTTTTTTTTTTTTTTTTTTTTTTTTAAGATATTCATTAAATAATTTTTATTTCGACTATCCCTATACATAAGAACTTAGTACTATTCATGTTTTAAAATTGTTTTTGATTTATGCAAACTGAATTGTAAACAGAAATTCTAGACCCAAAATAGGATATAAAAGAGCTTTCTTATTACTCTTATCTATTAGATTATTCTAAATGTTTACTTCCCTACTTCAAAATAAAACTTTACAATTCACATTACATTTAAGACCACGTGGGAATGACACATATTCATTTAATTAATTTTAAATAATGAGGTAAAAGGAAATATTCATTGACTTAGGTTAATCCTTTATTCACTAATTAATCCTTTTAAAATGCTCATAAAAAAAATATTCGTATAACAGAATATGTAGTAGATTCAAATTATCTAAAAATATACACACAATATTAAGGATGATTTCTTCAGCCCGAGCATAAGCAAAATTTTATTGAGGGTGAAGTGGTCAGCGAGATGAAAAAATCAGATCTCGTGTATGATTCATTTTTCCTGCTTGGGATCTTGAATCAGGCCCGTAAGAGAAGGAAACTTGTTTCGCGACGGCCCCGTACGAGCTTGGCAATCTGCGCTAGAGGTATGTGCAATGATAAACAATTGTTGATGGCTTCTGGTTTGTTTACATTCAGCACTTGTATTCCTTTCAATGAACTTACATCCAATCATAAACTTTAGTTACTAAATAAATATGACAGTCCACACATACATTTAAACTTTTTAATTTTAATCTTTTGTTATAACAGAGATGGAATTGTTTACATACCGGATGTTGTTACCAGCAAAGTAGGAAAACAACCTTTTTAAGCTTAAATCATCGAATAAAAGTGAGTCTTCACATCCAAACTTTTAAAATTTAATTTTTTGATATAATGGAGATGGAAGAAGGCGAAATTTTGGCCTTGCTGAAGACACGGACCGTTTACATTCCGCATGTTGCTTACCGGCAAAAGGAAAAAAAATCAGCGTTTTTTGTCTCGCAAACATACTATTTTACATGTATAAAGCTTATTCTGTTCAATGTAACTTTTAAAAATTGTTTTTGTCAAGTGAAAAATAAATTTAACTATACTTTGAAAAACAAAGTAAAAATAAGTAGAGGTAACTTTATTTAAAACACAATAAGCACCAAACAACATATCTCCAGTTTAATTTAAATTTGGTGTACTACAGTATATCACTTTCTACTTTATTTCATTTTCATTAATAAATACTGTGAAATAGTTAACTCATTTAGATGTTATTTGATAAAAAATTATGACATGTATTGATATGTTATTGACTTGTTCAATCTGTAAAGTATGCAATTAATAAATATATAATCGTATATGTACATCATTGTAAGTGTATTAAAAAAAGAAAAATAATGTAGAAATAAACTAACACTGAACTAGTCGTTAATGCAAAAGCAAATAAGAATGGTTTGGGATACTAAAAAATTATCACATTAATCTTTTTACTTCCAGTATTTCCTGTATGCAATGTTTGTATCAGGTTGTATTAGAAGTTTTTTGACACTTACAAAAGTGTAATAAAACATATGAAAATCAAAGTATTTCAATGCTAATCTAATTATATATATTTTTTCATCTATTAGACTTTATTCTTAAAAACATTTTAGTGTTGAATACTCTGCTGCACTCTGCAACACTGGACTCACTAAAGACTTCATATATGCCACGTTAATATGAAATGGGCTAGCGAGATATTCCTTTCACAGACATTGATTAGATATTATCTATAATATTTTTAAATTGTGTATTAATTTCTTTTATCTTTTTCCTATCATTCGACTTTTTAAAATCTTCTAAATTTTACTTGCCTTTTCCTTCTGAATGCTTAAATGTCTGAAGTTATATTTAAATTACAGATGGGTGCTTGCTTTTCAAAGGTTTTCAATGAGTGTCCTCTTAGAATTCATTGTACGGCAACTTGGATTCATCCAGAGACAAGAGGTATTGTTGAATATTCTGAGTAAATTTTAGCACTATTAGAACTAGATATACTGCCGTTTGCTTAATATATTGTTTCTAAACTCTATGAATGATTTAATTTATTTGCCTTATGATAAGATTTAAATATTCTATAAGGATATTTAAATCTTATAGAATAAGGATCATATGTATAAATTAGTAATCATATTTCTAGATAATGTTGTAATTAGAAATTATGGCAAAATATGCTGGTCAGGATCAGTCTTTATTTATGATTTTGATGTTCTGAAAAAATGTCACTATCCCCTCCCCCATTATTGGTATTTTTTTTTCTTTTTAAACAGATCAACATATTTTATTTGGGTGTGAAGAAGGGATTTATGCTTTAAATCTTAATGAGCTACATGATGCATGTATGGATCAGGTAATTACACTTTCAGTTTGTTTTCAGTTATTTATTTTAGAATAGTTAGGTATCATTTTTAAATATATAAGGTGTATGTAAAATAGGGTAGAGCAAAAAAAAGTTTATTTTACCAAAATCAGGTAAATGCCAAAAGTTTTCTTTATGCAAGAACATCAACTGTGTGAAATTTTTGCATTGAAAAAAAGAAATGGTTTGGTCTTCTGGTCTAAAAGTCAAAATTTTGCGTAAGATTTGACAACTTTCAAAAAAGATTTTTAAAAAATCTATAGAACTGGTTATGATTTTAAAATGTTATTTGAACCTTTTTTTAAGTTTTAAAGCATTGAAATAATAAAAATGATCTCTATTCTTTATAACTGGAGCAAAATTGACAATTTTTGGTTAAAAATAGTCATTGTTACCATCTTACAGAATACAGTGAATCATTGTTTTGAATGCAGCTCTTTGCTAGTTGCTTTCACAAATATCCAAAACACATCACATGGGGGATGGCTGCATATTATGTCCCATCCATGCCCAGCCCAGCCCAACTGTGGTACTATCTGAAAAAATGTTTTATTCATTCATTGAATTGTGATTTTTATCAAATACTGGCATAAATTTTCTATATACAGATCTAGTCTTAATAAATCTATCTCTTCTATGTAACCATATGCTTTGGATGCTGCTGCTATGATCTCTTTAATGCAATAAATGAGAAGGTGAGCAGAGTAATGCAAGGGAGATGTTATTAATGGAATATATTCAGCCGTCTATTACTTTTACCATAATTGCATCTAATTAATGCTCAGTGATTGCGAGTTTCAATACCACAAAATTTTTTCAATCAATATGACTTTATATATAATCATCTGCTTCAAAGTTGATTATAGGTAATTCAAATATAGTATCCCATTATTTACTCGACCTCTTGCTTTTAATATATACTGAGAAACTAGCTGTTTAATGTGATGATGATTGTCACAAAGCTTTGCAGATAAAATTTGCTCTGGGTTATCAAAGCAACTGTTGTCTTTAGCATTTGTTTTATGCTGTTTTCTGTATCATTTAGTAGCTGAGTAATTTGCCATAAGTTATTATATCCATTCTTTAGATGTGGATTACATTCGATAGTAAACCATCCTGCAGTATAAACTTGGGCATGATTGATTACACTCTTTGTGAGTGAACCTACAGACCCTGATGGTCAAATCAATGCTTATATAAAGACAAACATTTTTGCTTTGTGAGGCATCTTACGTGAAACAAGTTTCCTAGGTTCCTATTCACTACTTCTTCTGAATAATATCTTTATGAAATAGCTTTTCAAATGTTCAGCAGGTACTTATTGTCTGCACTTACTATCTTTTTCTTGATTTCAGAAAATATTTTTTTCCATGTTACTCTCTAAGGTTTCAAAAATTGCAATCAAAAGTAAATAGCACTGGGATAAAATTTTCCCATTGGTTTGGTGAATCCATGTTGGTGTGAATTTCCCCCATTGATCTTGTATAATAAATGACACAGAAGAAAAAATCTCTAAAGTGGAAATGATGTATGATCCATTGTAATAGTCCATTCTAAATTTGTCAGATGAAAAATGGCTCACAACAACAGATAGAATTCTCTACTTTTACATGAACACTCACTGCTCATCAGAGTCTACATTCACTCACAAAATATTATGTAATCCAAGTTTGTACCGCAGGATGGTTTACCCTAAAATATAATTCACATATAAACAATGGATCTAAAAGCATAGGAGAAATTAGTCTACTAATGATGAACATAGACAACAGCATAAAAGAAATTGTAAAAATAATTATTTAGGAAATGATTACTTTATATATTTAGTGCAAATTTGGATTGCAACATTCTTTACCAATCTTCATCACATTAATCATAACTAGCTGCTCAACACATAATAGTTGCAAGAAGAGAGCACATGATAGCACACACAAATCTGAAATATCGACTATCATCTTTGATGAGGATAATCATAGAACTTTAATTGACTAAAAATTCTTGTGGCAACAGAATCCTCAATCACTATGCATTTGTCGGATGCAATGTCGGTGAAGATAATAGATGACTAAAGAGATTCCATTAATAACATCCCCATTGTATTACACAAGCCTTTTCTTACACAACCGGTAGAAATATATGTGAAGGTGGTCACAGCAGCAACATTCTGGAGTCTGTATACAAAGAAGAGATGGGCTGGGTTGATACATACAAAAATTATGTCAGTTTTTGATTTTAAAAAAAAATCACAATTCGATGTTTAAATAAAACATTGTGCTCAGAAGTGTGAATAGAGAAGGCACGTGTGGGACTTTATATATGGTCACCTCCACGTGGTATGTCACAGGTAGTTTTGAAAGCAGTTAGATAGGAGTTGTATTCAAAACAAAAATTCCTTGCATACCACAACAGAATGCCCCCCCCCCTTTTTTTATGGAAAATTGTCAGTTTTATTCCAGTTATACTGAATAAAGAGATGACTTTTAAATGTTAAGTGGTTTAGTTAAGTCTTTAATAATAAAGTTTTAAATAATAATCATCTCTAGTGAATTACATTTTTTTTTTTTTTAAATATGAAATTTTATCCAATATTTTTACTTTTGGGCCAAAAGCACTGACCCAAGCTATTTTTTTAGCAGTAAAATTACATGCAGTTGATGTACTAGTATAAATGTCACTTTAAGCATCTGCCATTTTTGGTTTAAAAAAATATTCTACTGTAATGTACAACTGGTTGATTTTGATACAAATGAAGCAGTATCAGAAATGCTAAATTTATTAAATATATTTTATTATATATATATTTATTAGATATATATATTTCAAAGAATTATCTGGTTTTGAATTTCCCTTATTTTTGTAAAGATTATTCCCTTTTTTTATTGTATTTTTTCATACTTATTTCTACATTGCTTCAGTTACAAATAAAATCATTTCAAATCACACACAATCAGAAATTTAAGGAAAGTGTATATTTTACAGGGGGTTCACTCTCAATGGTGGCCAATGGCTAATTTCCAAACCATTAGTCATAGACATATAGTTCCAATTGCAAAAAGGCTTTTAAAAAAGTAAAAAATTGTTTTTTGAGCGATTTAGGTAAAAAAAAAATATATTTAAAAAATACGAAAATTAATTTTTTTTACCGCCCCCCAGTCTTATTGATATTTAGTAAATTTTTACCACTACTCTAACAAGTAAGACAAAAAAATCCTATTCCTCTGCGATTAAAACTGACCGAGTAATAGCTGTTTAAAGTTGAAGCATCTTTTTTGTTGCAAAATAGGGGTCAGTCACAAATTTATTGGAAATAAAAATAAACGTCGGATATAAAATTTAACATTAAACATTGAGAGTAAAATAATTTTTACAATATTATTTTTAAACATATGGTGATGTTTACATATTAAAGAAAAATATACAGCTTGTACTAAACAAATAAATAAAAAAATAACAGAAATTTTGTTAAATTAGGAAAAGCAACAGTCACAATTCGTTAAAAAAAACCATATTTAAAATTCTATTAGAATACTTAACCTAATGGAATTTGGTGTAATCCTATAAAATAAATAAATGGTACACACCTAAAATAATATTAATGTTCCATTGTCATTGGATATAAATAAGTATGTGAATTGAACCCCGATCGGATATTTGGAAGTGAATTAAAATTTGAATACAAATTTTGAACTAGAAAAACATACATAGGAACGTTTTAAGTAAAATAAAAGCTTGTCAAAATAATACGCCTTTTTAAAATAAAATCATGAAAAGAAGCAGTTTCATTTCCTTGCAAAATAAAACCTATGTAAAAATACAATTGAGGATGTGAATTTCAAAACTCGTCTTAACGCATTCGTTTTTTCTATCAATCTATACCAATCTGCACTAATGTAACTCTACTATCTCCAGATTTATAATAAAAACCAATGGAAGCATTTAAAGGTTTTCTGCGATTTCTCAAAATTTAATTTTCTTGATAAAGAAAATTTTGAAACTCACATCTTCAATTATTTTAACCAATCTACAAGTTAATTAATTAAAATTAACGCTACTGTAAAACTTATACAGTGGCAACACCTTCAGTTAAATAACTTTAAAAATATTTCTTTACCTCACTTAAAACATTTTTTTAATTGGAAATAAATGTCTGTGACAAATGGTATAGGCATATATGGTATTAGCCATTGGATTGTTGTGTAAATGGAAGCCTTTTTTAATACTTTAAGCACTTAATGTACGTTCCCTTAAAGCTCAGTCCAACCCATCCATTTTCAGTTATAGAAAAATGGTTTAAGTTAGGGGTGCACAACCTTTTCAAGAGAAGGGCCATTTACAAATATGTCTGGGTTGTCGAGGGCCACATGAATAACATGGAGAGAATTCAAATTCGAAGGTGATCTGTGATCTATAATCAGATAAAAAATGTTTTCAGAGGGAAGTGGGGGATACCCCTTTAGGTTCGCCTAACCAATCAAAATATCCAATTCAGTTGGTAAGGATATATCAGCAGTTTTTACGTTTATATATGTATTTATTCTCAAAATGTGATAATATTCCTTGATTTTATTCTGGAGAGTAAATTTTGCTTTATTAAAAGTGCTAAAAAAAAAAAAAAGATAAGTGGACGATGCCGAAAAAAATGTGAACTTGATGAATGAAGGAGAGGGAAGAAGCCCATCAACAAGATTTTTCCATCCCTCATCACAGATTCCTGATTTTTCTATGCCTAATCAACGAAATTTTCCACTTTCCATGCCTGATCGACCAAATTTGGGTTTTTTAAGAAAGTGACCGACAAAATTCTCAATTTTTACGAAACTGATAAAAAAAATTGATCTTTCCGTGTCTGATCAACTAAATTTGCGATTCTTACAAAATCAATTGAGAAAATTCGTGATTATTATGAAACCGATCAACAAAATTCACAAATTTTACAAAGCAGATCGACGAAATTCTTTATTTTTACGAAGCGGACCGACGAAGTTCACGATTTTCACGAATCCGATCGACGAAATTTGTGATTTTTTTAAAGCTGATCGGCGAAATTTACGATTTTTACGAAGCTGAATGGTGAAATTAGCAATTTTTCTTTGGGTGATCGATAAAATTCACGATTTTTATGAAGCTGATCTAGAAAATTCGCACTTTACGCATGTGATCAGCAAAATTTACAAATTTCTGTGCTTGATCAACAAAATTAGCGATTTTTATGAAGCCGATCGACGAAATTTCTACTTTTTGCTCACATGAACGATATAATTCGCGATTTTTCCATGACTGATTGACGAAATTTTCGATTTTTACAAAGCCGGATGATGAAATTTGCGATTTTTACGAAGCTGATGGTCAAAATTTGTGATTTTTATGAAGCCGATCAACAAATTTCGCGATTTTTACAGAGCTGATCGGCGAAATTTGCGATTTTTCTTTGCATAATCGACAATTTTTACAAAGCCAATCGAGAAAATCCAAAAATTTTCCGCGTCTGTCAACAAAATTAGCAATGTTTACGAAGCCGATCAGCTAATTTACGATTTTTCAAAGCCGATCAACAATATTGGCAATTTTTGCATAGCTTATCGACGAAATTCGCGATTTTTTCGAAATCGATAGAGAAAATTCATTATCTTTTCGCTCCTGACCTGCAAAATTTGCTAATTTTATGAAGCTTATCGCCGAAATTCTCGAATTTTACGAAGCTGAATGACGAAATTAGGAATTTTTCCTCGCGAGACTGATGAAATTCGCGATTCTTCCATAGAGATGGACAAACTTAGCTATTTTTACAAATCTTATCGACCAAATTTGTGTTTTTTATAAAGCCGATTGTCGAAATTCGTGATTTTTACTAACCTGATCGACAAAATTCGTGATTTTTCTGCATCAAACAGACGAAATTCGTGATTTTGTTTGAACCTGATCGTCGAAATTTGCAATTTTTTGGAATCCGATCAATAAAACTCGCGATTTTTCTGTGCCCGATCATCAAAATGTGCGCTTTTTCCTCTTTTAACCGAAAAAAACTGCATTTTTTCCATGCTCGATCAACGAAATTTGCTATTTTTAACTAGTTTTGACGAAATCTTCAGTTTTTTTACGCGAAAAGATGAAATTCGGGATTTTTTTCTCTAGATAAACTTACAAATTTCACGATTGTTTCGCAGCTAATCAACAAAATTTTCAATTTTTCCGCACGTCATCACAAAATTCGTGATTTTCAAGTGCCTTATCAATGAACTTTGCTATTTTTTCTTCTCTGATTGACAAAATTGTGTCCGATCAACCAATTCACATTTTTTTCACACGATAAACCGAGAAAACATGCGATTTTTCCGCAACTAATGAGTTTAATTTGCAATTTTTTCGTGCATCATCAACAAATCTGATGACATTTTTCTTGCGTGATCAACGAAATGTGCAATTTTTCACATCCAACTGACGAAGTTCGCTATTTTTCCATGCCTGATTGACAAAACTCGTGATTTTTCTGTATCCAATCGGCTAAATTTGCTATTTTTTCCAAGCCTCATAAACAAAATTTGCTATTTTTTCATACGTGATGAACGAAATGTACGATTTTTCCGCACTTGATTAATGAAATTTGTGATTTTTCCTTGCACCATCTATGAAAATTTCGATTCTTAAGTGATAGACGAAATTTTATATTTTCCTGTGGTAAATTGACGAAATCTACAATTTTTTAAGTGACTGTAGCACAAAAATTGCATTTTTTTTCTAGTTGTAAATTGACAAAGTCAGGCCACACGTTAACCCATCGCAGGTCTGAAGTGGCCTGCGAGCCACAGGTTGTGCATCCCTAGTTTAAGTCATGAAATTTAAAGTTTCATAACTCAGTCAATTTTAATGTTAAATGAATGGGATCTTTTTTCTCTTACTTGTTATAGTAGTCGGAAAAATTTACTAAAAATCACTTATAGGACCGAGGGGCTGTACAAAAATTTATTTTTCCTAATTTTTTAATAAAATATTTTTTGGACCTAAATCGCTTAAAAAACTATTCTTTACCTTTTTTAAAGCATTTTTGCAACTGGAACTATATATCTATGACTAATGGTTTAGGAATTAGCCATTGGTCACCGTTGAGAGGACATTCTGTATAACAACAACAGAACTTGAAACTTTTTGTGATTTTTTTTTTTTTTTACCCCAATTCAAATTGTATTTTATGACTAAAAAATGTCAGAAAATTACCAAATATATATATATCAGAATTTCAATTCCAGTACAATATATGATGTAGCTATAATCAGACAGTGAACTGCTATAAGAAAGAAAAAATGGAGTTAACAAAAAACTAGAAAAAGAAACAAGGTAATCTGTCATAGATTATGAGAAACAACATTAGGAGATATTTCTAAAATGCCAACCAAACATGTGAAGTTTTTGTCACAAGCTCAGCTATTTTAGTTTAAAATCAATCTCACTTTACACCAACTTCATACATATATGTCAAATGCTGGAAAAGATTAAAAAGATTATTGAACAGTCATGTTAAATCAGAAGATAATACTACAATGTTGAAAATGAAAGAATAAATATTGCAATATAACAACATTTTCCCTTTTTTTTATGTGTATATGTGTAAGCTATAGTATAGTCTTTATTTGCGACTGTGTGAGATGATATCGCATATTAAATTTGGCTGATAAAAAGGTTCTTAGGGTTTTTTTTTCCTGTTAAATGCAGTTGCTGTATCAAAATAGTTTTTCAATGGTGACAATGAAAAATTATACTTTATCGTTATATTTATTTTTAAGTAATTTTATTAGTTATATTTCAGACAATTTGCTGTTTTGAAATTCGTTGATATTTTAGTTGCTTAACAGGCTATATTTGAAAGAAAATATTAAAAAATAATTTGTAACAAAGATATTTTTTAACTTAGTCTGCCTACAAAATATATGATGTCTTGCTTAAAATTTTTAGCTCTCGATGTGATTACTTTCATCATTGCATAAGTAATCATATATCACATATCCTAATAAAATACACAATTGTAAGCTTATGTTAACTGTGTAATAATATGAATAAATAAGAAAAAATTCTTAAAAACACCAAAAAAATCATTTCTTGTTGCAAACTAGTTTTAGTAGCCAAAACGTACCATCATCAGTGCAAAATATGTTCATATCATACCAATATATGTACAGGGACCAACAAATCCCACGTGCCAGGTTGCCCAGGCAATTAAAAAAATCCTCTTGGCGACTAACTTTTTTACCAAACGATTTATTGTTTATAAATTTAAGTGGGACCATCTTTAAAAGATTTCAATCCTGAAAAATCAGTTGACAAATTGTATTTCAAATCAAAATCTCAAAGACATTGTTAATTTATGTATACAATTTCTTGTTGGGAATTAAAGGATATTAATTTGTCTGTTATTTTAACCCATTAAAACCCAGTGGTATATTTTTAGATCACTAAACTTAATGGCAAGAAAGTGCTTTCACATCAGTAAGTATAAAGATACATACTTTCTTTCAAGAGATAAATTCCTTGCTAAAATAAGATAAAAACTAGTCTTCTTTTAAAAGTGAGTGGAAATCCAAAATTTTAAATATTAAAGAAAAAAATAATTCAGGCATTATTAGGTTAATGTTTAATTTCATACTTTGTTATACTTTGTTTAATATTTTACAATGTAAATGTGGTATTATCTTAAAGTTTTTACTTAGTTTCATGCATGTTTTTAAATTATTATTATTATTGAATAGTTAACTTGTCTATTGCATAGTGACAAAGAAATGATTCTTCAATCTGCCTCCTAAAATTTTTCAACTTTTGTCAATCCTTGCATATGTTTTATATTTTGTAGTGATTACAGTATGCTATGGCTACCAAATCTTGTTTGCAACAAGAAATAAAGTGTTTTGGTGTTTTAAACATTCTTTCTTATTTATTTATATCTTTATGTAACTTATGTTATCTGACTTTATGTTAAAAATATAAAGCTCAAAGGGAAAAAAAAAATTAAGCAAATTTTTTTCAGCTATGCTAATAGTGTACACTCCCTTTAATCTGCATATGTCGGGACCAAGGGTTTTGCGGATTATTGGTAAATTCTTTGTTTGCATTTTAATATTTGCAATTTTTCAACAAATATAGTAGTCACACTGTAAATAAATAACACAGAAATGAATCGAAATGCTTTATATATATATATATATATATATATATATATACAATCAATATTGCAAATATATTTAAATGATATACCGTAAAATACCGTTAATCCGCCCTTCCCAATCAAACGCCCCCTCCCCACTTTATAAAGAATTTGAAATTTTCAAAAAATCCCGAGAAAGCGCCCTCCCTCCCGATTCTCAAAGGCGATTGAGAGCGAGAGCAATCATTTTGAAATGAACGAATCATGAATCTTTGATGAAATGCACATTTTTTCAAGATTTTTTAATTGATTTCATGCTTGTTTTGGCTTTTTTTTTTTTTTTTTACTAATTTCTCCTTTTTTTTGCGTTTTTTCGACAGAATTTATATTTAAAAAAAAAAAATTTTTTTTTTCAAGTATAAAAATTTATGATTCATTCAACGATTCATTCATTTCATGATGATTCATTCCTGTAAATTTTGTTGAACGATTGCGAAAAAATCCTGTGTAAGCACCCTCCCCTAACTATTGTACGATTTTTCTTTTCGTTTGGGGGGGGGGGCGGATTAATGATATTTTACGGTAATACAAAATTAATAGAAAGCATTTCTGATTATTTTTAAATCTATCAAACATTGCAATGATAGTGGTTTGCTTAATAACTTTGAATTTATAAGGTAATCTGGGGTAACTCAACTATAGGCTATTTTATAAAAAAAACATTCATGACTCTTAAGTTTTAGCTTCTCTTAACATTGCACTCCCATCTCTACTTCTTAAAACGATGTATGTCAACTAGGTCACCGAAAATTTAGACTTCTTTTTTTACAAACAATGTCAATTTCATTAACTTCCTTGACTTTTTATTGAAATACAGTAAGTACTTTTATTAAACAATCATGTTTTTTAAAGATTAGACATATAAATACATCAATATTATTAGGTATCAATACATACTTACTTCATATTTCAAATCTAAGGCTGGTTTTTTAGTTACCTCATAAATTTTTCAAGAATATGATAACTGGGACGTGTAAGATCCAGTTACCCCAACAGTTATAATTTCTTAGTTTTTCTTATAAAGAGATATTAATTTCTATATTATTTTTTCACTTGCAGTAAAAGAAATTATGTAATATTACTAAAATTACATAGTAAAAATTTAAAAAGCATGTTGGTGGGTTTTAAACAAAATATTCAGATTGCTAAACCTCGAAATTTTATGATACCGATGAAAAGGGATACATAAGAATCACGGATGCCACTTTTCTGTAAAATGGTGGATTTCCACTTTATTTTAAGAATCCTCTATTTCTGTCAAACAATCACGAAATAAAACAGTGATTTTCGTCAAGCAATTGTGAAATAAAACAGTGATTTGCATCAAATGATCACAAAATAATACATCTATGTTTGATTCATGATCGCGAAGTAAAACAGTGATTTTCGTGACAGGATCGCAAAGAAAAATAGAGAATTTTATTACACGATTGTGAAGTAAAACAGCAATTTTTGTCAAATAATTGCAAAATAAAATGGTACTTTTCGTCAAACAATCGTGAAATAAAAATGCTGTTTTTGTCACACGATCTTAAAATAAAACATCCATTTTCATCACACGATCTTAAAATAGAACAGCAATTTTCATCACCGGATCGTGAAATAAAACAGCTATTTCCATTAACTAACCATGAAATAAAACAATAATATTCCTCTTATGATTGCAAAATAAAACAATAATTTTCGCATTCACAAAATATAGACTCGATTTTCGTCACATGGTTGCGAAATAAAGCATGGCTTTTCGTTGCACAGTTGCGAAATAAAGCATTGATTTTCATCATTCGATTGCAAAAGAAAACAGCTATTTTTGTCACATGATTGCAAAATAAAGCAACGATTTTCATCAAACGATCATGAAATAAAACAGCTATTTCCGTTGGATGATAGCAAAATAAAACAGTGATATTCGTCTCACAATCATGAAATAAAGTAGCTGTTTTCGTCACACAATTGCAAAGTATAACAGCGATTTTATCATACGATTGTGAAATAAAGCAGTGATTTTATTTAAACCATCACAATATAAAAAACTATTTTCATTACACAATGTCGAAATAAAACAGCTATTTTCATCGCACGAACGCTGTTACTAAATATAGCATAAAAAATCCGACTTTGTAATTTTTATGACATTGATTTTTTTTTTTTTTTTTTTTTTTTTTTTTTTTACATTACACAATGCCACAAGCCACAACATAAATATCTACCTCATTTGATTTTTTGTAATTGGAACTATGTGTCCGCGTCCAACGGTTGAGAAATTAATGATCAGCAATAGATAACATATTGCACCCTATATATAGATTAGATACACTGTACTATAATTGATTTAGTAATGCATTAAAAGAAAATCATTGTTATTGAGAAAAAAAAAATGTTTGATTGTCTTCTGCTTCATAAAGGAAATTCATTTTCCTTCTCATTTTTCTTTAATTTGTCTAAATGTAGGAATGGAATGGGATAGACTGAATCTTGTCGTACTAGTCATTCCATTGCAACTTAAAGCATGTTAAATGCTTTTGTGTCTGTTGGCCTTCTAGACTCTTTAACTCCATTTGCTTCGTTGTCCTCACATTCTTTAACAATTTTATTACTCTAAGATTAGGATTTAATGATTAACTTTTGTGACATCCAACCAAATTTATCCTACCCTGCCTAAAGAAATGTCACTTCAAAAATTTTAAAGAAGACAGGGAAAAAGTATGTTTCTTGATCGATCCAGATGATCAGTGCTCTACTGTATTTGTATATAATATTGCTCTTTATGTTTATAAGCTGTTCTGCCCGGCGTTGCCCCGGTTCATAAAAAAATAGCAACAATTGCGAAAAAACTTTAAAAATCATAATAAAAACCTCAAAAAATTTTTAAAATGCTGCACGAATTTCGTCTAAACTTCGTTGAAAAAAGATGGGCTAGAAAATTGAAGTTGGATTATTTTTACTAATGTGGAAAAATCTGATAAATCGCAAAAAACATTAAAAATCTCATAAAAATATAAAACAAAATTCAAAAATTGTGTTTCAAAATTTGAATAAACTTTGAAGAAAAAAGATCAGAATTTAATAAATTCAACCTCTAAAAAATCGAAGCGGGTCGCGAAGAAACGTAAACATCGCTTTAAAAATGGGAAAATTTTCAAAAATCACGGAACTCAAAATTTACTCTACTTGGATAAATGTTTTGAATCTAATTAATTTGATAATGTAAAAAGCATTGAAATACAAACAAAATGCTAAAAAATCGCAATAAAAATCTTTAATTGCACAGGAGAAAATTTATCATATTAGCAAAGAAATTAATAAAAAAGAATATTGCCCAGTTATACTGATGGCATTGAGCTCACAGGCTACGCATACTAATTGTACATTACCGCCTTATATTTTCAAGGGTTAATTCCGTTGGAAAAAAAATTAAGAAAGGGAAACAGCTCTCTCCTTTCCTCTTTTTTATACTTAATCATCAAACTTCCTAAACTATCAAGAACATGCTTTATCATATAAAAAATCTATATTTAAAATTCAGAGCAAATCGGATAATTCTTAATAAAAACCCATTTAACATTTATATAATTTAAGAGGAGCTATCCCCCTCTTTTATACTTAACCATTAAACTTCCAAAAGTATTCAGAGATTTGAACGAATTTCTGACAATTTTGCTTGAAAAACCCTTTTATATCAATTAAGGGGAGGGGCATTAGAATGCCCGTTCCCCCTGTTTATACTTATTCAATGAACACCTAATAATAGTCACGAAATTGCCTCATCAAAATGATCTTGTATCTAAATTTTTGAACGAAAACTGTTAATTCCCAATGATGAAAAAACCATTAAATCAATTAAGGGGAGGGGCATGAGCCCCCCGTTCCCCCTCTTATAAATTTCGAATGAATACCAAAAACTAATCAGGGAAGCGCCTTATCAGGATATACCTAAATACAAAATTTCAAGTGGATCCGATATTTTTATCATGAGTTATCGCGTTACGCACGAACGTACATACAAAACGGGCGGGCACATAAGCTCTCAGGCTATGATAGCCTGTGAGCTAAAAATCGAATTCCTTTTCCGTATCTGAAAAAAATAGTCGTAAACTCAAAAAAAAAAAAAAAAAAAGCATACTGCATTAAAAATTGCTGTAGATCAAAATAAGACAGCAAAACAATTACCGTAAAGGATAAAAGTTTGAAACCAAACTCTTGTTAGTCTAGAAATTTAAAATCGAATTCCTTTGAAAAAAAAAAAAAAAGACTGAGAAAGCCCAAAAATTGCATTGAAAATTATAATGAAAGTCGTAAAACATTAAAAAATCCCTAGGGTAAAAATTCACTGTTATAATATAAAATATTGTAATCAAGAAATTAACCATATTAACCAAAAAGTTTGAAATCGAAATCGATTTCCGGATGTAAAAAAATCACCACGGAACTTGAAGAATGGCTAAAAATTACATTGTAAATTGCATTAAAAATAGCTAAATATTTGAAAGTCAATGATTAAGGAAGGGCGGGTGGTTAAGATCGAAATCATTCATAAATTACAAAATGTTGGCATGGAACGCCAAAATCATATTAAGAGATAAAACATTGCATTCGAAACATAACTATGTTAAACAAAATGTTTGATATCAGAATTGGTTTCTGAATGGGAGAAAATTGCCAAGGAACTTTAAAAAAATGGCTAAAAATCGTATCGAAAACTATATTAAAAATCGCTGAATATTTAAAAGTCATAGCTGTAAAAATTTAATATTCAGTCGAAAATATTGTAATCGGAAATCGTTCATGAATAAGAAAAAGTCAAAACAGAACTGCTAAAATCCCCCAAACTAACTAAAAATTACATTGAATATCGCATTAGAAATTGGCAAAATTTATAAAAGCGTGGAGAACAAATTGCACTATATATGCTAAAAGTTAGAAACTGAAATTCTTTTACCAATGTCAACAACTGTCACAGAACTTGAAAAATCACTATAAAACAGATTAAAAATCAGTAAAATTCAAAAATCCGGGCAAAGTTTGCCATAGTAAGATAAACATTTATATTAAATACCTGTGGACATAATTTACCATAATGGGACAAAACATTGAAATCTGAACTCTTTCATGAGTTAAAAAATATCGATACAAAACTTGCTAAACATTTTATGAAAATACACAAAAAATCTGAATCATTGATGTCAAAATTTACTACATTAAGCTACAAATTATTTAAAAATTTCTTTTCCAATTGTGAAAAAATCGCCGTGGACTCGAAAACATCTAAAAATTGTATTCAAAAATTCATTACAAATCGTTTCAAATTTAAAAATAGCGGGGGACAACATTTACATTAATAGAGTAAAATAGTGTAATCTGGATTATTTCTTAAATACGAATGAAAAAATCGGCGCAAAGCGTGAGAAATGATGAAAACATTGCTAAAAATTGCATTAAAAAATCACTAAATTTCAAAATTCGTAAATGAAGTGTAAATGCTCGAAATTAATTTCCTTTTCGAAATTTCAAAAAAATAGCCATGAGATTCAAAAAACCAATACAAAACCATTGAAAAAATCATTAAAAATCGCTATATGTAAATACATCCCGTGAATAAAAAAATATTCTAGTCGTGTAAAACGTAGCAACCATTCTTTTTTACATGAATTACAAAAAAATCGACGCAGAACACAAAATATATCAAAAATCACATTGAAAATTGACAAAATTAAAAAAAGGTAAATGGTAAAGTTTACTACATTAGGCTAAAAGTTTGAAACCAAAATAATTTTTTAATTGTTAAAACACCACTGTGGTGGGGATCGAAAAAAATTGTACTAAATCGCATTAAAAAGTTCATTAAAAACGCATTGAAAATGCACTACATATCGCTACTTATTTTTTAAATTGCAGTAATCAGAATTTCATCAAACGGATAAAACATTCTAATCGGAAATCTGAACTATTTGATTATCCGGTTGACCAAGAAATTATCTGGGTCAAACCATAAGATCAAACTACACTAATGGCGGATTGTAAATTCCATATTCACTTGACATTAAACATGTTAAATATGTTTGTTACGTCATCAAGTGGTTTTTACTTCTTATTTTTATATGTATTTGTGTTAATGTTTTTCTAAATTATCTCTTCTTTCATTATTTAACATAAAAATTACATCTATTTGCATAATTTGGCTTGTTTCACGATTGATATAATTTGGCGAAATTGGTCGACAGGATAATCACGTAGTAAAAGGAAATCCTTTATAGATAATAAAAAATCGACACGGAACACAACAATTCTTGAAAAATCGCGTTAAAAATCTCTAAAATTATATTAGATTAAAAGTTTGAAATCAATTTATACTTTCGAATATCAAAAAATCACCATAAAACTCAAAAAATTTCTAAAAATTGCATTGAAAAGTGCATTAAAAATCACTAATATTAAAAAATCATAGGGGTCAAAATTTACTCTAATAGGGTAAAACTTTGTAATTGGAAATATCTCATGAATGACAAAAATCCGACATCAAACGCAAAAAATCTCGAAAAATCGCATTAAAATTAGCTGAAATTCATAAATCTTAACAGCTAAAATTTAATACATCAGCCTGAAAGTTTTAAGCAAAATTCCTTTTACTAATGTCGAATAATAGCGGCAAAATTTACATTAAATAATTCATTAAAAATCCAAACATCGTTGCACGAAATCCAAATAAATTATATTGAAAAGAGAACAAAATTCACTAATTTAGGTCGAAAGAATGAAACCGCTTTCCTTTTCGCTAATGTGGAAAAATTGCCTCGAAACCCACTAAAATTCGCATATGAATTAAATTTAAAAAACTGAAAATCGGCCTTCAAAGAGTAAAATTTCATACATAACTTCGTGCAGCGGTCTCTCCAGAGCATCGCCAGTACTTTAAAAATTTCAACATGTGTTATAAACTACCTTAAAGTGTAAAACAGATCTCCTTATTACATTTCCTAATTTTGTTCGCGTCCCTCCTTTCACGCATCCTGAAATGTGTCACACCATTATTTGTTTACATTTTTATCATGTATTATATACCATTTTAAAATTTAAAATAAATCACATTGCTATATTTCCAAATTTTAACAAAATCGCGTTCTGTTAGTTCCATTTTTCACCACCAGCTAGCGCACTCTATTCTTCAAAAACTTTATCAAAATGATTTAAACAACCTATCAGGTGATATATTACTCGAGGGGGTAGCGGTCTTAAGCAAGAATTTAAGATATTTTATGAAATTGCTATTCGAAAATAGTGGTAACTAAATTTTTGACATTTTAGTTAAATTTCGCAAAAAAATACTACTTATTGCGTTCTCAACAGCTCAAGATTTTGATAGAACAACTATGAAAAAAATAGATGCTAAACACAAAAAAATCTTGAAAAAGCGTTGAAAATCACATTGAAAATCGCATTAAAAATCGTTAAAATCTAAAATTCGTAACAAACCCAAAATTTAGGGCTAAAAGTTTGAAACGGTTTTTTTTTTATCAATCTCAAAAAAAAAAAAAAAAAAAAAAAGCAAAATGAGAAAAAACATTAAAAATCGCATTAAAAATTCGTTAAAAATTCAAAAATCGCTGTACAAATTCCGAATAAACTTTGCTGAAAAGAGAAAAAAAATACTATATTGGGTTAAAAGAATGAAACTGTATTTCTTTCACTAATGGGATAAAACTCCAAAAAGAATGCTAAAAATTGCCTAAAAAAATTATCAAAAAAATCTAATCAAAAAATTGAAAATCGGGCTTCGAGGTGCAAAACTACATGTATAAAAGTACCTTCCTTCCACATTTTGTAACTCTATGTACAGCAGACTCTTCAGAACAGCGCTGACACAACACAAATTTTTCTCTTTATTATTATAGTTTAAAAAAAATAGCATTCTATTAGTTTCATTTTCCACCACCAGGTAGAGCACTCTATTCTTCAAAAACTTTATCAGAACCATACTCTGTTAAATAACCTATCAGGTGATATATAACTCGAGGGGGTAGCGGTCTGAAGCAAGAATTTAAGATAGTTTATGAAATTGCTATTCGAAAATAGTGGTACCTAAATTTTTGACATTTTAGGTAGATTTCACAAAAAAATACTACTTATTGCATTCTCAACAGCTCAAGTTTTTGATAGAACAACTATGAAAAAAATAGATGCTAAACGCAAAAACCTTTAAAAAACGTTAAAAATCGTTAAAATCTAAAAATCGTAACAAACACAAAATTTAGGGCATTAGGCTAAAAGTTTAAAATGATTTTCTTTTTATCAATCTCAAAAAAATAGCCGCAAAATGAGAAAAAACACTAAAAATCGCATTAAAAATTCGTTAAAAAATCAAAAATCGCTGTACAAATTCCGAATAAACTTTGTTGAAAAGAGAAAAAAATTGCTATTTTGGGTTAAAAAAATGAAACCGTATTCCTTTCACTAATGGGATAAAATCACAAAAATAACGCTAAAAATCGCCTAAAAAAATTATATAAAAAAATCTAAACAAAAAATCAAAAATCGGGCTTCGAGGTGCAAAACTACATGTGAAAAAGTACCTTCCCTCCAAATTTTGTAACTCTAAGTGCAGCAGTCTCTTCAGAACAGTGCTGACAGACAAACATCCTTCTCTCTTTATTATTATAGATTAGCTGTAGGAAATTTTATGAGAATGACTAAATGGAATATTTGTATTTGCATATAAAACAGAAATTCATCCTTAAGTTATGACCTTGAAAATATGCCTTTAATTTTAAATATTGTATAACTTGACAATTCTTTGGGCTTTCTTATTCAATATATTTAAACAAAATGTAAGTTTTTGATGCTTGTTTGTTTTGTTGTGGTAGTAATGAACATTATTTTAGTTGTTATTTATTCTCTGTAGAATACTTTTAAAATATATATCAATAGATAGAATATAAACATGAGTTAAACATTTTTTTTCTTTATTTCTGAAGAATTATAATACAGCTCTTTTTTCATCATTATTTTTTTAGCTATATCCAAGAAGAACAATATGGATGTTTGTGATAAAAGATGTGCTTATGACCCTCTCAGGTAAATAATAAAAATGTATAAAATAAATCATAGTATGTTATGTGTCTGCTTAGGTCTTTCTTTAATAAGGATAAAGTTTTTGGTTTTAAAAGACGTGCATTATGAATTCGAATTTAATAGTCAGAGAAAGTATGTATGTATATATATACAGGTTGATCACAAAAGTCCTGTCCACCGCTATTAACTTCAGAATGGTTTTGAGCAGCAGCTATAGTCATGAGCATGGTATCTAGGTGTTATAAGCTGTAATGAGAAACTTACAATGTTACCTATATGCAAACTGCTGTGTTTGCATTCCTATTTTTAAAATGGTATGCATGGTGCACTGATTTAAATCCCCTTGATTTGAATCATGATTTAAAATCATTGATTAAAATCATTGATTAAAATCATCCACTTACGATTTCTTTAATTTTTTTTTCATTAATAATGTTTACTTGTACTCAAAATCAAATGCTTTTTTACTCATGTATAACTTATTTCAGAAAACCTATTTAAATTTATAAAGTTCAGAATTTTCTTTAAGATTATGTTTTAATTGCTAATTCTAATAAGAAGATGCTATTTTAATTCTAAAATGAAATTGTTCACAGCAAAAAAATTGACCACAGCAAAAAAAAAAAAAAAAAAAAAAAAGTATATTTTTTTTATTGTAAAATATATGTTTGGTGTGTGAGGAGACACATGATATAGTGAGCACATCAGGAGACAAATTCTGAAATTTAAAGCTGTTTTTCCTTAGTTAACAGGATGGAAGCAAAGAAGAAACAAAACATACACTTTGTACCGTATCTTTCCCTGGCGTGTGACACAGCTCTGCTATATTTAAGTTCATCTGCATACTAAAATTGGAGCCAACACAATGGCATGTTCTGAAACAGAAAAAATACTGAAAATTATTTTTAAAGTATTTTAAATTTATAGCCATATAGAGAATTTTCATGTCAACATATTAAAAAAAAAAGTGTTAAAATTTTGAAATTTGAATGAACATGAATGAAAAGTATTCAGTTACAATTCATTCAAAAGATAAACATCCTAATAAACTTAAATACAATAACTTTATCATTTCCTCTATGTCAGCACAATGGAATTACTCAAGTTAATATGAATACATAACTGTTCTTATTGTAAGTGAAGAAAAGGGAAAATGAAACTTTCTTAATTTGTCATATACCTCATCAGTATAATGATTTTGGGGAATTTCTGGTGATCCAACAACATAAATAGGTAAACAACTATGCCTTTTATATCAAAGTGTGGACTCAGCATGTTTAAAACCTTATCAACAATTTTCTTGTTTATTGTAAATATACCATATTATTGCTGTACAAGATTAAAACATTATCTGAATTAAAAGTATATATACAATTACAACTTTCAGATTTATTAAAACCAATTTCAATTAACACTTTGCAAATTTCAAAGTACCAAACTCTACTGCTTTTATGCATGTAACTGTCTTAATTTAACTTGCATTATAAATTTTCATCCTGAGACTTAATGAAATCTAGGGATTGAACCACGTGGATGTTTTTCAATTTTTTATCAGTCATATAATATAGTACATAAATGCATCTTTTGAGTGCTGCTGAGAAAGAAAAACTAAATTTATTATGCTAAAAGTTTCATCATAAGACTCTCCTCTTACCTATCTCAATCCTTCAGCTACCAGAGTAGTATTTTAAACTACAACTTTCATATTATTCTCTTTTAACACATAAGAGTGTATTACATTTAGTAAATATTTTATCCTCAAGCTCAAATTATATAATTCTGTCTGCTTTAAATTTTATGTCATCAAATGGTTGAAAATGATATGAATAGATAGTATAATCATGTATTTAATGTAAACATAGCACATGTTTAATTCATTAAAATGAATTAAAAAGTGTTTATTTATATTTCTGTAATTTAGGCAAAACACCACAACTGTACCGCCATGATTTGCTGGCTTTGCATACAAAGACACACAAATTTTCTCTCTCGATGAATAAAATTCCAGAAAGGTTTGTTCCAAGGTCAGTACCTATTTATATCTATTTATACTATTGCATGCAACCCATTGCTTTACTTTTGAATTGCAGGAGACCTTTTGATTTTTTTAGGGGAAAAAAAGAGAAATCCAAATTCATTGATCATTTAGAAAAGATTTTTTCAAACAATTTTATTAAACACTATATATAAAGTATGAAATTATAATTACAATGAAAGTTCACATTTCAAATAACGGGACTTGTCAAAAGTCTTCGTACTTGCAAAATTTGATTATTGACTTATCATTTTTGAGCTTATATAATACAAATGACATCATTTTACCAAATTTAATAAAGAAAGTAAGTTTTCTTGATGAACAATGCTTAAAATTAATTCATATAATTCTTTAATATAGATGAATAAAACAATCTGCTTATTCTTGCTTAATTATTTCACTTTTAACACCTTTCTGACATACAGTTAAACTTGTTTAAGATATACCCGTTCAATGTAAGATCCAGCTTAAGGGAATTGGTCACATAGACTTTACACATCAGGTCAGTTACACATGAGTAGTGTAAATTTGTATATGCTTAAACTTCTTGTTTGAATGTTAAACTTGATTGGTAGTTAAATACAATTTTTTGTTTTGCAGTTTAAAAAAAAAAAAAAAAAAAAAAAAAAAAAAAAAAAAAAAAAAATGATTAATTTGAATAAGTGAAATTATGATTTAATTTCTTCAAATTTTCTTGGAAAATGTCAATTTAATCTTAGTTTTGTTTTCACCATCTGTTTAAGTAAAAGTACTCATTTCAGTTTTAATGAGAAGATGTTGTCAATTTATTAATAGTAATCCCTGTAGTAATCCAGCAATCTGAGTTGCATATTACATGATTTTAAGGGTGTTCTTAAATCAAAAAGGGCAACTTTGTGACACATGCATTAATTTATTTTTGTTTGGAAATGCATGAAACTAGCGGGTGTTGTTATTCAGAAACTGTCTAATTGCACTCATTCTTTTGTTTTTTAAAAAACACAATAGATTTTTCATAACAAGCCTTCAAAGTTGACACTTAGCATATTTCCTGACGAAAGCTGAAAAACCGGTCGAAAAGGAGGAGAAAAACGGGTGATTGCGTCATCGAAATAGCTTATAACTCGATAAATAATTTAATTATCATAAAATGGAAAAATAAGTTCAATTCAAAATCGCTTTCATAGTCAGGCATTAAAATTTTATAACTTTCTGTTAAAAAATGAATTTGTAAATGTGTCAAAACGTTTTTCACTTGTTGAGCGAATCAGTTGAGAACACCCTTAAAAACATTATCATTCAAAGATTTAGCTTTTAATGCTTTAATTTAGGAGTTTGTGGGATGAAAACATTATCATTTTATCTCAAACATAAAAAAATATTTCATTTTAAGGAATTAATATCTATGTACTATCTTTTGGAGGGGGAGGGGGCATTTCTCCTTTTTCGTGCCCATAAAAATTATCCTACACCTTATTTATTTAACAAAATTAGTGTTAGTATTTCTTTCTTTTGAATTTTAATGAAAATAGCACCATAAACATTTGATAATTTTATTTCCATATTTCTTTCATAACAAAATATTTCCCAAATTAAAATGACATCATTAGGATGAAATTAACTTTGTTTTATTTATTGTTGTATACCTCTTTGGTATAAAATCTATAAAAATTGTAATGAAATTATTCCTGTGAATATTAGTTTGTTGACATGACTACATTTTGCTTTCTAAAAAGTGTCATGAGCTTTACCATGGAAAAATTATCTTTTTATTTTTCAAAATATGATTTATCACAACACTGTTTAGACCATCTATTGAAATAAAAGATAATTTCAATTTGAATAGATTCTTTTATTTATTTATTGATGAAATTTTAATTTTGTTATGGAAAGTTTAGCCAAAGACAAATGCTGATCTATTTATATTGTTTTAAGTGAAAATGGGTTATTATTCTTCCGTAATCGAGCCAGCATATAATATACATAGATACACATAGATTTCAAAATTCATGCTTGGAAATTATCTAAAATACTATAATAAATCAGTAAATTAAGCTACAGCTTTAAAAACATTGCATTCAAAGGTAGATTGTTTTTCTTGTACGATGGTGTAAAACCATAAATGTTCAATGCTTAGAAAGTTAAAAAAAATTGCATATGTAAAATTTAATCATGAGTCATCGCTAATCTTAAAATAGTATCAGTATTATGGACAGAGACATTAGTCCTTTATAATATAATTAAATAAATTGATTATAAAATAAAATTTCCCCATTCCAGTCTCCTGATAACTGCAGCTAGTTCATATGCTAAAATAATATTTAAGTATTTTTGTTGCAATTTATCAACTTACTTTGAATGCAACAGTAAAAAACTTTCAGAAATTGACATAGTTATGCTGAGTCATGTAATAAAGTATACATTTTGAGAAATCTTTTTTTAACAATTCAGGAGGTTTGCTGCTACAACAAAAGTTCCAGATACCAAAGGCTGTCTCAAATGCTGTGTTGGTCGAAATCCATACAACGGCTATAAATATTTATGTGGAGCTACATTAAATGGATTATTTTTGATGCAGTGGTACAATCCATTAAATAAATTTATGCTTCTCAAGGTAAAACATTTTTTCATCATTTTTTTAGGTATTTAATCCTCTTAAATTGTATTTTGCTAGCAATGTTTGTATGTATATTTACAGTTACACATTACACTGAAATATGTCATTAGTGTTATTTTATACATATATGATATATGCACATTAGACTATATATTATATGGAAAGATTGAATTATTTTAATCACTAATACATAGTGGAGATCAGGGAGCAATGGGATATATGCAATAATCCTTTAAATAAGTTTTATTTTAACGTATGACTTTTCCACCAAATAGAATAATCATTGCATTATACTTGTTGCTATAAATCTTTTTAGTTGCAAACAACTATGAGTTTGTGATTTAAAGAGACTATTTTACAATATCAAAAGTAACTAACTACTTGGATTTTTAATGTAAATTTTCAATCTCATTCTTTGTTGCTAACTTGATTGTTTTTAATGTTTTTTCAATTATTATCAATACAGAATGCTACTTCAATAAGTGTGTAAAGACTCTATTGCTAAATTCAAATCATTCCAAGAATTCTTTATAAAAAGCTTTATTTTTAATAAGAGATAATTCATGTAGTCTTCTAACAAAAAAATCAGACATTTCATATTACAAATATTTCAAAGAAATTATTCTGAATAGCCATGTGAAAATAATATATATAACGTTTTATGTATGAAACTACATGATATATATATTTATAGTGCTAGTAATCAGAACATTGCTTATTAAGATTTTCAAGATATCAATGTTTCATTATCTAGAACATTTTATTTATGAAATATGACAACTTTTTCTAAAAATGTTTAAAGTTTAATTGATTTTAATTTTCTGAATAATGGATTGTGTATTAAATTGTATACATTGATTAGAATTACTTTTAAATCTATTTATTACTTATATATTCAAAAATATTTATTTATATTGATAAATATGCATATATATGTAATAGGAAAACATATTTTTTTTTAAAAACCTGGTTTAAATTTAAAAAAAACAGTTTTTTAATAACCGGTTTTTTACCAACTCTGTCTGAAATAGCTGGCTTGCATGTCGTTCACTAATTTTGGATGAGAGTGCGTTACTGAATAACTGCTGGCTGTGATTTTGAGATCATGTCATTTGCCGTGATCAGCCTGTCTTTTGATGTCATACTTCGTAGCCAATGGCATTTTGTATGTGTATTTCAGGTGAAAGTTTGTATTGAGATTGGCTATGGATTTATGCTTAACAAGTATTCGAGTTGTGTATAAAAGGTTTGCAATGTGCAGGATCATTTGCCTTGCTTATATGCATATTTATTTCATCAATATTATGCAGCTGCATAATTCATCATATCATTTAGTTTGTTTTAAGTTTGAGATGAAGTAATGTTATTTTATGCATTGTAACTTCCATCTGATCTAATCTTTAATAAATTTGTCTAAAATGAAACTGTTGTTTTAAATTGAGTCTTCCACACACCCACTGCACACTCTGCTCGGTCCATAAATGAAATAACCGACAATTCAAATAGAGTATGAAACCTGAAAGAACATGTTTGATTTTTTTTTGCAAGAATTTAGTTCAGATGGCAATTATAGGACCAACATTTAATTGAATAAAAAAATAATCTCTGTGATCATACTGTAAAATAAAATGCTGGAAGAATTTTTAGCTATAGCAAATGACAGTGTGTCCTCTAAGAAAATGGTAAGGTGCATCTGTCCCAACTTACCTTGAAACTGCTATAGAGCTGGTTAAACCTTTACTGAGAAATTTGAGTTCAAACATGTTCTTTACATCTCTGAAATTCCAGAAAAGTTCATCTAGTATTTCTCTAGCTATTTTTAATATTCTTCAGTTTTAGAAGGTGCTTTTGATAATATGTTCACCCACTGTAATTAATAAAATTTAAATAATATTTAAGATGGTTCTTATTTTTTGTAGCAATTTGAATGCTGGGTGCCATCAAAATTATCTATATTTGAGATGATCATATCCCCAGAAATGGAATATCCCATGATATGTGTGGGTGTAAGAAAAGGGTAAGTATTTGTGTGTGTGTTTGTTAAAGTATACAAACTTTTAAGAAAAACTTATACCATTGCAGATATCTATTGAAATCAATGATTAACTAGTTTATTTATAAAATATCTAATATCTTATGAAAATAATGAATTATATTTAAATTCTATGTGTTTGGAACGTCACAATCAGCTTTTAACAAAAAGCTTTCAGAGTTGTAGATATTTTTTGGTATCATAAATGAACAAGTTTATATCCATTTATAAAATTTAGCTAAAATATATTTACAAAGCAGCAGACATTTTTTAATTGATTATATATTAAAATGACTGGGTTTGGAGGATTGCATTGATTTGAATGTCAAGAATCATGTTTTTATATTAGTACCTAATCAAATTTTAATGCAAGACTGTTTAGAAAAAAAATCCAGAAAAATTTTTTTGAATAGAAAATCATCCTAATTTAATTAAATTTTACACGGTTAGTTACATAATTTATAATAGCCCTATGAGAAAAAATAATCCTTGGAGAAAGGTATATATATGTAAGGAACCCGAGTCTTGGCCTACGTTAGTGGGAGTTCCGTCATCATTCGAGGAGAGGGATGTAGTCGTGGAGAGATGCGTGCCTTCAGGGGATGAGGCTCAGAGATCCGTCGCGTCCAGCGTGGAAGTGCCGGGGAGAGAACTTTGGCGATCACGCCGAATCAATCGTCCGAATGGCCGGGGCGTTCTACAGTCAATGCGGCGTTATTTTGTGGAATCATGAGGTGTGATGGAGAAAGAAATAACGACACAACATTTTCACTTGGGGCCTGGTTTATTAATCCTTTTTGGCAGATCTTTGGGAGAAACCAGGTCCCTGTGACTTGACGCTTTCCTTTTAAAACTTCGTTTCTTTGGCCAGCATTTTATTAGGCAAGTGTTAGGTCAAAAAAGCCGCTTGTTTTAGGCGCTCCCGCTATTTAAAGGCTGTTAATTCGCATTATTTCTACCAGGTCGCGATACTAACTAATGGGTGTTACTCTAATTTTAACTGGTTAAGAAATATCTGGGCAATATGACATTGTTAGGCGCGGTTTTCCGGGGCTTCATTGCTGATCCTACAAATTACGAATTGCGTTTATGTCAGCTTTTTTAATCTTAAAGAACATCCAAAAATGATCTCTGAAAGTAATAAATGTTAGGTTGGGAAAGAACATTAACAGGGGCAAAATAGCTTTAAGTATTAGAATTAAGGTTAAAAGAAGGGGCATTTAAATTTTAGATTAAAGTTAAAAATATTAATTGGGAACTTTAAGTTTTTGAATTTTAATTTTAAATTTAAATTTTAAAAAGGCTTTAGGTTTTATCCTTTCATATCCCCCCCCCCCCCCACTAAAACAAGAGCCACAGATCTTTCTTGCAAGGTCTGTGGGTCTCAGCTCCCCTAAATATTTTACCTGGGTTTGGGTTTCTTCCCTATTATTAAGTGTTTTTTTTTTTTTTTCTTCAGTTTTACAACGTCAAGCCAGCTGGACCTAGTTTCTACATTATTTACAGGTTACATGAAAAAGGTTATATGAAAACATTATTCTTTACATAAAAAACACTATATTACAACAAAAGATTTGTCAATATTTTGGCATTGAATAACATGAACACTAATGCTAATACTACTGATAATATTACTGATAATGTTACAGATAATGGTACTGATAATGTGATGGATAATGTTACAGATAATGCTACGAATAATGTTATGGATAATGCTATGAATAATGCTACGGATAATGGTACTGACACTGTGACGGATAATGCTGTGGAAATGCTGCAGCATTTAAGGGACATTCTCGAGAAGGACAACAAAAAAGAAACATTAACCAAAATCAAAATATAAACACTTAAAATAATGAAACACATATTGACTAAAAAACATAACATTTAAAAAATAAACTTTTTTTTTTTTTCCACTAAACAGTTTTCTAAATGTCTGTGATGTTTCCTTTGGTTGAAAGTTTTTATGAAGGAAAGTCCTTTGGAAACATTCTTTATGTAAAATTGAAACACTATATAATATAATAAAAATTCAAAAATAAAATACCAAAACACACAAGTTATTGACATTAAACATGGGTAAAAATAGCAAAATACTCAAAAAATATGATATTCAATATTATCAGCAATATACAATTGTATAATAAATGCACATTTTTTTTTTTTCTGAAAATACTGTATGTTGACACTGAAATATCACCAAAAGTAATTACAACACAACAAAATTTTAACACTATATAATATAATCACTATATAATAAAACACTATATAACATAATACTAATTATAATACTATAAAACTCTATTTTTCCTACTTAATTCTTAGGTTGCACCTTTTCTAACTATGTACAGTATCCAGCTTTAGGCTTAATTCGAGGCTAACTCCAAAATACAAAAATGTCAGACCTCTGAAAACTATAGCTACTAAGTAAAAATATAAACTTGCTATAATTTTCACCATGCCCAGTGTTAGTGGGAGATGGATTTTAATACTTTGTGGTGAAAGATCATCCCAAAAAAACGTGCCACTTGCACTATAGAAAAGGAAAGTGGGAAACTGACATTCACCTACAAAGGGCAAGCGGAGCAGTTTTGCCAGATTCTCCGTTCAACCTGGAAAGAGAATCTGGGAAAACAGTCCGGCTAAAGACGGGTGGTCAAGGAGCGGAGGACCCTTACTGACGTAACACATTTCATCATATACTAATAACATTTAAAAAAATTAACAGTGCTTTTAAACTGTAACTTTCATCCTTTACCGCTGGGGGTTGAGGGTTAAACATCCAGCTGGGTCCTCTTCCAAATACTAATGATAGAGGGACGATAGAATAGCAAAAATAAAAAATTGAAAGATGAAAGAGATAGATGGGGTTTTATTCATGGTTGAGTTTGAGATTTTGAGGAGAATGGTAGTATCTTAACTTGGATGAATGGACAATTTCAGAATTTCTCTTAAAATGTGGGCTGGGTTTATCAATTTCAAACGTGACTTCAGAAAGTTGTTTCAGAATGGTGTATGGTCCAGAATATGGGGAAGTTAATTTACGGGTATTAGGATAATGAAATTCTTCATACATTACAAGGTCACCAACTTTAAACTTTACAGGAAGGAAACGAGCATCATAGCGGACTTTATTTTTCTTATGGTAAGCAATTGTTCTTTCTTTAGCCAATTTTCTAGCTTCATCAACTGGAGGATAATAACTATTATTTGGCAAAGGAGAATCATATGGCAATTTTCCTAACAATAAATAACTAGGGGTAAATTGAGTTACAGAATGAGGAGTATTGTTATATTCAACTAAGACTTCATCTAACAATTTAGTCCAGGGTACTTTCTTAGAAGAAGAATTAACTTTACACTTTAATCTGGTTACAATAGTCTGATTTAGGCGTTCAATTTTTCCGTTCGTTTTGGGGTGGTGACTACTTGTCAATCTGTTTAACATTGTAAGTACGAAGAAATCTCTTAAATCTGGAAGCGGTAAATGCTCCATTTCTGTCAGTTAACAATTTTTCTGGTACTTGTAGTTGAAATAATTGTTTCAAAATGTTTGTATAAGTTTCAGTAGTTACACTTTTTGAAGGAAAGCCCCACACATAGCGAGTTGCATGGTCAACCACCAAATGCAAATATTTTTTCGTAGAATTGTAGTAATTAAATCCGCCAACAGAGTCCAATGCCAAGCATTCAAAAGGTATATCTGTTGGGGGCATCAATTGTAACATGCCAAATCTTTTTTGTTTACATTTTTTGTTTATTTGACATGTATGACAATGTTTTACAAAGTTTTCAATGTCCTGATTGATATTAGGCCAATAATACTGTGGGGAAATTAAATTTATCATTTTATAAATACCAGGGTGGCAAAATTGTGTGTGGGTTTTTTCTAAGAGGGGTAACCGTAAACACATGGGGACAACAATCTTATACAAACTTTTCTTTTTAATTACAACAACATCATTTACTTCAGTGTATTTTTTACCATCTGCTGTTACATTTTCCTTTTTCTGGCTGTCTCTTACTTCATTCAAGTCAAGGAGATGTATAACATGGTGTACATTTTCTGAAACAGGTTGTCTTGATAGCATATCAGCTTCAACATTAGTGGAGCCCTTTTGGTATTTGATTTCATAGTCAAACATACTAAGTTTGAGAGACCAGCGGAAAAGACGTCCTCTTAAATTTTTAACATTTTTGAGCTAGGTAAGTGCCGCATGGTCCGTATGGATGACAAATTTTTGACCATGTAAATAATGATAAAATTTATCAAGGCATCCACAATTGCCAAACATTCTAATTCCGTTATTGCATAATTTTTTTCATAATCTCGAAGATTTCTAGAGTGATATGCTATTGGGTGTAATTTTCCCTTTTCATCTACCTGTTTCACAACACACCCTACTCCAAGACTTGAGGCATCTACAAACAGTTCACAAGGCACTTTGGGATCAAACAATCTTAAAATAGGTTTTTCAATCAAAGCCTGTTTTAGTTTCTCAAAAGAATATTGACAATTTTGGTCCCATACATAGGAGACATTTTTCTTTAACAATTGGTTGAGAGGATATCTAATTTCGGCATACTTAGGAATAAATTTATTATAGACATTAATAGATCCCAAAAAGCGTTGCAACTCTTTTACATTGGTAGGTGGTTTTAATTTCTTAATAACTTCTACATTTGGATTGTCAGGGGTAATACATCCATTAGAAACTTCATAACCAAGGAAATTAATTGTGGATTTAACAAAATTACACTTTGATAACTTTAATTTGAGGCTTTCTTGGACACAGATATTAAATAATGTCTCTAAATGCATCAAATGTTCTTCCTCATTTTGAGAAAATACAATAACATCATCAAAATAACTACAGGCAAAATTTATTTTGTACTTATGAAAGATTCTTCGGAGTGTGCGGTTGAATATCCCAGGTGCGTTTTTTAATCCGAAAGGTAATCGCAACCATTCAAATAAACCGAAAGTGGTCGCAAATGCCAATTTTTCGGTGTCTCGAGGGTGGATAGGTATATGCCAATATCCACTGGCCAAATCGAGAGTGGAAAAAACCTTAGCTTGTGCTAATTTATCCAAAAGGGTATCAATTCGGGGTAGGGGTTCTGCGTCTGTCTTGGTAATAGCGTTTAATTTTCTGAAATCTACACATAAACGAGTTTTCTTCCCTTCTTCGCGCTTGTAAACTAAAGTGACAGGCGACGAATAAGGGGAATAACTCTCTTTAATGATTCCTGCCTGTAACAAATTTTGGACTTGGTTTCGGATTTCTTCCTCTTCTTTGGGTGATGTACGGTAAGCCCTAAGTGAAACGGGAAGGTCAGAGGTTAAATGGATTCTTTGGGGTTCTATATTTACACAGCCTACATCGTATTTATCTTTTGCAAAAATACAGACATATTTGGCGAGAAGAGCAGGTAGTTGTTCTTTAGCCAACTGAACTTTGGGCCCATGGTCAGAGGTTTCAAACAACTCCGGTTCAAAATTTTCTTCAAATATCTCTGCATTTTGGATCTCTGCTTTTAGCGGGTGGATATATGGTTCTGACAAATGCAAAGTATGGTGGGATGATTTTTTTTAAATATTACGCATAAGTGATATTTTTGTGTTATTTTGATGGATTTGCATTTTAGAGCAATCAATATTTAATCTAAACAATTCACAATGTGGTAGCCCAATTAAAACATATGGTAAAGAGTTATGAATTATAAACAGTTCAATGGTTTGAGTTATTTGTCCTAATTGCAAACTGACAAGGCATTTTTCTTTCAAAGCTAGAACACCCTGAGTTTGTGCGACTGAAATACTCTTTTGAACTTTAGATACTTTTAGATTAAATTTATGGGCTAAATGATATGGCATTACACTGATAGAACTACCTGTATCTATCAAACATGGTAATGAGTTTTCACTTTTCACATGAGTAGCTGTTTGACAATTGTTCATTTTTTGTTTGGATCCATTATGTGTTTTGATATACCCGGGTATTATTAATTGTCATTGGCTCTCTTCTGTATTTTGTTGAAACTCATTATTAGTCTGATCTAGATTATGGGTTGAAACACTTGGATTTGGTGCTAGGGCAGTAACATTCAGCGTTTGTTTACAAAAAGGGCAATCTCGCACCCAATGATAAGCATTCGAAATGCCCACATTTAAACAAACTCGGCACGGCGTTGGTGGCAACGTGGCCTGATAATGTAGGTTTGGGCGTTTTTGATCGGTCTGCATAGATCTTGAGGGAGTTGGTTGCATCGGTCTGAATGTATTTCTTTGTGGGTTTGGGTTAAAATGTCGAAATTGAGGTGATTGGTTTGGGACACGATAATTCCATGGTCTGTAGGAATTTTGTCCATGGTCAATGTGGGATTTAAAAGGTTTCCATTGTCGATATTGAGGGGGATGCTGAGGGTTGGGCTCAGTCTTCCTGTCTGTTTTATCTTTCTGCTCTAACTGCAATTTACTTAATTTAAATACTAATTCTCTCCATTCATTGACATCAGCAGGCACATTTGTCACTACCAACTGTTTCATCTCTACTGGCAGTCCATCAGTAAGACCGTCCAAAATGAAACGCTGATCTAAACCTAAAGTGCGTCCTACTTTAGTTTTTTGGTGGTAATATTCATTTAAGTCACCTCCAAATTTAAATTTGATCTGGGAGAAATCTGTCAATGATAGTGTATCAGGAGTAGTGTAATGTTCAGTGAACAATAACACTAACTCTGACCAATGGAGGACATGAAGACAGTTGTTAATATATAAGGTAAGCGCGGTATGTTTTAGATACTTTTGGATGTTGCGGATTTTCCACAAATCATCCTTGTGTTCCTCTACACAAACTGACTCAAAGTATCGCAGCCAAGGAATCCATAACATCTTCGAGTCCGGAGAGAATGGCACAATTTCGGGATCTTTTCGACATGTGCCTTCACTATTACCCGAGGACTGAGAATTTGCTGCATTAATTTCCTTTCCCGGAGTCTCGGGAACCACATCATCATTTTTTGGGGGGTCGCCTACTTTCTCTGATGGTGGGGTAGTACTCATGATGTTTACAACCAAAATCTCACAAAATCATAATATATTCCAACATAGTAACACATAACAATAACATTAAATAATTCCAAATATAATAGTAAAATAATGGTAACCTGATACCCTAATCATTTTTTATAACTCAAATTATGAATCTTAATTTAAAAGATAATTTTTATTTTTCTTTTTCAACTTGAAAGGAGCAGAACTAAACAAATGCAAAACGAACTTTACAGCAAAAATTTAAAATTTTAAAAATGTATTTTATCATGTTCATTCTTAGTTCACTCTTCTTTTTCTATGGTTAAAATCTTAACTACATACTAAAAATAACTTTTAAAATAACACAAAGTACAAAACAAAAAAAAATCAACTTTACTTTTTTTTTTTTTTTTTTTTTTTTTCAATAAAATGCCTGAATTTGCTCCTTCTAACTTTTCATATTAAATAAAACATCTTACCTTGAACAATAATCTGCGATTGATAGAAAAAAAATGGAGCGGAAAAAAACAAATAAAAATACACGCGCACATTCTGTCCTTTCTTTTTTGTCTCTTTAAATGTTCAAACTATCCGAGTTTGATCCAAGATACTTCTCCTTTCCCTTTCAAACAAAATCTCTGCACAGCTGATCGCGGAGCGCGGCGCACTGACAGGGGTTGCAGAACGAAAGTCACGTCACACCAAACAACCGTAGTTATCGCGTCTTGGCGAAAGATCATGCCGTATTCCGGTTATAGTTCCGGTTCACTAGTCTTCGTACTGAGAGGACATCTGGTACCGCTTGTATCCGCCGATCACGTTCCTGGAAGCAGAGCGATTTCTCATCCAGGTTTCGTTTCGCTTGTCAGGTTTTTATCCTCACCGACTCTTTGTAAGGAACCCGAGTCTTGGCCTACGTTCGTGGGAGTTCCGTCATCATTCGAGGAGAGGGATGTAGTCGTGGAGAGATGCGTGCCTTCAGGGGATGAGGCTCAGAGATCCGTCGCGTCCAGCGTGGAAGTGCCGGGGAGAGAACTTTGGCGATCACGCCGAATCAATCGTCCGAATGGCCGGGGCGTTCTACAGTCAATGCGGCGTTATTTTGTGGAATCATGAGGTGTGATGGAGAAAGAAATAACGACACAACATTTTCACTTGGGGCCTGGTTTATTAATCCTTTTTGGCAGATCTTTGGGAGAAACCAGGTCCCTGTGACTTGACGCTTTCCTTTTAAAACTTCGTTTCTTTGGCCAGCATTTTATTAGGCAAGTGTTAGGTCAAAAAAGCCGCTTGTTTTAGGCGCTCCCGCTATTTAAAGGCCGTTAATTCGCATTATTTCTACCAGGTCGCGATACTAACTAATGAGTGTTACTCTAATTTTAACTGGTTAAGAAATATCTGGGCAATATGACGTTGTTAGGCGCGGTTTACCGGGGCTTCATTGCTGATCCTACAAATTACGAATTGCGTTTACGTCAGCTTTTTTAATCTTAAAGAACATCCAAAAATGATCTCTGAAAGTAATAAATGTTAGGTTGGGAAAGAACATTAACAGGGGCAAAATAGCTTTAAGTATTAGAATTAAGGTTAAAAGAAGGGGCATTTAAATTTTAGATTAAAGTTAAAAATATTAATTGGGAACTTTAAGTTTTTGAATTTTAATTTTAAATTTAAATTTTAAAAAGGCTTTAGGTTTTATCCTTTCATATATATATATATATATATACAAGGTGTTTCTAAATTCGTGGTGCAAACTTTGAGGGGTTATAGTACACATCAAGACAAACAATACTAAATAGGAAACTAAGGGTCCCGGTCTAAAAATTCAAATGATTATAAAAAACAGAAAAATTGGTCGATTCGTTTGCGGTTTTCACTAAAACTATTCTTTATGTCAGTATTGTCCTGAAAATAAATTATGAAGATAAATTTCAAAAAATGCCGATGGAAGGCACTTTAGACTTTGGAGTAACAAACAAATATTTTTTAGCGTTATTTTTTGCATATCATTAAATTTTTTTAGAAGCTTAGACATAAACTTAAATTTTGATCTCAAAATCTAAATCATTGGGAGTGGTTAAGTAGCGCAAACGGAACTGTGGAGGGAGGATCAAATTTCAAATGATTATAAAAAACACAAAAATTCGTCAATTGATTTGCGTATTTCACTAAAATTATTCTTTATGTCAACATTATCTTTAAAATAAATTATAAAGATAAATTTTAAAAAATGCCGATAGAGGGTGCTTTAGACTTAGGAGTAACATACAACTATTTTTTACAGTTATTTCTTGCATCTCATAAAATTCTTTTAGCAGCTTAGACATAAACTTAAATTTTGAGATGAAAATCTGAATCGTTGGGAGTGGTTAAGTAGCGCAAACTGAACTGTGTTCAATGGGTGTGGGGAGGTTCAACTTTCAGATGATTATAAAAAATAGAAAAATTGGTCGAATTTCGCTAAAACTATACTTATAAATTTTAAAGATAAATTTCAAAAAATTCCATTAGAGGGCGCCTTAAACTTTAGAGTAACCAACAACTATTTTCAACTAAGCTTAGATTTAAATTTTGAGCTCAAATTCCAAATCGATGGGAGGGGTTAAGAAGCGCAAGCTGAACTGTGTTAAGGAGTTGAAATGCTACCCTCCCCAGCCCACGAACACAGTTCAATTTTCTGCTGCTTAATTACACACAACGATGCAGATTTTGAGCTCAAAAGTTAAGTTTTGAACTTTTAGAAGTATTTAAATTAGATATAAAAAATAACAGTTAAAAATAGTTGCTGGTTACTCTAAAGATTAAAGCGCACTCTAACGGAATTTTTTGAAATTTATCTTTAAAATTTATTTTTCTTAATATTGACATAAAGCATAGTTTTAGCAAAAATCAACCTATTTTTCCATTTTTTATAATCATTTGAACTCTGAACTATCAGTTTGTAAACAAACTGATCTAAAACTAAATTTCATTTGCAGAGAAAAATTAAATTACACAGTGTGAAGCTCCATGTAGGAGTATGTCCATGTAAAAGTTCTTAAACAGATTCAAATAACTTTTCAATGAATATATTTCATAACTGATGTTTTTGGTGTTTCTCAAAATATAACAGGGAAGGAAAATTCTATTTTCAGTAAAAAGTTTATTCTTCAAACAAACAACAAAATAAAAGATAAAAACTTTAAAAGTAAACTGATCATTTTTAAAAGTACATACTTCTTTTTGTAATTAAACATCTTCAGGATAAAAAGCACCTTTCACTTTCTCAATGAGCATAAACATATATCCTTTAATGAGCTCAGCACTGGATGTGAATTAGAAACCAAACATCCACCATAAGGTCACATAACAAAACATCTTCCCTTCGAAGACCAGCTGACTAACCACAAGCATCTTAAAAACATGAGCCGCTGTAAATGACTCACCTACAGTATTTAAAGGGTTAGGAGAATGAATTAGAAAAAGGAAGTAACGCCCTCTTTAGTGAACAGCTGTGAAAAATGAATACCTAATTAACTTCCTGTGCACATGTAAGGGGGATGACATCATCACATCATCATAGCAGGTGCTAAAGTATCAAATAGACAAACGTCCTGTGGTTTTGAGAATACTGCAAAAAGTAAACAAACTCAAGTGGATTTTAAAGCATTAACAAGGAAGTATTTTTAATGAAAATAAAAGATATTTAAAGGTGGGTAAGTTGATAATAAATATATTTAAAATAAAATAAATATCCTTAAAGTAAATTATAAATAAATATTAATAACAGACTTTAGTTTAAAAGGGTGAATTATTAAATGTGAAGTAATTTGAAAAATAATAATAGGTCTTAGTTATATATATCCCTAAAGTGGACTATGTTAAATTAAATTTAGGAAGTGTTGAGACCTTTAAACTTGGAAGGTTTTCAAACCTGACAAATGTCCCCCCTCTCGACACTTCATAAAAAATTCACCCAATTACACATATAGCTTTCCTCAAAGATTCTCAAACCAAAATTTCTGAAATTGAAGTAATTAGATAATTCAGATCAAGTGCCGAGCCAGGATTACACATCACAACACATAAAAATATACATCAATACATAAAAATTGACACTTTAAATATTAAAACAAATATACTGCTCGTACAATCAAAATTTGGCCACAAAAAATTTCTTGCTTTTTGCAACAATCACCAGATACTCTCATAAAACAAGTTGAAGAAACATCTGAACAGTCCTGAAGCATCTATTCACCGAAAAAGTTCAAGATTTAGAGTTAAAAAAAAAGTCAGTCACATTAATTTGTTGATTAAACAATTTCACTGTAATTCACGAAAACTATTAAATTGAAGATCATTAACTCCACGTGATCATTCATATGACAATTGAGGAATAATAATCTGGAAGCACTTGAAAACTTGTGAACACAGGAATCACTCAGCATCATCACAGTAGAAAAAAATTTAGGTGTAGCAGGAAAAAAAAATTTAGTTGTAGCAGGAACCTGATTTAACTTTAGACAATACAGACTGTTTCATCCATTCAAAGTCCATTCAGCATGGTCATTCATTCAAGTTGCCTGGCCAGGCCTTTTAGATTCATTCAACATATAATGAACATCAGGTTCCTGTAAAACAGAAAAAAAAAACTTCTTTAAGCAATAAAGAATTCAAACAATTTTAAACTTCGGAATATACAGAAAGATTTAGCATTAAGAAAATTAATTCATTATAATTATATTCAATTTTTAACTTTTCATTTGATTATTTCAGTTTAACCCTACATCAGTATATTTAATTACTTTAAAATTTCATTATGCTAAAGCTTTTCAACTAAGTAACACTTTTTTTTTTTGAAATACATATAATACCAACAAGATAAATTTGTTTCAAAAATATTTCTTAAATACAAAATTCAAAGTATAAACACTATTCTTTACAAAATCTATGCATACATATACCCTAAATTCTAAACAAGATAAATACACAAATTTAAGATAAGTACTAGAAATATTATTCAATTGTTTATATCAAAAACATTTTCAATAAATCGGAGCAGGTCATTTTTGGTGAGGGGTTTTGTAAATACATCGGCTAAATTAGCCTTACTTCTTACAAAAACCAAGTTAAATTTCTCATAATATACTAATTCACGAATAAAAAATAACTTTATATCAATGTGTTTTGAACGGGAATTTTCAATTGGAGATTTAACAAAAGCTATTGCAGCTTGATTGTCAACCCTTAACAATGGTTTTGATTTATGGTTTTCTATAAAGCCCTTTTCTGAACACTCACTAAGTATACGGTCAAACCAGATGAGATTTTTCGCAACTTCTGTCATGGCCACAAACTCAGACTCCATGGTGGACAGTGTGACACTTTTTTCTTTAAAAGTTCTCCAATCTACTGGAGCAGTGTCTAATAGCACCAATTGCCCTCCCATAGAAGTCTGATCATCCCTGTTGGCCGCAAAATCTGCATCCGTGTATGTAATTAAGTCAAGGTTCTGACAATCAAGTTTAAGTTTGTAATGTTTGGTATGATTTACATACCCCAAAAGTCTGAGAAGCCCACACCAGTGGGTCATACCAGGATTAACCTGAAATTGCGAGAAAATGTTAACAGCGTAACTAATGTCAGGTCTAGTTTTATTTGCAATGTAAGAAAGACAACCAAGAATATTTCGATATGGATACTGAGACATTTCCGATTTTTCACTTTCTGTGACAGGACAATTAACCTTTGAATAAACAGAACCCTTTGAAATTGGCAAAGAGGAAATTGGTATCTTATATTTTTCAAATTTCCTATACACCTCCTCAATGTATTGTCCTTGATGAATTTCTACCACCCCTGTTGATTCATCAAATTCTACACCAAGAAGTCGTCTAGTTCTACCTAAAACTTTAATTTCAAAATGTTCCTGTATCAACTCCAAAACTTTATTAATTACAGCATCAGAGACTCCAAAAATGACCATATCATCCACATATAAAATAAGAAGAACATTTGTTGAAGAAGTATATACACAATTACAGCTATCCAACTTTACAAAACCTAAATCTGTCAACACCCTATGAATCTCAAAAAACCCTTCCCGGCCGCTCTGGCACAACCCGTAAATAGCTCTGTCCAATTTACAATATAAATCTTCACTACCTGGTACCTCAAAATCTTTAGGTTGACTCATGAAAATATCTTCTTTAAGAGGAGCATAGAGATATGCACTTGTTACATCACTCTGCAAGTGGACCCACTTTTTAAACACGACAAGCAAGGAAAAAAAGAAACGTACCACACTAAAATTCACGACTGGGGAAAAAGTCTCATCATATGAAATACCCTTCTCCTGTTTAAACCCTTGTGCAACCAGGCGGGCTTTGAATTTAGCTATATTTCCCCCCTCATCATGTTTTAAGGTGAACACCCAACTACAGCCAACTGGTATGGTATTATCTGGCAATTTGGACAAATGCCAAACTCCCCTCTTTTTCATGACCTCAAGTTCTGTTTCCATGGCTTTTAGCCAAAATTCTTTTTCAGGAGATTTAATTGCCTGATTGTATATTTTTGGGATTTGTACCAAATTTAGTCATGCCTGTGTATTATGTGAGCTTGGTGTAGCAGATGGTTTACCTTGAATTTTACCTGAAAAATTATTTTTACCAGAAAAATCAAAATTTTCTTTATTAAAATCAATATTATTTGACTTACAGTATTTTTCAGCTTCATTTAATGATCTTATTCTCTTAGTACAGCCCTCCTCATAATAGTATATGTCAGTTCTATTCTCATTGGGACGCGGTGTGGCCCTCCTAATCCAATTTGAAACCCTTGAACCAGAATTACTCAACTTAGCACCATTATCATCATCTGACGAAACCTGCGAATCCTCTCCCATAATATCTGATGTTTGACTGATAGGACGTGTAGATAGGTCTGATAGTTCCCCTTTTTCAACATCACTGTCACTATCACTATCATCATTAAAGTTTATACTAGGGAGAAGATCATTACAATTATTCAGTTGATGATTGGAGCCCAGCACTGCTCCACTTCCTAAACTCTTAAAATTTCCCCTTTCATCGAATGAGACATTTATTGTTTCAATTACTTTGTTTTCATTGGGATACCAGATGCGATAACACTTAGTTTTGTATGCGTAACCAATAAGGATTCCCTGTTTGGCCTTTGGCTCCAGCTTATGTCTTTTCTGGGCTGGGACACCCACATATGCAATAGAACCGAATACTTTAAGGTGTTTTAGGGAGGGTTTGTTGCCACTGTACATTTCTATGGGTGTTTTAGTTTGTCCTTTTGGGCATAAATGATTCCAAACATAAGTGAAATGTGTCATTGCATCTGGCCAAAATTTAGTGTCTAAACCACTATCCTGCAACAAAGTACGTGCTCCATCAGCAACTGTTGATTATATCTCTCAATTTTTCCATTTTGTTGCGGTGTATATATATTTGTCAATTCATGTGCTATGCCCTTATTCGAAAAATAATTATCAAAATCGGCATTCTTAAACTCTGCCCCATTATCAGACCTAAAAGATTTTACCCTTAAATTAAAAAAAAATTTCTGCTCGCTCAATATGTCTTTAAGTAACTGCAAAAACCTCTGTTTTATCCCTTAATGGATATAAAGCCACTTTATTTGAATAATCATCCATAATTGAAAGGAAGTATTTTTCACCATTTCTACCACGAACCCTACATGGTCCCCATGTATCAGCAAAAACAAGCTCCAATGGTTTTTCAGTTCTCTTTTCTTTTAAGGGTTTAAAAGACACTTTTTGAAATTTATTAAGTTTACATGTTCTACATATAAAGTCATTACATTTAATATTTGGCAGACCTTTAACACAATTATTTTTATAAGTGTGTTCTATAATAGATTTATTTACATGACCTAAACGCTTATGTAACATTTCAAAAATTTCCCGAGCTTTAGTTACATTTAGATTTTCAAAACTTACTTTCTTACTTTTATATACATTTTTAGGATAAACATAATACATGCCATTACGTAAAATAGCCTGAAAACGAAATTTATCATGTTTGTATACTTTAACTTTACCCCCACCGCCAATGAACCTTGCTCCCATTTTATCTAGACGTGGACCAGATATTAAATTTTTTCTTAATTTTGAAGAATGTAAAACATCATGAAGAGTTATGGTATTTCTACCAAAATTTAACTGTACAGTTCCTGTTCCTTCTACAGGAAAAGTAAGATCTTTCACTGCTACTGACAAACAGGGCCCGCTTAAGACTTGGAGTTAGTGGAAGCCCGCATCATACAGGGGGCCCCCCTTATTACTCAATTATTTTGCTTAATCATTTACGAAATTCTCTTTCATATGCTTGAACAATGAGATATTTTACTATCAAAATTTTGAATGGGTTTTTTAATATTAAACTATCAACCTATTTATACATTTGAAAAGTACTTTATATTAGGGTTGTTATGATTTTGCCCAGCCCAAAAGACCCGGGTGGGTTTTTTCAAAATTTCAACTTTAAATTACACATAAAATGTATTTATATTACATATATAATATATTTCTTAATATCAGTACACCACTCATAAAGTTTATAACCACCACAATTTTTAAAAGAAATAATTGTTAGTTAATCTCTGTAGCATGTGTAAGTAACACAATTTTTTTCCCATTAAAAAAATACTTTGATGTGTAATCTGTTCTATGTTATACAATAGAAACTCATAACAAAATACCATATATGCTTAGAATCCTAATTTAATTATGTAGACATGTAGAATTACTTAACTTATTCTATTATTTAGTAATAACAAAAATACTTTATAAATTATTACTAATAATCAATTTATCTAAAAGCAAAGCATAATTTTGATTACTGTCATTGATTTATATATATTTCTAATCAATTAGCTACTTTAAATTTAGTAATAAGTAGATTTTTTTCAAGCATTCTGAACCACCTCCCATAACCCCCAAAACCCTGAAAAAACCTGATAAAACCCCCAAAATTATGAAAAAACACAGTGGGTTGGGTTTATTATGAAAAAAACTCGGGTATTTAACAACCCTGCTTTATATTCATATATAATATATAGTACATAATCATATAAGACAAATTAATTTCGTAAATGAATCAACAATCATAGAACTCAGGTTGTGAATATTTGAACTTCAAAATTTATTTCATAATTTATAAATTGTAGCATCTTTTAGTGCTAAGAACAGTTCAGGGATTAAAAATAAATTGACAAACTTATAATTATCTTCAACACAATTTTGCTACTATTTTAGATCAGACATTTTATAATTACTTCCTCTTTTATTTAAATAACTAATTCCAGATATTTCATTTTTGCACCTTTTATGAACAGACAGGATAGAAACAGATATGTCTGTGATCTGCAGAATGAAATTGGTGCTAAATTTAACACACTTTTCCAAAAATGCCATTTTCAAAAACATAATCACCTATCTGAAAGTTACTTTCAAAAGATTTTATCGCCATAAAAAAAAAAAAAAAATGTCTTAAGATGTGAAAATGATCGTTATATTTTAAAACAAAATATTTTTATAGTTTTGTAATGATGATCAATTTCAACAGTTAAATGTTTAGAACATTAAAATGTATAAACACAATTGAAAATAAAAGATATATTAAAAGTATGCAACATAAGATTAGATTAGAACTTTAGCATCCGATTATAAGAAATCAGATCATTAAAATCAATTAATATGAAGTAAAATTTAAATTTTGCTTGTGTTATGCAGGCAAATTTTTAAAGTTATGAATACCATATTTTAGAATAATTCTGATTTTAAAGAATTGAATCTAAAAATATCTACATATACAAGATGTGAAAAAGTGAAGTACAAAGTAAGATGGAAAAACTTTATAATCCACCCAAAACAACATAACAAGCTATATTTTCCACACAAGTAACAACTGTATGAGGTGCCACTAAAATTTTACTCTTTTTTTTGCTAGGTAAATTTTTATTTTTATTTTTTTCTGGAGACAGCAAAAACACCTGATGCATGGAATATTCTAAAACAGATTAAATTTTCTATTATCTTTTAGCACATGTTACAGTCTTAAACATTTGAGATTAAAATGTTAAGCATTGATATACATAACATTTAATTAATGTTTCTATATTATTTATTGTATAAACAGAAAAAAAAAAAATAGAGAGAATAAAGATATCAGTTAGTCTGTCTAAAGGGAGTTTTCTGGTACAATATAAATTTATTATTCTATTTCTAATAATATTGTTTAATTAAGTTTGTGGTTATATTTTTAATTGTAAATAAAAAAATTATCTCTATTAACTTAAATGAGAAGCCGAAATTATGGAATGATCTTGAAAATTTTAGCAAGGCATATTCTTAACGATTACTCTCAAAAAAGACATTATAGTTTACATCTGTATTTAAAATGAAGCAAGCAAAATATAACTTTCAAGTAATCCAGTATGAAATTTTAAAATAAATTTAAACATATTTCTTATGTAGCATTTAATTATGTATTTAAATTTTTAATAATTAATGATTGAAGCTATTCCTATAACACACACAACACAAATCAAGGCACTGTTTACATCAAATAAATGATTTGGTAACATTTATTCTGTTCTGCAAAAAAAAAAAAAATTGCAGAATAATTTGGAAAATAGCCAGTTTCCTTATGAAATGTTATGATATGAGACATAAAATTGCTATTTTGTTGATACTGTGCCAATGTGGAGTGTAAATAACACATCTATGACATAAAAAAAAAAAAAAAAAAAAAAAAAAAAATTGCAGATATCAATAAACGCAAAGAAATATTTGAATAGCAAACTTCTTTGGCTGTCTATTATCACATAAGTGAATTTTCAAAACTACATTCCTCGAAGATTTAAATTATCAACACATGAAATTATTGACAGCAAACACAATCAAATTTTGACAATTGAAAAAGACATTAAAAAAGATTTAATTAAAATATTTAATAAAGTAAGTTTCTTTCTTACAACTGTAAAACTCCTTTTAGAAAGTTTAAACATTTAAATCCATAGAAGTTTAATTATACTTAAAATCTTTATGTATTTTGACAAGCAAGTAACATTTTAAATCAAATCGTTGCTGCTTATATAGTTTCAATTAACAAGAAATGAATTTATGCATTATGATCAATAAATAAAAACATTTAAAAATAACATACATGATTTAGATTCATTAATTTATAAAATTTGCTATTATGATCAGAATCATCCTATTTTATAAAAACAAGTACTTAACCAGAAATAAATAAACAATTGTAAACTGGTAGAATAAATTGGCTCTTATCTTTTTCTGACGTTTAATGAATATCCATATCATCATTCAATATTTATCTTCGCTCATTCAGCTGAGCTTGCCAGTTAATTTTAGAGCATTATAGGTCAATCGGTCAATGCAATATATTTATAAATGATAATATATAAAACTTGAATTTTTATTTATAAAAGATAATTTTAAAACAGATTTTAGTATATTATAGGGCAATATTTATAAATAATATATAAAACCTGAATTTTTATTTAAAAAAGGATAATTTCAAAGCAAATTTTAGAGCATTATGGGACAATATTGATAAATAAATAAAACCAGAATTTTAATTTGTAAAAATGACAAACTGTTAAATTCTCATCACACTCTCACACTTAGCCAAAGTATACAAATTCATCATAGAAGAAATATGAGCGAACATCTCTGTATAAATGACATTGTTTTGAAAAATGAAGAAGGATAAATTTGAAATAAATCAATAAAAATTCTGAAATATCGTAAGTAGGAAGACCAGTATTTAATTTTTAAATATCAAGTTTCATATGAAAGAGGAAATTAACTTTCACTAACATAGCTCGCTATTTACTTTAATCAATTTAAAACTAACAAGGACAGCTACTTCTTATTAGAACTTTAAAATAAAAATTATTTACTACAGAAACACATGAAGATTAAGGCTAAATTTTAAAAGTACATAATGTAAACATCTATGCAACTTCAATACTTAAAAACATTACATTGGTTTTTTTCTGCTCTTAGCTAAAGCAAACTGTTCTATGATATCATCAAAAGAAATTTTTCCAGTCAAATCACTCTCAATTGTAAGAAGAGATAATCCAGAAAGATTTTTTTCAGAAATGCGGGATCGTAAACGATTTTTAATACGTTTTAACACTGAAAAAGAACATTCACTGGAGCAATTTGTAATTGGAATCGAAAGCATGATTCTGAAAGCAGTTTCGACGCTAGGAAAAGTGTGTTCAATTTTTAAAGATTTTATCATTTTTAATTTTTTTTCAGTCTCTACTTCTTTTGAGATAAAATGACTGAATTGTACAAATTCCTCTGAGAATTCTTCATCAATATCATCGGAATATATTTCAAAAAATTGTTTTGCTGCATCTTTAATATCTTCCCTTGACATGCTTTTTGAGCACATAAAGCCAAATCTCGACTCTAAAAAGGAATAAGCATGTTTTCTTTTGCTGAGTTCCATTATGATTGAATCGCATATAACGTAATGCGTTTGGTACAAAAAATTTTCTCTAGGAGACAATTGGACATTAGCACTTCCACTATCGTCAAGCAATTTACTTTTTGGTGTAACTTTTTCTTTTAGATTCATAATTTTTTGCACCGGCTAATTGTTCAGCTTCATTTTCATAGCTTTCAAAATTATCTCTCACATATTTTATAAAATTTTCTAATGATTCATATAGGGGTACAATAAATGACATTTCACAGTTTACTGATTGAACAGTCTTATTCACACTGTTCATTCTCTGCAGTATAGTATCCCATATAACAACCATGAGAGCAAATTCAAATAATTTAATTTTTGAAAATAGGTTACGTGATTCGCTTCTAGTGGCTGCAGTTTCATTAACATCTTTAGAGATGTTTGATAAGATGCTCAATATGTCTGTATAATACTTTTTTAAGACTTTTACAGCATCTGCACTTGCAGACCACCTTGTTGTAGACAAAGATTTCAATGTTAACTTATTATCTATTTTCTCACTCAGCAATTCCCATCTGTGAGTTGACGCAGAAAAAAAGTTGTATAAACTTTGAACTAAGCCAAAGAAAGAAACGGCTGAAGAACAGCTTTCAGCGGCATTTGTACCCACAAGATTCAGAGAGTGGGCTACACACGGTACATATTCTATAAGAGGGAAATTTTTTTTTAATCTAGCTTGTAAGCCTGAATATCTTCCCGACATATTACTAGCATTGTCGTATGACTGACCTCGACAATACTTTAAATCTATACCAAGATCTTGAAGAGTATTAACAACAACTTCTTGAAGATGTTGAGAACTATGACCATGTATTGGTATAAATTTTAAAAATCGTTCAATTGGATTTCCTTGTAAATCAACATATCTTAAAACTAAAGAGAGTTGGTCTGTATGTGTTATGTCTGGAGTAGAGTCAACAATAATTCCAAAATATTTAGCTTTCTTAATTTCAGCTAATATTTCATCTAACACTTTTTTTGACATGAGTTCAATGAATTCTCCGACAATTGTTGAAGAAAAATAACTAACTTTTCCTTTACCTTTATTTCCATGAGTAGTGATATGCTCAGCCAGAAATAAATCAAAAGTGCTTAATAATTCGATGATTCCGAGGAAATTTCCATTATGTACAGAACCAAATGTTTCATTAGTTCCAAAGAAGGGAAGCCCTCTCTGTGAAATAAATTTTACAACAGCTACAACTCTGTACAATACTTGTTTCCAGTAATTTCCTTCTGCTTTATGTTGCTCAACAAGGCTGCAGTCAATACGACCTATTATTGCTGAGCGCTGTGAAAATGAATACACAGATTCTCTATGAAAAGGTGAATTTTCGTGAGAGGACAACCTTTTGCTGACATTTCTCCAGTCTGAAAAACCATTCTTACAAAGAGCTTGGTCACTTGAACTATATAACTTACAAATATAGCAAAATACTGCTTTACTGCTTGGCGAATACAGCAACCAATCTCTTCGGATTTTTTCTCCATTTTTTTTCACACGGAAGAAATTATTAGAGGAGCACATTCTTTCCTTTCCACCAAGTGTTCGTGTAGAATTTACCAAGTAATCAATATTTTGGCAGGGTTTATTTAGAATAAAAAACTCTCTTAATGTATCACTGACTGGAGGCCACAATGCTACATCATTATAATTATAAACAGGATCAGTATTTGATGCTGATGGTCCAGAGTCAGTTTCAACTGAATCCCCAGAGTCATTATTGCAACTGGAAGTATTAGCTTGAATTTCACCAACATTACAAAATGCAGTATCCACAGTTAATTGATTGTCCTCTGGAAGTTCATCATTTGGTACACATATATCCTTGTTGTAATTCTGATGATCGCCTGGTATCGGCACACAACTATCCACAGTTAACTGATTGTCCTTGGGAAATTCATCATTGGGAACACATGTATCATTCTTATTCTGAAGATCGTTTGGTACCGGCACATATTGGTCAGTTTCCAAGAGAGTTTCTGTTTTTTTCGCAAACAGAAAATTCTGCATTGAATCTAAGTTTTTTCCTAGTTATCTCATTTTCAGCTTGCCGCTTACGCTTGCAACATCCAGATTGACATTGTCTTTTTTTTTCCATTATTTTACCATACAGCTTTTATTTGTGCTTAAAACGGCATATTAAATTAAAATTAACTTAAAAACATAAAATATGAAAAATTGCAAATTAACACGTGTATATATCACGAGGATTCGAGCACAAGCAATAAACAAGCGGTTTGAAACACAAATACGGTTTCAGTTAGTTTTACTCAATGAAATGTGCAAAGTTCATAAAGGAAGGACACAGCTGTCTTACAATAGGTGAATCGCATGTATCCCCGCCTCCTTATGTAGTGACGTCAATGCGTATGCGATAGCGAGATTAGATCGGCAAATAGACCCCTTGCACGTGACGTCACATGCTTCATCTGGCGCCCAAACATAAGGGAAATGTGGTGTTTTCACATTTGAGTTTCACAAATTAGATAAAGTTTCATTAATTTTTTTTTTTTTTTTTTTTTTTTATTAATTGAATTTTGTTTTTCTAAAAATTAGTTTTGAAAAGTAAATTTGGGGGCCCCTTTGTATTTCAATGTGTAAGCACGGGCTTCACGGGCTTACTCGGTAAACAGGGCCTGCTGACAAATGCTGATTCTCTAAAGTTCTATAATTAGTAAACAGTTCTCTAGACATACAAAAGTGGTGTGAGGCACCAGAATCCCAAATCCAAACACCATCAGAACTTGCTTCACTAAGATTAGACTGTATAAAAAAATTGCACTTACGTGAAGTACTTCTTTGTGGTCTGAAGTTCTTTCTAGCACCATGTTCATTCCACTGAGAGCTCCTGCCAGCACGAGATTGTTGATGGTTAGAACGTCCTCTAGTTGGAAAGTCCCTGCTCCTTGAAGGCGATCTGGAAAAATCGCTCCTTGAAGGCGATCTGGAAAAACTCTTGCCTCTGCTAGTGGGAGAAACAAAGTTATTTCGGAAACATTTTGATTGTGTATGACCAAGTCGACCGCATGTCCAGCACTTTATATTTATCTTTTCCACCGTATTGTTTTGCATATCAAAAAGTTCCTTTTCAGAATCTGCTTTGCGAAGTCTGAGACCTGTTTCTTCAGCATTGAGCTGCTGGACTATTTTAGAAAAAACAAAATCAACTTTATCCCATCTCATTATATTATGAACTACTTGATCAAATTGAGAGGGTAAGTAGCGTAAAAGCTGAAAATATGCATATATTTTGTCAAAATTTTTATTAAACTCCTGAAGTTGTATGGTTAAATGCTGAAGACGTGAAGCAAAAAGACTAATTTTTTCATCCCTTCCAATACGTGATTCAATTAATTCTGAAAAAATTTCCATATGCTGCGATCTAGTATCTGGTATGTAACTTTCCCTCAATATTTTCCAAGCTTCTACAGGACATTTAGTATTTTCAATTAACTTTCTAAAATCTCTCTCAACATTCAAGAAAATAAAAGACAAGGCTACATCAAACTTATGTTTAATCTTTTTAACATCAGCAGCTGTTACAGTAGTACTAACTTCTGGCAGTATCTCTTCTCCTGTAATTATTTCCCACAAACCTTGATTTATCAACAAATATTTCATATTGGCGCTCCAACTCTGGTAATTAGTTGCATTTAACTTGTTGGTGTAATTATTTGATTGGGTCATTTTTAAAAAAGAATTCTAAAATGAAATTCTAAAATTTTTTTTTTCAAATACCTCCTTATATTAAAAGCTTCATTTAAAATCAACAATAAAAATTAGCTTTTCACCATGAAGTAATGCATACTTTCTAAAAAGATTTCATACAAATCAAACTTTCCAAAAGATTCTTCTAAAATTCCAAAAAATTTTCATTATATAGCTCATTTTCAAAAAAAATTTCATATAAAAACCATCTTATAAAAAAAATTTCCATTCTATAACTTATCTCTAAAAAATTTCTTTAAAAACAGCTCATTTTTTCTTTATCTAGGAAAATTTCTCATATTTTGATATTACTATTACCAATACAACAATAACTGCCCCCCCCCCCATCTGATTATCTTGTATATTCTATTCATTAATGGAGACAGTATTTTAAATTTTAGGCTCATCAGCTGGGAAAAATAAATATATCTCTTAATAAGCAAAAAATATTGCATTAATCTATTCAAGGAAAACACCATACAGGAAAAAATATTCAATAAACCATGCCAGCCATTCACCATATAAATATACTCCTCATGGTTGATGGGATTTGCCCATAACCTCTATCAGTTTGTAAACAAACTGATCTAAAACTAAATTTCATTTGCAGAGAAAAATTAAATTACACAGTGTGAAGCTCCATGTAGGAGTAAGTCCATGTAAAAGTTCTTAAACAGATTCAAATAACTTTTCAATGAATATATTTCATAACTGATGTTTTTGGTGTTTCTCAAAATATAACAGGGAAGGAAAATTCTATTTTCAGTAAAAAGTTTATTCTTCAAACAAACAACAAAATAAAAGATAAAAACTTTAAAAGTAAACTGATCATTTTTAAAAGTACATACTTCTTTTTGTAATTAAACATCTTCAGGATAAAAAGCACCTTTCACTTTCTCAATGAGCATAAACATATATCCTTTAATGAGCTCAGCACTGGATGTGAATTAGAAACCAAACAACATCCACCATAAGGTCACATAACAAAACATCTTCCCTTCAAAGACCAGCTGACTAACCACAAGCATCTTAAAAACATGAGCCGCTGTAAATGACTCACCTACAGTATTTAAAGGGTTAGGAGAATGAATTAGAAAAAGGAAGTAACGCCCTCTTTAGTGAACAGCTGTGAAAAATGAATACCTAATTAACTTCCTGTGCATGTGTAAGGGGGATGACATCGTCATCACATCGTCATAGCAGGTGCTAAAGTATCAAATAGACAAACGTCCTGTGGTTTTGAGAATACTGCAAACAGTAAACAAACTCAAGTGGATTTTAAAACATTAACAAGGAAGTATTTTTAATGAAAATAAAAGATATTTAAAGGTGGGTAAGTTGATAATAAATATATTTAAAATAAAATAAATATCTTTAAAGTAAATTATAAATAAATAACAGACTTTAGTTTAAAAGGGTGAATTATTAAATGGGAAGTAATTTGAAAAATAATAGTAGGCCTTAATTATATATATATCTCTAAAGTGGACTATGTTAAATTAAACTTAGGAAGTGTTGAGACCTTTAAACTTGGAAGGTTTTCAAACCTGACATGAACCTCCCCACCCCCATTGAACACAGTTCAGTTTGCGCTACTTAACCACTCCCAACGATTTAGATTTTGAGCTCAAAATTAAGTTTATGTCTAAGCTTCTAAAAAAATTTAATGAGATGCATAAAATAACGGTGGAAAATAGTTGTTTGTTACTCCAAAGTCTAAAGCGCCCTCTATCGACATTTTTTGAAATTTATCTTTATAAATTATTTTCAAGACAATGCTGATATAAAGAATAGTTTTAGTGAAAACCGCAAACGAATCGACCAATTTTTCTGTTTTTCATAATCATTTGAATTTTTGGACCCTAAACTTTAATGGCGCCTATTTCCTACAAAAGACATTTGGGACCCTTAGTTTGCTATTTAACATTGTTGGTCTTGATGTGTACTATCATCCCTTAAAGTTTGTACCATGAATTTAGAAACACCCTGTATATATATACACCTTATTGCCAGAAATGGATTTTTCTGTTCCAAAAACTGATTTTCCTGTTACTGACTCCTGAAAGTACTCATTCATTGAACAAAAAGTACCTTTTTTACTCAACAAAAGTATTCTTTTTTCACAAAAAATGTCTTTTTCAATAAATCTGTCTTGCGGTTGAATCAAATGTGATACTTATTGTCTTCTATATTCAAATAACCATTATTTTGTAATTAAATTTGTATCTTGCACATTTATTTTTAAAAAAGTGAAGAAAATATCTCTTAATAGTTTTAAAAAAATAATAATAATGGTTTTAATTATTCATTAATTATTGCTAAAATAGTATTATATTAATGCATTTCATTTTTCTTTTCCAAATGAACAAGTTCAATTTATGCATTTAAAATATGACTTATAAGTAGGGACCTGCTTACATATATGTATAGAACATATATATGTATACAGTAGACTCCCTCAAATCCGCAACTCTCTAAAATCTGCACATATTTTATGGTTGTAAACAATGAAACTTTCAGTTCAGATATTGGGACAAAAATTGATTTTTTTTAGTTTTGTAACAATTCCATATATTTTTAACTTGTAATTTTTTTAATAATACTCTATTAATGTTTTTTTCATGAAGGAAGAATAATTTTTTTTGGAAAAAATTCAAGATATTGCTGATATCACTGGTAATCAGTCTTCTTACCAAATATATTTATGCATTAATCAAGATTTTTTGGTTATTAAGCCAGGCTAAACTTGAAAAAAAAATCCTTATTTTATGATTTGATGTGAATTAGTAATGCACTTTTATGAGGCAAGTTTTGTTGAATAATTTTGGAAAAATACATTTAATCTTTATAGTGAATATTTAATCATACACAATTATTATTAACTTAACCTTTGCTATTAGTACTTTAATCATTTTAAAAATTATCTAAATTTTTATTACTTTAGTTTATTACTTATTTTAATATTTTATTATATTGTAAGCATTCATTATAGTTCCAATTGCACTATTAATTGTACTCAAATTACCGTTTAAAAAATGTAAACATAGCAACGACCAGAAATCTGCAAAATTCTAAAATCTGCATAACCTCTGGTCCCAAGCTGTGCAGATTTGAGGGAGTCTACTGTATATATATATATATACAATTCTACCAATATACAATTCTACAATAAAATATGAACTACATCAAAACAGAGGAGTTGGCAAATAGTGGAACAAATATAAAGTATTGGAAATGTGGTATCTAGCGCATTATCAAGGGTAATACTAAATAGACACATTAATTGCGATTATTTTCTGATTAAAAATCAGGATAAACCTAAAAATGATTTCTAAATTACCCAGTTAATCACCAATGCAAAACTTTATTCAATGAAAAATACTAGACGAATTTTAAAACAATAATAATAGAATTATCAAATAGATAAACTTACATGATAAAATCACATCCATGTAAGAGAGAAAAAAATATAAATTCAAATTTGCAGTCTCACCTTGCCAACAGTTATAAGTGACAGTTAACAGAGAAAGTTATATATCAGAAACCAAATAGATATAACTAATTATGTATAATTAAAATAACTATTATTAAAAATTTTAAATTACAAAATAATATTAAACAACAATGTTATGAAATTAATGGAAATAATATAATTATTTTATAATAAGAAAAAGTTTTAATTAATAACGATGAACATTTACTTTAAGAATGATTAATTAAATATATAAATAAAATAAAAGAATAATTAAAATCAAATTGACAGTAATATAATAGCAACCATAATAAATCAGACAGTGATGAAAAATATGTATTTAACAAATGGAAATTATTAAAGAAAGGTATCACATGACTACAAAGTAAAAATCCAAATATAATGCACTATGAAGATGTGCAATGCAGCAAAAAACTTAGTGTATAAAAATTAACTAATTTGCAAATGTTAAACATATAACTAACCGATTATATATTAATTTAATATCATATTAGATACCCATATAAAAATTGGATTTTCAGAATGAATTTTACAAATCATAGTGAAAAAGAAATAAAAAAGCATAAATTCATAATTACTTATGCTTTTGCATCATAGCAATTTGAATGCTTATATAGAACTATTATACAATACTAAAATTCAACATCAAAATATGGAATAACCCATTAAATAATAAACTACATCAACACAGAGGAGTTGGCAAATAGTGGAACAAATATGAAGTATTAGAAATGTGGTATTTAGCTCGTTATCAAGGGTAATACTAAATAGACGCATTAATTGTGATTTGTATATATGAAGGACCCAGAATTATAGAAGTCCTGGGGACCCAGTATTTTTCATATCCTGCAACATCACTGATGTACTACAGCAAAGAAAAAAAAAATCAGGCATTAAAGAAATCTTCTAAATATTAAAAATAAGTCAGATAATGAAGGAACAGAGAAAGATAGCTACAGAAATGAAAAATCCATTTCCTAAAGTAAAAGTATCCAACAAAAGTTTAAACTAAAAATGTAGAAATAAGTGAACAAAATTGCATGTCCACTCTAAAATCTACTGAATATAAAGCAGAAAATACTGTTCATTCAAATTCAGGTGCCAGGAACTGTTTTAAAAGATCTGTGAATAAAGAAGTAAGATCCCAAGAAACAATCAAATTTGAAAATTAAGAAATTTGTGGGAATGAAAAATATGTTCTGAAAACAAAAGGTACAAAAACAAAGAAAAAAAAAATGTGGAATGAAAAATTTTGTTTGAAAATAAAAGGTGCCAAAAAGTATAAATGTATGTCAATCAAAGATTTGTTTGCTAACCAAAAACAAAAGTTGTAAGTGTAATATTAATTAAAATACTAATTTTATTATTATTATTTTATTATTGGTTTTTTGTTTGTATATTTTGTTTATTATTTTGACAAACAATTAATCTTTATTGCATGGTTTACCTTATGGACTTTTTTTTTCAGTCCAAAAATTAGATATTTTGGGAATTGTAAAGCTGTTGTAGCTTTACTGGAGGGAAGTTGGAGAGGGCAGCATTTTTGGCATTGAGAATGATTAGAAGACAATTTTTGTGGTATTGGGGGGAAAGGGGTAAGATGTGGAAAGTGGGGTTATAGTGAGACAATAGTTTAGAACAGCGGTTCCCAAACTTTCTTGGTACGCGACCCACCTTTCAGTGAAAAAAAAAATTTGCGACCCACCTTTTAGTGAAAAAAAATTTCGCGACTCACCTTTCAGTTAAATTAAAATTTTGCGACCCACCTTTCAGTGAAAAAAAATTTCGCAACCCAGCCAAGATAAAGTTGTTTATCACTATAGCAATTTTTGTACGATCTCTATAAGCGTGGCTATCCTATTCTATGAAAAGCGCAAATTTTCATACCGAAGATACATTAACAACAAAAACAAGAATCGGTAAGCTCAATGTGTGTAAGTGAATAGTGATTAAAACAATGCACAAACCACAAAGATAGCTAAAAATACGTTTAATTATTATAAAAACATAACTTTATAATCAATGAGATTTCTGGTACTGGTGTTTACCAATGTGGAACATATATTAACACACAGTTTATCTTGTCTTTCAAAAACAGCAAAATAGAAAAAGCATGTTCTCATAAGCAAGAAGTGTTTCATTTCATCAAGGACCTGAAAGCTGATTTAAGTATTTCAGGATATTCTGTTCGTATATTAATCTAGAATGAAATTAAGGATTTTCCCTTGAAATATTATTTCCTGTTAAAATTGGCTTATCTTTTTAAACAGATGACATAAAATATATATATTCATGACAAACCTCTATTGTTCCATGACCCACCAAGATTGGGAACCGCTGGTTTAGAGTATTTTTTGGTAGATGGAGGAGAGGACGAAGGTAAAACTTTCTTTTTCTTTGTAATTTGGATATTTTCACTCCTGTAATGTAACATACAAGTTTGTGTGCTTCTCTCCATTTGCCTGGAAACCAGGCTCTAATTTTATTATTTGAAGTATCTTTTGCGAAAAAAATGTGGCACAATTTTTCATTTGTGTGCATTTTCAGTCATTTTGCTTTTTTGCAATTCTCATCCTTGTATAACAGAAAAAGCTCTTTGTCTGAAAGTTCTTATTTTCATGTATTAAATGTGCTTTTTTATTTGTTTATTTTTTTATTTGATTTATAAAAAGCTCTCAAAACTCTGCCATGTCTGAGCCATAAATTATATGAAATAAATTATATGAATTAATTATATTTCCATGTTAATGTTGTTACTCTACAGTTACTGTGCTACATGTTTATGTTCTTTTATTATATTATAAATCATACATTGTATTACAGGTATGATAGGGGGAATTTAAAATTAGACATGATAAATTTAAACTCAACTGCTAGTTGGTTCGGTGAAGACAGCGATAGAACTGATACAATAGTGCCAAGGTATGACACAATTGATGTAGTTAGTGTTTCTCAGCTGGAAAAAGATACTATACTTGTTTGTTTAGACAGTAAGTACATTCTCTTTATAAAATATTGTACAATGAATTAAATTGGGTTTTATTTTCATTGGCTCAATATTTTTGTACTTTATGTATAAATTTGTTTTAACTGAGGTGCTGTAAATTATTAGTTTTAAGTTTCATATAAAAATTTTCCATCTTGACATATTGAGATAAATGGTTTTTATCTAACAAAACATATTGTTAAATAATGCAATTATAGTAAAAAAAAAAATTTCCGAAGAGACTAGAAGGTAAAAACTTCTTAAATATGTTGAAAAGGTATGTCTTCTTAATTGTGGTTCAAATTGTGAACTCACTGCATTGGAATGTTCAACTAAAACTATATTTTGGAAAATATAAGTTGAAACTGGTGTTAATCAATTGAAGTGAAAAAACGTCTTAAAACACAATAAAATAAATTAAATTGCACATAGATAGAAGCATGGGTGCAAGTTTTCCGTCCACAGGACGGATTTCCGTCTTTTAAAAATTCCCGAGGGCGGAAGCGGGACGGAAAAATCTCCGACGACTGAAAACGATCACGAAAATGACGCGTTTTTTGCCAAAAGATCGCTAAAAAAGACACGATTTTTCGTCAAAACATTATGAATATAACGTGATTTTTGTCAAATGATCGCGGAAAAGGGCGCTATTTCTATCAAAAGATCGCAGATAAAAGCGCTATTTCATTCAAAATATTTCAAAAGGACGCGTTTTTTGTCAAAAAATTGAGGAATAAACGTGATTACTGTCGACTGATCTCAAGAAAAACTTTATTTACGTCAAGGAATCTCAGAAAAAACGCGATTTTCCTTAAATGATCTTGGAAAAAACGCTATTTCTGTCAGAATTGCAGAGAAACTACGATTTTTGTCAAAAGATCGAGGAAAATCTGTTTTTCGTCAAAAAGATCGTGAAAAAAGACACGATTTTTTTCAAACGATTGCTGACAATGTGATTTTTGTCAAAAGATCGCGGAAAAAAAAGCATTTTTTCTGACAAAAGATCGCAAAAAAGACGCGTTTTTGTCAAAGAATAGCAAAAAAAAAAAAAAAAAACACGATTCCTGTCGAAGGATCGCGGTAATGACGCATAGTCTCTTTCAAAGAATCGCGAAAAAGATGCGATTTTCATCAAATGATAGAAGTAAAAATGCTATTTTTTCAGAATTGCGGAGAAACACGATTTTTTGTCAAAGGATCGCGAAAAAGTCACGAATTTTTGTCAAAGGATCGCGAAAAAGTCGCGAATTTTTGTCAAAGGATCGCGAAAAAGTCACGAATTTTTGTCAAAGGATCGCAAAAAACACAATTTTTGGTCAAAGGATCGCGATAGAGACGCGATTTCTGTCAAAAGATCGTGGAAAAAAGCGAATTTCGTCAAACAGTCATAAAAAAACGTAAATCATGCACGTGTATATTTGTTCACTTGGTGGGGGGTGGTTCAAAATATTTTCAGTCCTGGCAAAATTTCAAACTTGCACCCATGGATAGAAGGCCTTTTGGTGTAAAATAATTTTAAATCCTACTATACTACTCTAAAAGTTTAAAAATTCATTATAATCAGCGTAATTTGGAAAAAGCTATAAATTATCAGCATTGCAAAAATGTTATGCCAGAATTCTACCAGCATAGCCCCCCCCCCCCCCTTCCTAAAAAAAAAAAAAAAAAAAAAAATCTTGGGAAGGAACCATTTCCCATTCTTTTGGATTCAGCTTCTAAAATCAACTAAGCTCTGGTGCACATTTTACTAAATAGAGGTGTCCACTATTCAGAAATACTTGTTTTGGAAGTACATTCACACATACAACACCCTCCCTCTTTTAAAAATCCTATCGATTTTTTTTAATTATTTATTTTTTGCACCCATGTATCCATAAATACTTTGAAAAAAAAATCTAAAAACATTTTCTGTTAACATCACAATAAAAATAATTCATATTACTTTATTTCTAGCTTATTTATTGGTTTAAAAATATAATTATATAAAGATATACCTACACAGAAAAAGCATAAGAAAAATTATATTGTCAAACCACATTACTTTCTTAAAATAATAAATATCATATTTCGTTATCAATAAAGGGTTAGTGAATTCCAATATATATATATATATATATATGTATTAGCTTAGTCCTAACATTCATGTATAAAAAACAAATCTAAAGTTTCAAAATATACTCTTCAAGGAAAAAATGAAAACTAAAAGATTTCATCTTCCTTTATGCTTCATTAGTGTGCCTGGTAAATTTTTGATGCATGAACTTTTAAGTTTTCAGCTTATCTAATAAATTATTTACAATGGAATAGTGAATGTCAACAGTAGTTTAAAAAATAATGTTAAAGAAACAATATAGAAAAATGAATTTATATTCATAGTGAAATTTCTAAGAATTTACCAAAAATATGCTTTTGAAGAAACCCCAGAAAATAAATAAATATACGGGAGGAGGGGGGGGGACAAAAAACTATTCTAAACGGTTCATGAAAAGTTAACATTTAAGGATGTTAGTCAATCAGATTTCTTTCAGTCATTTTTCAAAAATGCATTTTGGCTTTTCGCGACCCACTACTGGTACATGGCTCACTATCGGTGCATATACCTTAATGGATTTAAATGAAAATGCAATTATTTAAATTATTTTAAAATATTCATAATTGCTTTACATTATGTGATAGTTGTTTATTATCCACAACAAGTTAATATGAAATATCAACTAATATAGAGTGAAACATAAAGCCAAAAATATATACATATTTAAATAATAATATATTTACAGTATAAAAATGTAATTTGTAAAATGAAGGTCTAAAGCAATATTATTGAAATTCATTTGATTCATTTGAGATGCATTTTTTGAAAATCATTAAAAGTAAATGCACAAATCTTTTAGCACAAAAAGTATTTATTGAATACAAGAAAGAAAGAAATATGAAAAATGTGCTTCTGTTTTATACTATATATATACAGTGTGTCCAGCAAATAACACCCTGATTTCAAAATTAAATTTCTCAAAAACAAAGATCAATAGAATTATGCAGTAAATGGTTTGTTTATCAGGTAAGCTGTAAAAATCTTATACAAAAGTTTTGAACGGTAAATATTTTGAAAGGATTGTGTTCTGATTGCAAAGAATGCTTTGATTTGACATTTTTCTTGCTTTAGATTACTGCCAGAGAATGTGTTTTTCGGCTTAAAGTGCCATATTTCATAGTTTTTTTAAATTAAATTTTTGAAATTTCAAAATTCTAAAAATTTACTTCGAAAAATCTTTAAAATATTGCACTGTAAGCTGAAAAATTATTTCTCTGCAGGCAATCTAAAACAAGAAAAATGTCAAATCAAAGCATTCTATGTAATCAGAATGCAATTTTTTCAAAATATTCACTGTTTGAAATTTCTGTATAAGATTTTTACAGCTTATCTAATAAAAAAAACGTTTACCATATATTACTATTGATCTTTGTTTTTGAGAAATTTAATTTTGAAATCAGGGTGTTATTTGCTGGACACCCTGTATATATATATATATAATCACATTTACAGTATTGTTTCAAGCCCAAATTTGCTACTAAATGCTTTATATTTTATTAAATTTTAAATTAGTTCAAGTAAAAATATTTTCTTTCATTGATCAACAAAATTTTTTTATATAAAAAAGAAAAAACTAATAATGATATTTTAAACTTCTTGAGTAAAATAAAATTAAAAATAGAAAAAAAAATCTAAATACAATTAAACCTGTCAATAATGAATACCCCTGGATCATGGAATTTGCCTGTTATTTGGAGGAGTCTGCTTTTTTGAGATAAAAGCATACAATGAAAGATGTGTTTACTAAATAGAGATATCCTTTATTTGGGAGCGTCTGTTATGGAGGCTTTACTGTAAAATTTTCATAACAGACAACTCTATTTAGTGAATCTTTTTCAATCTAACTCATACACAAGTATACGTCACTCACCCTCAAGAAAAGTGACCCTTCTCACAAACATTCATTTTACATTTTATTGCACTAATAGGTGTGTCATGCTGCACAAACGTGTTCATAAGTGTAGTTCTGTGGAAAAACATTTTATTACACTATATACTCTTGAGTGACCACAGAAAAGGGTTGGATTGTGTGGGAAAGTAAAATTACCCAACCCTCCAAACATCATCCTATGTTTTCATTTTTAGGTATTTAATGCTTTTATGTAAAAAAGTTATTAAATCTATTAGATTTTTTAAATCGCAAGATTTTAAGAACTTCACCTTTTATATAAACATTTGAATAAACAATTTTATATTACTTAAGAGAGGTGTATCAAAAAATTAAAAACAAATATCATTGACATGAAAAATAAATAAATATATATTGAAATAGTTCATTTACAAGTAAATTTATTTATTACAACCTCATTAAACCAATAAACTAATATTTTTTTGTACTTTCTTTTAATTCAAGATGTTGTCAAAGTTGTAAATCTACAAGGCAAACTAAAATCAAGTCGCCAACAGCCTGCTGAGTTACATTTTGATTTTGCTGTAGATTCAATTGGTATGATTTCAATCATTTCCATTTGTATATGTTTATAATTGTGCATTATTTCTTTCTCATTTTCAATCATAGTTACTGTTCTAGTAAATAATGATAGACTATTTTGTTTCAGTTTGCCTAACTGATAGTGTCTTAGCTTTTCACAAGCATGGTATGCAAGGTCGTAGCTTTAAAAATAACGAAATTGTTCAAGAAATAAATGACAACAGCAGAATTTTTCGCATGCTTGGTGCTGATAGGTAAACATTGTTATTATTTTTTGCACCCCAGTTTTATTTAAAGCTTTCAATATTCTAACAAGTAAATTAACATTTGTGTTTTTAAAATTCTTTGCATAGATCTGAAGTAGTAAATTGAACATAGTATTTTATTGTTTTTATCTATCTTTGTGAACTTATATAATACATTTAAATAATTTTTCTCTTAAGATTAGAGTTGTTGCAAATCGCATGTACTTGTTACTAAGTAATGGGTATTCTTTCTAATATGAAATACCAAATTGTTACTTTTGAATTTAAATCATTGCTCATTACTGCAAAACTAAAGGAGACAAACTTCAAATGCAACCTTCATTTCAGGATTCATATGAAGGCAAAATGTCTGGGAAATGAAAGTTTGTGTTCAGACTTTAAACTCAGAATAAGTTGTTCCCATATTAATATCACATACAGGTTTTTCATTTAGCAATTTCATTACTCAGAGGATAGGTTGGAGAAGTCTGTGTTTCATTACTTCAGCATCTGTTCATTCACTGAAATATGTAAGTGTGAATTTGGAGGAAAGTTTTTGAAGGCACATGATCAATTGCAGAAAAAATGAGAATGATTGCTACGAGATCATTTATTCTGTCAGAGATTGTACTTTTTATCTTACATATATGAAGGGCCATATGAATTTTTAAAAGATGAACAAAATAATTGATTTTTTTTACTAAGAGATTATTAACATACTATGTATTAATATTCCCTTTAAAAAAGAACCATCAGTCTAAGCAATAAAGAGATAACGTGTGTTCATCATTTAAGATTTTAATTAGATTAATTTTGTTTTAACTATGCATTTAATCTATTAATAATCTATAATTCTATGACAATCTATAATTCTGTAATAAGAACGGAAGCTTATAGTAGAATAAAATATTCATTATAACTGTATTTAAGGAATGTATAAAGTATTTCTGGGAAGATCTTTATTTGAAGCATCATCATGTTAAAAGCATTCGATTATAACTTGAACTTCAATATACTTATAGAAAAATGAAAAACGACATTCGATTTCATATCACTGCTATTGCTATCAGAGCCAATTTTATGATTTTATGCATTAGATTGAGTCTATGAATGTGTTAGAAAGCTTCATACAAAATTCCATTATGGGTCTTGGTAACGGTAACAAATTCTTGCAAAGACCTCATTTACAGTAGATAATTAGATTTTCTGCAGTCTTGTGATCATATATAGTATTTTAAACATTCAGCTTCATACTTTATGAAATTTTAAATTGCTGCAGATACATAGATAGTTTAAACTATCACTTAAAATAAAAATAAAATCTAATGAAACAACCCTTTGAAAGTCAGAAAATACACCGAATATATGTGTACTAGTATTTACGATTATTTTTAATATCTGTTTTCTAAAAAGTAATGAGTAATGAATGCTTTCTAATGGGTAGTGAGTTTGAATGTAACAAATACATGCAGGTGCTCATTTAATTATTACTTTTAGATTGCTACTTAAGATATACACAGATAAATATTTCTTCACTTTGATTAAAAACTAATTTTTAGAAACATTGATGGATTTAGTTCCACCTTACAACTAGATTAGGAAAAAAAGATATTGTTTCAGTCAATGAATGAATTTTTACATATTGTTTGATTTTCAATCAGTAACAAGATATCTGAATTTGAATCTATTCATGCAGGTTTTTTTAAATTTCTAAAAATATGTAAAAGTTAAATCTTTTAAGTTTTTGTATTATGTAAAATAACATTTGGTTTATAGAAAACAATTTATTTTAGAAATTATCATTTGTGTAATGTTCTACAAACTATTTAAATTTGCTAGAAACCTTCACTGCATTTGAGAAAATTTTCACCTTATTTAATCCATATCAAGCAAATTTCTCTTTCATATTGCATTTTGTTTCCATTTTAAACTTTAAAATAATTCTCAGAAACTATGTTATAAGACTTTCTGTTATTTTTGAATTTGTGACTGTTATTGAATTTATCAGTTAATTTTGAATTTATTAATAAAAATAAATAGCAAAATAAATAAATATCTTTCAAATAATGATTTATCAAAATGCTTATAATCATTCAAAAATATTGATCATTGAGTTGATTGAAATGGTATTTTAATTATAAAATCAAAATATTATTCAAGATTTGATTATATTTAATAGTTATGATATTTAAAATCACATATTATGAGACTAAGTTAAAGCGAAAATTAAAATATAAAATAGGAATATTAGGTTATTGAATTTTATTACATTTGTAATTTTAAATAAAAACTCTATAGATAATTTGATTTAATTATCTGTTAAAATGAGTTACTGTTTTTAATTCCTTCAAAACAATTGCACTTTTTTAAACTTTTTTTTTTTATATGTATGCATGACTGTAGTTGTAAAGCATATAACTCTATAGTTTAAAAAGATATTAAATGTATATATATTTTAAACATTTTATTTAAGTTTTAATTAGTGCAATTTTTTAGGTTTACTTTTTGATTGCCTAGCACAAAATGCTTACTCAAGTTATTTCTTTTGTTTTTAAATCTGAAATTCAAGTGTGTTTTTTCTTGTCACTATTTATATAACAAGATCTTTTGAAAATACCATATTATAAACAAATGTTATATACTGTATGTAAATGTGCACTACTCAAACATTTATCCATATTTTATTTATGTAATTTCATTCAATGTCATTTAAGCTAATGCCTTTTTTATGTTTAATTTTAGTGTGGTAGTTTTAGAAAGCAGGCCTACTCAAGATTTGAAAAGTCCTTCAAATTTATACATTCTTACTGGACATGAAAATAGTTACTGAAAAACCATGGCTAACAATGTATTTGTTATGTGATATTCATGGGACAAATTGTTATTGCTCTTGTCAGTTATGAAATGATGTCTGCTACAAGAAAGATTTGCTGTTAAAGTGAATCTTATGCAATTATAGGATTATCTGAATGAAATAAGCATGTCACATAAAATCTGTTGTATACATGCAGCATTAATCACTTAGACAAATGAGCACTTTCTTATTAAAAAGCTGTACATCACTGAGCCTTTTCAGCTGTTCCTGCATGCATGTTCAAAATCAGCCTGCATTTTCATCATCATGTGCTTTTATATTCATATTGTAAATAAGCATAATTTGTGTTGATACTTCTGTTTAAAATCACTGTTCTTGGCTACGTACTATGGATGTAAAATGTTATTACAAAATTTGTATAGATTGTAAAATATATTGCTGTTGAAAATTTTGTTTCAATTTCTTCAAAACTAAGTCTGTATCTTTAGATTTGATGCAGAAGAATTTTTAGTAATGCTCTATATTTTAGTAGAGGATAAATAACTTTTCTGTGATACTTATTAATTTTTGTATAAAGTCTAATGATTGATTTTACATTGATATTCTTTAGGACTTTTGAGATTTTCAGTTTCTTATTGAGACTGAGTCATTAGAAAATACATATTAAAAGCTAAGCACTGTGATTCATGCAGGAGTTATAATTTATTGCTTATCATATCTCCATCGATTTTTCATTAAATGTGTTATTGTAGTTTGTAGATAAATGTTATTTTTCTGAAACTGTGCTAAAGGAAAGTCTGGAACTTGAGCTCAGATGATATTTTCACTAGTGTACATTGGAATGTTGCATTCAGATCATAATCATGGAGGCAATATTTTTCTGTCGGTTATGTGATAATTGACAAAAAATGCTTTAATTTTGTCTGCATCTGTTACAGTATTAGTATAAGTTAGAGTTTCAAGGACATCAACTTCTGAACTTATTTTAATGTTATTTTTTATCTGTGTGACATAGTGTGAAGCTCAGGTTTGTTTTGTATCTCTATGTAGCTATGTGATAAAATGTAATTAATTTAAATGTTGGCTTGTAGATTTTTTTATTGTGTTGGTAAATTCATATTTGTCAAATTATTGTTTGGTGGTCTAATTTTGTTTATGTTTTGGTTTAGTATGCAGAAAAGAGTCATTAGACTTGTCTTTTTCATAACTTTTTTTCTACTTTCCTTTGTATGATTTTTTTAACACTTTTTTTTATATTTGTGTGATGTGTAAAAAGTGTCAATGATATTTAAGTGTAACATAAAATTGTGTTTCCTCTTTCATGTCTCATCGTTTAATGATTGTGCCAAAGAGTTTGCAAAATCTTTTCCCTATTTTTAAAGTTGGAACAAAGAAACAAGAATTGTCAAATTGCAGATTTAATTATTTTTCTTTAACCCATTAATGGTCATGCCGATATATTCAAGTGTAATTTACTCATATTATGAGGATCTGACAATTGTACCAGGTGTGACAATTAATAGGTTAATCTTGTTATTGCTTAAGTTTATTAGATTTTGTATTTCAATGTGGGGCTTTCAGTTATTCATATTAGTTAAATACATTTAGTAATTTCAGCTATACTAAAACAGCCATCTTACTTGCTGAATGTATTATGATTTAAGTCTAACTAACCTAAAAATTTCACTTTATCATTTAAAAATTGAATTCTTAAATGCTTCATTTTTATTAATCTAAATGTACATTTGTCTATTCTTCCAAGAAATTGTTTAACTGATGTTTTGCTATTCGCATCTATGAGTTACAGAATTGAGTCCTTAATTTTTCATCTATGAGTTATAGAATTGAGTCCTTAATTTTTCATCTATGAGTTACAGAATTGAGTCCTTAATTTTTCATCTGTGGGTTACAGAATTAAGTCCTTAATTTTTTTTTTTTTTTTTTTTTTTTTTATTTCACATCGGGAATTGCATTTTGTGTGTCAATATTGTTAACTATTTATGTTGTAAACGTATTTTGTCCTTTATGATGTGATTTTATGTAAATATATTATTGTGGATTTTATACTCAAAATGCTTTTATTACTTTGTCTATTTGCCAATTATGTATTAACGGAAAAGTAATTGTGTTTTAAACTCAGTCTTTTATTTAAAAAACACATATTTCTAAATGTCTGCTCAACTAGCTCAAAATATTGTGAAAGTTGTGTGTGGTATGAGTTTTTGTTAAAGAAATACATTATTTTTTATTGAATTTTCTATTTAGTTTTGTATGACACATGCTCATGTTTTAAATTTACTCTGAATATCTTGATTTGGGCTCTTTAAATATACTTAAATCTCCATGTTGTTTTTGAACATTTTTAGAAATTAAAAAATTAATTAGCATAATTTAGTTTTAAAAGTATTTATTGGAAGAAGATACTCAAAAACTGTAAAATTAATAGTTTTGTATGATTCATTTAAAATTTATTATTATTGGCTCTGAATTAGTTCAAACACTCGTTGTTAAAATTTATTTTCATTTCATTTTTTAAACATCATTTTATAATTAACAAAAGTATTTAATGGAAGAATATACTTAGAAATTATAAAATTGTTATATTTCTGATGAGTTGAATAGTTTAATTATTTTATAATGATTTGTTTTTAACATTTTTTTTTTCTTTTTTTAAATTTTGAGGACTGGAAGTTATTTCTGTGATAAAAGTATAATGTTAAGAGTTTCATATTGATGTGTATTTGGTTACCCTTTGCTGTTTTCTTTATTTTGTTTCCATTAAAGAGTGACGGTGTGTTGATTTGTGCTCTTCACACATTGTTTTAAAGATTAAATACGATATGCATGTCCCAGACAAATAACGCATAATTTATTATACTCATGTTAAAGTTGAGCTGGTTGTAAAGGCAAGGCATTGATATTTACTAGTCTGTTTAAATAAGTTTGTTGATGATATAACCAAAGCTCTGTATTTTCTCTGATCATAGATAATATTGTAATTAGATGCAACAAAATGTAAAATTATAATTAAATAGAAAATTAATTGAAACTTTGTTAAATCCAAATTAGATTTGGAGCTTTGTTAATTATTTTGCAGTTTTGTATAGTGACATACTATTATAATTAGTCAATGTGATTCGTTAAGTTAATGTAAATAAATTAAGGGATAAAAATCTGTATGAAATTAAAATTCTTCTCTGACCTCCATAAAAACAGTTTTTAAATGTAGTTTCAGAAGAAATTAATTACTATCTTCCTTTATCAGATGAAGCAGAGCAAGGATCCTAAATGCATGCTGAGAGGAAAGTTTTCTGCTTTACTATTCTATCATTTTTTCATATTTTTGCTTTTTTCCTTTAAAATTCTATTTGAAAAGGGGGAAAACATACCTATCTTCCAATTTCAAAGGAAATTTTTTGAAAAGTCTATGTAATAGCACACCAAAGAGTACTAGTGTTCTGAATTTTAATGAGTGTGACTCAAAATTTTCTGCATTTTGGTCCTGCAGACTCAAACTATTTTGCACCATCACCAACTACTGCAGATGTATTGCATATATATGTTTATGAAATGATACGAAAGAAATTACCTGTCATTAACATTAATGTTTGTGAAATAAATTTAACTAAATATAAGATGATTGGTGAGTTTACTATATTAAATGATTATTCAAAGTCATAAATAGCAATCAACTTTTTCAAATGTGACCGTATTAGATTCAAGTGATAAATTTCAGTTAATGGATTGCATCTAAGGTATAAATTCTAAGCACCAGTCCTCAAAATTGACAGTTATTAGTTCAGAAATGCATTTAAGACATAAATTATAATTAATACCTTATAAGTATTATAGTTAAATCATAAATCATAATTAACTTTCCTCTGTCTGATAGTTATTATTACATTTAGATCATAAATAAGAATTACCTGTCAAATTTAGAAACGATTATTGGTGTTGCAGTTGGATTGTATCCAAACCTTGCCACTATATAATTACATTAATAAAAGTTCTTATCCCATTATATCAAAGATCCTGCCTATATTGACTTATTCATCTTTTACTGGAAAATATCCTAAATTCATAACAAAACTCATGCGCATCTATCTAGAGTTTAGCTTTTTATAGGCTTGAGCTTGTCTCATACTCTCATCATATGAGACAACAGCAAATATGGTTTTTCATGGCTTGCAGCAGATTCACAACTTGTTTGTATCTGATCAATGAAAGATAAACAAAGTTTCGATTCCAAGCAGTTAGGTCCCGAGTCAAGTTTTCTGATTCTTTTGATACAGCATGATAATTTGTGACAGAATGGAATCTGCTAATCCACCTGTATTTTACATTTACATATTTGATGAATTAGAATACTTGAACCAACCTAATTTTTCAGAATTTTAAAGCTTAAAAAAATTATTTAACTGATTTTAAAATTGAACAAAAAAATTTTCTTGTGTTCCATTATAATTTTATATTTAGAATATTATTCAATTTCAACATATATATATATATATTCAATACAATGTTGCAATAATGTATAAAAAGCTTAAAATAAAAAGGAATTAAGTATATGTTCATTATTGTTAATATTTTAGATGAATTAATGGTCGTAGTTTAGCAGGATTGCTTCATATGAAAAGAAACCATTTGTTTTATTCATTATCAATCAGGTATAGATGTTTTTAATCAAATGAGCAGCAATTTCTGTCAAAATGATTCAGGCAGGATTGTATAATTAAGTGTTATGTCTCTGTGATGTGCATTGTTAAAAAAATACCCAACTTTGTATTTTCTGCTGTACCTGATGATGTTATAAGTAGGATTAAAAAGTACTTTACCTATCCATGTAAGTAATTTAATATTAAAACATTTATCACTTGTTGTCTTCTATATACTAAACATAAAATTATTAATATTTTAACTATTTCTGTGTAATATTTTCATCATGTGTTTTTTTTTAAATGGCTTTTGTTCATAATTTATTGTAATAATTTATTTGCGTATAATTTCAGTTTTTATTGTTATTTTTTGTTTTTAAGAGGGGGGGGGGTTGCTGATTGTCAATCTCATTCCTGTATATTAATAATATTTTTGCCTTCTTGGACCCAACTCTTCTTTTTCTATAAGTTTTTACATTATATACCAAAACTTATCTTTTTCCTGCATGAAATTATTCATCCTCTTTGCATGCTAGGATTTTCACCGTCTGTAGTACATTCTGTTTATGTTGCCGATTCATTTTTAGTTCTTTGCATTCTGTGTTACTTGTTTGTCAAAAGATCAAAATTTTCTAATATTTATTTCATTCCTTTTCTGTATTTGAACATGCTGCTTAACTTGATGAAAGAAAATCCTAGTTAATTCCCTCAAAAACTATAATCATATTTTATGTTACAATAAATTTTCACTAGATCATCTGTTTGCCATTTCATTAAAAGTAGCAATTCAGAAGATTTATAATAACTAACTAAATATGTAATTGTCTTTTATATTTTAGGTTTGGTATTCAGAAATTAATCAAATGTGTATACAGTATCTTACATTTTAAAAAAAATCAAACTTTTAAACTTTTGTTTCAGCAAAAATTGTGTATAAGAAATTATCGAATCTGTGAGGGGACTTTAGATAAGGAAGGCTGCTCAGAATATTTTCCTTATATGATGGAGGTCAAAGGAAGAATTTTTATGAAATATAATTGATTAAATATGCTAAGAATATTTTTTGCCAAAGTTCTTAGAACATTATAGTAATTTATGTAAACAGAAGTGAGAGAGTGTGTATGCTTGTGTGTCCATGTGTGCGGTAAGTATGTGTTATGTTATGAATATTAGTTTTTTCTCAAAAAATGCACCCTGTGAAAATTGTTAGGCTGTTAAATTTTATAAACATAACTGATAACAATCTCAAACAATGTGCTACAGTTTTCTTGAATGACCATTCTTAAAGCTTGAGCTTTATACTTGAAGGGGGAAAAAAAAAGAAGGCAATGCTTGAAATTAGAATATGAAACTTATTTTAACTTCTTTAGTATTTCTATTTAATATTTGTTGATTTATTTTGTATGAATTTTAATTACATGTTTAATTTTTTCCTGTCTCTTCTGATATGGCAGCTGATATCACTGAATGTTTTTTCTGAATTTTAAGCATTGCCTGGAATTTCTTTAAAAGTGGAATGTGGGAATTTGTTTGTCTACTGTGATGCATATGCTTAATGATGTCAATGTTTTGTAAGCTGGAAAATATTTATTGAAATTGTAATTATTGTAAAAAAAATAAAGTGAATTTTATGACTAAGTTTCTTTTCTTTCTTTTTTTATAGATGTTGCTTCCTTTGAAAAAAATAAAAAGCTTTACATTTGTATAGACTACCGTAATTTCTGGAATAAACGCTGCATCGCGGAAAATCACTCAAAAAAATTTAGAAAATGGTCGTAAACGCCACAGGTGAAATTTCCGCGGTAATCGCGGTTAACATGTTAAACAGAAACACATTAATAAGCTGTATTAAGAAATCATAACAATGAAATTATTAATCAGAAATTAATAAATAAATACAAAATTAATAATATTACTTAAGTACCGTATTTTCGGGAATAAGCACCGCAACGCATACGAGTTTAAAAGTAAAAATATGCTTAGTGCGGCGCAGCGGATACGGTGATTTTTTTTCCTGACAGTACCGTAAAATACCGTTAATCCGCCCCCCCCCCCAAACGGGACGAAAAATCATAAAATAATTAGAGAGGGGCGTTTACACGGGATTTTTTCACGATCGTTTCACAGAATTTTCAGGAATGAATCGTGAATCTTTGAATGAATCATGATTTTTGATAATTGAAGCAATACTTGAAAAAAAAATTGGTTTAAAAAAAACGTAAATTCTATCGAAAAACGCAGAAAAAAGGAGAAATTTGTAAAAAAAAAAAAAAAGCATAAAATCAATTTTAAAAAAAATCTTTAAAAAAAAAAGCACATTTCATCAAAGATTCATGGTTCATTCATTTCATCATGATTCATCACTGCATCTTTGGAACGGGGGGAAAAAATCTGATTCAGAACAAATTTTCTGAAAGTTATAAAAGAACGGGAGGGGGAAATTCATTCGAAAATGCAATTTTCGTTTATTCGTAATCTAATGCGAAATTTGCATAACTTTTTGCGGTCTTTTAATGAAAATTGACATTTTTTCACAATATTTTGATGAAATCGAAATTAATTTGTTTTTGCAAACATTTGTCGGATTTCGCGATATATTTTATGTCCGAAATTTTGGAATTATGATCGATTTTTTTTTTTTTTAAATTTTCGGAAAAATTCAGAAAAATATCACGCTTGTTTGAAAAAAAAATGCTTGTAAACGCCGCATCGCTTGAAATTTCAGTTTAAAACACGTAAACGCCGCGCCGTTTCTTCCAGAAATTACGGTATATCAAACCCTCCCTGGCACACTTTTTTAAATTTTAATTATTAAATTTATTGAATGGACACAGTAATAATTGTTTGGAATAAAACAAAAATTAATAAATACATTATAGCTTAGCAAGAAAAAGAAATTTCATAGTTTTTCTCAGAAGTCTGGTAAAGCTGTTTTGAAATGTTAAGATTTTAACTTCATATAAATTATCTTTATAAAAGAATTAACTTTATAAAAATGATCAATATAAAGAAATAATGACAGTTCAAAATCTGCATTAAATTGTAACATAAAGCTAGTCACACAAAATATTAATCAGACTTTATGCAAAGGAAATTTACAGTTAATTTCTATGCATCAATTGCATATTCCTTGTGATGCTTTGATTTTATGTGATAGCAATGACACATGGCTATAGCTCTGGAAAAAAAATTCCATAAGAGTAGAATTTTTCTTATTATAGTCATGTCAAGTTAAAAACTTCTGTCAAACTGAAGCCCGAAATCCTCTCACAAACTGATGATGATGTCACGAGGGAGGTGTATCCCAATCACAACGATTGACACTATAAAAGACCAATGATATTTCCCAAATTTGTAATTAAAAAAAAAAAAAGTCGTTTCACAACATTCTTTTCCTCCGGGGGTCTTTTCCTAGGGGATGAGATACCCTATCTAGAAAAAATTGATTAAGCAGACAAAAAATTAAGATAAAATTCTTGCACATTTTCAATTCTGACAACCCAGGAGAAATGTGCGTTTTATTTTGCAAAAGTTTGGGTAGAGATTTTTCTTTATTTATACTGAGGCCAGAATGAAAAAAACAAGTTTTCCAACAAAATTTAGTGAGGTTAAATTTTCTGCAGCCAAAAAACTACAAAGTTTTGGGACTTTTTATTACTATTTTTAAATGTCTCAAGACCCATTGTTTGTAGAGAAATTTCTTCAAATGATTTCAGAGTAAACGCGAGTTCCATCAAATAATCGCGAAGAAAATGCGAATTGCGTCTAATGGCCGCTGAAATAAATGCATGGCTGCAGAATAAACCCTTATTTCCATGGAAAAAAGTGAAATTCTATAAATGATCACGAAAAAAACACATATTCTGTCAGTTAGCTGTGAAAAAAACACGTATTCTGTCAGGTAGCTGCAAAAAAAACACGTATTCTGTGTTCCATCTAAGGGCCACAAATTTAGTTGAAAGGACCATAGTAAAAAGCTAATTTCATCAATGTGTCATGGAAGAAATAAGAATTTTGTCAAATGATCGCAGAGAAGGCATGAGTTTCGTCTAATGGTCGCTGAAGAAAATGCGGATTTTGCCAAATGACTGTGGAAAATCCCAAATTTCATAAAGGAACCGTGGAAAAAATTGTGAATTTTGACAAATGATCATGAAAGAAACACGTATTCCAACAAAAGGCCATGAAAAAATGCGAATTTCGTCAAAGGATCGCAAAACAAATCACAAACTTTGTCAAATGACCGCAATAAAAAGCGAATTTCATCAAAGGGCCATGAAAAAAAACATGAATTTAGTAAACAAAGAAAAGTGAAAAAAAGCACAAATTTCAAGAAATGATAAAACAAAAAACATGGATTTCGTCAAAAGTCCATAGAAAAAATGTGAATTTTATCAAAGGGGCTCTATTTGACTCTATTAACCATTGTTATTTTCTTTCTGGCCCTCTCCCCCACTGTCAAGTGCCGATTACAGAAAGATGATTCTACAGTATCTTTTGAGAATAAACAGTTTTTTCATTTTGATGTTGTACGCAATTAAAAAATATTTTAAATTAATTAAAACATTTTTAGAAAGCTAAATAATTAAACTATGCATGCCCTTTAATCAAATTTTAAAATGTCAAACAGTTTTTTCGCAATATGATACTAAAGGCGAATATTTAAAGAACCTAAAATAAAGCACTTATGTCGCCTTAAAAAAATAAATAAAATAACCGAAAATGCCGTGCGTATTTTAAAAGTACTGGTTTTCAAAGCAACAAAAAATAACTAATTTGAACAAAGTGCAAAGAAATGAATGCTATAAATTTCTTTCTTTGAAATAACATTAGCTGCTCTTTCTCGGAGCGTTACAAAAGTAGGCTCTTAATCCCACACCATAAGCAACCTCTCAAAGCACTTTAAATATTTATATACTAATTGTATCAAACAGTTAATTTATAAAAAATGAATATACTTGGTACCACTGAAAGTAAGTTCACCCTGTTGTCAGAAAAATATTTTAAAACCCGTTTTTGAATACGAAATTCCAACTTTATATGGAAGACATTAATAAAATCAAGCTTTATCTGAAAAAGAAGCCAGCCACACTTCCAAATCAACTGCTGCATATTTAGAGAAAAATAAAAAAACATGAGCCGGAATAAACTGTGCTCTATTAAAAGAGTACTTGTATAATCAACTGATGTTTTATTTTATGATCTTTTGTGCTTTGGCTTGTTATAATGTTAGAAAGATACCTAAACAATGTGGAATGAAATTTAAGTGAATGTACTAAGAAAAATTCTACTATCATGGAAATTTCTAGTCAAAACTATAGCCAAAAGTTAAGATAGAATAGAATCAAAATTTTGTGAGATGATATAAGTAGTCATGAGATGATTTAAGACCCATATGCCGGTTCAACGGTCACAGGCAGTATCTGGGATGTGCAATTGAGTGCAATGCTCATTTCAAAAGATTACCCTTTCTCCATATCGCAAAAGTCAACAAATTATCTAGATTAATTGTATCAAAATGATTTAATTAAAAAAAAAACTTGTTTACCTCATTTCATTTTGTTGTTTTCTCCAACATTTTTTAGAAAGATGTGTGTATAAAACTGTTTTTAAAATGTGTATATGTCTCCCACTATATTTAAAATGTTTCCTTGGATATGTACGTGTGTTATTACATATGTATTAATATTCATATGTCTCTCTCTCTAATTGTTTTGTATGTGTCTATACATGTTTAAGCGTCAGAATATACAGGGTGAGTCATAAGTATCTAAACAATAGGCTATCTTCTTAAATATTGTCTCAAGACCCATACTTCCAATTGTAAAAATTCATTAAATAAGTGCCATATATGATGGCATAAGTTGCAACTCCATGGGGGGATCTATTTGAAAAAATATGAAAGTTAAATTTCTATGTAGCCTCCGTAGGGTAAAAATTCCAGTTAGGAAATCTTTCCTCATTCATTCCTGAATTAAATACAAAAAATTACATCTTCATATCTGAAAAGCTCACAGTGTTATTGCTATTTAAATAATTCATCAGGCTTTAAGGGACACAAATTGAAATGCGTGCAATTAAAAAAAAATATTACTTTAAGAGTTCTGGGAAACATGCAAAAAATATATTTATTGAGTTAGAATTTTGATTTCTTTCCTTTTTTGTGATGGTTAACCATATAATTTGCAAACAAAATCGCATCCTAAAATTTCCTATAAAGTAATTATTAGTATTTTTTAAGTACAGTAATTTAAAATTCGTTATTACTTGAAACATTATTCATCGGATTTCAATTTTTTTTCATTTAATTAAAGAGGAAAATATAATTTCAGTTTTGTTTCAGCATTTTTTTTTTTTAAATATTAATATTTAAAATACCAACAATATTTATTTAAAAAATGATGTAACTTATTTTTTCAAAAATCGTTTGTTCAAAAGTAAATATTTTTCAAAATTGTCGAAACAGAATTAATGTAATAAATAAATAAAAATAAAAGACAAGTTCCAAATTTGCATCTTATTTCTTGAACGATTCTTAAGTTAATAATTTAAAGACAAAAAATAGCTGAAAAAAAATCATGCAGAAAAACTCATTTAAAATTTTAAGCAAAGATTGTCTTCTAATAAAAGGTTTAAGTGTTTTTTAAAAAAAAGTATGTGAAAAAATAACTCCCGATTCAGATTAACTTTTGCCGTTTTAATTTCTTTTCTGTAGGGGCGAGTGGGGTAGTTGGTTTTTCTGTTTATGTATCATTCTAAACATTTCATCAATCACGCACAAGATTGGTAGCCCAACTTCAGTTGAAAAAAAATTGTTGATCTGTATAAGTATGCAATTGTATAAAGAAAGAGAATCAAAAGTAAATTTGCTTCATATCCTTTTTATGCTTTCTGTATATTAATGACTTGTTTATGCATACATGAAATAATTTCCTTAATTATGGAATATTATACTGTATACTATCCATTATTTAAACTAAATAAAAATAGTATTTTTGTTTATACAAGAAGTTTAACACAAAACAAGGAAATGGGGAGGAATGGGACATGTCCAATTTCCCCCTTTTTTAATAAAAGAATCTAAATTGTTAATATGCAGACATTTTTACAGGATAGTACATTAGTTATAAAATTGATAATATATTCATTTACTTCAAAATGCAAATAAATTGAATCAATGATTTTTTAATGTCATCTATGACTGACAATCCTGAATTTTCATTTCAGTCATGAAAATACTGGAATTTTATATTGTGACATATACATTATCAACCTACAACCTTTGTTTGATTGTATATCTAGCCGACAATAGACTATTTGTGTTTTATAGCTTTGTTTTATTGCTGTGCTATATCTCCCTGTTAGTGGATAGATATGTGTCAAATTTTGAAACTTAATTTTTTTAAAAATTATAAAATAGCTTTGGTATGTTATGTTTCTATATTGTTCAGGGAGATTAAAAAGTGTTTCACCTTGCACTCTATAAATTATAATTTTTGTTTTTGTGTAAAAAAACGAGATTTTCCTGCTTTTGTAAAGTGTCCCACACCACTCCACTCTCCCCTACTATTTAAAAATCAGTCAATTATTTAAAACAAAGCTTTTTCTAACATACCGATTAGAAATTTTTCATAACTTTAACCCCCAATAACTCCAGGCTTTTTATCGTCCCGGGGAGGCCGTTAAAAAAAAGTTTGTGTTCTGGGACCGGGTCAGACCAGACCTTACTTTTTTCTGAAGACTCGGGCAGGCCTTACATGTTTTTTTCATTTCGAACAGGAACTGTTTTCCTTCTTCCTAGGTGAGGTCTGCACGGGACTAAATTTTCAGTTCCGGTCTCGACACAACCAGCATCAAAATCATCGTCTCTGACTGGTTTAATCTGTAGAAAACTAAGTAAAATTTGCTCAGCCCAAAAATTTTTACAAAAAGTGCATATATTTTTAAATCATTATTACTTTACAATAAAAACTTTAAAATTCATTTTTTATAAAGGATAATAGATTTGAAGGAAAAATAGAGTAAAATCAGTGAAAACGAATCTGTCTATGATGCAATCCTGTCTTACATGGAAAAGATGCTCCATGCGAAGTGAAATTGATAATACCTGAGAAAAAAATAGATTGCATTTATACCTACTAAAAAAGGAACTTTGTCTACAGCGCATTTTTATCTTTCGCATGACATTTCATCTTAAACGATTCTATTGTTTAGGAAACGATTTTAAAGGAAAAGTGAAACATTTACGTACAAATAGAGATTCATAAATAAAACAAATGTATCGCAGCTTTTTGCACTTATTTAAGTCAAAATTATAAACATGAAAAAAGGAGAAAGCTATAATAAGTATTTTTAATCAGAACTCACCTATACGAAACAATTTTTACTCATATTGATGTAAAAAACTATCTAAAAATTCAGTGAGGCCGAGCCAGGGTATGATTTTAATTTTTTTCAGGCCAGGCTGAACTTTTTCCTATGTGTCAGTTTGGGATCGGACCTAGATATTTCAACCCATGCAGACTCCTGGTACACACTACCAGGATATTTTGAAAGCAGGTTTAGCATTAAATCTGTACTCTGCTTTTTTATTTCCAAATGAGAGGCATGTTAAATCAACATTTAAAAACGGATAATATGTGGATGATCCCCTTCTTGATTTCAAAATGAGTCAAAAACTCTTCATTTAGAGGCATGGTTAAGGAGACAGTACACTTTTAAAATTTCCAAAAATCGATTGTTTTATTTTTACATTTTTAGAAAATTTATTGTATTCTGAATAAATTTATACCCATCTTTTAACTGTGGGATAATTATTTATTGAGATATTAGAGAAAATGTAGACACCACCCCTTCATTTCTGAATTAACAACCTGCGACAACTGTCATGGCTGCTTGTTTGCATTTGTTTACGCGCTTTCACATTATAATAACTTTGGAAATATGCTAAAATGATGTAATTGTTATTGGTTAAATACCTTAAATCAATAATAAAGAAAGCTTTAAAATATTAACTTCAACTTCCACTTATCCAAATTTGTTTACTTTCATGGTTTTTCACAGCATTATTTGTTAGTAAGTGCTTAAATTTGAATCAAAACAGTTTTTTCCCTAGAGTAGGGGTGCACAACCTGTGGCCCGCGGGCCAAACTGATACCAGTAATTTTATGCAGAATAATTTTCCTTATAATAATGACAGAAACTTTGCTATGAAAGAAAACAAACGTCACTTTTCAAATATTCTGGTGTCAAACGATTTTCTGAAGAAAAGGTTGTGCATCGCTACCCTAGAGCAATACTTTCCTGATTTTGCGCTTCTTAGTATTTATTAGCTTTTTAATGAAAAAAATATGCAAAATATGTTTCATAACAGCATCGAAGAAGGAGTCAGTTTAATGTGGTAATCGCTATACAAAATATGATGATGTAAATATATTCTAAGGTGCTAACTCATCTTATAGAAAATTATAAAGTAATCAATTTCATAATGATTTTTGTTTTGACAGCTTAGAATACGGATTTATTGTCAGTAATATATATTTTTAATAAATTATCCTGAGTTTTGTGCAGCAAAATATGTGAATCAGATATCGGAATATGAAAATTCCTATAAAGTGACCTATATTTTACATTAAATAATTTAGTTTTATAAAACGTGTACATTCACTTTACAATAAAAGTTAAACAAAATTTTAAGTTATGTGTTTAAAATTAATTTTTTGTAATAGTAAATACTACATTTTTACAAATTACATCTATTTAATTTTTAAGCATGTTCCTATATTCTGCAACATTTTACAAATAATTTTTTATTTATCATTTTAAACTAGCATCTAATCATATTTTTAATACGGAATACAATATATAATTAGAAGTTTTTGTTTCCTTTATTATATATTTTATATTTAAAAAATACAATTTAATCTTTAAATGGCTTTTTCTCAAAATGGCATTTTTTACTCTTGCGGGCATGATATCTCAGAAACTATTTGAAACAGAGCTTTAAAATTTTTGTTCTACATAAATATTTATATTATCATAAAAATGAGGATTATAATTTTACTTTAAAATTTTTGTTCTACATAAATATTTATATTATCATAAAAATGAGGATTATAAAGCTGTGTTCAGTATGAAAAAAATTATGCTATTGATTGCATGTAAAAAATCATAGTATTTCTAATTTTTCTAATTAAATGTTAATTACTGCTTATCTAATTAACCGATTACAAATATCCTAGTTTAAATCACAGAACAGAGCATTTTTTAAAATTTAAGTTAAAGTTTATGCAAATACAATGAAATTAGCTTGAGATGTCGTGCGCGCAGTGAAATGTTATCTGCTGTAAAAATTTTAAATAGCACGTTAAAATTGACCCCTTGAATTTTTAAAAATTATAATACATCCAAATAAAAAAATTTGAAATGTAGTTCAATATCACCTAAATATACTCTACAAATTTTGTGCTTCTAGAGTGGTTATCTTTTTTTATTAAAAATTGCTAAACTCATGACAAATTTCGTGTGTTTTATGACCGTTAAAGGTGTACTGTACTATCCCCTTAAGTGGTGTAAGTCACGAATATTAGAGAATTTTGGATTTCAATATCTCTGTGAGATTTATAGATATGGAGATAAAATTTTTTTGTTCAATTCGAAAATGGATAAGGAATAATTTCCCAAATGGAAATTTATCTCTACTGGGGCCGCATAAAAATTTAATTTTCTTATTTTTTCAAATAGACCCCCCTCCCCCATGTAGTTGCAATTTATGTCATCACATTTTGCACCTTTTTTATGAAACTTTGCAATTGGAAGTATGTGCCTAGGTACCTTGTATATTTAAGGACAGGAGATAGCCTATTGTTTCGATACTTATGACTCACCCTGTATGTATGTATACAGGGTGTCCATAAACTCATGGTACATACGCTAGGGGGTGATATAACACATCAAGACGAGTAATATAAATAGGAAACCAAGGGTCCCAAACGTATTTCAAAGGAGACAGGCGCCATCAAAGTTTAGGGTCCTAAATTGCAAATGATGATGAAAAAGGGAAAAATGGGTCGATTTATTTGCGGTTTTTGCTGTAATCTTTCTTTAAATTAGTATTTTCTTTAAAAAAGTTTTAAAGATAAAGTTATAAAAATACCGGTAGAGGACGCTCTAAATTTTAAAATACCAAATAACTACTTTTTTTTTTTTAAACACTGGTAAATGTTTTATAAAGCTTAGACCTTAACATCAATTTTGTGCGCACAAATGAAATCATCGGGAGTGGTTAAGTGGAGCAAATTTAACTGTGTTCAGGGGGTTCATTTTTGATCGATCCTATGTAATGAGCAAAATAATAACAAAATGATGGAAATCAGGACAGACAGTGATAAAATGAAAAGAAACCAACAAAAGAAAGAAAAACACTTTATTCAATCAAATGAAATTAAACAACACGAAGTACTCCATCACAGGAATTGTTCAAAATTGCGGCCTCCAACACGAACGCAGGCTTGAAGCCGTCGATGGATTGACCGCCGTACATTGGCGAAAACACCAGGGATCTCTCTTATGGTGGCCGAAGCAACGGATATCCGGGCAACAAGGTCTTCAGCTGAACCTACGGGACCATCTTCGTATATCAGGCTCTTCATATGACCCCACAAGAAAAAGTCCAGACAGGATAAATCGGGTGAAAGGGCCGGCCAGATGATTGGACCGCCACGACCTATCCATCGCCCCGGATACATGATATTCAGGGCGTTACGGGCATCCAGACTGTAACGGACCGGTGCTCCGTCGTGTTGGAATCACATACGTCGTCTGATGGGTGCTGGAACATGGTTTAATAGTTCTGGCAACTTCTTTTGCAGAAACACAAAATATGAATCTCCATCCAGGCGTGTTGGCAGTAAGTAAGGCCATGAAGATAGAATAAAAGAAGGAGAATCGAGAAGATAGGCTTTTCCCAACAGAACTTAGCCCCAAAGTATTGCCCGGTGCATAGTGTGGCGCTAGTGATGCTGCACTGACTTTCGATCACATGACTTGTTTGACTGGTCTCTCGACTAGTCTGCTAGCGGGACGTAGGGGGCGCTAGATTTCATCTGCTGCCAAACCGCCCGGAAATGCCAGCCAGACTCGGAAAGACTTTAGGGACGAAAGTGAAAGCGCCGTCTTTGTTCTCCTTCTACTATATCTATCTTCATGGTATGGCCCAATTAGATAATCGTGAATGATTCCGGCCCAAATATTGACCGCGAAACGTCGCTGGAATGAAAGTGGACGTATTGTGTATGGGTTTACATTTGATTACACATGATAATTGTGGATATTCAAAATACCCTCGCGTGTGAATGTGCATTCGTCCGTGAACAACACATGTGCACAAAAAGCAGGTGAGCGCTAAATCGCACAACGCTCCAGGATATGCAAACTGCAGGCTCCTCCCAGATTAGAAACGAGTGCCATCTAGTGGTTAATCCTAAAATAGTAACATCTTGAACGATTCTTTAAATTAATTTTACAATTTTTTTCTGAACAATGGATTAAAAGCACTCTTACGTATTCGTAAAATAATAATAATAATTATTATTATTATTATATTCCTTTTTGTGACTACCCATAAAATTTTCATTTTATGATATAAAATCATGAGCTATTTTAATTTGAAATAATTTTTTTTAAGAAAATAAATAAATAAAAATAAAAAACTAAGAGGTGGGGGATATATGTTCATATCAATTATTTAATTTATATGCTTTAACATTGAAGTTTTATTTTAGAATATATCTAATGAGTGTATCTTGACTTAGAACTAGCATCTGTTAATATTAACAGGTTTTATTTATTTGTCATTTATTACTTTTATTTATTTATTTATTTATTTATTTATTTATTTTTTACTTTATAGAAACTTTATTTAAGATTTACATGCAGTAAATTGAAAAAAAAAAATACTGCTATTCATAAAAAAATCATATTTAACTATTTTTATTATTTAAGAAATCAAAGAAAAGCTCTTTTGCAATTCATAAATTCTGTATCCTTATAAAGCTGTTCTTAAATCCAAAAGGCACAGTTTGTGACATAAGTTTTAATTTATTTTTGCCGGAAATGCATAAAACTAGCAGGTGTTGTTGTTCAGAAACTATTTAATCACACTCACCCCCCCCCTTTTTTTGTAAATCTTTTAGAAAATAGTGTCAAAGTGGGCGTTTTGTACTGAATTTGTGAAATTTTGAAGTTATATTTAATAAAAGAGAAATTGAGAGAAAAAAATAACAATAAAAAATTTCTAATAGTTTTAGCTGTCAGTTATTTAGTTATCAGTTATTACCTTAATCCAAATCTTGTTTAATTATGTAAACTTTTTTTTTAATGTAAAAAACAACAACAAATATGCACAATTTGTTATTAACTTATTTTTTCTATAAATAACTATTTTAGAACGTGTTATGTAAAACTTATTCATATACTCTTACATTTGGACTTAACAAATAGTAAAAAGGTTTTTTTTTTTTTTTTTTAATTTAGTTCAAATTTAAATCCAGATTTACATTTCTGTTTTCGTCTTAATAATTCATTAAAAACATTTTCCAGAATATACTTAAAATAGTAATAATTATAATAATATAGTTATTTCTGTGATACACATAAATTTTTCATTTTTTGATATGACATCGTAAGCTAATGAATTTGCATAAAAATTGTTTAAAGTTAGAAAAGAGAGACAAGAAGTATACTTTAATATCAAATATTTCAATTATGTTCTTTACGTTGAAGTTTAATTCAACTATATTTGTGTACAGGTACCGCATTATAATGTATGCATAAATAGTTTTTTCCCTAAAAGCCTGAAAAGAATTAAAAAAAAAAAAAAAAAAAAAAAATTGACTTAAGACTAGCATCTGTTAATGTTAGCATATTTTATTTATTTGTTATTTCTTTCTTTTATTTTTTTTCTTTAAAGTAAAATTATTTGAGATTTACTAATTTTAATGTCATGCATTAATAGAAAAATCATGTTCAATTATTATAATTACGTAAAAATTGAAATAGGATTTTTATTTATTTATTTATTTATTTATTTATTTTTTTTTTTTTTGCATCTTGTTAACAAACAAGGAAAGTTCAATTTCGAGAACTTCGTAGGATCTTATTTTTTATAGTAATTGTTATAATTTATGCTTAATAAAAGAGAAAGAGAGAGAAAAATATATATAATACTTACTTTCTAATAATTTTAGCTACCAGTTACTTTCCAATACTTTTAGCTAAGTGTTATTTAAATTTCGTACTACACTAAATTTGAGTTTAAAATTTTAAATATATTTAAAAACAAATCTTTTACTATATTTTAAGACCAAATATAAGAATATGTTATCTTTTTTGTTATCTGACTCGCATTTAAATACTTAGTTAATACATAATTTAATACATATGAGTTGTTTTACTTATAAAGTTATTTTAAATTTACTAACTTATGATGTCATATCATTTACAGGAAATGTTATGGGTAGTCACAAAAAGAATGTATAATGATTTTTATTATTATTATTTTAAGAATATAGTGAAGAATGTTTTAAAATTATCGAAGCAAAAAGGGATTAAAAATTTATGTAAAGAGCCCTGCAAAACGTGTTTTAAGGGATTCGCCAATAGATGACTTTCGCTGATTAGTATGGGAGGAGCTTCGGTTTGTTTATCCCTAAGCGTTGTGCGATTTAGCGCCGACCCAAAAAGCAGGGTCCACAGCCATTTTTTGGAGCAACCACGTGCTAAAATTAATATGTGTCTGGTATTTTGCTGATTCTAGGCCTTGAACTCTCTGCGCATGGTACGGATGCATTCCTTCATCTCGCAGAACTCGCCACACGGTATTACGGGAAACGTTCACTTCTTCGGACATTTCCCGCGTGCTAGATTCAGGCCTCTCGCTGATACGATCCAAAATGCTTCCCGTAACGGATGGCGTTCTTACACTCCTGGAACGCCCGGTATCCTACATGCAACTTGAAAAGGAACATCTTTCGCACAGTTGTTGGTGCAGTCGTTGAAATATCCTCTCATCAAGAACATGTCTGGTTGGAAAACGCTCTCGGTACAATCTTTGAGCTTCTATTGCATTGCAGTCTGCAGCTCCGCACATGTATTGCATCACGGCCTTCTCCTGGTTAGAGTACGAAACCATATTATCGGCTATCCACAGAACAAATGAAGACAGCTGCTGTGAACAGTTCCCAGTTTTACAATTACGCACTCAAATAAGTTACTTTTATGTTAGCGAAAATTTGTATACGCGTTCTTCTTCACCATCTCACATTTTCATATTTTTCTTCCGGAAACTTAGAGCATAATGGTAGCTATAGCGCTTGCATGTATCTAGTTTGAACATGCTCTAACACATTTGCTTTTGAATTCAAATCATGCATTACTTAGTGAATGTTGTTTGTTTTAATGTGTACTATCACCTCTTAAAGTTTGCTTCATCACTTATTATTTTGCTCATTGCATACGATCGTTCAAAAACCAACCCCCTGAACGCAGTTAAATTTGCTCCACTTAACCACTCCCGATGATTTCACGTGTACACACAAAATTAAAATTAAAGAATAAGCTTTAGAAAACATTTAACAGTGTTTAAAAAAAAAAAAAAAAAAAAAAAAAAAAGATAAAACGTAGTTATTCGGTACTCCAATGTCTAGAGCGCCCTCTACCGGCATTTTTAAACCTTTCTCCTTAAAACATTTTTTAAAAAAGAAAATGCTAATTTAAAGAAGGATTTTAGCGAAAACCGCAAATAAATCGACCCATTATCCTTTTTTTTTTTTTTTTTTTAATCATCATTTGCAATTTGGGACCCTAAACTTTGATGGCGCCTGTGTCCTTTGGAATACGTTTGGGACTTTTGGTTTCCTATTTACTATTACTCGTCTTGATGTGTTCTATCACCCCCTAGCGTAAGTACCATGAGTTTAGGGACACCCTATATATATATATATATATATATATATATATATATATATATATATATATATATATATATATATATATATATATATATGTATATATATGCAGGGTGATTATAAAAAAAACTCTCCCGACATTTGGGCTCCTTACTATCATACCATTCACAGAAACTGAATGAAATTTTGAGAAAAGATATTTTGAGGTATGCGCTCAAGAATGATATGGAAAACAACAGTGTCACTCAAACAGTTACGTTTACAGTGAGAAAATTTCGAAAAAATCAAATGGCAACACCCAGTTTTTTGTATTGGAATGTAATCTCCATTGTGAAAACCCCCATATAGTGTTGGAACGGCAACTGCAGCATGAAAATCAGCGGCGGTAGATAGGCTAAAAGTGAGGACAACATAAGGACAGATGCAGCATAAAATAAAACATTTTATTGTGTTTCACAAATTTTCCACATGACCTCCTTCATATACGATGAGACTTTGCATGCGGCAGATGGTGGATAGCACTACAGTACGTACCATGGCAATAGGAATCTCTTGAATCGCAGTTCTGTTCAGGCACGTAGCCAGGGAGGGGGCTAAGGGGGCTGAAGCCCCTCCCGAAAGTTTGAATAAACTTTACAAAATTCTCTATGATAATAAAATAAGTTTTGTTTTTATCTTCCATTACATTAAAATCAATTGAATTTTTAGCTGTAAAAATATCCATTTATTCAATTACAGTAATCCTTCATTATATCGGTTATTTGGATATATTTTTTAACAGACATTTACCACAAAAAATATAGATTTTTTTCAAAAAACAATATAACTATTTTTATGCGCAGTAAAACTCGATCAAGTATAATCTCGTATCATTAATTTGACTACTAAGAAAAATTAGTTTAATAAGCATATGGCGTATTAACTTTAAGAGGCAGATATAAAATATTTTCTTGCGTGTTATGAACTTCCTTAATGTTCTTTATCTTCATGCATATAAACGAAACTTAGATCGGTCAATGTTAAAATGTTTTGCAGAGAAAGGAGTCAAAAACTTTAATAGCCGCCTATAATGTAGAATCATGTGAAAAAATATAATTTTAAAGAAAGTATCTTTGATAATGGTGTTATAACAGTAAAACGCTTTTTGTTAAAAAGAAACTATTAGAATGCATTTTTGAAAGGTAATGATGCGAAGAAAAACAATATGGTATAAAAAAAAAACCTTTAAAGACGCCATGGCGGCATCCCCCAATCTCTTCACTGAACAACTTTTCTGCGAATTGTTTAAAAAAAGAATTTTATTAAACACAATTTCTGGATCTAAAATAATCTTTTTTGAACCATGAATTCAATCATTGCAGATTTACGGCAAGGCATTCGGTAGACGGGCCCAGTGCCCCTAAGTTTCAAGCGCACCAAATTCTGAAGGGTTTTTAAAATTTTGTCCAAAATGTGATGTATTTTTAATATCAAATGAATTTTTACATTTCATTCTACATTCTGTTATGTTCATATTTGTATTTTTATAACGTTATTTGTTTAAAACATCTATTTATTACTTTATTCTGGTGAATATTTTCTTTTATCTTTATCACTTAAAAATATATTGTATTAATTCTTGTTTAATCCTTTTCCGGTTATCGACTGGTTATTTGAGTGTTGGTGAGGGTAACTTGCAGGCTCTAGAGCCCCCTAATATTTAAATAATTGAAGCTTGGTGTTGTCAAAAATGTACTACTAGTTGTTGCAAACTTTATCCTTCCTGATATATAGACTTGCGTAGGAAAACATAATTAGCATCACACAGTTTATTATAAAACTCATTTAAATTTCATAATTGTGAAATAAGTATTTAAAAATAAGTTATTGATTATCATATTTAATTTTTTAATAGATATTTTAAACTTAATAATGGTTTCTTCAGTAAAATAATTATCTTGTTTCGTTTTTTTTAAATCAATCCCCCTGTAAATATCGGTACAAGGGGGGGCACCATACATCTGTGCCCCCAAATTTGTAAATCGGTCCCTGAATTTAATGACGGAAAATACAGTATTTTGTCAATATGCTAGATAAGATGAAAAAAAAATTTTAATGATTGTCAATGGAATCTTTTAAATAATTAGAAAATATGATATGAAAAAGTAAAAGTAATTTTTTAGACGCATAGCATTTTTTTTTTAATTGCAAAATTACAAAACAGCACCATTGGTGCACGAAATCTTGAACTGACTCACGTAAAACCAATTCCAATAATATCAGCTTTTTCTAGCAGCAAGTTTTGTTTAGAAATTAAAATTTAGGATTGTTTGGATGTTAGCGCTCGGAACAATTTGACTTTCATGGAGATTCGTCAAGTTCGCGATATGAGCCTACAGTTTCGAAAGCAACTCAATTCAATATTGCTATGTAACTAGAGATGACTTAGATGATGCCACGAAGATAAACATTTTTGGTTCCATTTTACTTTCCAAACAGCCATATAGTTTTCCAATAAGTGTAGGAAAGAAACAAAAGTAAGGAACAATGGCAGAAAAATCCAGAAATAGATCCAGAAAGTTTCCTTTTCTTACATATTCCAAAACGCATTTATTGTAAACCTTGTGTTTTCACGAAAAAATAGGTACAAAAAGGACACAAAAAATCAAGAAGACTAGTTTTTGCATGTTTTAGACATTGAAGAAGGCCAAATGTGTTTTTTCATGCAATTCTTATAACATATGCAATTAGATAATCACAAACCGTATGTTATTTTAGCCCCCCCCCAAAAAAAAGATTTCTTCAGGAATGTAGCAAATTAATATTTCATTGTTGGATTTTCAAAGAGCTTCAGGAAAAAAAGAAATCGAAGCCGCTCTTGGAGCAATATTTGAAATAATCTTATTTTGTGCAGAAAAAATAATACGCCACTTTGAGATGACCACGATGATGATCCTCTAATGTTAGAGAAATCGATATAAAAAAAGACTTTGTTAGCTAAGAGCTCTTTTGGATTTTGAGCAAAGTCTGGAGAGAATGAATTGAAACGAGACATTATAAATATCCGTAGAAATGCTATTTATTTCACCCCAGACATTTAGAATAAAATCATTCAAATATCCTCGGATACAGTTACTAAAGTATTAGTTATCAAAATAAATAACATCGTCATAATAAATAACATCGTCAGCATAAATGCGTCACGCAGGCGTATGATGAATCAGCTAATAAGTTTGGTCATGTCAGCGGGGTCCATTCTTAAATTTTTCAGAGTATCCGAAAATTAGGTACGTCCACTTTGAAATCCATCTGTTAAATCTTACCTTGCCTTAAGTTTTTTTTAAACACCTAAAGGCAAATTTAGCGCTTCAAGAAGCAATTGCATCATATACCCCGTTAAACAAAATAAAATAACTTCTCCGTACTTATGATACAAAATTTATCGAGAGGCATGAAAGCATATTAAACATTTGTTGAGCTACATACATTTGCATTAGCTCAGAAAATATTGTGAAAAACACATGGAAGATTTCTTTGGTAGCAAGAGCTTATTTTTGGCAGTCGGTAGAAGAATGATTTTCTCACAAGCCTGCCTGTTTGTGAGAAGGTTTTCTGTCTGCCAAAGTCATAGTGAGTTATTCAAGAAAAATTCCATGTAATCATATCGGCTGTAACTTATATTAAAGATACGCTAATTGTTTTACATTGATATAGATAAAAATGCAGTAGAGATATTTTATTGTGTATCAAAACTTCGGAAAGACATATTTCAAACTGAAATAAAGATCCTACGACTAACATTTTGACAGACAACACATACAAACCCTCGAATCATCCGCTGAAGAGTATTACAATATCACGGTCTTTATTACCACGTAGAAAGTCTTATTCAAAATTCAAATGATCGATTCATTTCGAATGAAGACATTATAAGAGATTTCACATTACTTCTTCCAGGATTTATTTAACTGAAAAAAGCAAGCAAACTAAAAAACTTTATCGCAATATTTTCACGATAGTGTCAATGTAACAAGTGAAAGCTGAATATGAATTAGGGTGCAAACAAATTGTTGACACCAACACAGTGGTCCTAAAAGTTTTAGAACTGTAACGTGACATATTACAATAATATCAAACACTTGTTCACAGTCTTGGTTAAAAACCCAGTAACAACAGCCAGTGCTGAAAGATCTTTTTCGAAAATGAAAATAATTAAATCTTTACCTCGAATCATTATGGCCAATGAGAGACTCAATAGCTTTGTAATAATTTCCATTCATTGGGACATTACAGTAGATCTTAAGTTAATCAGCATTATGACTAAGAAGAAATTACGATTATTGCTTCTGTTGCATTAGTAAATTTACTGTACCAAGAGTACTGCAATCGGGCTAGTTCTTTCCTTTTCGATTTTGATTATATATTTTTTATATTATGATAGTTTCAATTTCAGAACCGGTTTTAACCGGTTACAAAAATTAAAATAATTAAAAGAAACTGAAACCAAATTTAAAAAAGATAAAACTATCCCGGTTGTAGATCGTCTTCAGCTATCTTATGCGAAAAAAATCATGTAAAAATATTAAAATTTGAGCGAGATATTTGAAAAGAACGCACCCATAGACTTAACATTATCATCTGGGTCTTTTACAGTGACTGGTGTGGGGCCTTAAGCATTGATTATTTTTAAATTTTTTGCTGTAAATTATACAAATTACTTTTGTAGATCAGAAAAAATTTCAAGATTCAGCCCCTCCCGAAAGAAAATCCTGGCTACGGGCCTGGTTCTGTTGGCATCTTTCAAATCAGACGCAGTTTGAGGACGAAACGGATACACTTTGGATTTCAGATATCTCCACAGCCAGAAATCCATTGGTGTCAGATCAGGAGACCTTTGTGACCACGGAAACGGGAAATGACGGGAGGTAACTCTGTTACCAAAGTGTTGAGTTAAGACACACGTTTGACAGAAGACTCGACATGTGGAGGAGCACCATCTTGCATCCACACAACTTGAAATATAGCATTTTGCCGTTGCAATGCGGGAATCGCGTAACTAGTTAACGTGTCCAGGTAGCGATTACTCGTTACTGTACACGTTTGCAGATTACCGGCAATAACCTCTTCAAAAAAGTAACGGCCGAGGATGAACGTACTCGTTATACCACACCACACGGTCATTTTTTCCTCGTGTAATGGACGGGAAAGTACATCATGTGGATTATTCTTTGCCCAGTTCACACAATTTTTTGAATTCACGTTATCAGTTAACGGAAAATGCACCTCATCTGTCCACAGAATGCGTCAAGGCCAGTTGCTATCTTTATTGTACCGGATAAGGAATTGATTTGCAAAATCCAGTCGTAATTGATAGTCTCCTGCTTCCAACATCTGGACACGCTGGAATCAATGCGGAAACATGTTTTGAATAGAGCGCAGAATCTTCCGTACAGTTGAATTCGGCATATTCAGAACACGAGAAACACCGCGTGCAGTTGCGGGACGAACTGTGCTTATGGTCTCATGAACTTCTGTAACAACTTCCACAGGAACGGAAGGTCGTCCAGACCGAGGTCGATCGCATGTGCAACCAGTTTCTTCAAATTTATGAGTTAAGTCCCGTACAGCTTTGACAGTGCACGGGTCTCGCCGTAATCCATGGTTGCGGCGGTAAACACGCAATGTATCTGCGGCATTTTGTCCATTCAGGTAATAAATCTTTACGGTTTCCCCGCGTTCTTTCCTTGAAAGCGGCATCTTGTTTGGAATGGCAGAAGGCAACATGCACGGCTCGCATTTTGCAGAACCTCTTCTTTCACCTAGCGTAACGACGTCAATCATGACTGTGTCTTACTAAAACTCGAAATTTACGTTTATTGGTTTCTTCTCTTTTTGTGGAAATCAAATCAGGTTGGGATATCAGCCGAAGAAACGGTGTGACATGTGACGTAAATGAAACGAACATTAATGTACTGGTGTACAGCAAAGTCCTTTTTACATTTCCCTTGCCTAGTTCCGGTGATTTTCATGCTACAGTTACCATTCCAACGCTATTTAGGGTTTTATACAATGGAGATCACATTCCAATACAAAAAACTGGGTGTTGCCATTTGATTTTTTCGAAATTTTCTCACTGTAACCGTAACTGTGAGTGACACTGATGTTTTCCATATCATTCCTTTGGCAAAATACCTTTTGCCAAAATTTCAGTCAGTTTCTGTGAATGGTAATAGTTAGGGGCCCAAATGTCGGGATAGTTTTTTTTTATAATCACCTTGTATATACATATATATATATATATATATATATGTATGCAAAAATGTATATGTTTAAACATTTTAAAGATGTGAATGATTAAGTGTAATTAAACATCAGTAGCGTAGTAATTTAAAAAAATTGGAGGGTTGGGAGGAGGGCTCAAATAGTTTTTAACTCGATATGCTCAAAAAACTGCGAAATTGAGGAAACAAATTAATAATAAAACAACTCATTAATAAGTTATTATATTGATTATTTAATTAATTAAGTATTTAATTTATTTTATTAATTATTTAATTTTATTCATAATTAAAAATGTGTATGCACAATATTTCAAAGTAAACATTAAGGAATAAATAAAATTTTAGAATTTTGTCAAATATGATAGCAGATTTCGAAAGAAATATTTCATTCATAGCACTTTAAAAAAGAAAGAAAAATGCACTTACAAATTTTGACATCATAACACCACAAGGTAAGTGCGTTTCGCTGACATTGCGTTCAAAATGGATTCGGCATCTGCTAGTATTTCTCAATGGATGTTCATTAATGCAAATCCAGAAAGTTGAGAATTAGAACGCAGTGTTCCTAAGATACGTTTTTGATTGTATAGGTGTAGAACATTGTGGAGTAGCTATTGAGACTGGAACTATTGATCGAACTTTCAACAATTTTTATTTGTTGTGCTAACCAGCCTTATTATAACAAGATAAGGAGTAAGTAACAAGTAATGTTACAGTGTTACATGGCAAGTAATATTACAGTGTCTTTTCCGGTGCTAATTATGCGTTTTTTCGCCACTCTTTGATGAAATTCGCGCTTTTTCCTGCGATCCTTTGGGGAAATTCGCGTTTACCGCTATCCTGAAATTTGTCTTTTTTCGCGATCTTTTGACGAAATTTGTGTTGTTTTCGCGTTTTTTCAATGATCTTGTGACAACATTTCTATGATCCTTTCCCGAATTTCGCATTTTTTTAAATCATTTGACAAAATTTGCGTGTTTTTTGCGAGTTTTTGGCAAACTTTATGTTTTTCCAGGACCCCATAACAATCAATTAGTCAATGCATTGCAAAGAGACATCATATGTCAGTACACATAACTGAGTATTACAGTATGAATAACTAAAAAGTAGGAAATAAAATAAGCTTTTAAAAATATATCTACTGACTTCAAAAAAAGTGCTAAAAAGAATTAAATAATTTTTTAAAATTTTCTAATGACAAAACGTTATCCAATAATCACACATTGGATATCACACTCTAAAAAAAAATGTGTAAATTTATACACAAAAATGTGTAAATCGATGATACAATAACGACATGTCTATATGTGTAAATTTGTGTGTAAATTGCCAAAATAAACGACTAATGTGTAAATTTCAAAATACACATTTTAATGTATAATTTGATGATAAGTCCAAATGTGTAATGTAAAAGTTATGTGATAACTCTTGAAATACACACTTTAATGTGTGAATTGCACTGAAATTCACATATTTCTGAGTACTATTTTTACACATACATATGTGTCATACTCTTTTTTTATATATATTTTTGTGTAATAGGAAAATACCCACAATGTTGAAAATATGCAAAATACACATGTTTTTGTGTTATGTACAGAATGCACAGATTTTTGTGTAATATTCTGTTTTTACACATATGTCTACGCAACTTGGAAAACACATTTTTGAGTAATATTTAAAATGCACAGGTTTTTCTGTACAAAGATTTACCTTATTCTTTGATGTGTAAACTGCGAAAAAGTTTTTAAAATAGCAAAACAAAATTACATGAAGAACAAATTCGTATATGCTTGACTTGTTTCTAAGTACGCGATCGTAATTATGTAAATACGTAATAACTATAGTTGTCATTCAGTCCGTCCGTCTGTCTATCTGGCCGTTCGCATATAACAACGCAAAAACTTCTTATCCGAATTGTTTGAAATTTAAAATACATAACTCTTGCATAATTTTATCAAGTCATTTCAATTTTTATGAAAATGAGATGCATAATTCAATTATAGAGACAGTCAAAAGTGTTCTCTTACATAACGGCCAATGGGTAAAAATAGTTTCAAGTGCCTTTTAATAATGTTACACGTTTTCGAACATAATAAAATTGACATGCATCTATGAAGTATATACTACAATATAAATTCTGTATAATCTGTAGCGCAGAGAATAGTTTTTATTAATTTACAGGGCCATACTAAAATATTCCATTACATTATGGTAAAGAAGGAAACATTGTTTGGGACGCGTTTTAATTTTATTATAATATTTCACATTTTATGAAATTGATGTTTATGTTGCTGAGATTTGCTAAAGATTACTTATTTTATAATAAAAAGCAGATATATAGTGTTTACAAAGAAGACAAAGAACAGATTTCGGATACTTAAGCAGTATCCGAAGTACTGTGTACTATTACACCAAAATCTGAATATTTCTTAAATTCGTTACAGTACGAAACGCATCTCATTTGCTTTTTTAACGCGCAATTTCCAACTTGTTTCTTTGTAACAGATTTGTAATCTTAAAGCAAGACCACGAATCATTTACGCTTAATCAAGGAACAGGGTCGTCTCAAATTGTAATCTATCATATTTCTGTTATCTATTTCTGTATCTATCATTTTTCTTAATCTATTTTCTTTCTGAAATTATAATCTATTATCTCCTTGTGTTTGCAGATATACAACGTGATGACACAAAGGATTAATTCATTTTACATAAGGGTTTGCAAGCAATAAAAGAAAACTTAAAAACAATTTTTTGATTATTAAAAAAATAACTTTAATAATAGATTGTCGATATTACATGCTTATTTACGAAATTGTAAATTTAAACCAATAATAATTCTTGATACATGATTTAAAAAAAACGGTCATTAATTGTTTATATCTTACAGCAACTGAATGTACTCTATTTTGCCTATATTGAGAAATTTTAATGTTCTTTTTTTCAAAGATGTAATTTCTGGCTGGATGTCTGTTGCCAAGGCTACAATAACACCGATACTATCATAAATAGTACAAGGGATTAGAATTATTACTATCCAATTTTTAGAATAAAATGTGGAGAAAAATTTATTTATATCAGTGTATTAAAAATACAGGTTATTTTTTATAAGACACAATAAAAAAAGAATAAGGAATGTATGAATCCAGTAATGGAACCTCACAAAAGTAATAGATTTTTATAACAATAATTAGAGCCAAAATTTAATGAAGGCATACTAATAAAACAAAATAGTTACTTCAAATAAATTTAACGAATTAGAATAGCAATAATTAATTAAATATTTTGAGAACTGTTCACTGCTTAAATCAATCATTGTAGCTATCACAATATCAAAATTTTTAATTATTTTAGATACATTGTTTAAACTTCTAAATGTCGGATAATTACAGTTATTATTTATACATTGGGAGGTAAAAGAAAATATGAAAAAAAGTTATTTGAGCACAAATTCGTTTATTTCCCTCTATTTTTAACAATTAACACGTTGAGCGCCACTCAGCTACCGGTAACAGATACAGTAGATGCAATTGTTTATACAAAATACAATTGATTTTTAACTATTTCTATAATTTAATTGTTTTTCTTTAAATGGGAATTATTAGATTTAAATGGCAACTGAGCGCCCCCCCCCTCCTCTCCCGAACCAGTATACAGGGTAGAGTTAAATATTTTTCGATTAAAACATTGAACATTTTATAAACCACACGAAATTAATTAATAGCAGTTATATATAATTTTTTTTAATGTTTTTACAGTATAGTAAGTGCAATTTAAATATTAAATTGAATTACTTAGATTTTCAATTAAATTTAACGATTTTATGCACTATGAACAATACTGTAATTGCCCTTTGACTATGTCAACATCTGATTGCTCTGTACTGGAAATTGAATAACTAAGCATTCCAATACACACGCTTCTTAAAGCCTTAAAAATAATTGAAACTTTGCAAATAGTCATAAGTACATAAAATTCAAAGCTTTCTTTTTAACGAAACATAAACATATGCAAATTTTGCAAGGAAAGAAAAATTACAGTATTACTTTATTAAATGAAGCCAACTCTTAGCATATTCATTAAAATTTTCACTGAAAATCGATGGAACTTTGAAATATTATTTTCTGTATCTTGATTGGCTCGATTAGGAGCATCAAAAATAATATAGCTTTTAAATCATGTAAAGAGAAGTTATGAAAATATATATATAAATTAAACTGTTACAAAATACTTTTTTATTAACCAAAAATATTGAATCTTGTCTATTAGTCTATATGTATCTCATATATATGATGTACATATCATATATTTCATATTCATACTTTTTATAATGTGATATGATTCATATATGAGTTAAAAACTCTGTTTAACGTTGAAATTATTGGGATGTTATAATACATGTTTAGAAATTATGTTAACTATTGATTAAATTACTTTTAAAACCGCAAACTTTTAAAATTGAAAGAAATTTAACCACATAGTTTTAAAAAGGAAAAAAAAATCTGATTTAAATGTTATTTAAATGAATGAATCATTGGCATGCGGCCGTTTATTTCAACAAAATAAAAATTAAACTTATTAAAGTTTATTGAATTGATAAAAGTTAAATTAATGTTAATCATTGCTTTTATAAAATGTTTATGTGCAATTAAGTAAAACTAAATCTATTAACTAAAAAAGAAAGCTGAGAAAATATTTTTTCTTATCTATTTCTTATCAATGACCCTACTCTGTGATAAATTGGGATGATCCAAAAATAAATAAATTCTTTCGTATTCGTAGAATTACGTCCGAATCCAATACAATGACATTAATGAGCTCTTATTAACTACATTACTGAAACTGTACCCTTTTCGGACTGTTATGTAAAATATCCTTTGGCTGCATTCTTGTAACATTTTCGTAAAATTTTTGAAATTCATGTGAACTATATACGTTTGTAACATAACAATATGTTCGAACACTCTGAACGTTCTTGATCTGTTTCTATTCTAGAGAATAAATACACACGCTTGTGATCGTCTGCAGGTGAAATTTTGCGCGCAGATGTTAGTTTCCGCTTATTTATACAATGCTAGACTTGAAAGTTAAATGTATATTTTCATGAGAGTGGCTCTGACTAAAATTTTCAGTTTGAAGAATTTTTTTATGCACTTCATTTTTCTTTTTATTTAATTAAAAAAAAAATTCTTGCTAAAATGAACTTCAAAGTTTCTTTTCTTATATAAATTATTATGTTGTATTAGTCATAATATGGCACATAAATTAAAAATTTGTGAACTTTTAGAAAATATAAAATCAGTTTAATGAGCAATAATGCATCAGTTATAATAAGTGACACATGTTTTGTATAACATGTAATAAATGCAAAGTGTATTCCGTAAAATAAAATGGGTTATCTGGGAAATAAAGTTATTTTTTAAGGTATTTTTACATGTATTTTTAAAGATAGTTTTTTTTTTCGGTGCGCGCGTGTTGGGGGGGGGGGGGAGAGAGTTAAATTATAAATCATATGTCATAGCACACATTTTGTACATCTTATTTTATATTGAAAAATGTTAAATTTATTCAAAAAATGTGGGACAAATAGCAAAATTTATTTTTAAAGAGTCAAATAGTTAAACACTAATAGAAAAGAAAATTATTTTTGAAAGTATGCATGTGTCATTATTATAATAAAGCATACTAGAACCCCCCCCCCCCCCCCACACACACAGCGAAAGCTTAGTTTTCTCCATCAGCGTATTATTTTTTGTCGTTCCTGATATTAAGAGCAATTTATAATTAATGAAACTGGGGGAGCAAATGCGGGCTTCTAATATTTTTGAACAGCCCTGTATTTGATCTGTCGGTTAATAGATATATTATAGAATAGGGAAGTTTAGTTTAGCAAGAAAACGCCTAACTAATGAAATTTTTCTTTTAGCAATTTATACTAATACATGGAAATATACTTGAATATTTTGCTCAGCCCTGTAGTTTACCTAGTACCTTTATTACACGCCAGTATTTTGCTAAAATTAAGTTCTTACAAAAATACTCTTTAAACTACTTAAATCACATTTCCAGAAATTATTATTCATAGGGGACCCTGTATCCATTTTTTTGCGTGACTCTGTAACTCATTTTATCTGTATTCTAGAACTATTCCTTAGTAAACTAAATGCAGTTCAACGTATAAATGCATAATTTATTTAAAAACAACTTTTAAGTAAATTACATTCATATTTATTAACCTCCCGAGCAAAGCTTAGTAAATTCCGAGCTCTTTTGTGTAGCTCTGTATATATAAATTATGTAAATTTTAGCATTTATAACGCCTTATAATATGCATACATTTAGTAAAACTTAAAAGCGCATATCATAATTAAAAATGCATTTCATCCATTTACAGCGATCATTCGTAATATACAGTTCTTCGAATAGAATATACTATTTAAATTCTTTGCGTTTCCTTGTAAACGCTATGCATTTCATATTATGCGTGAAATAATTAATATTCAGCTTCAGTGACACATATTAATTTGATTATATTTTTCCATAATTAAAATGTGTCGCAAACAATTCCCCCCTGAGTTATTATGTCATTTAATGAAATAATTATGCTCTGTAAATGAATTAAAACTATTCTTTTCACTGCATATTTTAATGCATTTCGCAGATGCATATAATTTTGAATATGTTTGACCGGGTGTAATACCTTTAAAATTCATTTGAACCGATTTTTCCCCATAGGCCGTAATGTAATTGAAATTTTTTAACTGTCCCTGTAAATAAACTAATCATGATAGAAACTTCATTTTCAATAGAGTTTGTGCTAGGGAAACTTCAATAACGTTAAAAAGTTTCATAGCAATCTAAGTATATTTGCGAGAGTTAGAGCGCGGCCAGACGGACTGACAAACCGAAAGCAAAAACACTTTTCAATTTTGTTGGAAAGTGTTAAAATGCACTTCCAGTAATCATCTCTAATATACAGTATACCTTGAACTGTAAAAATATAAACAGGTTTGTCTCAGACCGAACTTATGATTTTTACACTTGCCCACGCCGGGCCAAGAAAGTTGTCATTCGGGTCTCTCCGGGCCTGGAAATTGCAGACGGTGCAGACTTCTAATACACTTAAACACTGTCCTTTAAGATTTACACATTTATAATTATGTGTAACACTCCAATTCGTGTAAATTCACGTAATTTTTTACATTTACACACTTTTGTGTGTAACAACTGATAAAACCAGACAGACTGATAAAAACAGACTCACTGTCATAAACGAAATACTCATAAAAACAGTTAATGTTTTGTACAAAATGTGTAAATTTTATAACAAATGGATGATTTCCGAAATTTACACACTTTTCTGTGTACACATAATTATGCTTAAATTAGAATGACACTCCATTTCTTGTAAATCCAGGCATTTTTCAGAATTTACACACTTTTCTGAGTTTATCAAGTGATAACAAATTACAGACTTAAATTCAGAAGCTAAATACACACAAAAAACAGGTTTAAAAAAATATTTAAATTGTATTACAAGTGTGTAATTTTAGAAAATTACATATATGTGTGTGTAAAATTAGCCAATTAACACATTTATTTTTTAGAGTGCAGGTACCGGCATAAAAATGGTTAAACTTAATATGTATAATTTAATATCCGCCAAACATGGATTTTAGAGAGAATATTTTTTACAAGAGATGAATTTACATGTTTATGATTTAATTTATGGATATATATATATAATATATATAAACTAACGAATTACTATTTGAAGTTGGTGCCAAACAATCTTAAATATAAGAATTGTGAATATATTGTGCCTAGTACCATAACTAAAATGATGATGATCATTATCGATTGAGATTGTTTGGCACCGACTTCAAAAAGTAATTTATTACTTTTTATATGTATATAATGATAAATTTAATCATAAATATGTAAATTCATCTCTTGTAAAAAATATTCTCTCTAAAATCTATGTTTGGTGGCTATTAAATTATATATATTAAATTTAACCGTTTTTATACCGGTACCTGATATCTGATGAGTGATTATTGGATAAAGTTTTGTCATTAGATAATTAAAAAAAATATTTAATTCTTTTTAGCTCTTTTTTTAAAGTCGATTGATATATATTTTTTAAAAAGCTTATTTTATTATTCTTACAAGGAAGGTCTCCATACGGGCATACCGCAAAAATATGAAAAAATTACAGAATGTTCTTCTCGTGTGGATATATACATTGATAAAAACATTTCGGCGGAACCTCCATTCAGTATCAGTAAAAAAAAAAAATGAAAATTTCGTTATTTGGCGATTTATCGCCGGTTGGCGATGAATGTAATTTCAAAAAATACTTTGTCAAATACACTTTAAGAAAAAAAAAGTTCACGTTGAACTTGTTTTGATAAATTTAATTTAAATAACTTTAGTTTTGTCAGTTTTAGTTTGTTTTAAGTATGATTTTGTTACATCGATATTTATATGTATTTATATTCAGATTTAATCATCAAAATATGAGATTTAAAACGAAATTCATAATTTAAATTAATTAAATTTGTTTCAAGTTCAAAGTCCAATTGAGAATTGCCGATTAGATTTTGTTGCTATGGAAACATCTGGCTTTTATTTTTGAACACGCTTAAATGTATGAAGATAATTTTTCTCAATATGATATTTTTTTTCTATGAAAACATTTTTTCTAGTGATTAATTAAATAACTTCTTCAACAAGTAAAATATACAGGGTGTTTCGCTACCAGACCGACAAACTTTGAGGGGTGATAGTAGACATGAAGACAAACATTATTAAATGGGAAACCATGGGGCGCAAACGTCTTCCGTAGGAACCAGGGGCCATTAAAGTTTAAGGTACAAAACTTCAAACAATTATAAAAAACGGAAAAAAGGGTGGATTTGTTTGCGGTTTTCGCTAAAATCATTATTTATATCACGATTTGTTTGTAAAAAATTTTTAAAGGTTACGTTCAAAAATTGTCGATAGAGGGCGCTTTAGCTTTTAGAGTAACGAACAACTATTTTTTTAACCTTATTTTGTGCTTGGGATTGAAATTATTTGAAAGTTTAGACCTTAACTTAAATTTTAACCCCAAAATCGGAAACATTATGATGAGTTAACTAGCGAAAATTGAACTGTGAACAGAGAGGGGATTTTTATACACTCATAAACATTATTCAAACTGATCGATTTTGTTGCAGTTTGCGTGTAGGTTATTCCCTTGGTAATTATTTTATTCAAAATGACTAACAACTCTTGCGTCTCCACTTTTTGATAGAGGGCGCTTCCGACACATCTCCGACATTTCAATGGCATTACTTCTGTGTGTTTTACTACCAGACCAACATACTTACAGGAAGTGTTAGGGATGCAAAGCGACTCGGAATCACATTGGAATGTAATGTTGAAAATGCCTTTTCAGCGAGTTGTGGTTAAAAGAAGCAGATAAAAAAAGCAACAGAAACAGATTGTGAAATAGCAACACGTTAATGTAGCAGAAAACAATTTAGTTTAGGGTTTTACTACAAAAGGTGCCCGAAATTACGACCAGAAGTAGTCGGGCATGCTTGACAGCAGCAATGCATGCAATTCCTCACGCATTGAAAGATTCCTGGCATCTCGGATAGCTTTCTGGCAGCTACATTAATTCGAGCTGAGAGGTCTTCCACTGACGGAACGGGAGTCTCATACATTCAACTTTTCATTTGACCCCAGCAGAAGAATAGTCCATACAGATTCAGATTCAGATTGAGCCAGGTGGGAGAGCCTACTAATTGGTTTGAGCTCAACTAGCCCCACCCAGCAATGTTTATTTAAAAAAATACAGAACAATTATACACTAATAAAATAAAGGTAGGTAACAAAAAGTAATTGATGTAATGAAGTAGGTGTGACGACCTGGCAGGCCAACAAACCAAGCCACCACTACCTATCCACCGCTGTCCAAATGTTACGTTGGGATGTCTGCGAAAATCATTGGTAAAATGTGGAGGAGCCCCATCGTGCTATAGAGTGGCGCAACGAAAGAGGAACATGTGCTTTTACCAGAAGTTTCGACAGAACGTGTTGTAAAAATTATCAAGTTGCTTTTTTCTCTGCTTCTTTTAAAACTAACTCGTAAAAAAGGCATTTTCGACGTTACATTATAACATGATCCCGAGTCGTCTTTGCATCCCTAACACTTCCTGGAAATATCTTGGTCTGCTAGTAAAACATACAGGAGTAATGCCATTGAAAATTCGGAAATGTGTTTGAAGCGCCCTCTATCAAAAAATGGGGATACCAATGCTGTACGTCATTTTGAATAAAATTATTACCAAGAGAATGACCTACACGCAAACCGCAACAAAATAGATTAGTTTGTCAAATGTTTATGAGCGTTCAAAATCCCCTCCTCTGTTCACAGTTCAATTTTCACTATTTACCCGACCCCAATGTTTCCGATTTTAGGCTTAACCATTTAAGTTAAGGTCTAAACTTTAGAATAACTTCAACCCCGTGTACAAAATAAGGGTAAAAAATAGTTGTTTGTTACTCTAAAGTCTAAAGCGCCCTCTATCGACAATTTTTGAACGTAACCTTTAAAAAATTTTTACAAACAAATCGTGATATAAAGAATGATTTTAGCGAAAATCGCAAACGAATCCACCCTTTTTTTTCGTTTTTATAATCGTTTAAAGTTTTGGACCTTAAACTTTAATGGCCCTAGCTCCTACGGAAGACGTTTGCGCCCCATGTTTTCCGATTTAATAATGTTTGTCTTCATGTCTACTATCACCCCTCAAAGTTTGTCGGTCTGGTAGCGAAACACCCTGTATATGTAATACAATGTGTTTATATATGAATATAATATATTAAAGTCTCTCATTGTTTATGTTTAAATTTATTAAATACCATTTACACGCATTCTAAATATCCAATAGTTTTGAGTTGCGTTACAATCCTTTGCTTTTGACGAGGAAAAGGGCTGCTCGCCAAATCGAGTGACTCTTTCGTCTTTTCACGTCAAATATTCGAAAATATTTTATTTTTTTACATACTTTCTACTCTGATTCCGCCACTAATTTTGATTGATCCTTTATTATATACATAAGTACTTTAATTACTAATTTTTTTCATAAAATTCTGAGTATGCCCAGTATGGAGACCTTCCTCGTTAGTCTTAAGATTATGCGTTTTAAAAAGTGGCTTCGTTGTCTTTAATTGGACGCATTAAAATTACTTATGGACTCGATATACGAATTTGAAAAGCAAGTAATGAATTTCGAAGGCTGTCTATGGACTTTCTTTTTCCTTTTTTTATGTATATTTTATAGTGAATTACTATCTCATGCAAGTTTCTGAATGTTTTAATTTAATTTTTTTATGTTTGGATCAATTTCTTTTTACAGTTTAGGTATATATAAACATAAAAAATATCTTTTAAGGTCATTGGGCTTACATGAGACGCGCTTCCAATTAGTTTTGTCGTATTTAGTGCATATTTGGCATATTTTATTACGCAGAAAATTTTCGAATGCTGTGTCTTTAGTACAAAACAATTTTTTTTTCTTTCAGAAATGGAATATGCATCTGTAGTATAAACTTACAATATATGACTGTCGCATTTGAATAATTTTTGTCGCCTTTAGGACGTTTAAAAGTTAAATGTAAGAATGCGTTTCATATACTATATGGCCAAAGGTGACCGGCCACTTGCAATTTTAGACATTTTGTTAAATTTTTAGAAAAATACATGAAAAATTATACTAAAATTCTATATGTGTAAACATAATAGTATAAGTCATACATTTCCGTAAATATTTCCCCCCTAAACTCCATAGGGGACTGTCAACAAATTGAAAAAGAACGAATATCTTTTGGATGACCCTGTCAAAACTTATTTAGTTAAAGTATTCAAACTGTGGATTATGATTAAATGGCTTATTGAAATAAACTGTGTTCATTGTTATGCGGATAGCATGTATACTCGTAGAGAAATTAAGGTTTTTATTGAAACAATCCCAGTTTTTTCCAAGATTTTTGCTTATCATTTGTGCAGTTCTGAATATAAAATAATGTCCTTGTCCGAAAGTATGACAAACAATATTGTATACAATACTCTAATTAGAATGAAAAAATATGAAAATTGTATGAAAAATGAGCAGGTTTACTAAATAATTTTTCATTGCGCATGCGTAAATGCTATCACAATTTCATCTACATATTTTGTTAGCGAAATGTATAGAGCAACTTTTGTGAAAGTTTCAAAAACATCGTTTGAAAATTCTGAAAGTGATCGTCTATAGAATAAGATTAAAACCCGTTGTTCCCAAAAGGAAGCAAAAAAAGGAGGGTTATAGACTGCATCCAAATATTGTGTCACGAGCCACATTGTATATTCTACATTGGCACTCATCAATGGATAAATGGACACAGCCCCTCATCTTTTTGCTTTATTTTTGGAATAACGGATTTTGAGGTTATTCTATAGACGATCACTTTCGGAATTTTCAACCTATGTTTTTGAGACTTTCACAAAAGTTGCTCTATGCATATAGCTAACAAAATATGCAAATGAAATTATGATAGCGTTTACGCATGAACAATAAAAAATTATTTAGTAAACCTGCTCATTTTTCATGCAATTTTCATTATTTTCAATTATCATTACTGGATATCGTGTACAATGTTGTTTGTTATGTTTTCGGAAAGGAAACATTATTTTATATTAAGAACTCTGCAAGTTATAAGCAAAAAATCTTGGAAAAAATTTGGCACTGTTTTCATAAAAACTCTAATTTCTCTATGAGTATACACGCTTTCCGCATAAAAATGAACACAGTTTGTTATATTCATTTGTATTCAATTTGTTGACGGTCCCCTATGGAGTTTCGGGGGAAAATCGTCACGAAAATGTATGATCTGTACTATTATCTTTACGCATTTAGAGTTTCAGAATAATCCCTCGTGTACTTCTCTAAATATTTAACAAAACGTCTAAAATCGCAAGTGGCCGGTCACCTTTGGCCATATAGTGCATATGCCAATTTATCTGGAAAAAATCATTTAACCTTTAAGTGCTGCAACAGAAATTGACTTATAGCTATTGTGAGCTTATAGCATGCTCCGTCGTTACTTGATCGAAAATAAATAAAAAGCTTCATTAAGTCATAGGATACTGTTTCTGTATTAAATTTTATATTGCGGAGTATCATAATTAAGGTCATTTATCTTAAAGTTTCTAATATTAGTAAAAGCTCGAAACGAAACAAAAATTCACAAATATGCCTAGTTAACCCTTTCCGGCACACTACTCTTTAAAGTTGGAATTCAAAGAGAAAAAAAAAATTAGGCAATCTATTTAGGCCTAGAGGAGTACACAAGTATTGTTTTGTAAAGATTACACTAACGATTTTAATTATACAGTTGTTGCCGAAGTGGTCACCTCCCATAAGTAAAGCATCGATAAGCGCAGTGAGAAGAGCATTGCTGTGAAGCGCGTATTACAGTAAAACATTTTACCTATTATTTAAAAACAGTAGAGTTTGATCTCTGTGGTGCTGCCATCTAGAACTCATAAGAAAGATTTAAAGTAGCCATTTGAGTAGTTTTTAAAATATTTACGGAGTTTTTGTGTCTCTAAAACAGGGGGAACTTTAGGTGTTGCCGACCCGGCAACACTGCGCGTTAAGGGGTTAAACAGAAAATTTCAAGTTAATCCATGACAATTTTAAAAGGAAGTGGTTTGTGGGACAAGGGCGGATCTGGAGAGTCCTCAAGGGGGGGGGGGGCGATTTTAGAAATTTGGAGATTCGACTTTAATGCGTGGGTCGGGGCTAATTTTTTCACTGCGGGTCATGTTGCTTTTATTTTTTGTTGCGGGTCGGATCTGGGTCCGGTTGACTTCTAGTTTATGCTGTGGGTAAGGTTTTGGTCCGGTTGACTTCCTTTTATTGCTGCTGGTCGGGTTAACTAATGTTTATGTTGTGGATCGCGTTAGCAGGATTAGCAGGTGTTTTTATTCAGAAACTATGGCGTTATCCATTTTTTGATAAGCAGTTTAAGACTTACTGTGAAAATTATCGTTTTGAATAGAATTTCTAGAAGCGACAGCATGAGAAGGTAGAAAAATCTGCAATCATTTAGCGTGCGAAGAGAAAACTGCGCCCGGGGCAAAGCAAAATGTGGCGCTTCCCCCGACCCAACTTTTTCTTGTAACAGGCCAAAAATTACACTGGTAGTATAAATTTGGCGCACCCTAAATTTCCGTCCCCGGACCGACCGCATCCTTCGCCCCCCCCTTTCGCACGGCGCTGCATATTGTCTGTCCTACACATCTTGAGAACAATTAACTCTAGTTAAAGCCCGGCTCGTCTATATGTAGAAAAACAATGCAAATCTGATCTCGGGCCGGTACGAGCCTGCTAAAAAAATATTAAACCCGGGTTACACACGATATAATTCTCCGATGCTGATCTCTACACTGTAAAAGTTACATTTCTGTATTGATGTTGCCAAACTAGTATCGGCTGGTGACACACATTTATACTTATTCTCATTAAACCCATATAATTGAAAATACCTCATATTTTAACGTTCCTACTTAAATCTTTATAAAGGGCCAGTGGGCCCGCTAAATTTTTTTTATGGGCTCGGCCCATATGACCTTTCAATTTTTTTGCCGGCTCGGCCCGTTTACTTTGTTTATTGGCCCGGCCTGTTGGAAAAATTATTCTAATTTTGTTGGCCCGTTAGAAAATTCGGAACCATTTCGCCGACTCGGCCAGGCCTGGGCACGTGCATACGTCTAGGCTGGGTCTGACACGGACCGAAATTTAACTTTCATTCCGAGCCGAACCCCGACCAGGGAAATTTTGGTCAGTGCGGACTAGAGATAAATTCGGGCTCTTATTCCACAGCCCGGTCCCGCCTGAGCCAGAAACATTTTGCGGCATCAAGAGCAAAAGCCCGATAATGAAATTATATAGTAGAAAAAACTGCATAATACTTATAAAAAATGTTCCAAAAGTAATTATAATTTCAAAACTATTTTTTATATAAAAAAGGCTATTAAACGAAAAATTAAATTTTAAAATAAAAATGTACTTTACGCATAAAAGGATTCTCATATTTGTCTCTGTTTCAGTAAGAAAATATTATGGACAATGGACATGTTAATGAAGTGTGTTTCATGAACAAATGCATGGAACCTGTAGAAAATACTGTCTATTATCGGTCAAATCGAACAACATTTTTAAATTTTCAGTAAAAAATGCATATTTTTAACTATAACCATTTCATTCTTCATAAAAAGCCTTCGTTATAGGCATGACCCAGAAAATAACCTCAAATTAAAATTTTTAAAGTTCAATACTGTTTTAGGAACAGAGGAAACACTATTCGATCTCAAGAATGTGGTAAATACATTTACTTACCGCTACGGCATTAAAAAAGATCCCAAAAGAAATGATAATTACTGCAGTTATTTCTATATGAAAAGCGATTACGACTTGTATACGTTGCATACATTAGAAATTTAAATTATTCGGTAACCGCAAAATAAAATCAAAAGAAAATATTCTTTTCGTGTTAGATGTCTGAATAATAATAATAATAATAAACGATCCAATTGCAAAATAATCTCTTCCACTAACAAAAATTGAACTGAAGACAAATTCATTACTCCCGCCTTTTTTCGTAGGCGCCTGATCGTCGGTCGTCGGCAATGCTTGAACATAAATCTACAGATGTAGATATGACTAATTGTTTTTTTGTTTTTTTAATAGCATTCAAATACTAAATTAGAAAAAAAATTGTGCTTCACTTTCATTTTTATTAAAATAGTAAGACATTGATTTGAAAAGGAATAAGTACTAATTTTTAAAGGAGAAAAAAGTTTTTTACATTTTTCTATTCATCGATGACTAAAATTTTCAGATTTCAGAAAAAATGAGTCCTAATAAGTAGACCAGCCTAAAAACGGAGCACGATCTCGTATCGGACACTGGCTAGGTCTGAACCTGTGTCATCTCTAATGCAGATATCTAAGAAGAATGACTCCAGGCCAGACTCGATCTGGAATAAAAATAAGTCAAGCCCAACCCAAATCTGCAGAAAAAAATGATCATGATAGTATCAAATAAATCACGGCCGAGTTCTGAATGCGGTAAGACCAGACACAGCCCGAGCCTCGCGAACTTAAAAAGGTGCGGCCCGGGGGGAGGGGGCGCCGGATTCTAGTTAGGATCTAACTCATTTCTTGCAAGAATGCATGTATTTCTGGGAAACTTTCATTAGCGCAATAAGTGAAGACGATCGCCCCCTCAGACCCGACCGAAATCTGCAGAAAAATAATGACCACGATACGGCCCGATTCTGAAAGCGAGAAGACCTGACCCAGCCCGAGCCTCGCAAAATTAAAAAGGTGCAGCCCGGGGCGGGCCGCGCTGGATTCGAGTTAGTCTTCAATTCATTTCCTGCGAGGATGCATATCTTTTTAGGAAACTTTTATTAGCCCAAGAGAGAGGGCGATCGCCCTTTCGCCCTCCCCTTTTATCCGCCATTGCTTCTCCCCCCTTATGGTCTAGTTCGGTCCCAGATCGAGCGTTTACTTCAAGGAAGAACGAAATCCACGCCAGGCCCGCCCTGTAAAGAAAAGTGTGGCTCGATCCCGCTCTACAGGAAAAGGTAAGACTCGACCCGCCGCAGTTCTGAAAGTGTAAAGACCTGACCCAGTTCCGTGACTTAAAAAAGGCGCGGCCCGGCCGGGCTTCGCCGGTCTCGGGTTTAAGTCCAATCATTTTTCCGTGCGGGCATCTAATATCGTTTTCAGACCATTTATTGGGCTCAAGGGGGGGGGGAGGGCGATCGCCCCATCGCCCCTCCCTTAGATCCGCCACTGTTGTGAGACCATTAACATTAGTTAATGGTTAAATACTTTTCGTTGAAAACACCGTTTAAAATTCACGAGTCGCAACTTAACCCGTAGAGTTTACATCGGTGCGATTTGGAAATTTGTAACTGAAGTTACTGCACATATTTTAATTAGCAATATAGTGATAATGAAATTTAACTCATGATTCCTATGATTTCCGTATTATCGCGTGACAAAATTTAGATGGTTTCAAAATGAAAACCACACTAAAAATTAAAGTACTGTAACTCAGAATTTTTTTTAAATATGAACAAAACAAAAAGTGCTCCTAAAACTTTGCATCAAGGTCAAACACATAAGAGAAAAATATTTTTCAATTTCTATTTTTTTGTACCCCATTTAAAATTTTTAAATTAAAAAAAAAATAAGTGGTCACCATTTTGAAGCAACTTAGCGGATGAAGTTGGAAAACAAACTCGTCGAGCCATTGGCATGTAATATATATACACAGAAAATCACATCAGAATCGGTTCATAAATACATGTGTTATCGTGTGACAAAAATCGGATTATTTCAAAATGTCAGCTACGCTAGAAATTCAGAGTGCTATAACTCAGCCATTTTTTTAGATATAAACGAAACAAAAAGTGCTCTGGAATCTTTATATTAAGGTGAAACACAAAAAATACCTTTTCTAGTTTCTAATGTTTTGTACCAAAATTTAAATTAAAAAACTTTTTTAAATTTTAAATGGCCGCTATTTTTAAAAAGATGACGGATGCAGCTGGTCAACGAATTCGGCCGAGACGTTATATGTACTATGTACACATCAAGTTATATCCAGATCTGGTCATAAATACGAGAGTTACAGCATGAAAAATATCATATATACAGGGTGTCCGAAAAGTCTGGAAACGGTCGAATAACTCGAGAAATACATATGAGATTGAAAAACGTAAATATACGTGTTAAATATTTTTAAATAAGCTACTCAGTGATACCAAATTTGACCTTCGTAACCGACCCCCTGGGGGTCAGAGGGGGTCCAACTTTGAAATCTTAAATTATAACCCCCATTTTTTATTGCAGATTCGGATTCTACGGACAAAAATACGTAACTTTTGTATTTGATGTTTATTTCAAATCTTCGTTTATCACGGTGTAATCGAGCATATTAAATCGATACATATTCCCGCTTTTCCAACGGGATTTTCCCTAATCGAAACTGATTGGGCAGAATTTTTGACGTCAAATTCCTCGTCTTTTGTAGGAATAGCGTTTCCTGAAAATCACCCGCGGCGATTATTTCATTAGTGCTACACTGTTAAAAATTTGAATCATTTGCTGCAGCGTCACTCCACAGCTATTATAGAATGTCTCTTTTTTGACCAATGAGAATGCTCCATAACACAGTAAAGTAATCGTTTTCTATAAAAGCGGTGGAGTGACGATGCAGCAAAAGTGTCAATTTTTTTACAGTGTACTTTACTGTGTTATGGAACATTCTCATTGGTCATGAAAGAGATATTCTATAAAAGATGTGGAGTGACGCTACAGCAAATGGATCAAATTTTTAACTGTGTAGCACTACCGAAATAATTGGCACGGGTGATTTTCAGGAAACGCTATTATTGCAAAAGACGAGGAATTTGATGTCATAAATTCTCCCCAATTAGTTTCGATTAGGGAAAATCCCGTTGGAAAAGCGGGAATATGTATCGATTTAATATGCTCAATTACACCGTGATAAACGAGGATTCGAAATAAACATCAAATACAAAAGTTACGTATTTTTGTCCGTAGAATCCAAATCTGCATTAAAAAATGGGGGTTATAATTTAAGATTTCAAAGTTGGACCCCCTCTGACCCCCAGGGGGTCCGTTACGAAGGTCAAATTTGGTATCACTGAGTAGCTTATTTAAAAATATTTAAAACGTATATTTACGTTTTTCAATCTCATATGTATTTCTCGAGTTATTCGACCGTTTCCAGACTTTTCGGACACCCTGTATATATTCTATTTGAATGTCTTGTCTTGTTTAATTTTGTTATATTGTATTATTCTATATTCATTGTAGATGTTGAATTGTAGTATTATATAATGGTTATATGTATACATATACTAGTATATAACCCCCGTCAAAAATGACCGAATTTTGATCTTCATTTCATTTTTATAAGACTTCAAACAAACAGATAGAATGAAGATTTTATTGTTGAAGAGTTTGCATTGTAGAAAAGCAGATCTTAAAAATAGCAATAAATTTCTACAATTACAAATGATAAGGATTTTCTTTTTTTTTTTTTACTTCATATTTAATTTCTGAAATAGTTCAACGATTGGGCAAAATAAACAGCAGTATTTAATACAACAATAATAATAATTAGCAAAGTAAAACACAGTTTCTGAAGATTTCACAAAACATTAAAATTAAATATTGATTTTTTTTCAGTTTTAAAATGCATTATTTTTATAAAAAGCAATGACTCGGCAACGATTTTATTCATAGATACAGGGTGTTTTGCTACCAGACCGACAAACTTTGAGGGGTGATGGTAGACATAAAGACAAACATTATTAAATAGGAAACCATGGGGCGCAAACGTCTTCTGTAGGAGCTAGGGGCCATTAAAGTTTAGGGTCCAAAAATTCAAACGCTCATAAAAATTAGAAAAAAGGGTCGATTTGTTTGCGGTTTTCTCTAAAATCATTCTTTATATCACGATTTTTAATTTTTTTAATTTTAAAGATTATGTTCAAAAATTGTCGATAGAGGGTGCTTCAGACTTAAGAGTAATGAACAAATACTTTTTGCCGTTCTTTTGTGCATAGGGTTGAAATTATTCTAAAGTTTAGACTTTAACTTAAATTTTAAGCCCAAAATCGGAAACATGGGTATCGGTTAACTAGCGAAAATTTAACTGTGAACCAAAGGGGAGATTTTAAACGCTCATAAACATTGTACAAACTAATCGATTTTGTTGCGGTTTGCGTGTAGGTCATTCTCTTGGTAATTATTTTATTCAAAATGACGTACAGCTTTCATGTCCTCATTTTTTGATAGAGGGCGCTTCCGAGACATGTTCGACATTTCAATGGTATTACTCCTGGGTGTTTCACTACCAGACCACCATACTTCCAGGAAGTGTAAGGGATGCAAAGATGACTGGAATCACACATGAATGTAACGTTGAAAATTGCTTTTTTGCATATTACGTTTAAAAAACAGCAGAGAAAAAACAACAGAAACAAACAGAGAAACAGCAACATGTTAAAGTGACAGAACAAAGTTTATTTAAAGGTTTTACTGCAAAAAGTGTTCGAAATTACGACCAGAAAAAGTCGGCAAGCTTGACAGTGACAGTAGATGGCGCTGCGATTTTCTTGCGGTAGATAGAGCTGAACGGTAATGCGCGTGAAAATTTCTCTCTCGTTGCGCAGCTCTATGTGGTTCCAGCATGATCGGGCTCTTCCACATTTTACCAATGATGTTCACCGATACCTCAACGTAACATATGGACAGCGGTGGATAGGTCGTGGTGGCCCGGTTTATTGGCCTGCCAGATCATCGAACCTACCAAGTATGAGCTTCTTTTGATGGTGTCACATGAAAAGTTGGGTGTATGAGAATCCCGTACCATCAATTAAAGACTTAGCAGCTCGTATTTCTGTAGCTTCCGGAAATCTATCAAAGATTCCAGGAATCTTTCAAAGCGTGAGGAATCACATGCGATGCCGCTGTCAAGCATATCGAATTACTTCTGGTCGTAATTTCGAACATCTTTTCTAGTAAAACCTTTAAACAAACTGTTTTATGTCATATTAACGCGTTTCTGTTTCTCTGCTTGTTTCTGTTGTTTTTTTTCTCTGCTTCCTTTAACCATAACTCGCAAAAAGACATTTTCAACGTTACATCCCTATGTGATTCCGAGTAGCTTTTCCATCCCTAACATTTCCTGGAAGTATGATAGTCTGGTAGTAAAACACCCAGGAGTAATGCTATTGAAACATCGGAGATATGTCGGAAGCGCCCTCTAAGAAAAAATGAGGACACAGCTGTGCTTCATTTTGAATAAAATAATTACCAAGAGAATGACCTACACGCAAACCGCAACAAAATCGATTAGTTTGTCCAATGTTTATGAGCGTTTAAAATCTCCCCCTCGGTTCACAGTTAAATTTTCGCTAGTGAACCGATCGCCATGTTTCCGATTTTGGGCTTAAAATTTAAGTTAAAGTCTAAACTTTTGAATAATTTCAACCCCATGCACAAAAGAATGACAAAAAGTATTTGTTCGTTATTCTAAAGTCTAAAGTGCCCTCTACCGACAATTTTCGAACTTAACCTTTAAAATTAAAAAATAAAAAAATCGTGATATAAAGAATGATTTTAGAGAAAACCACAAACAAATCGACCTTTTTTTCTAATTTTTATCAGCGTTTGAATTTTTGGACCTTAAACTTTAATGGCCCCTAGCTCCTACAGAAGACGTTTGCGCCTCATGGTTTCCTATTTAATAATGTTTGTCTTTATGTCTACTATAACCCCTAGAAGTTTGTCGGTCTGGTAGCGAAACACCCTGTATATGAAAGATATATGATAGATTCATAGTTCATCCAATAATGAAGACTTATGCTTTGCTTTTAAATACAGATTTGGACCATCTATCAGCAGTTAATATAAATAAAATAACTTTTGGTAACTTTTAATTTTAATTTCCATCGAAAAATTTTTCATATATATTGATGCGATTGAGGGCACCAAAACAAAAGTTGAAGTCAGATGACAGAGCCTACTCAACAACAACAACAACAAAAAAAAAAACATTGACTTTTGAAAGTCATTCATTTTTTAAAAAATCCCTGTCGGCTGGGCCTATAGGCGGAGGTAGATTTCGAAGAGTGCTCATTTCAACAAGAAAAAAAAATATGATTAGAGATAAATCCAGTTTAATAACTTCATTTGGCCGTTTATGAAAAATTTTTAATTTCATTTTTCTGCAAAAACTGGTTTTATCAGAATCATCTTAAGAAAAATTCAGCTCAAATGCCCATTATGACAACATATTTTGAAATAGATTCTAAATGTATTAAAAAATCGACCAAAACAGTACATTATACAGTTCCTAAATAACAAAAAACTGTCAGTTGAAAGCATTTGAGAAAAAAATTGAATTTAAAAATGAGTCATAAAATAACCGATTTCTTGTTTGAATACATCCTTAATTCTTTAATCATGATTGCTTCGGAAAATTTTGTGCGAAATACTCACTTTGACAGCATTTTTAAAAATATATTCTATCTTTATCAAAAAACTGGCCAATGCGTCACAGTATATAGTTCCTAAATAAGAGGATCTGTAAATTGGATGCATTTGAGAGCGAAAATGGATTTTAAAACGAGTCATATAAAACGCAATTTGCTATGTGAAAACTTCCTTAAATTTTTAAATCTCGAAGACTTCGGGAAATTCTGTTCAAAATACCCTTTTTGGTAGCCTTTTTCAAAATATATTCTGTCTTTATCAAAAAACCGATCAATGCATCACATTATATAGTTCCTAAATAAGAGGATCTGTAAATTGGATGCGTTTGAGAACAAAAAAGGATTTAAAAACGAGTCAGAAAAAAACGCAATTTCTTATTTGAATACTTCCTTCAATTTTCAGTCCCGATGACTTTTCGGAAATTCTGTTCAAAATACCCTTTTTGGTAGCCTTTTTTGAAATATATTCTGTTTTTATCAGAAAATTGACCAATGCGTCACTATATACAGTTTCTAAATAAGAGGATCTACCATTTGGATGCGTTTAAAATCAAAAATGAATTTAAAAATGAGTCAGAATATAAGCCGTTTGGATTTGAGGTTTTTTCTCCAACTCCTATTTTTGTTTAATTTCTTTTTGCTATACGAATTGGTCCTATGAAAAACTTGTCAATATAAAAGTTGTAGATATTTTTGAGAAGATGTAAAATAAATTTAATCAGATTTGATATCTTAAATATTGACGGAGTTATGGATTTTTCTCTTTTTTCAGCGCCCTTTTTCTTTTCGTTTTTAATTTTTTTCATCGGTAAAAATTGGTCTTCTCAAAAACTTGTAAATACAAAAGTTTTAGATAATTTTTAGAACATTTATAAAAAATTTAGTTGGACTTGATATCTTGAAAATTGACGAAGTTATGAATTTTTTTCTCTCAAAATCCCTGTTTTTTTCGCCCCTTGAGCCCACTTTTAAATTTATCAAAAATCTGTCATGTATATACTTTCGGCCCAATTTTTAAGAAGTAATATAAACTTTAAACCGGTTCGATATCTAGTTTAATTAAGAAGTTATGGCGTTTTTTCGGTTTTCACAAAAACGGCCCCTATTCCGACCCCCTTGGTCCGATTTTGCCCATTAACGAACTCATCCAAGATTTTATCCCCATTGATTTTATGTACCAGTTTGGTGGAGATTGGTGAAGAATTATAGAAGTTATCGTGTCCATAAAAAAGTGAGATACATATATATATATATATATATATACCGATGGAGCATTCTCATGGGTCAAAAGAGAGATATTCTATAAAAGCGGGGGAGTGATGATGCAGCAAAAGGGTCAAATTTTTTACATTGTACATTATATTAAATATGTACTCCCTGACTGTGTCAAAAATTGGTTTAAAAAACCAAAAATGACTGCAATGGAAAACGCAGGAGGGAATATGTGTGTAACGATTGCGTGATTTTCGTGTTAAAATGTTGATATTTATCCTTAAAATTACTGTTAAGTGACTTAGCTAAATACTTTTGTCACATAGTTATCCCAAGTGAAATATTTTGAATTTCAAACTAATTATATCACTCTTAAATCCGACTATACCGTGAATGAAATCGATTCTCGATGATTAGCTAAAAGGTTAGTATATAGTATTGTAATTTCAGAGCCATTTTACAAAAATAGGTGTATAATTTTTATCAAACATGCGTAATGTTCATTCTGTGAACAAAATCCTAACCGTAACCTAATTGTATTGTAATCATAACTTGTCTGTAACCTAGCTGTATCTTAACAGTAACCTAACTGTAACTTAAATAAACCATAAATGTAACCTGGCCGTCACCTTATCATAACCTACCCATAATCTAACCACAACCTAACCGCAACTTAACCTTAACCTAACTGTAACTTAACCATGACCTAACTGTAACCTAACCGGAAATTAAATATAACATAAGGCTCACCGGAACGTAATTGCAACGTAACTGTTACCTAACCGTAACCAAGTTATAATTTAACTCTAACTATAAACGAAATATCTTAACCATCTCGTGCTAAATACTTAGTTTCACATTCCACCGCTACGGAGCGCATTATGTTTTGTAGAACATCCGAATTTTAGGTTCGGATTGGATTCATGTTCATGGAAATTATTTTGCCTTCTTCGGATACGGTTATGGTTGTTTGGAATATTTTTGTTCAGTTTAGATCCGGTTCAATTCAGATTTCGTGGGTTTTTTTTTTTTTTTCCTTCAAGTGGGATTTTTAAGTTCGGGTCGAATTGTACTTCCATAGAAACTATTTTACCTAGTTCCAATGAGGTTATACTAAATTGAAATATTTTTGTTAGGTTCAGATTAGGTTTGGTTCAAATTTCGGGATTTTTTTTTTTTTAGAAATTTTTTGGTTTGGATTGGGTTTATGTTCATGGAAATTATATTGTCTTGTTCGTATCTGGTTATAGTTATTTGGAATATTTTCGTCGGATTCAGATTTGGTTCGATTCAGATTTCAGGTATTTTTTTAAATTGATTTTTAAGGTTCTGGTCGGATTCATGTCCAGGGAAATTATTTTGTTTTGCTCGGATCCGGTTTTGGGTCTTTGGAATATTTTTTTCGGGTTCAGATGTCGTTCAATTCAGATTTCGGTTCTTTTAATGGAATTTTTAGGTTCAGGTTGGGTTGCACATCAACGGAAATTATTCTGCATTGCTCGAATAAGGATATGCTTCTCTGCAATATTTTTGTCAGATTCAGATTTAGTTAAGTTTTTTAGGTTCAAATTAGGTTCGTGTTCATGGAAATTTTTTGTCTTGTTCAGAGCCGGGTATGGTTCTGTAGAATATTTTTGTCAGGTTCATATTTGGTTCGATTCAAATTTCAGGTATATTTTTCAAATGGAATTTTAGGTTTGGATCGGGTTCATGTCCACGGAAATTATTTTCTCTTATTTGAATCCGGTTATGGTTCTTTCGAATATTTTGATCGTATTCAGATGTAGTTTGCATAAAATTTCAGGTCTTTTTTCAAATGGAATTTTTTAGGTTCGAATCAGGTTTATGTTCACGGAAATTATTTTGTCTTGCTCTTATCGGGATATAGTTCATTGGAATATTTTTATCGATTTCAGTTTTCGTTCTGGTCATTTTTCGGGTTTTTTCAAAGAAAATTTTTAGGTTCGTGTCGGGTTGCATATACACGAACATTATTTTTCCTTGATCGGATTGGGGTATGCTTCATTTGAATATTTTTGTGGGATTCATATTTGATTCGGGTCAGATATCAAATCCATAGTTTTTTTTTTTTTTTTTTTTTTTTTTTTTCAAATGGAACTTTTAGGTTCGGGTCGGGTTTATGCTCATGAAATTTTTGTCTTGCTTGGATCGGAGTATGGTCTGTTTTTTTCTGGTTGGGATCGGGCTATGTGTTAATACGCCTAAAAATTATTTTTTGCTATTATTCTTTTAGTGACTATTTTTGATATATAATTTATTTTGCTATTTGATAATTTATTACTGTGTATGAATCGTCTGCCGATTCGAACAATTGTACGTCAAACAGCCATTTTATTTTTGTTTTAAAAACAAATTGAAGTCTTAATAAAATTTTAACTTAAATAAAATGCATTCAAATTTTATCAATGATTTAAAAAAACTGCTAAAAAAGCCTCATATATACATATACATATACACTGGTGTCCAAAATTTAAGCATAATTGGTAATTAAGTAATTATTTTTAAGTAATGAAAGAAATATGAATCGGAATGTGCTGAAACTCCAGGTGTGTAAACAAAATAGTACGCGTCACATATTTTCGCGAAGAGTTTTCCCCGAAATCGAACAGGGGACCGTCAACAAATTGAAAAAGAACGAAGATCTTTTGGATAACCCTGTCAAAACTAATGTAGCAAAAGCGTTCAAACTGCACATTATGATTAATTGGCTTATTGTAACGTACTGTGTTAGTTTTTACAAGGATAGCATGTATACTCGTAGAGAAATTAAGGTTTTTATAAAAACAGTCCTAAGTTTTTTGCTTATAATTTGCAGAGTTCTTAATATAAAATAGTGTTCTTTTTTGAAAAAATGACAAACATCATTGTACACAATACCCTGTCATCAGAATTAAAAAATAATAAAAAGTGTATGACAAATGAGCAGGTTTACTAAATAATTTTTTACTGCGCATGCGTGAACGCTATTAAAATTTCATTTGCATATTATGTTAGTTAAATGTATAGAGCAACTTTTGTGAAAGTCTCAAAAACATAGCTTAAAAATTCTGAAAATTATCGTTGATAGAATGAGATCAAAATCCTTTATTCCCTAAATGAAGCAAAAAGATGAGGGGCTGTATCCATATTCCATTGTTTAGTGCCTATACAATATTGCATGTACAATTATATTTAGGTAAAACCCCTGATTTTTTTGCTTCCTTTAGGAATAATGGGTTTTGAGTTGATTCTATAGGCTCCCATTTTCAGAATTTTAAAGCTATCTTTTTGAAACTTTTACAGAAGTTGCTCTATACATTTAGCTAACACAATATGCAAATGACATTTTGATATCGTTGACGCATGCGCAATGAAAAATTATTTACTAAACATACTCATTTTTCATAAAGTTTTTATTATTTTTAAATTCTGATGACAGGGTATTGTGTACAATGATGTTTGTCATATTTTCAGAAAAGAACATTATTTTATAATAAGAACTCTGCAAATTATAAGCAAAAAACTTGGAAAAATTTAGGACTGTTTTTATAAAAACCTTAATTTCTCTACGAGTATACATGCTATCCTTGTAAAAATTAACACAGTACATTACAATAAGCCAATTAATCATAATGTGCAGTTTGAACGCTTTTGCTACATTAGTTTTGACAGGGTTATCCAAAAGATCTTCGTTCTTTTTCAATTTGTTGACGGTCCCCTGTTCGAATTCGGGGAAAACTCTTCGCGAAAATATGTGACGCGTACTATTTTGTTTACACACCTGGAGTTTCAGCACATTCCGATTCATATTTCTTTCATTACTTAAAAATAATCACTTAATTACCAATTATGCTTAAATTTTGGACACCAGTGTATTTACTGCAACATAGCTAACACGCATAGATTCTAATGTACGAAGTACCATCGATCTGACGTAACAGCTGTATTCAAAAATCCTAAGTTAAACTGACATTTTGCCAGTCTATGAATTTTAAAGGTCTTTGGGGGGGGGGGGGGGGAAACAGTCACTTTTGAAATGTCAAAATCTCAAATTGGTTTCTTTCATAGAGTAAAAAGAAATTAATAGACTGGAAGTATTATCTCTGGAGGTGCTAAAACTGTAACTCTACATTAAGTCCAATTAAGTACCAACAAAAGCACGTGATTTGACATGCCTATCAATTGAAACAGGTTTAAACCCGTATTTTTATCTCTTGTTTCTTAAAAAGAACTAATCTATCGCTTCACTGGTAAAAATTTATTAATTATTTTATCATATGTGTTTTAAATATCAATATAGAGAATTATTTTAACGTTTTGCTTGAAAATATAACATTCTTTTGTTAATACATAAAAATCGTCTGCAGTCAGAAATCTTTATTTTAGATTAATATTTATTACTTAAGTTTTCATACATGATTTTAAAAGAATGTTTTCATCATTATATTTTTAATATTTATTTACATGCAATTATTAAGTCATAAACATTTTTCATCTGCATTATAAAGTATTTAAAATTACATTTATGAAAGAAACTTTTAGTTATACAATTTTTAATTCGTATCAGATGTTTTCAGTATCTTATTTAATTTTAATTTGATATTTAATTATTGCTAATTTTCCAATTTCCTTCATTTAAAAAACGAACATTTATTTTAATAAATAATAGAACAAAGACCATTTTAAAAATTTGGTATTTCCTCTTTAAATATGCTTCAATTGTAATTCATTTCTATCAATTCGTCTTATAATACAAAATTCCTTCCACGTCCTTTTATTTGTCACATTAAAATTTGAGCGATAAATGGTTTCATATTGCAAACCTTTTTTGAGGCTTACTTCACCTCCTCTTATCTCATTCCTCCATGGGTTTCTTTAATTCTGTCTCAGCTTTCTTATTACTTCTGCGAAAATTTTTACACAACCATCCAACCGTAAATAAACGAAAGAGAAAACAAATGGGAAAAAGATGATTTTTTTATGAGAGTGACCTCTCGATTTTAATTAATTACTCAGTTAATAATGGGAATTTCGAAATTCTGAAACTCAGGTGCATCAGGAGAGATTTGGGGCTACTCACAAAAAAAGTTTGAGCTTCGTACGTGCTGTAGATTTTGCTAGCCATCGCAGACACACAGAAGCACACACAGACAGACAGAGCGTTTTGTTCTTTTATTAGTATAGATACGATACACTTGTTTTATAGCAAAATATCTGAACAAACATTATTTCAAGTAGAAGAAATTATCATTTAGCTGCCATATGTTAGTATATGTTTTCCATTATGCCTATTACCACATTAAAGCACGGAAAAAATAGTTCAACTCTAAAAGATGTATAAAAAATATTCTGGTATGTTTATATGCAGCTGTTGCCAAAAAATATGGGATATTTTAAAAAACAGAGCAAGCAGTAAGTTCCTACATTTAAGATACAAACAAGGAACACCTGTTTCTCAAACAGGAATGCCTGCTTTTAGGATGTTATTTAATCGCAATTAAGCATTTTAAATTGATTTGTCGATTTAAGAGCAACACAATAGCATCAATTTTAATGCTAACGCTTTTCATTTATTATGTATGTATCAAAACATGTTTGTTGAACATGAAAGGATGTATGTAAGAATGGGTAGCATGTTAAACTTTATTTCAGGATTAGAAAACTCATTAAAGAAGTATAAGAAACTAATCGGAAACGTTTCCGAAAATCAGTGGAAACAACAGGAACTTGATTTTTTTAAAATGGTTTTTTAAATCTCGAATATGTATTGTTTCATGAGGTTTCTAAAGATAAGAACTTTTTGGTATCTCTAGTAACGCAGAAGAAATTATTGTATACTAGCGTTCGTGATTATAATATAGTTTTTTAGATCAAGAAACATCTGTCTCTTTTTACAATGCCCTGATTATGAGAATTATAAAATAGATTACAAATAAGGATTATTTTTTCGCCATCTTTCAGGATTGTTTTAAGGCGTTTTCTTACATTTTCTATTCACATTTCTCTAATTGAAAGAGCTTGCTGATTCTTAATTAACTGGGGCAAAGCAATAATCAAGAGTTCAGAGATGGAAGCAAAAATATGTGTAGGATGCATAAAACAAATGTTATTGCTTAAGTGAAAAATGGGCTGAAATTAGTTATGAATTCCACATTTTAGTGCGGGGTAACAAATTGCTTACTCAAGGTTATTCGAATTTTACAAAAATTGTCTGGGAAAAGCTTCAAATTATTAAACCTTAATTATATCAAACTACGGATATTAAATAAAAATTTATACAAAGACAATATATAAATATTGGTTCATTAATTTTGTTTAAAAAAATTGAGCAAGTGTGGGAAATTTAAACAATTTTTATTATAATTCTAAACATTTAAAAGACTACAAAAATAAAAAAATGAAAATAACTATAAAAATTTAAAGTCCTAATATTTTCAAGAGAAGGCAATACCATTTAACAAGCCTTATTTTGGAAATTTAAAAATAAAAGCGAATCAGCATTATCAGGTTGATAACACGAGAAACTCAAATGGCACGACTATCAACATTTAGAATTCAAAGCACGAATGAAAACAGAAAATTTTGATCAGGAGTTTTTAATATTGTTTATCCAATTAATGTGTATGTATATTGTTTTCCTAAATGCAGGATTCCAAAAATGTTTTATTAAGTCTATTTACCATTAAATCTGCGCTTAAAGAAAAATGGTAACATAAATTTCAATTATATTATTTTTGAAAGTGAAGTTTTTACACCGGTTAATTATTTCAAAGCTGCTTGAATCAAAATGACGCACTTCTACAAAGCATATTTCAGTTTTAAGAATTAAAACACATGCTTTTTCATGAAAAAATTACGTCATCTGCATCTGCATCTGCTAAAGCATTTCTGTTTTACCATCCATTCTTAAACAACATTATAGAAAAGTACACATATGACGTCATTATTGCGGAGTAATATACAAACCTAGAAAAACAGTAATATCATCATTCAAGAAGCAAATTGGGTATCCAACGGTTCATATGCCTTCATTTGTTTGTTTTACAATGGCTCCGTATTTTATCAGAAATCGTTCATTTATATTTCTTCAAAATTCGGAATATGATTTTATGCATGAATTAATAAATTTTCATTCTTTAAGCTATTTAATACGATTTAAGTAAAAGCGAAGAAAATAAGACATGCAACTATAGTTTAAAATACATTTTTATAAAGCGAAAGTGTTGTATCGAGTGTAAAGTAACTTTTATAATAAACTAAAAAAAAATCATTTATTTGATAAATAAAAACGAAATAAAATGAAAGTTCAGCGTGTTTTACAACAGAAGATATTTTTGTCAAATTTTTAAATTATGTATTTTAATTTACAATTTTTTCACTTTTTGTCACACATAAGAAAATAGCAACAAAAAAATACAATAATCTGCTTTTTTTTTTTCTTTTACTTTTAATAGAAATGGTGTACTTTGTTGCCATAATTACAAAAATGATATTAAAAACTATAAAAAAATTATTAACTCAAAAATAAATTAAAGTTTTCAAATAAATTGCATTTAAAAAGCACATATTTTTCCCTATACAACGGTGTAAAAAGAGAAAATGTGGGATGTTTAGATGTTTAAAAATTCTCAGTAGAAAATATTGCAAAATCTAAATTTCATTTCAAATTTCAAAGTGTTGCCATTCTCAAAATGACGTATGCGTTACAGACATACGTCTGGCCTTTATAATATAGATTGTCAACCCTGTAACCGAATTATTTTATAAATCTCTGTAAATGAACGGTATGTGATATGTACTCCATAATCTACGGAAAACATGTTGTTGTGTACCTCAATGATCTTTTTTAATTTTATTATTATTGAAATATCATTAAAATGTGAAGATTTTTTCTCATGATTATAATTTAATGAATTTTTTTCTATGTTCCCTTAAACGAAGTATAAATGCTACACATATCATACCTTGAGGTAGCATATGTTGTAGTCCATCTCGGTAATAAAATCTCACTACGTTTGAAATATCGTAAATTAAATAACATATAACATAAGCGGTTTTTCCTAGACCATACTGTAATGTCGTATATTCTTGTAAATGAACAACTAATGCTGCACACTTCATTTTCAATACTGAACATTCTATATTGCACCCCAGTGACAAATAAAAATTCCAGGGCAATCCGAGTATATTTACGAGAGTTCAATCACAGAGAAACGGACAGCCATGCAAAACGAATTAATAAATTCTTTTCAACTTTGTTGGAAACCAATAATCATTGTTTCATCAAAATCCTATTTTTTTTTTATGACAGAGCTGTGTTCCAGAAACAGCCCCTTGCATCTCATAAGATTATTTTAGCAAATTAATCATTGATTCTTGGTAAAATTACCTCGTCTGCATTCACTTAAAAT